>JARHVA010002331.1:170000-1645000 GCA_037957365.1 Torreya grandis
GATTTGGTATGCAAGAAATGGAATATAGAGTTTAGTTCATGATTACTTGGTTTGGCATTTATTTATGGTAAATGTATTGATTATGTGATGGAAGGTGCAAGTTGTTCTATTGTATGTTTAATAGAGAATGTTTAAATTTAGTTTTGACCTTGTGCATGAATCATGGCAAGAGGTTGTTCTCTTATTTATGAGTAGTACTATTGGTATTATACTTAATCCCTTATATCATATGGTTTTTCATTACTTTTCCTTAATGATGGCTAAAAATTCTTTTAATTTTATGTTCAAAAAAGAGATATTGAGTTGCCATATGTATTCCATTATGTTAGTTAATTTTGTGGTAACACTCATTTGACAGGAAATAAACTGGTTGTTGTAACAAAATAGTTATGGTTGGATAAAAATTGAGTAATCTTTGATGTTGTATATTATATCACTGCATGATATGATCATGTTTGATATTGTATCACAGGAGTTACCTGGGTATGCATTACCTTGTTTATTTAAAAGTTACTATAGTGGTTCATTCATGTTTTCTCTTTTGTAAAAAGATTAATTACAACCATATGTAATATTTGACTGCTTAGTTTCCATTATGTGAGATTAAGTTATTTGGTTGTTTCCCTTATGGGGATTATTTTATTAAGATAAAATTTGATTATTTAAAGATTTATTTAGAAGGAAGAACACATTGCCAACTCTATGTTGACACATGACTACACCCTTTCAGTGTAGGAGTTTACATTCAGTTAGGTTTTCCCATGGAGGTTGTGGGGGTGATAAAGCATTAGCTAAGTTGTTTTGATATTAAATTATTAGATTTGGCACATATTTTATTGAATTCTTGATTCAGACATTGTACCTCTATGGTAGCACAATGGGTTCCTTGTGCTTATGCCTTTGGGTTTGTGTTTAAAATCACATGTTAAATTACCAACCTATGAGGGTTGTTTAATTTATTGTATCAACCTTGTTCATGTAATATTATATTCATGATGTAGTCTATTGTTGGAAAATACATGTTGTCTTTTGTAGTATTCATTTTTTAATTTTAATCAACTTCCTAGAAGTAAGGATTATAAGGTAACTTGGTAGCTATACATTGAGTATTTTCATTTGAGTATGGTTAAATTTGATTTGTTGGAAGTCCCTTGTTATGATGAGACTTACCCACATGGAATTAGTAACTAAGGCTATATTATCCATGTCTACAATAATTATGCATATGTGTCAATGTTATCCAACTTGTCTCAGTTATTAAATTATGAATGTGAGGTGATTATTCTACCCACTTACTTGTTGGTTGACTGTGGGGTGCTTGAAGCATTATATATATATGGAACACTTATTACTAAGTAATTAAGTGTATAGATCCTTTTCTTATATGTATTCATACATATGGTTAATAAGGCCATCTCATAATAAGAAGTGATGAAAACTATATTGTAAATGCACAATGATATGGCCTTGTGGGAACTAGTTTTATGATGTTATTTTCAACAAGATATATTTCCACAACAACTTGTGAAAATAACTAAATGGATGCCTTTGTTTTTATAATACAACCATTGTTAATGTGAAATACTAATGCAATATATTCAATTTTGATAATGTTATGTCACGATTTAGCAAATTGAAAAGACAAGAAATAAATTATTACTATATTTTAAGGGTGTGATTTCAGTCATGACAAATAGTTATGAATATGACTTATGGGTAGATTCAGCATGAAGCTTTGGTCAACCAACAAGATATTAAATGGTCATTCTTAATTTGAATTAAATGAAATCAATAATGATAATGATTGTTAACTTGAATTGTGAGATGATTCTCCTTCACTCAACATGTTCCTAAATTGGTACATGCCTTGGTATGCTTGGTTGGCCATATGAAAGCAATGCTTTTGTGGCAATTGGATATTCACTAACATAACCACAGATGGTCTAAATTTATGACATGGTAATTAATCTAATGGCTAAATTTTCATATAATCAAATCATTACTCTTTTGGCTAAACCTTTCTTTGTTCTAAAATCTAAGGAATTGAAGAACTAGTAGCATGAGGATCCTATGGTTAGGATTTCATTTTCATTAATATAAATCTAACTGGGTAACACCTTTAATGTTGATCCTTCATAGTAACTAGTGATTATTTAAAATTAGGTAACAACCCCATATAGACTTGTCCTTGGTTATATAATGGGATGGATGAAGGATGTGGTACTCTTTTAGCATGGACACTCTTACTTGGTGAACATTAAGCATTCAAGCATGTTTTATGCATGTGGTTACTTGATTACATGGTAATATTTTAAGGTTAGATTCATAATATAATGGGGTAAAACCTAAAACAATCCTTGATCATGAGATCATAAGGTTTTATACTCATAAGTTTTATGTATGGGCCTCCTTGGTAGTGGATTGATGTTAGTTACTTGTATATTCTTGAATGTTGTGGATATGACATAAGCCAAAAGCTTGGCTTGTTGATACCTTAGTTCCCCTTTATGGACCCATTTACCTGTTATGGTACCTATTTTCTATCAAGTTGATATAACTAAACTTAGCCAGAACTTGACTTGTTGTCATGCTGAATTGTTCCCTATGTCTTTAATACTTGATAAGGATACCCATGGGCTTGAGTGAATCTCCTTGCCTAGTGATTTTACAAATAATGAATGTATAGGGTCATCAGGTGCTTATATTGTGTTGAGGATTCCAAGGTGGTCTAATGGGGAAACCAAGTGCCATTTAAATTTTTGATGGCTATTAGCATGGGTCAACACACTAATACCCTTTGAATGATGTATCAGTCATTAGGCAACCCCTTCTCTATGGAATCTCATAGTATTGGTCATTTTAGCATAAGTATCTCATTGACCCAATTTGTTTATGGGTTTTCTAATAATCTAGTCTAAGATTGTGTTGATGCATTATGCATGGTGGAGTGGTGTAGTGGGTTCTACATGTGGTTCTATTGTGTACTCTATTACCAATTCTCAAATTATTTTTAGGGTTGTTTCATCTAGTATTAGAGCTTGTGCTATGAGTGTTTTTGATAATAAATTTATTTTATCTCACTTCTTAGAAGTCAAGATAAATGAAAATTCATTTTTTCAACTAATTTAAGTTGTATTTACTATTTGGTTCTTACCAGTAGTTACTCTAAGTGAGGTTTGATAAGGGAAGGATGCCTGGAAGGTTATCCTATGATTCACCAATCAAGGATAGAGTTAGGTTGGATGGTGCTCATGTGATCAAATATAAGACTTAGATGGATTCAAAAGTATGGAAAAGTCTTCATTAGGGCTGTAATGACCTATGAATCCACTCAAGGCATGATTGGGAACACATGAACATATGCTAAGTATTATCGAGAATGATTCCTATTGATTTTCCCCAATCTAAGATGGGTTATCCACTTGGTTTGGAATACATGTGAGGGTGTTGAGTGTGGTTAACCAAGTTTCAATGAACTTAAGTAATTCTCCATCACCTAATTATATGGGTGTAAAATTTAATGATACAACTGATGCATGAAGTTGTGTAGACATGAGTACATCCACCTGTTGGGTGTAATAAATGTTGTGATGAGTTAATGTCAGTTGTATGATAATGGGTTGATGGATTTTAATTTTCCATTGATAACAATAATTCTCTACTTTGGCCTTGGTTGGGTTAACCCTTCCTATTTTTAGTTTCATTCAAACAAGCCTCACTTATCGACCATTAACTTGTATGGGTAGGTCAATGAGAGATCAGTGGTAAAGGCTTCACTCTTTGAATAAAGGGGAATAGTGTCCAATGTATTTTTATGGCTTGTATGGGTATACCATGACTATATTATTGGAACATTATGACCTTAGGAGCACCAAGGGTTTGACTCTAACCTGGAGGGTTATATGGGGTGTGAGGAGCTAATCTTTATGAGTGAATCAGTCAAGCTTACATTTTATTCTTGTTAGAGGAATGTCTTGAGCCTTTGAGGAGATTAAAAAAATGAATGGTGGTGATAACCATTGATATCCCCATAATTAATACTTATATAATTTAATATTTAGATAACTGATTATCTAGTTGAGTTTGTTAAAAATTTCAATGAAGCTAGAATTAAGGAACTAGCATGCCCTTGCAAGTTGTTTGGTTATGAATAGAGTAAGAATGCCTCCATGGGTTAAGATGCTCCTAGTTGTGCAAGCCAATTCCAAGGAAATTTTTCCTTTATGGATCCATGGCGATAAACCTTATGAAGATATGTTGAACGGTTACATGTATGCAATTATTTCATTCACAACTATGTATTTATGTTAGTTTGGTTGATTGATTTGTGCCATGTTAGAGATATGAAAGCATAAATAGCCTTGTAAGGCATTATCAGATCCTCTATGATTTTTTAGAATCATGAGAGGGCCTATCTTTCCTTCTTTTGATCATTTTGTTAACTCTCATAGTGGATAAACTATGAGTTTATCTAGCTATAAATTGTTGACAATTGAGGCAAACAATTGCAAGTTCATGCTTGGCTTGTGTGTTACTACACCTATTGGGTTGTAATAGGAAAATAAAATTTTGAGTGTTGTGTTTAAATTATTGAGAGCATAGTTTATTCAAAGTGATGTAATTATAAGCTAAATCTGAATCAGGTTTTGAGTTGGAGACTTAGTTATGATTGGCTGAATTTTAACCATGGTACCCTTGAAATGAATAAGTATTATGCATCATAATACTAAGGTGATATATATATATATATATATATATATATATATATATATATATATATATATATATATATATATATATATAGGATAAAATGAATTCAATGCAAATAGTATATCTAAAGATAAAATGAGTCTAGCTTGAACATCAACTATGATACAACATAATCACAATAGTTACCTAAGATATCTTGTATCTCAACCATCTACAACAAAACCAATCGTCAACCATTGTTAGTCCAAGTGCTAACAAATTATGCTAAAACATCTATAATCAAATATCTATAAGGAAACATAAGGCCAGTTCATGACAATTCTATGAGGCCTCCTCTATGAAGCTACTTCCACACCTTATTCATGCTTCAGACTTTTGAGTAGGAAGTTGGTTCAAGATGGTCCTTATCTCTACCCATCTCAACAGTATCTTGAGAGCTGAGGATGGAATTTGGTGAATCCTAGTAAGTCTTAGAGATAATAGTTTGAAAAAAACTTGTAGTACATGCTTCCTCCCACCTTTTGTAATTAATTCTCCTCATGTTGAAATGATGGTGGGTCATGAATTTTGAAAGCCTTCATTGAGAAGTAAATTTTGTGCATGTGGCATCCATATCACCATCTTGTCTTGAGGTGAGTTCATTTTGAATAACTAATATGACACTTTCAGGGATGTGAATTCCCAATATTTTAATTACCTTGCTAATTTTCAAATTAAAAAATCTCACCACAAAATTATGAAATTAAAAATCTAACAACATTTATCAATTTTTTTAGATTTACATTGTGTTTGACACTTCCATAGTGTTTGTTAATACAACACGATTTGACAATTGTCAGTTCATAATTTTTTTTAGTTATGATGTAAATTGAACATCTAGTGTAGTATATAAATTCTATATGAAATGTCCACAAATTTCCTCAATTTGAATCAAACATTATCCTAATAAAAGATAGGTCAATGTCAAAAGTTATAAAAATTAAAACATTAATATAAATTAAATTAATAGTGGGATTTATTTTATTTTTTGATAGTTACATTAAATCAATCTAAATTAGTTTTTTCTATTTAACCACATAAACCTTTAAATTACATTAACAATTAAATCAAAATAAAATTAATGATGTTTAACCATTGTATACAAATAAAATTACTACTTTTATTAGTGTTGAAATTAAATTATTTACCATTAAATATTGAAATGTAATACTCTTTATGTGTCTATAATATTATTGATAGTTAAACTCAATTTGTGGACATTAAAAAAATATCATGTAAAATATTATAAACTATATTAAGAAAAATTGAAACGTTAAAAAAAGTAGGCATAAAATCTAATAATATATATTGAGAGTTATAAACAAAGTGGGATTGTTTTTATTTCAATGATGATATAATTCAAATATTTTATATCACTATGGATCAAGTTTAAAATTTTACAAGAATTGTTTTCCTTTCAATAAAAAATATATAAAACAATCATATAAATTAATTTTTACTATTTAGTAAAAGTAAGGTGGAAAATAAATTTTAGTCATACATTACTCACTTGAAGTTTAGTATTATTTTTAATTACCTTATAATTACCATTAAATTTACCATGAAAACCTCGAAATTACTTTGACAATTAAATAATAATAAAATTAATAATTTTTAACCATTATATACAATTTTTTTTTGTAATTGAGTAAGAATAAAATAAGAATATTGATCCTATTTTAAGTAGAGTAGTTTAATTTTTCCATTATACACAAGATACAAATATCGATCATATCTTATGTATAGTGGACTTGATTGATAGTATCAAAAGACACATCTCGTTATTCATGAATCTTTTTATCTATTTTGTTTTGTAGCATGTCATGAAGCATTGTTAATACTATAAAGCATGTTTGTATATGTTTGATGTCATGATATGACTACAAGATTCCATGGTTTTCTTAAAAATCAATTAAGATATTTTAAAGTTTTACTTTTAATTCACTACTAATAGTAGATACAATTTTCCTTACCTATGCCTTTAATTCTTCCTTCAACTCACTACTAAATCTAAATATAATATTACATTCAAACTATCAAAAGATGTATATATTCTTAGTGACTATTATTATTTATTTTATTATTTGAAATGTTGCGAAACACTATCAATATTGCACACAAGATATGATCAATATTATTATCTTGTTTAGAATGGACACATGTACATTCTTATCTTGTATAATGGACTTAATTGATAGTATTATTATCTTGTATAGAATGGTCACATACTTCACATTTTTCACATTGATATATTATGAATATTATTAATAAGCCCATTATACATAAGATAGGACCAATATTCTTATCTTGTGTAGAATGGGCACATTCCCATTCTACACAAGATAATAATATTGATCATATCTTATGTAGAATGAGCTTAATTAATAGTGTCAAAAGACACATCTCTTTTTTGTGACTATTTTTATTTTTTCTCAATATTGGATGCTCTGAAACATTATTGATGTTGTGATTAAGACATGATAAATATTATTATCTTGTTTAGAATGAGAACATGTCCATTATTATCTTGTGTAGAATGAGATTAATTAAAAATATTATTATCTAATGTATAATTGTCACACATATCCCATTCTTTACAATATATTACAAATATTATCACTTAATTCCATTATAAACAAGATAGGATCAATATTATTATCTTGTATAGAAAGGTTACATGACCATTTTTATCTTGTGTAGAATGAGCTTAGTTGATAATATTATTTTGTGTAGAATTGGTATACATTACCTATTCTTCACAAGATATTACAAATATTTTCAATTAAACCCATTTTAAATAAGATATGATAGACATTCTTATCATTTTAAGAATGGGAACATCCTAATTCTATACAAGATATTAATAATATTATCAATTAATCCCATTCTACATAAGATAGTATCAATATATGTTAGTGTAGTTGTACCTTAATTCATGAGTTAGTATTTTAAATATCTCAACTAAAATCATATAGGGGAAATATATTTTTTTAAATTAATATAACATAAATTTTATTAAGTATAAAATATCGTAACACCAATAATATATAACATACATAATGACACATAACTCAATTGTCATTAATTCATATAGATCTTAAATACAAATTTTATAGATATAACTCAAGCACATGATTAGGATATAAAAATGAGTGGATGGATATTGTATCCCTTAAATTCACTACTAAAACTAAATACAATATTAGATTAAAATATCAAAAAAAATCTCTTATTCATAATTATTATTTCATGTTTTATTTCATGAGATACCATGAAGTACTACCAATACTGCGAATAAGATATGATCATTATTTTTATATTATTTAGGATAGATACATTCTCATTATTATTTTTTGTATAATTTAATTAATTGATAATATTCTTATTTTGTGTATAATGAACACGTATTTCACTTTTTTCACAAGATAAATTTTGAATATTATCAATTAAGCCTATTCTACACTAGATCAGATCAATATTATTATCTTGTGTAGAATGAGCATATGCCAATTCTCTACAAGATAATAATATTAACCTTATCCTATGTATAATGGGCTTAATTCATAATATAGGATCAACATTCTTATGTTTTTTATAATGAGCACATGTCCATTCTTACCTTGTGTAGGATGGGATTAATTGATAATATTATTATCTTATATCGAATGGGCACACAATATCCATTCTTCACAATATATTAAAAATATTATCAATTAAACACTTTATACATAATATAGGATCAATATTATAATCTTATTTGGAATGAGCACATGTCCTTTCTACATGAGATATTAAGAATATTATCAATTAATCCCATTTTACACAAGATAGGATCAATATTCTTATCTTGTGTAGAATCAACATGTACACATTCTTAACAAGATATAAAGAATATTGATAATATATTATGTATAATGAGATTAATTGATTCTATTTATAATATCTTGTGAGGAATGTGCGATGTATACCCATTATACATAAGAATATTATCAATTAATCATATTATCCAAAAGATAAGAATGGACATGTGCCCATTCTAAATAAGATAATAATATTGATCCTATATTATAAATTATGCCAATTATACACAATATAGGATCAATATTAGTATCTTACTTATAATGGAAACATGCTTATTATGTTGGTGCAAATTTTACTTACTCAATAGATGATAGTTTTCACCCTCTCAATTTAAAGATACTAAAGTAACACAATATATGGGTTTTAGGTATATGGTTATTTATTAACCAAGTTTTTGGTATAGCCACTAAAGAAGATTAGTTACCTATTGCATTCGATGAATCATGATTTTATTATCTTGGGCAAAATATATCTAAAACCTATTATTTTATGCATGTGTGATTCTAAACTAGGGTGGACAAATCAAATAAAAAACGTAAATAAAGAAAAGGAAAAAGGAGAAAATAAGTGTCTTATGTCAACATAGAGTAAATATTTCAAACTAATTCTACTCATAAGATTAGCCAAGAAAATTCATAATAATATTTAAACTTGCCTAGTAACAAATCAGACCAAGCCAAATATAGTGGAGAGTTTGTGGGAAATAAATGTGAGTTAGATTTTAAAACATTAGCATTAAGATATCTGATTATTAACAAATTTTAGATAACACATTTAATCTGAAATCAAAAATTCTAATCAAGGATTCTATCTTAAAATAGTTAAACTAAAAATGGGCTCAACCTAACTTCATAAAATGCTTTAGTCAATTACACAAATTTATTTGATTAATCAAAATTACTCATGTATCTATAAAATTTGAGAAGAACAAAAAAAATCAACATTTAATTTTCCTTATAATTTATTAGCTCTATTAATATTGACATGATTATTTTCTTGTTAAAATAGATTTAAAACACAAAGTATAAATAAGCCTCAAGATCAAAATTTACAATGACCATATGTAAATTCATGAAAATACAAAAGATACAAGAGCTTCAATTAGTTCCATGCACATCTAAAGATATAAAAATGCTTAAGTAACCAAATACAAAGAGAAAACTAGAAATTAATAAATACCTAATCTACATGTTAGAATTGGGATTGTTTTTTTGAGTCTAAAGGCATTGTTATGCTTCAAAAAATTATTTGCCTACATGGCCTATATACACAATTGGATGCCCATACTATAATTTGGCATTTTTTATCAACATGTTGTGGATCAAAAGGATATCATGTAAGACTTACTTGATTGTAGTGGCCCTCCTAGTATTATAATTCCTTGGTAAACAAGACTTATTTGATCACTTCTTCACTATTACCTTGGTTTTCCAAAGAAAATATTTCTTAGAATCTTACCATAAAATGGAGTAATTGAGTATTGAAGTTTTTGCATGGGAATTTTTTTCCATTGGGCATCAAAACTCCAAGTATGTCAGCTCTATCAATAGTCCCAAAATCTTACCCAATGATTTATCTATGGTTCAAAGTAATACATGTATTTATACTTCCCATTCATGGATGGATGTATTCATGTTATGAGAGTAGGTGTGGAGCATGTTAATATCGACTAGATGAATTCTTTCAATATGAAGGCATACATACTATTTTAATGCTTTGATTAAATTAGCAAATACAACCTCTATTTATTCAAGATTATCCAAATATTGTTTTTGTATATGAGCCAAAGAAGTACTTATACCCTTTTCTCTAGAAATTTCAAGAATAAAATTATATAAATACTCCAAAGATTGTTCAAAAACATCAGAGACATTTCTTGGCATTATAGATTATACCTAAGTTTGGAATCTCTACATATTTTACATCATTTTTTGGACAAATCTCTTGTTCATCTCTCTTATGGCCTCAATACTTGACTCAAGATCTTCTCCAAATTCATATTTTTCACCAAGTTAGATCTTACATTTATTTTTCAATGTAATAAATTGCTCTTCACTCTCAAATATAGTTTTTTTAGAGCCCTGTTTGACCCTTGTTATTATTACTCTCTTCATCTATCTAATGATATATTAAACCTCATAAACATTTTAGGCTTGTCCAAAATAAGCATATATAGCTTTTGCATTCTATCCAATTGACTTTTTTGAATCCATTCTTCTCTTCATGAAAGGGGAATAAAGGTAGTAATAATAGTAGGTGGAGGATTTAGAGGTGAAGTCAAGACCTATGTGGGGTTTTTAATGGGAGGGTGAGTTAGAAAAATGTTGTGGTGAATAGTGATGAATTTGTGTTAGATGGAACTAATGTAGGGAGAGTGATTATAGAATTAGATAGGAAAGGATGGGTGACTACACCTATAAAGGTTCTTATCTTATTATTCTTTCTAATGTCCATGGGATTTAGATTTAATTTTCAATGATGCCTGGAAGACCTGACATGACTGTAACTTGAGAAGAAGTGATGGTACAGTGATCCATAATATGCATTGGTCCAAGAAGAGGTGCATGTATAGCAAATTTATTTTTCATGGATTTTTTATTAAAAACATTAGAAGCAATATTAGGAATTGAAAGATATTGTTGAACAAAAATAGGGACACATAAATAAATTTATTGGTACTAAATTCTCCTAAATCCTAGAGTGTATAGAATGGTCATAGTTTTTAAAATTGACATATTGGAAGACATGACAATTGTGGGGCTAGAAAATACTTTCAAAAAAGACTGGACTAAAATCCTTGATAATTGTCATGGTCTACTTTAAGGCAATGTGTTATAATGTCACTAGACCTTGATGATGAGAAATGGATGCAATACCTAGCTTAGGAACTGAAGGAGATAAAGGATCAATAATAAAATTAGCATGGATAAGTGGAACTAGTTGAGGCAATTTCACATGTTCGGATGGGATATCTATTGAGGTTTGTAATTGATCAAATGTAATAACAAATGAAATTAGATGATATACAAGAGATGGAAAGGTTATCTAAGGAAAATGAGGAGTCGATGTTGGTGAATATGATGCAAGATGGATTCCTCATAATACTCTTCTCTTTATATGTTTGTTTGTGGAGGGCACCTCCTCCTATAGTTTATGGATATTCTCTCTCTCTTAATCTGCCATATTGAACTCTCCTAGAAGTATCAATAGTTCCCCCTAATTACATTCATCCTTATGATAACCTCTTATTAATTTTAAGTATTGATGAATATATGATCAAGGTTATGTGGATCATGATGATAGACACAATTGATCTTCCCTTTCAATCCACTTATATGGGATGATACACTACCATTAAGATCCTAGATTCTAAAATCATCAATTATAGGTAAAACTCAAGCCCTATGGAATGCTACTTTGGTCAATGATGAAAAAACATAGAATTTTATCCTCCCAAATTGAATAGGAAGGGGATGCACTATAAATTGTTTGTAAGCTTTGAAACCTTTATCCAACCTGAACATAATTTGATGAACAATTTCTTATTCATTCAACTTATTAGCGACACACCTAGGCAATGTTAGAGAGGCTTACATACCACCTTAAATGTGAATAATTACATAGTCTAAAAAATAATAATAACAACCAATTTTGACTAGCATTCTCCTTATCTACGTAGGTAATAAAGTCATGGGCCTTTCATAAATGGATACATACATAGGTGGGTAGGAAAAATATGCTATTATTTTGATATTTTTCCTATATCAGTGAATGTAAATATTAGAGAAAGCCTTGTGGAATGAATTTTTAGAATCACAGGTCCATTATTCTACACCTATAAAATTTATGGTAGCATAAATTGTGTCCATAAGGAATGAAATCATATATAAATTTCCTCCCTACTTTATCCTATGAACTTGTTGGGCCAAGTTGTAGAAAATGATCTCTTTGAGGTAATGAAATTTCCTTTCATCAATGATCATGGAAATTAGGAGCACCCAAATTTCACCTACTCTGGACATATCCATAAATCTAAATATTTTTTTATTCAAGGCCATTCCCAACCTGATTCCCATCCTGAACTACAAAATTAGAATTGAGCTTGTCTTTTATTTGCACACAAAATTATTAGACTACTTTGGCTAGTCCCTTAATGTTTCCCTAATTTTGTTGTTATCCATCGATTGGGAAGTAACCTCTTGGTTATAAATAATGTCTAGTTTAGACAATTTGTAATAACCGTCATAATCAACTTTATCTATAAAAGATACCAAAAGCCTCCTCTTGAATATCTCTATAATGTCATTATTCCATATAGTGTTCCAAAAGATATTATAGACTAAGTATATGCAAGGATATACCTCTAGTTTGGATGAATATTTATATAATCCAATTACCTTGATGAATACAATGTAAAAAATATTTTCCCATGCCTCAATGGAGAGCTTATCATCATTGTTGATATCTTGGTGTTGCTTAAATTCAAAAAATACAATTATATAATATGTAAGCCCCATGCCTAACACTATGAAATTAAATTTTGTATTCATGAATATTTATTTTGTGCATAACGAACAAAGGTATCTCATTGTGTCCTAAAATTTTAATTCAATTAATTTATATGCAAAATCTTATGAATTTTCTTGGTTTGTAATTTTGAAGTCAAATTCCCACCTTGGTAGTTTAAAAATTTACAAGTACTTGATAATTTGAAGGATTAGAGGTTGTATGAATTCTCTTAGTCATTGAAATCATTAGATATGTAGTCAATTATAAATCACATTATTAATTTGACAGTCACCTAAATTTATGCATTGCAATGGCATTAAATGACCTTGCTTAATAGCTAAACATATTTGATTTTTATTTTAAATTTGCCTTTTTCACGGGGGAGTTTTTATTAATGGTAAAAATAGGTTGTTAAAGGGACACAAACCCATTACATTAAACAAATAGGCATGGTCTTAGAACCATAAATAAAAAAATAAGACTATTGAAATACCAGAAGAGAGCATTAATAAAACTTATAGCAAAAACATAAGAAAAACACAACATTAAAGTAGTAAAAAAATAACACTAACATCTCGGGCAACTCCACCCTTCCAACACTTCATTCCAATTATTATTCATGTTAGTTATAATTGTATCCATAACCCAAAGAGTTTGAGAATCCTCTTTCTCCTTTGTCATTCCTTTCTTATTATTGTCCATTCTACCTTGCTCCAATTCTTCATTTTTCCTTTTTTCCAACAAATTTAAACCTTCCATATTCTAAGCATAGTTCTACATTGAAACAAGACTAAAGTCTATTACCATTCTCAAATTGTCCTTGAGGGTTTCATTACCACGCTTAGTTCTTGAGAATTTTTCATTTAGTCTTTTCATTTGTGCACTGATTTCAATCAAATTAGCCTTTGAATAGTAAATGACTTCATTAGTATTCATGTTGTTAACCACATCCTTGAGTCTAAAATGATCCCTCATAAACCAACACATAAAATCCTTATGCAAATCAATTTTTTCACCAATTTATTCCAATTTATTTTGGTTCTTAAGGTAGGTTTTAATGATATAAAAATCCATGTTCATCTTCTCTTTTTTATTATTAGATGATGTTCAACCCATTTTCCAAACCCTATCCTTAAATAAGTGTAGACATTCAACAACCTCTTTAAGTCTATTCTAATCTATGGGTCTAGAAATAAATTCAAAATTTTCTTTCAAAGACTACTCATTGACCAATTCTAGGTCAATCAGTCTCTTCAACCCTTATACCACATTATCTAAGCACAAAATTTCAATATCCTCGTTCTCCAAATCAATAGGATTCCTACTCTACTCACCTTGTAAATCCTTCTTCTATTTTGTTCTTGTAAACCTCTTCAAAATTATTTTAGAGCCCCATTTCAGTTTAAAAGAGCTCTTCTTGGGACATGGGTAGATAAGAGAAGGATAATCCCTTTAAAAAAATTGTATACTAGGAATATAATAGCCTAATGTAAAGGGTACTATTTTTTTTCCTTCCTTGACGTCTAAAATAAAGTTTTCTAAATAATACAGAATGTAGAATGGAAGTAATAGGGATTTGGCATCTAAAGTAGTTCAAAATAGGAAAATGATAATAATGAACTACCATAAACCTACCTTCAAGTGCCAAATACCTCATAATCTATTATACTACTTCATCATAGGGATGTGGAAAATATTCCCCTAACAAGCCCCCTTGATAATCATTTAATTTCTCATCCTCATTCATAAATTTTATCATCTCTTCTTTGTAGTCCTTACCATATTTGACATACCTTAGGGGAGGTATTATAAATATGTGTCTTTATTTCAATTCAATACAAATTTTATAGTCACTTTAATATGAATTTAAAGACATGTTAACCTATCTCTCTAAGTCACCTCTTCTATGTGCCCGTAATTTTTCCACCTAGATGATGTAGTTTACTTTATATTTTATCTTGTGCCATATTTTATTATTTCACATAATCATGATTTTATTTTTAATACTATAACACTGAGATTCCTCCCTTTATAAGAGTGAAATATGTTGACAAGTGGCATCTTTAGAATGATTTAGAGACTCGCATAGCTAAATAACTTAATTATACTAGTGTTTTGCCTAATTTTTTATGAAACCTTTTGATATTGTGAGTGTGACACATGAAATTAATGATGGTGAAAATGGGTTATGTTTTAAGTTATGGATCAAAAATCATTGTAAATATGATATGTAACACCTTCTGACTGGGGTTATAAACCCATAGGTTAATATAATTCATTGAAATTATTGTACTTAGTACATTGTGAGGATGTAAATGAGTGTGATGATGTAATGTGGAGCAATTAAAATGAATCACATACCTATAGACTAAAATATTTTGTTTAAATGTTGTTATACTATGAATATGTGGAATGTTGACAAGTGGCATTTTTAAAATGCATGTTAGGCCCACAAAAAATTGAACTCAATTATGTTATGACACTATAGAAAATTGTCGCCTAGCATGAATAAGATGGTTTGGGATTTATCAGATAAATAATTTGTTTCCATAGGTACATAATATGAGTTGAATTGAAGTGTAAGAGAAAATATTGATGGGTAGACCCAATGATAACCAAATATGGCACATAGACTACAAAGCTATGATGATACTTGAGTGGATAAAAACATAAAAAAAATTGATGCATGGAAAGAACTAGTACTAGATAATCCAAACTAATTATTTTTTCATGTGAATGTATATGACATTAAGCAAAAAAGTGTGATCATATGTCATTCTACATATCAAAGACAACACTTAGTGAATATTTCAAAGTTAGGTAATAAATAGATTTTTGATAAGTTAAGCCATATATACAATCATGTTATTCAATTTTAAAATGTAAAAGGCCTTAATATGTTAAAAATGAATTCATGCACCCAAAATCATTTCAACTAAGTTATAAGTTAAATAGAAATAATCATGTAAAGAATGAAGATAACCTTGAATTAAAAATTTAATGACTTCACAGATTTAGCCAAAAACCATGCATTTTTTCAAAGTAAAACCTTAAAACATATTGGGGTCTCCATTTTAAGGGAATAGGGGAGTGTTAGTCATAACACATTCTATACAAGATACTAAGAATAAAATCAATTAAGCCCATTCTACAAAAGTTAAGATCAATAGATGTTGACATTATTCTATGTCAAGTCATGACTTAGTTGTTCAAATGCCTCAACTTACATCATGTATGGGAAGTGTCTTTGTCACCTTAATGTAACATAAATTTTACTAAGCATAAATGAACATAACATCGATAATAGATAATGTATATAATGATGTATAACTCAGTTATCACTAATTCATATAGATATTAGATAAACATTTTATAGATATAACTCAAGTACATGATCACAATATGAATATGGATGGTTGGATATACCCTCAATTAAATTTAATACTAATACTAAATAAAATATTTAATTAAAGTGTCAAAAGACACATATATTCTTCATGACTATTCTTTTCTATTCTATTTTTGTGGGATGCTATGAATCACTGTCGATACTAGAGATAAGATAGGATCAATATTCTTATATTATTTAGAATGGGTACATGCCCATTATTATCTTATGTATAATGGTATTATTTGATAATATTATTCTTGAGTATAATGGGCATAAAGTGCTATTTTTTCACAATATATTATGAATATTATCAATTGAGCCAATTCTACACAAGATATGATCAATATTCTTATCTTGTGTGGAATGGGCACATGCCCATTCTACATAATATATGATCCATATATACTAACATAACTTTATGTTATTCATGAGTTTGTAATTTTATTTCCTTCACTAACATTGTATAGGGGAATTGTCTTTGTTTACTAATTTAACATACATCTTATTAAGCATAAATGTGTGGTTGATTTCAAATAAATTTACATGGATTATCTAAATGTGTCTTATAAGTTCCCTACTTGATGTTGAAATAAACTCTATGTTAAGTCATGAGTCAATATTTTGATTATCTTAGTTAAATTGATATAAAATACATACTAAATCAATCATAAATAAACATAATGCTGACAATGTATAGCACAAGTAATGACACATAATTTGATTTTTATTAGTTCATAGACATTGAATACAAGTGCATACATCTATATATAAGTGTGTGTTGGGATATATTCCCTATATTTAAATATTAATATTAAATATAATATTACATAAAAAATACCAATAAACACATCTCTTATTCATGACTATTATTCTCTATTTTTTAGTGGATTATTGTGAAGCTCTATTGATATTGTATGCACCTAAATTTTCTTGCCTCATTACCGTCAATAATATTCCTATTACTTGACACTAAATCTACTAATCCCATTTATTCTAATTCATCCCATTTTAACATCCTCCTTTATCCTACTAATTTATCCTAATCTTATCCATTTATCTAATATCCCCCCTCTTTTAATTTCTTTCATCTATTAATTCTAGTCATCCTACTCCTTCATTAATTATTCTTAATCCCTATTATCCTAATCTAATTTCACTTAACTATTATTTAGGAATTTTAAATTCCCATGACCCAACCTACCCACATATTAGCCTACATCCTAGCCTTTTCTACACCCCTAGTCCTTATTTATCCATATAATCCCCATCTAACCTCTCTTTAATTATCATTAGTCCCTAAGAAGGTTTATATATTCCTCTAAATCTAGAACCTTCTCTAACTTGGCCTCCCTCTCTAGAAGCCTCTAAGTCTATAGGCTTCCAAGAAATTTTTAATTCCTTGGATAAACTATAACCATTGATCTCATCCCACTAACTTTGAATTTCAACCCTTGATCTTCCCTCCATAATATATATATAATCAAGGATCCTCCTATATAGAAGTCCATCTCCAATATTCATAACAAATCCATGTCAAAATGATAAAAAATATAGAAAATTAATAAAACCTTCATGTATATTTACTAATCTATCATTATAATCTAGCAAGACAATAACAAATCCATGCCAAATCTACAATCAAGCATTCATCTTAAAAAATCCTTAAATCATGTCATCACTATATCAAATCTAAGTCTAATATGTAATCACAAATCCATTTGAAAATATTAGGAGGTTAGATGAAAAAAGGAATTTGGTAAGTTTTATATCATTCTAATTTATTTTTAGATTCCTTCTTGATAGGTAGTTTGAGTTTTGGGTTGAATTAGTTTGTTTAATTTATATAAAGCTCCAAATCCTACTACATTCTAGAGACCACGGTGTGACCACTTTATCCTAATTGATCAATTTTTATTGTTATTTATGTTTTTGCCAACTTGCAAGGCCATTTGAATCAATAAAATCTTGAAAATTTTTAAATTATGCATACCCAAGTTGCAATCATGGATTTGTAATGGTAATCATGACATTGTCTAAGTCAATCACAACATTGCCCTTGTAAGTCATGATATTTACTTTACCATCCACTTAATCTCTAGAAAGTTGTTTGACTACATAGGTTTTTTCTCTATGACAATGTTGTGACTCATAATTAATGATATTATTGGGTGAGTCATGATTTTGTCTATCCTAGTTACGATATTGCTTAAATCTAGTGTCTCATTTTTTAGGTCTACATTCCTAGATAATATTATGACACTCTCAATCATAATTTTTTCTAGTAAATTATGATTTTTTTATAATAGTCATGATAAGATTATCTAGTTCATTAATTGATTATCCTATCATTTGACCCCTATGTATATTTATATGTGTTTTCTTATGGATTTTGAGATTTTGTGTGTAGGGGCATCAAAAAAGACCTTAGTAGACAAAATCCAAGTTACAAAATTACAACTTAGTTAGTGGAAACTTCATCCTGGTAATTATGGTATTATGACTGAGAGTCACAATATTATTAGTCTTCACAAAATTAATAATATTTTACCTCTATCAATATATTGGGTCTACTCATACATTCTATATTTTAATAGGATATTTTGTCATCAATATAATCTTCCATATAATATTTTTGGGATTTTTTTGCTTTAAATCCATATCTATTAACTAACCCTAATTTTTGTAACAAGGTCTTCTTGTCTTTGGGTGGTTGTTATATGATCCTTTTTCAAGGTTATAATAGGTAATAAGGCTAAGTTAGGAGAAAAAAATTGAAGATAAAGACAAAAACATAGTCCTTATCCCTTTCCCTATCTTTGACAAGGCCACAAGTCTCAACCTTTTTAGAGTTGCAATATTGTTATGGTGAATCATAATATTATTAGTATAGTAGTGATTTTGCAGTATTGAATGTAATTCTATAATTTTGACCATTGACCATAATTTCAAACCATATATGGCATATTTAGGACTAATTTTCACTAAAATTACTCTTTTTTAAAAAATTCTAGATCTTCTTAGTTTCTTAACTTAATATCTTTTTGGTCAAAATTTTGAGAATATTAGGGACATTAGTTTGTAGTTCATCATGGTTATCTAAAAATAATCATTTTGGGCATTTAGATCAAATCTATTACCTGTATACTCATTTATTCCTATCAAAAATATAAATTTTGAAGTTTTACCATTTCTAACAATATCATAAATATCAACCTATTGATAATAGAAATTTTTTAATTGCAAGTCACAGTTTTGTGGCTTACAAAAAACCATAACTATCGATCTATAGTAAGTAGTGATATTATCAACTTGAGTCACAATTTTGTATATCTAATCATGGTTTTTCAAGTAACCATCATGGTCATCTCCTAATTACAAAATCACAACTCATGAATAATAATTTTTTACCCCTAGTTGCAACTTTGTAGTCTTTAGTTACAGGTTTGCCCTGTGTATCTATGATTCTACAAAGAGTGGAAATTTTGTATAAAGTCATTGAAAAATACCAATCTTTGTGTTTTAGGAACCCTCTCTTAAGTATCAATCAAACCACTAAACTATAGGCTTGTAGGTTACTTGTGAAAGAATCCATTTGGCACTTTTGAAATCAATTTAGATTATCTATATTTTTTGTTGTAAAAATCATTCTTTGTATATATTTATACTTGTGCATGTCAACTTGTAAATAATTATCATATCATGATTCTCACACTTAGGTAATTAAATTAGTTAATTAATCATATTAGGTGTTTTCCTATTTGTTAAGCCCCCCTCCAGGATAACACATGACATGGAATTTATCCCCATGCATGGGATTAGTATATAGGGGTTAGTGTTATGTATTTCATCACCATGTATTGATCAAACTTTGTGTTCTGATGGAGTATAAAAATCAAGGACAACTATCATTAAGCTAATTAATTGACCCCATGCAGGCCATCCATGAAGGGGAAGAGTTAACTCTCTGAACCAAGTATTAGACATCACCCTACATAGACTTAGTCCTCACTATACCTTTATTTATATAGGGGATGCACATAGACAAACTTATGTAAAATTAACATAGGATCCTTGGACCATAACAACTATACTAATATAGGAGTCAATATTAGCTCTAAAGTAACCATCTAGTGTGAGTAGGGTTGAGAGGGTTTGATTGATATTGTAATGGGTCATTAGGTTACAACCTCATCTATGAAGCTATTGGATGGTGTGGGCATCGGGTTACATACCCTTAAGTTTACTAATCATAGGTTTTGTATTGATTTCTTGGGTGTGTGTTGTGTTAGATCCATGTTATTTGCGAGCCAAGTCAGCCTTCACCTAAACTTATACACCTAGCTAGGTCCTTTGTATGACCTATTATGTACATCTTACCATCATTTTGTATATATCTTATGTATATTCTTGTCTCGATCAAAATTAACATATCATCTCATCACCATCATCTTGTCTACCCTCATCATATATCATCCTCTTATATCCTTATCCCATCCCCCACCTTATTTTCATCCCATCATAGTCTAACCATCTCCACTCACCATTGATCATCCTTCATCACCTACATATTTATATAATAATCTTATATATCCTTGTCATACCTTCTTATATACATATATATTATCTTTTACATCCTTTTAGTCACATCATATCCTAGTCTCACTCATCATTAGTCACACCCCCATCACCAATATCTCATATTGTACATCTTAGACATCATCTTATACATATTGTCCTTTTATCTTACTCTCATCTTGGTCCAACCATATCCACCTATCCTTTATCATCCCTCATCACCTACATATTCTAATCACATCCTTATCATATTATCCTTTTATTGTCTTATCCCATCCCCCATTTTGTCTTCATCCTATTCTAGGCACATCTTATCACCACCTTATCTTTCACTTTTTCTAGTCCAAACATTATCCAATCCTCATTGACTACATCCCCATCACCTATATCTTGTCTTGTACATAATTTTTTCTCTTATACATCCTTCTATTCATGTACTATACTCATCTCACTCATCATTAGTCATACTCCCTCACACATCCTAGTCACATTTGGTCTTGTCATTCACATCTTACCCTAAACCCACATCTGATCCTAATCAACCTTTTTTCTTGACCTTGCCTTCTTCACCAATCTAGTCTAACCCCATTTTATCTTATCCTAGTTGGCTCTTTAGGTCATAAATAGGTCTAAAATCCTCCACAAAATTATCCTTAATCATTTCATCATCACCTATCATCATCCTTATCCAATTATCTTAATAAAATTCATCATAATAATCCCATGCCATCCCATCTTGAGAAAATCAATCTAAGGTTTTAAGTTAGTCCTTTTATCATCTTAATCCACTATCACTCATTCTTTGGTTAGATCTCATACCATAGTAAATATCTTGCTAAACATCTTATCACTTTGTCAGCATCAATCTAGCAAACCCATCATCATCAATCCAATATCTATCATCCTTACCCATTCATAACTAACACCCATCATATTGTCATCTTGTTATTTAGATCCCATGCACCCATCAAATCCCCAATCTTTTTGCTAGTTTGAAAACTAGGCATTATTGATAGGTTTCTAGCACCTATTGTGTTATTGGTTAAAAATATGATCCTCGTCCTATATCATCTCTATCACACTTTATCACCTCTCATCTGCATTATCATCTATGACACTAGCTCAGTATTTTTGACCTATTTGGTTCACAAAGCCATCTCTAATCCCTAGTCTACCCTTATCAACCTCCCATTATCATCCATACTTTATCACCCATCCCCATGGATTTAGACCTAGTTCTTGTAGACCAATACATCTTGGCCAATAAGAATGAAGTCCTATTATGAACTATAGAAATGGGTGTTCAACTACCCTTAGACCTTGATCCCATTCACCCCAAATCAACACCTAGCCCCACAAAATTAGTCTCAAACTTCCTTGATGTGATCACCCTAATCAATCAACACATCATAGAAAATAAAGATGAATTCCTCTTACTACTATGGAATATGGGTGCCCATTTTCCCAATGATTTTGACCCCATAATCCTATAGTCACCTCTCAAAAAATTCCACCATCAACCCCTATCCTCATCCCATTACATTCCACCATCCACTATCCCTATCCAAACCCTCTTATCCCTAATTCATACTTGTCTATAGTCAAATATTCCATATACTAATCATAATACATCACCACTCCCTCATCTTACTAGTAAAGGAAGCCTAGATTGTCCCCCAATAACATGACATACACATCACATCCTTCTAAATTCAATGCTCTAGACCAAAAAATCCCCATCTTTTATCATCCACCACCATGAACCTTGACCCCAATTTCATACACTAATAGATGGCTTCCAACAAGGATGAGATCCTCTTACATTTTATTACAATGGGTGTAACACTTCCTAAAGGTGTTAACCCCCTTCAAATTATTGCACCTTCATCACAAACCCCTTCATGTGAGTCCCATGAAAGTCCTCTATCCACTAGTCATAGTCCATCATCTACCCCTTCCTCTACTAGAAAAGGGAATCCAATCTTGACCACCCATCCATCCACCTAGTCACATCAAACACAATCTGATTTAAAGTCTAATGCTTCCACATCAAAGTCAAAAAGTAACTTGGGTCCTTATACTCCCATCCTTACATCCTTAGAAGCCCTTTTCTAATAACTAATCAACACTAACATGATGGTCTATCCACCCAAATGACATCTTATTCCCACCAAGCCTAAGTTATCCTAGTATAAAGCAAAATGATAATGTATCTATCATAAAACTTGGGGGCTTTCCATTTAATGATGTCAATTTTTTTGAGATTATGTCAATACCTCATCAACTATGGTGACATAGTAATTGAGGAGGAACCAAATGAATTTCTCTCCTTGGGTGAACAAGAAGATGAATGCCAAGATTTCATTCATGATCATGATCATGATCAATCCTTTCCCTTATAAACCAAGGTCATGACATCCTATTTATCCTCCATAATCCCCCCATCATTGATAAATCCTCAATCAACCACAAGTCCATTTCCCATATGCCTATTCCTACTATATCTCCTTAATCCTTACATTTCCCTTTCTTTGCTCAAGCCCTTGTCCTTCCATCATATTCCCCTCACCCATCATACCAACAACCCCATATTGAGAGGAAAATCAAATAAAATCACTCCTTTTCTCATAGAATTGAATCATGTACATCAAAATCAACATCAGAGTTAGAACAACTTTTATATGCTTAAGAGTCATGTCCAACACCAACATGCAAATCAGATTCCTCATTAGAAATGTCATACCTCATTTATAATGATAATGCCTATCCTTTTGAGAGTACCTCTAATCTAGATGCCTCCATTACATCACTAAGCACATATTTTGATTTCAATTAGGATGAAGTCATCACTAAGTTCTTGAGTGATTTATCTCTTGAATATTACTAGAGTAAATATAATCCTCATTTGGATGCACATAGTATAACTAATATTCATGATCTTTTTGAGATTATTAATGACACTTTAACTAATGTTTAAGCTAGGGATTTTAATGACCTTTAAGAGGACCATGCTGCCCATTTTACCTTTAATCCATCACCCAACATTCATCATCCACCTCACCTCAATAATACCTATGTCACACTCCATAAGGGGAATAAATAAGAACATGCATCATTGGATTCCCCTTTGCATTCAATATCATGTTCCCCAAATACAAAGATATAAGACCCTATTCTAAAATTCATAAATTGTTATCAAAACATCTTTGATCCTATCCATCAAAATTAAGAAAATTCAAATCATTGGCCTAATTGAAAAATATTTTCTCCTAGTGAAGCCTAGAATCAGGCACTAGGGGAATATCAAAGTCAAAATAATCATTATATATCAAGTCCAAAATCAATCCCCTATGGTGAAGCCCAAAAATTGGCACCATGGGAAATCAAAGTAAAAAATAATTATAAATTGAAAATAAAGTCAAAAATAATAATCATAGGGCTGATCATCCTCTTAATGCTTGAATCAAAGAATCAACAAATCAAAAGGTCTTGGATCCCATAGTTGCATGGCACCAATCTACAAAATCCCCTCTACCATATCTAATGGTGTATGCCACTATTGGACCCCATTTTTTCTCCTCATCTCATCATATTATCCTTCTTGATCATAATCCTCATTCCCATCCTATATCCCATCATCACAATCACAACATACTCCTATCCATACCATATCATCAATCCTTGGGTAGCATTGTCCCTCATAGGGGTTACAAATACACCTAGATAAAATATCTAGAGGATGTCATATCAAGAATAAATAAAGGACACCAAGACATTAATACATCTAGTAGAGATAACATGGTCCTAGCATCATCTTTCTTTAGAACAAGTGTTGGCTAAGAATCCAAGCAGTATCGACAATCCTACATCTTGCCATTCTTCAATAAAATGAGATGCCTAAAAAAGTGAAAAAAAAAGAAAAAAATTCATTCATCCAATGGTGAAAACTCATCTTCTATCACCTTGGGCAAATACTATGATTAAAACCAATTTCTAGCATCATGGTAAAATAGTCAATTATCTGCATTATTCCTCAACATTTGGGGGAAAAATCCATCTATATCTTGTCTATCACCCATCCATGTCATCCTTCAGTCCATTATTCTTACCCATCATCCATCAAAATATCATGTCCCTCTTATCTTGACCTTCATAAGGAATGGAATGTGTCTTAATAACTTCCCTCAAACCATCTTTGCATATCTTCCAATGAACACTTAGGTAATTAAACATTTGGTTCCTTCCTAATGTGGTTATTGGTGCTTCCTAGTCCCTTCTTCCTTGACCCTCATCCCCTTTTTTGCATGACCCTCATCCTTTCATAATCCCATCCATCATTCCATCCACCATATTAGTTGTTAGGCTTGGTATTCCATTTTCTAGTAACCCCATTTTTACAATGTATATACATATTCCCAAAAAGCCTAAAAATCATAAAAGTTGAAAAATCCAAAAATAGTCCATTGTGTCTTGTGTTATCCTAAATCCCCTAGTCAAAAGGAGTTTCCACTAGTTTTTGGAAGCACATGTGGAGTGGGGGACACCTTTTGAACATTCCACTTATTGGAGGGGTCCAAACTAAAGTGGATCACATGGTGGAGGACATTTTACTATTGATTAATAGTCCATCTAGTTGGAGAAGGTAAAATTTTTGGGCTTCCTTTACTTCCCTCACATTCTATATTTGTATTTATATAAATAAATGTATTCCTTTGCATTGTAATTAGGCTAGTTTGGGAAGATTGTGTGAAAGCTTTGGGATCTTACTTGGATTGGGATGATAAGTTTTTAATGTGTTTTGGGATATATTGTTTAATATTATAATGAAAGTAAAGTTTTATTGATAAATCTTTTGTAGTTATGAGGATATTAATGAAGATTTATTGCATTTGTGATTGAATTCATGAGTTGAATTTATGAGAAAAAGTGATCTATGTTTTTAGGCCACATCACCAAGGGTTTTGATAAAATAAATAGAAATAACACAAGTGTTGGAACCATCATCAATCAAATCACATTTGACTTGTATATCACCAATTTAGATAATAATAAAAAGAGGACCGTAAGAAGTAGAATGTCATCAGGGATTATAGAAGCAATGGGGAATTTGAGGGAAAGAGAAATGTCCATTGTTTCATCAATTTGTATGGACATATCTTCATACTACTATAAAATTATACCTTCTAATATATATAAGGTGGACTCATGTCTTATTAGGGGAGGACAAGGGATGTTCATTTCGAATAAAAGCTTCATAAGATGATTACAATGATATGGAGAGGTCTGTATAAATTCAAGAAATGGGATTTGAGATGGGAGATTAGTAGGATCTGTGATAGGATCCCAGTCATCATAACCCATAGAAGGACTATTGGAAAGAGGTGCATAGTGTTTAAGGGGGTCCTAAGAAGGAGGATCCTAAGTTCATGTGAATTTATGTTGATAATATGTGGAAGGTTTAGTTTGAAGACAAGTTTGTTGATCATTTTAAGAAGATGGGGTAGTTGATGTAGGTTTGATTAGAGGAGTGTTGATATAAATTTGAGTATCATTAGAGATGGGTAAAGATGTGGTAGGAATGGTAGAGGTATTAGAAGTGTTATCCGAGGGAGGTGTTGGAATTGGTTTATCAAAATATATAAGGTCTTCTTGCCCCAACTCTGTTAAGCGAGTTGGATAAGAGTCTTGGATAACATGAAATGTGTGAGATAATTGAGGGGTGTGGATAAGATGAGGATAAATGAAAACAAACACCATTTGCATATTATTCATATTGAACACATTATCTTTAGGATTTGGGTCAAGAAGATTGTCAAAATTATTGGTAGAAGGGGTAGGCTTGTCTTGGTTATCTTAGTGATTTAGAAGAGGATTTTTATAGATAGACAAATGAGCATTAGCTTGGTTTAAATAATGAGATTTAGTTTTTGTTTCATGGTCTTTAAAGACAATGTCATAGGGTTATTGACATTTGACCATGATAGAATCATGGTCAAAATTGGGACCGAGAAAAAAATACATAGCCAAATTATGAAGTTGCCTACAAGTCTCATGAGAGTGACCCCAATTAGCATGAAACCAACAAAGTTTATTGGGATCATACCAAGATTTCATGGGTTGAGTGGGATCAAGTTCTCACATAAGAGGCATTTTTTGATGGATTTGTAATTCCACTAAGGATAAATGTTTATGAACATTGATGTTATTGGTTGAGGATAAATAAGGATTAGTAATGTGGTTAGGAGGGGAAGCTTTTTCTGGAGTCTATATGGGAACAACAAGTTGAATAGTATTAATGGTATCATAACAGTCAATGATACCATCATTTTTAACATGATTATTATTATTCTTGATTAAAATGTGTGTACCCATAGAAGGTTGGTGTGGATCAAATTGATACATAAAGAAATTTTATTTCTTGGCTTGGTCAATGGCCTCTTCCAAGGTATGTGGAGAGAGAGTCTAGACTCGATATTACAACTTGGGAAAAAGATTGTTGGTAAACATATGAAATATTTGTCATCTACCATATTATGTTCACATTTTTTAGATAAGGTCTTCCATATTTTGATGAAATCTTGTATAGTTTCAGTCTCACGTTACTTACAATTGATAAAATGGGCCAAGGTATTCTCAGAGAGATAACTAGTTTGGAACTCTTGGATTAGAGAATTATCTAAGTCTTTCAAACTAGTAATGGAATGATATTTGAGTTGGTTGTACCAATACAAATAATCACTCATGAGATTATTTTCTAATAGCTTGGTATTGGCAAAGGTATTTAACTTGACCTAGTCTTTATATATATTTCTAAATGTCTTTAAGTGAAGAGTAGGATCAGTTGACCCATTGTAAGTAATGGTAGGGGTGATACCTACTATATAAATATTTGAAATTAGAGATGTAAGAGGCTCATTTTAAATGTGATTGATTATTTTGTTAACAAGGGGAGGTTGAGGGATAATATTAACATGGGAATCTTGAACAGGAGGTGGGGGAACATTTTGGTTATTCATGTCCCATGGCATCTATTGAGGGTGGTTTTGAAGATGGATAAGATGATTTTGCATTTGCATCATTTGATTTTAATTGTTAGCTTGGAAATCATACATTTTATTAAGAGTTTGTAATAGGAGTTGATGGATTTGAGTTGTATTTTTGTCATTGTGTGAAGCATTGAAACTGGTAGGAGTGGCTTGGGTACCACTATGGGTGTTAGTAGTAGCTTGAGAATAATTTTTAGTGAGTGAGGCACTAGTTTCACAATTTTCTTATGCGGTAAAAGATGCACTAGTATAGGGATGAGAAGAACAACACTAGAGGCATGGCTACCATGGGTAGCAAATGATACACTAGTGGAAGAATTGAGAAGAATGGGTCTTGGAAGAGGCCTAATAGATGTAAAACATGACATGTTAGTTGAGATACTAGGCATGAAGGTGGATGAAATAAAAGAGGAAGATGGCATAGTATGATAAGGGGTCAAAATAGAGGGAAGAGGCTGAGAAGTAAAGAATCTAGTGTCTCCAAATTCATGTGAGAATGTGGGAAAAGGAGATTGGGGCTTCTCAACTTGACTAATTATCATGAGATGGTAAATAAGAGAGGGATACTTTCCTTAATGTTAAGGAAATTCATTGATGAAGAAGAGCATTTATGGTGTATACTCTAATCTGGGTTGATCTTCAAATGAGAAGTGAGGATTAAAAAATCAAGAGGAATGAGGAGGGGTCTTATAGTTTATAGTGTAAGTGGATACATGTACATTACTTAAATCTAGGGTAAGATCTACAAGATACTTATGGGATAAACTATTAGGCTTGGTAAGACTCATCATATATGTTTATTTCAACTTAGTGTTGTCTTCAAACAAGAAGTTCATGATGAAAGAGAGAGATTAGGGAAGGCAAAGTTGATGTAAAGAAAATAGATAGGAAGGATATAGATAAGAGTGTAGGTCAACCAAGTTGACCTAGTACTCTAAATAGGAAAATAGATAGTATGATAAGGATAAATAGTCAACCAAGTTGACTTAGTACTATAACTTGATAGGCAAAAATGACTACTAGGTCAACTAAGTTGATGTAGTATTACAGTTAGGGAAAAGGATAGTCTTCATGAGATTGTTTTGGATAGAATGATAGTGTATTAAAAATAGGGAAAAAAATTCTATGTAATTTAAGAAAGAAGTTAAAAAAATAATTAGATTAGTGAGAATGATCCAATTAGGGCACATGACACAAAACCTTGCACCAATGCTAGTGAATGCATGTTTTTGTAATACAACATAAAATGAGCAAAGATCAAGAAGTCAAATAAAAATTAAATGCTAAGTGGTCATCCTGAATGTTGTTATATTATTATAAAGTGTTATTTTAAGTGTGATAGGGAATTTGGATAAAATTAAGGAACTAGAAAGCAATCTATGGATGGTTTTAGGATGTTTAGACTAAAAACGATATGTGTTAGCAATGGTACTAGATTGATATTGCAGCTTACCCCCTTACTTTTCAATACTATAGTGATAAGGGTGTCAAGTCCTTTTCCAATATATACCATTAACCATGTGTTTATACTTGGCCAAAAAACCAAGTCAATTTCCCCCTTGGTGATGAAATCCAAGTAGGTAGGCCTTAGGTAGATAAATTTTTAATGCATTTTGAAATTATGTGATTTGGTAGTGTTTGCAAAAAGATCAAAAATAGTGAAATTGAATGGTATATTGAAAAACCACCTAATTAGACTATGTGAGTTAATCTACACATGTAAACAATTGAAAATGAAAGTGTGAATTAATTACTAGCATATATTTGTTAATTTCCAAATTAAGAATGGTATAAAGTCAATTAAGATGAAACTATATGAAAACATTATAAAACATAGTTAATAGGGTTGTTACTATAGTGTAGAATCAATATTCCTTAAAACCTAAATCAACTAGGTCAACTTAGTCTTTTAGATAGAAGATAGACTAAAAACTAGGTTGACCAAGTTAAGCTAGTTTGTTGTAGGATTGCATTTTTGAAGACCATAAACTTGTCCAAAATAGAATTGTGATGAAGAATTGAATTGAAAGAGAGAGAAAGGAACCTTGATGGGTTGGAAGATGATAAGGACAATGAAATTTATATTTAAGTGCCTTGAATGTTAATTTTAAGTTCTACCAACTGTGTCATCTAGGTTGACTTAGTTTTGTGAAACCCCTATTTGTTTAAGCTTGTTAAGATGACTGAGTTAACCTAGTTGACTAAGTTTGTTATCTGAATGTTGACTGGAATACTAAGTTGTCTTGCATAACTTGGTTTGTTTTTTAATACTATTTGAGAGACTAAGTTGACCTATTCTACATAGTCTATTATTTGGAACTAAGTAAGAGTAATGTGTCAACCTATTATATGTAATAACCTATATATCATAAATACTTTCATAGAGAGAAAAAAGTATTTTTGATGACTATGTGTTAAACACGTACACAAAAGTTAGAATTATACTAGCCTAATTGATCTAGTATCATAAATATATAAAAAATAATAAAAATGATAGAAATTAAAAGCATGAATGAAAACATACAAGGGATAGATTCACATCATGTTCACCATAATGTATGCAATGGGAAAAGAAACATATTTTACAAATCAATCCTAGCTTGGAGTAGATAGATTCTACTTACACTTCCAATTGGGGATACATTAAATAATTAGGGTCATGACCAATATGGATATTCTAGACCTAATCAAGGGATCATTTACCATAATAATATCACCAAGGAGGGTTCCAATGTCTCTAGTCAATCAAAACTACACAATAACCCTAACTAGGTCCTATGTTTTCATATTCACTATATTAATAACAAATAATACAAAAATTTAATCTAATTCTCACCAAATCATGTGGTATAAAGTGGGGGTAATAAATATTAAAATTAAACATGCATATAATACATATACTCATGTTAATGTATATGGAATCCTAATGCATGGAATAAAAGTGAAAATGCATATCTATTTATGCTTATAAAGGAAGAACAAAGTTAGGAATACTTACCTTTGTAGATGAACCCATCGAGCCTCAATATATTACTTGGCCAAGGTGATTTGCAAGAGGTTTTTATGGTATGTAATGATGACAAGGATAAATCATCTCTAGGATACATAACCTATCAATCCATCTAAAAGACTTCTCCACAAGACAAGATCCATATCTCTAAAAGAAGGTATAAAATGCTAAGCTTTCTCTTCAAGTAGAATGGTGGATAAGTAGATGAACAATATATTTTAATTCTTCTTATATTCTCTTATAAATGGTAAAATTATTTTGTTTATATAGTCATATCTAACCTTAAACCCTTAAAAAAAAAATTTGTTGACAAGGTTGACCCAGTCGACCTAGTATCATTATTAACAAAAACTCACTAGGTCATAAACTAGGTCGACCAAGTGTTGGAAATATTGTCATTGATGTCAAAGGTCTATCATTATTGGTGATAAAGGCCCCATTGCATTTAATGGTATTTTTAATATTCATATCTTGTCTAATGTGTGTTAATATTTATTTAATATTAATGAATATATTTTTGGTTGCATATAAGTCAAAAGAGGGCCCATGGAGAAGTCAATGAGTCATGGGATAAAAGATGAAAGAGGAATGAGATGCATTTTATCATGAAGAGTCATCTTGAGGAATTTCAAGAGTCACCATGTGAAGACAAAAAAGGTATGGTGCATTTTTCTATGAAGGGACACTTTGAAGAATATGAAAAGTCACCAAAATGAAGGCAAAAGAGGAAAAGATGCTTCAGCTTATGAAGGGTCACCATATGACTTTTCAACTACAAAGATATGAAGTTTCATGCAAGTTTGGTGCCATTTTTCATGAGGATTGAGGGGTCATAAAGGGTGAATGCCAAAGGTCATGTGGAAAGATATAAATAAAAGTTTGAAAACCCATTTGTAATATGCAAGAGAGTGCATAGTTTGTATTTATTTTCAAGAGAGAAAAGCAAGAGATATTGTAGAGTTATATAATTTTTTGATTAAGAAAAATTGAGAGATAGTTGTGTTTTATAAACAAGAGGGGTTGGTGCTCCTTTGGGTTGGTGCTCATAAATATTTTCAAGGTGTTGGTGCTCCTATGGGTTGGTGCTGACAAATAGTTGTTGTGTTGGTGCTCGATAAAGGGGTTGGTGTTCCTACAAGTTGGTGCTTGAAAACTTTGTATTTTTAGTTTATACTTATTCATATACTTGATATTGTTCTCCATGGTTTTTCCTACTTTGGGTTTCCATGTAAAAATCTGATCTCTCTCTCTCTCTCTCTCTCTCTCTCTCTCTCTCTCTCTCTCTCTCTCTCTCTCTCTCTCTCTCTCTCGTGTGGTGATAATTATTGTTTCAATTTTATTGCATATATTTAATGTTTGATTAATTGGTTAAATAAAAGAAATTAGATTAAGTAAAAAGATATATAATATACTGATTCACCCCCCACCCTCTCAGTATATTTCATGCTTAACAATTGGTATCAGAGTAGGTTCCTTTCAAAAAAGTTTTATAGCTTTAAGGTCAATCAGCAAAGCATGATGGTTGGATCACATGAAAGATTTTCTACAAATAAGGCACCTTTGTTTGATGGGATGAATTATGTTTTTTGGAGCATAAGGATGAATTCTTATTTGATGGCCCTTGGATTCGACATATGGCAAGCAGTGGTGGAGGAATATGAAGAGCCACAAACACTTGTAACTACTCTGGAAAAAAAGAAGGCAAGTGAAAATAATGCTAAAGATTTAAATGCTATTTTATGTTTTTTATGTGAATTAGAATTTGTTAAAGTTAGAAAATGTAAATCTACTCATGAAACTTGGGTAAAACTTGAGAATATTTAAAAGGTGATGGAAAGGTTCAGTAAGCTAAGCTTCAAAATTTTAGAAGACAGTTTGAGAGTTTGAAGATGGAAGAATAAAAAAATATAGCAAGTTATCTTTTGTGGGTTGATCAAATAGTTAATCAAATTCAAGGCCTTGGAGAAAATTTAGAAGAATCAATTGTGGTTTAAATTTTTTTGAGAGTTTTACTATTGAGATATGATGCAAAAGTTTCAACAATTGAAGAGATAAAGAATTTAGCCAAGCTAAAGATGGATGAGATTCATGGTATTCTTATGGCATACGAGATGTGGACTGAACAAGATAAACCCTCAAAGAGAGAAGTTACTTTCAAGACTTCAAAGAAAGAGAAGGCTACGATTCAAGAATCAGGTGATAGTTCTAGCAATAATAAAGATGGAAATGAAGATCTATTGATTTGCAAGCCAAAAAAGGGCATAGGTAAATATCAAGGAAAATTACCTTTTAAATATTTTAATTGTGGAAATATTAGACATTTTGTAGCTAAATTCCCAAATAAGGGTAATGATGACAATGAAGAAGGAAAGTCTACATACAATAAGAATTTTAAAGGTAAATTAAAGAAGGGATTCGAGAAGAAAATTTTGTATTCTAAATATCTTAGCTCACCCGAAGATAGTGGAGTTAGTGATTCAAAATAATATGAGATTCTATTCATTGTCATACATGAAGATGCCTCTGAAAGCAAAAGTACAGATGATCAATAAGAATAATAGGATGAATCTAAAGTGAATTTGGAAGGATAACTCATTTATTCCTTAGAAGAGTTATAAGCTCTTGAAAAGAAGAATCAAATATTAAATCTCCAGATCTGGAAAAATGAAAAGAAGTAAAAAGAAATAATTTAAGATCTACAAGCACACTTTGAAGAAGCCAAGAAGAATGAAGAAAATCTAATGGAAAATTGAAAATAGTAAGCAAAGAATGTGAAAGGTATGTTATTGAGTTTTCTTCTTTAAAAGTAGATCTTGAGAAAACAAATCAAGCAATCAATGATAGAGCAGCCAATGATTCAAAATTTGAGAATAGCACTAATATGTTGAATAAGATATTAGAAAATCAAAGATCAATGTTAAATAAGACAGGTAATGGATTTTAAAAAGAGAAAGAGGAGGTCACTACTTTCATAGACAAGGAAAAAGGAAAGAGCTATGTTGAAGCTCTTACAAAAGTAGAAATAAACAGGGAAGAAGTTAAGAATACAGAGGACATCTCAAACAAAGAAGGCTGGAGGGAATAGAGCTACAAAAGACAATCAGATCAAAGATACATAAATAGGTCCTATTTTTATGTTTACTATTTTTATTGTAATAGATATGGTCATAAGAAAATAGAATATCAAAAAAGGGCTAACAATTTTTGAAATAAGAAGGAAATGCATACAGAGTCAAGCAAAAGCTATAACGATTTTTCTCTTCTATTAGGCTTTAATGAAGAGGCCAGAATATATTACAAGTGAAACAACTTCAAACACATCTCAATACTGTAGAAGTGTGTTTGAGTCAATCAAGAAGGACCAAAGTCTTAAGGTTCTATTCATTAAGAAGAAAGTTTAGATAGGTTCATGGCAAAAGAAACAACCTAAAAAATCTATGTTGGTGCAGATAGATTTGCATGCAAGAAATGAAGAAAAGCCATAGTTCATTGATAGTGGATGTTTGAGGCACATGATAGGAGACAAGAGTAAGTTCATAACTTTGAATAAGATCAATGGTGGGATAGTAAAATTTAGAGACAATACTACTGCCAAAATTGCTAAAAATGGTACACTAAGTTTGGATAATGGTAAAACTAAAACTAAAAATGTTTTGTATGTTTAGAGTGTAAGTTAAATGTGTGATCAGGGGCACACACTAAAGTTTTATATAAAAGGTTGTGTAATTAGAATAAAATATTTAGATATGTTGGTTGCAGATGCTCAGAGAATAGGTAATAATTTGTATAAGCTATCAGACATCAAAGGTCAAAGATGTTTTTTGAGTGTGATTGAAAAAAGTTGACTATGACATAGGAGAATGGGGCACATAAATTTTGACAATATTTTCAACACCAACAAGAAGCAAGCAATTATAAATCTTCCAACGATTACAAAGCCATTTGACACACTTTGTGAACCTTGTCAGCATGGGAAGCAGGCTAGAAGGTAGTTCAAAATAAAAGAGTACTTGACCACTCAGATGCTAGAGCTTGTTCACACTGATCTATGTGGACATATGAGAACTCAAAGTATTAAAGAAATTTCAAAGCATTAGTTAAGAATGAAACTAGTTTGAAGATTAAGTGTCTAAGATCATATCAAGGAGGAGAATTCACGTCAGATCAATTTATTAAGTTTTGTGAAGATCATGAAATAAATAGACATTATATAGTAGCCAAAACTCCACAACAAAATGGAGTAATTGAAAAAAAAAAATAGAATAGTTTAGGAGATGGTGAGGACAATGCTAAATGAATCCAAGATAGTAGATAAATATTGGAGAGAGGTAGTTGCTACAATAGTGCATATTTAGAATAGATCATTATTTAGAGTCAATAGTGACAATACTCTTTATGAGTTATGGAAAGACAAACCAATAATAATTGATTATTTTAGAGTTTTTGGTAGTAGATGCTTCATAAAAAGAACTGATGAAAAACTTGGTAATTTTGAATCTAGAGTAGATGAAGGTATATTTCTTGGTTATTCTTGCAAAAGTAAAGCTTATAAATGTTATAATAAAAGAACCAAGAATTTTTTTGAAAGTGTAAGTGTCAAGATACAAGAAGATGGAACATAAAGAATCAGTGATCGAGTAGACATTCCTAAAATCATTGAATCGAAAGATTTTGAAGAATCGGATGAAGATGAGAAGGATAAAAAGGACACTAAAACTCCATCCAAATATATTTAAATAAATCATAATGAAAGTGACATCATTGAGGACATAAATGAAAGAATTCACACCAGAAGAATGATGGTAAGTGAATCTAAGCAAGTTAATTTCTCTTTGTTATCCAAAATTTAGCCTAGAACTTTTTTAGAAGCCAGACATGATAAAAATTGGGTTAAGGCTATGGATGAAGAATTAAATCAGATAGAAAAGAATGAAATGTGAGAATTTGTGCCTAGACCAAAAGATCACAATGTGATAGGAACAAAAGAGGTTTATAGAAATAATTTGAATGAAAATGGAGAAATGACTAGAAATAAATCAAGATTAGTATGTAAAGGATATGCTCAGATTGAGGGAATAGATTTTGAAGAAACTTTTCCACCAACGGCAAGGTTAAAGGCTAGTAAAATGTTTCTTACATATGAAATGTTTAAAATTTTCAAAGTTTTTTAGATGGATGTCAAATTTACCTTTCTGAATAGGAATCTAGAAGAAGAGGTCTATATTGAATAGCCTAAGGTATTTATTCTCTCAAATATTAGTATCCATGTATGTAGATTGAAGAAAGCATTGTATGGATTGAAACAAACTCCCAGAGCTTGGTATGTAAGACTTGATAAGTACCTATAGGATCAAGGTTTCAAGAGAAGATTTGTTGATAGTAATCTCTACATCAAAATAGAAGGTGAGCATTAATTGATTGTTGTGGTATATGTTGATGATATCATTTTTGGAGGAAATATTGAAAAGATAACAAAAGAATTTTTTGATAATATGCAAAAAGAATTTGAGATGTCTATGCTTGGAGAATTATCATTTTTCTTAGGATTGTAAATATTTCAATTAGATAAAGGAATTTTCATATCTCAAAGTAAATATGCCAAGAAAATATTGAAGAAATTTGGTTTTGAGGATTGTGCATCAGTTGGCACACCAATGTGTATAAGAAATAAAGTGAGAAAGGATTAAAATTCACCTATTATAGATCAATATTTGTATATATCTATGATTGGTAGTCTTTTATATTTAACAACATCAAGGCTAGACATCATGCATGTAGTAGGCATGGCTACAATATATTAGTCATCTCTAAAAGATAGTCATGTTCAGTTGGTAAAGAGAATATTTAGATATATCAAGGGGACATTGGATTACAGATTATGGTATCCCATAAGAAAATATTTCACTTTTATTGCTTATATAGATTCAGATTGGGCAGGGTGTTTGGATGACAAAAATAGTACAAGTAGAGGAGATTTTTTCCTTGGTGATAGATTAGTATCATGGATAAGCAAGAAGCAAAATTTAATATCACTTTCTATAGCTGAAGTAGAATATATTGTAGCAGTATTGTGTTGTACTCAATTTCTTTGGATGAACCAAAATTTGGAAGATATCAAGGTAAAGTATGATGAACCTATTTCTATTTTATATGATAACACAAGTGCTATTTTTTAACTAAGCGAGGGGTAAAAATATATTAAAAAAGCCAAAAATAGCAGTTACAAATCATTGTCCTGGTCGATCAAATGGACCAGTTGCTGATATAAGGACATAGGAAGCATTCGTAACTCAGTAATATTCCACGTAGGCCCATTCTCCGAGGCCCACTTGGCCAGGCAATCTGCAACTTTATTCCACTCACGGGGGATGTGTTTGAAAGAAATTGAGTGCAAAGAAGTGCTTAATTGCAAGATTTGTTGAATAATCACCTGAATTTGCCAGTCCATCTTCCCTGGGACACATTTGTTCAAAAGATTGACCACAACCTGAGAATCAAATTCGCACATAATGTTATTCCACCCCTGAACACAGCAGTGATGGACTGCCTCCAAGATAGCCATGGCTTCCATGAGGTTGTTAGTGTGATGACCTTTGTGAATTGAAAAAATAAACTGGATTTTCCCCATACTGTCACGGGTGACTCCCCCGATACCAGCCTCTCTAGGGTTCCCATGGGAGGAGCCATCCAAATTGATTTTAATAACTCCATCTAGTGGAGGACTCCATCGACCAAGTCTGTTTACTGGCTGCATTTTTTGTCTTCTACCAGGCGTCGAGCTGCAGCCGCCCTTAGAGGCGCGGGTCAGGGTCAGGTCCAGCCCCAGGCGTGAGCAAAGCCCAGCCACCTCTGGGACCAAGTCACCTACCCACTCTCCCTTAACATGCAACGTCTCCAGGAGTGCCAAGGTGATATGGCTCCATAGAGCGTGCACCTCCAGCTGGGCATTCCTGAAGACTCTCATATTACGCTCAATCCACAGGTTCCATAAAATGAAAGAAGGCCCAATCTACCAGGCCATTTGAAGCAAAGGAATATTAGAGGGAGCCTGGCCAAGCCAGCTCTAGAATTCACTCAAGGACCAAACATGCCAGCAAGGAATCCTCCAGGCAGTCCACCACAAATGCCAAATTTGTATGGCATACTGACATTGGAAAAATAGATGAGAAACAGTCTCCCCATTGTTATGACCCAGAAAGCATAAAGAAGGTCCTTGAAAACCTCTCTTACACAAATTATCCCAGGTCAAACATCTATTATAAGTAAGCAACCATAATAAAAAATTGCACTTCGGCCAAGCAGCCCTGTTCCAGATACTCTTCCCCCACAGGAACTGCCCTTCATCAAAGAAGTGATTCGCCAGGACCTTATACCCAGCAGCCACAGTATACTGCCCAGTGGCATCTCCCCCCCAAGCAAGAACATCACGTCCCTGAAGGGAGCTACATCCTTTGGATCCAAGAAGCTGAGATAATTCACTTCTCTCCTCTTTCGAGCCTCCCTACGGCCAAACAGAGGAACTTTTCCACTTGTACCCAAAGGTTAACCCCATATCATACTGCTCTTTATAATGTGCCACAGTTAACCAACCAGTGGATTAAAAAGCATCACAAAGCTACTGTAAATGCGGGTGATAGGATAACAGGGGAGGCACACCATCCCAAGAGTCACTCCAAAAAAGGGCCTCCCTCCCACTATTGCACACCCAGAAGAGACTATTTTTCACAAGCTGAGCCCCGAGCTTAAGAGTTTTCCAAACCATCAAACCACACCCTTCAAGAGGGAGCCTAGGAATATCATGAGAATCAACTCCAGTAAAGTACTTACCTGAGAGAATACGGGCCCAGAGAGAAGAGGGGCTAGAACACCACCTCCAGTATAGCTTGGCCGCAAGGGCTTGACTAGCAAGAGTGGCAGACTGCAATCCAAGACCTCCTTCTTTCTTAGGCCAGCAGACCATGGCCCAGTTGATGAGGCTCCACTTTGTGTTTTATAAGTTACCACTCCATAGAAATTATCTAGACAGAGCATCAAACTCCTTCAAGAAATAGACAGGGGCTGCCTGAACCATGCAATGATAAATGGGCAGCGCTTGAATAACTGATTGAAGGAAGATCACTCTACCCACTGTGGAGAGCCACCTATGAGTCCAGTGGCCAACTTTCTACCTAAGTTTGTCAAGAATGTTTTGCCAGAATAGCCTAGGCTACCTCCCCACAATAATAGGAATACCAAGATAGATCACAGGAAGGGTATGAATCTGAAACCTTAATATGGCAACAATCCTTCTCTGAATAGTGACAAGAGTATTAAAGAAGAAGACCGAGGATTTATGGTCATTGATTTTCTGCCCAAAAGCTGCCAAGTAGCTATCAAGGGTAGACCGAAAAGAATCCACCTCGCAGATACGTGCTTTACCCGCCAGGATGGTATCATCCACAAATTGCAGATGCGTAAGGGTAGCAACCCCGTTCCCCCATCGCCACCCATGTAGGGCATTCTGGGAAACTCAAAGTTTTAGAAGTCACCCAAGTCCCTCTGCCAGAATAATAAACAAGTATGGTGACAATGGGTCTCCCTGGCGAAGGCCTCTCGTGGCACCAAATAGCTCAGATGGCACCCCATTGATCAGGATCGAGAAGGAAGTCATAGTAACACAACTAAGCACCCAATCAATCCACTCTTGGCAAAAACCAAATGCCAGAAGGACTCTGTGAATAAATCTCTAGCTAACTCGGTCAAATGCTTTAGCAAGATCCAGCTTGATGAACATAGCACGCTCTTATGAAGTACTCATGGAGTGGATGGCTTCTACAGCAATCACAACACCATCTAAAATCTGTTTGCCAGCCACAAATCCCCCTTGCTCCTCGGAAATAAGCCTGGGCAAGTACCCTTTCAATCTCTGAGCAATGAGCTTGGTAATGATTTTATAAATCACATTGCAGAGTGATATGGGCCTAAACAAATCAAGCCTATGAGCCTGTTCTATCTTTGGAATAAGCACCAGGAATGTGGCATTCAAAGCTCTCAACATCTCTTTGTTAGCGAAAGATTCCTAAATCACGTTCAACAAATCGTGATTAATGATATCCCAGAAGTCCTGGAAGAACTCAGTGGGGAAACCATTCGGGCCTGGGGCTTTTCCTCTTTTCATGCTGAAAACAACCTCCTCGATCTCCGTTATACTAATAGGCCTCATGAGGAAAGCATTCATCTCTGCAAACACCAGAGGGGGTATGCATGATAAAACAGAATTTTCAGCCAGCTCTTCGGGTGGAGGATCCCTAGCAAAAAGTTTTGAGAAGAACCAGACAGCCTCCTTAGAGATATCATGAGTAGAGGAGAGGCACACCCCCTCTTGAGAAGTCAAAGAGGAAATGAAGTTGTTGTTTTGCCTACCTTGAACAGAATTATGAAAAAAAGTAGTGTTTTTATCCCCAGCCCATAGCCAGTCAATGCGGCCCTTCTGCTTCCAGTATATTTCCTCCCTAAGTTCCCATTCCGCTAAGTTTATAGCAGCCTTAGCTTCCTCCTGACGGAGCTCTTCTGAGAAGCCATAGTCTCTTATTTGGCTGGTTGTCTCATCAAGCTGATCTTGAGCCTGCTTCTTCATGCAATGTAAGTTACCAAAGCTGTTTTGGTTCCAAATTTGTAGCTTCCTTTTGAAATACTGAAGCTTTTTTTGGAAAGAGTACATGGCTGTTCCAAAAGTTGGGCTGCCTTGACTCCACCACTGCCGAATAGAGTCATGCAGAGATGAATCACGGAGCCACATCAATTGGAATTTGAAGGGGGGATTTTTGGGCCCATCAATATATCTAGAGGACAACTTGATAGGCCAATGATCAGACCCTCTCCAATCCAAGATTTTTGAGGTAAGAGAAACAACAGTAGATTGCCAAAAACAAGACACAAAAAATCTATCCAGCCGTTCGGAAATGGCAGCATTACCCGCTCTTCGGTTGTTCCACGTGAACCTCCCATTTGAAGGTTTAACATCTAAAAGGTGCAAAACTTTAGCATTATGCTGCAAACAATGCGAGGAGGGGCCTAACTGAGGCAGCCCCCCTCTCTTCTCCTCCAAGCACAGGACTGCATTAAAATCCCCAGCAACAATCCAAGGGAGAGACGGATGACATTTTCGGACATAGCTAATATGTTCCCAAAGCTGAGTTTGTCCCTCAAAATTAGTAGGAGCATAAACATTTGTAACTAGTATTATCTCCCTAGTTTCAATGGAGGAGGCCACCAAAGAGAGAGTTGATAGGGATGAAATCCAAAGGATTGGCAGAATTTTCCTCGGATCCTAGCACAAAGCAAGTCCTCCTGAGTTCCCCAAAGTGCCTATGCATTGGCACTGGCCGAGAAGCTAGATATTTGGCATACAAGCAAACATTGAATCAACAGCCAGTTTGGTCTCCTGGATACATAAGATATCTAGAGAGTGCTCCTGAACTAATTTGCGAATAGCCTTTTGTCTGGGGAGGCTATTCAGTCCCCTCACATTCCATGATAAAACAATCATTGGGAGGGTTGGGGGAAATGTTCATCTAAGGTTTTAACAACCCCTGATTCCACCAATAAATCACTTATAAGTCTGAGTCACTCTTGGTCTTTCCTTCTTCCAGCTTTGGAAGGAATGGAAGAGGAAGCCTTCTTGAAAGGTCTCTGTGTTAATCCAAGTGTTGAGGATGGTCCTTTATCTTTCCTACCCGCGTCCACCTCCTTCACCAAATCTACCCATTTAGTTTCCTTCTCTGGCTGATCCAAGTTAGCCACCTGTGATTCCATTTCCAACCTTAATAGGGCTCCTGAGTCCGTCTGTATCATCATGTCCTGTATCTCATTAGAAGCTGGAAATTGATTATCTTCCTCTGGCACCTTCTCCTGAATCTCAATTGGAATTCCGTCCTCAATTGCCATACTATCTAGGGCATCAAATATGTTGAAGGCCATTTCAACCTGCCTGTCTATGTTCCTGCGTTTAAGACCCCTGCTTTTCCCTCGGCGTCTAACAGTAGTAAAGCCTTCCATTTTAGCACCCATTTGCTCAGCTGGTCCCTTCACCGAATTAGCATAATTCATAGGATTTTTCCCTTTAGTTTCTTTATCAGACTGAGTTTTTGCATTTTTAGTAAAGGTAGTATGCCCCATCCTCTTACCAACAGGTACTGTATTTGGCATTGAGGATTCAGGGCCTGTCTCAATGTTTTTAGCAGCCTAAGGACATTGGTGGTGTAGGTGTCCATAGACATGACAAATACAGTAGCAGAACGGGATGGACTCATAGTCTATCTACTGTATCCAGGATGAGGCACCCATGCAAATTTCCAAGGAATCTGGAAGAGGATTATTTAAATCAATGTCTAAACAAACACGGGCATATGAAATTACCTTTTTTTCCAGTGACTGGTGAGCAATAACAGTTGGTTTACCCAGCATGGCAGCGATTTGTTTGAGGATGTCCTCTCACCAGAATTCTAGGGGTAGTCGAGGAAGATGAACCCAAACCAGTACACAAGCTGGGAGCTCCTCCGCTGAGTTGAAACCCAAGTGCCAGGGTTTAAGGAAAAGACCCACGCGCTCATAAAAATAAGGGCCCCCTTCAAACACGCAATTTTAGTCTGAGACAGAAGAAAAATTTACCAAGAAGTAACTATTGCCTACAGACATGACATCAAAATCTCCATCTATTTGCCAAGAGCGTCGAATCCAAGCATCCAAGGCTGTCAGGGAGATTCTTATTCCCAGGAATTTGCATATCAGGGTATGTGCTGCCAAATAACTGACATCTTCCTGCATTGCTTTAGGGGGGATGACCAGGATTGGTCGGTCTGGTCTACGCAATAAACAACCATTTATTTTGCTCAGCCTTGAGCGTTCGCTAGTGTAATACTGCTCCTGCCCTGTTACTCTCACCCCAGGCAAAGACGCGTCCCTCCTGGGGCCTGCTGACGGGCCGCTCCTCTCTCCTTCTCCCGCCATCCACTTCATTCTAATCCTTCATAACACAAGTGCTATTAATCTCAAAACATATTCCCATTAGATATCACTTCTTGAGAGAGCAGGTTACAAATGAATAGGTTAAGATGGAGTATATCAGTACTATCGAGTAGATTGTAGATATTTTCAGAAAGGCACTACCAAAAGACACATTTGAGTATCTATGAGAGAAGTTGGAAGTAATTTCTTTTACGTCCTACCATTGAGGTTCAAAATTAGTTGAGGGGGAGCTAAGTGTTAGCTTCAGGTAGGCCCTTTGACATTAATGTCAAAGGGGGAGAATAATAGGTAAATGTATAGAAATAGGTGTAGGTTGCTATCAATTTGAAGTTTCCATCAATGAAAAAGGGGGAGATTGTTGGAAATCTTGTCATTGATGTCAAAGGTCTAGCATTATTGGTGATAAAGTCCCCATTACATTTAATGGTGTTTTTAATGGTGATAAAGTCCCCATTACATTTAATGGTGTTCTTATGCCAACATGTGGTGGTGAATCTCAAATGAATTATGTTTATGTTTAATGAGTTTATTAATTTCCTTTATCAAATAATCTTTTGGTAATTTTAATTTTTTTAAAAAAGTTTATGATACTTAAATGTTTCTTATGAAATAAGTGTTTCCAAGGTTTGTTACCCTAGTTTTAACCTATAAGTTAGTCCTAAAGACAATCCTTGTGATGATTTTGGTTTGTGGTTGGTTCACCATGGATTACTTGTGGATAAGTGGTTGTTGGTTATGGGTTATGGTTTATGATGATTGGTTGGTGATTTTTTTCTAGTTATTTGTTTAATTTTTTCCTTTATACTTATAATATACTAGTGAAATTTTACCTCCAAGTGGCCTTTGAGGGTTTCCAAAATTTAATCTTATCTTGGAGGAAATCCTTGTGATGATATCTCTATTTTTATTCTTTAATACTTAATAATGATGAAATGATGTTGTTTGGTTGGAGTAAATTATTTTTATGATACCTCTCTTTTTATTATTTAATACTTAATATTAATGAAATTATATTGTGTGGTGTCTCTAAGAGGTTTCAACTTATTAGCTTCTCTTAGAGACAACCCAATTTTATTATTTATCAGTTATTTATGTTTTACTACAAGTTAATATTTGTATTATATTTTAACGTATTTTTATCATTATATAATTTCTATTCTCTTAAGTTTTTTTCTAAGTATGTATTTTTTCCAATCTCTTCTACATGTTTTCAAATGATGTATAATTGTTACTCTCTTTTACTATGTTTTTACCACTTTTTACTATTGTATCAAGCTGAAGAAGATTTATTCTATTTTATTTTATTTTGTAGTTAGTATTATGGCCTAGGATTCTCACTACCATGTGGTGGACAACATATTTCATTAACATGCTCAACATGTGATGGAAAGTATCATACAAATTCTATTATAGCTTGATCTGAATTGGTAATTATTTTTTAATAAAAAATATGTTGTTTATTTAGTGTGAAGATAATTATAATTAATAATAATTAAAGGGTGTCTTAAAAATAAAACTTATGTTTATAGTGACATGCGATGCATTTAATTTATTTTTTTCTCCTTTAAAAACTTATGTACAATTTGTAATATTTTACCCACATTTGAAAGGAAAAATTGCCTGGGGGTATTAAATATCCAACTCTTAAAAATGGTATTTTTGGAGGCACCCCTAATGATTTGGGTTTTTTTAATGGGACCTAGTGATATCTAAGGGTATTAAAAAAATGCAAAATTAGGTGTTAAAAAATAATAATATGTATATGGTGACATGTGATGAATTCTTTTCACCTTTAAAAACTTATTTTTGATGGGTAATTTTTTACCCACATATGAAATGTAAAATTTCCTAGGGGTATAAAATATACCCCTCTTAAAAATGGTATTTTAGGAGGTACCCCTAATGATTTAGGATTTTTTAGTGGGACATAGTGATTCTTGAGTGTATAAAAAATGGAGACTTTGACGTAAGAAAAAAATAATGTTTATTCCTAAACACCATTGTCATGAATGTGATATGGGACACCTTAACTATGTAAATCCATTACGAGCATAATCTATTAAAAATAGTAGCTTGCATGATACAGATCATGTCACATAGTATAAAAAATCAATGTAACCATACACACTAATGTAAACACATAGATAGAATACAATCATTGAAGAACACCATGTGACCAACAAGAAATCAATCACCTAGACATGAAATGACATGATAACTATAGGATCTACAATGTATAACACAATACAAGACACACCATGAAACACACATAAAAAAAAGAATTTAAATTAAATAAATTAATCAATTATATATAATGTAAATGAGAATGTGATTTCACCATAATTTATCAATCATACCAAGCAACACAATTTATCCTTGTAGATAAACACATAATTAGTAAGATAGAGAAAGTTATATATACATCAAATTCTATAAATATCTATATGAAAATGGAATGTAGGAAGGATAGTACCTTAAAACCATTTTTAAGTACCCCTAGTAGATGAAAATGCCCAAATATAATGTTGCCCATGGGTGGAAGTATTATGAAACTATGAATATTTTGAAAAACCCATGACCATATGTAATCTATATATCCTACATCCAATTCAAATAATACTTTGAAAAACACAAATTTAACATGTATATGCAAACCTATAGCATATTAACTTAATAAATGATATGTAACCATGTATATCAATGTTATTATGTGTGTGTGTGTGTGTGTGTGTGTGTGTGTGTGTGTGTGTATACATATACATATATATGTATATATATATATGTATGTATGTATATATATATATATATATATATATATATATATATATATATATATATATATATATGTATGTATGTATATGTATATATGTATATGTATATGTATATATATATATATATATATGTATATATATATATATATATGTATGTATGTATGTATATATATATGTATATATGTATGTATATATATGTATGTATATATATGTATGTATGTATATATATATATATATATATATATATATATATATATATATATATATATATACACACACACACACACACACACACACACACACACACACACGTATTGTTGTTGTATGTTATACATGTTAAACTTGTGCTTTTTAAGGTATTTCACACACACACACATATTGTTGTTGTATGTTATCATGTTTTTTGCATTATTATTATTATTATTATTATTATTATTATTATTATTATTATTATTATTATTATTATTATTATTGAATGATGAACCTTATGTATGTTATATATTACCTATTCATGCATAGTAAAAAAATGTCAAAAACTTAGATAAGATATACTAAAATTTAAGTGTTTAATTTTCTCTTTGTGTGTGCATGTAATGAAAATACAAGGAAAGACAAAAAAACACTTGCATTATAGAGATCATTACAAGTAAATATTCCAAGGACATGTGGAGAACAAAAAAATAAGGGAAATAAAGATCAAGCCTCCACATGCAAGGGAAATTAAGTAAAGTAAATGGACTAATATATTAAGTTCTGATAAAAATCCTAGAGGAATTATCAAAGGGAAAAACCTAGGGTCAAGCAAAAAATGAAAACTATGAAAAGATATCAAGTCAAATAAAATGACCCCTCAAGGAAATAAACATAAATATGAAATAAAAATGTAAAATAAAAATTATACCCACAACCTACCAATAATAAATTTTGAATCGATCTTAAGTATGTATAGCATGGGTCCCATAAAATGTTGAAGAATCATCATAAATTGTACGTTTAAAAACACATATTTCTATTATTATAACTAGGAAGTGGATGTGGTATGTAGTATTAAGTTCCATTTTCCTTGGAAGTAATTTAAATAATGGTTAGTGTTTTATTTTAATATACCTATATAGGGTATATATTTTATATTGGGGGTAGAATAGTAATAGAGTGAATAGTAATGAATAGTAATAATAATCCCACATGCATAAGAATGAAGAGTGGAATAGATTAGAAGAGTATAAATAGAGGGACATAGGCCATTATAAGATATCTAAGAAAATATCAAGAGTTAAATACTCTAATAGGGAAGTCTCCCCCTCAAAGTGGTATGTGATTGTGGAGTTATTCATTCCTTCCAAAAAGCAATATTGTATTTATGTCAATATAGTTAGTATTTTAGTTATATGAGTATATAGATTCTTAGAATTTGGTATCAAAGCTCTTTCTAGGACCATTTCTATATTTTTTTCTATTTAGTAGGAGGTTGTACAAGTAGGAGTTTATAGTTTTGATCACCGTATGCTCTCACATTGCCTTAAAACAAACCTAGTGATCAAAAAGTGGAAAAAAAATAGTACTAAGTTGTTTAATCATTTGAGTTATGAGAATTGTGAGGGTATTCAATTTAGAGAGTGCAGAAAGGGTTATGTATGAGAGTGATCTAATATTTGTGCTAGAGATTGTAGAAAGATTTTTTAGTTGTACTATTTTGTAAAGTTGAGAGTGGTAATTTTTTTGTTATAGTGGGAGATTATGTTTGTGAAAGTGCAAGTTTTAATGGATATAGTTGGATAATTGAAGCCAAATTCTACCATTTAAAAGTGCATATTTCAATTTTATATTAAAAAAACTTGATTTTTCTTCTATATACATCTCTTAGAAATTAATGAATCATACCAAAAAAAATCTATGTTTTGTGCACCTCTATCTCAGCTTTCTAGAACAATTTGAATTTTTATATTTGATTTAGTATTTTGAAAGTTATCAAAATTTTAATAACTAATATTATTGTAAAAAAAGGTGTTTTGAGTTTTGGAATTCATCTTTTGGTTGGCATGGAGCTTTCCATTTTATTTATATCAATAAATAACTTAAACAGTGTTATGGATAAATTCAGTCGTAGTATGCATGTTGTTTTAGATAGAATTGAGCTTCACTCGCATATAATAGCCCAATATGATAATGAAATAGATGCATGGTTCTATTGGGAGACAATATATAATGAATGGCACGAGGATTTTGTTCCTCTTGTCAATGAATTTGAATTAGAAATCACTACCTTGATGGATTTTGTAGATACTTGTAATGCATGATATGTTGATTTTCATAAATTGGTAGATACCAGTTCAGTTGGTCTTCTCTTCATTGGCTCTTCCATTTAGAAGGTAGAAGCCTGAGGCTTCAAATCCCTCTGAGAACACTACTAAGGGGGATGACATGTATCCTCTATTGGCTCCATTGATAGATTGTTTTGAGCACCCTTGTTCTAGCTTTGAGGTGATAATCATCATGCTTCATCTTTTGGTGCTTGACTCTAACCTCGTTTTGTAAGCTAAGGTTATTCCATCCATAGATATCTATGCACTTCACCCTCATGTTATAATTTTTGCTTTCACAATGTTGATATGGTTGCTCCTATCCTATCCCTGGTGAAAGAAGTGGAAGTAGAAAAGAACTCATGGCAGGGCTTTCATCTGGTCCTTAACACATTTTTGATATGTAATTTTTAATATGTTTTAGGGATGAAACATGTCAAAGGGGATGGAATGTAATATATCTATATAATGTATATATTGTATATTGGGGATAGAATAGTAATAGATTGAATAGTAATAATAATTCCATATGCATAAGAATGAAGAGTGGGATAGATTAGAATAGTATAAATTAAGGATCGTAGTCCATTGTAAGATATCCAATCAAATATATCAAAAGTTAAATAATCTGATAAGGAGGTATCCCCCTTGAAGTGGAAAGTGATTATGGAGTGATTCCTTGCCACAAAAAGGAATATTGTATTTACGTCAATATAGTTTGTATCTTAGTTATATGAGTATATAGGTTATTAACATTATCATTGTAGGTTTTTTAATTTTCTTTTATTTTTTAGGAACCCATTTTGCCTTATATGAAATTATAACTCTAGACATCCCATTGGTATTGATAAATCTCTTAGATTTTTTATGGTAAGACTCAAAAATGTTCACAATTGCTCAATGTTATTGATATATTTTTAATATTAATTATTTTTAAGAATAGAATGCTGAATTTTCATTATTATTTTTACTTCTTGTGCTTGGCTCGTATTAGATTTGAGAAATTGAGTATTGATAAATTTAAATTTTATAACACTCTTATAAGGTCCATGATTCACTTTAGAAGGTGTATTTTTCTTTTTTTAAATATTCATTGTAACAAATACATTTATTTTAGTGATGAGCACTTTGAGAAAATGATTATGTATTTACTTGCTCATGTTTACTTGGAACAAGGCCTTATCCCATTATTTTTTCACAAGTGAGTCCAAATGCATATTTTTTTAATGATGTTTTGAACATGATTAAGAAATTTTATTGATTTATTAGTTGTAAACACATAATATTAATCATTAAGTGCTTGATATTGTTCAATTTTGACATTATAACCCTACTTGGTCCATCATTATTCTATTAACCTATAATATATAAGGGAACATTCAATATTATATGAAGTGTCTTACAACCACTAAGAATAATATTACACTCATACCTAATCTTCTTATAAAATCTTATTAGACTAGTTTAATAGTGTTTGACCTTATAGGATAATATCATGCTAGGTCAGACACGTCTACTATAGGGCCTTGTCAACTAATGCAACATTATTCCCTATGTTCCAATAGTAATTTTTTAAATTTGAGACATTTAATTTTGTCCCTCAAATTATTTTATCAAGGTTGGTTACCTAAAATATTCAAAATATTCCCATATATAAGAATATGAAGGATTATCCAAATACATATTTTAATTACTTGTTAATTGTATTGTGTATTGAGCAAAAGAGCATTATTATTTCCAACTCAAATTCTATAGCATTATAATAGTCATAATCTAAGTCTAAAATTTTTAATTTTAGGTTATGAACACTCAATTTTAAACATTTAAATCAATCTATATATTTATATTCATCTATAAAATTTATGATTCACACACTCATTGTTGGAGGGGGAACTACATTGACTTGAGGCCCTTTTTGGTCTTTGTAGGTAGCACTTATATTACACAAGGTTTTATTAGGGTATCTTAGTTATTCCCATAACCCTATTCCACCATTTTAGTATTTAATCACTATTATGTTTATTTTGCATGATATAAATTTTATATTTAGCATGTAATCCTCTCATTAAATTGACATACAAAGTTAGACAGTAAACCCTCATAGATAGATTCACATATCTTTATAGTAAAATCAATCACATAGTCAATTAAGACATAGTCGTAGTCAACAAACAAGGCTATAATAGAGCCATATCATCTTAGTGTAGCCTTTTCCAAACATAGTTTGAGATTTTGTTTGTATGTGTAAAAAAATTCATAGGTAGTTTTATCTATTTTTGAGTCACATTCATCCTGTATAGTTATCAATAAAATAGATCCAAACTAGGTTTACATATCTTGTGTCATTTTATATTTTTTTAGCTCATTTCTAATCTTGTAATTTTTTTAAATTTAAATTTGTATATTTATTTTATTTAAATTTCAATAGTTTGTATTTATTTATTTGAGTAATTTCAATTCAAAATATATTAAATATTCTGGTGAACCATTTTATTTGAAACACTTTTTGTCATTTGGATGTTTTTTGTCCTAGAATTTCATTCAATCTTTTGTAAATTCTTACACTAAAATAAAGTATCCTTCAACCTTGGATATAAATTAAAAAAACACGAAGTTAATATTATTCAAACTTAGATTAATATTACACTAAGGAAATTATCTTGTCAACTTGGATAGACATTTGACACAAAAGCTCTTTCTTTTGACCTTGGTTTAATTTTTTTTAATCTCTAAACATAAAAATATTTCACTTTTATTTTCTATTTTCTTGTTATTATTTTTATAAACTATGTTATGACAATTTTAAAACTACTTAGTGTCTATGTTTATGGGCTACATGTTGATTTTTTAAAATCAAAACCTTGGTGTGAGGGGTACTTCCCTAATCACCATCTCTATTTTATATCACTAAGCATGGATTTTAGTTTCCACATACCTCACAGTATATTATAAATACCTAAGGTCCATTTGTATACCATATGGATCCTCTTTTAGCCATTTTATTTTTGGTTCACCTAAGAGGAATGTATAAATGATGGAATTTACTCTCACCATATCCTTGGAAATTAGGTTAGTGGGCTACATGCATGGTTTTGCTGCTATAGTTAGTGATATGAAACATTGGGCTAACACTAATCAATGAATATGCAAGTATATTTAAGATCCAACATCATCATTCAAACCCTTACATACATCACCCTCATACATTTTAATTTTATTTTATTGTATTCATATTCATTAGTATTGATTGATTCTTATTGTGTTATATAACTATAATATGTAGTGTCAGATTAATTGGTATTCCTATTTCATATTGCAACTTCATTTGGTTTCTTTAGAAATGGAAAATCATGATGTTTTATCTCAAACTAATATTTTTTTGTTCCAAGAGTAGGTGTTTAGTGATTATAAGGTATGCAAAATAATGAATACAAGCTGGATGTTTATTAATATTGAACATAAAAATGATGATGTCTATAATTATTCTCTATGGAGTCAAGTTTCATAAAGTAAGTTGAGTAGTCTTGTATATCTGCATCTATTTGAAGAAGATATATGTTATATAAGAATAAGTGGGATAACCTAGTGAGTTTGAGTCATATTAGTCATGTCATGACAAGATGTGTGCTCCTATGTTCTAAGATAATTTGAAGGAGGTATGCATGGAGTAAAGGGGTAACATGTTCCTATAATGATTCATATTCTGTGTGTTGAGCCTTTTCTAAAATAAGGTCTAAGGATTAGATGACAGTGGAAGACCCTTTGTCATTAATGTCAAAGAGGAAGAAAGATGAGAATGATCAGGTTGTAGTATGTATAAAATTAATGAAAAAAGGATGTTGTATTGATAAATATTTTCATTGATGTCAATGTTGATGGCATTGATGTTAAGGCATATCTGGTGAAGATGTATGGTGAGTGGTCTTTGAGATATGAGCTTGTGCGCTTGATATGACAAGGAAGCCATATGACAAGAGAGAATTTGAAGGAAAGAGAGAACTTGAATGCAATAGAGAATTTAAAGGAAATATATAGTTTGAAATAAACTAGTGTTTCTTATATTGGTTGATATCATTGAGGTAAACATGTTTGATTACTAGTTCTTGAGTACAAGGTGTCTTGAGAAGCCCAATCTAAACCCTATGAGAAGTTATGCATAGTGAATTTTGGTAAAGTAAGTAAGCAAAAGATTATGAGAGGTTTTTTTGAATTATTTAATCATGTAATTAAAGTTTATATACTTTCAGAAGTGTTTCAAGGTTAGTTGTCAAGCTTCAAGTGCTTAACAATCCTAGTCATGTTACTAGTCATGACATGTAAATTCATTATGAGAAGGTATGAGTATGGTGACTTGGTAATATGTATTAAAAAAGTCATGAATGAATTTATGAGTTTGTTTCATTATGTATATGATTCATTTTAGTACTCATGATAGTCTCAGGGTGAGCCTACAGTGGTCAAACCTTCAGACCAAGTATGTACTTAGACCACTTCTAGACCTTTCCTGACCTAATGAGGTATCATAAGTTATTATCAAGGAATATGAAGGATGTATGGCAATGTTTTAGAATGAGATAGGTTTATTGAGTATGTGAGTGATGTGAAAAGGGCATGGAAAGAGGCATGAAGGTCAATTTTAAGGCCTAATGTGATTTGCAGGTCAAGGTATAAAAGAGAAAAGAGAGAGTGTGTGTGGCATAATGAGGGTTCATGATAATATTTTAATGTTTTTTATATCATGTAATCATTTTAATAGGTGACACATGTTGCTTCAAGTATTTTCATACAATTTGAGGTCAAGGTTTGTAAGAAAAGGTATGCAAAGTTGTTTAGAGGTCTCTTGAGTGCACATAATGAAGGTTTATAAACCCAAGAAGGATTTATTGTGATCATAATATCATAAAAACTTTCATGGGAACTTAATATATTCATTTTACATGGATAAGGTTCCTATCTCAAAATTCTAGGCATTTATTTTTTGGATTCAGGGGCTATGCTTTATGAATTATTGTTAAGAATGGAAATAAGTTTAAACCCTATTAGAATCATAATAAGAACTTGATATTGAATATTTTGACCAAAATTTATTATTATTCTTGGTTAAACTATTGTATTTTTTAGTCAACTCTCTTAAGCACCTCTAGGTGGTATTGAGTTGTTAGGTGTGTGAGTAGACCCTACAGGAAAGTGCTAATTTCTTGAAGACTTGATGTGATAGTCAATGTTAACCAAGTAAAAGTATGAAAATTGATGGAATATGAATCTTAAAACTCATTTTTCATGTCCATGAAGGTTTTTTGACAATTTATATCCCTAAAAAGTGCTAAACTAGTCAATCAAGTTAGTTAGTCACTAACAGACTTAATGATGTAAACAATGAAAAACTAAGGCTTCATTGAGAAGATGATTAGGAATGTGTTTTAATTATTTAATGATGAAAATAAGTACATATATATATATATATATATATATATATATATATATATATATATATTAATTTTAATACATGTTAATTTTTTTTTAGAATCTTTGGAGGTCAGTAAATATAGTGAAAAAGTTACTCATAAGTTGACCTGTATGGTTCAGATGAGACAATAAGATATAAGGTCATGAGATTGGCATGAAAGACCAATATTTATGATTTTAAAATATTATAATTATATATTATAATGGTATAATTATATCATATTATCATATAAATTCATCATAATTCATTGAATATGTCTACATATGTATTGTAATTCTGGTTACCATGATTGGTCTTTGAGGAAAACTAGTCATTCTGAGTAAGTGAGTTGTAGAGGTGTTTTGGAGGATATATGATATGATTTTAAGTTCATAATTAATAATGTGATGCTATTTTTTAATTTAAAATAATTTTAATTTTTTTTAAAATATTTTAAGTTAGTGTAAGTGGTTAAAATGTTGAAGCCAAAATGGCTCGTCTAGTTTTAGTTTGACTATGTGTAGTAAGGGCAGAAGATTGGTTTGCAAAAGAAATATTTGGAATTATAAATTATGATATTTGTATTTTAAAGTGTTATATATATTTCATAGTATATTTTTTAATTTTTATTATTCATTTAAAGTGTACTTTTAGGTGTTGAATATAAATTTATTCATGACTAGTTTTTGGAGTGTTTCGACAGTTTTGAGTGGGCTATTTGCAGAGAAATGTTTGAGTCATTTTTCCATATGTGATGAAGCATAATGCACTTAATGAAGTTTTTTAGGTATTTTATATTCTGTAAATGTGATTTATTTTCATGTTTGTGTTACTAAATTATGTACATGCTTCAATTTTGTTTTGCAGACTTTATGTAGGTTCACAGGCCTAATTGTGAATAGTACTAATGGTGTGCTTCAAGTGGTTGTAGGAGATATAAAGTGTCATGGAAATAATGGGATATTATTGGGGGTATATTTTATTGGTTTATTAAGTTTTATTATCATGTGTGGAGTTTTAAAATGTTCTAAGGAGATCAAATGGTAATTTGTACTAATGAAGACCTAATTGAATTAGGTCTCCTTAAGGCCTAAAATACATTTTGGTATTTTGAGTTGAGGAAGAAATAGTGTAATGATTTATTCATGTATTAAACATGTTATAATACATATTTTAAGTTTAATACAAGTGTTCAAGTGTATATTAATTACCAAGAGGTATATGAGCAAGAGGCTTGTGTATATGCAATTTAGTTTTAGGCATATTTGGGTAAGCAGAATGTCTACAAATGAAATAAACAATTATTAATTATAAGGTATTTTACACCATCATAAGAGTGTATAGGATCAATAATGAATATATTATAGTGTGTCTACATATTAATATCAAGATCATATGACCTAATTTGTCTTGAAGAGACCTAGTTGAGCAAAGAAGACTAGAAGGTAGTTTAAGAGGGATACAAGAGTGAGAAGAGATAAAAGAAAGGGTGATCATAATCTATTATTTGAGAAAAATAGTGTTATAAAGGTTATAAAATAATTAAATTTTATTATATGGTGTTAAGTCATCTAGGGTTTGGTCCTTCCTTTCACGTTGGTGCTTGATAAGCCTAGTTAAGTGGGTCTTCACTAGTTGGGGTTGGTACTCCATGTAAGTTGGTGCTTCACTAAAGATTGGTTTTTGTCTTATAAGACTGTAGTAAATTTGAAAATATTAATGGGTTTTCTTCCCCTTGAGGTTTTCGCACATATATATTGTGTTATCCTATTTCTTGATCTTGTATGGTTGTAAATGATTTGTTAAATGTTCATGTTTTTATGAATGGTTCATGTATGCCTAAGTGGAATAGAATGAATATTTTGAAGAAACTCATTCAACCCCCATCTCTTATTGATTATGATTCCAACATTTGATATTATATCTGGTACTTTGAATCAAACCTAATATCCTAAAAGATATCCTAGAAGTAAGGATGGCAAGTAGTTAAGTTCAAAGAGGTTTCTCTACCAGTAAGGCTCCATTATTAAATGGGAATAATTATGAATTTTGGATCATCATAATTAGAAAATATCTAATGTCAATGGGCCATGACATATGGTAGTTATTTTTAGATGGATACACTCCACCTACTACACCACCAACTGATGAATGAAGCAAGAAGGAAAGCAAGAGCAATTCTAAGGTAATGAATGCCACTCTATGTTGCTTATTAGAGGTATATTTTGTGAATATAATGCACTATATGTCAGAAAAATAGATATGAGAGAAATTAAATACTATCTATGAAAGAGACACCAAGGTGAAGATGGCTAAGTTTTAGACCCACCAGAGATAGTTTGAAATTTTGAAGATGAATGAAGATGAAGCCATTGCATCTTACTTGTTGAGGGTTGATGAAGTGGTCAATGTCATTATAAGATTGGGAGAATAAGTGAAAGAGTCTATAGTTATTCAAAAGTTATTAAGATCACTAACTCTTAAGTTTAATTTTAAGGTTTTTTCTATATAATAAATGCAATATTTGGACAAACTAGAAATGGATGGGATTCATGGCATCTTGACTGCCTATGAGATGAGAACAAATGAAGGAATACCTCTCAAGAATGAAGTAGCATTCAAATCTAAGAAGAATTCAAAATCAAATAAGGTCAAGGATGAGGTATTTAAAAATGTTGATGATGATTAACTAATAGCCATGTTTACTAGGAAATTAAGGTTTAGATCAGATAAGTACAAGGGTAAGTTTCCTTTCAAATGTTTTAATTATGATAATATTGGTTATTTTTCATCTAAGTGTCCTAACAAGGATAATATTGATCATGATGAAGAACATGATAAACATCATGGAGATGATAAGTGTATACACATAATATTTTCAAACCTATATCAATTACTAATGCTCTCTATCTTCTTTGCATGTTTAATTTTTGTTTTTAATTACCCCTACTTTATGTCATAATATTTGGTGATCACTAGATTAGATTTATTTGATTTACTTGTTATTATTATAGGAAATATGAAAACATAAGACATATTTAAGGTTATTACATGATTTTTCTTGATTGGAGGCTTTGGAACCCTCCCAAGTGATATTATTAGTGTAAGAGATCTCTTAATTAGTTGTAGTGGATCCATATTGGTCATGTTCTTAATTATCTAAAGTATGCCCAATCAGAAGTGTAATTAGTATCTATCCTCTTTGAGCTAAGATTGATTTGTGATCTGATGCAATTTTTATTGCATATATTTTGTTAAACCTAACATGAATCTAAACCTTATATATTTTCTTTCATGTTTTTAATTTCTATCATTTTATTATTTTCTATATTTGTGATAGAAGTTTGACTAAGCTGGTATAGTTTCTAACTTTTATGCATAGGTTTAACATACAGTTGTTGTTGACCAAATTTGACCTTGTAGGTCAAACTGGGGTTCCTATAGGTAAAACTTGAGTTTCAATTGTTTTTAAGGGTTTAATACTTTTTGATATAGGATGTTATAGTCTATTCAATGCAATTATAGCCTTGGTCTTAGCCTTTTTAATTTATGTCACTTTGAGTCATTTAGAGGGCTTTTAGGGGTCATAAATGCAAGTAGCACAATTTTAAAGGTGTCCAAATGTCCTAATTTTCTTCCTAATGTCTAAGAGGTTAGATTCTCTATCAATAATTTTAGTCTCATCTGAAACTTGTAGGTTATCTAACTGAAGATCAAGTAATCAACTAAAAAATAGGATTTTAGCACTTGTACGACTCATGAGAGAAGGTGACATGTGGGATAAGGATATTTATTGTATATTAATATTCCTTATACTCATTTCCAAGATTTAAATTCTCTATAGGTGCTATTTTTGAGCTAAAACCATTATGCTTTTTCTTTGCATTTCTAGACACATAGAAGTGGTTAATAGGTTTGTGCTTGGTATGGACAGTGAAAGAGGTTTCAGGTCAAATAATTTTGAAAGGTGGTAGTAAACTTATATATCTATATTTTAATAAAAAAATAATGATATTTATCAATGATTCTTTATGAACCATCCTTTACAAGTTGACTATGTTTGTTTGCTCATTATTTACTTCACCCTATAGGTTTTGCTCTATTTTGGACAAGTCTATACAATACAATTGGTTATGTTGACTCTATAAGATGTATTTATTTTAAAATTCCCCCCATTATTTTTTTCTTATTTCATGGTGTTTTGATGAGCAAACCATCTCATGTTGGTAGATTAGTCTCATTTGGAATGACAGGCATGTTCCCACCATTTTCAAGAGATTTATGCTTTGATAATGGATTAAAAGGGTTGTGACATGTAATTTTACATGTTTTTAATGTGATATTTATTCCCTTCACCTTTTAATCTCATCCTCCAAGCAATGTTTCATGGGTTACAATCATAAACATGATGCAACTAGTTTGTTCCTTGACTATCATGTGTAGGCAACTGAGTGAACTAAAATAAAGACTTTATCACATTAATAGATAAAATAAGGGTTTTAAGAGGATTAAAATCTAATTTCAACATAAATAATTAATATATCCCTCCATATGGTGTAATAAATAAAGTGTTTTTGTATTCAGGTGCAACACTTCTACACGGTCTACCATGAAAATGCACTTATAGGTGCTTAAAAGAAGAAGATAATGTGAAAACAAGGAAAACATCTCTCTGAAGTAATTTAAGGTTTTTAATATAAATTTTGAATCATTTATATATGTTGACAACTCATTTAATGACTTAAAACATGCACATTATCCACATTCTCCTTCACTGCTTGTACACATCAAAATAACCACCTACAGGTGGCCAAACAGAGCATGAAAACACTTGTTTGGAAGTGTTGAAAAAGTTGTGGAACCCTATTTGGAGACATAAAATTTTTAAGGGATCATGGAAGACATATTTTTAATGCTATATTGGTAGATTGAGATATGGATTACCTTCATATGATGATGATTGTAGTTTTAGAGATTAAATCCCTAAATTAAGAAAATAGAGGCTTGGGCCATTTGGTTAATGACATAAAATAGGTTTATAAGGACTTTTGAGGAATATAAATGGAAAAACCTAGTATCCTCTACATAGGAGAATACCTCTATAAGATATAGATTCAAGAAGGCTCATGGAAGGTGGTTATTGAATAGCCTAAAGTTGCATATTTATACACTAAACTCAGTTAGTATTATCTACAGTCTTGAACTATAAGAGACTCCTCCCTCCAATGTTGCAATACCAAACCATGCATCTATGACTGAATAGTTTTATATGATTTAATCAAGCATTCTTGGTCCAAATTTTATGTAAATAAGGCTGGAATTTTGGTTCTATCTCCCATTCACACCTACAGGGGTGTCTTAAGCCTTAAAATTCCCACCTACAGTTGTATGGATATGAAAAGTGATTTGGAGTAGCAACTCAAAAGAATGGAAGCTTAAAAGATGAATTTAAGTGTTTTATCCTAGGTAAGATGTTTAAAATGAGTTTAGGGAGCCTAATAAACTAGGAGAATTTGATGATGAATCTAAGTTACTCTCAAACCTTATTATGCACACCTACAACCTGCCTCTAGATGCTCACAGAGATCTCAAAATGAGCTTGATAAATAATAGACTTTTAGACATGATAATATCACTATTAAATATTTATTTAATTCTTATAATTGTTTTCAAAGGATATATAGCACAAGAAAGAGGATAATATCCACCTACAGGACTTCGTACAGTCAATTATAGGTGACTGTAGGGTAATAGTAAGCTGAGATAGGGTGTATGAGGTATGGTTTAGGATAGGAAGGGTGATACAATGGGTTAAGTAAATTTAAAATGAACATAATGGAATCTATATATGTTTTATACATTTTTTTAAAATCCTAACCATGTATTTTCACCTACAAGTGGGGGAAGTATACAAACAGGTTTAGCTTACCAGTTAGGCTTGATTGAGTAAGGAAAGGTTTCAAGGTGAAAACATGGGTTATGAGAGTTTGATAAATTTTTAATGAACTTATAATGGTTTAAATAACCTTTTTATACTATCATAATGGACGCAAACCAATGTAAAGACCATACTTAAGTACCTACAGACCCCTAAAGCAAACACACTTAAAAAATGCACACAGTCTTGAGAGCTCAAGGTGTGTGAAGGGGTAAATGAAAGTATAGGATGATTAATGTATTTATAATACATAAATTATGATTATATATGTTTAAAAATTCCCATATAATATTAAAACCATGCACAGAGGAAGGGATCAAATGATATACCGTATAGTCCATATGAAAATCCTGCACACAGTCTTTGCCTAATAGGTCTGTCTTAGTTTTGTAAGCTTTTGGAGGTTAAAATGGTTTTATTAAGGGATGAATTTTTTTATATAGGTTATTTAAAACCTATATAATCCTATAAAATATTCACCATTTTCTAATGAAATAGGGGAGTTCCCTCTATTTTGTCTCAGACAAAGGGCACTCCCCTCATCCACAATCCTTACATATTTAGAAAGTAGGGATGAAAGGGATGATCTAGGAGCTGATTGATAATTAAATATAGGTTTATAAAGTTGTAAAAAATATATTCCAACATAGTATATCAATAAATAAAATGTGAAACTCAACAGGTGGTCCAAACCCACAAGAGTTGCAATCAGGTATAGTGGGCAAGGTTTAGGCCTAGAATCCAAATAAGGAGTCAACTTCCTTTTAGAATTTGGGTAAGATTTATAACTAGTAAAAAAAATTTTATGGGATTTATTTTTATATTTATGAACTATTATAATATAATTTATTTCATGGAAATATGATTTTTTCTTGAAGACAACTCAGTCTTGCAAGAAATGAAAGAACAAACTCGATAGGCCAAGTTGAAGTGCTCACATCTCCCTTAAGGTTATGTATGGGAATCCAAGAAGGTTTAGGTGTTAGAGAGGGTATTTAATATTGATATTGTGATTTTTTTTTTCTTTTCCAATGTTACATCTTTATGAACAAACCTTAAGAGCATAAATAGGCCTAAACTCTTGCTAAACCCTTATAAGGACCCGATGAAGGAAATGAAGATGGAAAGCTACTCAAATGGAATAATTTGCTGAGAATGATGATTGGATATTGTATAATACTATCTCAGGATAATCCCTATCAAGATGAGTTATATGAAATTATATGAATGGAGTACAAAATAGTGTATTGCTAACTATTTTGTGCATTGTGTAGGTTCTAGGAGGTTTCAAGAGGTGAAATAAACTTTAGAATTAAGATTAAGACTCAAGATAAATATGAATATCCATTTAATGCCTTGTAAAAACTCCTAAGTTTTTAAACAATAGATCTCATCTCATCCAATAAAAGCTAGCATAGTGAACATGGTAGTAAAAAAGGGTAAAAAGATTCAAGTGGGTCGATTTTAAGGTGTGTCTAATGCCTCTAAGTCCATGGAGGGTATTGAAACATTTCATCCACTCCATTTTATGTATTTTCATGGGAAAACAAATCCAAATTTGAGGCCAAGTGTGCAAGGTATGGGAAAGAAGATATTTTTTTTTGTAGATGGTGATAGCTCATTTTGGGAAGATTTAAGATGACCAAGACTATAACCAATGCATTAAAAGTCATGTATGAAACCCTTCCCTATCATTCCAATCATTAGACCTATCCCTAATCAGTTTTGGGATGTTAAAATAGGGATAGATCATGAAGGAAATTTTTTAAGCTAGCAAAGGGAATTTCATGCCACTTTTCATGAGTTTCATGACTTGGAGTGACATGTGTGCTTCTTATCCTTGCATGGTTCAATTAAAATCTTATTATCATGAATATGTAGCTAATTTTATTAGCTTTAAAAGTGTCCTTATGACCTTTGTACTTCTCTCTCTCTCTCTCTCTCTCTCTCTCTCTCTCTCTCTCTCTCTCTCTCTCTCTCTCTCTCTCTCTCTCTCTCTCTCTCTCTCTCTCTCTCTCAAGTTTTATAAGAACTAGCCATTTTGGCCTTTGTAAATTATGATTCACCTAAATATGGCCAAGCCATACTCATTTTCATACCTTTTAATCAATAATACTACTAATTTTTACCTCTTCCATAACTATTCATAGTGTTTTTACTTAAATTATGGATCCTGCTTAGTGATAACTATGGTTTTTATAGACACTATAAATATGCACACCTACATTTTTGAATGTAAAAAATCCCCCTAGACCTACATAGGACTCCCTTGGGACCAATATACATCAATAAAGCCTAACCAAACCCATATGAACTCAGTTTCACCAAACTAACTCAATTTGGCCTTCAAGACCCTTTTCCTCTAGAACCTGCTAGTCGACAATTAGGGTGACCATTGAAAATCAACCCTAGGGACACTCAACCATTGAAAATTAGGATCCACCTTGTAATCAAAATCATGCAATCATCCACCAAAATTTTCTAAATATATCTCATCTAAATATTATTGTGAACCTTTGCATGGGAAAATTATATTTAGATGGTCTAGTTGCACCTTGACTTCCACCTCTTCCCTCCTCCTACAAAAAGAGAAGATTAGAAGGTGAAAAGGAGGGGAAAAAATTAGGAGAATTATCAAAACTTCTTATGTAGATACTCTTATTACTTTGAGCAAACCCAATAAATCTTTCCATGAAAATCAAAAGATTCTTATCTCTAGGACTTCTTCAAGCTATCAATTATCAACCACAAGCTAAGTATATTTTTCTTGTTTTAAGTTTCAATTATTTAGTTTTAATATTTATGCAACTACAAACATACCATCTCTACCAAGCATCCCTTGACCACTCTCAACCACCTGAGTACCAAACCTTTACCCTTGCTACCTTTGAGGCTCTCTCTATCCCTCACAACCATTAACCAACCTACAAAACCTTTTTATAACCAACCCATAACCTATTATATCTAAAATCAATCAGCTATGAAAAACCCATAGTAACTATCGACGGTCACCTTCTTCAACCCTGATAGCCAATGGCCACCTTCACCTTTAACCCTGGCCATTGATAGTTATTATGTAAAATCAGACACCTAAAATTAGTAATCAAAAACCACTCCTCAACCTCAAATAAAACCTTATTTTATTGAATTTTGACCATACTCGAACCATATTTTGACAATTTAGCATTTACCTTAATGTTATCTTGTTAAAACAAGAATTTTTTTTAAAGTGTTTATTTCCTTTGATGGATTACTTTCATTTATATTATGAAAAATTATTTTATTTTTGACATTAACTTGTTTTAAAATATGGATTGATAGCCTTCAAAGAAGTTGTGTACTTCTTGGATCTAGCTTGCTAGGCAATCCAACTTCCTACCTAACTAACACAACCTTTATTTAGTCTCTTTCTTATGCAGGTCATCCTCCTAAGCCAAAGAGGAGTTCTTCATAGTTTTCTGACTCAATGTGTGCACAAACAAATAAGTTTTTCAACCACACCCATATTGATTTTTTTTCTCTTTCTTAGAACTAAAATGAAAAATTACATGAAACATTATGGCAAACCTGGTGGGACCTAGAGTCTTTACTCATTTTTTTCATTGCATTTGTATGATATTCTCTCTATCTATGCTCATAATTTAAACTAAAGTTTGTTTGGGATTACAATAAATTGCATCCATTTCTTGATTTTAACATTAGTTCACTTTGAGTTAAAGCATGATAATCTTATCGTAGCACCACTTTTTTGCACACACTAGCCAAACCACTTTCATCAATCAAACATAAAAATAATTTGAGACAAGCCCAACTAGGATTTCATCACCTAGCGGTCACCTTAACCTTTCTTGACAATCCTACTTATAGGTCATTACCAAGGGGAGAACCTACTCAGCACTTTGGTTGAGTTATAAATCAAGATATTAATATATATTGGCTAATCACCTAACACTCTTACTATTATAGGATCATGAAGTGAGGGGGTAGGCCCCAATACCAAGCCACGTATTAATTCCAACATAGATTATTTTGAGTACCTAAACACAACCTAAAACCATCCATAGATTTCCTCCATAGTACCCACTCTACAAGCTAACTTCTGTCACAGACCTTTTTAAGGCATAAGCCAAAAGCAAGATTAATTAAAATTCTAGGCCTTGATGTCTCTCTTAGAGTGTGATTAAATTTGTTTGATCATTTTCTTGTATTCTCTTTTTTTAGTTGTGAGGAATCTAACTCATTTTGGTAATCTTCTGCCATCTTACCTTCACCTACCTCATCTCCATTCCCTTTTTTAATGGAGAACCCACTTATATTTTCTCTTGGAGATCCTAACTTTGTTAGATTTCTAGAAGACAACCCTCTTGCCTTAGAGTGTTACCTTGCATCAAGAGCCACTTATGCCACCAAATTCACCCAAAATCAACCTAACCTTACCTAAAATCAACCCAAACATGCCTAAAATCAACCTAACCTCACCTACAATCAACCTAACCTCACTTATAACCAACCCAACCTTGTCAAAAATCAATTTAACCTCAACTACAACCAATTAACAACATTTAAACAACCACTTGATCATCACCTCAACCAACCAATAATATTTCAACCTTTATTTAACCCTTGTCATAACCTACCTCAACTATCTAACCCTCACCAATCTTTGGGTTACCTATCCCAACCATTGTATCAATTACCTCAACTGCATCAAACTTTTGATTACCTACCTCAACCATCATATCAATCACCTATATCCCCTTTGTGGCAACCTTATTTATCTCAAAACCAAGACTTGGTTTATCCCCTAGTCATACCACCCACAACTATCAACCCAACAACTATCAAAACAACCACTATCAACCTACTTTATCAATCTCATCAAATCAAACCAACAATCGTCCAACCAAAAAATATCAAAAAAACTTTTATAACCAATCAATCTTATCACCCTTACCAATATTATCAAACCTATCAATCTAACCTACCTTACCCACCTTTTCAACCTTATCAACCCTATCAAATCAAACTAATAAATATCAACCTACCTTATTGAACCAACCAAAACTTTTAGACCACCCAACCATATCAAACCTACCCAACATATCAACCATGTCAAAACTATTAAATAACTCAACCTTACCTAGCCTCTCAAACAAGCCTACCTTACCTACCTTATCAAACCAACCAAACTTTTGGAATCCACCAATCTTATTAAACCAACCAACCTCACCAAATAAAACCAATAACTATCAACCAAAATTTTCCAACCTAACAACCTTATCAAGCATACCCAACCCATCAAATCACTCAAACTTATCAAATCAACCAAACTTATTCAACTAACCAACTTTACCAAACCAACCAATTAGCTCACAACCTCAAGAGTCATTGGTGTATCCTCTTCCTAGGAAGTATACCCCATTGGGGGAATCATATGCCTTGATCCTTGACAAACTTTTAATTGATTTTATCATTAGACTCTCTAAAATCAAACCCATCAATGCTTCTCTTACAAAACCCATTTGGTTTATAGAGAATGAGTTTTGTACATATCATCGCATAATTAGACATGTGGTAGAAAAATTTGGGTCTTTTAAGATGATCATCCAAAATATTATCAATTAAAGGAGGTTCCAAATGATATTCTCTATGTTGGCCCCAACCTGGCCTTGAATTTATTCAAGCAATCAGTCATTGAACATATTTTTACACCCATTATTGTGCAATCCTATAACCAAATCCCTCAACAAAATAAGGTCCCTTCATTATATTTAATCTTTTGTGCATCTATAACTAGGGGAACCATAATAAAAACCCCAATCATTCCACTTGTTAACCAAGTACATCTTTTTCAACTTCCTTTTGAAATCATCACTAAAGAAGGATCAAGCTTAAACCACCCACTTGTTGACCAACAAGAGCCTTCTCAACTTTCTTTTTAAACCATCATTAAGGAAACCAACCCACCTCTTCCACTTCCCATTTTAATGGAGCCAACCCAAGATCAAAACACCTCACCTATAACTAAATCCAACCAGGCCTCAATTAAAATCAAACCCATTCAATTCCTCTATAATCTACTAGTTTTCATCTACATAATGACATTGTCTTTAGTTCAATTCCCTTTTGAATAGGATAAAATCTTTGTCACCTACCTTACTAAACAAACTAGACAAACACGCAAACCCAACCAACAAGCTAGATCAACCACCTATTATACCTCCATCAACCAATCAGACCAACCTCTATACCAAATCAATCAACCACAAGTAACCCAACTTTGCTTCCAACCATAAACAATTTATCTATCAACACAAATCAACATCAACCCTCAATTTGAGATGTCTTGAATATCAACTACCCTTTTATCTAAGCTACCCACACCTCACCTAAGGTCCCTCATTGGGAAAATTTGACACTCTTGTCCACCCTACCTCTATTTTAGGATGGTTTTCCCAACATCATTTTTGGGCCTTAAACCTACCTAAATTTGACCCAATAATGTTTCCCTTACCATAACACCATGACAGAGATCTTGCTTGAACCACCACCTACAACTTGAAATCCAAACTAACAGATAACACCCCCTTTTGGAAGGTGGATGAAGTCATTTTCACCTCTCCTAAACCCACTTATTAAACAACACCTCACCTTGGGATCATTTTCCCATATCTGACCATCCATGGAAAGAGAAAACTAGGGGAACTTTACCTCCATATAGCTTTGACCATTTATCAACCCAAACCATACCTTAACAATTAACCAAACTAACCCTTGGCATTTTTGCATCAACCTATCAACTAACCAACCCTAAACTATTGGAAATTATCTTTCTTCTTCACCCAACCCAACCTATTTAGGAGTCACCTTCTCCCAAACCTTTGGAGAGTACCATTTCCATCAACCTAACCTGAACCAAGTGGTATACCAAATTGGGGCAACCCATTTAGACACCATCCAACCTATTTGGAAGTCACCTTCTCCCCAAACTTTTTAGAGACTACCATTTCCATCAACCCAACCTGAACCAAGTGGTATACTAAATTGGGGAAACCCATTTGGACACCACCTAACCTATTTGAGAGTCACATTCTCCCCCAAACATTAGAGATCACCCTTATCCACCACCCAATGAACCATTGGTGATTACCCTTCTCCACCAAACTATTACCTAACCAACCTCACCTTTTTTTTGTCAACTCAAATCTTTTCCATGTCTCATCAAGTTTTGAAAAGTAACTAGGGGACATCTACTCTCCTGATTGACATCAACCATTTATGTAAGCATGGATCTAGGGCATATTGGAACTTAAACCCATAAATGTTTTGCATTCATGTCATGTTCTTTTGTTAAACCAATTTCTTGGTCACCTTATGTCTAAATTAAGCTCATCCCTTGCTTTCAAACCACATTAATCATCCTATTCTTAAGGGTAGTTGAATATAGCTAAATCATGTGATTAATTGTTACAATCATAGACTAATCTTGAACTATGGGTACCATGGCACTACCCATGGCATGATTCTTATGGTACTTTCCATCCCTCTTTGAGGTAGATTTCCATTGTCATTGTTACTTAAACCTCTTTTTGCCTATGCAACCTTCTTGTGCTATTAGTCTTGCCTTCATAAAGGTAACCCCTTGAGCATTTTTAAGAAAGTCCATGTCAAGTAACATAAAACAAAAGCAAAAGTAATATCAAATTCAAAAACAAGTCATGGATCATTCTTAGCATTCACAGAATGCTCCCTTAAAGGATGGCTATTAAAAAATTTATCTAAAATTGTAAAATGTAAGGTGGACTACTCCATTGAAGGATGGTTGAGTATAGCATTTGTCAAAGCTAGTAATTTCTTAGAAGCTTCTCACATTGATTAGCTTCCAAAACCCTTCAAGCAAAATCAAAATAAGCAAAAGACCCACAAGTAAAAAAAAATTTGAAAGCCAAAATTGACTCTCATAAAATCAATAATCTTGGAGATCCATAATCATCTCTCATAAGTAGATTTCCTGCATTGATCAGTATACACTTTATATGACATAGACTTATGTACACTAACTCTTTAAAAACTTATAGAAGAGGAATTATAGTCTCATAAGAAGGTCCCATTTTCACCCATTTCCCCTTTTACATTATAAGTTATGGATTTTGATCTTACTTGACACTACATGATCAAGCCACTTCTTTTAACCAATGAACTAACACTAATGTAATGCATGAAATGGACTTATGTTCATAATCCCACCCATATTTCTATTATGGTCTTTGTTAATTGGAACATTTATCCTATTCCTTATACTTTAATGATATCCTTATCAACATGCATATCTTCCTTTTTTAGGTTCATTAATGCCCCTAACCACCCACCCTGTACCCTTTCACCAATAAATGGGGCACCTTTTACCAAACTAAGTGGTACCCCAAATTGGGAAACCAATTTGAACACCGCCAACCATTGGAGATTTCCTTTCTCCACAAACTAACCACTAGAGATCACCTTTTTCCACAACTTGACCTTACCTTTTTGTATCATTACCTAAACTATCCTTTGGAGATCACCTTTCTCCACCAACCACACCCATAACTGGAGATCACCTTTCTCCACAACCCAACTTTACCTTTTGACCCTGACCCATTAGAGATCACCTTTCTCCACCAACCACCACCTATTGGAGAGAACCTTATTCTCTAACCAACCATAAACCAATCAACCTTTGACTTTTTTAGATATCACCCTTTTTCCACAACCTTTTGCACCACCATCTAGGAGATTACCTTTCTCTACCAACCTTGACCTATTTTAAGAACTAAATTTGGCCTGAAGTTTATTTAAGGATATTTCATCCCTAGAACTATGTAGGTAGCATCCACTTGTCTAGTGCATCTAAAGTCAGGTCAACCATTCCCAACCAACCTTTAACCCACCCATTCCAACCCAACCATCAGGCATGTTATTTGTGACAATTTTTATCAGTCTTTTGACTATAAAGATAACATTGCCAAGTTTCCCTTTTTAAATTTTGCACCATTTCATGCATACCAAACCTTTTTATGAGCACTTCCTACCTCAGATACCTGTGACACTTGACCCATTTGTATTTTCCTCAAGATTACTTCCTGCCTTGAATACCCACAAAAAACATAGAAATTTCTTAAGAGACTTGCATTTACGAGTGTTACCAACTACCATTCATACCAATGGTCACATGGTTCACTTGTCACTTGTCCTTCTTAGCATTGACCCTTATTTTTACCAATATTGTTAACCTAGTCTATACACAATCTTGGCTATCACATTTTTTTGTCACACTTTGTGTGCATATTTGTGTCTCAAGTGCCTAGCCTATCATTTACCCATTACCAACTACCATTTATCAAACCTTGACCTAATTTTAGTTTTAACTCATCAACTCTTAGTTTGAGTGGGAACACCTCCTCCTACTCTCAAAGCAACCAGACCTTGAGCCGTACTCTATTTTTTATTTGTAGCTCATTCACATTAGTCACATAATAAAAAGGGGTAAAATGTAAATACTATAAATATGCACACCTAAATTTTAAAATGTTTAAAATCCCCTTGGACCTACCTAGGACCCCCTTGGGACTAATCTACACAAATAGGTCTAACTAAATCCATCCAAACTCAGTTTCACCAAACTGACTCAATTTTGCCTTTAAGACCCTTTTACTTTGGAACATGACCATCAACAATTAAGGTGACCATCGATGGTTATCCCTAGGGATATTCAACCATCGACAGTTAGGATCCACCTCTTAATCATAATCATGTAATCATCCACTAACCTTTTCTAAATATAACTCATCCAAATCTTGTTGTAAGACTTTGTATAGGCAAATTATATTTAGATGGCCTAGTTGCATGTTGACTTCCACCTCTTCCATCCTATAAAAAAGAAGATTAAAATGTGAAATAGAGGGGTAAAAATTAAAAGAATTATAAAAAATTCTTGTATAGGTACTCTTAGTACTTTGGGTAAGCCTAAGAAAGCTTTCTAGGCAAATTAAAATCTTCTTATCTTTAAGACTTCTCCAAGCTATCAATTATCAACCACAAGCTAAGTATATTATTCTTTTTTTAAGTTTAAATTATTTAGTTTTAATATTTCTATAACTCTAAACACCCCATCTCTACCAAGCATCCCTTGACCACTCTCAACCACCTGAGTACCAAACCTTGATACCTTTGAGACTCTCTCTATCCCTCACAACCATTAACTAACCTCTAGAAACCTACATAACCTTTTTATAACTAACCCATAAGTTATTTTATCTAGAATTAATAATCTATTAAAAAACCATAATAACCACTGATGGTTACCTTCTTCAACCCTAATCATTGATGGTCACCTTCACCTTTAACCCTGACCGTCAATAATTACTGTGTAAAATTAGACACCTAAGATCAATAAGCAAAAACCACTCCTCAACCTCAACCAAAACCCTATTTTCTTAACTTCTAACCATACCTAAACCATATTTTTATAGTTTAACATTCACCTTAGTGTTATCTTATTAAAATAAGCATTTATTTTGAAAATTATTTATTTCCTTTACTAGAGTACTTTCATTTATGTCATGAAACCTTATTTTATCAACAACATTAAATTTTTTCAAAAGGCAGATTGACAGCCACCAAGGAAGTTGTGTACTTATTGGATCTAGCTTGCTAGGCAATCCACCCTCCTACCTAACTAACACAACCTTTATTTAGTCTCTTTATTATGCAGGTCATCCTCTCAAGCCAAAGAGGAGTTCTTCACAGTCTTTTAATTCAATGCATGCAAAAATAAACAAGTTTTTCAACTACACTCATATCAAGTTTCTTTTCTCTCTTTCTCAAAACTAAAGAAAAAATTTACATGAAACATTCTGGCATGCTCGGTGGGACCTAGAGTACTTACTCACATTTTTCTTTGCATTTGTATGCTCTTCTCTCTATCTGTGCTCATAATTGAAAGTAAAATTTCTTTTGGGCTTAAAATCAACTGCATCTATTTCTTTATTTTAACATTAGTTAAATTTGAATTAAAGCACAATAATCTTATCATAGCACCAATTTTATTACACACACTAGTTAAACCACTTTCATCAATCAAAAGTCATAACAATTTGAGACAAGGCCTAACTAGGATTTCATCACCTAGTGGTCACCTTACCCTTTCTTGATAATCTTACTTAGATTTCATTACCAAGGGGAGAACCAACTCATCTCTCTAGTTGAGTATAAACTCTGGATATCAATATATATTGGCTAAGCACCTGACACTTTTATCGTTATGAGATCATGAAGTGAGGGGGTAGGCCCCAATACCAAGCCATGTATTGATTCTAACATAGATTATTTTGAGTGCCTAAATAAAACTTTAAACCATCCACATATTTCTTCTCTAGTACCCACTCTACAATCCAACTTTTATCACACACTTTTTTAAGGCATAAGCCAAAATCAATATTAATTAAAATTCTAGGCCTTGATGTCTCTCTTAGAGTGTGATTAGATTTATTTGATCTTAGATTTTTGTGATTGGATTATTTTGATAGGAATATTAAGTTAGAAAATAATAAAATGCATTAATCCATATCATTAGCAAAGGAAGTGTAATTTAATACCTCATTGCTCTCTCCCATTACACCCCCACCTCAAGAGAAGGCTTCTAGATATGAAATCCCAAGTTGGAGACAAGGTGGAGAGTCCAAGATTAAGGAGATCCCAAGTTTCCTAAACACTTTATCCACTCCTAAAATTAAATCACCACCTCAAGAAGATACTCCTAATCCTAATGTTCTAAGCTAGAATAAGATAGTGGAATCATGGGAAAAGAAAGACGATAAAAGCCTAAACAAAGAGTGTGAGGTTGAGAAAGAGTTTGATCCTATGAAATTCCCTCCCACACTTCTTCAAGAGACATATTAATCTCCATGTCAACCCTCTTGTACTCCTCATCATCATGAATATTCTTATGAAATTCAAGAAATACTTTTGCAAGAGAACCTAGCTAAGCAAATTGAAGAGTTAGAGTCAAGGATGAAATTGTTAAGTCAAGGTGTGATGGAAGGTTTAGGCCCAAAAGAAGATCATATGCCTAAACACACCCCATATAACCTTCATGAAGAGAATGCTTAAGCACAATCAGATTATAATGAAGTTATTATCAAGTGGAAAGAAGAAAACCAAGCTATTTTATCCTAATCTAATTTTGAGTTCTATGTTCCACCTCCACCAACTAGTTCATCTTATCCTCACCCCATCACCCTTTGAATTAATAGACCTATGGTATGGTAACCTAAAGAGGAGAAATTATTTTATAAGAATAAAAAATATTTCTTGAAGAAAACATGCCTCTTTGGTAGCCTCATTAGGCCAAGTCACATAATTTAAAGATGCCTAGTCTTGGCATCACAAAGAAGGAGGAGATGAAAGATATTGCATCACTTAAGAAGCAAAGTCAGGTTATGATAGTTGAGATGAAAATTGAGAACCCTCAAGAGGTCCTAAATTTTGAATAAGAGGAAATCCTTATAGGTACCCCCTTTGGTGATCACAAGTGTAATTTTACCTTCTTGTATGAAAAGAAACATGATGAAGACTCTTTTACAAATATCTATGAAGAATTTAAAAACCACTTGAAGAGAAAAGTACTTGTAGAAGACTTTAAATCTGATATAAAAGTTATGGATAATAGTCTCAAGCATGAAGATGAATGTGATATTAAGGATGGAGAACAATTTCAAGTCATCCCCAAAAAGGTTGTAGTCTTAGGAAAATCTCTTGAGACCAAGGTGGAAGTTATTGTTCTTGAAGATGACCCAATACCTCATCCTAATTTTGAACCACCCTCAGATGCATTGGAGATTAAATAACACCATAATTATGACCTAATACATCAAGAAGAGAAGATCTAAGAGGTAGTGGTTCTAGATGATAAAGAGGACAAAGATGATTGACAACTTCAAATGATGTTCTTTCAAGATCTTGAAGAGATTTTCCAAGTTAAGGTTCAAGTACATGACAAGGTGAAGAAAGAGTCTTCCATGGAGGAAAATGAACAAGATTGGGTAGAGTATGAAAATATATTTGATGATCTAAAATAACTTACACTTGAGAATAAACCCAATCTTATTGAGATCACTATGGAAATCAAGAAGGTGTGCCTTGTTGAACCATCATCATAGGTTGTAATTGAGGATACATATGAGAAAGTTGAGGCTATTTAGATAAAATAAGAGTTAATTTCCATATCCAAAATATTTTTAACTACTTTTTTCTCATTGAACATCATGCCAATGAAGTTGGCAAACATCATGAAAAAGTTGGATGCATCAATGTCAAGGATCAAAAGACTATATGTCTCATTCATTCCTTCATGTCATGAAGTAAGAAGGGTTTCAAACTTACCCTTTGATACAAGAGGGAGTTTTAATATTATTTTAGTTATTTTTTGGGTTAATTTGTCTAGTTTAGTGTGTGTGTGTTCCATAAGTGCTCATGAAGCACATATGTGTTTGATTTTATTTTCTATGTGTCTTTTGTTTTATGTGGTTGAGGTAGTCATTGGTCTTGTCTTAATCAAATATTGTTGTCAAAGTCATCCTATTTTGTCTTAGACTTTACATTATTCCCTAATCCCAATGGACTAATAAGGCTACTAGTCTAGTTAATATATCAGGCATACTACCCCTATGAGTCACTAATTTAATGACCAAATTTTACCTTACAAGTCAAATTGGGGCCCCTATAGGTTAAAATTGAGTTTTAGGTATTTTATGGGTCTAATACATTGTCATAGTGTATTTTATAGTCCATTTAATGTCATTTAATGATATATTAGCCTTGGTCTTAGTCTTTTTAATCTTTATGTCATTTAGAGGGCTTTTAAGGGTCATAAATGCAAGTGGCATAGTTTTCAAGGTTTTCAAGTGTCATAATTTCCTTAAAAATGTCTAATAACATATATTACATATCAATAATGTTAATTTCATCTAAAAATTGTAGGTTATCTAATTGAAGATCAAGTAATCAACTGAAAAAGAGGAGTTTGGCACTTGTACGACCCATGACAAAAGGTGAAACATGGGAGAAGGATATGGAACATATATTAATATTCCTTAGGTTCATTTCAATACTTCACATTATATTTAAGTTCTATTTTTGAGCTAAAACCGTTCTACTCCTTATTTGCCTTTCTAGACACATAGAAGTGGTCAACTAGTTTGTGCTTGATATAGGCAGTCAAAGAGGTTTAAGGTTAAAATTTTTTGGGAGGTGGTATTAAAATTAAAAATATAAATTTACATAAAAATATTTATAATATTGGTCAACCATGCTTTATGAACCATCCTTTACAAGCTGACTATGTTTTTTTACTCACTATTTCCCACACCTTATAGGTTTTGCTCTATTTTGGATAAGTCTATACAATCCAATTGGTTATGTTGAATCCAAATGATTTTGGATTTATTATTAAATTTAATCCATGATTTTTTCATGTTTCATGGTGTTTTTATGAGCAAACCATCTCAGGTTGGTAGATTAGTCTCATTTGGGATGATAGGCATATTCCCACCATTTTTAGGAGATTTATGATTTGACAATGGTTTTAGAGGGTTTTGATAGGTAATTTTAAATTTTTAAAATGTGATATTAATTCCATTAACCTTTAAATCTCATTTTACAAGCAATGTTTCATGGGTTACACTCATAAACATGATGTAGCCAGTTTGCTCTATGAGTATCATGTGCAGTCAACTGAGTGAACTCAAATAAAGACTTTATCATGATCATGGATATAGTAGTGTTTTTAATAGGTTTAACCTCTCATTAAAAAATTAATAAGTAACTAAACCCTCCTTATGGTGAAAAAAATAAAGTGTTGTTGCATTCAGGTGCAACACTTATACACTATCTGCCATGAAAATGCACCTATAGGTGCTTGGAAGAAGATCATGTGAAAGCAAGGAACACATCTCTCTGAAGTCATTTAATGTTTTTAATATCATTTTTAAAGAATTGAGATATGTTTATAACTCATTAAAGGACTAAAAACATGCACATTATCCACATTCTCCTTCACTACCTATACATATTAGAATAACCACCTACAGGTGGGCTAGCATGCAAATACTTGTTTAGAAGCATTAAACAAGTTATGGAACCCTATATGGAGTCCTAACATGTTTAAGGGAGCATGTTAGAAATATTTTTAATTATAGATTAGTATATTTAGATAGGGACTGCCTTCAAATGATGATGACTCTAGTTTTAGAGATCAAATCCCTAAATTGGGAAAATAGGGCCTAGGCCATTTGGTTAATGGCATACAAGAGATTTATAAGTACTTTTAAGGCATATAAATGGAAAAACCTAGTAACCTATACATATGAGAATAAATATTCAAGAAATAAAGTCAATATGATTCATGGAAGGTGGTTATTGAAGAGCCCAAAGTTGCATATTTATGCACTAAACTTAGTCAGTATTATCTACAGTCATGAGCTATAAGATACTCCTCCTTCAAATTTTGTAATACAAAACCATGCCTATATGACTAAATAGTTTTATATGGTTTAAGGAAGCATTATTGCTCCAAAGGTTATGTAAATAAGTTTGGAATTACATGTTTTATCTCCCATTCACACATATAGGGGTGTCTTAAGCCTTGAAATTCCTACCTATAACTGTAAGGAGATGAAAAGTGATTTGGAGTAGCAACTCAAGAGAGTGTAATATTAAAATATGAATTTTAGTGTTTTATCCTAGGTAAGATGTTTCAAACATTATTATACCTAATAAACTAGGAGAAGTTGATGATGAATCTAAGTTACTCTCAAACCTTATTATGCACACATATAACCTACCTACAGATGCTCATGAGCTCTCAAAATGAGCTTGAGAAATAATAGACATATATACATGATCACCTCACTTTAAAATATTTATTTACATATTAGAAATGGTGTAAAAGGATATATAACATAATGAAGAGGATAACAGCTAGCTACAGGACTCCATATAGTCAATTGTAGGTAACTATAGGGTGATAGTGAGTTGAGATAGGGTGTCTAAGGGATGGTTTAGGATAAGAAAGTTGAGAAAATGGGTTAGAGAAATTTAAAATGAACCTAATGGACTATATATATGTTTTATACATTTTTTCAAATCCTAACCATACATTTTCACTTATAGGCAGGGGAAGTATATAAATAGGATTAGCTTACCAGTTAGACCTGACTGAGTAATGAAAGGTTTCAAGGTGAAAGCATGGATTATGAGAGTTTGATAAAAATTTTAACATAATTATAATGGTGTAAATCACATTATTATACTATAATAATTGACATAAAGTAATGGAAATACCCTAATTAAGTACCTACATCCCTTAAAGCAAACACACTTAGAAAATACACATAGTCTTGAGAGCTCAAGGTGTGTGAAGGGGTAAATGAAAGTATAGGATGATGAATGGATTTAGAATCCATACATATTTATTATATAGGTTTAAAATATTCCAATATAATATGAAAATCATGCATAGAGTAAGGTTTCAAATGATACACCATACAGTCCATGTGAAAATCCTGCATATAATCTTTGCATAGCAGGTCTACCTTGATTTTTTAAGATTTTAGAGGGTCAAATGGTTTGAAAAATGGATTAAAATTTTTATAAAGGTTATTTACAACCTATATAATCCTATAAAACATTAACTATTGTCTTATGAAACAAGGGAGTACCCTCTATTTTGTCTCAGATAGAGGGCACTCCCCTCATGCACAAACCCTATAGATCTAGAGAGTAGGGATGAAAGGGATGAACTAGGAGCTGATTGAGAATTGAGGAGATGTTTATAAAGTTTGAAAAAATATATTAAAAAATGGAATAACAAGCAATAAAATGTGAAACAAAATAGGTGGTCCAAACCCATAAGAGTTGTTGTTAGGCCTAGTGGGTAAGGTTTAGGTGTAAAAGCCAAATGATGGGTCAAATTCCTTTCCATATTTCATTAAGATTTATAAAAATTCAAAAAAATTTTATGGGATTAATTAGGATATGTATTATATATTTTAATGTAGGGGAGGCTATGGAAAGACCATTTTTTGCTTTAAGATAATTCAGGCTTGCAAGAAATGGAAGAACAAGCCAGATAGGCCAAGTTGTTGTGCTCACATCTCCCTTGAGGCTATGAATGGGAATAAAATAAGTTTTGAGTTGTTATAAATGGTATTTAATAATTATCTTGTGAATTTTTTTTGATTTTCTAATGTTCCATATTTATGAACAAACCTTAAGAGCATAAATAGGCCTAAACCCTTAGAAGGACCCGATGAAGGAAATGAAGATGGGAAGCTACTAAAATGGATTTTTTTTCATATAATTATTGTTTTAGTTTGTATAATACTCTATCAAGATAATTCCCATTATGATGAGTTGTATAGAATTGTATGAATGGAGTACAAAATAGGGTATTTCTAACTATTTTATGCATTGTGCAGGTTTTGCGAGGTTTCAAGAGATGAAATAAACTTTGTACGGAATAATAATACTTAAGATAGCTATAAATTTCAATTTAATTCATTTAAAAAACTCCTAAGTGTTCCAAAAATATCTCTCACCTCAGCTAGTCAAAGTTGGCATAGTGAACATGGTAGTGAGAATGGTGAAAAGCTTTAAGTGGGTTGATTTTAAGGTGTGTCTAATGATTATAAGTCCATATAGGGTATTTAAACATGTAATACACCCAATTTTATGTATTTTAATTGGAAATTAAAGGCAAATTTGAGGCCAAGTGTGCAAGGTGTGAGAAAGAAGAGTTATTTTTATTATAGATGGTGATAACTCATTTTGGTAAGATTCTAGATGAATAGGACTACAACCAATTCATGGAGAGGAATGTATGAAATCCTCATACATCATTCAAATCATCATAACTATCCCTAATTATTTTTTGTATGTTTAAATAAGGCTAAATCATGAAGCTAGTTTTTTGAGCCAACAAAGGGAATTTCATACCACTTTTCTTGAGTTTCATGACCTTGGGTGATAATTGTGCTTACTAACCTTGAATGGTTCATTTAAAATCTTCTTCTCATGCATATTTAACTCCTTTTATCATATTTACAAGTTTCTTTGTGACCTTTGGACTTGTCTCTTCACCTTTCTCTCTGAATTTCTATAAGAAGTAACCATTTTGGCCTTTATAAATTATGCTCCACCTAAGTATGGTGAAGCCCTACTCATTTGCATAAAATTTGATCAATAAGACTAAATTTTTTACCTATTTAATAAATATTCATAGTGTTTTTACTTGAATGATGGATCTTGCTTAGTGATAACTATGGTTTCCTTAGCATGTTGTCTCATTCTCTCACCTATTTAGAAATTCTTCTTGCAAGTCATGTGAAGTGTTTTAGGAAGTGTCAAGGGTGTGTGAGTTATCCTATTCAATAGTTTCATTTTAGACCTCTTTTATAGTACTCCTAGCCTAAACATTCATCCATAACCTCATAATTAAAAATTGATGTGAGAAGATTCAAATTAGAAAAGTGTATGTTTGGTTAGTTCTTTTTGCTCATGTGTAACATGCAGCTGGTTGGAAGTCATCAACTAATTTGGTGTATCACCTACTTTAGGATATTTTTATTTTAGTTTTCTCTCTCCCTTTTCCCTCATAAGTTTAGGTGTAGCAATGTCCTATAAGTGGTACATCAAGGGAGCTAGCCTTATCTAGAGATTCATCTAATTCTTAAACTCACCCATAGCCTAGAGGTGTTTCAATTGTGCTAATTGGATGAGGAGAGATGAGACATATATTCAAAGGGTGAAAATCCAAGTGAAAATATTTGTATCAAAATTAATCTATTATTTATATGCAGGTCTTCATCTGATATAGGTTACTAAATCAAGAAGGTTGACATAATACTCTTACTTAGTTCTAGATAGTAGACTATTTTTAACAAGTTGACTTAGTATCTTATTTATCTACAAAATATGAAATTAAGTTGTGTATATTGACTTAATATTCTATACAACTTCTAGCTAACAAACCATGTTGACCAAGTTGACTCAATTATCTTAGCAAGCTTCAATAAATAGTTAATTGTAGAATTAGGTCGACCTAGTCAACATAGTTGTAAAAACTTGAAAGCAACATTTAAGACACTTAAAAAAATATTTCATAGTCCTTATCATCTTATAACCCACCAAGATTATTTTATTTATCTTTCTTTCAATTCAATTCTTCTTTATAGTTATATTTTGTAAAGTTTTTAGTCTTCAAAACTATAATCATACAACAAACTAGGCTGACCTAGTCAACCTAGTTCTATATTTTATCTTCTATTTTAAAGACTAAATTGACCTAATTGACTTAGTTATTAAGGAATCTTACTTCTATAGTTTAATAGTGACCCTATTGACTCTGTTGTATAATGTTTGCATGCATTGTCATCTATACTACTATGTAATGTGATAGTACTTAATTCACACTTTCACTTTCAATTATTTTCATGCTTAGAGTAGATCACATAGTTTAATTAGGTAGTTTTTCAATATATCATTTAGTTTCACTACTTTTCTCTTTCTTTTACACACTACCAAATCACATAAATTCAAAATGCATGTAAACATTTATTTACCCAAGGCCTACATACTTAGATTTTATCACTAATAGGCAAGCTAACTTGGTTTTCTAGCCAAGTATAAACATGTTATTAATGATATATATTATAAAATCACCTAACACCCTTATCATTGTAGGATTATGAATTAATGGGTAGGCCCCAATACCAAGCCTGTACCATTACCAAAACATATCCCTTTTAGCCTAAACATCCTAAAACCATCCATAGATTGATTTCTAGTTCCCTACATTCATCTAAATTCCCTATTGCACTTAAAATAATACTTTATTATAATCTAACAACATTCAAGATGACCACTTAGTTAGCATTTACTTTTTAGTTGACCAATTATTATCTACTCATTATATGTTATATTATAAAAACTTACATTGGCTAGCAGTGGTGTAAGGCTTTATGTTGTGTGCCTCAATTAGATCATTCTCATTGACCCATTTGATTGTGTGCTTACTTTCATTTTTTTCTTTAAAGTACATTGCAAAAAAATTTCCTATTTTCAATACATTATCATTCTATTTGACACAATCTCTTATAGACTATCTATTTCCCTTCTTGTAGTACTGAGTCAACCTGTCAACCGAATACTCCTTTCTACCTCTCAAGTTATAGTACTAAGTTGACCTAGTTGACTCTATATCCTTATCTATATCCCTTTAGTCTTAGGTTATAGTACTAAGTTGACATGGTTGACTCTGTATCCTTGTTAGCTCAATTTTCATACCCTATTTTTAGTATTAGGTCAACCTAGTTAACTCTATAATCTTATATGTATTTATAATCTCCTTGATTTTCATCAATTTTATCTTACCTAATATTTCTCCTTCATAATTAACTTCTTATTTGAATACAACACTGAGTTGAATTTAATGGATATGATGAACCTTACCAACCCTAATAGGTTCTCCCATAAGTAGTTTGTGACTCCTATCCTAGATGAAAGTAATGTGCATATAGACACTTACACTACAAACTATGGGACCTTTCCTCATTCCTCTTTGATTCATAATCCTATATTCTCATTTGAATATCATTTCAAATTATATTAACACCATAAATGTTCTTCTTGATCAATGAGTTTCCTCAACATCAAAGAAAGGATGTTTATACTATTTCCCATCTCATGATAATTGACTAAGTTGAGGAACCCCATTCACCTTCTCCCACATTCTCACATGGATTTGGGGATACTATCTTCTTTACTTCTCAACCTATTCTCTTTATTTTGACCTTTTATCATACCATGACTTCTTATTCTTTTATTTCCTCTACCTCTATGCCTAGTATCTCTACTAATATAGTAGGTTCTACATCTAGTAGGCCTCTTCTATGACACACTCTTCTTAATTATTCCACTAGTGCATCATTTATTACCCATGGTAATCATACCTCTAGTGCTTCTCCTTCTCATCCCTCTACTAGTTCATCTTTTAACACACACAAAAATTACGCCATTAGTGCCTCACTTACTAGTAGTTATTCTCATGCTCCTAATAACTCCCATAGTGGTACCCAAGCCACTATTACCAATTTAGATGCTTCAAACAATGTTAATAATGAAACTCAAACCCATGAAATCCTATTACAAATTCTTAATCAAATTAATGCTTTTCAAGCTAACAATGCAAATCAAATGATGCAAGTTCAAAATCACCTTATCCATATTCAGACCCACCCTCAATAGATACCATGGGGAACACAACCAAAATGTTCCCCCACCTTCTATTTTATATTTTGATGGTAATATTATCCATTAACCTCCTCTTGTTAATAAAAAATCAATCATATTCAAAATAAACCTCTTAACTCTCAAATTGTTGATATCAATAGGAGGTATCACCCCTACCATTTATTCTAAAGGGTCAATCGATCCTACTCTCCATTTTAAAACATTTGTAAATATATATAAAGACTGGGTCAAATTAAACACATTTGCCACTACCAAGCTATTAGAAAAAAATCTCAAAGGTGATGCTTTAGATTGGTACAACCATCTTAAATCTCATTCTATTACTATTTTGGAAGAATTAGTAAATTCTCTACTCTAATATTTCCAAACTAGTGATCTTCCTAAGAATACCTTGCCCCATTTTATCAATTGTAATCAACTTGAAACTTAAACCACATAATCTTTCATTAAATGATGGAATACTTTGTCTAATAAATGTGATCATAATATGACAGATGACAATCTTTTTCATCTATTTACCAATGCTCTTTTTCACAAGTTATAATATTAGGTTCAGACTTTCTCTCTATGTGTTTTGGAATTGATCATTGACTAATAAAAGCATCAATATTTCCTTATGCATCAATTCAATCCATTCCAACCTTCTATGGGTACTTTCATGTTACTCAAGAATAAGAATCATCATGCTACCAATGATGGTGTCACCAACTCTTATGATACCATTCATACCATTCAAGTTATTATTCCTAGCCAAACTCTAGCACAAGCTTCCCCTCTTAACCATGCCACCAATCCTCATTTATCTTCAGCCAATAAAATCAATATTCATAAACCTTTATCCCTATAGCAATTATAAAAAGATATACCAAGTCCTCTCCCACAGAAATTTGATCCCACTCATCCCAAAAAACCTTGGTATGATCCTAATAAATTTAGTTGGTTTCATACTAATTGGGGTCATTCTCATGAGACCTGAAGCCAAATTCATAATTTGGCTATAAATTCCCTTCTTGGTCCCAATTTTGACCGTGATTCTATCATTTGTAAATGATAACAAACCTATGACATTTTCTTCAAATCCCATGAAACACAAACTAAATCTCAAGCTTTAAACCAGGCTAATACTTATTTGGCCATCTATAAAGATCCTCTTCCAAATAACAAAGATAACCAAGACAAACCTACCCCTTCTACCAATAATGTTGATAGTCTCCTTAACCCAAGTCCTAAATATAATGTGGACAATATGACTAATATTTTAAGGGTGTCTTCTTTCATTTATCCTCAACCCATCAACACACCTTAATTATCTCACACATTCTGTGTTCTCCAAGATTATTCTTCCATTAAATTGATCAATTTTGGGTAAGTAAACCTTATATATTTTAATAAACCAATTCTAACACCTTCATTGTATAACACTTACTATACCATTTATACCATCCTTATAACCTCTTCACCTATCACTAATGATACTCAACCTTATATCAACTCTTATTCTAATATATCATAATCCACACCTTCACCAACTACCCCATCTCATCAAGATAATCAACAAAATTATCTTCCAATTAAAAATTCTACCTCTTATCATCATAAATTCACATGTACTTAGGATCCTCCTTGTGAGGACATCCTTAAATACTCTTAACCTCTTTCTAATAATCCTCTTATGATTTATGATGAGTGGGATACTATCATAGAAATTACTAAGCTCCCATCTTAAATCCCATTTCTTGAACTTATGCAGACCTCTCCCCATCATCATAACCATCTTATGTAACTTTTTTTTGAAATGAATGTCCCTCATTATCCCCTAGAAGGATGTGAATCCACCTTATCTAGATCAGAAGATAGAATTTTACAACATTGCAAAGAGATGCCCATACAGGTTAATGAAACAATGGTCACTTATCTTTCCCTCAAATTCCCCATTGATTTTATGATACCTGATGAGATTTTGATTCATGAAAATGATCCTCCTCTTTTTACCAGTGTCCAAATTAGTGATATCCAAGTCAAACACACTTTGATTGATGAGGATTCTAGTATTTATGTTGCCTCTCTTGATTTTATCAAAACTCTTGGATATTCTAAGTGTAATCTCAAGTCCACATGTATCACATGTCAAGGCTATGATCAAAGGCAAATTCCTCTTTTAGGTTGTGTGTGGCTCCCCATTACCATCCCACCTATCACCATTCATGTGAAGGTGATTATCTTCAAATGCATGAGATCAGTTGCCTCTTTTGCTTGCCAATGTGTTAAATTTCCTCTCAATAGAGGCATATATAGGATTTAAGGTGACACTAATCCTTGTAATTTTGAAAAATTCCAAGACCATGATGTATTCAATATCCATACAATTAAACTCTTTCCAAGTATTCCATTTCACAAATCTCAATGATTTAACTTTCCTATGAATTCCACCTGAGGTTACAATGGTCACCCTATACTCATCAATAATATACTCCCTAAGCTTTTAGATTATAACGATGATGAGCTTGATGAAATCAATCTCAAGATTAAAATTTTTGATCTATCATATCATCTCATGATGTGTCCTCAAACCATAACACACTCTTCCTCACAGATTTAACCTATGAACTCATTCACACAATCAAGATATCCTCATTAATCTCATCAAAAATACATATTCATTTCTGCTAATCAATAATAATCCATTACATTTCCATATATTTCAAAAAAGCTTTGCATTTCCAAAGTCCATGCCAAACACAAGCTTAAAAAGCTATCTTCCCAACCCAAATACTAACTTGGTCTCATCACCAAGGAGGCTTCACAAGTTTCTTGCTAATATTACACCTTCTAACTCTATCCTAACTCTAAGCAATAAATTACAGTCATATATATAGATTACATGGAGTAAAATAATAAAAGGAGGCCCAAAATGGCATCACCCATTCACATGGGAGAGTATCCATCAAAGAAAACATGGTATCCAAAGAAATAAATGCAATATTATCCACTTGGATGATAATTTCAAAGGGACAAAGTCTCCACTAAGGAAAAATGCACCACCTTCATGAAATGATGATTCTAGAATAGTAAGATGTCAATCAAGAACAATAGAACTTGCTCCCACTATCACAAGCTTATAAAAGAAGGTGAATTCTATTTTTGACTAATATTTTCATACCCCACATAATAAATTGAACCCAATCTCATAATTACTATCAAAATAAAATCCCCACATGGATATTTTACCCACTTCACATGGGTGATTAATCTAGAATAGTGGTCTTGATCTCCCACTTGCACAAGAGTCAAAAAAAGTTAAAGACTCTCCTTTTTGACAAGTGATCAATTCATTATGGAGACCCATTAAAAAAATTTCCCACACATACACCCATGATAAAAATACAAGTATCCCATGTACCTTGAATGGATATGTCACCCCATGCCACCTAAGTAATGAATAATACTGATGAGTCAGCATGAATAGTGGTTGGTGACACCTTAGCAGTGAATAGTGTCAAGATGAATAGTGTATTTTTTTCCTCCACATCATTATCCTTCAATTTAAAAATACTCAAATCCCATGAGTTTTCATGATTTTTTTGTGCCATTATTCTAAAAAAAAAGGAAAAAACACATCACTCTATTTTTGGGCGATGCAAGATTGCTCGATCCCTTGGATGCTCTTGCATCAGACATTCAAGGTAATTAATGTGATCAATTGAACACATAGAGAGGGTGAGTGGTATAACCACCATTTTGGTCATGATGGAAAAACTACCTTGGCATCCCCTTCCAAAATCCATGTACACCTAGAAAATTTTCATTTTTTTCTCCTTATCTTCCAACATCTACGTATTAGCTCTAAAATGATCCCCATAGGACCAAAAACCATATTCCTCCTCTAAAAACACATCCATATATCAATTAATTTATATGTGTTCCAAATCCAACCATTGGAAACCATCCTCTTCCACTAATATGCTCTACTACACATCTGATCATCCCATGTGATCTCAAACCAACCATTATCCATTCGCCTCCACCAAAATCCTATTTGGATTTCATCTCTTATCCAAACACCTATTGTATCTACCATAAAATCATAATCCACCACATAAAAAACAATTTAAAAATCGTAGCTCATAGCTAAAATAAAATTCTCTACACTCTCATCACATGCATATTCAATAGGGAAAACAAAAATCCCCTCAATAACGACTTCTCCATGCTCCAAAGGCATGCTACCAAACTATTCCATGTGTACATTCCCTTGTAAAAAATATCTTATATGGTTAGAAATTTAAAAATAAATAAATATATTCATCCATGTATTCCTTAAAATAATATCTCAACTCATCTTCTACACCTGCAACACTAGGCTCTTCCACATGTGCATTTTGTTGCACAACATCGTCAATCACCTCCTCCACATGTGCACATACATTCACATCATTAACTTCCATGGTTTCCTTCATGGAAAATTTCATATCCTCAAGGCTAAAACTCTCATATTCATGCAGCTACTCATGGCTTCAAACTTCCCTTTTCTACAACTCCTCCTAGTTTCCCTCTTCTTCATCCACTTGCAACACTTCATGGCTGAAATTTTATTCACTACCTTGCAACCCCATATGACTAAAAAATTCCTATACTTACAACACTCCATGTATGTAATTATATTCATTATTTTTCCACTCTATATTTCTTCAATTTGTCTTCATCATCCTTCACAATGATGTCTTCAATAATGGGCTGCTCACACAATAGCTCTTCTCTCACATTACCTTCCATGAAAATTTTATTATGCATCTTCTCTTCTCTTCTCTCTTCTCTCTTCTAAAAATATCCATGGTTTCACTCTTCAATATTCCATTTGTCCATTTATATATTCAATTAATCCACTTTTTATTTTATGGAGTACATCATCTCCCACATCAAATCTTCTTCAATGTCACCATCTTTAGCTCTTTCTAGCAGCAATTCCATTAGTTTGCTCCAAGTCTTCAACTTATTTTCCCATTATTTAATTGGTGGAATTCTTCCACTCTTATTCTCAATCTTCATATTCGTATCTAAAAAATAAGCATATACAATAATCTCTTACATTCTCAACTCAACACTCTCCTTTCCATAGGCATCTTACATTCTTTGATACCAGTTGATGTGGCCTCAAACCACCACACACTCTTCCTCACAAATTTAACCTATGAACTCATTCACAAAATCAATATATCCTAATTAATATACTCAAAAATACATATTCATTTATATTAATTAGTAATAACCCATTACATTTCCATAATTTTCAACAAAGCTTTACATTTCTAAAGGCCATGCCAACAATGCACGCCACACACAAGCTTAAACAAGTTATCTTCCCAACCCAAATACTAACTTGGTATCATCAACAAGGAGGCTACCCAGTATTATTACTAAGCTTAAAACTTATAAATATAGCCTAACTATAAGAAAAATATTACAATCATATATATATATATATATATATATATATATATATATATATATATATATATATATATATATATATATATATATATATATATATATATATATATATATATATATATTACGTGGAGGAAAATAACAAAAGGGGCTCAAAATGGCACCACCCATTCACATGGGAAAGTATCCATCAAAGGAAAAATGGTCTCCCCAAGAAATAAATTCCACATTATCCACTTGGATGATAATTTCAAAGGGATAAATCCCTCTCCAAGTAAAAATTTTCCACCTTCATGAAATGACAATTCTAGAATAGTAAGATGCCAATCAGGAACAATAGAACTTGTCTCCCACTATCACAAGCTTCTAAAAGAATGTGGAATCTCTTTTTGACTAATATTTTCATGCCCTACATGATAAATTAGACCCACTCTCATAATTATAATAAAAAAAAAGTCCCCACATGGATATTTGACCACTTCACATGGGTGATCAATCTAGAATAGTGGTCTTGGTCTCCCACTTGCATAAGAGTCAAAAAAGGTAAAGAATATCCTTTTTGACAAGAGATAAATTCATAATTATGGATCCCCACTACAAATTTATCCAAAACATATACCTATGTGAAAAATAAAAGTATCCCATATTACTTAGATGATTATGTCACCCCATGCCACCTAAGCAATGAATAGTGCTAATGAGTTAGCATGAATAGTGGTTGGTGATACCTCTATAGTGAATAGTGTCTTTTTTCTCCACATCATCTCATATCTCAGCTTCCCATTTATTTAAAACCCCATTACCATAAACAAACTTATCATGACATCCCCATTATCTTAACTAAGACTTGACATTCCATTCATCACACCACATCAGATGACAAGGTCATCCCTATATGTGACATCAATTTTCATAGACCTAATTATGATGATGGTTGTACCTTAGATGATCCATTTTTAGTAGTTTTAGTCTAGAGCCAAGATGATAAAATTATTCTTTACCATTCCTCTTTTATTTAGTCTTTTAGTATATCTTCTAGTATTCCATCCTATACTTTTCCTAATTTTAGTATTTTTCCTCTTTATCAGAGGGTAGAGATGGTATGCACACCTCCAATTTTTGAAGAACCTCATAAGAGTATTCTTCTATATCATGCTATGAATTTTCCCTATCACTTTTCTAGATACCATGACCCATCTAGATGACTTATCCCTAATATGCTTATGACTATCCTTCAGCATTTTGTAGACCCCACTCCTCCCTCAATAGAGCCTAGTTCAGATATTATTCCCACTTTAGTTGAGCCTCTCCCTATTTTTGATCCTATTTATCCTCATTTGAGCATTTTTTAGTCTCTCCACTAGTCACAGCTTCTATTGGTGATGTTTTACTCCCTTTACCATAGATGGCTCCATTGCCCACCAAATGGGTTGATCAACCTTATTGTGATATCCATAATTGTTTTTGCTCATTAGACTAGAGATTATTTCCTATACCAAGCTCCCTCAACTTCTATTTCCACTCCTTTTATGAGTATCGTTACCAAGTCTACTCTCATGCATATTTGTTTCTTCCATGGCATAAATAATCATTCATACATGAATTATCAAAATTTACAAAAATATATCAACACATTGCATCCCATTACTCATCAACCCTCAAATAAGGCTATACCTCTTCCAGAAGTATTACCTAAGTATCTTCCTAAATACAAAGAGATATATTATCTCTGGCACCACTGTGGCACACATCATAGTAATCATTATTGAATCCTTTAATATCATCTCAAGGATCACCTCTTAACCATTCCTATACCTTTTATCATTACCCCCATATGTCACTCTTGCAAGAAGGCTCCCCCTTCTTCCCTAGTAGTTCCACCTCCTATGGTCCCTTCTCCACCTATTGTTCCTCCACCTGTGTATCATTCTCTACCCACAACTCCCCCACTCGTGTCCCCTTCCCCACTAGTGACCCATTCATATCTTATTGAAACCACTCCCATGTATTCTTGTAAGCATCCCCTACATGATAGCCCTAATTAGCATGATCCTTCAAGAATTCCTACATTTTCAATTAAGGAGATTTGATGCAAAGTATTTTCTCAACTTTCCTTAAAGATCAATGAAACTTTAATTGTAGTTTGAGTTCAAATCCATAGAGAATTATCACATGTTATGGATAGTGTATGTGGATAAATATATTAGTATGTATGAACACATGCATGGTATTATTACATTTTCATTTAGATTGGACGTATGATCCAACTTTATATTTATCTATTTTTATATCATTTGACATTGTGTCAAATTTTTATCTATCTTACATGGTGACTTTGGTTTCACACTCTATATTGATTATAATGTCATTATGTTCTCTTATGGATAATTTTTTATAATTGCATTCTTGTTATTCTTAAGTTCGTTTATTATAATTTTATTTTTCTTTTTCATAATTGTTTACTTTATTCTCTCTATAAACGTGGATAATTATTATTGTGACTTAGATATACAAACCTTGCTCCCTTTAGTCCTTCATCATTCACCATGTGATCAGTTAGCAAACAATCCATCTCATTACAATCTCGTTTTAATGGTCCACTTTGGATCTCCTCTTCTTCTCCTTTATTTCCTCTCACAAACTAAGCATACACATGGTTGAGACTTGAGATAACATTTTGGTACATAGCTAAGCCTAAGTGTTGTAATTAGTAATATCTTTAGAAACTTAATTTCATTTATATAAATCCTAGAGATCAGTCATGTGTATATATATATATATATATATATATATATATATATATATATATATATATATATATATATATATATATATCATGATTGGTCATTTCAATTCCATATGGAGGAGTAATATTAAAAGACATAATATATTTAAAATCCAAATCACTTAACAAAAGGAAATGGTCTAAAAAGAAACATTCAAAAATATCAAAAGTCAAATCACACTAAAATTCATGATTCTATGCACATCACCTTTTTCTAATCAAAGCTCAAACCCCATAGTTGGATTATGATAGAGCCAAGGTCCATTGGGGTGAGGTAGGCTAGTATATTAGAAAAGGAGAATAAATAAATCTTTTAGTGACACCTCCTTTCTCACACAAGTACCCAATCTTCATAGTAGATTGATGGCTCTATAAGAGGTCCTAAAGAATGGGGAACACATTATGGGAAGGTAGGTCCATTTTAATTTTCTTATTCAAAACTACCCACATGATTTGGTCTTATTAGCATCCTTATTTTCATACATATATTTTTGTCTATAGCGAACATGTATCCTCTTTATATTAATGATCACTAGTCACTTAGGGTCTTCTCATGTCCTTAGTGTGCCTCATGTCCCCTAAGGTATTTGGTGACCAAGTTTGACTTTTAGATCAAAATTGGACCCATATAGGTAAAAAAATGTTTTATTAGATGATATAAGGGTCTAAATATATTGTCATGGGGAGTATTTTACGTCATTTGATGTTATTCAATGCAATTTTAGCCTTGGTCTTAGTTACATTAGTCAATTTGTAAATTTGGAGTCATTTAATGTGTTTTTGAGAGTCATTAATGCAGATGGAACATTTAAAAAGGTGACCAAGTGTCCTATTTTATTTTTAAATGTCCAAAAATTTAGTTGAGATGGCAAGGATGTTAGTTACACTAGAATGTTGCAGGCTATCTAACTGAAACTTCATAAATCAGTTAAAAAAGAGGGAAAATGGCAATTATATGACACATAGGAAAGTGTTCTACATCTGAAATATCATGGGGGGTATCCTAATATTTATAACACTCATATACATGATTTTTTTGATTTGGAAGTGTCATTTTAAATCTGAAACCATATCTCTTGTTTTTCTAGATAGACTGAAGTGACACTCAAGTTTTTACTCAGTACAAGAAGTACAAGTAGTTTCAAGATAAATGATTTTTGGAGATAATATTACACTAGGATAAATAAATTTTAATATATTAATTTATAATATTGGTAAATTTTGCTTTATGAACCATTGATAACAAGTTGATTATGTATTTTTACTAGTTGTTTCATGCACCCTATAGGTTTTGCTCAATTTTGGCCAAATCCGTATGAACCATTTGGTGATTTTGGATCCATAGGATGTTGTATTCCTTATTATATGGTATACACTCTTAGTTTCATGATTCATGATGTATGGATGAGCAAATTAACTCATGATGCAAGGAGGTGTCACCATGTGTAGTTTTAGTTGGAGTGCTTTTATTTGCTAAGTGTTTTCTCCTATAGTTGTCTCATACATCTTGGAAATGGTATTATAAAATATTATATTTATTTTTACCATATCCTCTCATGTTTGGACTTCACCATGTCACCTCTTAGATTGCTTACTAGCTTATTTCCCTCCATGGTCAGCTCTTTGCATAATTCTAGTTGCAGTCTCATGTATAATTTGGTCTATCATGTCTATGAAGTTGTAATGAAGATGTATTATATGATATGGTACTTTAGGATTTGAATGAAGTGCATTTTAATTCTTGGGGAGGTGTATAGCTAATCATATGCTCCCATTCCATGCCAAGGTAGCCACTTGATACTTCTATTTACTCTTTTCACATATTGGCAAGTGATTTTTATGTTGTAAAAAGTGTTCTAAATCTGGTTCTAAGGTAAAAAGGATGGAAATCACATGTTTGATGAAGGATAATAAATTTTTGGCTGTATTGAAGCTAGTTCATCATGTTTTTTCCATATTTCATTGCTCTACCTACATAATTTGCTTAATGTGCACCCATAAGGCCATTTGTTGATGTCATACTAAGACATGAGAAGGTTGATGGTGTTAAAACCTCTTGGTTTCACTTGAGATACATTAGGAGGTTTTTCAAAATTATAGGAGTTTCATTTACACAAATTATTTCAAGTTGCTCATGTTCAATTCATTGTGTGAACATCAAAATGCCCACCTAAAAGTGGTTGAGTGGGAATTTCAAGTGTTGTACATAAGGGTTAAAGTAACATGACACCTCCTTTTCATATTGTTTTGAAAAGGAGTCAATGGAAAATATATGCAAGTTTACTAGAAGGAAAAAGGAGGTATGAAACTATTTGGAAACACAACTTCATTATGTCTAGGACTATCTACCCTAAAAAGTGAAAATAGAGACCATAGGGCATTTTGTAAACCCCTTATAACATACTTGCAGGAAGTTTTAAGGCCTAATATTATGTGGATGTATATCCCCTAGCATAGGGAACAACCATGGAAAATATGGGGGTCTAAAGGTATGGAAAATTTTAAATTATGGAGCCTCACATATGCCTCAAAACACACTTAAAAAGCTCAATGATATCTACAAGCCTGTAACCTCAAAAGGACTTTTGTTACCTTCAACAACAATTTTAATCATAACCTCATGAATGGGATAACTAGATTGATTGATTGAGGCAAAATGAGTTCAGAGGTCATTAGAGAATTTCAAATAAGGTCCTATCACCCCTATGCCCACTTATAAGTACCCCTCATGCTAGAAACTAATAACCTACTATAGGGTTTTGAAGGGAAAATTGTCTCAGTCAAGGAAAAGGCATAATTTGAGTTTCCATGGAACAAAAAATCTGAGTGAAAATGAAATATGAATTGTGTGAAATTATAAGGTGTCCCAAGGAGATTTTAAACATCAAAACCAAATGCATAATACTCCTGTATTGACCTATAGGTAGGGTTAGTATTGAAGTTTCTCAGCTAGAGAGCAAAGACTTAATTTTTAAAGTTAAGATGAACATGAGGAAGTGAATATGATAAAGTTGAAACCCATGAATTATAAAGTAATTATATCTCACAAGGCCCTATAAACCACTTGCATAATACCTCTCAAGCCTTAAATATGCACCTACATGTTAGATAGGTGAGTTGATACAAACAGAGTTATTGACATGAGTTATGGTTTTCCTTTGGTAACCTAAGATGAGTGAAGGTGACCTAAAATGTTTTAGGTTATCAATTTTATATAAATAGGGTTATTTAATCACTCAATCACCTTAATCAACCACAAAAAACTATAGGTAGACCCACAACATGGGTCTTAGTCAAGATCTCAGTCAAGGTACCCAGTTGAACTAGGATTGCATTTGAAACCCAAAAGATGAATTTAGATGACATATCATGAAATTTAACACCTAAATGGAATGGATGAAAAGGTTATTATTAATAAATTGGGAATTTAAATAGGACATATACAAGGCTCTAAGGCCCCTATTCACAATCTTATAATAGGGTACAACTTGACAGTGTAAGTGGGAACATGAACATGAGAGGTAAGGAAAAGGTGAAGTTTAAAATCAAGGTATTATGGTTCATGATAGATATTTAAGAGTTTATATAGGATCATAATGCTACCAATATGATCATATTCATTCCCTACTTAGTCTAACTGGCAATATTTTGTACAAGGAGTTTGGAAACCTTTTTTACTCAATGGGCAAGTATGAGAATTCAAAAGGAAATGGGTTTATTAAGTGATTTAAAATCTTAATATGCATTAATTTGACATGGTAAACATTTTAAAACCACATAAAGGTATTGGTTTGACTTATAAAGGTCATTCCTAAGAGGGTTTGAGAAAAATGCAAGAAAATAAACACTTTTAAGCCCTTTTTTGGGGAAATGGAGATGGTTAGGCACCAAATACATGGAATAAAGTGAATTAATTTGGTAAAAAAAATAATTATGACATAATAAAACTAAAAAAAAATCCAATTTTACATGGAGATGAGTGCTATACCTCTCTATTTTGTCTCAGAGTTCAGCCAGTCTGAGAAAATTAGACTTTGGCAAAATGAGCTTTTGAGGTCAAAATGAGCAAAGGAATATTGAAGGAGTTTTATAAAATTCATGTAAATAAATTATGAGGTGTATAAAAGTAAAATAATGGATAAGAATCAATAGATAAAACTTATACTCCTTAAAGTACCCATTTTTCCCTTTGCACATAGTCCAACTAGACAAGGTTTCTATTAGGTCTAGTTAGTGAATGAAAGGAGTTGAAAATGTAAAGTGATTGAAAGGGTATGTAGTGGTATTATGAGCTAAAATTTTATGTAAATATTCATAATAAACCAATACAAAATTTAAGTACCAGTCCTAACATCCAAATCCATCAAGGTGCCTAGTAAACATATTGGGTTATGAGAAGGCATAATGCCAAATAATAGCCCATCTTTAATTCTAACTCTTAGTAGACTATCCAGATGATTGTGGTATGATTTTTAGGTCAAAATATATGTGCCATATATTTTGAAGTGTAGATAATTTATTATAAGATCCATTTTTGAGCTCAAAACCACTCACCCTTATGCAAAATTGAAATTGGAAAATCAAGCTCGATAAGGTAACTTTTGGAGCTCACATCCCTTGGATGATATAAATGGAATAAAAATGATTTTATATGAGTTATATAAGGTACTTGAAAACCAATTTGTGTCATTAGTGTTTAAATTAAATGTGCAATATTTATAAACAATGGTTAAGAGCATAAAACTTTCTAAAACCCTTGAATAAAGCCGATGGGGAAAATGAGATTGGAAAGCTGATCTAAAGATATTTTAGAAATGAAAGCTATTGGAACATGGAGAAGAAACTCTAAATATTACCCCCATGCAAATGAGTTGTATGGAATTGTATGGACAACATGAAAAATAGGGGTTTTCTCACTATTTTTTATGTTTTGTAGGGTACAGGAGGAGTTGGAAAGTGAAATAAAGTTTGGTTGGACTATTAGGAATTATAATACCCCCTAAAAATTATAGCTTAGAATATAAATAGAACTAGCAGTGGAAGGTGTAGCATTATAATCATTGTGAGCACCTTGTAAAACATGAAAAATTATGTAACATTGAGATGTTGATCAATAAAGCTATGATATTGACTCTATGATGATTGTCTAGGCTTATAAATGAATGCCATTGTTGCCTTACTTAGGACTATTTACTATATATTGAATCATGTTTTACCGGTCATTAATAAAACTACTAAGGGATGCACATATATAAGTTAAGGATAAGTATGACTTAGTGGAAAACACATGCATGCCAAAATAGACAAGAATATGCTCCCACTCACTAACATTGCACACAACTAACCCTGACCTACCCTGGTTTTCCCTCTCTATGCCTCGGGTGAGTGCATAAGGCCTCATTATGTGACATGTTAATGCAATAGTCAATTAATAATGTGTTGGGAAGTGTAGATGGACCAAGGAGCTTAAAATCGATTAGATTATTCAAAACATATTTTTAAGGTGAAGGAGGCTAATTTATCTAGTTGTGTGCATCATCAAGGCCCTTCATCAGACATACAAATATTTTGGAGATAGACAAATGTTACTATATGGTCATAGGCCCTATTTTCAACACAAGTCAATACCAACCTTACTGACCCAAAGCTAATGAAATTTTTTCTTTGTAAACATAGACACAATTATTAGTTTGACAAATTGTAGGCCTAATTCAGTGTATTATTTCCATTGTCAAAACATAGTCACAACTAGATAGCTCATCAGAAAAGATAATTACTTATCCTTTTATTGTACTTATTATATTTATCATATGCAACTTGTGAAATCATTGCAATGTATTTCAAGATTTTACATTTAGACTCATGTTTAAATGTCATATCTAGTAATTAAATTCACATTATAGTTTGTATCCTGTTATGGATTATAAAACCAAATTAGGGTAAAGAAATACATTTATTTTCATTTATATATTAACATTTTTTTGTTACATGGGCCTATACTAGGCCCAACGCTGAGTAAATATATCCAAGGCCAAGTTTATATATGTCTAACAATGGTGGCCTAATCACATTATGGTGAAAAGGGAGGGTGCTAAAGTTTAATGTCTAGGGAGTCACATCTTGTTTAGTGTCTTAATTAATGGTGTCAAGGTAGTCAAATCCTGGACAACACTATTTTATGTGATAATTGGGGATGGAAGTTTTGCCACCCAACCTATGGGTTAGGGGATGGAAATGTTGTCCCCACGTATGTGTCATGTTGGAGGAAGTGGGTAAGGTGGTGCTGCCACCAACCCTTACTCATTCCAAAATTTAATAACATATTTTGGGGTGAAGGAAAAGGGAAGTAGAGATAGCTTGACCCCACTTAGTAAATAGTACACTTAAATTTATTTTGAGATATATAATTAATATTTTTTTTGAGATTATATTTAATCTTGTACATTTTATTTTCTCTTATTTTTTATCAATTTTTATCAAAGCACATGCACACACATATTAAATAATTTCTAATATAATATATTTTGAAAATATCTTTGGTAATGTGTAAGTACATTTTATGGAAAAATAAAATACATTTATTCTACAGAGAAAGAAACACCTTTATTCTTAACATAAACTAGTCTTATTAGCTAATGAAATATTTTGTAATTATTCATAAGCCCTGAATGTGGAAAATTAAATTTTAGATCTTGTTTCTAAAAATATATAGTCTTGTACTTAATCTACAATCTAACTCGTTCTACTCCAATAATATGCATACAAGTCTTTTGAATAAAGGGACATTCTGGTTTTAATATTACAGACTTGATTTCTATTACCCATAATGCATATGTACATAATTTATGGATTAAGCATTCATGTTTTTAATGTAGGGAATTAAACCAAAAATACAATAAAAACATTTGTAAGAATATAACAGATTCATATGCAATTCAGTGTCATTTCTTTTTGAAATATATTTTAGAACTTAAGAATTAAATAAGTGTGACTCAACCCATATCCTTTCTACTAACATAAGTAGAACTACATATACACAGAGTGACTCGATTCACCTTTTTTTCTTAAATAAGAAGCAATACATATATAAATAACAACCCATGGGCTCTATCTCTATTTTATAAAATTAAAAATCCTTTAACAACATTCACCAAGTTAAAAAATTGATTTTTAAAAGGAAACCACTTTCATTCTTTAACATAAACTACCCATGTAATTTTATTTCCTTTTTTGCAATATCAAACACAATAAATTAAACTTTCAATAATTTATCAAGTAACATAACTTCTAATTTAAGGTCTTTTCCGATAACTACTAATTCAAACCTTCAACTTAACAAATATAAAGGGGTAGTGATCACCTCCCAAACACATTGATGTCATTAGGCATCTATGGCCCCCATCAACCCCCAAGCCAAAGAGGTTTTCCAAAAGACCAAAAAACAAATGTTAAGGTTGGAAAAAAAATGGAAGAATGGTAGGAACTTGACGGTCTAACTTGGCCAAACAAAACCAACAAAATTCAATGAAGCATATATTCAAAAGGGATAATTAAATACCTTGGGTAAAAGGGTAATAAGAGTATAATATAAGAAGGGATAGCTCTACATATCATGTAATTCACATTATATTATTTTTTCACTTAAATTATCAAAAGGATTTGGATTTACAGGTAGGGTAGCCAAAAAACAACTCCTAGGCCCTAAGCTTCACATTCCAAGCTTAAATAAACTAGAGAGCAACTTGCTCTTTCCAAAGTTCCATTTAGGTCCCTTTCTCATATTACCTAAGTACAACCCTATACTAGAATGATTCACACATAACACTTTCACAATGCTACACATTTTGAGAAAGGAAAAAGGTATAAAACCTACTTGAATTCATATAAGGACAAGATATCACCTTCCCCAACTATTCTTATTTTTATTTCTACAACTACTCTAGAATATTCCAAATTTTATTGCAGTTATAATGAGGAGATACATCTAGAATTCACCATAAAAAGGGAGAAAGTTACTGCATTTTATAGCCATTCATGGAAGGACATGTTTCCACTATAGTCTTGTAACTCCCCTCTTATCTGAATAACATTGATGAGATCAATATTAGGTAAGATAGATTTATATAATATCCCTAAGTTTCACACATCCAAAGCACCTCATTTATAGTTAGTTAGAATACAAAAATGTAATTTTTAAAAAAATAATTATTTTGGCTTCCTAAGGAATTCAAAAAAAAATGTTTTCTGTAATGTGTTCCATTAAGGTTCCTTCTTTATTAGAGTTGATTAATAAAAATAATGTTTTTAAATGCATTATGTGGTCCACATTATTATGGTTGAAGAAGGTCAATGGGGAATGTTTTCTCGAGTCATGATACGGTCCATGCACACATAGGCTACATATCAACATTCACACTAAACAAAAGATCCATACATCATGATTACATTAGGTCTCATCTTTGGGTCAATGGTCAAACTTTTGTCTCCCCTTTTTCCTTTGAATTTATGTTACCTATACACTCATTGCACATGCTAAAATGTTCATTCAATAGATAAAATAATAATGATATAGTATAAAAATCTCAAGGTGTAGCCACATAATTCTATGAACTTTGTCATAGTCGCATAATCCATAGTACACATATTGACTTGTGACCATATTTCAAATACCAAGTCACATATCCAACTCTTGGTTGTACCTACCATGGGTAAAGAACAATAACATATTCTACATGCATGGTTAGATGGTGATAGTATCCAATCATATAGTAAGTTAAACATTCAATTGTGTTAGTAGTATAATAGAGCAATGAATCAAAATTGTAAGTGTACTAAGCATGTTATAATCCAAGACTCATCAAAATATCCGTAGATAAACCATATGGAGCTTAATAGAGTTAGCCATATCAATCATGTTTGTAATCCTAAAAAAACATGGCAATGTAATAACATAAGTTCATCATGGCACATCAACATAAAAATCACAATAATTATGTCCAACACAAACAATATATATTGTAATACTATTGCAAAAAATAATACTTAAATATTTAAAATGAGCAATATAGTCTATAATGCAACAAGAAAGGCTAAGAACAAAATGGGGAATGAATCTGGTATCACAACTTGAATAATGATAAATACTCTATTGATTGCTTGATTTCTTTTAAAATTCTACGAGTGCTCAATAGAATTTCGTAAGTGCTCAATAAATGTTAATGCTTTAATTGTGTTTATTGATACTTATTTTTGCCAAATGAACTGAAATTCTTGTGTAGTTACACAAAATTGAGTTCAAATTAAGGTCGTTTTGGCATGTGTGCCGACATTTAACCATAAGGAGTGAAAAAGATGAGATAAATGGGACAAGTGCACCTTAAGTTAAAGAAAACCAAAATACAGGGCAAAATGTGTTGGGGAGGCTTCTAATTTCATAAACTTAACCAATATCTACACATTATGTGGGGTCCACACTAGATCCTCGAATTACAAAATCTACACCAAAAAGTGCCATATATTTAAAAAAATATGATAAATTGTTTAAAATAAGCCAAAAAGTTTATAAATTTGTCCATTCTAATCAGTGTTAGAAGTGTCGACCCTTGTGGCACATAAATCCAAAAGCATAATAATAGAGAGAAGTCTCCATAGAGATATTTTACGATGTATAATTTTCCATCAGAGTAATGCTATACTTTATAAGATTATCATTATTACATGTTCATATCATTCAGAACGACATAATCACAAAGTTGATATGCCTTTCGACAGTATTGTTTTACGAACACATTCTACTGTTGTTTTTGCTCATGAAATTGTGCATGGATCTCTCCTTGGTTCCGGTGGTTTCGAGAGATTTCCAATGGTATCCATGGCTTGTTTTAATTGCGCCCGAAGAAACTCACGTTCCTCGTCGGCATGTTTCTTTAATGTCAACTGCGACTCCAATTGTTGTGCTTTTTCCCGCAGCTTCTCCTCCATTTCACGCTTGTTCTTTTCCATCTGAAATCACAAATTTTGTAATGAAATTATGGCATCAGAAAAATTCCAATGTATAAACTGGTCAATATTTGATGCAAAGGATTAAAATATATTGATTTCAGTGTTTCTCCCAAAAGCCGAGTTTATATCAAAAGAGAACAAAAATTGGATGCATCAGTGGTTGATGAAGTAATGTGTTATAATAAAGTTAAGATTATTTTATAGTGAATTAACATATATTTATCAATTTAATAAATAAAATTTTATTGTATAATAATAAAAGAGTTTTGAAAAAAGAAAAAATCTTTGTGAAAGAAATATCAGCAATCCACTCACTATCATATGAAGTTTATTTTCTCCAATGAATTGGATCATTTTCACTATCAATTTTATTTTATTTTATAATATAGTTTTTAAACTGATGCAAAAGCAACGCTAAAGTTAGTACCACCTTTGTCCCAACTTTGCTGCACCAAAAATAAGCTAAGTAGGAAAAAGTGATTTACCTATCTGTATAGTACAAAATTAAGGCATGTCGCAAATTAATTTTACCTTTGGTATAATAGTTTGCAATTTTGGTGGGACAAAAGAGTTCTGAAATTAATGTTGAAAGTAGTATGCTGATTTTTAGGAGATTAAGGTGGAATTTTTTTTTATTAGATTATTTTTTTACGAAGAAAAAATATTTTTTTTTTTAATTTTTTTTTTAAATTTGAATAATTACATAAAGATTTAATATTTTGTATACCGAAAATTGTTTAAAAATTTGATCTTTTATCTTATAGATAGTACATCATCATTAAATACATATACATCATTCTTGTTAAAAAGATTTTCTTTTGTATCGAGGACTCCTTCTCAAGAACAAAGCTCTTCATCACCAAGTATACATATAAGATATGAATTTGTATATAATCTAAATATTTCATAGAAAACTTTAATTTTTTGTTAACATTTATTTCAATTTTTTTATAGTTGCAACAAATATTATTTTTATTTTTATTTTATTTCATTTTTTGTTGAGGGAAAGCCATCACAACCTCACTGTTGAGATAGGGGTTGAAACCAAATAAGTGGAATAAAAGGACACATTGGAAGAGCACCTCTTGCATGAAATTATAGTTTATTCGAGATAAATGATTTTTTTAATATTTTGTTTTCAAATGAATGTATCACAGTGTTGATGCATATAGATATTTCATCAATATTAAGTTAATGCACATGTATTTGGTATTAAATATTCATATAGTGACTCTTATATTCAACTTCGGCTCTAACCAAAAAAATGGGGGAAAGTACATCTTCCTTAAGTGTCATATTGAAGATGGAATGCATCCTAATAACATAATAAGGAATAATAAAGATTTTATTAAAACAAATTATTTAAAATAAATTTTAGAGTACTAGATGAAACAAATGTCTTTTCATAAAATTTCTATTGAAGATGTTTTAGGAGTAGAAGAGGGCATTATCCTTCAAAATATGGTACACTATCTATTTTAAAATGATCATGATGGTTATGATCATTATTATGATGATGTGGAGGATCAAGTTGTTGATGTTTATCAAAAATATTCACTTGATATGGACAATAATCTTGAGGAAATTGAATAAGAGAGTTTTTTTTGTTTAATTTATTCAAACCCTTTGTTTACGTCAAGATAATCTATAAAATCAATTTTGGGTGCTATATTGTCATTAATAGACTTGAAATATGGGTGGTCAAACATCAGTGTTAATAGTTCATTGAGGTTAAATGATAATTCTCTACCTATATATTAATATTGATATATATTATATTTGTCTTATATTATGTTCAATTTATTTTTATTTTTGTTATTCATTGAAACCTACTAAAAACTAATTTGTAACAACACAATTCCCTTCTTGTATTGGAAGACATAATGAATATCATTAAGTTTAGGGGTTCTTTATGCCAATTATGATACATAATGAAATGATTGCATTCTATTTAGGAAGGAATATGAGCATGATGTGAGTTGACCCAAATATGGGGAACCACTATATTAATAAGGAGTTAGAAGTGGTACTGTTACAAATAAATCATTGCAAAAAAAATTCAATAATTATAAACTCGCATCTTTTCAATTGCAAGTCACTTATATGTTTAATGTCATGGATTTTTACGTGTCATTTAGATTCAAATAAAATACATGTTGAGCAACTATGGCCTGAAAAATTCAAAGATAGGTCATGCATTGTACAATTTGGTCTAGAAATGGATTGTCTTAATCCCTTTTCCAATATGTTAATCAACTACTGTATTTGGCCATTAGTGTTAATAAATTATAATATTTATCCGTCGTAGATGATGCATAAGAAGAATTTAATATTATCATTATTGGTTTCATTAATAAGTAAAGATATATTAATATCTATCTTGGACCTGTAATTGATTATTTTAAATAATTATGAGATAGAATTAAATGTATGACCTCTCAACACCCATTAGTCAAACACAATTCACTTGTTATGGTATCTTATGTTGGACTATTCATGGTTTTCTTAGGATGGTTTTTTGTTAAAGTATTTATCATATGCTAAAATTATATCTAAAAAAATCGTGTGTGTGTCTTCACAAATTATATAATAATATTAGAAATTATTTTTATATTAAATTATTTTAAAAAAATAAAAGTATGTATGGCCAAGGTGGGATCATCAATTTTCTAGAAAACCATCCAAAGATATCCAAAAATATGTGTATGAAATTCATCAAAGGTTCTTGTCAATGAATTAGGAATACCATGTTAAAAAGAAAGTAAGTTTCTTGGAAAACATGATACCAGACAACCTTCAAAGATAATGTCATATGGGGATTGGTATGAGTCTTTCACGCAAAGATGGATAAAATAGAATGTTTTTATTCATAAATATTGGTGGAAATATTTTTTATTTCCATAAAAAAGTAATGAAAAAGTTGAAATGATAGCAAGAATGCATAAACTATCTATATTATACAATATCCCATATTGGGAGAATCTATTTAGATAGTAGGGAATATATTTTGTATAATGCATATATTTAAGAATGTATTACTTTCTATATGGAATCAAATATCTAAGAAAAATGAAGACACTCCAAATTCTAGACTAGATATAAAAGTTAGTGGGGAAAAAATGAACTTAAAAAGGAAGGTTCTCCATGGATATTAATTAAAGAACAAGTCAATTTGGTGAATCAATCAATGTGAGATACTCCCACCATAAAAGGTTATAAGTCTTACATGAGTCATGCATTCACCATTGATGGACACATTGGAAGACTCAAAACACATGATTGACATAACATTTTGAATGTAATTTATGTGATTTTGGTCTTAAATTATGTATTAAATTTTGAAAATTACATTTAACTTTATTATTAATATAGCATAAATTTCCATTAGTATTAAGGGACATATTTTAATCTTTCATTTGACTTACTAAAGACACTATATCAAATTTCATTTTTTAAATGTAATATATATAATTTTTCAATTACAACTCACTAATTTTTTGAGAAAATTTTGAGTAACTTTCATGATTAACATTTTCTGTAAAATAAGTGACTATCTTCAAAAGAGAAAAGTAAGCAAAGATTGAAAAAATGAAAGACAATATTGTGGATATAGTTTTCAAATTGTAAAAGGAATTACCTACCTCCTTTATGGAATATCAAATCCATTTATTAGTGAATTTGGTCAATGTTCTTCAAATAATAGGTGTAGTTAACACATAAATCAAATATTTGAAAAAATAAATCCCCAACATTTCTATTTTTTGCTTAGGGCTATGGTTAGTTTTTATATATCCTATTTTTTGCTTAGGGCTATATTATATTTATATATATATATATATATATATATATATATATATATATATATATATATATATATATATATATATATATATATATATTTCAAACACAAATCATAAATTTCTCTCTATTTCACTCAAACACATACACACACATAAAATAAATTACACACAGTATTTTTTATTCAAAACAATATATATAAATTCAAACATATTAATAAATTACACATACCCCCACACACACACACATCGACTTACAATGTAAAATATAGTGATTATGAAAATGATCATCATAAGGGGGATGATGATGATGATGATGATGATGATGATGATGATGATGATGATGATGATGATGATGATGATGATGATGATGATGATGATGATGATGATGATGATGATGATGATGATATAATATAAGCCTTATGGTCAACAAGAAATATTACATCAAATAAAAGAATGATTAGGATGTTATTAATATGGATACCTTTTGATGTTTTGATGGTTTTTGGTGTATTTTCAAATATGAGGATATGATTTTATGTTACTACAAGTTTTTTTAACTCTATGGTTGTATGAAGATGGATATTCGTTAGTGATGCTTGGTGAAGTTGTTTTCTCACTACACAAACACAACAATAACCTTTGTTGAGCATGTAATTTTTTATTGACTTCATTTAGTGGTGCAACATTAGAAGAATTCATTGGATTCTTTTTTTCAATATTTATAAAACTTAACTTGATTAATTTGAGCACATTGTTGTAGTTCAAAATAAGAGAAATATCAGATCTAAGGGTGAGGTATCAAATCTACCTAAGGACCAAGTACTTATCCTATTAAATTGTATAACTATAGGCTAACTGATACTTGGTCAAGGAGATTTATTTTAACTACTTAACAATTTATTGGTAGTATGGTTGAAATTTGGAATAATAGAGCCAATACTAGATTTATTTAATGTAAGTAGGTGGATGTTGTACCTATATAAACAAATATCTACCCTTTTTAAATGGATTTATAACTCATGGGGTGAATGTTTGGATTGTGACTATTAGCAATAATAAAAATCAATTATATATGTGAAGATCTAAGGAAGGACCAAAGGGATAAATCACATCTCTACGTGGACTTCAGGTAATAATGCAAGGTTTTGAAAACTTGCAGGCTACATGTTTGTTGTAAGACAAATTTGGATAAGTGTGAAACCTCTAAAATTTTAATTTTATGTGAACTACATAGTATAAAAAGTCATTTCATCAAGACCTCTAATTATGACTACATTTTTTTTTATCAAAGTAAGGTAACATATCTTGAATGATAAATAAAATATTTAGAGTTCTCCATATTCACAAAGGTGAGTATAGAACAAAGGGTGGGTAAAATGTGTGATGTTCATAGGTTTAGAAAAGGTGCATCAGTAGATCTAATGGTATGAGAAATTAAGATGCTTCTATAAAGAGTGGGAAGATTAGGTGTAGTAGTTAAAAATTTGATTGGAAGACTGGATGAGAGCACAAAGATGTTATGATTAATGTAGATGAGGTTAGTTGAAGTGAAGGAATATTGAAGAATAAGATTCATCTTGAGGGATGATGTGATAATGCAGATGTTAAAGCACAAGAATAAAATTAAGAGGAAGAGTGAAAAGTGTAATATTAGCTAGATGAGGGAGATATTATGCTTATAAAATATATATCCAAGATTGGAATATAAACATGAATGTAGGTTTCATGTTTTAAAATAAAATTGAACCCACATGACCTAATAGACTAGCATGCGGATATGGAGGAATACTTCAGTTTGAATAAGTAGTGGATGAACACAAGAAAAATGTTACACATAATAAGGTGAATATACATAAAAATATTTGGTGTAAGGAGGTAAATATTGAGATAAATCACAAGGGTAAGGACAAAATTGCCTATTCGGAGAGAATGGTTACATAGTTGAAAGCAAAATTTACACATATAGATTATCAACTGAAACTATTGAATATGTTCCATAATATGATATATAATTAGCTACATGTGAAAGGTTATACAAATGAGTTTTACATGATTAATATTATGGTAGGTCACATTGAGATGGGCCAAGATGAAATGAAGTGGTACATCAATGAAATGTGATGAATTATCTAAGATGAGATCAATATAGTGATATTATAGAGGGTAGATGAAACATATCAATATATTATAAGAGCTTAGGATAATTTAGCACATAGATAAAATATTAAGAGAATTAAATTTAATATTATCAGTGGTAAATAAAAACCCTTTTCAAACAAGAGATTAAATAATTTTTGAGTAATGAATAAGTGTAACAAGAAAGGGAAGGAGCCACTTATATAAGAGGAAGAGGAAGTTTTGGTATAAAAAGAGGAGGAAGACTCAAAATAACATGCCTTAAGAATATGGAAATCGGTAATCATGCTTATGAGTTCCCTCATACCTAGGTTGATGGAGAGAAGAAAGGAAATGGTAATAAATCACAAGTCATAAAATCAAAATCAAAATCCATAGAAGTACATCATATAGATTAACATGAGCAAGGAAAGATTTATTTTTTTTAGTGATAAGAGTATTGAAGGTCATATGAAAGAGAAAGGAAGTGAGAGATATAATACATATTGTATAGACCAAGTGGAAGACAAGGGATACATGTTGTAGAGCTATGATGGGTAGTGGAAGAATGAAAAATATGGTGTCTATAGAGATGGTGTGGATGTTAAGTTTGGTGTGAAAACCACACACAAATCCTTACAGAGTGTCATGGTTAGTGGAGTGTCAAGATAACATTGTGCATGAGAAATGTGAAATGAAGATTAATATTTATAGATACATGGACAAGGTTTTGTATGATATACTACCAATGGATGCATGCCATGTTTTGTTTGGGAAGCCATGAAATTTGAAATGGGATATGGTATATGATGGCATAGAAAATGATTTGAGAATAAAGAAAGATGGGTAAATTTATATTTTGAGTCCATTGGAGGATAAGGATGGAGATGTTATGCACCAATGTAATTTGGTCATTCAAAAAAAAAGAACCATTTGGATAAGGGAGAAAATAAAAAATGCATGAAGATAAATAATTATATCATGCTAAGAAAAATAAATAGAAGTTACAAACCATTGAAACTATAGAGTGATCTCAGTAGGAAGTGTCGCATTAAAGTGCAAAAGTGGATTGTATAGTGAAGACAAATGAGGTCAACCCAATGGAACTGGGAGTTGGTGCAATTGTAATAAAAAATGCTATAGATGGATAGGATGTTTTTTCACTCATTTTTATTACGCATGAAACAAGATCATGCCAAGGCCTTGAAAAAGGATGAAACCATAATTTTATTAGCTAGCTCTAGTGTGAAAGAACCATGCTCATACATTTTTCTTACCTGGAGTTTCAAATATAGGAGCATTTGGGTCCACAAGAAATATTTTATAAACCAAAAAAATGAGTATGTTTTGTTAGTAATATGTATTCATGAAGCACTTGATGCTTTGATGGGTTTTAGTGTATTTTAAAGTATCACATTACCTTTTGATGTTATTTCAAGTTCTTTTTCTTTTCCATGGTCGTATAAGATTGAATATACTAAAGTGATTCTTGGTGAAGTTAATTTATCACCAGACAAGCATAGTGGTAACCTATGTTTAGCATCTAATTTTATATTTAAATCAACTAGAGGTACGATAGATATAGACTTGTTTTTGGACTTTAATTCTATATATTTTTATTTTTTACTTTATAAATCTTGACATGAGTCATTTGAGCACTTAGTGAGAGTTTATGTTAAGAGAAGTGTCAAACCAGAGGGTTATGGTGAAGTGAAAATTTACCAGAGAATTGAGTACTTGTCATATGAATCCATATAATTAGAGTTTAACTAAAAATTGGTAGGGATTCTATTTTGAATACCTAATCACTTATTGTTAGTATGGTTGACACTGGGAATAACAAAGCTAGCACTACATCACGTTGTGATGTATTTTGTGTCATTGAAACTGTATTGTAGATTTAATGGTTTTCAAAATTCATGATATGTTATGAGCATATAATATTAGAGCATTAGTGGGTAGGTGATAACTTTAATTTAAGTATGTGGATCTCATGCCTATAAAGCATATCTTTATGCTATTGAAAGCGTTTCATAATCCATGAGGTGAAAGTCTAGATTTTGGCTATTAGCGAGAATAGTAAGTAGAGATTTTTGTATAGATATGGAGAAAGGTTGAATCATGACCCTATATGAACTTGGGGAATATTATGGTGATGTGTAAGCCTATAGACTGTATGTATGTGTTTATAAGAGTTCTAATCTAGATTTAGCCCGCTGTGAAATTTCTCATTTTTTGAAAAATAAAAAGTAAATCATCAATATTATTATTTCATTATATTAATTATTTATGGGTTGCACGACATAATATATATCTTCATTAAAACCCTTAAATATTACATTACATAAAGGTTAGAAAAAAAATATTACCCAAATAATGTTTAAAAAATTGAAGGTATTACATATATAAAATTGAAAAAAAAATTGAAAAAAAAATTAATAAAAAATTTGACTCATGTTAAAAACGGTCCCTTTCTAATGCAAAACATGCCATCTCTTACTCAAAAAAGTGGCACCTCCAATGAAAATTACTTCAATGGCGATGAAATTGTCAATTTGTTATCTTTTTTGAAAATTTCTTTTAAATAATAGAAATTAATAAATTCAAATTTAGGAAAATTTAACACGTTTGACACAAAAATATAAATAAATTTGTATCATTTGAATTTTTTCTAAATTTATTGACAATTTACACATTAAAAAATTTAATGCATTATGTAAGTATCAATGGCATTGTTGCAAATTGAATGATCGAAAATCTTACATCAAGACGCGTTCAATAAAACGAGGAAAAAATGGCCCAATTTTTATTCTATTACTAATGGGAAAAACTCAAAATCTAATTTTGTCCTCAAATTTATCTGGGCTTGATATAAATGATATCAAAGCATGAATCAATATTTTTTAATCATTAATAGCTACTCCCTCTCTCAATGCCCACTCAAAACAAGTTTGGTTATTGGAATATTTAGCTCAAAATCCATGACCATTCATCCTACCTTGCCATTTCGCACAACTCCAATAAATGGAAAACAAATTGAAAATATGAGTTATTAGGATCTTTGATGTCACATGAGGATTGTATGAAATGTTCCAAAGAGATTTTGGTGCAAAACTTCTAATTTAAAATGAAAATTGAATTTAAAAAACTTCACCCCCGTTCCTCAGAAGCATAAAACATAAGGGGATCCTTTTACCAATAGAGGAAGTGGTAGAGTAAATATAAGAGGTAGAGGAAGGTGTTTAATGAGGTTGAGGATATTATAGAGGAAGAGGTTGGTGTTTAATGAGGTAGAGGATGTTATAGGGAAGACGTTGGTTTTAATGCAAAATTCTAGCTGTGTAGTTTTGTGGATATTTTAATGAATTTAAAAGTTATAGATTTTATAATTTTTCTAAAAAAGAAAAAAATTGTAAATTAATATGTGATTTTCAATAAAAAGTAATCTAAAAATGGAAATAAAATAAGCATGAAAAAAGTAATTATTGATAATTAATAAAAACACATGTCAATGGATTTTATTTATTATTAGTTATCAGTTAGTTAAAATTAAACAATGATTAGTTATATATGTTTATGTTAATTTTAAAAAGCCACCATGTCATCTTCCACCTTCAATGACATGCATATCTCTGTAGTTTATATTTAAATATTTATTTATATATAAATTGTAACACATAATTAAAAATAAATAAAAATTATAAACATATTAGAAAGTGCATGGTATTGTCTTTCATTTTATTATTTTATCGATATAATGTAAATGTATATTTTTTTCTTTTTGTTTCAATTCTTTCAATCAATATCTTAGGCTTTTTTTTAATATACAAAATCTTATCGTGTAAGTTACAAGAAGCTAATGTATAAGTTATAAATTATGTCTATCATGGTTAATGAAAAATTATCATTCCAACTTCCTCAATTCATGTGAGATAATTATGAATACTTAATCCCTATTTTTGTCCCAAGAACCCTAAGAATTAGTGAATATTAAATTCAATGAACCTACATATAAAAATGCTCTTAAGTCCTTGAAAATATATTTACAAAATTTAGTAAAAGATATCTAAAATAGACTATCGAGCCCTATATTATATACAAACTGCATTGGATGTTTCAATCTTCCATTTTGTTGGCATGACGAAATTAAAGGATGCATGGAATTGTTTGAAAAATACTTATCAATGATATGATAAATTCAGAATGGTGAGGCTTCAAACCCTTACGAGGCATTTTTAAAATTTAAGGATGAGAGACTGATTCCATCCAAAACTTTTTTTCACAGTGACTCAAGAAATAGTGATCTAGATTAGATCTCAAGGGGAAGCTATAATAAAGAAAGAAATTATATAGAAGATTTTGAGACATTTTATTTAAAAATATGATTCAATGGTTATTTTATTACATATCAAAATTTAAATTGGAGGACTTTTTAAGATCTTTGCAGTTACACGAGGAACATATGCAATGTTATACAAAGAGTTTGATGCAATATTTCAAGTATAGAATGGAAATTCAATAAGAACTCCAACTCTTCATCTTGAGTAAAATATAACATAAGGGGAGATTTATAATATTAGAGGGTGTGTTATAGTAAGAGGATGAGGAATAAGAATATTTTTTATTGGAACACATAAGTAGCGCAAGTATTTCTGACATTGTAGGAACTATGAGTCTACGTGCAGGGAGAAGAAATATGGCTTAAATTAGAAAAAGTGAAAAAGGATTATTTTTAAAAATAATAACACTCCAGAATTTTCAGAATCTTCATATGTATTATGATAAAATAATATCATAAATAAATATGGTTCTCGGGCAATGATTACTCGAACTGTATAACTGGTAATAGTGATCTTTCTTTTCAAGATAGATAAGTCTGTAAGAATCCAAGTTAGATTTGGCATTGACAAAGAAGTAAATGCTATGGAAAAGGGTACCCATGGTATGAATACCATGCAAGGTGAAACCATATATACTCATGATACACTAAATATACCAAATTCACAACATATTATTTAAAGTGTTGATCAGCTCATGAAACAAATTACAAAGCTGTGTTTGAAGATGGACGCTCAAAATATTTGATAAATCAAACAATTTTCAAATTGTACTAAAGGCTCCAATGATATATAACCAGTGTTTTTATTTTGAATTTAGTTTCAAATAAAGTGCATGCCATAAAAGATACCATAGATGATTTATGAGTATGGCACAAATGATATTGATATTTGAGATTTTGATAATTTAACTTGTTTCATAAGAAGCAATTGGTGAAATGCATTCTAATAATTCAACCAAGAGTAAATGTTTTGTTGGGTTGTGCACTTGGAAAGTAGCTCCAGATAGATTTTGGGTGAAAACATCATGGGAGGAAAAATATCCCCTTGACTTTATTCATATTGACATCTATGGAGATATTTATAAGAAATATTTGACTAATTTTTTTTATTGTTCGACTTGGATTTATTTTCTTAATCATAATAAGCCTTCAATGATTAAGCATTTCAAGGCAATGGATTAAAATTGGGTACTATTCAAAGGCATTCATAATTAGTAGAAGGGGAAAATATATTTGAAGAGTGTTGTTTAATTTGTTAAGTATCATGGCATCAAGAAATAGTTGATTATCACTTAAATTTTTTTTATTTTTTTTAAAAATTAAAATTAAAAAATTATTTTATGACAAAAAGAAAGAATTGTATAATTATGAAAATGTCATGAAGCATTTTAAATAAAAGAACCTTCCCAATAGTTATTGGGTGGAAGTAGTGATAACTATGCCATGCATATTAAATTATATTCCCATTAAGTTAGTGAATAACTTGACTCCAAAATAAGATTCAAGGCATCATAATCCCTCTATAGCTCATTTATGAGTTTTTGGATGTTTAAATATCCACATATTTCAGATAATAAGTAGAATAAGTTGAATTTAAAACCTGAGCTTTATATTTTTAATAATATTATAACAAAACTAAAATTTATATATTTTATAATTATATAACAAATAAATGGATTGTAAGTCTAGATATTATTTAGAATGAATGGGGAGTGTTATAATGGCAAGAAGGAAAACATGGAACACTAGTAATTATAAAAATATAATGAAACTCTTATCCATTCCAATATATCTAATGGTAGATAAATTTGTATGAAAGCTCATGTTCAAGTCCTCCAATCTCAGTTTTTCTTATGATGGTTCAATTTATTATTCAAGAACTTCATCAAGTTCTGTTGAAAACACTGAATCAAGTCTCAGGGCCTCTAAGAAAAATAAGAATCTTAAGATAAATATATCAGAGAACTTTAGAAATGAACCAAGTTTTGAATTTTGTTTTGTTTGATAAAATTCAAATTGAAAAAACTATGTTTGAGGAAGAAACAGTAGAGACAATGTGGGTTGATGCTATGAATGAATAGATGGTATAAATTCATAGAAACATTTCATGGGATTTGGGAAACTTCCAAAATATAAACATGTAACTCATGTCAAATGGTTCTATAAAGTGAAATATAATGCTAATGGTTATTGGGAATTGACATAATGAGAGAATTGTTGTAAAAGGGTTTGCATAGACACCATGAGTAGATTATTTTAAAACCTTCACTCTAATGGCAAGGATTAACACCATGAAAGTCATGTTGTCAATTGATGTACAACATAAGTGGCATGTTTTTTTAGATGGATGTGAAATAAGTCTTCTTTAGTGGATTGTTAGATGAGAAATTTTACATGGAAAATATAATTGACTATAAAATTGATGGAAAATAAAATTTGGTTTAAATTTTGAATAATGCTTTATATGGGTTGAAATAGGCTCGTCAAGTTTCATATGTAAGAAGAAATATTTATTAGTTAAATAATGGCATCAACAAAACTAATTCAGGACTAACATTGTACATGCCAAACATGTCGGTAGTGAAATTTTAATTGTTTTATTTTATGTTGATCTTATTTATACATGAAAAAATACAACATAATGGATAAATTCTAATTTTACACAATAATTTAAATTGTCAAATTTAAGGTAGAAACATTACATCCTTGGTGTGGAAGTACACCAACATTCAAAAAGGCATTTTAATTTCACAAGAAAATTATTTTTAAGAATTATTGGAAAGGTTCAAAATAGAAACCTTAAAGATAGTTGAAACTATTTTATAATTTAGTGAGAAATTGATAAATAAAAATGCAAAGTCTTGAGGTGGATGTTACTTTGTATAAAAGCTTGGTTGGGAGCTCAATATACCTCTCTGCAACTAAGATATATATTATGTATAGTAAAAACCTATTATCTCATTTCATGCAAGATACACATGAATCAAATTGATGTACCAAAAATATAATATTAAGATATATAAGTAGTAGCCCAAACATTGCTCTAAATTGTTTAGTCTAAATTATTCTTCAACTAAATTTTTTAAACTAATAAAATTTAAAAACTCTAATTGAGCTGCCTCAGTGGATGATTGAAAAAAAAAAACCTATTTATATTTTCTCACTTAGTTATGGAGTTATATATTGAAGTAACAATGAGTATATAATTGTGACTCTCTCTTCTGTAAAAACTGAATTAATGAATACCATAACAACAATATTTCAAACCATATATATTATAAGGTTCTTACAAGATCTATAGCTATCATAAGATCATCCAAATACTATTTAAAGTGACTAAAATATACTATACTAGTGACAAAGAAACCTATCTTTTATGTTGAAAAAAAAACACACACTCCATCACTTTATCAAATATTTGGTGCAAGATTGGAAAGTGTAGTTACAATTTTTTCCAAAAAATGAGTAAATTAGTGATATCTTTACCAAATCCATTCGAAAGGGATGATTTGCGGATTTGATAACACAATTTTGAATCACCCTATTGATCATGAAGGGGGAGAATGAATGATTTAATGATAAACTAAGCTAAGTGTAGGAAGGAACGTGCGTCAAGCAAGTTAAATAGTAATTTATTAATTAGGAAATACTCCGTACTGACTAGATAGAGATGTCTCTACTATTTTTAGGAAGACAAGATATGATATCCCACCATAAATGGTGTGATCACATTTTCAATCCATAATTATCTATTTGATTTTGATTTAAATATTTTAACTCTCTCCGAATAAAGACAAACTAATATAAGTGCAACAACAAATGTATAGTATTGTCTAGATTTTTTATTTTCTCATTATAATTTAAATGTAGACTTATGATTTTTTTTTGTTTTTTTAATTTATTTAATTATGTACCTTACTCTCATGAAAGTGTGTATATTATTCCTATTTAAAAAAACTTTGAACCGATATATGACAGAAAAACTCAACTTTCTAAATTTGACCTAGATAGATTGGTTATTAATATGGATCTCATAAGTTGATTCAGTAATAATATAATGATTTAATTGTTAAGAATGAATCCAAAATCAGAATTATATCTAGATTAAATTATTTTATTTGAATTAAAATATAATTTAAATAGATCAATTTGGAATTTGAAAAAGTATTATTTTGTGAAATAAATTTGATTTTATAATGACTTAATATAAATTTAATAATGCAATTTTATTAATGTAACCATGTTTTAATTATCTATTCTTACAAGCTAATGGGCACCCCTATTTCATCAACACTACACCAATTCCATGAACTTATAAGCATCACATTATACCGTAAATGTCTTAGAGAATTCGGAATAACTAGAGTAGGATTGGAAGTAAGAGCCTCTTTGATTTATTAGAATGTTTGGGTAGCTATCCCCAACCATAAAAGGAATCATTTTTATAAAATATTTTTGAAAGTTCAATAATATGAACAAATTTATAAAAAAAGTTCACTAAAAATCACGTTAAAAATTTGATTTTTTACATGTTAGCCATTTTATTACTACTACTATCTTCTTATGGTCATCTTTGACATTTCATGGGACACCACATTCCCTAAATACTCTACTACTTCCACTCCGAAGGTCCATTTAGACTTTTTAAAACTCATGAATGGCTAGTGGATGTTATTTGGTAGGATTAATTTATTCGTATCACTTCATTTAACATTTCTTCGTCAAAGTACTTAGTGATTCCTCCCTTGAACTAAATCATATTTTTGACTTAGTAATTTATCATTTTATTTGGCATTCCCACATCATTATATTTGCATATGTTTTTATGTTCACATCTTCTTCAAGTGTATATTTGTTTAACCTTAAATTTAGAAGGGGTGATAGAGTTAAGAATAGAGAAATAGTTCAAACATAAAGGTGATAAAATAATATATAGTATATCAATCAATAAAAGACAAGCAAATAAATAATATTATGAATTTGTACAATTGAGATTACTAAAAAAAGTAAAATACAACTATTAAAATATATTGTAATAAATAAGGAATAATATTAATTAATTATTTTACTGTGCATAATTAGATCTGAACTGAAAATAGCTGTTAAATAAAAATGATTAATATTCTAAATAAGTCATCTGATTATGTAAATTGCACATTTATGGTTGCAGACACCACCCTCATATCTTGACAGTAGTGTTTAATTATGATGTCTAGTACAAAATAATGACTTGATTTGGATCCAACCAACTTTTTTGTTATAGTTTTTTGTTGCCTTTTTTATAATGTATTCTAATCTGGGATATAGGTTGTCACTCTTTGTTAATTAATCAAACCCTAGCTCTTCACTCTTGGAATGAGTTTACTAAAAATAAGGATAATGGGCTCATGGTGTCATGTTTCTCCAAAGAGCTCCCTATCAATGGACACTACCTACATAGTCTATACTCCAAAGAGGGCCTCAACCTTATTTAATTCTCCCCTATGTGTGGGAGAGAGTGTGCAAAAAGGTACAATACAATATATGAATATACATGTAATGATTTAACTTATAATTTGACAAATAATATTCATGGTCTATGCCATGAATGCTTAAAACCTATAATATGATTGTTCTATGTTTGATATCAAACATTGGAAAAATAGGAAAGAATATATTAGTTTTGTAGTTGATTGATTTATCATTAGTAGGTGTTTTTGTGGTATTTTTACCACACCTTTTGAAAATAACTCACGATAGTAGTCAATAAGAAAAATAGGCTGATGCATATGATTCAAATCATTTGAAAGTTTTATCACTTTTGGAAAATGGACACTAGATAATGATCTAGGTACTACCATCAGTGGTAGTGTCCCGTTGTGGTCAATAATGTCTAGAAGGCTAGAAAATAAGTATGGATCTAAAAATGACAGTGACAGATGTTTATTAAGTTTTAAGATTTATGTGTAGTACATGAGACTTGGGTCATTAGAATAATATATATTAGAATAAAAGACAAGCATTTAAGTATAATGAGATGAAGAATAGAAGTCTTTCAAAAATAGGGAGGTTTAGAATTGAAGGGTAGATCCCTGATTGATATTTGTCAAATGTACAATACGAAGATACTAAAAATATTCAATTTTAGTATCTATAATAGTTTATTACTATTTGAGTTTACATTTTTATTCACATGAAGAAATATCATTAAAAATAGATAATAGGGATAATTTGGGTAGTGTTATATATAGCATGATGAAGAGGGAATGTCATTATCAAAGGAGAGTGTCTTTCCTCTACTCATTTTTTTGGTCCAAGTTTTTCTATTTCATTATCTTCATAGTTTTAAAAATGTGGGAAAGGATTACACTATATCATAATTATTTTTATTAAACACAAACCAAAACTGCAATATTTAATATTTTAAAATTAGGAGGAATTTGAGGGCTCTAATTTGAACAATAAAATTTAAGAAAGTGTTTTTAAAGGTTTTATATTGTTTTAGGGGATAACAACCATTGAATTTGCATTTTTGAGACAATAACAATGGTACATCTCTACCACAATGAAGTTGTTATACCCTTATAACCCATCATGTTTTATTAGTTCTTTATCAATTCTTGTTGAGGCCGTATATCATAAAATCTATTTTTTCATTCAGATCAATTTTGTATAGGTCCCATGTAATTTTTATTTTAGACATCAAATAATAAATATTTGTATGATCAACACTTATATATAGTCCTTTCTTCCCATAGTTATAAAAAAATCTATAACCATGAGACCAACCAAAAATTCATCCATGTCATCCTCATCTTTAAAACCTAATGAATCATTCAATCTTCTACTATCATCACAAATAGTGGAGAGAATACACATTATTCCACAAAAAATAACCAAATCAATTCTTGTCGTAGTGAAGAGGTGGTAAATTTTATCGACAAGAATATTCTTGTGTCTTCTAAAATCTTGAAAAATATTGAATTGGAAAAAAATAGTGATTCTCTCTTTTTTTTAATTTCAAATTGGTAAGAATCTAGTTTTTTTTTGTCCCAACCCCACCTTAAAATTAATAAAATCTCATCAACAATGGTCCTATAGGTTTCCTAAATTTCCACCTTTGCAATGAAACATGGGCTCACCCAACCTCCAAAACAACATGAAAACCAATACTTAATCCAACATAATGGTTTCAAATTTTATTGAACCCATTCTTTGAATTTATGGGTCATGAGAATGCTCCCATGAATATTATGATTATGGGTCTCTCATTTAGTACATGAAAAAATAGTTGTTTGGATTCATAGATAACAACCATTCACCTTCATGGTGGGGATTAATGATTCAATTATATTTTTTAAGCATGGTGTTGAATGAATTTTATCATGTCTTCATTGGAAAACTAATTTTTGAATCAAAATGAGGGGAGTGGGAAGCATGGCTGAGTGAGGATACCTTCGATTACTTAGCAACTAGTGTAGATTTCAATCAATATATGGATGATTACATTATATAAAAATTATTAGTATGGGATGGAGATGTCTACTCTGAGGGTGAGATAGCATGACAGAGGTGATGTTTGGTGGAAAATTAAAAAAATAAGGATCAAGAAAAAAATTCTTGGACTATTAATAGAAACATTTTCTTTACATATCCATTTTTATAGTATTGGGAATTTTTTTTTAACAAAATAAGTGAATCACATGTGATTATTGAGCCAAATGATCAACAAACAAAATTTAAAAGTTCTTGAGTTGACTTAATTCTTCTACCTACCACAAAGCATAAGCACACTTGGTGAAACAAAGGCATTGAAGCAAACTAAGTCATGACCATCTTGGTCTAAGGGTGTCATCATATAAATAAGGAAGTTATTACTTGTTATCCTATAATTTAATACATGTATTCTATATAGGTACATTCAATGTTAATGGTTGTGTCGTAGTAGTGAACATGACTTACACATGAAAAAACTACCTAAACCTTACCTAAATTTTGAAAGACTATATAATGTGGTTTTCCATAAAGCATGACTTGGAGAGAATGTATCCTCAAGGAAAGGTCTAAATCCTTCACACCACAATGAATTTATTTGGGCCATTTACTTTTACTCAATTATCAGTTCACAAGCTTCACAATTATTTTTATTCTAAGTTCCCTGTAACTCAATTGTCAATGTAACCTTCACATATATCTTTATGTTCACATATATCACTTTTTTGGGAATTGTCATGATCATTCCATTCTATCCATATTACTTAGTACTAGGTGTCATTTTATTTTAGGACAAAGACTAATAATTTAACTACCAACAAGATATGGTCTTCCCCAATTATTCACTAGACACATTGTAGGTGCATAAATATTAAAATTTGTAAAGTTTTTTTTATATTTACATTAGAGGGGAGGAAGTGGATCTGATAGGGTTTCTAATGGTCAACTTTACTTCCCTTAAGTGATTTATTTCCAACCTTACATACCATTTATGTGGGAATTTCTATGGGTCCTACACATTAATCACACTCAGTGCTCCACCCTATGGGTGGGCTAGCCATATATAATGGTTTCCCCACTCTTGAATGCATTTGTCATTGTAAGATGCAAGAGGAATGGTGATTAAATGATCTCTAAATTTTATCTAAAAATTATATGATGAGGTACTCCCTCTACCTTTCCCTTTTAGCTAGAGGTATGTCTTATTGGTGATGCAACTAAAAATGAAAGCAAATGGTATGTTCAAATTTCTCCCCTATTGCTTACATTGTTAGCTGAGTTCCTCAAAGGAGTCCCTTTAGAATTGTTATCCCAGCACTGGAAGCTAGTACAAATCCATGTGGATGTCATCATAAAACTTCATCAAAAGTTTTTTTATACTTACCTTTAAGGATTCATTTAAATTCCAAGCCCTCCTTACCAAATTAAGCTATTGGTTTCTTTAAATCATGTTGTCAATTTTATCCAACTAGACTTATGATTTGAAGGCTATAAATAAAGCCTCTGTTTGAGTTCCCATTTAGGTTGAACTTCTTAACATGCCTATGTACCTTTGGTTCTTTATGTATCAAATTATTTTACCCATTGGGAGCATTGTTTTCTAGGAGAAATTGAAGTGGTTCTCTACCCACCCTAAAAATGAGTGTGCATTGAGGTGGACCTATTTAAAGACCTAAATGAGCTATTGATATCTAGGTAGCTGATGCCTAATACTCACAAAAAGTTGTGTACTTTAACTAGACTAATACCTACTTTAATTCAACCTACCTAACACTTACTTTCACAATAAAGTGTTCAACTATTGTATCAAAGATTGTCCCCTCATGGTATGGTTGAAGCCTTCCTCTACCCATTCACAACGTAAAAAATCAAGGTGGAAGACAATGAGGATGGTTGTACCATGGTTCCTCTAAATTATCATAACTATGGATGAAACCCTCCTCTCTAGTAGTTGTTTCTCTATTAAACAAGCCTTCTAAGAGATATCCCATCACCTTGTTGAATGTAACATACAAAATCCTCACCAAAACACATACCAATCGGCTCCTCACCAAAGCCTATTTTTTATTAGTTTTCATGATTCTATGGTCCCTTCAGTTGGGATATACTAAACTAGTGGCTCCTTCTTTCAGTGGTCACACAACCCACCTCATGGTGGTGATAAATTTCCCTAAGATGAGCATGGGGATAAACACTACACCATTAGGTTGGGAGTAATTTCTCATGCCTGACTAATGCAATATTTTTGTAGTGTTAGTGCATTTTGAAGTTGGATAGGGGGATCTTCACATGGATGATATTTCCTAATGAATTTTTTATCTTGGAAGGTTTGAGGTCTTATAGAGTCCTCCCAAAGATACACTATGTGTGATGCCTACCAATAAATAGGATCCTTAGATTTGGTTTGTTTGAAAGAAGTTAAATATTAAGATTTATTTTGTAGATTTTTTTGCATTTTATTTACCATGATGACACACATTTTTATTCTCTACATGAAGATGGACATGGTGGCATTAGCATCATAGTTTCACCTAAGTTTCTCCCCTCCATTATTATCACAAGGGAGGACCCATCACATCAAGTGGTTTGTATGATTTTAGATATCGATGGCCATTCATTAGGTATTCTTAACATTTAAAACCCTAATTATGGTCTTCATAAATATTTTATTTGGTGATCCTTAGCTAAGAACCTCCCCCTACCATGTAGCTTGTATGCTAGGATTTTAATATGATTGAGCATTACAAGGAAAAATTTGGTACCTTAATTATTAGTTGGTGCATCAGATGAAATAAAATGTGGTATTAATTAAATAATAAATGGGATCTTGTCGACCCTCTCCTCCTTTGACACTCATTTAATATCACATCTTGGTTTACATGGTCTAACTTCCATGTTAAGGATCACCACATGCTCAAAAGGCTCGACCAATATATGTTGTCAAAATAAAATATATTTTTTCATTCTCTAACACTAATGGTTATCCTGTCACTATCCATTCTAACTTGGTTTTCTTTGATCATGTTCCTATCTCCTACAAAGTTGAGTGGGTCATGGGTTAGTATAAGTTTCCATGTAATCAGTTCATCCTCAATAATTATCTCTTATGTCATGTTGGCACTATCCTTCTAAATACTCAAATATATAAATTTCCCCTTTCCCTACTTACATTTCTAGTTGGATAGAGTGGTAGAAAACAACCATTCTATGTACCACCACCTTCTTCTACCACTATGGGAAACAAGTTGCACGTATTATAAACTATTGTGAGCATGCTAAGCATAATGAATTATAGAGGGTTTCCTCCATTATTAAGCTTATTCCATTTGATACTCAAATAAATAATATTGATATCTCATTCAAACACTACATTAAGGTGGTGGATAGCCACACTGCTAGATGGGTGTAATTGTACGCTTGGCTACATTGGATCAAGGTTGGAGATAAAGATTCTAAATAATTTTTTAATTCCTTTAGGTCCATGTAATATTATGACCAAATAAATGCCATCAACTTGGCCCAATCTAGGATAACCTTCCTCCAAAACATCTCCTCAACCTTCTTAAATAACTACAAGCTAGTGTTTCAATCCTAAGAGATAACAAAAGAAATAGCCCAGGTTTTACATTCCTTGATGTGGTTCATATAAAGGTAAAAATAATTAACCAATGGCTCTATGACTCAACTTTGAACCTATAGGAAATCAAATAGGTTCTATAGTGCATGATGAGATAAATCCCCTAGTCATGAAGACTTTCCATGTGAATTCTATAAAGCTGCATGGGAATTTATTGGGTCAGACTTATTTTAGGTTTATTAAAAAAAAACTTAAAACCATTATTTGGGATGTTTAATTAATCAAGATAATATTAATTTTATACCCAAATTAGGTGACCTTGAGCTCATTAATAGTTAGTATCCCATCACCTTATTGAATGTATCATACAAAATCCTCACCAAAACACTTACCAATCGGATCCATATTATTCTCAATGAAATTATTAGACCTGAGCAAATTGGTTACATTATATGGAAGTATATTATCAATAATATTTTTTTTGGGAGGGCATAGACTGGGCTAGGGTCTCTCATCAGAGGACCAATTTTATAAATCTTGATTTTGAAAAATCCTATGATAGAATGGAATGGCCTTTTATCCTAGCTATGTTATAGGCTCTTGGTTTCATCCAATAATTTGTTTCAATAGCTCAAAATTTACTTTTAGATGCCTCAACCTTCTCACCCTTAATGGATTTAAATATGATTGTATCTACCCACATCACTCCATCAAGCCAGGCTGCCCTCTTACTCTAACATTTTATATTCTCTCCATAGAAGATTTAAGATATCCTCTTGACTCTAGAGCCAAGCGAGGTCTAGTTCAAGGTATATTTTTACCTAACCACACTTCCCAGATCATTAATGGGAACTTTACAGATGAAACCTTCCTTATGCTCAAATTAAAATAACACACCTTCCTAGAAGATATGAAGTGTCTTGATATTTTTTATTTCACTTCTAGGTCTGGTTTGCAATGGAGAAAGACTTAGTGTTTTAGAGAAAGTATGATGCCTATGCTGGAATGACTTCTCCAATTTAATTGGAAATGGATTGGGTGTAGATAAAAGTTTAATTTTTTTGGAGTTCCTTTTTCCTTTGATAGTTTTAATGATGATTTGTGGGAGTATGTCATCAATAGAGTGGAGAAGGAAGTTGAATATATTGAATTACCAAGCTACTACCCTTAGCAGGGAAAGTTTAGGTTTGCACTAAGATTTTGATTGCCACCCATATTTATTATTCCTCCTTTTTGGGCACCCTTCAAAACATATTATTATAATTTAGCTAAAATTCTCAGGGACTTTATTTGGTATAATTCCAAATAAACCAAGGTTTTTCATTGTGTAGCCTCAAATATTTTATTCCTTCCTTAGGATAAAGAAGGCATAAGGATTGTTGATCTTTATAGATAGAGTGTAACCTAATGTGCCAAATAGTTTGTTCATGCTATTGAAGGTAATGAGACATGAAAATCCTACCAAGGTATCATATTTCTTTTGGGTTTCCCTATGGTATATCTAGTTGGAATAATATAGGTTTGTACTCCTTTCTCATCACTATGGTTCCTACCAAAATTAAAGGTTATTTTGTTACCAAAAGTATATGGAAAGCCTTTGAGGTTATCAAGCCACACATGAAATAGATTGGGGATGTTTTTATATAGGTTTATCTTTCAATGATATTTTTTTGGTGGTCTCCTATTATGACAAGAACTATTATTTTGTTGGATGAATTACCTGGGATCAAAGCCTTTAGACTCTTTTGAAAATATATCCATACCATTTAGGATTTGGTTGATGCTAGGGACTAGAATCCTTGTTTGAATTTAATAATTAATTTTAATTAAATAATTATGACTTACCTTATTTTATTTGCATTCAAGAGCTGTCCCAGGCTTGGTAGAAAGACTAGTGATGGAATTGTGATACCCACTTTAAACATATTATGTAGGCCTTTTGTATGAATTCATGAGCTTATTATTCCCAACTCTATATAAGATCAGTGGGTGTTGGGGTCTTAAATCCTCCCCCAAAACTTAGATTTATAGATTTGGGATGGAACTAAAGTTAGCCTTGTCTATCAAGGTATCCTACTTGGGCAATGACTATCATATGATTATTTCTTGACCCAAGTACCCTAGATTCCAACAGCTCAAATCTTTTAAACACCTCTTTTGGTTCTAACCATGAGCCCAATTGGCTTGGACATGAATCCATACTTTATTCTAGCCTTATCACTCTAAGCATTTCTCTTGACGGCTTGCTCTTTTAGGGGATTTGGCCAATTGGATAGCTTTTATTGTTTTTCTATGGAAAATTTTCATATAAATCATTATTTTCTAGTAATGGAAGGCCAAAAATGATGCTTTATTCAATAATGATGAATGCTCTTATGGATTTTCTATTAACAAAAAAATTGTTATATCTTTAGCCTACATGTAGATTCAAGCCCAAATTGACAAGGTTGCAATGAAATTCTAACAACTATAGGAATTGTTGGATCACTGGGGGAGTGATCCTTTAATGAACCCAAAAATTAACAAGACAAATAAAATTATCAATAGGCCAAGATTTTGAAACAATAACTTATAATTTATTTTTATTGAATGACTTGAAATAATTACAGACCCAAACCATGCTTAAATAAGCCTCAACTTGGAATTTAGAGTTGACATGCAAAAATTAAAAAAATCTAAAAAATAAATAAAATGCTTATTTTTAGCAACTGCTATTTATAGTAAGTTTTTCATGCAAGCATGTACTGCTCTAAAAATTTCTTGAAATAACCTAAATACTAAAATTAGCCTATTTGAAAAATTCAACTGATGTTGAATTTTGGTTCTAAAAATATACAATTTCTAAAAATAGAAAATTATCAAAAAAAATCATTAAACATTAATTTTAGACCCTTAGATGATCATGTTTGGCCTCTAAAAAATATTAAAATCAAATATAAGAAAATAGAGTGGCTTAGGGAAGAATTAAACTTTTTGATATAGTTGTTTTGGCATGTGGAAGAGCTCAAACAGAGTTACGGATGAAAACTTATGGCCTTCGAAAGGTTGCCCTATTTTTTCTACATCACTCTCCTTTAGTTGAAAACAACTCAGCTCCTGCGAGTTGCCTTGATTTTACTACTACCATTTTCCCTTGTCAATCTTTTTTAGATCCCATTTTGTAATCTAAGTGTTGTCTTCTTGCTACAATTCTTCCCACTGCACCAAATCCCTATTATATTTTTCTTTTCTTTTGCTCATTATCTTCATATCCAAAACCTACACTATTTTTTCTTTCTTCTTTTTTGAAACTTACTACTCCCAATTTAATTATTCATCTTTGTCATCTTCACCATCTTCTCTATAGAATTCATATAAATCTAAAATATTAAATACTAGAGATATATCAAAATTCTATAGTAAACTTACCTCATAGACATTATTATTGATTTTCTTCACAATTCTACATGGTTCAATTTGCTTGTACTTTAACTTATTGTATGTGCCTTTTAGAAATCTCTTTTTCCTCAAGTAAAGCATTACCAACTATCCTTCTTAAAAAACCTTACATCTTCTTCTGATATTTTCTATTGCTTTATATTTCTCATTACTTTCCTATAACTTTTTTCTTATTCTTTCTTGTAAAAACTGCATATGCTCTACAAACGCTTCTACATCATCACTAATTCGATCTACAATTTGAAATTATACCAAATCTAAAATATCTATAGGATTTATCCCATAAATTTTTTAAAAAGGTGACTTTCCTATTGATTTATTCACTAAACTATTATATGCAAACCTATCTTGTGGTAAAGCTGAGTCCCATTGCTTTGGCTTCTCTCCCACTATGCATCTCAATAAATTTTCCAAGATCCTATACATAACTTCTGTCTATCCATTTGTTTGTGGGTGATATGCACTACTGAATTTTAGCTTAGTACATATATTCTTCCACAAAGTCCTCCAAAAATAACTTAAAAATTACATGTCCCTATTTAAAGTAATAGTTTTTGGAACACTATACAATCTCACAATATCCATAAAAAATAATTCAAAAACTATAGTGGCATCATTAATTTTATTACATGAAATGAAATGAACCATTTTAGAAAATCTATCTACAATAAAAAAAAATTGAATCATTACCTCTATGTGTGTTTGGCAATCCCAACACAAAATTCATATTCAAATCTGTCTATGGTCCTCTTGGAATCGATAATGGCATGTATAATCCAATATTTTATGCATGTTCTTTAGCCACCTGATATATTCTACACCTTGAAACATACCTTGTCACATCTCTCTTCATATTTGTCCATAAATATTTTTTGTCCACCAAAGCTATTGTCTTCGTCTTACCAAAATGTCCAGCCAAACCACCACTATGTAATTCTCTTATTATATTGTCTTGTAAAGACCCAACTAGAATGCAGAATTGTTTCCCTTCGAAGAGATAACCTTCTTGTATAAGATACCCATCATGAATAACATCTATCCTACCTATTAATGGATTCTTACACTACTCAACTACCTTGCTAAAATATGGATCAATATCATATAATTTTTTAATAGCTTTAAATCTAACTACTTCACTCACCATAGTAGTTAATAATGCTACCCTCCTGTTCAATGCATCAGCTACTTGATTTTGTTTTCCTGATTTATGTTTCAACATAAAAGTATACCCATGCAAGAAAGAAACCCACTTTTCATGCCTACTATTCAACTTCTTTTGTGTATTCACATACTTCAAAGCCTCATGATCTATAAATAGGATAAACTCTTTAGGCACTAGGTAATGCCTCCAATGTCTTAATGCTTGTACAATTGCATAAAGTTCAACATCATAATTAGAATACTTTGTCCTTACCTCATTCAATTTCTCACTAAAATACACTATTGGATTTTATTTTTGACTCAACAGAACACCAATTCCCACAAATGAAGCATCACAATCAACCTCAAACACTTTGTTAAAATCTGGTAATGCTAAAACTGGCATTTTTGTAATCTTCTTCAAAATTATAAAAAAATTTGTGGCTTCTCTAGTCCATGCAAATTCCTTTCCGCTCATGCAATATGTTATTGGTGCCACAATACTACTAATTTTTTTAATAAATTTTCTATAAAAAATTGATAAACCATGAAAACTTTTTACCTCTATAATGCTTCTTAGAATAGGCCACTCACCAATTGCCTTTATCTTTTCTTCATCCATTTTCACACCATCGACTGAAACTACAAATCCCAAAAATACCAAACTGTTTGGCATAAACCCATACTTCTTCAAATTTATATACAACTTCTCTTTTATTAACAAATCTATTACTATTCTCAAATGTTTTAAGTGTTCTTTAGTCTTACTTAATATCAAAATATCATCAAAATAAACAACTAAAAACTAACCAATATATTCTCATAACATTATATTCATCATCCTCATAAATGTGCTATGTACATTGGATAATCTGAATCGCATCACCATCTACTCTTATAAGCCATCCCTAGTCTTGAATGTAGTTTTCCCTCATTTCCTTCATGAATTTGAATGTGATAGTAACCACTCCTTAGATCAATCTTGGTAAAATATTTTACTCCTACAAACACATCTATCATAACATTTAAATGAGGTATAATAAACCTATACTTTATTATAATTTTGTTAATTTCTCTACTATCCACACACATTCTCCATCCTCCATCTTTCTTTGGAGTTAACAATGTTGGTGTTGCACATGGACTCATACTCTCCCTTATCACCTTCTTTCTTAGAAATTTAGTAACCTATTTATTTAATTCTGCATGTTTTGTTGGACTTATCCTGTAAGATGCTTGATTGGGTAGAGCTAATCCTAAAATCAAATCAATGTGATACTGAATATCTCTCTTTGATAGTAAACCATATGGTAACTCATCAGGCATACCATTTGCATATTCTTTCAATACTCTTGTTTCTTTTGTAGGTATTGGCACCATTGTTGTTTCTTCATTCTTTGCTACTAATGCATAACAACAACTTTTTACCATCATATCTTAGATAAATTATTTAGTACAGAGCATGATTTCTATCTTCTCTTCCTCTTTAAGAGTTTAAAAAACTATCTTTATACCATCTTTCCAAAAAGTGTGTGTGTTCTTTGCTCCGTCATGAACTACTTTCTTGTTAAATTGTCACGGTCTTCCCAATAACACATGATATGCATCCATCAGAATAACATCACACCATATTTCATCATTATAAGTTTTTCTTATAGAAAAATTGATTAAGCACCTTTTATCTACTTTAACCTTATTCACTTTCTTAAACCATGAAATCTAATAAGGGTTAGGATGTTTTTCACATTGTAGATTTAGTTTCTCAATCATTTCTTTAGAAACAATATTTTCAAAACTACCACCATCTATAATTACTTTGCATATCTTTCCACCTAAAGTACATCTTGTTAGAAAAATATTTGACCATAGCCATGCATCACCACCTTCTTTATTCTGCACTTGATCCTTCCTTGGAGTGATCATGGTTCTTCTCATCATGAGATTCTCTCCAAAAATAATTAGTGAAACTTCAATATTCTGCCATTCTATTTCAGCTTCAACTAAATTTACTCTTGGGTGATCTTCTTGCCTCTTTTATTGATCCTAATAGTGTGGACACTCAAATGCTATGTGCCTTTCTTCTTCACATCTATAACATACATAAGATATATGTTGATTCAGAAACCCTCCTCTAGCACCACTATAACCTCATCCTCTCTAAAATTAACTTCCTCTTTGTTGGTATTGAAACCCTTGCTTGTTATCATCTTTCCTTTCTACACCACCTGATGAATCAATTTTATTGACATTAAAGCCACCTCTAGTGGTATTAAACCCACCTCATCCCCTTATTGGAGGTGATGCACCTCTTTTTAGACCGATAAATGTCCTCTTAAAATTTTGTCTTTTCCATGTTAAGTATTTTATGCATGCTTAATTCATCTTAAATAAAAAATTTCAAACCATTTACATACCTTGCATCCATCTACTCTTATGTTTCATCATGCTCCACTCGTATGAAAAGATTATAAAATTCATCTGTATACTCTTGTATATTGTGATTTTTTTGCCTCAAATTCTAAAAATTTTTGTATAGGGTTTGTGCATAATCTAAATAAAAAATTTATCCCTCAGCATCTTCTCCATCTTTTTCCATAAATTAATATTCTTTTACCTTTTCTCTATCTCTCTTTATATAGGTGATCCCACCAAATCATTGCATGACCTTTCAATTTCATACATGCAAACTATACCTTCTTGTTTTCTCTCATAGTCTTCCACTCAAAAAATTCTCCATGCTATTCATCTAATCGATCAACTCTTCTAGTTTTAAACTGCCTCCATAATCTGGAACATCAACCTTGATTCCTTCATTTTTTCCTTCTAAAGCCTGAACCATCCTCTCTTCTATCGATGGTGGCTGCTCTAGCTATTCTTCTTCTTGCTGAACTTCTTCATCATGATCTATGTCATCCTCATCACCACCTTGTCTCTTTGTTTGATTGGTGATAACCTCTGTTAATTGTTGAACTTGCCTCTACATCCCTTGTATAGTCTAGTTCATATGTGCCATACTCCCTCATCCTCTCTCCATTCTTTTCTTCTCCAAGATTTGAACTTGCTCTGATACCAGATAATGAATCAAAAAACTAACAAGATAAATAAAATCACCAATAGGCCAAGATTCTAAAACAATAACTCATAATTGATTCATATTGAATGACTTGAAATAATTGCAAACCTAAATCATGCTTAAATAACCCTCAACTCGTAATTTAGAGTTGACATGCAAAAATTTTAAAAAATTAAAATTTAAAAACACATCTATTTTTAGCAGCTGCTATTTATAGTAAGTTTTGCATGCAAGCGCACATGACTCTAAATTTTTTTCAAAATAACCTAAATACTAAAATTAGCCTATGAGATGAAATTCAACTGAAGTTGACTTCCGGTTCTAAAAATATACAATTTTTAAAAATAGAAAATTCTCAAAAAAATTATTAAACATTAATTTTTGACCCTTAGATGATCACATTTGACCTCCAAAAAATATTGAAGCCAAATCTAAATGCATAGAGAGGCTTAGGGCAGAATCAAACTTTTTGATACAATCATTTTAGCGCATAGAAGAGCTCAAACAGAGTTACAGGTCAAAAGTTATGGCCTCCGGAAGGTTGGCCTATTTTTTTTGCATTACCCTTGCATTGTGAGTCATATGTCACTAGACAAGCCATTCCATGGACTACCACAACTAGCTCAAAAGAGGTGAAAATTCAATCATGCATCCATGGCCACTTCTCCCCTCACTTTCATTAGGGTGTTTATCACTATTGCATGGTAAATATGACACAACTCCCTCTTATAGAAGGTCTCTTGTTGGCATTGTTACTCGGGTGCAGCTAGTGGATGGCTAGACTTTGATATGACTATGGATCCCTTGGATGGCTAGGTGGCATTAGATCCTCCTACCATAAAACCTTCTTCCTAGGTGACTTTGCCACTTAAGGATGATCATCTGACTCCTCCTTCGCGTGTTGTAGCTTGTGCTTAATTTTATGAAATAGTTTATTTTTTATTGTCATGTTTTATCTGACCTTATTTTATGTTCCTTTCTATTCACTCATGTTTTGAGTCGAGTCTTTTTGTCTAATATAGAATTTGAACTATGCATATTAACCAACTACTTTACTATATAACCTCATCATCATCATCATTATTATTATTATTATTATTTCCTCCAATAATATATTTACATTATAAATAAACATGTAATAATAACTCAAATAAATTTTAAAAATATATATTTTATAAGTAAAATAGGTATTAATTAATAATTGCCATCGTATTGTGAACTACATCTTATGCAAAACATATTTACGTCATGACTTGAACAACACTTTTTTAATGAGTTTCAACCCACCATTTCAACATACCTATCTGTGTGTGTTAAACTTTTGAATGAATTAATTTTAGCATTTGTACCTCATATCTAGTTGACACTATGAATCCCTAAATTTAAGGTGTTCCGCCAGTAGCTTTTCTCCCCTAAGGCAGCACTATTTAAAAAATAATAATTGTGCGTTCTCATTTACTGTTCTAGGTTTAACACAATTGTAAGCATGTAAATATATATATATATATATATATATATATATATAATAATTGTGCGTTCTCATTTACTGTTCTAGGTTTAACACAATTGCTTATTCTCATTTACTGTTTTAGGTTTAACACAATTGTAAGCATATATATATATATATACATATATATATATAATAATTGTGCGTTCTCATTTGCTGTTCTAGGTTTAACACAATTGTAAGCATATATATATAAATAAGTAGTTGCGCTTCTAACCATTTTTCATTGACTTCTTCCGTTTTCAAGACTAATATACAGGTTAGGTAATCTCTTCCCCTCGATCATGGAATATCAAAGTGCATGCAAACAAGACACAAAATTACACCCCTCGATCATGATAAAACCATGCATTTCAATATCCATTCAGAGCTATTATATCAGATAGTTCCAAGGCATAGAATAAATCAGATTACCGTCTCATTTAATCGTTTGATCTCTTCTGTATAATCTTTTTCCTTGTCCTGTCTGTTGGAAGACGCCCTTGCCTGAAGAAATAAAACAAATGAGCTGAATGCCGAAGGAAACATTATATATCTGTATATTCACTTCCACTATGTTACATTAAAACTTCAACTCACCTGAGCGAATAGCTCATTAGAATAAGGTTTCCTGTCATTTTCAGCAATTATCTTGTCTACTTTCTCCAGCAATTTTGTTATTTGGTTTTCTTTGGTTTTTTCCAGTTTAGTTTTATTATCGAAGAGAACCATTCTCGAATTGCAACGGCTTAGAAGTTCCTGCAAGAAGTTTAAATCCATCATTATAGCATTTAAAAGACAAACAAGCCAATCATAGATTTTAATCATTTTTTTTTTTTTCAAAAAAAAAATTGTAAAGCTATTCAAATATATTTATGAAACAATACATATAGAAGTTAATCATATATTAAAAAACAAAAGTGAGAGTAAATAAATACCATATAATTAGTTTAATAATGTTGAAAATATTTTTTTAACCAAAAAATGTAGAAAAACAAGGAGCTGAAGTCATTAAAAAGTAAGACTGTGTTACAACAAAACACTAAGGAGTATGAGTAGCAACAAACGATGCGGAGGGTTAGATGATCATTTAGTTTATCATCCTAAATATTTTAGTCACTACCAATTAGAGGGTCTGTAGAATTAGTTACAAGATTCTAATTATTTGTTTTGGTTTTTTAATATTTTTTTTTCTTCAATATTATTTGTATGGTAGGAGAAATGGTAAACGTCAAGTGAGGGAGTTTCTCTTGTTGAGATGAAGACCACTCAGAGTATCCATGATTCCATTAATACCACCACTACTATTAGCTTGAGGACTCGAAGACAAACATATAAAGCATCTCTGATGGGAGCCACTAGAATGCTTTATACATAAATGGTTCCTCCCCTATTATCCATACCATGGTCTTGTGGAGGCGATTGGCAATGAGGTGAGTCTAGAGGGACTCTGCTAACAACAAAAGGGGCACTACCCTAATGTTTCAACAAAATCAAGAGGTGGGTCACCTCCAGACAAACTTTCTAAGCTTAAACCAAAATATGAAGCATAACATTATATAAACAATTATTTTTTTTAGTAGTAGAAAAAGAATCATCATAATAACATGATTAAGTGCAGTTTCAATTTTGCTCTTCCATAATTAAAAGAGAATATTTGCACAAAATACATATCAAATGTGGGTAATTTTTGCATCATCATTGAGTATTCTAAAAAAACATTTTTTAGATAAACATTTATAGATAGGGTTTGAAGAGTGTATAAATCTAATGCCAAGCTAAGTGGGCGTACTTGCAAGAACCAAAATATATAATTTATATATTTATAACGGTTTCAAAAAAATAAACATGAAGTGTCATTCCAGGATGCACCAAATGTGTATCAAATAGGAGTCATTGGTAAAGAATACATGACAAGAAGTGTGCTTGTTTGGGTCCAAATGATAGTAATCCATATACTCTCAAACCTTAATCTCCACACTTGCTTTATGGAATATAATTTTCATTTGGCATTAATAATATCAGCTTGAAGATACTTTGAAAAAAGGAGTTAAAAACCCAAATGGGGTTTGTACTGGTGGAAGGGGGGTTGAAATTATTTTTGATAATATAAGGCAGTAGACTAGGGGCCGAACCCTTATAGAAGCAGAGGAAACAAGAAATCAATCAAACAAAAATATGCCTTCTAAGAAGAGATGGCATGATTAGAGTACCAGCAGACACATCAAACCAAATCAAACAAGAAATAGAAAAATGAGAGTAAGAGATATCTCTCCTTACATAACCATTGATTTGAGTAGGTCATTCAGTTTCTCAGTATTCTCTGCATTGATAGCAAGCACAATATTTCTCAATTCCTTCAGCATAGACATGTTCAAGAGAATAGAATTTCAGATCCCAGTGGTGAAGTCTACTCCAGCTTCTGAATGCGACCTTTTAGGGCATCAATTTTAGCTTTCAAACCAATCTCAGTCTCAATTTTCTCGTCAGCTTCCTCTACATACATTTTTCCCTCTTTGTCGGCATTTCCCGCAATGTCAGCACCATCCTCCGCAGTAGCCTCAAATTCCCATGTCTCCTGCTTACCTTCAGTATCCTTAGAGATTTCTTAAACTTCCAATTCCTTGGACTCTTCCTCCTGGGTGGATTCCTTTGAGGTGCTCTCTGAATAGTCAATAGGCCTAGCCTTAGGAGCAGGTTTGCTAGCAATCTGCCCTGACTGTCAAACTCTGGAGGAGGAGCCCTCCTTACTAACCTTAGTAGACATATAAGATTTACCACCTTAACCCCCAGTGGTCCTACCAAGATTTTTATGGGTCCCCACAGTGGTCTCCCCAATACTCTCTTCCCCAACATGAAACTTCCACTTCTTTCCCTTTGTGCTCACAAAGGAGCCAGGGGTGTCAACGAGGGTTTCCTCAAGAGTAGAGAAGGAGACTTCTTTGGTTTTGGTAGAAATAGGGGAAAGATAGGGTTCATCGATAGTATCACCAGCCAAAGGATTAGAAGAAATATCCCCACTATCAATTCTGATAGTCTTGGACAGCTCAAGGGCACAATGAAAATTATACAAATAGAAAATGAGGCCTTGATGGAGGGGGATAGGATTTATCTCAGATTTTTTTGCCATTTTGCTCTCACCCTAAAGACAAAATGTTCTAGGGAGGAAAGCAGATAAAAATAAAAACTGATGAGAGCATTATACCTGAAGTGATTTAAAAGAGGGAGATGGTAATTATAGAACTTGGTGAATCATCCTTCAAGCATGAAATACTTCATTAGGATGAAGCACACTCCATCTCATGACTCAGGTAATTTAGCTCGCTCAAATCCTTCTTGGTAAGGAACAAGTTCTTTACCTTCTCTCAGGAATAGTTTATGGCTTGAGAGGTCCATGATTTTTGCTTTCCTTTGTAGCTTCATCCCCTGCATGGACATGCATGTAGCCATAGCTATCACTTGTTTAGAAATCTCAAAGCTAATTCCTCCAATAGTGACTCACCTATTTAACCCAGACCTCACAAATTTATCAAACAAGTTTTTGTTAAACCCATTAAGCCTCTCCAGGTATGGGCTAATCCCTCCCTCCTTGCAGTAATGCCAAACCAATGGATTATCCTTGAACTCATAGTAGGAGACTAGTTCCATTCAAATTCTATCTGCCCACATTTTGGATTTACAGCCCAGACCCATAGAGTTCCCAATTTTAACCTTTGAATTTGAAGTGGTTGCAAGCCTTTGCTCCCGAATATGTATAATGATAATGTGATAGCACATAATTTAGAAAATCATGTAGAGATGACATTTTCCCCTCCCCTACTTAAAAATCATTTCTTGGCGATCTCCATAATGAAGTCTGCATGCCTTAACACCTTGGTACAATAAATCATTAATGATTATCAATTGAGTACAATAGGCATCAACCTCTGAGATCCACGTTGGCTCCTTCCAACTAGACTGCCTAAAAGAGCTATCCTTCTCATATGTCTGACTCATCCTTGACACATCATTTCCTTTCAGATAATATCCCTAATGTTTAAAGGAATATGAACTACTTGGTGCCAACATCACAAATTTGAAAATTATTGGCTGAGGTTGGCACAAGCATCAGCAACACTGTTTCCCTCTCTGTAAATATGTGAAATATCCACTCTGGAAAACTTTTGCAAAAGAAATTAGATATCCCTAATGATATCTTTTAGCTTAATTTTCAGATTCGATGTTTTATTAACTGCATCTATGAATATTTTAGAGTCTCCCTGTATACTCAAGTTCCTTATATCTAGGGATATAGCCAATTTTAAACCTCATAAGAGAGTCATTGCTTCAACATAGTTATTACTTTGGTAGCCTATTCCACTAGCATAGATAACAATCGTCCATCCCTTGTCATTTCTTATAATCCCTCCTCCACTGGCTTTACCATCAGACTTGGAGGCCCCATCAAAGTTAAGTTTCATCTAGTTAGGCTTTGGGGGAATCCATTTAGTATTAAGTCTTTATAGAATTTTGGAATTATTATAAGTAGGAATATGGTTTAGAACCTTCCATTTAGCTGCAATTTGATTTTCTACTTGAGTTAGGGGTCTCTCTACAGGACTAATATGGGTAGTGGTGACACTTTCCAAAAGAGTCTCAACAAAAAAATGAAACACCTAAGAGGTATTTCTCGTAGTGTCCCTAAAAATTCTATGGTTACGCTCTTTCCATAAAATCCAACTCAAACAGGGTAGAGTTTGATTCCATAATTCCATGAGCTAGGGATGGGTAAAGGTAGGATTTTAGCTAATGATAACTTCCTTAAGGTCAGAGTTACAAACCCACTCAATACCAAAGTTATTTAATATTATGCCCCATAGTTCTCGAGAAAAATCATAGTGAATGAAAAGGTGAAAAATTCTTTCCTCTTTTGAATAGCATAAATAACATCTATTGACCAGGGTAAAGCCTCTCTTTTGAAGGTTGTCCTGTGTTAAGATTTTGTTATGAGCAGCAGCCCACCAAAACATATTAACTTTTCGTATAAATTTATAATTCCAAACCTTTTTCCATACCTCTTTGTCTTGAGCCTCGGGAATCAACAATTGATATGTAGACTTGACAAAGAACCATCCATTCTTATCTGGCCACCAATACTTTTCATCTTCATGAGGAAAGAGAGGTATTCTGATCCCCTGAATCAACTGTTGAATCTCCTGAACTCTAGGAAAGAGCTCAAGTCGCTGAACACAACAATCTGATAAATTTTTCCAGCTCCTCATGCCATTGTTATTATCCATGTAATCACTGACTCTATCTCCAAAAAACTAAGTAGCAATGTTAGTAATCTCTCCATAGTTTCTTTGTGTGATGAGATCCTTGTCCTTTAACCAAATGTCATCCCAAAATTTAATATGCCAGCCATTTCCTAGTTTCCATCTAATTCCTTACTTAAGAAGGCTTCTACTTTTTAGCATTTTATTCCATATCACAGATCCCTGGGGTAACCCCATCTGTTGAAGAAAGTTGGAACCATCAGTGCCATGCATATATTTGGCATACATTATTTCCTCCAATCATTATTTTTATGAATCAAATTCTAATTAATTTTGGAGAGAAGAGCTTTGTTCATGCTCCTGATAGACCTAATATTGAGGCCACCATGAGATTTCAAAAGACACACTTTTTCCCATTTGACTAAAGACATTCTCTACTTATCTTCTAATCCCGTCCATAAGAATTTTCTTTGGATCCATTCCAATTTGTCAAAAAAATATGCAATAATTTTGAAGAGAGACAGGAAGTAGGTAGGAATCCCTTAAAGAGAAGCCCCAAGAAGCTGCAATTTGCCAACACTACTGAGAAGTTTCCCTTTCCAACCAAGAAGTTTCTTCTGAGTTCTTTCCAAAATTACATTCCAAAAACTAGGAGATACCTCTTTGACCGTGAGGGGGAGACCCAAATAGATAGTTGGTAGGATAGCTTCTGCACATTCAAGTATGTCAATGATTATTTGTCTAAGGTCATTGGGAGTATTGAAGAAGTACACATTGCTTTTTCAGAGATTTATGCTTTGCTCAGACTCTATGGCATAGTTATTTAAAATATTCTTCCATCTCCTAGCTTCAATCACCAAGGAGATGCCAAAAAGAATGGTATCATCCACAAACTACTACACCACCATAAGATGAAGGGAGGAGGCAGGTTTGATGCCCACTAAATGTTTAGAGGCTAAATCAGCTTGTATGTATCTTCCCAGTGCCTCTGCCATTATGATGAATAAGTACGGGGAGAGAGGGTCCCCCTGGCAGATTCCCCTCAAAGAAGAGAAGAACCCTCTAGGGACCCCATTGACCAGAACCAAAAATTTTGTAGAAGAGACAACATTCCATATCAGGTGAGACATTTTATCATTAAACCCAAATTTTTTGATGACTTGGAACAAAAAATTCCATGAGACCCTATCATATGCTTTAGAAATGTCTAGCTTAAGAGCCATACCAGGGATTCTACTCTTGTCCATGGAATGGATAGTCTCATGAGTGGTGATCACATCATCAAGAATCTGCGAGCTTGGGACAAAGCCTTTTTGGGTAAGGAAAATAATTTTGTCTAATAAAGGTTGGATCCTCATAACCAACACTTTAGTGCAGAGCTTATAAATAGTGTTACAAAGACTAATAGGTCTAAAATCTATACGGTGTGTGGGCTGTGACTTTTGAGGAACAAGTACTATGAAATTATTATTAGCTTGTTTTAAAATTTTCCCTAATCTAAAGAAGTCACATACAGTAGTAGTAAGATTTGCTCCCACTATTTCCCAATATTCCTAGAAGAATATAGGAGGGAAGCCATTAGGAACTGAGGCTTTGAATGCTCCCATGTAAAATAAAATAGCCCAGACTTCCTCCTCAGATATGGACCTTAACATCTCCAGATTATCTTCCTCAGTTATCAAACAAGGGATTTTATCAATGAATTGGATCATAGATCCATCATTCCCATCATCATTGTTTTGTTCAGTGAGCAAATTCTAAAAGAATACCCTGGCTTGTTCCCCTATCTCATTATCTTCAGTTATAATGTTACCATTATCCAAACATAGCTTTGTTATGGAGTTGGCCTTCCTGTGTTTCATGGCTGAGAGATGAAAGAAGGTCGTGTTCCTATCCCCCTCTTTGGGCCACTAAACTCAAGATTTTTGTTTCCAAAAAACCTCTTCTCTATCCATAAGATTCTTCCATTCAGAAATTAGGACACTCTCTTCTTTAGAAGTGGCTTCTGAATCGTCACCTTGAGCCTTCCACTACTGGATATCTACAAGTTTTCGAACTATGTTTTTCTTTCAATGAAAAACCTGACCAAAGCTATATCTATTCCATCCATAAAATTCTTGTTTGATATGCTAGAGTTTCTTTAACTAATCTGAACATAAGAGTGCCCTGGATAGGAATTTGCCACCATTTGGCCACCATTTTTCTAAAGTCTTTGTGTTTGATCCACATAGCTTCAAAATGGAAGTGGAAAGGACCCCGTTGTCCCTGATCTCTCTAACTGAGGAAGATTGGGAAATGATCGGACATGGTTCTAGGAAAAACTTGCACATGCATATTATGATAATTATTCCAGTTACTCAAGAGAAGAAATCTATCTAACTTGACTTGAATCATTTGATCTCCTCTTCTTCTGTTAGACTAGGTGAAATTTTGATTTTGCAGTTCAATATCCAACAGTCCCCAATCATTTATAAATTTAGCAAAGTTGAACATGTTTTCAGAGTAAGCAATAATCCCACCCTATTTTTTATAATGGTATAATGGAGTGTTAAATATCCAACCAGCATCCATCTAGTGTTCTGGGAGTTAATCCTGAAGCTACTCAAATCTATCCATAAATTTTGCCTCAATGCTCTATTATTCAGGTCGTATACATTAATCAAGAACCAGTTCAAGGAAGACAAGGAGAAATTGATAATCAATAAATGTTTATTATAAGAAATAAGAGATCCCTAAATTTTAGTACTATTCAACATAGTTACAATCCCACCTGAAGCCCCTTCAGCTAGACTAATGCAAAAAGTAGCCTTGGGCCATATGTAGTTAACTATTTTCTTAAAATTCTCCTCATTCATCTTGACTTCTTGGAGTAATAAAATTTCTAATTTATTATCTAGAATGTAGTTTTTAACCTCAAACTATTTTGAAGGACTGTCAAAGCCCCTTAGGTTTCAAGATAAAATTCTCATTTAGAGGATTTAAGGGGACAGGTCTCCAGTGTTTTCTATTTACCCCTGGCAATCTCTCTTTGTCTTGTTTCTCTTAGGGTTGGTCTCCCTTGTTTGGGATCAATGCCAACATCTACATATTTTTTACCTTTATGGTTCTTTTTCTTTGAGGTAACCCATTCTTCTTGTTCATTGCTACTACCATTTTGTCCTGTTTCACCTATTATTGAATAATTGCTTGCTTGGTCCCCAGCTTCCAGAGCATGGAAAATATATGTGTTTAAGGCTACTTCTCCTTTAGTAACTACTATTGTTCAAGTTAGTTTCACCTACCCATCTCTTAACACTTTTCCTTCTGCATTATCCCCATCTATCAGTTGGACACATATTTCTCCTTCCTCAGACATATTGGTTTGTTGATCTACAGGGTTAACTGTGTCTATTATAACCTTCTGACTATCACTGTCCAAGACCTTCTTGTTATTTTCATCTAATACAGCATTTTCCCCATTACCAGAGACCTCCTTATCTGCCTTATCCCTTACCTTTTCAGCATTATCAGAGTTTTTTGCATTAACCCCCATTCCCTGACTGCCAAAATTTTTGAGTTTGTGAGACTGATCCTCACCTTCAACCTGGGAATCATCTTTCATTCCCATTTTCTTCACCTTACATTGTGTCATTAAATGTCCTTTTTTTTACATATTTGATAGAAAGTGGTGGCATTTTCATATATGATCGGCTAAGTCCAAGTCCCATATTTAGAGTTTAACTCTATAGACGTGGGAAGGGTCTGATTAATCTCAACATTGACACACAATCGAGCATACACACATCTAGATTGCATTTTGGTTGTATGATCTATAGTGACATATTGGCCAATAGAGTTGCCAATAGCCATTAAAAAATTTCATCCTAGAATTCCAATGGAAACCTTGGCAATCTTACCCAAGTAGGAGCAGACTTACTAAGGTCTGATTTGGGGTCAAATCCCAGTTTCCATGAACATAAGGCAAGTGAATGTGGACCATACAACCATGGTCCTCCAGCAAGAGTAGCTATCATATCCTCCCTATTCGTAAATATAAATAGGAATAAGCCTCTTGCCATAGCAGTGATCGAAACACTACCTTTAATTCTCCATTGAGACAAAACCCATTTCCTAACCATCTCAATATTAGGATGGAAGGAGAAAAACTTACCTATCAATGCAAGGTCCATGGATGCCACGATTTCCTCAACCAAATCATTTGGGATAGTCAGGGTCATACCCTCAGTAGAATCATTTTTGACAGGGAGGCTCGACATGTTTTTAGTGGAACACGTCTTTTCACCAGTTAACGCTTTCTTCCATCTATTGGAGGGAATGTCCTCTATCAAAATCAAGTTTAGGTCCCTAGAGGGACTGCCAATGGCAGTAGCCTCCATTGGATCCATGATCACACCGATTGCACTCAGAGGGCCCTACAAGGTAGGAAAAAACATGTTTGAAATTGTTAACCCTCTTAACATTTGGGATTATTTTTAGCTCTCTTGAAAATTAAGAATCACCATAGAGTCTTTTAAAATAACCATCTTCTAGATAAATATTTATGGATAGAAAGTTTTGAAGAGAGTATGAATCTAATACCAGGTTGACTAGACATGCTTGCAAGAACCAAAAATATACATGAAATGTCATTCCAAGGTGCACCAAAATTATACCAAATATAATTCATAGATAATAATATACAACAAGAAGTGTGCTTGTTTGGGTTCAAATAATAAAAATCCACACATTAAGAATATGAACTTGAAGATATTTTGGAGAGAGGAGTTAAAAATTTAATTAAGGTTTATATCGATGGAAAGGGGTTTGAAATTCTTAATCCTATTAACATTTAAGTTTATTTTAGCTCTCTTGAAAATTAAGATATAATTTATTTATTATAAAAAATACATTAAAAATATCATTTCGATCAAATTTAGAAAACAATTATTTTTTACATAAATATATTATCAATTATAATTAACACCCTTAAAAAAGAAATTGTTTTTCATAAATAATAATTATTATTTATTTGGAAAAATAATGAACATATAAAAAGTTACCAATGAAAAAAAATTATAAAGCAAATTTTTTTAAGACAACTTGAAGACAATGATCGCTGATGAAGGTCATCATAAAAATCATTTCCCTACTACATATGATGAAGACCCTACTGATAATGATAGTGATGAGGAATATGTAACTGAATCAATTAATAAGCTTACCAAATAGAATTCATAAGGTATTGTCTTGTGAGACATAACTGCCATTGATGATGAAATCGAAGATGTTTTTATTGAGTGAGACCCAACTCATATCTAATATGAGATCAATGTTATTTTTTAGTATCAAGGTTCAGTTGCTACTAAGGAATGTAATTAGGCTCAATCTCACTATTGTGTTTGATAAATAATAAATTGTTTTCATTCACATTTATTGTGTATTGGAATTATACTTTACCCCAAAAAACAAGTGTTATAAGATTTAATATTATTATTATTTTTGATAAATATTTGAGAATATTTTATTTCGCATATAATATTTTAGTATAAATAATTAAATGTGTTTTTATTTATATAAATTTAATATTAAACCCTATTATTAATGTTTACAAATAATTGATCATATCACTATTTACATATCCTATTTTATTGTAAACAATTAAATGTGTTCACATTTACATAAATATATTTATTACTTTATTTGGAAATTTGTTTATATATACATATTCACATGTATATGAACTATAATGTATATCCTAATCATCTTCTTTTTCTTTTTTTTTTTAAGAATTAACTAATGAATATGAACTTATTCATTAAGTATTTGTATGTATGTGAGATTGTATATATACTTATGTTTTAGAAATTATATTGTGTTTTGAGAATATTGTATAGTAAGAGATATGAGTGAGTATTACATCATATTATAATAATATATTGAAATAATAAATATTTGGTTATTAATATGTTTGTATAATTATATTGATAATTATTTTATAATAATTAAAAAGAAGTGTAATAAAATGAATTGTTCGAAATTATATTTAATTTTAAATTTAATATTTATTTGATCATCACAAAATAATTTTAATCTTAAATTTGAAATCTATTTTACTATCATTTAAAAAATAAAATTGTATAAAAAATTCGATCTAATAATCTTAAATTTGTATAGAAAATACAAGGAGGCAAAACCTAACCTTAAGATTTTTAGGGCAGTTTTCCAAGTATTTTTCCAATGTAATATCCTTCTTTTCCAACTTATCACCACCAGTGAAGACAACCACCATATAATTTACGATTTTTGGCCCAAAAATAGTTTGCAAGATATCTAAAACATTTGCTTCTTCGTCAGTAAATCGGTTTTGAACAGAAAGCACCAAAAGAACGCCATGCACACCATCCTTGGCAAGCTCGATACACTTGACGATTTCTTTCTCGAGAAATTCTTTAGATACATTTGTATCAAAGAGACCTGCAGAGAAAACAAAGTGATTTAATAATATGTAAAGTCCAAATTCTAATTAATTCTAATAATTTTGAGGAAATAATCCAAACGATTGAAGTCAAGCAAAGCAATAGTTTAAAACATTAACAATCATTGTGTTTCTATGTGTCAGTTGATGGCAATGAATATCCCCTGCGTTCCAGCGAAATTTTCATTTGTATGAGTTATTTTCCATCCTACATTGACGGTATCTTCTCTATATTCTTCTAATATTACGAGCATTAAACAGCGAGATCTCATAGGTAGCGGAGATCCGTTGCCACCTATCTTCTTTCCTTTGGATGTGTAGAATATCACTTTCTGTAATATATCATTTGAAAGTAGCAATACTTAGACCAAAAGATTTATATCGTTTTATATGGAAAATCTCTAGAGAAAAAAAGCAATTGGGCATTCGTTCCAATAGACAGATAATTTGTGGGTTTCAAAATCTATTTATATAGGTACGAAAAAAAATTGGGCATTCATTCCAATAGATAAATAATTTGTATGGTTTCAAAATTATTCAAACCTAATTTGTAAAATCAAAAGTCGAATCTTATTCAAAGATAAATAATTCTTCTCCATCTTAATTACGATTCGGGAGATATCTTTTGATGATTAATTAAATAAAAATATTAATAAATATAGAGGTATAATTTATATAAAAATAATTTTTTTATTAATTTTTATTAAATAAAAAATGTTATAATCATTCGCCAAATAAAGTTCGATTTGAAATTAGAGATGATATACATAATTAAAAAAATTGAATAAATCAAAATTTATTTAAAATTAATTGATTTATATAATTTAAGAAAAATATTATTTTTAATATTTTTTCTTTTAAAATATTTTCAACCGATATTTTTAGTAAATTTTATATGTAAATTTGGATATGATTAAAAATATTTACATATCTTCTAAATACTAAAATGAACTTAATGAATTAATTTCAATTGAAGTTCGTATCTGGTTACAAAAATACACTTTTTAAAAAAATAAAAAAATATCCAAAAGATCTTAAAATATAATTTTAAACCTTTATATGATAATGAATAGCCTCAAAAAGTTATAAAAATGTCCATAACTAGATAGGGTAGGTTATGGTTGAAATAAAAAATTTGAGACCATCGTTTTGTCACAAATGAAAGCTAAAACAAAGTTACGGACCAAAAATTATGGCCTTTGAAAGTTTTCTTTTCATATCATTTTCCTCTAGTTTAAAACAATTTAGCACCTACGAATTACCATGATTGAAACCATACAATTATTGTCAATTGCTTTCAGCGCCTATTCCAAAATCCAAGTGTTGTCTTCTTATTGTAGTCCTTCCCACTATACTAAATGTCTATTATAACTTCCTTGTCTTGTATGTATTATTTTATTATCCAAAACTTGCACTATCTTTTTTCTTTTACTTTAATACTTTCTACGACAAATCTATTTCTTCATCTTCTTCCTCTTCTCCATGAAAATCATATAAATATAAAATATTAAATACTGATGAAATAAAAATTATGTTTTATACTCACCTCATAAGTATTGTGATTCATTTTTTCATTTGATTTTCATTGAATAAATAAAATATTATAATAATATTTAATAAAATTCAATTCTAAATTGGAATTGATATGTATAATTAAAAAATTAAAAAAATTAAACAATTTTTTAAAAATTATTATTTTTAATAACTTTCATTTTCTAACAAAATTTCAAAACCCATTTTAAATATAATATTAATTATTGTTGAGTTAAAATTTTTGAGAGGATTGTTTTAACATAAATAAAAATTCAAAAAAAATTACGGATCAAAATTTATAACTTCCAATAATTTAATCACCACATCTTCTTTACACACACACACATATATATTAAAAAAAAATAGAAAAAAATTTAATTGAATTCAATTTATAATCATCCCCAAAAACCTTTTATCAAAATGATCTCATAGTGTTTTCCCTTTCACACAAGTAATATTAGAAGTATATATGATAAAATAATATTATAGAGCAAGTGTGTTTGTGTTTTCCAATGTTAACACTTCTTTTTAATATTGTGTGTTAGTTATCACTCAATGGATACATTCACAAAATTTTTATGTGAGGTTTATATAATTTCTGTCTTATTCATAACAATGCATAAACTAGCATACACATCTTAAATAAATCTATGTAAAATACACTTATAGATATCATTTTCAAGGTATTTAGAATTCAATACGATATAAGTGTCTCAAGAATAATATCTATAGATTTATCTAAGATATGTATATTAGTTATATTCTATTGTATCATTTTTAATGTCAAATATTTGTTATTTTAAAATTAAAATTAAAATTAAAATTACTATAATTTTAATTATTATTAATTTTATATTTTCATCAAGCATTTTATTTTCATTTTCTTAGATATTAAATCTAACATTCTTCAATTAATAACAAAAAAAGATAAAACATTAATATAAAATAAGTGTTCATTATGATTGTGAATGTATTCTCCTTTTGATTTTGATATGCTGTATGATTTTATAAGTTATTTTGGAACTCACTATCTTTTTTGATTTTATTTATTTTTATATGTTAGCTTTACATAAATTAAATAATTATAAATATAAAGAAATAATTTTTTTTTTAAATTTTAAAATAAATAAAATTACTACAATAATAAATATAAAATAAATAAATAAATAAATTATTTTATTTTAAAGTAATTAAAATTACCACAATAATAAATTAAATTCACTAAATAAATAAATAAATTCTAAGTAAATAATATTACTATAATAACTAATATGAAATAAAAGAAATAAATTCATCACAATAATAAATATAATTCACTTATCATATATTTCAACATAATAAATAAATAAATAAATTTTTTTAAAGACAAAATATTAATATAAAATAAGTGGTATGATTGTGATTTTATAAGTTATTTTGGAACTCACTATTTTATTTGATTTTATTTGTTTTTATAATGTTGGTTTTACATAAATTAAATAATTAAAAATATAAATAAATAAATAAATTCTAAGTAAATAAAATTACGATAATAACAAATATAAAATAAACAAATAAATTATTTAAATAAAATTATCACAATAACAAATATAATTCAATTATTATATATTTCAATATGGTAAATAAATAATTTTTTTGTTATATTAAATTAAATAAAATAATCACAATAACAAATATAATTCATAAAAATTATAATTTAACTGTCATGTTATTAAATAATTTTTTATATATCTACAACTATGATATAATTATGATGTAGTTAAGGTAAATCTTTATGATATTTTTAATTTTAATTACAACAATGAAAATTGAAATAAGTAGATTTTGTACAACAATATCAATTAAAATATATATGATTTTTGTATACATATAAAAATATCAAAAATTTAAATAAAAAATTATATATTAATTAGAAACCGACTTTAAAAATTATATATATATATATATATATATATATATATATATATATATATATATATATATATATATATATATTAAAGTCAGTTTCTAATTAATTATTAATTACACTCTTTCACATCTTTATATAAGTCAGCTTTCAATTAATTAATTAATTATCAACCCACTCACGCCATATATATATATATATATAATTTTTAAAGTCGGTTTTAAATTAATTATTAATTACACTCTTTCATATTTCTATATAAGTTAGCTTTCAATTAATTAATTATCAACCGACTCACGAAAATTTATATATATATATATGTGTGTGTGTGTGTGTGTGTGTGTATATATATATGTGTGTGTGTGTGTGTATATATATATATGTGTGTATATATATATATATATATATATATATATATATATATATATATATATATATATATATATATGTCGGCTTTTAATTAATTATACACTTTTTCACATTTTTATGTTAATTTTTTTATTAAACCAGCTTCCAATTAATTAATTGTCAACCCACTCACGCCATTACACCTTTCACTTCCCAAATATCACTATAAAAAATACCAACCAATATAATAATTATTACTTTTAAAAAAAAATCTTATTTTTAAAATAACTTATTTTTATTTTATTTTATCACAAATTACATAAGATACAAAATATAATCTATAAAACAATCAATAAAATCCCAAGCTTTGCCTCACTAAAATTTGGTCATAGCTAAAATATGTTTAAATTGTTCAAACATAAAGCTATTGACAAGCTACTTACGTTTATGAATTTATTTATATGGTTTGCAAAAATATGCACTAATTTTTTTAATCTGATATTCAAGTAGATTGGATTCTATTTATATATAATGATTATACTAGATGGTTGTATTTGTGTTCACAACTTCTTTTTTAGATTTGCTAGAAAACAACGCACCAAGTAATATCGTTGCTTTGATTAATTGTTTGAAATAAATTAAATTACATGCAAGTTTTTGTCTTCTGGTCCATCATTCTATTAAATTCAAATTAAAATTTTAATTAAATCTTATCAATTAATTCTTAAATTTATAAATGAAGGGACATTAAAAGTATCATTCATTATGTTGGTATCTTCTAAATTACATGTAAGTTTTGTCTTCTCATGCATCATTCTATTAAATTTAAATTAAAAAATTTAATTAAATCTTGCTAATTAATGCTGAAAGTCATATATGAAGAGACATCAAAAGTATCATTCATTGTGTTGGTATCTTTTCTAATGTTTAAGTTTTGCCTTTGCATATTTTAAGTAGACGTGACTAGGTACCATTCTTTGCACCAAATATAATTATATTGCCTAGTATGTAGGTTGCTTCTTATAATATTTGTTCATTTATATTTAATTTAATAAATTTTTAAAATTTAATATTGTAATTATTGTAAATAAAAATAAAGGCGAAAAAAAGTGTTTTTGGTTTAATTCAATATGTCAAAATTTATAAGTATATTAAAATTCTAACGTAAATTTAAAATATAATATAATAATATATCAAAATTTATATATGTGTGTGTAAATGTTAAAATTTTGAATAATTTTTTAAAATCAATAATTCATAAAATTCTTATTTTCAACATTTAAATATTAAATTTTAGATCAAATAACATAATATTTTACCACTTCCATCTTATAATATGAAAAATAATTTCCTACAAACATATTTATTTTTTCTTTCACATTAAATTTTCAAATAATTTTTATGCCATTATTCTACATTTTCCTAATTTACATTTCTATCAAAATTGAACTTAGTTGACATATTTAAAGGTGAAAAAGTGCATTCCTTGCATTTGCTTTTGCATAAATTTCCTTTCTTTTAAACTAGCGTTGTATTTATTTTTTGAACCGACGAGGTTATTAATATTATCATTTATTTGAACATAAGTTAAACAATTTTTTTTTTTACATATTTAATAATGTTGTTTGGATTATAATCTTCTTAATTTTTTAAGATAAATTAACATATTATCATTTTTAACATATTATCATTTTTAATATAAATTAAACTATTTTATTTTTGTATTTTAATAATTATATTTGAATTCTATTATTTTTTAAACATTGTTTTGAGGTATTTTGATTCCATTCTTCCTTAATTTTTTTCAGAGGTTTTTATTTTCTAAAGAATATATATATATATATATATATATATATATATATATATATATATATATATATATATATATATATATATATATATATATATATTAAAAGAACATGAATTTAAAAGAACTTTTTATATGGGTGATTTTTTTCATATTTAATTTTTAATATATAATAATTATTTTATTTTCATTGAATATGATTTTAAGTTTAGTTTGATTTGGAATACAATTGGGGGCTTAGTTTCAAAGAACTAAATCAACTCAAACAATCATTAAAATTATTAGGTCAAATTAAATGTCCTAAACTAGACTATTATACGTCCAATGATATTTGAATAATGGTGGAAATGGGTACAACTTGTTAGGTTGTGGAACTAAAAGCTTCACTGATGCAGATATGGAGGAGGTTGCAGAGGTTGCTGAGTTGTAGGGCAACTGACATCGGTCTGATCAACCGACGTCGGTCATATTACAGTGCAGAATCAACCGATGTCGGTTATAGTCGGCCGACATCGGTCAGAAAGGAACCAACGTCGACAACCTGTGTGTGCATGCAGTTTGCATGCAGGTTCTAGACTGGTCTATTTTTGGATAGGCAGTTTGCATGTAAAGACTATTTTTGGTCTTGAGTTGCGAGTCTAATTATTGTAATTAAGAAAGTCTAATTAGTGTATGCATGAGATCTATATAATAGACTCATGGGTTGTATTGTAATGTGTACTAGATAGCCATTGTGCTTGTAGAGAGAGAAAGATTAGCTCCTCCTAGTTCCAAAGGGGTGTTGAGTGTGTATGATCAGGGAGAGTTGCAGGTTGTGCAAGTTATGGTAGAAGATCCACCGGGGTACTAGTTGAAGAATCATAATGACTTGGTGAGGCAAAGACAAGGGTTCTTCAGGGTGTAGAGACATCTACGTGGTAAATAAGGTCTGGTGATTTACAGGTTGATGCAAGAACAGGGAGATCTACTTGGAATACGGTTGTGTACTTGGTAACTGACAGTGGTGTTACTGACTAGTGGAGGTGAACAACAACTCTATGTTTGAGTTTATTGTTGTGACCGTAATTGAGAGAGTGAACTGTTGAAAGAGAATTACTGGTGAACCCTAGAAGTGTGGGAGCTTTAGAGGTGTGGGAAGAAGATGTGTGGCATCTTCTTTATTATATTTTCTTCTGATTGAGTATTAATACAATTGGGTATTGTCTCTCATATTCTGTGTTGTTTCATATTTCTAGTTACTTATCATTATGGTTAAATTTCATGTTTAGTTGCTTATACAATGGTAATCATGTGTGCGCTTAGTGGGTAGTAGGATCCTGACAGTTGGTATCAGAGCCAGATTGCAGGGAGCAGGTTATTATTTGATTACAGGTCATTCTCAGGGGTTTTTGATTGAGTGGGAGTATAGCAATGGCAGAAAAAAGTAAGCTATGAATAGAGAAACTGAATAGCACGAATGGTCAGATTGATGAAAAGAAAGAGCAGGTAAAGAAAGATTGTTGGTTGGTAGCAGATTAGCATGAAGTAGCAGATGTTGCAGGTGTTGTTGCACAGGTTGCTCTGGATAAAGTAGAATCTTAGATTATAGATTATGTTGCCTCTTTCTATGCAGCCCAAAATAGAGCATCTTTTCATGGGTATGTCCAGGGAGACTTTGGAAAGATTTATTTAGGGGTTAGTGAGCCTTGTCAGATTGTTGGCGAAGGGGAAGTGAAGCTGAAATTGCAGACGGGTAACACATAGGTGTTGAAAGAGGTCATGCAAGTCTTAGTCTTGGAGATGAGTCTAATTTCTTCAGAAAAGTTGGGTGATGAGAGATGCACAATAACTCTCACAGCGGATGCACTTGAATTAAACGGTGGTAAGAAAGTAGGTATCCTTTATCTATCTACTTATATTATTGATTCACATTCTGTTGCATAGATGTGGCTTTGTAGGCTTGGTCACATGTGTAAGAAGGAAATGCATGTTCTTAAGCAGAAGACAGATGTTTTTGATAAACTTAAGAACTGGAAAGCCTTGGTGTTCATGGAGGAGATGAAGGACAGAGATCAGCTAAGGGGACTGGATTATTCTAAGCAGGGCTATGTTAATTTGGACAGGGTTTTGATCCAAGGTGAGCTCGCAGGTAAAAAGTCATCACTCACAAGAAAACATAGTTATTGGCATCGATCAGGGGGAACTGACGTCGAACAGATAGGTACTGACATCGGTCAGGTGTAGACCAACAGAGTCGGTGGTGTCAGGCAACTAGAGACTGACGTCGATCAGAAGGAACTGATGTCGGTAGTTAGGGTCAGTCGCAAGGAACTAACATCAGTCGGGTGCAGATTGGGAGATGGCCGAGATCGGTCACTGAAACGGATGTTGGGTGGACAACAAGCTGTCAAGGGGTTTCAAATGTCCATGTGGAGGACTAAAAGTGTAAGTGAACCTCATATTCATTGTTCACCTTCTTTATATTACTTGTTGCTTATTGATGGTCAAGAACTAGGAAGATGTGAAGAGGCAATGCAGGTAGAATCTAGGAAACAGTGAGAGCATGGCATGAATTCTTTAGAAGAGAACCAAGCAAGAGATTTGGTAGAGTTGCCAATGGGGATAAAAGCACTGACAGACAAATGGATTCCCAAGTTAGAGAAGAGAGTGGATGGACACGTGAGACGGAAGGCCAAGGTATATGGTCTTAAAGAAGCTGTAGGACAGTGATACAGGTTTTGATAGGTGGATGACAAAGCAGGGCTTTAGTCAATGTCAGTGTAACTATTGTATTTTTCTTTACCAGGTGGATGATGATTGCAACATTATCCTGTTACTGTATGTTGTGTGGTTGCTTGTTGCAGAGTTACACATGCAGGGAGTTTCTGAGCTAAAGGTAAAGTTAGTTCAGAGGTATGTCATGAATAATTTGGGAGCAGTGAAATTCTTTGGCATAAGAGACATAGAAGATCATAGGTTGATTTTGTCTCCAGTGGGAGCTGATGTGAAGAAGGTGTTGGCAGGGTTCAATACGCCGGATGCAGAACCGGTAAGCACACCAAGGGCTGGACAATTCAAGCTGAGCTTAGAACAGTGTTCGAAATCACATGAGGTCTGGTGTAGACCTAAGTTTTCCCAAGCAGTGGGAGTTGTCAGAGAGCTTGGAGGCAATTCGGGGAAGGTGGATTCTCAGGTATCTGAGAGGGACTAGCAGCAGGTTAACATGTTATGCAGGGTCAAGGTCTTCACTACATGGAGTTGTAGGTTTGGATGTGGCAGGTTACTTGGATGACAAGGGGTGCACCACAGGGTGTGTGGTGGTTGGTCTTCAAAATTAAGCTTGAAGAGGGATACAAGCTAGGAAATAAATTAGACGATGTACAGGTACAGGTATAGGTGCAGTTGTTTATCTCCAAGTGGGAGATTGTTAGGTTGTGGAGCTAAAAGCTTCACTGATGCAGATATGGAGGAGGTTGCAGAGATTGCTGAGTTGCAGGGCAACTGACATTGGTCTGATCAATTGACGTCGGTCATATTACAGTGCAGAATCAACTGATGTCAGTTATAGTCGGCTGACATCGGTCAGGAAGGAACCGACATCGACAACTTGTGTGTGCATGCAGTTTGCATGCGGGTTCCACACTGGTCTATTTTTGGACAGGAAATTGGCATGTAAAGACTATTTTTGGTCTTGAGTTGCGAGTCTAATTATTGTAATTAAGAAAGTCTAGTTATTGTATGCATGAGATCTATATAATAGACTCATGGGCTGTATTGTAATGTGTGCTAGATAGCCATTGTGCTTGTAGAGAAAGCAAGAGTAGCTCCTCCTAGTTCCAAAGGGGTGATGAGTGTGTATGATCAGGGAGAGTTGCAGGTTGTGCAAGTTCTGGTAGAAGATCCACCGGGGTACTGGTTGAAGAATCATAAGGACTTGGTGAGGCAAGGACAAGGGTTCTTAAGGGTGTAGAGACATCTACGTGGTAATTAAGGTCTGGTGATTTGCAGGTTGATGCAAGAGTAGGGAGATCTACTTAGAGTATGGTTGTGTACTTGGTGTACTAGCAGTGGTGTTACTGACTGGTAGAGGTGAACAATAAATCTGTGTTTGAGTTGATTATTGTGACCGTAATTGAGAGAGTGAACTATTGAAAGAGAATTACTGGTGAACCCTAGAAGTGTGGGAGCTTTAGAGGTGTGGGAAGAAGAAGTGTGGCATCTTTTTTATTGTATTTTCTTCTGATTGAGTATTAATACAATTGGGTATTGTCTCTCATATTCTGTGTTGTTTCATATTTCTAGTTACTTATCATTCTGGTTAAATTCTGTGTTTAGTTGCTTATACAATGGTAATCATGTGTGCCCTTAGTGGGCAGTAGGATCCTGACACAACCAACCCACTTTACCAACTATTCTACATCTCATCAATGAGTTGTTTTCATTTGTTCAGTTTAAAGTAAACCCACTTTTAAACTGGTGTGGAATCCAACCTAGACACATCGAGAGGTTTGGGTCTCCCCTTGACATACAAATGATAAAAGAAGAAACAACTCACCAAAAAAGCAAAAAGGACCTAAAAGAAGCAAATATGATGAAAAAGACAAAAATCACATTTGACTAGTGCAAAAACTAATTGATTTTAGCTGGAACAAAAATAAGATTAAGTTAATGAAGAAATAGGCTCAAGTCTCAAAAATAAACATCTAGGTCCCCTAAGGACCAACAGACTAATTTTGGCTAAATTGAGACCTAGAGTAGTGATGAGCCCCAAAATGGCTCATTATAACCATGAAATAACATCATTTTTCCTTGCATAAGAATTGAATCTAAGTATAATTTTTGAACTTATAATTTATTTAGAGTAAAATAGAAAGTACATATCATAATTATTTCTGTATAATTCATTGATATCTCTTTGTTAGTTATTTTCAATGATTATAGGAAAAAAGATGTCAATATGTGCATATGCAGTCCATATTAAGCTAGAAAAGATGGAGTGTGAAGATTAACCATTCAAGAACAATATTGGATTAGTTTTGGAGTCTTCTATAGTAACTCCCAGAGAAGATCTAGCATTTTGGTCAAGCTATGGACTCACCGAGTCTACACTAATGAACTTCCATAAGTGAGCTACCAACTTATACAAGTGATCTATGCACTTCCACAGGCAAGCTACAAACTTCCATAGGCAAGCTACAGACTTCCATAGGCAACCTATGAACTTCCACGAGACTACTATGGACTTTGATAGGCTTGCTATAGACTGTAACAGAACTACGATAGACTTATTTAGAAAGTATTTTAAGTCATTCTAATAATTTTTAGTCCATTATAGAATGATCGAGATCATTTATAACTATCACAAGAATATTTTCCATTTAGAGTGTTTATATATATGAAATTTCCATTTGAATATTGTATCTAAATATAGATTTGTATAATTTTATTCCAATAAATATCTCTCTCCATATTTTATGGAGATTGAGATTATGTTGTATTCTTATAATAAATATCTCTCTCCATATTTTGTAGAGATTGAGATAGCCTATAATATCTATGTTGTTATTTTTGAATAAGGTGTTGGAAGCATAAGATTATAAATGCAACCTTCCACACCCAAATGTAATGAATCATTATATTATTTCTCTCTATTATTCTAATTAATCTATTCTGAAGTTTGTGTTCTGAATAAATCCTCATATAAGGAATGATCTAGCCACTTATTCAAAGGAATATAGATTACTATACTTTTATTTATTTATTTATCTACAATTATCATTTTTTTGTATATTATTAATTTATTTTATTATGTATGTAACTATTAATTTTTATAATTTTTTTATTAACATGTAGGTGCTTTATCTATTTAGTATTTCTTCTCAATTCATAAATTTATTTTTCTACAAGTGTGATTTAATTTTATGCATGTTTGATTTAATTTATGCAAGAATATTTTTCACTTTTTGCAAGTGTGAAGTGTGGTAGAAGGGACCATTTTCTAGATATTTATTTATCCTATTTCATATTGACTTCAAAAACCAACCCTGAATTGACATTATTAAATGAAGGAGATTGACAACACTCATCAAATAACATAAATAATAACACATGCATTTGACTGGTGTAGAAACCAATCAATTTTAGCTAGACCAAAAACCAACATAGACTAATAGATCAAGAGGCCCAAATCTCAAGGAACCATTAGGGTCCCTAAGGGACCAATAGTCTAATTTTGGCTATATCAAGAACTAGCCTAGATACAAATGGAGGTCTAAGTCTATAAAATATAATAAAAAGAGAGAATACTTGCAAGGTTCACAATGAGAACTGAATCCAATAAAGCACTATTAAATATAAGGGAAAAAAAACCACACAAACCATGAAGGTTCTAAATAGGCCCTCAAATCAAAATAATCTAGTATTTACCTGGGTCCAGAACTAGCCTAGGCATAAAGCGGGGGCCATGTCCTCATATCATTGAAGGAACATTCCATAGGGAATCCACAACTAGTCCTACCAAAGAAAACAACTTCAAGAAAAAATCTTGGACCAACCAAAACACCAACAAGGAAAATTTTATTTAAATCTAAAAATTTCAAGAATTTGAGAGAATCCCCAAAACTAGAACAATCATGCCCCCCATGGGGCAATCTGAGTTCCCAAATGGATCCTAAACCCAACCTAAAATACTTAATAAGAGATAAATTCCATGAACATGAAATACTAGGGTTTCTAGCAAGTACTCCAATGTAAGAATAAAACAAAGACTTACTTTCCAATGATTGATTACCAACACAAATGAGAACCAAGGTTTCCTTCTTCTTGGAGATAAAATAGTACTAGCTTAGTCCAACCAAGCCCTCTTCTTGAGATACTTTCATCAAAAAAATTCCTTCCTTCCAAGTCTTTGTCAAAAACTTGAGTAATATCCTTATGCACCAGTTAATGTTGAGACCCATGCAAACTATATAAGATCTTGGGATTTTAAGAGTAATCCCTAGGTTAACACAACATTGAATCTTAAAATCATGGAACTAGTTCCAACTACCAGAGGGAACCAAAAGTAGTAAATTGATGGAAAGGGTGAGCCACTCACCCAAACCTTTCATGTCTAAAACTACCACAAACAGGGCCACATGGGTTACTAAAGCTAGTCAAATGAGGATTCCTACAACAAAGGTCAATAAAGAGGTAAACAGTTATAAAATCCCTAACCCAAAATAGGGAATATCCCTTAAGAAAATTCTCTATAGAGTGAGCTTGGATCTCCAATCCCTCAAAATAGAGGCTAGGAAGACATGGTTCGAACCAAACAGTTTGATCTAGGCACCAATTTAGGCGACAATTCAGGTGACAGTTCCACCCCAATTGATGACAAAACTTCCGGGAGCCATAACTTTTGCACCATAGCTCCAATTGACTTGCCATTTGAACCGTTGGAAAGATAATAATGAGGATAATGTCATGAAATAGAATTGAGCTCTACATAATGAATTTTGACACTTGAAAACCCAATAGAAGTGCCTCAAATTTCAATTTTAGTAGTGCAGTCTAAAAATAGTAAGTTTCTAAAAATAGTAATTCCTCAAATTTTGTATTGTTTTAAATATTGGAAGTCAAAATCCTTGATCTCCCTCAAAATTGGTGACCTTCCACATCCTCCCCATGCTTTCAAAATGTGTAAAAATGAAGAGGTAACCCGAAATGTGAAGACAGACATCTCTTCCCAGAGATAAGCATATATTTGTATTGCGATCTTGAGTAATACTACATCTCTTCTCAGAGAATTCATTGTTACTGTGTTATTTCTATGCTATTGAGATATTTATCAACTAGAACTTTTGAGTTTTGGATCACAATTCTTGGCCATACTTCCAATAATCAGTGAGATGAATGACAAAAACTTAGAATGTAGATGAATTCGAACCATATTTCCTTATATTAATAGAGCTAGGTTAGGATTCATAAAAACATACACCCTTACCAGTCACTCTTCTAATGTACATTTAGAAGGAGCATAACCCTGACACAATTCTTCTTCACAAGGACTCAAATCCATCAATAGCTTGGTGGACCAACATTACTATGCTTCAAGCATGGGATTTTTTAATGTGAATCAAAATGGTCCAAGAGCCAAGGGAGATCTCTCCTGATTCAATCAAAGTAATATGGATCTCCCAAATGATGGCTTTCTATAGAGCAGTAATGTAGGTCAAATATTTTGACTAATTTTTAGTAGACCAAAAACCCCTCAAACTAACCCTGAAGGTTGTCACAAACAGTAATTAATGCTATAATTAAAATGTAACTCCAAGAGGCTTGGAGAGGTAGGGCAGATAAGTGGACAATAGGAACAAACTCAGATATAAGCTTGAGACTAGAGACATGTTTGAAATATAGAGAGAAAGAAAGGGAGTGAGTCTACAAATGATCGATTCTCATTTGAGTTATTTTCATTTGATAACAACTATAATTTAACTCTATATTCCTTAAAAAACTATATACTCTATCTTAAAGTTATTAAAAACCCATCTTTATATATTGTTGACTAATTTTTATTTTCTCTTCTATAAATACACATATTTTAATTTTTAAAAATCCTTGATTTTAGTTTTTCAAAAACATTATGGATAGTTCCTTAAAATTTTAATATATGAAAAGAATTCTTCAATGTTCTAAATCCTAATATTGAAAGAAAATAAATCTTCTTCTAAATTTTAATATGATATATATTATTTTTCATTCATTTAATTTTTAATTTATTTTATAAATTCCTCACCCTATCATAATTCGTTTTGATCTTTTGAAAAATATTCCTCATTAGTTAGTGGTAGCGAAATTAAAATGATAAAAGGTATGAATAAGCTTGGGAATTTTCGTATTTCCTTGAAAAAGTTTTTTTCTCCAAAATCCTTTGTAGAGAAGAATTTAAATCTGGGATTTTTTTTTTCCTTTTTACACATTATCATCATCATTTCAAGTAACCTTACTTCTCTTATGGAAGGAAAAGTACGAAAGGTGAGGTGTGTAAATATTTTAATTCTAAAAGACATATAATATGTTTATATTTATTATAGATTAGGTGATGTATATTCATGGTTTTGCAAGTATTATCATATTCATTTGTGTTATATCTACTAAATGGCATTAAAATTATTGTTAAAAATAGCCACGAACCCATCACTACATTCTTAATAACTAGAGGGTAAAAACTTACACATGATATATATGTCGAGGCAGGAAACAACTTTTTGGATTACAATTAAAATGAATAAACTTTTGTGGAATCCAATTGAAAAGAGTAAAAATATTAAAATAAATAAATATATTTATATATTCAATATTTTATTTAAAATTAAAATGTCAAATTTATAAAAAAAATCAAGTTTGAGAGACTAATTTTATAAACATTTCGGTATATTGGATGTTGAAATTTTAATGTTTGAAATGGAGTTTAAAATTTCTATGGAGGAAAATTGTTCTCTTCTTAATAGCATTTCTTTAACAACAGTAAGACATGTTGTCTTTAACTTGAGTAAAGGGAAATCCCCTGGGCCAGATAGGTTTCCTATTAAATTTTATCAAAAAATTTGGGATATTATTTAAGAGGACTTGTTAAAGGTTATAGAAGAAGACAGAACTATTAAATTTATTCTTAAACAAATCAATAAAACCTTCATTTCTTTGGTTCCAAAGGTTCAAGAGGTAACAAATATTTATAGCTTTGATCTCATTACTCTATGTAATTTTTTGTACAAAATCATTTCCAAAATTATAACTAATAGATTTCAGCCCCTCCTCTATAAAATTATTTCCTTGAATAAGGTGGGTACGCAGATGGAAGAGAAGTCCTTGATATGATTGTGTTAATTCAAAAAGCCATCTATTCTATGCAACACCAAAAAACCCTGACTATTCTCATAAGGTTGGATCTCTCCAAAGCCTATGATAGATTTGATTGGCCTTCTTATTAAAAATGCTCAAGAATTTTAGTTTTTCTAAAGAATGGATTCTCTAGGTGAAAGGCTATATTTCCTTAGTTTATTTATTGGTTTTGGTTAATAGTTATCCCAACAAGCCTTTTGGAGACTACAGAGTTATTTAAAAAGATACCCTCTTTCTCATTGTTCATTTATCATTATGGAAAAAAGTTTCAGTAGAATTATTTCAATATCTAGATAAGAAATAATTATTAAAGGTGTTATTCTTGCTAGGGTACTTAAACTGATGATGTATTTTCATCTTGTAGATGATTATACCCTGATGGGCACAACTATGACTCAAGAGGATTCAAACTTTAAAGAAATGTTGAAACTATTCAAGGAAGGAATTAGTAATATTAATAGTGAGGATAAGTCAAAACTTGATTTCTTTCAAACATCTCTTGGACAAGAATCTATGATTCTAGACAGACTTCGCTTTCAGAAAGCTTCTTTGCCAGTTATGTACCTTGGTGTTCCTTTGAGAGAAAACATACTTTCTAATTGGAGATGGTTAGTGGATAGGATGAAAACTAAAATTTACAAGTATACCAATAAATGACTTTCTATGGGTGATGAATCACCTTGATCAGGAATATTCTATAAGTTATTCCCATGTACTTATTTTTCACCTTGCAAGTCCTAAGACGTTATTCAAAGAAATTGATTAAACATACCACAATTATTAATGGAAAGGGCCTTAGCTTATTAAAAAATGCTCCTTGGTGAAATTTATTATTCTTTGTCTCCACAATAAATAAGGAGGTTTGGGCTTTCATTCGACTCAGATAAATGATTAAACTTTAATTGCTAAGATTTATTGGCGTCTTCTTTAGTCTCCATCACAACTTTGGGTGAATTTTTTAAGAACCAAATATGCTAAAAATAAACTTCATGATCAAATTATCTAGTTCTCCCATCCCTCAAAAGGCTCTCATCTATTGACTATTCTAAAACATGGTGTATTTGATTAAGAAAAAGTTGTTTTGGATCATTAATAATGGTAATAATTCTGAGTTTTGGACTAATTCTTAGGATGTTTATCCCCTGTTATTAAATAATATCTCCATTTTCATGGGCTCATGGAACAAATGTATCATGAAGATTGGATTATGATTTCCAAGTAATCAAATAGACCATTTTATCAGTATAAATACAAGTCACCATTTCAATCCAATATAGAGGAAAATTCATTTTTTGATTGTTATTACTCTCGCTTCTTTCCTAAATCTACATTTGAATGAGTTGTTGATTAGATATTGTCTTAGAGGAAAAGCTTGTCTTGTGGAATATTGAATGCAATAAAAGGAGTCCTTTTAGCCTAGAAATTTATTCAACCTTTGAGAAACTTACAACTATAAAAATATCTTACAAATCACAATTGGCCAAGGAGGATATTGAGGCTCAATAGGTCTTGTTCAGGGTAAGTATATTCTTACCCTAGCTCTTTAATTTAATAGATAGAAGTTGCATAATTGACTGGTTAATGAATGTATATCTAGTTCTTTAAAATTTATCTACACTTATACTTAGTTTTGCTATATGATTATTTTAAATTTACATATATCCACCTTAGGTAGCCTAGGCCCCCATTTGCCTAACATGTATCTTTGTTTGTTTTGATATGTTTCTAACCCTTCCTTATTACTCACATTTCTTGATTGCGATATCTAATTACAAAAGAAGAGACCTAGTTAGATAAATTTCATTATGTTTATTCCTAGAGGCTTTGAAACTTTCTCTACTAAAATTGTGTTGTAGGTGCTCCTCTTGCTAGGTTTGTGTATCCATTTAGTCATACCCTGATTCATTAACTATCAATATGATCTATTTTAATTACCTTCTCCATGTCTAAATATTTAGATAGGATAGTTATAGGTCAACCCCAGCTCATTACATACATTCTAATAAATCTAATATGAAGCTAACCATTGCATTCACTTCTTCAACTAATTGTATCAAATAAATATATACAATTCAGTCTCTAAATTTTATCTAAATAAATGTTTTGTTTTAACTACCCATCAAAAAATAATAGTGTGTCCCACTTTTTTGGCATAAAGTGGCCACATATACTTCTAATTTATCCTCAAAATTCTTGAGTTTGGGTCATTAATATTGATAAAAAAAATTGTTTTAAATTATATATATATATATATATATATATATATATATATATATATATATATATATATATATATATATATATATATATATATATATATATATATATATATATATTAATGATGTAGTGCATATACATTTTTCTAATTTTTACAAAAATCATTAACTATTTTTTAGGATTTATTTTTTAATTATTTTTTTTAATCTTTTATTTCTACCTAGTGGGACATGGTATTATACTTTCAATATAGTTTCTTCTTTAGATATGTTTTCACTTATATTGAAAAAATAGATATAGTTCTACATCAACATATTTCACCACATTTATCTTCAGTAAACTATATCAAAAACATCCATATATTTCTATTCAGATACCATCTCAAAAAACTATTTTGATAAGCGCTATACAATTTTAGCCTCATATTTAAGTTTCTTCTACTAAACTAAATCAGATAATTCAATATAGTTTTATTCAAACCCTATTTACAATCAACTATATTGATCTACTTGATAAACTTTTGTTTTTCTTTTTTTCTTCTATCTAAATCTCATTTTATAACAACTATATCATTGTTTGACTTAGTTTTATAATTCAATTATTTTCAATAAACTGCTTTGACCTATTTTATTTACTATTATACCTCTATTTGTAATTATTTATTTATATACTATATGAATCTAATTGATATAGTTTTATACTATGTATACATTTACATTAGCCAATGTTAATACAATTCTATTTGTTTTACTTTCAAACATAAGAAAGTAAAAATAATTTTTGTTTCATAATTTAATCACACATTTCATTTCAATTTGACTACATGTTTATTTTAATTCATAAATGGTAAAAATCAATTTTTGATATTGATTTTCAAACTTTATTTTCTATTTGTTTGGCTTTGTCCAGAAGATATGTTTAGGTAATTTTAAAACTAGATAGCTATAGTTGTGAAGGGATACATGGTGTTTTGTTTATAACCTTTGTCTATTATTTATATAGATATTGGCAAGAGGGGCTTGCCTCAATACTCATAACCATAATATAAAGATAGAAATATAATTTAGTTTTCATGTGTTTATGGTATATCAAAAATTCCTAGGATTCTAATTTCATTTAACTCTAGAAAACTAACTATCCATTTGATTCTATGGTGCACCTAATAGGAGTTTACTACCTGAAGTAGTTACTTTCAACTCACCCTTAAAAATATGTTTAGTGGGATACATGTATGGTTCTACGTATATAATCAATGCTCTAAACATTGCAATGACACTATCTAATAGACAAGAAAAAATATATGAATTCCCACACTATCAAATAAATCCTTTTAATACATCTACCTGATCTTATTTTTGTAGAAATAGTTAGCAAAAATAATTAGATTTCAATTTTATCATTACTATTATATTTTTTTATTACATATTATATCATCCAACATGAATACATTTACTTATGTATGCAAAATACATCAATTGGCTTGATATAATATTCCATGTTTGCATCCCTAACTATATCAAACACATTGATGCAATCTATCATTCTATGCCCCATCTCTTTACATGTGTGAATGTATCAAAATACTCTGTACAATTCATTTTTATATACTTTTATCTTAAAGACTTCATTAAATTTTTTGAAGTAGTCTATTTCTTATAGTTTTAAATCCTCCCAAATGAAACTAAATGATCTTGATAAAATTTGTATCTTAATATTTAAAATATTGATATAGTTCATCTCAGCCTACTTTCTATCTTTTTCACCAAACTATATTGAAAAAAATGATATAGTTTGTTTTCACCAACCATCATTTGCAACACCTTTTTGATTATATCATATCAATCTAACTAATACTATTTTATCTTGTTTGAATTTAAACCAAGTATATTAGCTTGGATGATAATGGTCATTTTTTGTAAGCTACCCTAATTCTTATCACTCTTTCAATACAATCAACATCATGAAGTCACTATTAGGATTTTCCTTGATAGCCTCAACCCACTTAAATTTTACATGGGTTTCTCTTTTCTACCCACCATATCCACCACTGAAGACAATAATTTATGGTGCCAATATTCTCAAACTCTATGTAGAACTATCAAATGTAACATTATTAAAATCATGCAAAATGATGATTTAGATAATTTTAACATCTCTGTAAACATGGATGATAATGACATTTATATATTCCAAAAAAAAGTAATTTATCTAAATTTTCTTATTTTACAATTGGAACTATGGACACCAATCATTGGAATCCTCCTTCTAAATCTAATACTAATACTGAAATTCTTCCTTCTATTACTTCTAATTAAAATAAACCTATTGATACAACTCAACTCTGTGAAACAATGGTTCAATAAATGAACATCATGAAAACAATTAATAATTCTCAAATGATCCAAATGTAAAATCATATCTTATAAATGACTAGCCAACCTCCAATTATTATGTCTCAATAAAATCATAATTTTTTTCCTTCTCATCTTATAGATGCTAATGGGAATATCATCCCTCAACCTCTTATGCATGATAAAATTTTAAAACATATTCAAAATGAACATTTAATTCCATTCATTATGTATATAGACATTGGAGACATTTCTCCATCTATCACATATGATGGGACTAAAGATCTTGTTATTTTTCTTAAATATTTTATTAATCTCTATAAAGAATGGTCCCAAAATAATGCCTTTTCCAATTCTAGAGTTATTGTCAAAACCTTCCTGGGAGATGCATTAGAATGGTATAACCAACTCTATATACATTACGTTCTAAAACTATATGATTTATTCAATGCTCTAGTCAAGTAATTTTAACATAATGAGCTTCCTGAAAATACCTGGTTAGAATGGTTAAAATCTTCATGGGATATGGACTAGAATAGTTAAATTTCCAAAGAAGGGGTATGTTCAGTTGGATTTAGGTAAAATTATTTTCAAAATTGGAATTAAAGGGTTTTAGGCTATGAAATAAGAAAATGGAATCAAAATAAATTCATAATTTAGACTGTGTGAGTGATATGAAAAAATTACATCCCTATTACGTTCATTACTATTACTATTTTATGAATATTTTCCCCTTTTGTTTAAGGTTGTGGCTTTAATTAATGATCTTAGGATATTTATCATTGTAATTTACCTTATTTTCTATGTTTTAATTTCATGAATTTACCCTTTGGTTGAAGGATTTGACGTTATTTAATGATCTATGGATCTTATTTAATTATTTAAATTCTCCTATGTGGATATTTGCATTTTATGACACTTGATTGACTATCTTACTTATTTTCATGTTGTTATTCTCCTTGAATTATTTTTCCATCCTCTATGATTTCTTTGGGTGGGTTAGAATGAGGAGAATATTATAACTTTGTGTTTGGAAGTGCATTTATCACCACTAAAACCATTACTACATTGCTACATAGCTAAGAGGGTCCCATTATGGTGCTAAGAGAGGTGGTTTAGTCCCAAGGCTAGTGTTTGAATATTCTTTCAATTACAAATGGTTTTTTTCAACTCTTCCATAAATAATATTATTTATTATTAATAGTTTGACTACATGCCATGGGAAAGTGATTTTATTTCAAGTGACTATCAATTTTGGGACCCTATTTTAATGTGATATTTTTCTATCGTTTGATTGTTTTATGGTGGATTCCTTACATTTATGAATTTACCTTTGTTGATTGATTTGACATCCTTATTATTTATTTTATCTTTTATTGATTTTTTTGATTTCCACCTTGAGCCAACATTTTTTATTTATTTAACCATTTTGTGACCCTTGTTCATTTTAGTTCACTCATTAAATAATTTCAAAATATATTGAATGTAAATATTTGATTACAAATTTATGGGTTGATATATAATTGAATTGAAGAGTGTATATACATATAGTTCAATAGAGTATTCAGAAGATTTCTCAAACATGTGCCCTTTTCTTGAGGGTTCCTAGGTGGAATATGGCACTAAATTATTTCTTCATCAAAATATATCCTCTTATGATTATGTTTTGGGTATTCAAATAAATAAGAAAACAAGTTTCAAAAATAGAGGAACACATTGTATCTTTTTTTCTTATCACATTAGGTTTCTGAAAAGAAGTTAAATTATAAAAATATAATATGATAGAAATTGATATACTTTGTGTCTCACAATATTATTTTTTAATCATCTAGAATGCCCATGAAATTTTTGATACTTAAATAATGGATTAAATAGCTTGTAAATTATTTATAACTAAAGACCATAATGTAAATTTATTGGCATTGTTTCTTTATGAATAAGGGAATGCACACATCATTGATTAGGAAGATGCTTAATAAATGGATTAAGAAAGGGACATCTGAAAACTATAGTTTATGCAGTTATGGAAAATGAATTTGGGTTTTGCTTGAGGAAATGGTAAAATTTATCTTGAGGAATATCAAATCCAAACCACCTTTTATACTTTGAATCCCTTTACTTAGATGGTAGACTTCCATTTATTTTTTAATAAACAAATCTAAGTTAGTCCATTTGCAACTATATCATGTATTAATAACTAATATATGACTTTATGTTTAAATGAAACTAGCATGTTATTATGTACTCTTATTTTATAGAGACATAGACACCATAATAGATAAACATGTAACTAATGAATTTAAATAGGCCTCTTTGTTGGCATGTTGTTACCATTGATGTCAAAAGGGTGCATCATGTAAAGGCATAATGGTCATTGATGTCATAGATGTATCAATTCAAGATTTATTGTGTGTGATATCAAGAAGTATCTTGTGATGGTTGATGTCAAAGATAACTAAGGATAGATGGAAGAATGTGATATGTCAAGGTAAATGAAAGAGTAGGTGCATGAGAGAAAATAATGTTGCCATGAGTGTTGCCATGAGAAATAATAATGTCGTCATAAGAAGAAGAGTGTTGCATGTATGATATTTATCATGAATGTTATGAGAATGGAATGTATAGGTCATGAAATAGTGTTTGAAGACAACTAATGTCTACATAGGAAACTTTTGGTACTCATAGGCCTTATATGATAGTGATCTGTAAAGAGTGTTTTTATGAAGTGGTTAGACCTAAAATTTTTTGTAAAGCTTGGATAATGTTATATGGGGTATATTTTGGTTGTGTTTTAAAATATATTTATGTATATGGAGGTCAAAGGTATTCTAAGGGATCGATTTTACACGTTACTAGAAAAACCTAATGCAATTTGGTCTCCATGAGTCCTAATAGAGAAATAAGGCCTAAATGAGTTATGAACGACCAAGATGGATCCAAATTATTATTCAAGAATGTTAATAATATGTTATAAGACCTATTATATGTCTAAACTAAGAGTTTTAAGGTATATGTCTGACCAAGTTGAGTGTAACCTATTATATATATAAGGCAGTTTAGGCCTATTTGAGTATGCAAGCAGTGAGTGAAAAAGATGATGCATGGTTGAAAAGAACAAGGCCTTGAAATGAGTTGAAAACCTTTAGAGGAGAGTATATAATTATACATGATAATAATGCATGTTTTATAAATATGAAGATCAGACATACATGACCTAATCATATTTGATGAGGATTAGATAAATGGTGTGAATAGAGGGTATGCATATAAGTGAGTAAAATAGAATATGTATGATTAGAATAATGTTGTGTAATATGTTATATACCCTTATGAGAGATAATATAATCATTTAATGAAGATCATATAGGTGTTATATAGTTTAAAATCAAGGTTATATGACCTATTTAGTCTTGAAGAGGGCTAGTTGAGCCAAGAAGTCTAGAGGCAATTTTGAGAGAGATAAAATGGAGTAGAACTAAAGGAGTGATCATTATATGTTGATTATCTATTGAGAGGATATAAAATTTTCATACAATATGTGTTCTTTGTTTTCCCCCAAAAATATCACTCATTTTTGGGACAACATTTGAACTATTTTGGTCCTACAGACCAAAATTATCTCTTTCTTTTTTAAAATTTGTCCTGGGCATTCAAATTTCTCATTTTTCAAGCTTCTCAGAAATCTACAGACTCTATAGGCTTGAATCTATAGACTCAATAGGAAGAGTAAATCTATGGACTTTTTAGGCCAAGTTCAATGGGCTTTATAGGTTGATTTCTACAGACTTGATTTCTACGGACTCTGTAGGCAGGTTCATTTCTACAAGTTCAACGGGCTTCACAGTTTCTATAGGCGGGTTCAACCAAAAGAATCAATTTCTATCACTTGGTCATTTTCAAACACTTTGTTCAAAGGCTTGGTTCATTCAATTGAACTATTGGCTTGAATCATCGGCTTGAACCATTTTGGTACAAAGCCTTGATTCAACGAAGTGGTTCAACGTCTTGTGGTTTGACCAAACGGTTCAATGTTTGGTTCAATCAAGTGGTTCAACACATTTGGTTTAATGAAGATCAAAAAGACTCAGCTGAAAAAAGAGAATGAACCATTGAACCATTGAACCAAAGTTGGTTCAATCGGTCGGTTCAAGTGACAAAGTTCAAAGGAGTGCCCCAAGAGTCAAAGACACAAGTGCCCTTGCGAAGGGAATTTCCATGGCAAAAAGTGACCAAAGCAAGCAAACAGACTGAGACAAAAGCTTGACAAAATCTTGTCGATGCTGCCAAGTGTCGACGGTTGAGCCCCACTAAACTTTTTTTCTGTGAATTGGCAAATATTGCCACGTGTCCCTTGCAAAATTTGGCAGAAGCTGACAAGTGTCAATCTCCACAATTTCTCCCTCCTACTTCTTGTTTTCATAAAGATTGTGGTGGACCCCTAGTGAGCTGCTAAAGAAAGCAGAATGTGCCATGTGTCATCATCTACTTGACTCTCCAAAGACGAGCAGAAGCTATCACCTATTCATTTATAACTCCATAAAGAGTGACACGTGTCTACGTCTGAGTTTTGAACAAGTTTCTAAGCTCATCCTAAGCATTTTTTGAGCACAGTAGATACCGCCACGTGTTATCATCCATCTGAATCTAAAATAAGTCTTGAATGTTTTCAAAGGCCACTAAAGCACAGCAGATACTGCCATGTGTCATCTTTCACAAAGCTATCAAAGCCATGGAAGCTGCCACTTGTCCTTTGTAAGTTAAGCAGAACATGCCAAGTGGCATCATTTGCATGAATCCAAATGAGTTATGCATAGTTTTATAGTGTTTCTAAAATGCAATGGAAGCCGACTCGTGTCATCCTCCATAGGATTGTCAAGAGGCAAGCAGAAGCTACCACCTTCTCTATTGTAAATCTGTGGAGAGCGACAAGTGTCTGCACCCATGATTCTAAGTTTCTAATAAGTTTTAAAGCCTCTATCAATAAACATTTCTCAGAGTCCCACAAAAGTTTCCACGCGTCTTCACCTATTTAGCAGTGGAATGTGCCACGCGCCAATTGCTAAAGACTAGCAAAAAGCGAGGAAGGAATAGAACAACAAACTAAATCTAGGACCCAATTCAATTAATCAGAAAAGGAGGAATGATGAAGGTAAGATCAGATCGTCAGGTGGACATTGAAAGTTGTAAACTTTCCATAAGTGTGACTTGTTTCCCTGCATTGATAAAATCAAATGGGTAAAATGCCCCTAAGTTCCATCCTATCTTCTTAACAAATTCCAACGCAACATAATGTGTTACTGTTCCCTAGTCCTTCTTGAAATGGATATATAAGGGACTCTCTTCTATTGTAAAATATATCTTTTTGACAATCAGAACAAAACTCTACCCAAATTGAAAGGCACTTCTGAGACTTTGAGCTTAGTTTGTTTATCATATTTTGTTATTAGAATAAGAAAGCAAATGGTTTTTCAGACTTTGTGCTATAATATCTTTGTTGTTGAGGAAACTATTCTTATGTCTTTTTCTTCAATATATCTTTTATTCCTTTAATTCAACAAGCAAAATTAGTGACAACAATCAAGAAGGTGTCCTGAAGAGTCAACTGTGGAGAGACTTTGTGCCCCCATAATTGCCTTTAGTGTGTTTTCTTTTCATTTCTATGTAAAGGACCTTGGGATGACTTTGTGGCCTCATTTTCCTTCATATCTTACTCTTGAGCAATCCAAGTAAAGACTTTGTGCTGCATCTCGATTTGCTAGTTATTACATCCTTTGTTACATTTTGTTGTTACTACCTGGAGTATTATTGTGGCTTGTTGAATAGTACTTCTTAAAGAAGAGGAGTGCTTTATGTCATTTTCCTTGAGTTTCTCCTTTGATCCACACACATCATCTCTGAAGAAAGAGAGATGGATGGTTTGTCCTACCCTTGAGTATTATTTTCTCCTTATATATATATATATATATATATATATATATATATATATATATATATGGAACCTCCCCTTGATGAGAGGAGAGATCAGTCCCCTTTTGATGTGGTAAACCTACACATTTGGATGACTAATCTTCCTACTTTGGTGACTCCCACAGTTTTTTGGCGACTCTGTTGGGCATATCATATCCATTATCCATTTATAATCTATCTATTCACCTACACACTAACTAGGAAAGAATGCACAATTTAAAGCCTCAATCTTTAACTAAAGCAAGGTCAATTCTTTTCCATTTTTATTTCACAATCTGGCAGATTCAAGGTATACACGAAGTCAAAGGGCTAAAGGTATCATTGACCATGTATTCGAGTTAGTACAGCAAAGTGATTTTGATCTATTTCCTTCACCATCTCATCTCCAAGGAACCAAGAGTTTTCCTCCTACTAAAGTCAGATCTCCATTTCCAAACGAAGTATCTACTTTTGTTGTTGATAAAGCTTTGCCAATAGTTACCCCTCTAAGATTTGTTATCCCTCCTTTTCATAATCCTACAATGGTAGTTCAAGGCCTCTGGGGTAATGCTTTTGGTCCTCTCAATCTTACTCCACCTCTACATGAGCTTCCACACAGTTCAAGGAAGAATTTCCCCAAATTCTATGGTGATGAGAAAGTTCATCTTGATGAACACATTGCAGCATTTAGCATAGCTTATGGAGTAATCAGAGTAGAATTTGAAGATGTAATAGTCAGGCTTTTCATGGAGACACTACAAGGTGCTGCTATAGATTGGTTTTATCATCTACAAGCTCAGTCAGTGACTGATTGGAATACTCTCAAAGCTAAGTTTGAAGCCAGATTCAAACTTGTAGAAGATGCACATACACTTCTAGCTCAACTTACACAGATGAAGAAAGAGCCTCATGAGCCTATGAGAGACTTCATAGCCAAATTTGACAAACTGAGAAACAAAATCCCTATAATTACTCGACCTACAGCTGATAATCTCAAATGCTTTTTCATTAATTCTCAGCTACTTGAAGTAAGTTTTCTCTTAAGACGTGCTGGTCAAATAGATCTTGTTGCAGCTCAACTTTTGGCCACTGAGGTAGAAGATGATCTCATCTTAGCACAAAAGACAAGAAGAGATCCAAATAAAAATAGAGCTTCATCATCTTCTGAATATGCATCTACAGGTACTACAAATCCAAAGGTGTAGAAATTAGTAAATGAGTTGCTTTCTCTCAAAAAGCAAATGGCTCAAGGAATGTCTTCTACTCCTTCATATAGAAGGACATTCCCAAATCAGTCATATCAGGGCAATGCTACCAAGAATCAAGGGCAATAGAATCACTTCCTTCCCCACAAGGGAAACTTGCCCTGCAAGCTCCTCTAACCAATTCAGCAATGGGATATCTTGAAGCAAAATCAGAATTCTCTTTCTAGCCTGAATTGAATCAAGAAAATGAAGTTGATCTCCTTGAAGACAATCAAGAAGAATCAGCTAGCGACTCCCACATTGGTTTCCTGAATTATTAGGATGAACCCAAAAGCAAAGAAGAAGATTTTGATGGATCATATGCAGTGTTTACCAGATCCAAGAATTAATCAGTCTAGTAAGCTGATAAAGAGAAGACAAAAGAGCAACCGTAGCTAGCAGTCATGATTGCTAAGTGTGGAACCATTCTACCTTTTCAGTCAAAGGACCTAATAATCACCTAAAAGGCAAATACATCAATCTCACCTTCCTCTTCTAATTCAAATTCACAAACTAGTCCACCTCCCATCCCTCCTAAAACTTAGAAAGTTGAAGTACCTTTCTCTGTACCTAGTTCAATTTAGCCATTTGACATAATCGATCATGTCAAAAAGAAAAAAATACAAATGTCTGAGTTCAAATATCTGCAGTCCAATCCTGATCAATTGAATAAGCTGGTCCAATATGTCAAAAACCAAAATGTCCCTACAGGACAAAAAGCTAAAAAGGAAACTCTTGATTCTCCAAATAACATGCCTATTCCAAATAATCTGGTCATTACTCCCCCATCTACTCCTGGAAAAATAGAACCTTTCTATGTTTTTCTGTTAATTAATGGCCACAAGCTAAGTAACTGTATTATAGACTCAGGCGCATCTGATAATGTCATGCCAGCTAAAGTAGCTGAGACTCTTGATCTCACACTGACCAAGACATTGGGAGATGTTTCTCCATGGAGAATAAGCAAGTACCATTGTTGAGGCAAATCAAAGATGCCCAATTTGCATTTGCAGCCTTTTTGGATAAGAGAATCAAGATGACTATCTTGGTGGCTGACGTCCCAGCATCCTATGGCATTTTTCTTGGATGAAATTTTTGCAAGGACGTGGGAGGATAACTAAGCATGGATCTATCTGAGGCAAGGATCCCTGTATAAGGAGTAATGAAGAGGTTGCTCCCTGAAAAGGAAGCAAAATATGTGGTCACCCAGACATCAGCCCCTAAAGCTCAAATTATTTTTGAATCCACAAGTATGGGTAACTATTTTCTATCTACAGATGAAGTACATGAAACACTTGATATAATTCTTGAAAGGGTCAACTCAAAAATTAGTTCAACAAGAATAGTAGAAAAACTAGTACACTGCAGTACAGACCAAGAAAGATCCTCCATCTCTGATGAAGGAAAGTCTAAAGAAAAATTAGTATCAGATGAGATATGTACTTTGGAATTTGATGATAGTTATTCCTCTACAGGTTCAGGAGCTGGGATTGTTTTGAGATCTCCTCAAGGAGATATGTTCCCTTCATCTTACAAATTATAGTTTAGCAACACTAACAATACAGTTGAATACGAATCTTTGTTGCTTGGCATGAAGGCTGCTCAAGAAAAAGGCATCAAGTTTCTTCATGCCAAAGGAGATGCTATATTAGTAGTTTGTCAAGTGAGGAACTTATACCAAACTAAGAATGAAAGATTACGCCACTACCACAACCTGGTTTGTGATCAAATTGAATGCTTTGATGCTTTCCACATTTCTGCCATACCTAGAGAGTCTAATGACAGAGCTGATGCACTTGTTTCAAGAACTCTCTTAGTTCCTCATTCAGATTTCAAAGAAGACAGATATACCATTGAGCTGGTCTATATACCAAGTGTTCCTGACAATGCTGATCATTGGCAAGTATTCAATGATGATCATCAAATCATTACCTTCCTGAAATGAAAAGATAATTTTAAACAACTATGTTTTGAAGGCAGTGAATCTCAGAAGAATGAATCTGTGTCTGAATCCAATTCAGATATAAATAAAGAATTCTTACAGATGAAAGGAAACAAAATTTCTAAAGGCCTATTTTTTCTTGAAATGTTGTTTAACAAACATGATAGATTCATCAAACAACAGCAAATAGACTCGAGTTTCTCTCAGGGATTCAATCAAGTGAATCTGACTACTAAAGAAAATCCCAATATGGTCAATATTGGTAAGTGTTGCACCCCTAAAGAAAGATTCAAGTTCACTTCTTTACTCCGTGAATAAATAGATGTCTTAGCATATTATTAGAAAGACCTAAAGTCTCTCAGACCAAATGAAATCTGCCATGAGATTCCTCTCAAGGCTGACTCAATGCCATACAAGCAAAAATCTAGACAGTATAATCCAAAAATATCAAGTATTATTTTGTCTGAGATACAAAAAATGTTAAATGCTATAATCATCTTCCCAATCCATCATTCCACATGGATTGAAAACATAGTGCCTATAAGGAAGAAGAATGGTGAAATTTGCATTTGTGTAGATTTTAGAAATCTAAATCAAACATCTTTGAAAGATAATTATCCTTTGCCAATCATAGATCAAGTGCTTCAAACAGTGACAGGTTCAGAGATGTTATCAATGCTGGATGGCTTCTTAGGATATAATCAAGTTGAAGTTGGTGAAGCAGACCAACATAAGACTGCATTCACTACACCTTGGGGTACATTTGCATATAGAAGAATGCATTTTTGTTTAATAAATGCTAGTGCTACCTTTTAGAGAGCTATGGATTTGGCTTTCAAAGATGAGATTAGTAAATTCATAGTGGTATACTTTGACGACTTGACTATCTTTTCAAAGCATCGATTTGATCATGTACACCATTTGCAACAAGTGCTAGAGCATTGCCACCAGAATGGTATTTCCTTAAATCCTAAAAAGTCTATTTTTGGAGTAATAGAAGGAAAACTCCTTGGACACATTGTGTCTAAAGAAGGCATAAATATTGACTCAGATAGAGTCAAGTCTATTCAAGAGCTTAATTTTCCTACAAGCAAAAATGGTGTTCATTCTTTCTTTAGAAAGGTGAATTTCTTACAGAGATTCATCCCCGAATTTGCTGAGAAAACTAGACACATTGTGAACATGATGAAAGGGAAGACCATCTTTAACTAGACTAAAGAAGGCAAATCAGCATTTCAAGATATCAAAACCGCTATTGCTCACGCCCCTACATTGGTTTATCCAGATTAGAACAAATATTTCATCATATACAACTATGCATCTGAACACACTCTTTCAGCAATTCTTGTTCAACAGGACAAGGAAGGTATGGAATCTCCTATCTCTTTCATGAGCTTCCCTCTCAAAACTTATGAGATAAAATATTCAAATATAGAGAAGCATGTTTATGACTTGGTGAAAGTAGTCAAACATTTCTGCTTCTATATTCTGAATTCACACACTACTGCCTTAGTTCTTGACACTATAGTCAAGTCTATATTAACTCAGCATGAGTTTGGCATGAAAAGAGGTAATTAGATTGCAAAGATCCAAGAGTTTGATCTAGACATTAAGCTGACAAAGCTGGTCAGGGGTAAACGCCTATACCAATTAATTGCTAACAATAAGCCAGAAGACACACAACATGAAGAAACTGAAGTGGAAGAGACACCAATAGTTCTTTTTGTCTCCACTACCAATGAGTGGTATTCAGGTAGCGCTCATTTCCTTACTTATGGTGAATGTCCTACTCATTTGTCTTACAAAGAAAAGAGGACTATCAAGTTGAAAGCTGCCAATTTTGTCTTTTGGGATAACGACATGTATAAGAGAAGCATAGATGTAGTATTCCTTTGTTGTGTAGACAAAGAGCAATAAACCCAGCTTTTGAAATCTTTCCACTATCTGGCCTATGGAGGACATTTTTTTGCTCTTATGACTGCTCACAAAATTCTATGAGCTAGGTATTACTAGCCAACTCTTTTCCAAGATGCACATAAGTGGGTGAGAAAATGTGTACTCTGTCAACAATTTGTTGGAAGACCCAAGTTAGCTACTATGCCTCTCAAGCCAGTGATCATAAAATAACCTTTCCAGCAATGGGGACTTGATTTTATTGGGACTATAAACCTATCTTCAAGTGTTAGACATGATTATGTCCTTACAGCAATTGACTATTTCACCAAGTGGGTAGAAGCAATCCCAACTAAGCATGCTACTTCAGAAGTTGTATGCAGCTTCCTCAAAGAGAATATCATTTCTAGGTTTGGAGTTCCAATCAAAATTGTTATTGATAATGCATCTTGTTTCACCTCTCAAGAGATTACACAATTTTGTTTCCATTATGGAATTATACTCTCTCATTCTTCTGATTATTTTTCACAAGGGAATGGACAAGCTGAATCCAACAATAAGAACCTGGTAACTATCATCAAGAAGCTAGCAGATGACAATCAAAGGACATGGCACAAAACATTGGTTGATGCTCTATGGGTTGATAGAATCACACCAAAGAGGGCAATTGGTGTGTCTCCTTTCAACTTCTTTATGGTATCAATGCTGAGATACCAATCACCTTAGAATTACCAACCTTGAAATTAGCAAAGGAAATTGAAGATCATACATATGAAAGTTTTCTTGATAAAATAATCATGTCCCTGACTGAGTGTCAGGAGTCTAGAACAACAAACATGCTCTGACTCAACTCGTTAGGATCTTGCTCCTCAGATAGAGCACAGTATGATTACCAAATATATAAGCAATTGAATATGCGGAAATAACCAGAAACACAAGTAACTAGAATTCACCAATAGCACAGAATATGAGAGACAATACACTATCTTGTATTAACACTAACAGAAAAGAATACATCAAAGAGCCGCCACACTCTTTCACCTTACAGAGATTCGCCACACCTCAAGTGTACAGTAATTCTTCTCACACACACTCTCCTACACAAAAACGGTCCCAACAACCAACTCACACACAGAATTGGTGTTCACCTCACCAACCAGTCAGTAATAACCCTGCCGGTACACCAAGCACTCTATAGCACTTCAAGCTGATCTCTCATGAACCTGCAACCTGCAATTCAAAGACCAAACTTACATGTAGATCACCAATGAGCTTGCAACAACCTGCAACTCATAGATCTTACAACTAGAAGGAACTCTTCCTTTCTATCTCATGCCTTAAACAATACATGCCAATGGGTCTATAAATAGATCCCTAACTCAAACACTAACTTAGACTCTTAATTTAGACAATTATCCTCGCAACCCAAGACTCTGGCTGGTCTTGACATGCAAACTCATAGTTCACTTAACTAACTGTCCGTGCAACGAAGACTTCGGGAACACATAGGCGACCGACGCCGGTCCCTGCTGGTCTGGTTCTGCCGACGTCGGCCGACTTCCTGCCGTCGCCGGTTGCCTTCTGCACTGGATCCTGTCGATGTCGGTCATGCTGCCGACGCCGGTTCCTGTAGAACTCAGCAACCATCTGTTCCTAGTTTGCAAAGGTTGAAGCTTTTAGCTCCACACCCTAACACTGAGCTGGAGGAACAGAGAACCATGGTGGTGGATAGAATTCCTGCTCATCAAAGTCTGGTAAAGAAACTCTTTGACCATAAGGCCAGAAATCATGATTTCCAGATTGGGGATCAAGTCCTGCTATGGGACAAAAGGAGAGAACCAAAGGGGATGAATGGAAAGTTTGACTCCCTTTGGAGAGGCCCATTTATAATTCATCAGCACATTGGTGAAAATAGATTTCTGCTGAAATATCAAGATGGCACACTCTTTTCTCTGCCTCACAATGGACAGCATCTGAAACACTTTAACTCCTAAAGTATCAGATCATTGCATATGTATATATGTATATTTGTACAGTTTTTAAATCTATTTTGTTTTGTTTATTTTCATTTTTGATGCCTTTCATTTCTAGGTAGCATGACTCCATAACCCAATGGTACACATGAAGACACTAGAGCTTCTAGATTCTACTCCTTTCAATTCTTTTTGCAATTGATGAAGTTCCCCAATTGGAGCCAGCTGTTGTCCCCCAAAAATATCACTCATTTTTGGGACAACATTTGAACTATTTTGGTCCTACAGACCAAAATTGTCCCTTTCCTTTTTAAAATTTGTTCTGGGCATTCAAATTTCTCATTTTTCAAGCTTCTCAGAAATCTAAGGACTCTGTAGGCTTGAATCTATAGACTCAACAGGGAGAGGAAATCTACGAACTTTGTAGGCCATGTTCAATGGGCTTTATAGGTTGATTTTTACAGACTTGATTTCTATGGACTCTGTAGGCAGGTTCATTTCTATAAGTTCAACGGGATTTATAGTTTCTATAGGCAGGTTCAACCAAAAGAATCAGTTTTTATCACTTGGTCATTTTCAAACACTTGGTTCAAAGGCTTGGTTCATTCAATTGAACTATCATCTTGAACCATTTTGGTACAAAGCCTTGGTTCAATGAAGTGGTTCAACGTCTTGTGGTTTGACCAAATAGTTTAATGTTTGGTTTAATCAAGTGGTTCAACACGTTTGGTTTAACAAAGATCAAAAAGACTCAGTCAAAAAAAGAGAATGAACCATTGAACCAAAGTTGTTTCAATCGATTGGTTCAAGTGACAAAGTTCAAAGGAGTGCCCCAAGAGTCAAAGACACAAGTGCCCTTGCGAAGGGAATTCCCGTGGCAAAAAGTGACCAAGGCAAACAAACGGACTGAGACAAAAGCCTGACAGAATCTTACGAATGCTGCCAAGTGTCGACAGTTGAGCCCCAGTAAACTTTGTTTCTATGAATTGGTAGATATTGCCATGTGTCCCTTATAAAATTTGGTGGAAGTCAACAAGTGTCAATCTCTGCAATTTCTCCCTCCTACTTCTTGTTTTCATAAAGACTGTGGTGGACCCCCAGTGAGCTGTTGAAGAAATCAAAATGCACCATGTGTCATCATCCACCTGACTCTCCAAAGATGAGCAGAAGCCATCACCTGTTCATTTATAACTCTGCAGAGAGTGACACGTGTCTATGTCTGAGTTTCAAACAAGTTTGTAAGCTCATCCTAAGCATTTTTTGAGCATAGTGGAGACTGCCACATGTTATCATCCACATGAATCTAAAATAAGTCCCAAATGTTTTCAAAGGCTACTAAAGCATAGTGGAGACTGCCATGTGTCATCTTTCACAGGGCTCTCAAAGGATATGTCATCTTCTAATTCTCATTTCACTTTGCTTCTAAAAGCCATGAAAGCTCCCACATGTCCTTTGTAAGTTAAGTGGAACATGCCAAGTGGCATCATATGCATGAATCCAAATGAGTTATGCATAGTTCTATAGTGTTTCTAAAATAAAATAGTAGTTGACACATGTCATCCTCCATAGGATTCTCAAGAGGCAAGCGAAAGCTGCCACCTTTTTCATTGTAAATCTGTAGAGAGCGACAAGTGTCTGCACCCATGATTCTAAGTTTCTAATAAGTTTCAAAGCCTCTATCAATAAATGTTTCTCAAAGTCCCGTGGAAGTTGCCACGTGTCTTCACCTATTTAGTAGTGGAATGTGCCATGCATCAATTGCTAAAGACCAGCAGAAAGCGAGGAAGGAACAAAATAGCAAACTGAATCCAGGACCCGATTCAATTAACCATAAAAGGAGGAATGATGAAGGTAAGATCAGATCACCAGGTGGACATTGAAAGTTACAAACTTTCAATAAGTGTGACTTGTTTCCCTGCATTGATAAAATCAAATGGGTAAAATGTCCCTAAGTTCTAGCCTGTCTTCTTAACATATTCCAACGCAACATAATGTGTTATTGTTCCCTAGTCCTTCTTGAAATGGCTATATAAGGGACTCTCTTCTATTGTAAAATATATCTTTTTGACAATCAAAATGAAACTCTGCCCAAATTGAAAGGCACTTTTGAGACTTTGAGCTCAGTTTGTTTATCATATTTTTTTATTGGAATAAGAAAGCAAATGGTTTTTCAGACTTTGTGTTGTAATATCTTTGTTGTTGAGGAAAATGTTCTTATGTCTTTTTCTTCAATATATCTTCTGTTCCTTTAATTCAACAAGCAAAATTAGTGACAACAGTCAAGAAGGTGTCCTGAAGAGTCAACTGTGGAGAGACTTTGTGCCCCCATAATTTCCTTTAGTGTGTTTTCTTTTCATTTCTGTGTAAAGGACCTTGGGGTGACTTTGTGCCCTCATTGTCCTTCATATCTTACTCTTGAGCAATCCAGGTGAAGACTTTGTGCTGCATCTCGATTTGATGGTTATTACATCCTTTGTTACATTTTGTTGTTACTACCTGGAGTATTCTTGTGGCTTGTTGAATAGTACTTCTGAAAGAAGAGTGCTTTCTGTCATTTTCCTTGAGTTTCTCCTTTGATCCACACACATCATCTCTAAGGAAAGAGAGATGGATGGTTTGTCCTACCCTTGAGTATTATTTTTTGTTTATATATATATATATATATATATATATATATATATATATATATATATATATATATAGGGAACCTCCCCTTGATGAGAGTAGAGATTAGTTCCCTTTTGATGTGGTAAACCTACACATTTGGACAACTAATCTTCCTACTTTGGTTGATCAGACCTATTTTGTTTATTAGTACGCTAATCGACAAAATATTCAACCAACATTCTTGATGTATGATAGTGGATAAATTTTAGATAGATAAAATAGAGAGTTGAGTGGAAGAGTATAAGTGTGATTGGTTGAGTTGGTGCTTGGTCAAAGAGGTATTTGAAGCTTCCTTTTAAGTTGATGCTTGTAGAATTAGTCTTGGCTAAGTTTTTTCTTGGGCTAGAGGGAGTTGGATATTCCTTATATGTTGGTGTTTAAATAACTTTCCTTTTAATAAGTTGGTGCTTAGTCATAGAGGGTTGTAGCCTCCTAGCAAGTAGGTACTTCATAAAGTCAAGTTGCTACTTGAAAATTTGGGTTTGATGCTCCATGTTGGGTTGGTGCTAAACTAAATTTGATACATTGTCTCATAATATATTTTTTCCAAGCTTTGATTTAGTGGTTTTTATTTCCCATGAGGGTTTCCCACATATTTGATGTGTTATCTGGTTTCATGCTCATGTGATTGGTTCTTAATGCATTACTAGATCACTAAGTTACATTGAATTATTCATGAATGCTCAAGGGTAATTGGTTAAAATTTTATAAAGACTTATTCACCCCCCCCCCAACCATTAGTCATTATTCTCACACCAATTTGAATCAGATCCTAATCCTTTGAAGTAGACCTAACAACTTGAAGGTGATCCTAAGAAGCATAATATGTCTAGTGATCAAGAGGAAGAAGACAACATGTATGATGAATAAATCTACTATGATAGTGAATAAGGAGAATCTAAAGTAGATTTTGAATCTGAGCTCATAAGTGACCTAGATGATTTAAAGCATTGAAAGAAGTGGAATCATGAGTTGAGATCTATGTCAAGGATCTTAAGGAATAGATATGTACCTTGAAGAGTGACATGGTCAAAGAAGCCAAAAAGGATGAGAAAATCATTAAGGATCTTAAGAATCAATTAGAAGGTTTCAATACAAATTTTATATCAAAATAAGTTGAGTATGATCACTCGAAGACAAAGCTAGATTCCTTGAAGGTTGAGCATGATCAGCTCATAGAAAAGATGAGCAAGTTTGAGAAAGAGCATGACAAGTTAGAACAAGTCAACAGTGCCAACATGAAAGTCAACATGAAGAGACTAATCAGGGATCCCAATACAATAAGGTATTGTAATTATTTAAATGATTATTGTTTTGTTTGTCATATCTTTGGTCATAGATGAACTGATTATAAAATGGTCTCAAGGGAATAGTTATCATGGGACCATGGGAGAAGAAGTGATCAGTTAAGAGGTAAGTAAAATAATGTTGTTTTTTATAGTTGTCATAATATGGGACACATTTAAATATTTTTTCCTAATATATTTGGAAGGACCTCAATACTTAAGAAGGTATATGGAGCTCCTAGAGTGAATGAGAAGGGTCAAACATTAGTATGGAAGCCAAAGAAAGTTAGGACTAACAATATTGAGCGTAAGAGTCAAGATGGATTATTTGCTAAGATATAGCAAGGATCAAAAGTGAAGGAATGCCAAGAAAACTTGTTGTCTACATATATTTAGAATTCAATAAAATAGAATAAGGATGACAAGGTGGATGAGTTAAATGCTTCAATAAATCCTAAGTGGATTCTAAGGAGGGACTATCAGTATCATAATTAAATGATGGCTAAGAAGAGTGGTTTGGAGATCTAAGAATTACCTGAGTTCATGGTGTTTTGAGATCCCTATGGAAATGGGTGACTCCACTAGGCATCATGGAGACACTGTTCTATCTTTAGAAGCATGATGTTGCAGTCAAACATGGATACATCTTGAAAGTATTATAGGTTGTCTATGTTTCAAGGTATGATTTTTTTTCTTTTTAGCTTAAATGTATATGATAAGGTGGAAGGAGTTTTGGTTAATATGATCATTTATTTTGGAGATTAGTTCATGAGGAGCCATGGTATGGAATATTGATTGGTCTGTAAGACCAATATGGTCATAGAGACAAGTTAAATTTTATTGATAGAGCTATAAGGGTGATGAAAGCTTGTATAATTGATTGGTATATGAGAGGTAAGAAAAAAGTTATTCAATGTTTCTAATAGTTGATAGCTTAATTTGTGTTGATAATTGGTATTCATATCAAATTGCCTGAAGGAATTTGAGGATGGTTTGAGATTCCTTATGACTCACGTGATGAGCATAAGATGTGAAGACAAAGGGGGAGTCCCTATTTATTTAGTTGGTGTGAGAAGTGGGGTAGCCTAGTGAGTGATCAAGAGTTTGATCTATATTATTCATATCAAGGACAAGGTGAGTGTTCCTATGTATCTAAATTCATCTAAAGAAGGTATGCATAGAGTTATGGGGAGCATGTTTCTAAGATGTTTCATAAGAATTTCATGATTCTGCTTGTTGAGTTATTATTACAAAAGATATGATTCCAAATGTTGTAGGTGTTTGTTTGTATTTAATGTCAAAGAGGAGAGTATGGAGTTAGGGTGAGAATTGTAGGTGTGTGTTGAAAAGTGTCAAGACAGTGATGTAGAAGTCATAAAAAGCATGGTTTCTTGAGGTATAGTTCATGTGTTCTATAAGTTGTCTACAACAACTGGTATAAGACTAAGGTGAGTTTTTGTCAGCATTTCATTGTGTTTTTTATTGAAGCTTAGGTTCAATGATCAGATAGAAATTTATGTAAGACCCTTTATCATTAATGTCAAAAGGGGGAGAATGAGCAGATAAGAAAATTACCATTTTGAAATGACTTCAGATTGTAGTGTGTTTTCCATCAATGTGTTTTCCATCAATGACAAAGGGGGAGTTTTTTGGCATGTTGTTGTCATTGATGTCAAAAGGGTACATCATGCAAAAGTCATAATGGTCATTGATGTCAAGGTTGATGTCAAAGATGTATCATGTCAAGATTGACTATGTGTGATATCAAGAAGCATCTTGTGATGGTTGATGTCAAAGGTAAATAAGGACATATGGTAGTATATGATATGTCAAGGTACATGAAAGAGTGGGTGCATGAGAGAAAAGAGTGTTATCATGAGTGTTGCCATGAGAAAGAAGAGTGTCATCATAAGAAGAAGAAGAAGAATGTTGCATGGATGAGAGTTGCCATGAATGTTGTGACCATGGAAGGTACAGGTCATGGAAGAGTGTTTGAAGATAACTAATGTCTATATAGGAAGCATATTGTATGAAGATGTCTATACAAGTCATTTATGTCATGATATGAAGAGGTATGTGTAGAGGAATGTATGTGCATAGTGTGACATAGTCAGAGATTTAGGGTGAGCCATGTGACAAGATGGATTTGAAGGAAAGAGAGAAATTGAAGGTAAGAGAGAATTTGAAGGTAGAGATAATTTGAATTCAAGAGATAATTTGAAGTAAACTAATGCCTTATGGTTTCATGAAGGTATAGGTCAAAGTGTCAAGTGCATTAGAAGCTTAAGCCTAGTCATGACATGGTGAAGGTATGAGTAAATCCCATGATGAGGTGAGTGTACTTAGGCATTTGAGATGTTTTTAAGGTTATGTGAGCATGATAATAAGATTTGGATGTAATCTTAAGTGTTTTAAAGTTAGTCTTTCAAGGTAGGTCCTTTAGTCTTGGTCTGCACCTAAACCATTATTTAGCCTTGCCTAGCCTAATGAGGCATGAGGATCATATTTCAAGGTGAATGTGTGAAGGAGAGGATGGATAGAGGTAATTCAAGTTGTTTTAGGAGTGATCATGAATTATGAGGTTATGGTTTGTATGAAAAGGCATGGAAAGTGGTTTTGAGGTCTCTCAAGTGCATGAAATGAAGGTATTCAAAGTTGAGAAGGAATTTCAGGTATTCATTGGAATGTGTAACCTTTACATGAGAACCTAAGATATTCAAAAAATATTGTTAATGGTCCTAGTAAATTTTTTCGAGCATTAGTTTTGGAAATGAGGGGAAATTCATTATGAACAATTGTTAATAGTAGAAGCAAGGGTAAACCTCTATAGAACCCTAATGAAGACCTAATGTACAAGATGTTGTTCAAATAAACTTAGAATGGATTTAAATAATTAGTAAACCTATTGGAACTTTTATTTCACTCTCTTAGGCACCTCTAGGTGGTATTGAGTTGTCAAGTGAGTGAGAAGACCCTACAAGAAAGGGCTTGTTTGTGAAAAAATTATTGTAACAGTCAAAAGTTGACCTAGTCAAAGTAGATAAACTGATGGAAGAATAAGTTAGAGACCCATATTTCATGTATTTTATGTTTTTTGGATAGGTTCTAGGCTTTAGGTGTTTAAATTTTGTGATCCAAGTAGGCTAGTCACTGATAGGCTTAATGAAGCAAATAGTGCAAAACCCAAGCAGAGATGAGAAGATGAATATGATTATGTTTCCATGGTATAATGATGAAACCAAGTGCATGGAGATGTTTTTGAGGACTTGTATGTCATTTTATCTCTTTTAATAATCTTTATGGTCAGGAAAAGAGATGAAAATGTTGAAGCCAAAATGGCTTGCCTAGTTCGATTTGGTCTATGAGATGTAAGGTCATGAGATTGGTCTGAAAGACCAATATTTATCTATTAGACTATATGATTTTTATGTTTGAGGATGTTCATGAATATTTTAGATAATATTTTTAATTAATTAGAAGTATTTTAAAGTACTCATACAAGGAGTGGAGGTTAAATGTTTCATGAATGTGTTTTGAGTATCTTGGTAGTTCTAAGTGAGTGTTTTGATGAGTTGATCTTGAATTGTTAAGCTCTAAGTGAAAGTGTCCAATGAATTTTTTATTTAACCTAAATTCATTTATATTTTTTTTCATATTTGATTGGCTTGAGTGTGTCTAAGATTCAGTATTAAAAGGCAAACTTTTGGTACTCATAGACCTAACATGACAATGATCTGTAAAGAGTGTTCTTATGAAGTGGTTGGACCTAAAATATTTTGTAAATCTTGGATAATGTTATATGGTGTCTATTTCAGTTATGTTTTAATGTATCTTGATGTCTATGTAGGTGTAAGTTGTTCCAAAGGATCAATCTTACACGTTACTGGATAGACATAATGCAATTAGGTCTCTATGAGTCCTAATAAAGAAATAAGGCTTAATTGAGTTATGACTGACCAAGATGGATCCAAATTATGATTTTAAAATGTTCATAAGATGTTATAAGACCTATTATATTACTGAAATAATATTTTTAAGGTGTATGACTGACCAAGTGGTGTGTGATCATGATTGGTATATATAAGGTAGTTTAGGCCTATTTGAGTATGCAAGTAATGAGCAAAAAAGATAATGCATGGTTGAGTAGAAGGACTTGAAATGATTTGAAAATATTCATAGTAAATTATATAAGTATACATGATACTATTTTAGGTTTTATAAATATGAAAATTAGACATACATGGTCTAATCAGATTTGATGAGGATTAGACAAATGGTGTGAATAGAGGGTATACGTATAAATGAGTAAAACAGAAGATGTATGAGTAGAATAATGTTGTGTAACATGTTATAAAACCTTAATAGAGATAAAATAATAATTTCATGAAGCTAACATATGTATGTTTTAGTTGAATATCAAGGTTATATGACCTATTCAGTCTTGAAGAGGGATAGTTGAGCGAAGAAGCCTAGAGGTAGTTTTGAGAGAGTTCAAGTAGAGTAGAGCTGAAGGAGTGATCATCATATGTTTATTATATATTGAGATGATATAAAATTTTCATTAAATATGTGTTCCTAATTTATGGTAGTGGATAGATTTCAAATAGAGTAGACAGAGAGCTGAGTCGAAGAGTAGAAGAAAGAAGTGTGATTAGCTGAGTTGGTGCTTGGTTAAAGAGGGAGTTAAATCTTCCTTCGAGGTTAATGCTTGAATAATTGGTCTTGGTAGAGTTATTTATTGGTAAATATGGATTTATATTTGCCTTATATTTTGGTGCTTTCATAATTATCCTTTGACAGAGTTGGTGCTTAGTCATATGGGGTGGTAGCCTCCTAGCAAGTGGGTGCTTGATAAATTTGGGGTTGGTGTTCCATGTTGGTTTGGTGCTCAACTAAATTTTATACATTGTACTATATGATAATTTTTCCAAGCTTTGATTTAGTTATTTTTATTCCCCATGAGGGTTTCCCACATATGTGATGTGTTATCTTGTTTCATTCTCATGTGATTGGTTATTAATGCATTATTAGATCACCAAGTTACTTTGAATGATTCCTAAATGGTCAAGGGTAATTGGTTTAAAGTTTATAAATATTGATTCACCTCTCCCCTCTTAATAATTATTCTTCTACACTCCTTAAATAAATGAAATCACCTAGATATAAATCACTATGGCTTGATTCTTAGATTGTACATATTTTGAATCTAGGGCATGAATGAAAGTTATATCATATGAAAGTAATAATCATAATGAAATTTATATATAATTCTTAGGTTTTGATCTTTAATTACAATTAAAAAAAACTTGTCTATGTGAACCTAAAGCTTATAGGTTACAATAAAGAATCCATTATTTAAGTATCCAAAATTTAAGAGTCAACCTATTTCATATAACTCTTGTATCATCTAATGGCTTCAACAAGAGTTAAGAGTTGTATAACTCTTAAATTTTGTTGTAGCTATTATTTAGGTAACCTATTTAATATAACTCATAACTCTTGTTGAATACATTAGAGGATACTATAAACATTTATTTACTTCACATTTGGATTTTACCAAAATACAAGACATTAATAGTAGAAGTTAATCAAATTGGACTTACATGTGTATATTATATATATGTGTGTGACTTTATGACTATATGCCACTACGAACATATTTGGGATTCATAACTAGGAGATAAAATTTATCTCTATTATCACATTGTTATCATGAAACCCATTTAAAAATTATGTTTTATAATTGTTAGACCAAATAGGTCACAATTGAATAATTAACTTCATGAGACATATACATTTACAATATAATAGTTATTTGTATCTTTATTTTTATTTTAGACTAATGTGAATGTGATAAATCTAGTCTTAGATGATTCAACATCATTTTTAGTTTCATGTCAATTAATCACACTTCTCGACATTTAAGTTAGTTTTCATAACAAAGTGAAAGGTTTTTGTGAAGAAAGAGGCCAAAATCATTGTACTTAAAAGAATCACATTTCCACATAACAAATTAATGATCACCCTTATCTTTTTATCCCCTGAGTCCCTAAATCCATGATGGTGACAAGTGTCACCATCTAAGAAACCTGAACTCCATATCATTTATAATTGGTCTTAAGTTAATATCTCGTAGATCATTATATGTGAACATGTTGCTTTATTAAAATGAATTCGATATGTGAAAATACTTTTAAGCTTAGTCATGGTGGTTTTGTTATTATTTTTATTAGTTTTTAAATAAAATGTGTCCCTATTATGTTAGATTTAGACTTGGTTTATATATAAAGCCTCAAACTAACTATGATTAAGACACGTGTCATCCATCCATCATCATACCTAATGGACTTCTTCGCATGAACTAATCAAGTTATAAGTGTGCAAAGTCCTTGAATACATTGGATCATTAAATCTAGTTTAATTTGAGAACCTCCATATGGTTTAGGTTATTATTTATTCTAACATCTTTATGGGGGTCGTGTGAGTATTAATTTTGTTTAATATAATAAAGTGACTTAGTATTCAATTGGTGGGTCTCAATTATATTAAGACAGACTAATTGAATATATATGCCACATTTAAATATGTTTTGAATTTGTGGGACAACATGCCATTTATGATAATGACATGTGTCACGATCCTTACATCCCTCATTCACTCAAAGGACTTGGAGAAAGTGATAATATAATGTTAACATGGACATATTGGTTTATAAGTTATAACATATAATTTGGGATCCTCTTAGACTATGACTATGGTCATAATCACATGCAATGATCAACATGAGGGATCCACTAGTACTTGTTTCATCAAACATGATCCTAATTTCACTTGTAAACTATATGCAACCTTATAAGTCCATGTATGCATTGTATTTTGGAATACAATTTCATATGGGATGGCTTGGATGAGGGAATCATATAATAATAATTTCAATATTTATTTGAGGAAACCTAAAATAATATGATAAGTGAATCTGGTATCCATGTGTGAGATGAACTTAGTGATCTGTTCACCTCAAACAAAATTCATAATTCTTTGAGAGATCCATGAAATTTTTATAATCCAATATATGCATTAATTTTATGGCCCTGATTTCACTTGGGATCATGTCTGTGAGATGAGTAGCATTATTCACCATATAATTGTGTTGGAACAATTTTATTTAGTATAATGAAATGATGACCCATGACCTTTAAGGTATGTTAGAATTGTAGTATTTATTCAATGATATAATTCCACTTCATGAATATATATAATTATTGATATGTCCCAAGAACATAGGCTTAAGGTGGAAATAAAGTGGTGACCAAATAAATATATATTTATATATGTTTAAAGTTGTGAATCCTTGAGATTAATTATTAAGGATGGAAATTAAATTGATTAGATTATATGATAATATAATTTGTGACTATTATCCAAAGGAGGATTATATATCCAATATCAATTATATGGTTTTGAATGAATTATAATAGTCATGATTTCACTTATGCCAGATATTGTAAGTTGATACATAGTTATTCATGGGAGTAGGCACAATCGCTTAGAGTATGACACTTGGAGTGTTGTTTATTTGATTGGTGTGGGATTGATTAAAATTTTGACATATTATAAGTAGTTTTTTTGTTAAAGGCCCATAATCTACATGTCTCAAGGTTATAATGTGGTAAGTCCTTAAGACAATCTAAGAAGAATTCAATAGTATAACCACATTAATCCAATAAAAATATTTTTTTGTAAAGGTACAATACCATTATTTGATATCATTGTGAATTATGTTGATATGTTTATTGAGTATTGGTGTCATATCATTTACAAAGGCATAACTAATTTAATCAAAAAAATATTATGGTTGGTTTTTAAATAGCACATAAGGGTATCATAGTTTAATATTTTGTTTAGTAGTATAATTATCTAATCATTAAGAGGTAGGACAAGATGCACCTATATGAAGAGAGAGCTTCATAGGGATACTTTAATCAAAAGTTTTGTTTTTAAATCTAATAAAGAGGGTCGATAGTTAATTTTTATTAATTCATAATTATAAAAATTAATAAATTTTAGAGTTTCTATTAAAGTGGGCATAATTAACACATAATTAGCATAGATATCCTAAAGTTAATTCACCAATACAAATATTAACATATAGAAATGTGATCTTTTTGTCATATTTTAGCAACATAGAATTGTGATAGACACTAAAATTATTAAATTAATTATCCAAATTAGGGATTAAATTTAGGGTAAAATATATCAGTTACTAAAGATTAGTTTGTTATAATAAATTCAACCACTTTCTCACTAAATTAAAACATGTCTACAAGAGTAATTAAAAAATATTTATTACAAGATATAAGAGATATTTTAAAAATAAATATATATCTATAGAAAATATATCAACTATATAATCCTTTAAAATAGAGAAAACCTTTGAGTTATATCTAAAAAAAACTTACAATAGTAAATTTATTTACAATTTAAAAAATATATAATATCCATTCAACATGCATAGGCTTGTAATAAGGAATGTTATTTAAATATAATAAAACTACTAATATATTTTCAAAATGCATACTTGCATGTACATATGACAACTTATAAGAATAAAAAAATCCATTAGAAGAAGAATTTTGAGCTAGTTGAGTTAGGCCACCTTTTTGGAGTTAACGTTTTTTGATATTATTTGATTTTTTATTCTAATATCTTTTTAGAAACCTTGACTCTCTAACTAAAAGTTCACAAAACTAAATAGGTGTGGCCAATCTTTCAAAACTCCATAAATTTTCTAAAGGCATCTAAAATTTCTATTTATGTTTTTCTTCAAGTTTTTTACTTAAAAAAAATACAACTCTTTGAAAACAAAATATTTATTTTATCTAATGTTACCATGCCACCATAAAAATCATTCAACCTACCTTAATAATAAATGGTCCCCATTAGGTTTAAGTCTTTAATTAAAATTGTATTTTTAAATAAATATGAACCCTAGTTAGCCATTATCCATGGTGAGAAAATTATCCTACCTTGATTATTTGATATAGGTTAATTTTATAATGTATGGTATATTTTAATAATGGAGATATGACCTAATCAATAATGAATGGAATTAAACAATCAGGGTTTAAATTTTTGACTTATAACCATCAGTAAATATTTGAAGAGTAAATGAGAGGTGGAAAACATGGTCAATTAAAAACATTGAATGCATGATGTAACCCAAGATAAGGTGACAAGTTTAGCTCAAAGGAATTAGCACTCACATTTATGATGACTGCTTAGGGCCCATATTAAAGATACCTTAGATTCATATTTGGGAATTTCAAATATTATTTTTTGTAAATGTAGATATACCTACCACTAGCCTATAATTAGTGATAAAATCGATGCTAGTCATGGAATTTATTGTACTTATGGTTGGTTTTATACAATGTTAAATTCGCCTAATTTTATATTTATGATGTTATTCTAGTAAATATGGTGACCTTATTAAATTATTTTAGTGCATGTTGAGATCATTCCTTTAATACAATAGGTAATGAAATATCAATGAGGGATATCAATTAAAATCCGAAAAGAAACTTAAAAATGAACTTGTCTTATGGATCCATCTAGGGATAAATTATAGTTATTTTGGTTGTATGGTAACATAAAATCACATATTCATTTATGTTTTTATCTATACTTTTGAAATAGATGCACACTCATATTATTAAATACTTATATTTTCACACCTATTTTTAGATAAAAAGAGGTGGACAAGATCAACTTGGTGTCCAACATGGACAATAATGTAGAAAAAACATTTTAGGAAACTTGTTATCCTTGTTTCAAAATATCATCAGGCAAGTTAAAGTGCACCCACACATGCTCAAATTATATACCCATAATGTCTTCAAATTTTATTCCATTTACATAAGGTACCAACACTACCATCTTGGAAAACATGTCAAAAAAAAGACATTCATGATAATGCCTTATCAAGGGAAAACATAACATGAAATCCATTGAGATTGACCCTAAAAGTCAACCAAGATCTAATAGATGTGTTTATAGGAATTAATTTTTTGTTGTAATTTTTTTATCACAAATGTTTTACATGACAAAATATACCTACTAAAATATTGACAAAGCTTCAACCAATAGAAATATAATGGAGCACTTCCAATATTTTCCCACCCACAGGTATCTTGAAATTTTACTAATGTGCATCTCCAAAATCATGTTTTATTGATTTAATATCATAACACATAGGTATCTTGAGTGACTCAAAGTCCATTAGGACTATATATGGTAATATAAAAATTGCCACTCCATACTTAGTTCTTGATATGTTTTATAAAATGTAGGTTCAATACCATACAACATGGCTATTTATAAGTCATGTTTCCATATGAATCTAGGGATACTATTAGTTATATAGTTAAAGTGTCACTTACGTATATTAAAATTTTATTGGAATGACCTTTATTGTTCCTAATTTTAAGTTGAATTATTTATAGGAAGGTAGATTACTTACAATTGCCATTATTACATAACTTTCCCGAGGTTTATATGAACTATAAAGGCTTTTAATTTGTATGGATGATGGTCTCAATTCTTAAAATGTAGTTCTTCCATTTCATACATTCATATAAATTGAAAAAGTTATTTATCATAAATTTAGTATGCGCATAATTTTTTTTTGTCAATGTTTCATTATAATTAGTAATTAGGTGAGTGTGATAGGTAAGGATTACACTGAGTGCATAGATTAAATCATCAAATTTAGTCTCAAAGGAGTACTCAAAATATGGTAAGGAAAGGATTAGTGTAGATAAAATTCTCCATTTTTACTCTTCAAGATATATTTTTTAAAGATGTTTATGACAATTTTTTTTTACCTACCATTGGTTTCCTAGTTTAATGGTCATGCAAGATGAGAGAATTCAAGCAAGAAATGGCAGTTGAAATATTATAATCCCAAGAATAATCTAATTTTTTTAAAGTTTTTTGGGGATAGATATTCTCTAATGATTTGAATAATTTGTGGGTCAATAGGTACACCATCCTTATCTACAATATATCCTAGATATTGTAAAATTTTCAAATAAAAAACACCTATCCTTGTTGGCATATATATGTACACAATGATTTTCTATGACCATTCATTAATTTATTTGTGGTAATTTTATTAGATAACATCATTTTTTATTAATCAAACATGGGAGGATTACCTATAATAGGTCTGACAAGTTCTTAACACCCTACACAATCATCATACACACACAGAAACACACATACACACACACACACACACACACATGTATGTATGTATGTATGTATGTATGTATGTCTACACACACACACACAGATATGTGTGTGTGTGTGTTTAGACATACATACATACATGTGTGTGTGTGTGCATATACGTATAGGTGTGTGTTTGTGTGTGTGTATGATGATTGTGTAGGGTGTTAAGAACTTATCAAACCTATTATAGGTAATCCTCCCATGTTTGATTAACAAAAATATGTGATATAATAAAATTACCACAAATAAATTAATGAATGGTCATAAAATATTATTCATCATATGCATAAACATTACAGGTACATTTGTCAAGATAGAGGACATAACTATCCATTCAAATAAACTTTTTTTTAATTTAAACATTTTCTTCTAAACATGTTATGGATTAATGTTTTTATTTGTTGGTACCATGATTTCATATCAATCTTTATGATTAAATTTTATTATTTGAGTTGGTCTAGGAGGCAATGAGGGCATGGGAGTGGACACCTATTCTTGACAGTGATCTTGTTAACAATCTTGTAGTCAATGTAGACTATCTAGACCCTATCTTTATTTTTACATAATATTATTTGGAATCCAAAAAGTGGCATCTTGCTTTGAACATGTTTTATATTATATTTTTGATATATTTCTTAATATATTTATTTTATAGAACTGAGAGCCTATATACTAGTCCATTTGGCAAGGGTGTTCTAAGGATCAAGTTGATGAGATTTTCACCTAGTATTGTAGGGGAATGCTAATATGTATATTAGAGACATTTTTTTAATCATGTAGTCTAATTAAGGTGGCTAAAGGATAATAGTGTCTTTCAACACTTATCATAAAGAGGGCACAAACAATCCAATATCCCTTCCAAACAAACACAAGTTTCATTAGTTGAAATTCATTAAAAAATTATGTTTTAGCTATTATATAAAATATTTAGCACATCCATATTTTTCAAAAATATTGAATTTTTATTAATGTAGTCATATAAAATGTGAAAATTGGTAATTTGAGTGTGGCTAATGACACCCAACCCATAGGTCCCTCTTGATTGCTTTCATGACCCTCATAAGCATCTTTTCATTGATTCCCAATCATTAATAGCCTTCCAAACCTGATCCTAGCTTAGCCAGACTACTCTTTCCATGAAAAATCTATCCCCCCAAGTCTCGTACCCTTAGTAATATAGTGCCCAACTTGGAATATACCATCAGGCCCTCTAGTGTCTGCTTTTGATGCTCCTATCCAAGTGTATTTTTGCCTCTAACAATTAGTTCCTTCTAGTTATTACCCCTCTTCTTGTCAGCCTAATGCAAGCACATTCAACCCATGACAAACATAAACCTATAAAAGACCATTCAAAGTTCATTTAGAAAGGGTTGGAAAATATCACAAACCAAGCAATAATACAAGCAAGACTACACAAGCAATCTTACCTATTCTCCACATACAACCAACCAATACTACTACAAGATTATTCAAATCCTTATATCAGTCCCTAGCCACCTTAAGCACACCTAGTTTTAGCATTTTCATCTTCATACACACAATTTCAAAAAGCACATCAAGTGGAAGAATTACATATGGCTTGGTCCCTCTTCAAAGTATTGGTATGTAGGTAGCATGCCTACACAATGGGTGTAGATACACATTCAATGCATCTTACACAATCTAACCCCTCCCCTCTTTCCCAAAGTTTGTCAAAGCATAATGGATTATAGGGTTTGAAGACTAAATCAGCTCTACAAGGAATTTTGTGGACATCTAATAGTCAAAATTTTATAGGTAGGCTCACACAAATATAGTAAACAAAACCTAGAAAGCTCAAATCTCTTGGATAATAGCAATAGAAGAGGACTATAGCATTAGCACTACTAGTGTCCTATTTTGATGCTCCTATACAATCATAAAATGAAGGATAGATCTTGATTTGTGATAGTGTCCCAGTCTTGCATAGTGAATTCCAGACTTTGTCTCAGTTGTCTTAGTCAATTTCTAGCTAAGTCTTATTTTCTCCATCTTATTAATATTTTAAAAAAGGTAAAAATTGCAATCAAATTATAAAAATCAATAGATTAATTATTGCATATTTATTTACTGATTTTACTACCTAGACCCTTAACTAAATTAGGAATAATACACCAATATTCCTAAAATAGTTAAATCATTTGGTGAACCTGACTTACTTTGTTTGCGTATAAAAACCCTATAAATCCTAGGCTAAAATTTCTTATTGATTTTTCCTATTTTTAAAATATTTTTTACTTGCATAATAAAATTAAAAATTAGCATTAAATTTTAAAATTGTGTAGTAATTTTAAAATAATTTTCTTTCAAACCCTAGTTATTCAGACTAGATATTGGTATTTTTCCTACTTTTTCTTATTTTTTATTAGCATATTTAAATCATAATTTTACCTTAACTTTTAAAATTTCATAGTAATTTCAAAAAAAAAATTCTCTAAACCCTAGTTGCATACACTAGGTCCTTTCGAATCAAGAATTTTCCAATAATTTTTTAAATTTTTCCTTACATATTTAAAATTAGAAATTTGCATCAAATTTTAAAATTCCTTAGTAATTTTAAAAATAATTTCTAGCTCCTATTTGTTTCTTGAGGTATCACCTTACATATTTGTGAGCTTTGTATCCTTTTTATGTATATTCCAATTTCTTTTTAGATTATATTGGTTTAATCTTTTCTTCCATTATTCAAGTTGTTTTCCTTATGCCACCTAAGCTCCTTACCTCTCTTATTTCAAGATGAATTTCAAGACTTAGTGGAAACCCTCTTGAATTCACCCAGATTCTTTTAACCCAACGATATACCATGGATAAATAACTAACTCATGTTCCTATTATAGATTCTACACATCCAGATTATACCAATTTTAATGAAGATAATTTTGACAAAGAGTAGTATAAAAATAATAATGATGATAAAAACACTGATGTTCATGATCTACCACATCAGACTCTTGATCAAATTCCACCAATTATTAATAACGATGTTGTCCTCAACAGATATTTGATCCTAAATTTTTTTGAGAAAGATTCAAGGACCAGCCCTGAGATCTTACTCTTATTCTACAATCTATCATGGAAATAAAAAGAGATAAATAAGTTGATTCTTCCATTCCTTCAGGGTAACCAGTTATAAATGACACTACGGGGACAACTATGTCTCAAAAACCCCTATAGTAGTCCAACCTACCTCTATGCCACCAACTATAGCTAGTACATCTTTGTCTCTTAATGTGGTAGCCCTTGTGCAAGAGATAAGATCTCTTCAATCCATGGTGATACATCTTGAGCAAGGTGCTTCTAGACCTACACAGGGTTTGGATTCTTTTGCTATAATTCATACACCATTGACATGTCACATTACTTTGACACACTTACCATAAGGTTTTGTTCAACCCAAGCTTACTCTATATGATGACAAGGGTGACTAGAGACACATTTGAGACTTTTTCACGCAACATGCTTATATTATGTGCCAAATGATTGGCTACTTACCAAGTTATTTCCATAAATTCTAAAGGATTATGATTTACAATAGTTCTATAGTCTACCAAATTAGTCGGTCAATGCATAAAATATTTTAGCTAACATGTTCCTAGCTCATTTCATCATTAACATTGGTGATAAGTTTTCATATGCCCAAGTTTCACAATAGAAATAAAAATCAAATGAGCATCTCACATATTATGTTCTTTGATATAATACTATCTTGGCTAATATGATTATCCCCATGGCAAATCAAGAGTTACAAGATCTCTTCAAATAGACTCTTCTACCAGATTGACATGAGTCAACAATGTTCAAAAGGTTCTCTTCCTTCATTGAATTGTGTCGTACACTAAAGGAAAGGGAAGTCAAATTAATATAAATAGGAAAACTCAAGTGCAAAAGTATATCTAAAACAACAAACAAGAGTAAAAACAAAGTCCCATACAAAGTCAAGGTCAATGATAGCAAGAGTTAGAATCAACCTAAAGTTAATGCAACTTTAGATCCCCCTCAATGAATGGTTTTATCAGCACCTCCTCGACAAACTATTACCAATCTTTCATTTTATTCGACTAGATTTTTACAGTAGTTATTGGAATGTAATATCATATCTCTCCCTCCTATTCTAGAATTTGATACAACAAAACCTCTTCCATGAATATATGATTAGCATGCATTTTTTAAGTTTCATAGGACACTAGGACATACAAAAATAGATGCATTAGTTTAAAACACAAGATACAAGACTTGATAGATGACAATAGTATTGATCTTGGCACTTCAACTCAACCTCCTCAGACAAAGAAAACATAGGATAAATCTTTGAAAATCTATTTAGATCCCTTTTTGTAGATTTTAAAATAAGAGACAGGGGATACATTAGGTGTTGACCATGCATATCATGCACATCCCCCACTAGATACATACAGGGCACCATCAGTTGAGTTACATCCTTTGAATAACATGATTGGTGTATACAATTTTAGAGTTCCATCTAGACCTTCCATCTCCTTCTCAAAATAAGAGATAGTCAGAGATGATTCAGATTATTGTGCACTCTTTATCAGAGATTACATTTATAATCATCCTATTCATAATGTTCTCATAGATAATGGATCTAGTGTTAATATGTGCACTATGACATTATTGTAACATTTGGGATATTCAAAGTAGGATATTACCCTGACGGGCATAGTTATCAATGGATTCAATGGGCACATATAGATTTTATTGGGTGAGATTGTACTTCCTCTACATTTTGGTCTAACACACGTGGCCTCACCATTCACTATTGTTCCCAGTGCAAGAGTTTTTGATATGTTACTTGGTCAACCATGGATTTAGAAACTTTGAGAAGTACCTTCTACATTTCATAGATGCATGAAATTCATTCATGTTAATCAGGGTGTTATAGTTGGTGGAGTTCCATATGAGTTATCACTCCCCACTTCAGAGCCATCTTCTACTTTATAGTCACTATTTTTAGATTTTCCACCAATTTTAGTTCTTCCTCTAGTTCATATTCAAATATATTTGAGGCCTCCATCACTAGCACAAAGAGTTCATACACTACCACAGAGGTCTCCTTCAAAGCAACCATAGTTTCAAGATTCTAGATAGCTTCCAACTACATTGTTCACACCCACAGTAGTATCATTGAGGTCTCATGAATCCACTCAAAGAGCACATGTTTAGAGAGATTCTCCTACTTCTAAATGGGTCCCTAAGATCCCTATAGTTGCATCCATTTCTCATAGATACAGGGGGACCCCACATTTAGTTTATACTTTAGATATTTTAGAGTAGTTACAACATACATAGATTTTAGAACCACAGTCTTATCCATTCCATCATGCTTCACAATCATGCATGATTCCTCTCCTTGATATAGGACATCAAGATAGGGAGTCTCGCATGAGACTCATTGGTTAGTATCATTTCTTCTTTGCCTTACTTGTACATATATTCTTTTCAAATGATTGATTGTAAATAGCTTATTTCAAAATCCCAAAAAAATATAACATTCCAAAATACAAAAACATTAAAAAAATGAAAAACACAAAAATATTTCAATTGTATGCATCATCTACACTTTACATTTATACTATATGTTAGACTTACATTTGTTGTTCTATGCTATTGTTTGTCAATTTATCTACATTACCATGATTCACTTGATCTTCTTTAAGTGTGTGCAATGACATCCATATCCTTGATTTCTTCACTCTACCCATTGAGGGGGCATCCTACTTCTACATTCCAAACACACATAGATATACAAACCCACTAGGGACATCTTTTACATGACTACACGATCTATATTATGTCATTCCTAAACCACACACTCTATTTATCATGTTGATGTACCTTATTTACTAGCTTACATAGATTAATATATCGACTTCTCACTAGTATATAACACTTGTGTATTTCCTAGCATATACCTAGTCTTGTACTACATGTCTTGCATACTTTCACTTCTTGCTTTGATTAGTTAGATTTGATTGTATTTCTAGTATTACATGTTTTTCTTTCTTGCTTTGCATAGCTAGATGTGATTGCATTTATTAGTTCATATTTTGTCTCTTATATGTGCCTTAGGACATTTTCTAATGCCCTTTAATTCTATTCTTGTGTGTGCCTTAGGACATTTTCCAATGTCTTTTGCATGTACTCTTCTATGTGATTGTGGATTTCATGCCAACCTTGCTTGTTTCCAATTATGTGTGTATGTATCATTTGAACATGCCTTGTATGCTTGCTTTCTATTTTAAGTGACATGTGCCCATGTCCCTTGTTTACTTGGCCACTTGGCCAATCTTGTATACTTATTGATTCTTTCCTTGTATGCTTGTTACTTGATTGTTTCCTAATTGTTTGCAATGCCATGATCCACATCATGCATTATCTTGCTTTTTTGGATGCCATGATGGACATCATGCTCCATCCCTCCATGAAAATTAACAACTAACAACTCACAACTAATCAAACTTCTATTTCCAATTCATTACATTGCACATGATATTACATGGTTATATCTATCTAGGCATACCCCAATTGATCTAACAATCTGTCATTACAAACCATGTCATATCTTGAGATATCTTATTGATTATAATTATTATATCATGTATATTTGTAACATAACACACTTGTAGGGCTCATTATTTTGAGGGTAGTCATTACAGGGTCTTCATTTCTACTCTCAAAAGAGGGGGCAACAAATAGGGGTTTTTTCATAGAGATCATATCTCCTAATAGTCAAAAATGTAGCATTCAAAACACCCAAAATAACAACCTAACAGCAAACCAGATAGAATATATTAGGCAAATAGAGAAAATGTTATAATAGTTATCAGATTTAGCCCAAGACAACATCACCAATATTGGACTACAATGTCACACCCTCTAGTGTCTATTTTTGGTGCTCTTGTCCAAAAAACAAAAAAACCAAACTTTCTAGAAGTAGGCAGAAAAGTAGGTTCAGCTACAGTTTTGCACATTTAAACCAGTTCAAAATTAGTAGTTTCTAATACACTTTTGCATAGAGAATCTATATGTAGGGAGCATTATGTATGCCATGATGGCTCTCACTTCCAGTTTTAGATACGGTAGTTGGTATAACTTTCAAATTAGAATCCATGTTATAAACACTAGTGATTGGGGGCAATGTGCATGACATATTTGTTTTCTTTTCTTTTTGAGTTTAGCACATTACCCAAGCATTCTTAGTAGTTGCATGCCTTATTCCATATGCAGGTGGTTGGCATCATTTTGGAGTGGATTTAATACAATCCTAACTTCTACATTTTTGAGTGGCTTCAACATAAACCTATAGCCCAATTTTAGAGTGGCTTTCATACAAGCCTAATATCCACCTTTTTTATTTGGCCAAGAGTGGTCTAGTATCCATCACATATTTGGATATACATGCCACATTGTTAGATTATAAAGCATTCATGGGATTTAGGATCCATCTCATACAACACACATTTCATACTAGTATCAATTCATAGCTTCATTTCATAGGGCAATGATGGATCCAAAGGACTAGCTAGATTTTGTATTCTTGAGCCACCTACTCAGAGGGATTGGACACACAGTCCAAACATTGATTAGCACATGCATGACCATATAAATTCACTTAGTGGGTGACAATGGAGTCAAAATTATAGCTTTTGCATTCTTGAGATAATTTTGGGGAATTGAGCACTCAGCTCCATTCATGATATTACTCTTGGTACATCATCATCCATCATCACTCAGCATCATCCATCATCACTCAGCATCACAACAAGTTTTGTATTTGTCTACATAATCATTGAGGTGTAATGATTCCTTTCTCTTCCTCTCTCTTCTACCCAAATTTATACATTCTTATTTTAGATATAGCATATCTAGTTAGAACTAATCTTCTCTTTATTTTCTTTTGTAGATTTACACTTCACAACATTCTCTCTCTACACATAACCAACATCACACAGCTTCATGAGCTTCACCCTCGTAGGTAAGTTAAGGTAAACTTTTTATTTTTCTTTTATCTTAGTATTTCACTTTGCTACATCACTAGAATAAAGGGAGGCAAATGTATTCATAGAAAATGTGAAAACTGATAACTTGAGTGTGGCTAATGACACCCAACCCATAGGTCCCTCTTGTTTGCTTTCATGACCCTCATAGGCATCTTTTCACTGATTATTGGAGGTAAATTGCACTTCTTTTCATCCTAATGTGATTAAATTTAACCTATGACCAATAGATCCCTATAAAAACCCATTCAAAGTTCATTTGGAAAGGGTTGGCAAATATCACAAAGCAAGCAAGAATACAAGAAAGACTACTCCTGCAATCTTCCCTATTCTCTGCATATAACTAGCCAATACTCTTAAAATCTTATTTAAATCCTTAAATTATTCCCTAACCACCTCAAGCACACCCAATTTTAGCATTTACATCTTCATACACATAATTTCACAAAATGCATCAAGTGGGAGAACTACATATGGCTTGATCCCTCTTTGGAGTATTGGTATGTAGGCAATATGCCCATACAAGGGGTGTGGATACATGTTCAATGCATCCTACACACAATAAACCATCCCCTCTTTCCCAAAGTTTGTTAAATCATAATGGAATCTAGGGTTTGAAGACTAAATCAACTTTATGGGGAGTTTTATAGACATCTAACAATCACAATTTTACAAGCAGGCTCATATACACACCACAAACAAAATCTAGAAAGCTTAAATCTCTTGGACAATAGTGGAAAAATAGGACTCTAGTGCCGACACCACTAGTGTCTTATTTTGGTTCTCATATGCGATCATAAAATGAAGTCTAGATCTTGATTTGCGATAGTGTCATAGTCCTACATAGTGAATTTTAGACTTTGTCGTAGCTGTCTCATTCAGTTTTTAGCTATGTTTTATTTTCTCCCTCTTTTTACTATTTTAAAAAAGGTTAAAATTTCAATCAAATTATACGTATCAGTAGCTTAATTATTTCATATTTATTTAGTGATTTTATTACCCTAAACCCTTAACTAAATTAGGAATAATACACCAATATTCCAAAAACTATTAAATTAGTTAGTCATATTTGGGATTTATCTTTTAATTTTAATTTTTAATTTTTTAATGCCTAGTATGACACAATTATATGCTTTTTCCCATTATCTATATCGACCTACATTGTTTCAATTACATACTAAGTGTTGTTTGGACTAATAATAGTTATCATAATATTTCCAATATGACCAATCACATGCCAATACTAATTTACAATAATCAAACCCATTATCTTCTTCAGAGGGACCTCATCAATATTTTAGGATTGAATTCCCAACGTGATGATGACATAAAAAGGTCTTGAAATTATATATTTAATCTCATTTTCACATGTATGGATACCTAAACAAAACATTGAAAACCTCCATGGGTCACACATCACAAAATTTATCATCTTTTAATGGCTTGAGTACATATGAAAGAAGACATTTTTTTTAGTGAAAATAATATATTTTATTTGATTCAACTATTCAATGGAGTATGATTATGGATGAGGTATTATTTTTATAATCATACTTTATACAAATTCTATAGCATATATAAAAATTATCACTTTCACTTTCCACGATGAAGTTCAAAGTTTTCCCTTACATCCACATCTATGAATGATTTTTTTTTATTCCTCATATGATAATGTTAGAACCTGTATTGGGGGTAGGATATACAATTTTATTGTATGTTTCAATAGTATGAAATAATTTATTTTCTTCATTGGATGCTTATTTCGAATATATTTTATAATCCTCATTCAAAAATGTCCTCTTGGAATGACATTCACCTAGATTCTGAGTTGTACCTTTGTGGTTCTCTATTTTTCTATTTTCATATCATGTCTATCCAACATAGGTTGTATCTTTAAAAACAAATAAAAATGATCATATCACTAACATTTACCCAAGCCAAAGACTTATGCACTCACCAAGGTGCAACAAGAAAATAATACAAACCCAATTATAAAAACATAAATTAAAGATACACCCATATGCATATTCATAACACATTTAAAACAAATAAACACTACGTAAATTTTAAAAAGGAAGCATAACAAACTCACATTTACTAATACAAGAATCAATATTCATTAATCATATGTCAATGGTACAAATCAAACACTTATCTGTTATAAAAATAAATCATAAAATGATATATCTCATGAATAAATTAAACTCTATCTCCAATAATATTATGATCATTGTAAATATTAAAATTAAAATGTGTAACCTTTTCCAACTCCAAGTTATCAAATGATAGGTTGACATCCCTATTTATATTATTCATATACCTACTGGACTCATACTAGTTTTTTTGTTTTTTTGTGCCAAATGTCCCTTCTTTGTCGACTAGGAATCCAAAAAATTCATTTTTTTTAAAATACTTCATAAATAATATCTAAGATATAGATTCTCACCAATTTAGTCCCTATTCAAATTTACATGTTTTGTTTCAATCATCATATAAGATTCTTGATTAGGTAGAGTTGATCATGGAATTAAATCAATATGATGTTGAAAATATTCCTTTGGTGGTAAACCATTTGGGAACTCATTAGTTATAACATCAACCTATTATTCTAGTAATTGTGTTGCCTCTACTAAGACTTTCACATCATGTACTTATTCTTCGTTTTCAATTATTATATAATATAATCATATCATCTTTCACTCATTGATAATAATATTTTGTAGACAATATAGTTTCTACTTTCCATTCTTCCTTAAGAGGTAATATAATTATCTTTGAACCATCATTCCAAAAGGTATATGTTTTCTTCTCTCCATCATCAACTACTTTCCTATCATGTTTTCATACCATTCCCAATAGCACATGACATGTGCACATTGGGATAATAACACAATATATTTTATCATGATAAGTTTTCCATGTAAAAAATTGGATTAAACATGTCTCATCAACAATAACTTCATTTTATTTTTTGAACCAAGAAGTATGGAAAGGATGTTATTTATATTATATTAGACCTAGTTTCTTTATCATTTCTTTAGAAACCACATTTTAATAGCTTCTACCATCAATGATAACATTGCATACATTTCCTCTTAAAGTGCACCTTGTTTGGTTTTTTTCAAGAATCCACGAGTCAAAAATGTATCTATACTACACATGTTATTTCCTTAGAGTAGTCAAGTTATTATAATAATAATAAGACTCTCTCATAAGTCTATTGGAACTTTTATATTTTGATTTTATACCTCAACCTCAACTACCCTTGGTTATGGGTTTTGTCTCCTCTCTTGTGCATAACAATAGGGACACTAAAATTCATTTTGTCCTTATTCACCACATATATAAAATATAAAATATCTTCATGGAATTTCATCTTCTACCATCATCATAGACACTTCCTCTTTGAAATTCTCTTCTTATTTGTTGACTCTAAAACCTTATTTAGGATCTTCATGTCTTTCCATTCAACTAGATAATTCTTCCATTATGGGCATAAATTAACCATATTCCTTTAATGGATATGGTGTTCTTCTCTTCATTCCAAGATATTTTTGAAAATTTTACCTACTTTTCTATTATTATACATTCAAAGGTAGTTTATAGGTACCTTATATGATACTAATTTTATGTATGCTTAACTCATATCAAAAACATTAAAATATTTAAATACCTTGTAGCCATTTGTTCCTTTATTTCTTCATGCTTCACTTAAATGGATTGATTTTAAAATTTGTTTGTGCAGTCATGTACACTACACTCCTTTTGCTCAAGGTTCTAAAATCATCTATATATGGTTTGTGCATAATCCATATGAAGAATTGTTTCTCTCAATTTATTCTCCATTTTTCTCTAGGTCTAAATCATCCACTTACCCTTCCTTTGAATTTATTTACGTAAATGATCATATCATATAATTGCATGACCCTTAAATTTTATGCATGACAATTTCACCTTCTTCTCCTCTACCATATTCTTCCACTCAAAAATATTCTCCATGCCATTCAACTAGTCTATCAACACCTATAGTTTAAAACCGCCCCATATTCTAAAAATTTAACTATTATTTTCTCATTCTTTTCTTATAATACCCTAAGAAATATTTCTTCAAATAAAAATGGCTTATATTTTATAATCTTTGCTTCCTACTCTCTTTCTACATTTGTGTCACCTTATTTTTTATTTTGTCTATGAACTACTATAATTTTAGTAATCTCTTCCATTCTCCTCTACAACACTTTTAAATTCATATTCATCCAAGCATAGCCTCCTCATCTTTCCATATTTATGCATACATGTTCTTCAAAAAATTTATTTATTCAAAAATAAATGTCTCCTATAAAATCATTGTCAAGGTTCTAGTGATTCAGTTACGTAATATGTTACCTCTCATCATGTGCCCTAAATAAATGAGTTTCATTAGAATACGTTATATTTTGGATAACATTATATTAGTTTGGTAAGGGATGGATTCTTCTAGAAGGTCCAAATAATAAGATATGTTCTTTACAATTGACTTTGAAAAAGATTATGATCATATTGAATGGCCATTCATACTATCCATGATTCAAGTGATGGGCTTCAGGCCCATCTTCATCCAAACCATCCAGATGCTATTTGTATATTCTTTATCCATCCTTTCCATTAATGGAGTCACCTTTGATCAATTTATCTTGTTCTACTCCATTTGTCAAGGATGCTCGTTGGCTCCTACCTTGTATGTGCTTGCAGTTGAGGGTATTGGATATCTTCTTAGAAATTCCCAAGCTAGAGGCCTTGTTAAGGGAATTTATCTCCCTCTAGACATCTTGACACCTTCTACCTGGCCTCTGACTCTAGCATCTAATGGCAAAAAACTCATTGTTATAGGCAATCTTACCTCCCTATGTCAGCTTTGGCTACCAAATATGGTTGGCAGTGGATCCAAAATGATGAAATATTCAAATTTCTTGGCATATTTTTATATTTTAATTTATCACCACCTTTGTTGTATAAATATGTTGTTGACAAATTTGTTAAGAAGCTAGAATATGGATGACCAAGTCTCTTTCGTTAGTAGGAAAATTTCAAATCTATTTAAAAATTATTGCAACCACCCATGTGTACAACTCTTCATGTTATGTGCCTTCTAAGAAATATTACCAAAAGTTGGATAAATTTCTCAGATATTTCATTTGTGCCAATTACCCCCAAGGTAAAGGATTTCATAAGGTTGCTTGGGAATATTGATGCCTCATGTGGGATGCCATACGAATGGAGCTCATTGGCATAGCCCAACAAGCAATGTGACAAATGAATTATGTAGGCAATTGAGGACCAAGAAGCTTGGAAGATGTTGTTCAGACATTGCATCTCCTCAGGGTTGCCTAAGGGTAACAAATCTTGGAAAGGACTCAGCTTCCCTAATTTTATCTTCATTAAGTCTCCCATCTAAATCAAAAGGTCCTTTGTGGCTAAAATCATCTTGAAAGCATGCGAAAGATTAAATCATGGCTTCTATGGAACGGTTTAGAATTCTATGATGGGTTATATTTTAACACCCACTCAATCTAGTGGTCTCTTATTATTAATGTCAACAAAGTTCCCCTAGTAGAGGTCCCTTGGATCAACACTCTCAAGTTTTTTTGAAGGGGAATTCATACTGTCTAGGATATCTACTGTAGGTGATCTTGATTTTATTTATCTTGGGAAGAGGTGAAATCCAAATTTTGGTTATCCAATATAGACCAAGAATCTTACTAGAATATACTTAACATCATGCCAGCCTCCATGCTCCACAAAATCTCAATCCACTCCACTTGTCCATGGTGGAAGGACTGGAAGTGGTATGTAGAGACCCCCTTTCACCATTACACTCCTTAGCTTGGATATGGATGGATCAGTGCCCATTTTCCCATTGTGGACAAGCTTAATGCCCATTATGGGCTACATTCATCTGTTGCTACATGGAACTTCTGCTTCAACATTATTTTTGGGGCTTGTATGGATCCCAAGCTTGCTCATTTTTCTTGGTGTATACTGCACCAAGGATTACCTATTGGTAGAAAACTCATCCATCTAGGAGTTCACCTTCCTACTTTCCCTTTCTATGGCCATCTTGAGACACTTCCTCATCTTTTTTGGTACTATTCCAAATCTCAAAAGGTATGGGGTTGGATCCATGATCTCTTCAGGCCTTTTTGACCTAAATTATTTCATTGTAAACACATTCTCCTTGGAGATAAACTCGCAATGCCCTTTATATACACATAAGTCTGGCATACTTTTAGAGTGGAGATTCTCTTCTGGGTTTGAAAAGAAAAAAATAATTTTGTGTCTAATAATGCTTCTTCTGATTTTAATGTCTTTACTTTAATGAATTCCTCTATCATCTCTAATTTTATTTTACAGATTCAAGTTCAAGCTAATAAAGTGGCTATAGATCTTGGGCACCTTCAGTGTCTCCTCTCTCATTGGGAAGATGCTCCTTGTGCAATAGTTTGGGTTCTACCATCTCCACCTAGGGATCCCAAACTAGAGGATATAATTTCTTCATCATCTCATGGTGGGCATCACCATAGTTATTCCTAGCACCACTACCATAGTGGCACCCCATACCAGCACATGACCCCTCTTGGACAATAATGAGGGTATCAGGCACCGTCTCCTTCCCTAGTTGGGCAGGATGGCTGGGACATTCTTTCTCCTCCTCTGTGCCCAAATGCTTGGGGGCACCCCCTGGAGGTGGATTAGATGTGTTAAACAAGTTCCCTAGGCTTTCTTTGGCCATTTCACCCACTTGGACATAGGAAGAAGAAGATGATAGGGACACTGCTAAGCTAATGTTGGGAGCCTATTCTAGATGGCAATGACTTTTTAAGCTTGCGCTGGGGTCCTAATGATATGGATCCTTCACCTTCTATCCTTGTTCTTGTTGCTTAAAGTCATCTCTTATTATGACTTTATGACTTGTTCTTAGGCTTTGCCAAATTGTTTGTGGTACTTTTATTTTTGGCTCTTAAGCTTTACCTAGTGTGATGTGGTGTGCTCTCATACCACCTATATTTTTTTAATTAATTATTTGTATATTTTGATTTAGTTAATATATGAATATATTTCATAAAAAAAAAATTAAACACAAGAAAATGTACACACAATATCACCTTCAATTATTTATTTACAACATTAAAACTTCTTTGTTCTCAGATGATGAGGCTTAAAATGCAATAATTCCAAAACATATAGAAACTAAATTACAAAGAACAATACTAAAAAAATTTAAAAAAAATCTCCAAATTCTTTTTTATTCATTGTAACCAGTACATAAGTCTATAAATAAATTACAACTTAGAAATAATTTTTTCGTGCACAATTAATATGTTATTAAAATAATATCCATCCCAGTCAACTAAGTCTTTTATTTTTAATATTTTTTTTAAAAAAAAATACTCTTAATAATTTTTGTATTTAAATTCGGATGCTCCCACTAAGTGTCTTTTATTCTATATGTATTTATATAAAACTTGATGGTGCAAGTTTCAATTACAATTTCATACATAATTATCAAAAACAAAAAATGAATTTTTTTAAAAATAATGAAATATAATTAATTAATTATATATATATATATATATATATATATATATATATATATATATATATATATATATATATATATATATATATATATATATATATTTCAATTTCTAGATCGAAAATTTATGAAAATGTTACCAAAAAATTGTTAACACTACTGACAAATGTATGGACCTCTTCTGAATATTTGTTTTTTTTTGAAAAAAAAAAAAAACTCAAATAAATTCTAAGATCAAAAGTTATGAGTACCTCAAAATATACTCTTACATTAAAATTATATTACAAATAAAATGAAGAAATCATTCCTTGTATGGCTTAATTTGATATTCACATAAAAACTCCATGTTTCATAGGCTTTGTGGTTCATTTTAGAAGTGTGCAAACTGTAAGACTTTTTAAGCTAGGGGAAGCTTCATAAGACTATGGGAAATACACAAGTATATGAAGCTTCGTGAATGTATTTCAGCTTCATAATCCTAGTAAGACTTGCAAGAAGCTTCATAAGACTATGGGAAATACACAAGTATATGAAGCTTCGTGAATGTATTTCAGCTTCATAATCCTAGTAAGACTCGCAAGTCAGTGTAAAATTTACAAACATAGGAAGACTTTATCAAGTTTGTGAGATTAGCAATTTTTTAAAATCTTATGAAGCTTGGAATAGCTTCGCATGCCCAATTTCACTTCAATAATACCTATCTTGCCACATCTAAGAAATGTAAACCACTATATATACGAAGATTTTCCAACAAGTAAAAGTATTTAAAATGTTCGTATTTCACATTAAAGGTGTCAATGAGTTGGAAGGTTTTATGATTGAAGAAAAACCATCTGCCACTTCTTAAAAGTAATATTGACTCACAATTAGATGACTACGATCAACGAGTCGCCAAAGACACTGGGAACTGAAATTGTAAAACATGATAGAAAAATGCCAAAAATCAAACGAATCAAATGCCATGCCATGAGATTTTAAATTGTGGATCGATTTCTTTAGAATTGTTCAATTAATGTTTGAGTTAGCGTTTTAGTGGAAATCTGAGATCCTTGACTCTACAAATATTTCGTAATACATTCAAGGATTCAAGGTTTGATCCCTCGGAAAAAAGTGTTACACGATGGGGTTATTAAAGAATTATTCACTTACCCAAAAAAGAACCCGTATTCGGATCTTGGGTAGTTAGATATAATTAATTTTACATTCATTCTAAGTAGTGGATGAGGTGTGTAGAGGAGTGGATAGACAAGAAGGTCAAGTTGGCTTATTTGATTTTAAGAAGTCTATGTTTTATGAATTTTACAATGTTAAAAGTGATTACTCCATATTATTTGTAAGTTTTAATGAACGAGTGTTGTTATGTGTTAACTTTTATATTATTATTGTGAGCTTCATATCATGATTTGATTATGATTGTAAATAAATTACTCATTAGATCCACAATTCACCTTTTAATCAATTATGTCAACAATACTAGTATTCATGTATCTTTTAGTAGGTGTTTTGGTACTAAATTTAGTGGTAGCATGTGTGCTTGTGTATGTTTGACTATACATATATATATATATATAGAGGGAGGGGAAGTGCACAAGGTTCGGGAATGTTCAAACAAATTAATATTTGATCCCTATCCCACTCCAATGAAATAAATTTACATTTAAAACATTATTATCAATTCTATGTATGTATGTACGTACATTTTGATCCTTACTCCATTTTTATAAATTAAATTTATATTTAAGACACCATTGTCAATTCTATACATACATACATACATATAGAAAGAGAGGGAACAAGAAGAGGCGAGAAGGGAGTCGGTTGCATAATGAATATAATTGTGTCCAAATAAATCAAAATTCGATCCTTAACCCACTCCAATAAATAAAATCTATATTTAATAGACTCTTGCCATATATATATATATAGACAAAGAGAATTGAAAATGGTGCTCTAAACATAGACTTTTTCATTCTATATTAATTAACTTACAAATTTAATTCAATTAAATATTATAATTATATATAAAAAAAATTAAAAAAATTATCTTATATTTATACTATATTAATAAAATAGAAACATCTATTAAATTTAAAAAATTAAAAATTAAATTATAATTTTTCATATTTATATTACTTTTAATTTTTATTACTTACAAATTTTAATTATTATTTTCAATATATTGTTTCAATTTTCTTATAAATATTTATAATACTTCTTATTTTTTATAATTACTACTAATCAATATTAAAACATAAAATTTTGATAAAAATTTAAAATTTCAAAATTAAAACCCATTTTTAAAATATATACATTAATTATCATGTATTTATTTTTGTTTATTAATTCTTTACAATATAATAATTTTAATATATAATATTAATTTTTGAAAACATTAATTTCAAAAATTCAAACATGATCATTAAATGACTCCTAAGTTGTATCGCTGAGTAAACCTGTGTTTTGGTATACCACTTTATCTTTATTTTTATTCTATTTTATAAATGAAATCTACTCTGTAATTTTATCAAATGCAATAGGTCTATCATCCATCCCACAACTTTTTATTTTTTTAATGAAAAACTAAGAACTGTTAGTGTTCAGACCAAACGTGGCCTTGTTAATTTGTTGTTTCAATTTAAAATTCTCATAAATAAATTTAGTAAGAAGATAAAAATTTAGTGTGATTGCTGTACCTGGAGTGTCAACCACTTTCAAAATTCGGCCATTCTTCCACACACGTTGCTCTAACTTACATTCAGATGTAACAGATGAAAATCCCATCCACGAATAAAAGGCATTGCGTCCAATGATCGAGTTACCCGTTGCGCTCTTTCCATTGCCAGTGCGCCCCAACAAAACTAGAGTCGTGCTTTCCATTCTTCTAACCTTCAGGAAACATCCATCAAAACTTATATCTCACAATTTTCCAGAAAAGAAACCACCAGAAAACATGAAATCTCTATCAAACTCATCAATTTCCTAATAATTCTACCCCATGACATCCAAAGAAATAAAATATCGAGCATACCTTTCTATCAATTACCAGCTCAGTAATTCGCTGTCAATCTTAGCCCTAAACTAAAATTAGACTGTGAAAACCCCTGCTGGTTTTAGTCTTTGTTTATGGTGTATATAAATAGCCGGAAGCGAGCATTGCGTTTGAAATAAGGCAGGTTGGCAGCCATCGAATAAATTGGCAAAAGCAGAGAATGTGCGTCCAAAGAATGTATTGTGAAGCGACATAAAGAAAAGAGAGCATTTCATAAATGACAAAATTAAATATCAACCTAAAGTTCTTATTCAACAGGATCGATACGAATCTATTTTTAAAAAAATTGTTCGTAATGTAACAAAAAGAATATTTGCTTGGTTATCACAACGAATAAAATTTGAATCTTTTTATACCTTAGTTGAGAAAGTGGAAGCATCTGAGTAGAAAAAATCAACTCCATATGACAAAAGGGAGCATCTGCCTACAAGAAATAATCAAGACCATAAAACAAAAGGACTTTGTGTCTATGGGATTGCCATACATAAAGGATTCAATCCTCACAAGTAGAATTTACAAAAATTATATATGATAAAAAAAAATTGTGGTAACTTAAAAGGGTAAAGATATTGATAAATAAAATGAGGTAATCTAAATTCTATAGGAATTCTAGGTTTAATATTTATTAGGGATGTGGGTTAAATATATTATAAATATATTGATAAATAGAATGAGGTAATTTGAAATGGTAAAGGTAAATGGGAAAAGATGGGTTGTTAGGTGATGATCATTTTTCTACAACATTAAAAAATATCAATTAGTTTCAGCCACTATAAAAAATGATAATTATTGTTGAATATTTACACTTGTCACAAATGTGCTTATGTGAACTTAATAGGTTTGAAATATTTTAGAGAGCTTTAATAGTAGCAAATATGCAAAAACTTTATTGAGATTGATTCAACGACACTCACATATGTTAGAATGTATTCTCCTTTAATATCACCCTTATTCTCTAAAATATAGAATGATTAAATAAAATGTGAAAGGTTAGTAGTCTTATTCCCTTTTGAGTGTTACATCTACATATTCTGCATGTTCAAAATCAAGGCTATTGTATTTATGTTTATGTGATTGACCAAATCCAAGTGGGAGAAAGGACTCCATCTTCTCTCCCTTTGATAATCAATGAATGCTATATACTACTTAATGAAACATTATTTTGGTACAAGTATTTAACCACAACACTAAAATAGATGACGAGGGCATAATGTAATCAAAGTGCAAGCTCATTGAAAAGTGTGTGATAGACAAACTCAATGTGAATATTAATAAATTGGAAAATAGAAGATTTATGAATGATCTAAATATCTTAAGATACATGTGTATATCTAGGCTCCTTTGCATTCAAACTAAGACACATTCTAACATAGGTCAACCATGGAAATGAGTGAAATTTAAAAATCAAGGCATGAAAAATTAGCATGTATTTCCACATGGAACCACAAGGTACATGACTGATTTTGATTGGTACTAAAAATAGTCAAAGCCATGAAAAAACTAGCTAGATTGAAGGCTAACTAAATGGATCTTGAGGCTAAAAACTAACAAATCTAAAGGTGTTCGTGGGAAATTGCATATGATGCAAGAATATGAATGATTGAATGCACAGGGAAAGTGTAATAAAAGGATCCAAAATTGAGAAAATGAAAAAAATACCAAACCATGACAAAGATACCATATTTACATGAATGTACAAAACTTAAGTATCTATATAATTGTCTACTTTGATGTGCACACATGCATACATATTAATGTAAAAATAAAATAATTGCATGGTTGAATGTTAATTAAAAGATATTGAAGATTGAACTTACTATTTTTTTTAAAATGGATCACTCACACTCTAATTTCAACAACTAAAATCTACTTAAAAGACAATGATAATACATAAAAGTAGACCAATGTCTCAATATATTAGTACCAATTAAGCGAATAAAATAAGAGAAATTTTAAAATGAGGATATGAATGAATATTCTATGCATTTTGAAAACCATGCTACCACCTCTTTAAATTTGAAATTGAAATCTACAATGCTTCTATTTGACAAAGAAGCTAAAATGTGGAAATTGAAACTGAAATTGAAAATTGGTTCCTTAGTTCCTAATTTCCTCGTCATTGTATCATATTGACATATTCATTGGACTAAAAATATAATTCTTAGCCAAACAAGTATAATTATGTAACTTGTAACCTCTAAAACTACTAGTTCTATTGGTTAAACATGGAATCTATATTTTTTAATATAATAAGCTATATAAATGACCTCTCATTGATCCTTGAGTTTATGGATGGTTTTTATGAGTCACTCATCTAAAAAAATATGTTAAACCCACTATTTTTAATATAGATAAAACCTAAAATAATTAACCATAGTTAAAACTCATGTACAACATAGTAAATATAGAAATGTGTGACCCTATAAATCTCAATAGTAATATGTAAGTCAAAATCAATGATTTGAAAGTAAGTTACAACAAGAAGGGACTAATAAAATTCTCTTATGTTTCCCTTTAAAAAGGGATAAGTTATATGCCCCAATATCGTTAATATAACATGATAAATATACCAATATAATAACCACAATATGACAAAGTGTGTGAGGGATATTGGGAAATAATCCCTTATTGATATAACTAATGTAGGATCAATATAAACATGTGTGCATCATACCCTAAATGGAAAGGTATAGGTGATAATATATATAAGGTAGGGATAGTTGACATGGCCCAATGTAATAGAGAAGAGGGGGGGGAATTTTTCCCAATGTAATAATATGCCCTTAGGAGGGTGAGATATAATAATAAATCACATAATATTTGGATTCCCCAATAGATACTTGGTAGAAACCAGGGAAACAAACGCAGCAATAGAATACCAAACTCTTCCATATTGGGGGTTTAATGATATGCTAAAATCACCACTGTTATATCGAGATGTATTTAGGTTAGGGGTTTATTAAATTTTATTATAAGGGATAAGTATTGAGGGGTTGTGGCACAAGGCAAATTATAGGTATGGTTGTTTTCCACATCACATATGCTAGGAGTTTACCCAGGATGTTCATTTTTTCCATGTTCCCAATTTATTTTCAAATGTTTACAAGTATGGAAAAAAAATATATGAGATGATTATAGATTTAAAGAAGATTAGTAGCCATAGTGCAAGATAAAATGTGGAGAAGATGTCTATTTGGTCGATTAACATTTGGGTCAATAGAATTATGTGAGTTTTAGATGAGAGTTTCATAAATTCCATTAACACTAGGGTTTCAAAAATATTTGAATATTTATAATTAGTGGATTTGCATGGAGTACCCTTAAATCCAAAGTTTAAAAACCCCACTTAACAATAGGGGTTAGCACAAGACTTTTAGATGATCTTCATGGACTAGTAGAGTTGAACGACACATATCCATATTTTTATTCATTTTTATTTTAGTGACATTTTGATTTGAGGTTAGATTCATGTTCATAATTTTAAATGCTACTTCCACATGGATTGACCTATAACTTGTGTATTATAAGTAAAAAGTGTTTTTTTATATAAATAAAAACTTACCTTTGGATCAATGAATAATAATTTGTCCCATTAAGTAGAGAAAAATATTTTTAAAATTCTAAAAACTACTTATCAATGTTTTAAAATTTTGGAAAAATGTAAACTCATTATGTCTTTATATATATAAGATAAAACATATATGTTTTATTAATATCAATGATTGTGTGTTTGTGTGTGTGTGTTTATATATATATATATATATATATATATATATATATATATATATATATATATATATATATATATATATATATATATATATATATATATATATATATATATAATTAATTTATATGTATGTATGTATGTATGTATGTATATACATACATACATATATATACATGTGTGTGTGTGTGCGTGTGCGTGTGCGTGTGCGTGTGCGTGTGCGTGTGCGTGTGCGTGTGCGTGTGTGTGTGTGTGTGTGTGTGTGTGTGTGTGTGTGTGTGTGTGTGTGTGTGTGTGTTGGAGATTGGAAGTGGAACATACTATTATTCTTTGACTCCTTCACTTATTCTATACCCCTCACTTCCACCTCTCACCTTTTCTTTCTAGTATATTAATAAATATGTATGTCTTTTTCATGTTTGGGTGTTATTTTTTTAGTAATGGACATTTATAATAGATGTAATTTATTTCACCAATTCTAGGAAAAACAATTATTCTTGATGATGGCCATTGAATTATAATATTTGGTAGGTGATGACTAGAAGTCTCCTATAGTTCTATCTTGTGCCTCATGTGTTTAGGTAAACTTTATGAATATGTTCCAATCACATTTCGACATATTTGGATAGTCATTTGTCATCTTTTATCTTCATACCATTTTTGTGCATCCATATTTGACCATTGATTAAGGTGTACAATGTCCAACACTCAAATGTTATATTGGATATGTGACATCTATAATATATAATTCCATGCCACCTCCATGCATCCATAATGTATTTTATTAATGTCATAGACTGATGATTTAATGCTTTCTACCTTTCATGTCAATGGTCCATCAAAGGTTAATTAATAACATTATAATGTTACAATGATTGAGGTTTGTCCAAGAGTGTTTGTAATTTTTGAATGCCACAAACAAGGGGATATTTATTGTTAGTTAGTTAAATACATTCTTTCATAAATAGTTCATTAATTATAATAAAATTCATGAATGAATAGAGAGGGGAAATTATTTTAGTCATTACATAATGGTTTGAATGTCACACACCACTTGTCTACAAGATTATACTATCCTTATTTGTTTGAATCCTTGCTCAAACAACTTTGAAGCTCTTTTTATCTCTCATAAATATCTATTCTTCTTAGCCAATTTCTAACCCATTTGAAAGAAATTAGAAATGATTGTGACTTGTAGATCAAGTTAGAAAAGTGGAAGTCCGTCTCAGATGGTGATGCCTCCACAAAAACCTGTAAAATAGATATGAAAGGAGTGTTATATAATTTATTATTTTCAAAAACACTCTCTAACTTCAAGTTGTTTCAATTATTGAAACAAGAGATGATATTTGGACTTATCAACATGATTTTGATGCCTTTTCAAGTGAAGGCATTGAATAAGTTAGTGTATAAATTTGACATTTGTAAATATCATGTCATTTTAATGGGTAAGTATATGAATATTTTTGTTGATTTATTAAATAAGGTGTTTGATTTAATAGATATTGGGAAGATGGTTTCTGGGAAATGGATAATAGTATGCTCTAGATATGAATTTATATCAATCATGTATATGGGTGATCTCAAGTATATTTTGTTTTAAAAAAGGGTTTTTTCTACCATTTAACATGAATATTTTAGGATATGTGATTAGTTTTTTAATTTCTAGGTCAGTCAGTTTAGAGAGAAATTGTAAATTATCATAATTGGTATTTAGTTATGTGAATGGTTTCATGGACATAGAATTTTATAATTGGGATTCTTTTATGTTCCAAATTTTTAGAGACCAATATGAAAAAGTGCAAACAACATTTGAAAATATTTTTGGTACATCATTTTCTTTTCAAATTTGTATTAGATTTTTTCCACATGGGTTTGAAAGGGAGATAAATAAAACATCAATGTATAAAGTGAGTCCTCTTCAACTCAAAAGTTAAGACTTGATTTATAATTTGTCTTATAAAATAAAAATAAAAATCTACGAGACTCTTGAAAGAGAAACCTGGTTGTGTAAGTGATAATAGTGATGAAATGTCTATTTTGATAAATAAAAAGACATTGATACTTTTAAATTGATATGATGATGAAAGTGATATTTATGACATAAATAGTATAAAACACAACCTACAATATGAGCCACAACACACTTATAATGTCAACACAAATTTTGGGTTGAAGGATGTACCTGATGAAGACATCCCCATGCAAACCCTAAACATTATGTCCACAATAAGACTAGATCATGAAAAACTATTGATATATATAATGTAACAACATCCCAAGGATCCATACCTTTCAAATGTTGTCATGGATGTTTATGGGTGGAGAAGATCATAAGCTAGTTAGAGAATCTCAAAATCTAAAGGACTTGTTGTATACATTGGAAGGGGATGGAGAATTGAATTTCATATTAGACATTGTGAATAAGTGTTATGATGAAAAAAAACAAATGGATTCTAAATTTAATGAGATGATTGGTTTAAATTTAATGAGATGATTGGTTTAGAAAACATGATCATGATAACTCAAATAAGGACAAGTAATTAAATTTATAGCCCATAGAAATCAAGAAGTGCATGTTGTTTTCTTTCAGACATAGGACATTCCACAAGAAAGAAATTAATATCTAAATATGAAAACTATTTCAAAGGAAAAGGTATCCAAAATGACCAGTGATAATATTAAACCTAAAGGGGAGTTTAATTAACTTCATAATACTTCACAATATGCACTAAGAAATATTATAAAATTGGATGAGAAACTAAACAAAATACAAGTTAATCCATCAAACATAAAAGGATCAGTTATAAAAAACTACAAAATGATGCTGTTGATTTAAAAGTGAAGGTTAAAATGGTCGTGTTGGATGATATTGTGGAGTTTAATGATTTAGCACATGACCCCTCTTGGGTAATAGTGAGGGTATCAGGGACCGCCTCCTTCCCCAATTGGGCAAGATGCCTAGGACACTCTTCCTCCTCCATTGTGCCCAAATGATTGTGGGCACCACTTGGAGGCCAATTAGATGTGTTAGACAAGTTCCCCAGGCTTTCTCTAGCCATTTCACCCACTCAGACATAAGAAGAAGAAGATGATAGGGACACTACTCAAGCTACTGTTGGGAGCCTATTCCAGATGGCAATGACTTGTTAAGCTTGGGCTAGGGTCCTGATGATATGGATACTTCACCTTCTATCCTTGCTCTTGCTGCTTAAAGTTAACTTTTATTATGACTTTATGAATTTTTCCTAAGCTTTGCTGAATTGTTTGTGGTACTTTTATTTTTGGCTCCTAAGCTTTACCTAGTATGATGTGGCGTGCTCTCATACCACCTATATTTTTTATAAATTATTTGTATATTTATATTTAGTTAATATATGGATATATTTCATTAAAAAAAATTAAACACAAGAAAATGTACACACAATATCACCTTCAATTATTTATTTACAACATTAAAACTTCTTTGTTCTTAGATGATGAGGCTTAAAATGCAATAATTCCAGAACATATAGAACTAAAATTATAGATAACAATACTAAAAATTCAAAAAAAAAATATGAAAATTCTTTTTTATTCATTGTAACCAGTACATAAGTCTATAAATAAAGTATAACTTAGAAATATTTTTTTAGTGCACAATTAATATGTTATTAAAATAATATCCATCCCAGTCAACTAAGTCTTCTATTTTTAATATTTTTTAAAAAAATACTTTTAATAATTTTTGTATTCAAATTTGGATGCTCCTACTAAGTGTCTTTTATTCTATATGTATTTATATAAAACTTGATGGCAAGTTTCAATTACAATTTCATATATAATTACCACAAAAAAAATTGAATTTTTTTTAAAAATAATGAAATATAATAAATTTTTTTTCAATTTCTAACTTGAAAATTTTCGTGAATGTTACCAAAGGGTTGTTAACACTACAGACAAATGTATGGACCTCTTCGGAATATTTGTTTTAAAAAAAAAACTCAAATAAATTCTAAGATCAAAAGTTATGAGTCCCTCAAAAATAATTTTAGGCAGTGATTTTTGAATGGAAAACATGTGGAGTTAGCTGAAATAGGCGACCCTGCCATTTGCTATGGTCAGTACTCACCGTTGCAGGTCACTGGTTGAGCTAGGGTGATCATGCCCTAGCCCGATCCTCTTGTTCTTTCTTGGCCACACCAGGGTGGGGAGTGAATGCATTTTGGGGTGGTCTAGGGTAGCATTTTTTAGCATAAAAATTTTTATTCGTAGTGGTGCATCTTGTTCCCTATGAGCATGGGGGTTTTGTCCCTTGTTGGAGGCTATAGGTGGGGTGTTGTACCTGGTTGGATTGGTATGCAGTTCGAAGGTAGTGCTGGGTGGTGGGTCAGTTAAACCCTAGTGGTGGTTCCTTCTCTCGAAGGTCTGCTTGCTTGCCTTGGTCTGGCTGAGTGTCAATGCTAATTGAGGAGTCTTTAGGGGCTTGTCCCAAGATGGATTATCATCCAACAGTGGTTGGTAAAAATTCTACTTCACATGCTTTGAAGGTGTCTAATAATAAATTATTCTCACCAGATCTGGCACAAGTTGGATCAAGCTTGTCTGGTGGTACTCAGATTATGAAGATCAATGATTGTCTTAAATGTTGTGAGGAGAGGCCAAAATTGGTTATCCTACTAGAGATGATTGCAGAAGATATTGAATATTATTTGAAACATGCTTTGCTATGCAAGTTTATGGGGATGCAGGTTTCATTACAATTTCTTGAAGCCTAGGCCCAACAGACTTGGATGCCTGAGGGAGAAATGAAGGTTATGATTTTAGCAAATAGCTTTTTCATGATTTCATTCAATTGCTTGGTAGACCGCAATAAGGCATTTGAAGGAGGCCCCTATTTTCATAATCAGATTGGGCTATTTATTAAACCTTGGCATGTGGGCTTCAATCCTACTAAAGAGCTTTCAAACCAGGTTTCAGTGTGGGTTCAGCTTCCAAGGTTTCCTATGGAATGTTAGTGGGAGGATGTTTGACATTTGTTGGCTTTGATGCTAGTAAAACCAGTTGGTACTTCACAACAGACTCAAGGTAAAAAGATGATGACTTTTGCTCGTATCTGTGTTGAGATTGATTTAAGTAAACCTTTGCTAGATTTGGTGGATATGTGTGTGGGTCCTTACTCTTGGGTGCAATAGTTAGATTATGAAACTCTTCCTTTTTGGTGTCATCTCTATCATGAATATGGTCATTTGCAGAGAAGATTCCCAAAGGTTAGGCCTGTGGATTCCCAGCCTTCTCAACTGCCCTACAACCCTGCTAGGGTCGAAAAGGGGAAGGGACCCATTCCTGGTGATGTGGATGGGGCTGATGGTTTCATTCCTATCAAGGCTCAAAATAGGAATCGAGGTTAAAAGAGGACTTTGAAGGAAAGGCAGGAGGAAGATTCTTTCAACAGATTTGAAGTTTTAGATGATCTCAACCAGCAGGAAGTGAATCCAAGCTTGATGAATCTAGATCAGGGTGCTTTGGGTACAGGATAGGAGGGCCTTCTTTCAGAAGCTACTCAGGTTTGTAGGATAATAGGGATTTGAAAATGGACACTGGTGTTCAAATGGAAGTCCAAGTGGAATCAATTCCTATTATAGTAGGGAAGAAGAGTGGTGATGATGGATCTCCTCTTGACTCAAATACAGGTACTGAGGGGGTGAAGATTAATAAGTCTTTTTCTTCTCATTTGGGTCTTCTTCAAAAGGATCCAAAAGGAGTAGGGGAGAAGTCTTCCAAGCTTGGTAGAAAAAAGGATTTGGAAAAGATTAAATTAACAGGGGAAACTTTGGTAGAGTCAGGGTCTATGAAGACTCTTGATTCTCATTTTTTGACCCCCTTGAAATGATCATTCTATCCTGGAATGTAAGGGGTTTGAATAATGGCCCTCAACAAAAAGTTATTCATGATTTGGTTAGAAGTCAATCTCCTGATGTTCTTTTCCTATAGGAGACTAAGGTATTAGTGGATTATATGTTTGGTTTAGTGCCTAAGTTATGGGGGAGTGGAGAGTGCCAATGTATTGGTGCTCAAGGGTCTGCAAGTGGAATGGCTTGTTTATGGAATCCTCAGAAGATCCACCCTCTTTGGTGGTTATCCTTTTAGTCTTCTATCTCTATTATTGCATCTTGTTTGGAGATGGGGGAGTTTGTTCTCTTCTCTAATATCTATGCACCTATCGATCTTCAAGGTAAACAACTTTTGTGGTCCCATATCTAGTTTGTTTGAAGCATGGTTCCTTTCCATCCGTGGATAATGGCTGGAGACTTCAATGCTATTTCTGAGTTGGCTGAGAAGCGGGGTGGTATTGTGAGGCTTGAGCCTTCTGCATTGCTAATTCAAGATAATATCTTAGCTTTAAATCTTGTGGATATCAAGCCCATTAATGGCCAGTTTACTTGGAACAATTGGAGGATTGGGAATAACTGCATTGCGGAACGACTTGACTACTTTCTGGTTTCTTGCTACTGGGTTGGTGGGTTATGGTGTTCTTGTTTAGAAATTTTGGATTGGAGGGGTTCAGATCATTGGCCTATCAAGCTAGCTATTTCTTCAGCTCATGTACCTCGATCTCCTACTTTCAATTTCTAGCTTATGTGGTTGCACGACTCCTCTCTCAATGACTATATTACTGAGCGGTGGAGGTATGGTAGACCTGCTTATGGTACAAAAATGTATACTTTTGTTAAGTCACTTCAATTTTTCAAGTATCAGTGTAAACATTGGAATCGACAGTGCTTTGGAAACATTTTCCATGATAAGACTGTTGCCTAGGTTGAGTTGGATAGTATTATCAGGTTGATTGGGGAGGACGGAGTGAATGAGGACCTGCTACGGGAAGAGACTAGGGCTTTGAAAGCACTAGAAGAGTGTGAGCTACGAGAGGAGGTTTTTTGGAAATAAAAGGCTCAAATTGAGTGGCTTTAGGAAGGGGATAAAAATACTACTTTTTTCTTCAACTCGGTGAAAGCCAGGAGACATGCCAATTCTATTTCTGCTCTGGTGAATGACAGGGGTGAAATTATTTATTCTTTTCATGAAATTACATGTGAAGCTAAGCAATATTTTACTTCATTATTTAGGGAGGACTCGCAAGGGGGTTCTAATGAGGAAGCTCAGGTCCTTTCTTGTATCCCTTCTTTGGTTTCTAGGGAGATGAATGAGTAGCTTATGAGTGATATCTTGATTGAGGAGCTAGAGGGGATTGTGTTTCAAATGAAGAGGGGGAAAGCTCCTGGCCCTAATGGTTTCTCGATAGAGTTCTTTCAAGAATTTTGGGAGATTATCAAGTTAGACTTGTTGGTGGTTGTTCAGGAGTCTCATAAGAATAAACAGATGTTACAGGCCTTGAATTCTACCTTCCTTGCTCTCATCCCAAAGTATGAGAGGGCGGATAGGTTAAGTCAATTTCGGCCTATCTCTCTTTGCAATGTGATTTATAAAATTATCTCTAAGTTGATTGTTGATAGGTTGAGAAAGTGGCTTAAAGTGATGATTTCTGAGGAATAGAGTGGTTTTGTGGTGGGACATCAGATTCTAGATGGGGTTGTTATCGCAACTGAAACCATTCACTCTATGGCCAGCTCCAAAGATAAGGCAATGATCATTAAAGCTTGATATGGCTAAGGCTTATTGCCACGTTTGATGGTCCTTCCTTTGAAAGGTTCTTGGTGCTTTTGGTTTTGGGGATGAGTGGATTTATTGGGTTATGAGTTGCGTTACTTCAGTATCCTTCTTTGTTTTAATAAATGGCTAGCACTCTGAGCTTTTTGGTGCCTCTCAGCGTCTGCGGCAGGGTGACCCCCTCTCTCCTTACTTGTTTCTTCTTGTTGTTGAGGGTTTGGGATGCTTGATAAGAAGGAATGTGGAGTTAGGTTTCATTCAAGGGTGGGGGTGGGGAGGTGGTTTACCTTCATAATCTCACTTGCAGTTTGTGGATGACATTGCTTTGATGGGTATGGCTACAATTAGGGAAGCTTAAAATGTACACAAGGATTTGGATGTTTATCTTGTAGCCTCATGACAATTGATTAGTGAAGATAAGTCTTCCATCTTTTTCTTCAATACTCCACGCTCCATTCAAAGGAGAATTGCTCATATCTTGAGATTTCAGACTGGGGTGCTCCCTTTGACCTATCTTGGTATTCCCATCTCTGTTGGAAGATTTCCCAGGGAGTCTTGAAAGAATATTCTGGATAAATTTCATGTGAAAGTTAATCATTGGACCCATCATTGGTTTTGTCCTTTGTGGGTCATGTTCAACTGCTTAAGTCTATGGTGCAGGCTCTCCCCATTTATAGATGTATGATTCAGGTGGCTCCTTTGGGCTTTGTTAGGGAGTTGGATTCCTTAGCAAGACAATTTTTATGGGCTGGTAACTTATTGTCCTCTAAATGGAGCCTTGTCAAATGGGACATTGTTTGTAGCCCGAAACAGCTTGGCAGTCTTGGGTTAAGGCAGTCATCATTGTCAGGGATGGCGCTAATTGCTAAATTGTATTGGCAGTGGTGTGTGGAGTAGGATGGGATATGGGCCAAGGTATTAACACAAAAATATTCTTGGGGGTCCTTCAAATTGATATTCCTTGTTATCCCCTAGTGGGGAAAGGCTCGGTGATTTGGAGTACACTCAAGAAAGGGGTTGCTCTGATTAAGGATGGCTTATTTTGGATTTGTAAAAGTGGGACAAAAGCTCATTTTTGGTCTCATTCTTGGGATGGTTTTCCTCCCATTATTTCTTAGTTCCCCAATTTGGTAACTCTGTGCCAGAGGTTCTTTGAGGTAGGATGGTCAAGGGTGAGTGACTTCAAGTCCTTTTCTTCTCATGGGCAGCTGGTGGTGGCGAGATGGAAGAAACTTGAGAAGTAGCCTATTGTTGGTATGGAGGAGGAGTGTGTTGAGCTTCATAGTATCCTTTCTCATAGGCGTTGTAGCTCCCTCTAGGAAGGGGATGTTCTTTCTTGGTCTCATAATCCTAAGGGTGTCTTTATTGTTGCTTCAGGATATCAGGTGTTGTTATCTCACCAGCTGGATGGGGTGGAGGTTCACTGGTGGAAGAAAGTGTGGAATAAGCTTTCTTGGCCAAAGTGTAACTGCTTTATTTGGACTTTATCTTGGAATAGGTGCTTGACATGGGATAATATTTGGAGAAGGGGTTTTCAAGGACCTTCTATGTGTGTTTTGTGTGGATGTGGAGAGGAGGACTCCTCTCACTTGTTTTTCCAGTGTCCCATGACTCTGCAACTTTGGCATTATTGGTGGGAAGTTTGGAAAAGACCCTGTTTCATGCGTCCTCCCTAGAAGATTTTTGGAATAGTCTGGGTAGACCTCCTTCTATGGCCTCTTTCTTGTAAGATGTGTGGTATGTTGGGCCTTCTTTCATACTCTGACAGATTTGGTTGGAACGAAATCGAAGAATATTTTGAGGAGAGAAGTTGTTGATTCAACAAGTTTGGCACAAAATTATGGGTATGATTTGGGAGACAGTGGAAGATAAGTGTGACATGGTGTTCCCTTTGGAGAAAGGGGATACTGAGCTAGTGGATAGATTGGGTGTTCAGTGGTTGTCTCCAGCTTCTGCTTATGTCAGGAGAGGAAGGCGGGTGAATAGGAAAGTTCAAAGGGTGGGGAGTTGGCTACCCCCTCTGGCTGGCATCCTGAAGCTCAATACTGATGATTCTTCAAGTGGCAATCCTAGCCCTACTACGATTGGTGGGGCTGGTAGGGATTTTTCAAAATCAGTGGTTTTCTTCTTTTCTGTTCATGAAGGAGTGTAGACTAACAACCTTATGGAAGGTTTAGCGATCCTCTATGCTTTGGAGAGGGTTTATGCTTTGGGATGGCGCAAGGTTATCTATGAGTCTGACTCACAGGTTTTGATTAACATGTTGAATAAACAGAAGGTTTCTGACGTTAGTTGGTAGGTGGCTATGATAGTGCAACAAATTTTGCAGATAAGTTCTTTGATGGAGATGGTGTCTTTTGTCCATATCCCAAGGGAGTGGAATAGGGCAGCAGAATGTTTGGCTAAGTGGGCCTCTGAGCATTTAGATCGCTGGAAGATTGATGAGTGGGAGTAGGTTCCCCATGAGCTCCGACATGACTTGGAGAGGATTCTTGCTAAGGATGGGAATGGTATTGGTGAAGGATAATGTTGTTTCAAGCTTGGTTTGACTGTTTCTTATGGATTCTTGGGGCCCTGGCCCTTTGATGTTTTGTAATGTTCTTTTCTGATCTTCAATAAAGTTTTTACTCCTTTTATTTTTTTTTTTAAAAGTTATGAGTCCCTCAAAATATACTCTTACATTAAAATTATATTACAAATAAAATAAAAAATTCATTCTTTGTATGGCTTAATTCGAGATTCACATAAAAGCTCCATGTTTCACAGGCTTTGTGGTTCATTTTAAAAGTGTGCAAACTGTAAGACTTTTTAAGCTAGGGGAAGCTTCATAAGACCATGGGAAATACACAAGTGTATGAAGCTTCGTGAATGTATTTCAGCTTCATAATCCTAGTAAGCCTCGCAAGTCAGTGTAAGATTTAAAAGCATAGGAAGACTTTATCACGTCTGTGAGATTAGCAATTTTTTAAAATCTTATGAAGCTCGCAATAGCTTCGCATGCCCAATTTCACTTCAAAAATACCTATCTTGCCACATCTGATTTTCCAACAAGTAAAAGTATTTAAAATGTTCGTATTTCACATTAAAGGTGTCGATGAGTTGGAAGGTTTTATGATTGAAGAAAAACCATCTGCCACTTCTTAAAAGTAATATTGACTCACAATTAGATGACTACGATCAACGAGTCGCCAAAGACACTGGGAACTTGAATTGTAAAACATGATAGAAAAATGCCAAAAATTAAACGAATTAAATGCCATGCCATGAGATTTTAAATTGTGGATCGATTTCTTCAGAATTGTTCAATTAATGTTTGAGTTAGCGTTTTAGTTGAAATGTGAGATCCTTGACATTACAAATTTCTTGTAATACATTCAAGCATATAGATGTCATTTTTTAACACTTCAAGTGTTTGATCCATAGGCGAAAAGTGTTACAGTATGGGGTTATTGAACGATTATTCTAGTACTGTTATAAGTGTACCAAATAACCCTGTATTGGGATCTTGGCTAGTTAGATATAACTTTTCATTCATTGTATTATTATTATAAATGTACTATTTTATTTTTATTTTTTTAAATCTTTATTGGGATATTGAGTAGTTAATACAATTTTTCATTCATTTTATGTAGTGGATAAGGTGAATATGTAGAGGAGTGCATAGACAAAAGGTCCAGTTGGTGTAAGTATTTTTAAAAAGTTCATGTCTTACAAATTTTACAAATATCAAAAGTGATTATTTCATATTTTGTAAGTTGTAATGAATGAGTGTTGTTAAGTGTTAACTCTTATATTATTATTGTGAGTTTCATATCACGATTCGACTATGATTATAAATGAGTTCTTATTAGATCTACAATCTAGCTTCCAGTCAATTATGTAGACAATACTAATACCCGTGTATCTTTTAGTAGGTGTTCAGGGACTAAATTCATTGGTAGCATGTGTGCATGTGTAGCTAGGGTTGGGGAATGCTCAAATAAATTAATATTCTATCTGTAATCCACTCCAATAAAAAGAAGTCCATATTTAGAACACTATTATCAATTGTATGTATGTATGTATATTTTGATCCTTAACCTATTCTTATAAAATAAATACATATTTAAAACACCATTGCCAATTTTATACATACATACATACATATAAAGAAGACGAAAAAGAGAAAAGAAGGGGGCCAATTACACAATTGTACCTAATTAAATAAAAATTAAAACTTTAACCCATTCAAATGAATAAAATCTATATTTAAAGGACTATTATCATATATAGAGAGAAAATTGACAAAGGTGCTTTAAACATAGATTTCTTTCATTTTTTATTAATTAATTTATAAATTTAATTCAATTAAATATTATAATTATTTTAAAAAGACAAAAAATACTTTATACTCATAATACATTAATAAACTAGAAACATCTATTAAATTAAATAAATTAAAAATTAAATTATAATTTTTAATATTTATATTATTTTAATTTTCATTACTTTTTAATTATAATTTTCGATATGTGTTGTTTTAATTATTTTACTACTTATTTTTAATATTTACTGCCAGCAAATATTAAAAAAATAAAATTTTGGTCAGAATTTGAAATTTAAAAGTTGGAACGCATTTTCTCAAAGCTGTATACAATGTAATCTCTACATACAACAATAAAAATGTCTAAAAATTTAGAATTCTAAACTTTAAACTCATTTTCTAAAATAAAATAAAATAAAGATATTCATTAATTGTCATATATTTTTTAAATATTTTTAATTTTATTTTCATTATTAATTCTTTACAGTATAATATAATGATTTTAAAAAATCAGCACCATATAACAAAAGGGAGCATGTGACTAAAATCAAAAAACTCAAGAGCAATATAAAACAAAAGGACTTCTTCCCATCTCTAAGGCAGAATTCAATCCCTCGTGTCTACGGGATTGACATACACAAGGATTCAATCCTCTTAGTTAGGGTAGAATTGAAAAAAATTATATATGATATAAAAACAAGTATTATATATGGTTGTGAACTAAACGCACAAAAATAGTATTTGTATTTTGCGGATTTAAATATTGAATAATAGTATTAATTATTATATGTATATAATTATAAATTTTTTTTTTTTAATAAAATAAAATGTATTGAATATAAAGTTTGCCCTTCAACAAGTCCAATACATGAATTCTAGGTTTAAATGTTATTATGGACATGGATTAAATAGAACAAGATAAAAGATATTGATGAATATGGTTAGGTTTAAAATGGTAAAAGATAAACGGAAAAATAGATATGCATATTTAAATGATTTATTTGAGTTTTGTAAGTGATTGAGATGTTTTAAAATAGATTTTAGAGCTGTGTAAAAAAAATTTTAGGAAGTAATCACTTGGTGATGACTACTTTTCTACAACATTAGCTTTTTTTGACACCACTAAAAATGATAATCATTGTAGAATGTTGAAACTTTCTATGAATGTGGCTCTATGAACTTGACAGGTCTAAAACATTATGGAAAGTTTAGTTAGTAGCAATAACACAAAAACCTTAATCAAATTGATTAAATGACATTCACAAATGTTAGAATGTTTTCTTTTTTATTGTAACCCTAATTTTATATAATATACAAAGATTAAATAAAATGTTAAACTTAGTTGTCTCATCCCCCTTTGAGTGTTACATCTACATATCGTGCATGTTCAGAATCAAGACTCATGTAATTCTATTCATGTGAGTGACCAAACGAAGTGGGAGAAAGGAATTTGCCTTTTCTCCCTAAGATAATTTATGAATAATATATGTTACTCAATGAGACATTATTTTGGTACAAGTTTGCAACCACTAGACTACAATAGATGATAAGTGCATAATATGATGAATGTGCAAGCTCATTGACAAGTGTGAGATAGATAGACTCATGGTCAATATTAAAAAATTGTAAAATAGGAGGCTCTCAAATGATCTAAATGGCTCAGGATGTGTGTGTGTGTGTGTGTGTGTGTGTGTGTGTGTGTGTGTGTGTGTGTGTGTGTGTGTGTGTGTGTGTGCGTGTGCGCACGCGTAGGCTCATTTGAATTTGAATTTGAATTAAGACACATTCTTGCATATGACGGCCATGGAAATGAGTAGATTTTGAAAATCAAGGAATGATAAATTAGCATGTGTTTCTACATGTACCCACAAGTTACATGACCACTTTCAAACAATACTAAAAAATGGTCAATACCATGAAGAAAATATCAAGCTAAAATGAAGGCTAATTGGATGGATCCTAACATTACAAGATAACAAATCTAAAGGTTTTTTTGGGAAATTTACTTACCTTCACCTATTTTAGACTCCTCTCCTCTACCTATCCTCTTTTTTTGTAGAATAGTAATATTGGAGTATGTCAAAGTCATGTTTGGGTGTTTTTTGGTTAGTACAATGTTAGTAATATATGTTAGCTAGTTCACCCATGCCAAACAAAAATTATTTATTTTTGGTGATTGCTTTTGAATTATCATCTTTAGTAGGTGATGACTAATAGTCTCATGTGGTTCTCTCTCTTTCCTTCATAGGTGTTTAGGTCACCTTTAATAACGTGTTAAAGTCACATTATAGAATATTTGGATATGAAGTTTTTATTTTTTTGTCTCCATGCCACCTCTATGCATCCATCTTTGACCATTGATTGAGGTTAAACATCTTAAACTTGCATCTTTTACTTGGCATTAGTGATATATAAAAATCCATTCCACCTCAATGCATCCATATTGAAGTTTTTCAATTCCATATACTGACCAATATTGATTTTTAGTTATTTACCTTTCACATCAATGGTCCATTACAGGTTCATCAATGGCATTGAAATGTGTCAATGATTAATATCCATCTAAGTGTATTTAAAGTTGGTCACTACCAAAAACTAATGGATATTTATTATTATTGAAATAACTTTATCATTAATGGTGCATTATTGGTTTATTAATGATATGAAAATGCACTAGTGTATAGAGGAGGGAAAATACTTAGGTATTACTTAAGAGGTTTTCACACACATACTACTCATTTAAAAGCTTATATGGTGCTTATTCATCTAAAGTTATGCTTAAAAACTTTGAAATTGTTATTATTTCTTACAATTTTAACTCTTGTTAGCCAATTTCCACCACATTTTAAATAAATTAGCTATGATTTTGACTCATAGTTCAAGTTAATAAAAGTGAAAATACATATGTACGGTGATGCCTCAAAAAATTCCTATAAAATGGATATGAAAGTACATATATATATTTCAAAAAAAGTGATGATCTTTGAGCTTAGCAACATGCATGTGATATCTTTGGAATTGAACTCTTTGAAATATTTAATGGTGTTCAACCCTAAAATATAGATTAGGAAAATCTAAGATTAAAGGGTAGATATAGCCTAGGGCACAAGGATGATAGATTATCTCTAAAGCAAGCCAATTCATTAAAAACTCAAATAAAACACATACTAAATTAATTATCCTAAGATATGCTTAAAATAGAAAGTACAACTATGATAGATATTAAAATGATAATTAAAACAATATAGTTAGCTTGATCTAATGTTAATATAGACCTGGATCTAGAAAAAGAAGAAAGTAGACTAGATCTAGATTCTAGATTAATCACCATATTTTAGAAATTTAACTTTTGTAGCCTCAGATACTTGCATCAACCTTAGATGATTATGTTGATGTTTCTATCTAAACTGAACACATGTGTCTTGTATGGAACACTTGATATATATGGATTCAACCACCTATAACATTTTAGGTTTTGTGTCACCTTCACTCTGATGCATTCAGATCTAGGTCATGAACTATTGATCCTTGTCAAGTAGAAAAACCCTAGTTCTTCATCTTCATAGTGGCCATGGGAATAATGAGTTACTAGGCACATGGTGTTGAGTTACCCCAAAGACCCCTATATCAATTACCATTTTCCACATAGTCAATACTCTATAGATGGCCTCAGACATATGTAGTTACCCCCTACATGTTGGCCTATTTATGAATCATGCAATGTGTGATAACTAAGTACATAAAGTGGCCTAGATTTTAACTTGTCAAATGTGGCTCATGGAATGCTCTTTCAGTACTTCATACCTATGTGTGCTTGTGTGTTTTTTATATGACTAATATGGAAATAAGAGAAAAAGGGAAGCTTTACTTACTTTAATGCTTGATTCAATGCCTTTGGTAAATTTCTTTAGAGTTCTTTGGTTTGTGCTAGGTGAGTAATGAAAGAGGATTGATTTTATATTTATACCAATCCTTTTGGATTAAATATCACATTAAAGTACTTAGTCTAGACCTAGGAATACATTTAATTTGTAAATTGGATGACTTTAGGACATTGGCATTGATGTAAGCATCTGACTCCATTACACAAGTGTCCAAGTAGTTGTCAAATAGGTGCAAATCTAGAACTTGTAGAGATGAAATATAATTAGCTTTATAACATTCTGGGCAAGATAGAAGGCATAGGTCATCATAATGACATTGTTCTGATTAAGAGACAATTAATGAGGAACAGAGAGATAATGTATGTGAGCCTTTTGGTAGTGGGGAAGGTCTAAAATTTAAAGTTACATCCATGATATGTATTTGCCAAGTGTATAAGATTGAGGTGATATATAATTTATAAATAGTGTCTACATTTGTGCCCCCGCTTTAATTCAGTAATGAAATTACTAGTTAAAAAAAATGTGTACCTGGGTATATATAACACACCTTACCTTTGCTTGAATCAAAATTGAGTGCTTTGCTAGTGACTAGCCTACAACCAAAATCATGTTACAGTATATAATCAATGTATATAATCTAAAATTAAAAACACTGAAATAATTAAAATAATTAAAATTAAAATAAATCAAGGTTTAGGAGTACACATGTGTATCGATGCAATCACATTGCATTTTGGCAAGTTGTTTTGAAAATATGTAGAATTATGGGCATACAGTTGGCATTAGGATAAATCTAAAATTTATAAAGTTCATATATCTAGATAGAAAGAGAGAGGTTAGATGACACATGCCCCCAAGCTTGGATAATATGCGAGTTACAACCTAGTAGTTGAGATTAGCTCAATCGTGTAACCCAATCATAATTATAACCTAGGGAGCATGAGTGAACCAAGTCAACTCACACTATAAATATGGTGAGGCTAGATGATGTAATCAATTCCAACCTATAAACTTTAAAATATTGAGTGATATAATCACCTCAACCATACTAAAGGTGAACCAACTACTATAGTAGATTGGCTCAATACAGTCCATAAAAATCCAAAGTGGTGGGTGATGACAGTCTATAGAAATTTTTGAAATATGAAACTCATTTGATTTTAAAAATATTAAGTGCACATTACATAGCATATGTACCTTAGATATGCCTCATGTTGAAACTCTGTGTAACAATGGTACAAATGTATAAAACTATGCCACAAATATGTATCTAAATCATATAAATATACAATTTGACCAATTTTCAAATTGTGTAAGTGTGAAGGATATGCTTATCATAACATTTCCCCATTATATATGGAGAAATATAAAAAATGATAGAGGTTCCAATATGAAGGACATGTTTCCAAAACATGCCCTTGTTATAATTTAGGTATGTTGGATACTGAATAAGTGTGGAGAACATGTTTCTAAAACATGTCCCCACTATAATATGAATCAATGAACTAGTGTAAGTATGGAGAACATGTTTGCAAAGCATGCCCCCATTGTATATTTGAATCTAGTGAATAAATGTGAAAGCCATGTGTCTATGGCATTCTCCCACTAATATTCCCCCACCCTTTTGAAGTGAGGGGAAGTAAAAATTGGTAGTCACCTTACCTCAAAATGAAAATATAATTGTATAATATGTGTATGTACCATGTAACATATATAAATAAAATGTCTAATAAGATATATCATTGAATTAGGAAGAATGTGATCACACCAAGTCCTAAAATGCATGATATAGACCTTATGTAAACATCTAGAGAATAACAATACAAGATAAACAAGAAACTAGGTGCACACACACACACACACACACACAAGATATCTCAAAATCAAGTCAAAAGATAATGGTCCAAGGAGACATCAAACAATGGGCATATTCAAATATCACAAATTGAATGGACATGACTTAGTAAAATGTCCATAAATAAAGTAATGACATAGTCAAATGTCAACATACAAAAAACAATGACATATTCAAATGTCAAAGAGGCAAACAAAGGCATGGGGGTCACAAACAATGGAACATATTAAAATTATAAAATAAGAAAGATAATAGCAATGCAAGACACTCAATAAAATATATGAATGAAAGCATAAGTAACCAACATAAACATAACATATTAGTCCATGGCTCATATGTGTTAGCAAAAAAATATAATTACATAGCATACCAAATACACTACAAAAGATATAAGCATCGATAAAGGCATGTGTAAGCACATAAACTCAAACATGATAATGCAAAATGACCATAGAATGGTATAACCTAGATGTATCATGATTAAAGAAATGGATGCCCTCAATTTCCACATGACATGAGTAGAGGTAAGGACCAACATCTAAAAGTGCATAGGTCATGTATTTGTGTATGCCTAAATCATACTCAAATGATGTGCAAAACATTTGTCTATAGAAAATAAATGATATAAGGACAATTTAAAATAATTTGGACTTATACCTACTAAAGTGGAGTGGAGAAAATTTTCTCTAAAAATAATTTTCTTATATTTTAAATAAATTGGACTATTCCAAACCATTTGGGCATAGATCATTTTGAATGAACTAGACTATTTTGAATAATTTAGACTTATACCCAATAAAGTGGAGTGGATAAAATTTTCTCCAAAAAATGAAATTCCTATATTCCAAATAAATTGGAGTGTTTCAAACTATTTGGGCATAGATCATTTTGAATGAATTGGACTATTTTGAATAATTTGGACTTATACCCACTAAAGTGGAGTGGATAAATTTTTTTTCAAAAAATTAATTTCCTATATTCCAAGTAAATTGGAGTGTTTCAAACCATTTGGGCATAGATCATTTCGAATAAATTGGGTTATTTTAACTAATAAGGACTTATACCCACTAAAGTCGAGTGAAGAGGATTTTTTTTCGAAAACAATTTTTTTTTATTTAAAACAAATTGGACTATTTACAAGTATTGGGGCATAGATCATTTTGACTAAGGCTATTTTGAATAATTTAGACTTATACCCATTAAAATCAGTGAAGAAGATTTTATCCAAAAATATTTTTTCTTTATTCCAAATAAATTAGATCATTTCAAACCATTTGAGCATAGATCATTTTGATTAAATTTGGCTATTTTCAATAATTTGAATTATACCCACTAAAGTGGAGTGGAGAATATTGTCTTCATAAATATGTTTTCTATATTCCAAATAAATTAAATTATTTCAAACCATTTTGGAGTAGATCATTTTGAATAGATTGGACTGTTTCGAACTCATGGCACCCTTGTGAGCCTTCATACTGATAATTGATCCTTTGAAGTACATTCTATTGCTGGGACATGTGTTACCATTTGACTGGACAAATTATGGATGAAAACATATTAAGCAATATAGTTCATCTACATAATAAAATATATTGACAATTGTTTGGTGTTCATTGGGAAGATTTTCATGAAAAAGTATCAATATACTAATGGATCAAGTTGGTCAATTTCAAGATAAACTGGAGTATCCACTTGCACTTAACCAAATCAAAGTAACTCTAAATTGGAATCGATTAATTTGAAATTAATTGAACTATATTTTAGATAATTTAGAATTGATTTATATGAAATTGATGATAATGTTTATTACTAGAATTATAGTTTATAATCAATAAATACACTTGAAATAATCATAATATGGCAAAGTTACATGTTTTTAAACATTGGTTCATAACTATTGGCATGGCTTTTTTTATTTCTCCCAAGAATGTGATGATAGACATCATTTTTATTTTCTAATCATTTTTTTTTACTTTCATTTCTAGTATATCTACTTGATGTAACATAACTCATTTTCAATTTTTGATTTGTAACACAATTTTGAGAATTACAATCAATGAACAATGTGTTGGCAATTGAAAAATTGTCTCCAAATATCCCTTTAAAAATAACTTCATCCAATTTCTTTATGTTTATATTGAATGGATTAGAATATTTTTTCCCCAAAATAAACATAAAATTTGAACTTATGTAACCTATGGCTTGAATGACTATCCTCCAATGATTGTCCTCTATCATTGACCAAATGCCAACATGAGAAAAAGACTGCAGTGCCACCTTCAAAACTTCTTTGGAATGATCTCGAATGCAGTATGACATATTTTATATTTTATAATCTTCTTATTTTCTTGTATCATACATTTTTTTTTTTTTTGCACAACAAATAATAAGTCATCCAACCTCAAAATCAATAGTTTTTTAGAAGTCAGTTTTAGCTCCTCCTTTGAAATGTATTCAATTTGTTAAAAAAGAAATGAGTCATTTATTAAAAATATTATATTATAAGAAATATAACATGGTAATTTTCTAAGAAAATGTTTTACATGTTAGTAGATTGATCGTTCATGCGCTTTTGATTTGCATTTCTTATTGTAACATAAAAACATAATGCATTTCATTTGATTCATTTTTATTTTTTTTGCATTTACTTAAATCTTATAAAGATTCATTTAAAGACATATAAAAATAAATACATGCTTAGGCACATTGTAACTATACTCATTATAAATGGATATACCATTTTTATTGTTAGTTTTGTAACATACATATGCATATAATGTAGGAATTGATAGACCACTCAGAGTGGCAACCACTTACAATGCCAAATGATAGAACCACTTGCAATATTGAAATAGTTGGGCAAATAACCAATGACAAAATAATGCAAACATATAGATAGAACTGTCAAACCACTCAGTATTGAAACACACAAATATACATTCAAACACATATTAAAGAATAAAGACAAGAACTTGAAATTTATTTTATCATTCATATTATTAAACTCATTCAGGAAGTATAGTTAACATTCATTAAACACATTTCAGATGAACAGTGATGAGTTGTCATGCTCAATCAAACAACATAACTTCTATTGTCATTCTAAGGCCCATGCTAAATACATATCCTTCCTTAATACTCACTCACTCATTCCTATCATAGCTACATTGCTCTTAGCTTCCATTGATGGCATACTTCTCTCATTATCTACCAGCTTCAACTGGGATGCTCCTAGTCATGCAAATAACATTGTAGATACATGTATGTATAACATCTATTAGAAGAGTCTAAATGCAGATAGAAGTTGATGGAGGATAAGGGAAGATCTCCTAAGATCTATTAATGCATTAAATTATAGTTGTCTAAATATATATCTTTCATAGATAGCAGGATCTCAAAAAGTAAAAGAAAATAAAGTGAAGTAAATGTTGACAAATAGCTAAGACACAACTTGAATACGTAGTCAGTTTAGCTTATGTCACCAACATATAAATTTTCATATTTTTTGAAACAGTCCCATTTTTTAATAACTCATTTCTCATAGAAATTGATAGGAATTTAACATTGATCATCCAACATATATATTATGATCAAATCAATATTTCAGGTGACAATTCAGGTGACCGTTCTACCGTAATTTGTGGCTGAACTTCTGGGAGCCATAACTTTTTCACCATAGCTCTGTTTGACTCCCCATTTGAACCGTTGGAAAGATAAGAATGAGGGTAACATCATTAGATGGAATGATATTTGATTTATGGGTTTTTAACCTTTAAAAACAAATGGAAGTGTCCCAAATTTCAATTTTAGTAGTGCAGTCTAAAAATAGTAAGTTTTTAAAAATAGTAATTCCTCAAATTTTGTATTGTTGTAAATCATGGAAGTCAAACCACTTAATCTCCTTCAATATTGGTGACCTTCCACATCCTCCTCCTACATTAAAAACATGTATAAATGAAGATGTAACCTGAAATGGAAATCAGACATCTCTTCTCAGAGATAGCCATATGTTTGGGTCTGCAAATTTGATCAATAAAACATCTCTTCTTAGAAATAACATTATTAAAATTATGTTTTTCTTATTTATTGATATATATTTCAACCAAAGCTTCTAAGTTTTGGATCAGTGGTATCAGATAAATTTTTATTGAGAGTGTATGATCCTGAGGATGAGGTCAGGCTACGAAAAGCTTGGGTGGAAAATAACAAAGCTTCCAAACTATCCACCTATTCGCTCTAAATGAATTCAAATGGTAGATAACACTGAGACATCTGATCTTTTCAAAGAAATAGTGAATGAATCCCTCCAATAGTAGCAAGCGTAGATGCTACACTAATTCACTCAAATTCTCCAACAAATCTCAATGAAAAATTATGGCTCCTCATCTGTGCCCCGCATCCTTTCAGTGCCCCAACAGCTTTCAAGGTTCAGGGTAATTTTGATATCCCTACATTTAAAGGAAAAATCAATGTTGATGCAGTAGAAAATTGTTTGGATCAATTATCTTCTTATTTTTTTCTAAATAATTCATCGATAAAGGGAAGATCACTTTTGCTCTTTTGAAAGCATCATTACCTGTCAAAAATTGGTGGTAAGTGTACAAGAAGAGATTCATTATAAATGATATTGGCCTTGAGGTGGAACCTACCTGGGATGATTTTATAGAATCTATAAAGGAACAATACTACGCCATTGGAGTATATGATGATCTATATATAAAGTGGCAACAAGTTCACCAAGGTAAGGAACAATCTGTTGAATATTACATTGACATTTTTTATTCTCTATCTATGAGATTGGGCATCCAAGGAAGTGAGAAACACAAGGTTCTCAAATATCATGGTGGACTATAATGGTATATATTGGGGGATATGGAACTCTTCAATCTAGAAACCCTCAGTGAGGTGTACAAGTTCAAAGTGAAGATTGAGCAAAAGCATGGAAGAATGAATACAAAGAGTTAGCCTAAAAAATGGAAAAGTGACAAAGAAGGTCAAATATGAGGCCAAAATTGGAAGCACAAGGAAGGGAAGACTGGGAAATGGTGTTATTACAACAAATTTAGAACACACTCCAAGAAAAATGTTGATCCATCAAGTCCCTACTTTTTGAGCCACAATCCTCAAATTTATTGCTCTACCTCATACACACCCTACAGTTGAAGAGGATGAAGAAGATATTGTAGATGTTAAGATTGATGCCATCATTGCTTCATCATAGACCCATGAGGAGAGGCCAAGTGACAAGGAAATGTTATTCCACTCTAAGTTATGGGTGAAATGTAAGCCTCTACATTTCATTCTTGATAGTGAGAGTCAAAAGAATCTAATCTCTGGTAATATTGTGAAAATCCTAAATCTATCCATGAAGCCTCACCCAAAGCCATACAGTATTGAATTTTTGAGTCCAAGGAGAAACCTTCGTGTCACCCACTAATGTCTTCTCCCATATGCAATAAAACCTTTCCAAGATGAGGTCTTATGTGATGTGGTCAATCTAGATGTTTGTGATGTACTCTTTGGTCAGCCATTCATGTATGATCAACATGGCATCTATGAATCAAGAACTCAAAGGATCATCCTCACTATGGAAACATGGTGCTATAAGGTGCTAGAGGTACCAACTTCTACATCTATCTCTCTAATTAGTCCCAAGAAATTCATTCTCATGGTGGTCAAGCCACAAGAATCCAAAAGGGTTGATGTTGCCGTCCTAACTAAAAAAATAACATAACAATAGAATAAAATAGATACCAAGCTAAAGAAGTTTATGGCCTTCCATCCATAGACAGATGGTTAGATAGAAATGGTGAATAATCAAGAGCTACACAACTCCACAAAGCACACTCCATTCCAAGTATGCATCAGAAATCAAATCAAAATATAATTGCCACACTTGATAACAAATTTTGATGCAATGGGGACCATTGCTTCTCAAAGAGGGAGGAAAGATCTGAACAATATTTTAGGCTATAATTTAGGTGACCGTTCTACCCGAATTGGTGGTAGAACTTTTGGGAGCCATAACTTTTACACCATAGCTCTGTTTGACTCCCCATTTGAACTATTGGAAAGCTAAGATTGAGGGGAACATTGTGAGATGGCACCAAGCTCTTATCAATGATTTTTGACTTCAAAAAACAAATTGAAGTGCCCTAAATTTCAATTTTAGTAGTGTAGTCTAAAAATAGTAAGTTTCTAAAAATAGTAATTCCTCAAATTTTGTATTATTATAAATCATGGAAGTCGAACCACTTAATCTCCCTCAAGATTGATGACCTTTCACATCCTCATCCTACCTTTAAAACATGTATAAATGAATATTTAACCCAAAATGTAAATCAGACATCTCTTCTCAGAGATAGGCATATGTTTGGGTTTACAAATTTGATCAATAAAACATCTCTTCTTAGAGATAGCATTATTACAATTGTGTTGTTCTTGTTTCTTGATTTATATTTCAACCAAATCTTATGAGTTTTGTATCATATTATTATATTAATGAAATTATCATCTATTTTTATGCATACCCATACATATTTATATGTTTACATAACCCATAGGATTTAGTCTTCTAAACCCAACAAACAAAATAGGATTTAGTCTTCTAAACCGTAGTTCACTATCACTAAATTTGAATGAATATACACCTTAATAATTGAACCCCCTTCATATACTTCCAATAAGACACATCAAATTAAAAACTATTTAAATAAATAGCAATATAATTGTTTCTAGCACAATATACTTTATTGGTTATTTATTAATAAAGAACACGTGGATACTCTACATCAAAATTTATTATATTAAAGACATAATATAACACATATTGTGTTATTTTAAACTAGGTAAATTAAACATTTAAACAACATTGTAATAGGTAAATGAAACATGTAAACAACATTTTAATGGGTAAATCCAACCACATTCAAGTCTACACAATAATAAAATGAACCCTCACTTCCAAATCCCAAGCTGATGCAAGTCTATATTTTATTGTCTTCTACAATCTCCTCTCCATGAATAAAAATTAAATTTTAATTTGTTTAAATAAATAAAGATAATTAATATATTCTAGACTTGTATGAAATTGTATAATTACACATCTATTGAAAGGGGTTTTCACCTTTTTTTTTCTTTTTATAGTTTGTATGGGTGCACTTTTTCGTTGAAACTTTGGTTCTTTATTCCCTACAAGGTATTATATAATGTAGTAAATAAAAATTCTCATCATCAATTGACTTGATATTTGTATTTTAAAAATATTTCTTGTTGTAGAGTTTTACCTTATGTTGTTTTCAAGGAGGCACCAATCTACAAAGCTATGTCATGGGTTGTTGTGTTGGAGACAAAAATTTATAGAGTTGTATTGTGAACTATTTTAATTGAGACATAAATAGATGAAGAAAATTATGTCAATATTATGAATCATTGATAAATAAAAAATTATATAATTGAAATAATATGCATGATATTATCTTACCTTTTTCAACTTATAATGTGTCATGTTCATTGATATGATCTCCTGTTATTATCATTTCTTCACTTCCATGCAACACCATTAGTGTTACACACCAAAATATCGCTAAGATATTAGGTTTGAAAATTAAAGCATACATACCAAAATATTTTTAAGATATTATATTTGGAAAATAAAGCATGATTATAAAATAAATTAAAAATGTTATGTACCTAGTACTGATCAAAGCGGTTGTTATTGTATTGGTTGCTTTGAATTTGTCAAACAATTTTAAAATTGAACATTAAAATTTATTTTTTATTTAGTTTTTGTAATGAAAGATAAATTTATTTGCAATTTTGTATAAGCACACACCAATCCAACTCCTCTATATACCCTTAGCACGTCACATGCATCCAAAACATTGAAAGTAGAGATAATTTTCTCCCAAAAGATTTTATCTAGTTCATTTTTGAATGGCCTTCCTATTTTATTTGAACCAATCATTTCAAATGTTGGTACGTCTTCGTAGATGTCAAAACCTTCCTCTAATATACTTTTTTGTGAATGGAGGCTGAAACCTTGTAGTTGAAAATGAGTAGGATCCTGACAAAAATGGATACCTGTAATGTGTCCAATCAAATCCATTACTATCTGGACCCCATATTATGACCCCTGTATCTTTCATATAATGGATATCACCAACACGTACATTCTTAAGAGAGGTCTAAATGATATACCAATGTTTTAGTTTATGGATGATGAATACATTGAAGGCCCCAACAATAAATTTATCAATCAATTCCTAAAAAAATAGGCAAAGATGTTCTTCCTTAAAAACTTTAGTGATATTCAAAATATCAAAAATTATCAAATTGGTGTTCAGGCTAAGAATAAACATTTCACTAAAATCTTCTAAAATTGATGGCCAAAGACATAGGGGGCCATAATGGCAGCTAAATATTTTTATATCTATTCAGGGAAGATGACCACCATCATTATGTAGATAATTTTTAAATATGATTAATGAATCTTAAGATATTATTTCCCACCCTTTTATATTTTATGAAATACCTTCATTCATGACACACAAATCATCAAACCTTTTTGTAAAAAAATTATAATGCTCCATTACCTCTTCAAGTGTGACTATTTTGTCTGGTGGATGTGTCGTATCATGGTTGCTGAAATAATCTATAATTTTTGATAGTATGTTACTTTCCAGCTTCACCTTTTTGCATCAGGTATCCATGTTATTATACCCAAGGGTTTTCAAGAAGGAAATAGACCCTATTTCCAATAAATCTACTAGTTCTAATTTTTGTATGTCCAAAAGCCCTTAAATATTTCTAAGTACTATTGTACCAATAAGATTTAAATCTTGTTTATCTAAATGAAGTAAAGTACCAATTTCAAACAAATCAAATGCCTTATCAAAACAATCCCAAATAGGTTGTTCCATGAAAAGAAGGCATTTTCTCTATTGCAGTTGTTTTGATGAATAATTCATTTGTATGAACAAGTGTCTATCTTGTTCATATATTTCTTATATTTTTTTTTCTTGTATCAAGATTCTTCCAACCCCTTAGTTTGATAAAGTCACGTGCAGATCAAACTCTTTCTACAAATGAAGCTTTATAAATTGTTTCGTTGGCTTCATTATATTGGTTAGATATTTTGTGCACAATATGGAATAGAGTACAATTTTTTAGAAATCTTACCCTTCTAACAGAACATTTATTTCTCAATGATAGTGAATTATATTTGTCCTCTAAAATAATTCTTTGTTGTGTTGTAATTGTGTGTTGTCCATCTAAAATTTTGAATCTTATGGTTTTTTTCTCCATCATATCTTCTATGACTTCCTTTAATTCAATAATACATTTAAGGTTATTTAGATTAAAAAGAATTAACAAAGTATCCTTCATTGGAACCTCATTATGTTTTATAAATGAATGAATTATATCATTTACCCCTCTTTCATTTATATTTATTATTTTGATAGTAACATCCATCAATTCACAGATCTCAATAAGAATGTTCAAGACGTAATTACTAGAGGAAATATACAATGTAGAGAATTCATTGTGTGTTTGATCAAAATTTTGTGTCAACAAAAGTATTCCAACCTTTTGTTCGATCTTATTTTTCTCCACTGGTGTGAGTACTTGTATGACCTCTTTCAAAGATGCATACAAAGATGTTTCCCTTTCTTGTCTTATTTTATTCAATGTTTTTTATGTCATGATTGTAGGGTATCTTAAATACATGTTTGCATGGTGGCAAGTAGAAGAAGTTTTTTCCCCTTGTTCATCAACATATTTTTTATTTTAATGACCAAATTATCTCTATCTATCAACCTAGACATTTGAAGGATGTCATAGCTATTCAAATGAAACCCAAATGTTTGATAAGAAGGATAAAATTTATTTTTTATCAATTCCATTCTACTAGGTGTAAATTTATTTAAATCAGTTAAATCTTGATGGAGAATTCCCTCTTCTCCATTCCATACTTCCAATTATAATCAAGGGGAATATTCAAGTTCATCCTTATCACAAGAAAGGATTATTCTACTTAGAGAAGATTCCTTTCCCGATGTAGTGCTAAACAAGTATATATCTGCATGCATATTTGGCAGACTAAATAATTCAAAATACCAATCAATAAGAGAAATTTTATCGCCACCATAAAATGGAATATGTTGATGTGGATTCAATTTTAGTTTTGATAGTTTAAATGGTACTCTATCCAAATTATCTTGGAGTGAGGCCTCCTTCTACCTTTTATCCAAATTCTCCTCGAGTGAGGCCTTATTCTACCTTTTAAGTGTGGGAATTCTTTTTTTTCCCAAAGACATTTTGTAAAGCAATTGAAATGATTTAAATATTAATCTTTTGTAAAATACATGTTTCATATTGCATCAGTTCATGAAATTTTTTTGTCATTAAGTAGTGATTAAATGTATATCAACAAATGTTAATTCTAAACCACAATACAAAATACATATTAAATCTTTGTAATATTTACATTAACTTTCACTTAAAATAATAAGGTATGACCAAACCAAACATAAATTATGTACACTAGGTAATATAATATAATTGGCAAAGGAATCCATAAACATTTATTTCAAAGGAGAAATATGAAGGGAAGTATGTTTCTAATATGTGTCAAAATACCCATCAATAGGTAATTTCAAGGTATCTCCTAGGAGATACCTTTCAATCATGCACAAGATTGAATTTTTCTTACAAGACATCTCATAGGAGATACCTTAAAGTTAAACATGATGGTATTACAAGTGTAATCCAAGGCTTTTGAAGGAATCTCCTAGTGGACATCTCGAAGGGTGTTGTCATACATTCGAAGGGACATTGAATGTGTCTCCTAGTAGAACTTTTCTTCACCTTGAAAGCACTATTATTTGATAACTTGATAACATGAAGGGTTGTCTTTTATCAGTGATTTTGCTCTTCAAGTTTTCCATATTGGACTTTATTTTCAAAAAATTTATTTAGATATTTTGTAGGCTCAGTCACAACACAAAACCTGACTCCTGATTCTCAACTACCAAAATCTTGTTATACTTAGTCAGTAAAGAAAAATACTTCTTGATAATTTGTTAAGGATACCTTCCAAATAAAATAACTAGATATGCTATACACAAAGTATAAAACATGTGAATGTTGGGAATTTATAACAAACTACATTTGAATATGAAAGGCTATATACATGACATGTAATCATTGATGTCTTCATTACTCTCAAACAAATTCAAAGTTGACTACTATCCTATGCAAGAAAAGCCTTAGCTACCTATGAGACTATTGAAAGTAAACAAGTCACTAGCAAAAAAGAGATTTGTTTATAGAACACATAAATAAATTACAAGCACTTCACATAATTACAATGGCATATTCATCTAAGGCATTTAGGGGAGCACTTCACCTCACATGCATATTTAAGATTCTTATTATGAATGGATTTTAATGCATCCATCACAGTTGACTTAAAGTTTTAAAATCTCCTTTGCAGTTTTTTTGGTTGTCATTTGATATTTTTAGTTGTCTGTGAATAATATAAGTTGTTTTTTATTCAAGGATCATTTGTACATAAAGAATACTCATAACTTTTTTTACATAAAAATATTATGAGACTCAAACCCTACATGCATTTTCAATTTTATTCAAGTTTTGGAGTCAGAGTAATTTGGAATATTATGAAAATTGATTCATCTACATGTATAAAAAATATAGTTTGAGATCCAAACATACATATTTGGGCTTTTATCCTTATTGGATTTTTGGTCTAATTGTCACATTTTATTTTTAGAAAGTTTTTTTAGTTTCATGGCTATTCTCAGTTGGTTTACAAATGGGAAATTGTTATTATTTCATATTAGATTCCTGAGAATATTTGAGAACCTGCATACAAAATGGTATATTTAAAATCCATGCATGCATTTTTACTTTCTGTTCTATGGTAATTTTGACATTGAGATGTTTGAATCTTATTTGAAATTTCAAAAAGCATTATGGGTTGTTTCTATGTTGTTTCATGTTACAAATATCAACATAGATAGAAAATAATTATTCTTTGTTTCAATCTTTTTGATGATCATAGTTATCGCATTGATATTTCATTTTGAGAAATTTGTAAAAAGAGAAATATGTTTGAAAGCTAACAGTCTAGATATACATTTATTCATATGGATTTAATGAGATTGATATATTCAAATTCTATATAATATCAGTGTTGGAAGGAGGCGCAAGTGATCCTCAAGGTCAATCCAAGAAAAAGAAACTACAACAAAATCTCTTGCCAACAAATAATAAATGCTTAATAATAAAGAAACACAAATTGAAAATATTATTGCTTCAAATAATGCAATACAAGCCAAAATAATATTTTGATTTTCACACTTTCTCATCCTCATTTGAATTCTATAGGAATACACAAATATATAGGCTTAAAATAAAGTTATCCATAACTAAATAATAGCTTTGAAATCCTAATATAGGGGATAAGTCAAATCCCATAAAACTAGATAAATGCTAAATAAAACATATATGAGAACCAAGCTTATTAAAACAAATAACAACTTGGACTTATTCCAAATCACTACTTAAATAAGCTTAACTAGTTTAAGTATGAAGATAAAAGTTAGACTAGTGCCATAAATAACTAGAAAAATAACTATTTAATGTGAACATTTCTCTAACACCCTCCCTTAAGCGAAAGTTAGGGAGAAAAAAGAAACTATGGGTCTCAGCTACTAGGCCTGATAAGGTACCCATGTTCACAAAAAGAAGAAAGAAAGAAAGGACTTCAAGATGAATCCCCCCCAAGAAAAACTTCCTTTACCCCAAAATGCTCACAAATGAAGATAACAAAGAGAATCCAAGGGCTTAATGAATATGTCAACAATTTGCTTAGCTGTAGGAACATACTCCAATTGAACAACTCCATCATGGACAAGCTACTGAATAAAGTTTATGTGTATCTCAATATGCTTAGTTCATTGATTCTCTATGGGTTTACATGAAATCTAGATAGAATTTTGGTTATCACACCAAATCAAAGTGGGATTAAACTAAGGAAATCTAAAATCACCTAGTAATTATCATAGCCAGATAGGCTCCTGTATAATTTTAACAACACCTCTATACTCTACTGTAATAGATGATAATACAAAAACTAATTGATTCTTTCATTCTCATGCAATAGACCAAAGCCAAGGTGAAAGATTAATCTATAAGTATATCGATGGGTATCATCACATCTGCTCCAATCTGAGTTTGTGAATCCCTCAATCTCTGAAGAACCATTTGGTGTATATTAAATCCCAAAGTTTAAAGTGCCTTGTATATAACACATAATACACTTGGAAAATTTACAATGACTGTCATGAGGACCATGGAAGAACCATGAGATAAGGTTAATAAAAAATGTGATATCAGAATGTGTATGTGTCAAATATAAAAGACTGCATAATAATTTTCTATATAATGTAGGATCAATCAAATTAGAGTTATAATTAGTAGTAAAATCAATACATGATTGATATGGTGTGGGATTAGGATTGCAATCAATCATGGAGAAGTGATAAAGTATATATGTATTATTCTTTTATTGGCCAATAGAAATACCCTTAAGAGACTAATGAACATGTAGGTTAAGAAAGTAGTGTAGAAATCCTAGATATGTCATATCAAATCATGCCTTAAAATTGTGCTTAGTGTCCTGAATCAAGGTATTTGAAAAAACATATAAGAATGAGGTCATCAACATATAATACCAAAACTAAAATATCCTCACCTTATTTCAGGATGTAAACATTGTGATCAGACTCACAATAATAGAATTCATAATCTAGTAGAAAACTATCCATCTTCTCATACTATGATTGAGGAGCTTATTTAAGCCTATAAAGAATAGAGTCTACAAACAAGTGAAGGACCCTATTAGAATCTTTGAGTTTTTCCATATAGATATCCTCTTGGAGGGCATTGTTGACCAATTTTGACTTTTAAGTCAAAAAAGGGCACCCCTAGTAAATTTTTTCACTTTTAGGCATATAAGGGGGTATAATATGTTGTTATAAAGTGTTTCATAGGTCAATTAGTGTCAATTGATATTTTAATAATTTTGGTTAAGTGTCATCTAGGTCCATTTATCATTTTAAGTCATTTTGAGAGGTCTAAATGGTGCATTTAATGCTTTATACGGGTTTCTTGGGATTTTTGCAAGTTAAAAATGCTGATGTCATGTCCCATGTGTCCTTATAAGTCTTAAGAAGCTGACATAACTAAATAAATGGTAGGTTGTTAAAAAAAGGGTAGTTTTCTTGGCTAAAGAGAGAGAAAAGGACACTTGTATGGATCTTTGGGAAGTGTGCCACTTGGAAAACATGGTGGTGTGTCTCTTCACCTCTCCATAGGTCATTTCCACATTTATATTGAAAATAGTGCATAAAAAAATTCAACTGCAACTCATTTCTCTTTATTTTCACTTGGCAAGCTAAGGAAGAACAACTTCAAGCACTTAGTAAAGACTGTACAAGTGGAGTGAGGAAGAATTCTTATACAAGTGGATATTAATTTGGTGCACTTCACATCCATAATAAGAACTCTTATATTGGTGGCTCTTCCTTCATGAAAAAACAATTACATTTTAGGTAGCCTTTTATGAAATTACATCCAAGAGGGGTATAAGTTTGCATCTATTTCTTATTTTCAAGAATCAATGGAGTTGTGTGAGTTTGACGAGTTGTTTTTAGGTTTGAATAAGCCCCTTGCCATGTGTTATCATCTTCCAATACTCCTTTTAATTTCTTTGAGGGATATTTCAAAATGGTGTTTGTTTCTTAAGTTGGTAGCCATGGATGAGTAACATGTGTTCTTGAATGTGGGAGGAGCTTCATGAATATTTTTAATGTGTTTGGAATCATATTTTCAAAGTTATTTCATTTAATTCTCTTGGGAGAAATCATACCAACATTCTCTAAAGATAATTGCCTATATTCTCTTGTTCACTACCTTGTCTGCAGAATATGCACATACAGTCACCTTGCACTTGAGCTCTAGGAGGTTTCTACAGAGGTATAATGGTGAAACATAATATGTAATTCATGTTTTAGATTATAGAATACCCAAGAGTCATAGCATTCATGTCATGAAGGCTAAGATGCCATACAAGGTAAATTTTGCACTTCAAAGGGTGATCAGACCATTTTGGGCTCTCAGCCCCCAAATAGACCAAACAAAGATCCTAGAGATTTTTTGGGATAGTGTATGTCATGACAAAAGGTGTTTCTTGTAGACAACTAACACCAATGACCTCCAACTAGGCTTTTAACCAATTTCCATGTAAAATACACAATTTGGCCTAAAAATACTAAAGCACGATAAAAGATGTAAAATTGATGTATTCAAATACCAATTTTGGTTAGGGTATCCCTAAATGAGGCAATTTAATTTATGAGATAGCTAACTTTGATCAGATCATTATGAGTCAAAATGCCAATTTTGCACCTAGGTGCACTGGATTGCTCTTTCCTATCAAATCTCTTGCACAAGACATGTGCCTTGATTATTTGTTGTTGGTAACATCCTAAATGGGATAAAATATCCAATGCATATAACATTGCTTTTCAATTCCAATCTAGTCAAATTTTGGACCAATAACAAGGCATTCTAATCAATTTGAGTAATTCGTGCACAAAGTGTTTAAACATGCTTAAGAGATAATTAATCCAAATTAGAACCTAATCAAGAATTCTATGGAAATTTGTTGAATAATTGTTTTTTAGAAATGAATATTGAATATCTACATCATCATATTACTTCATTTCTTGGGAAGACATCCCTAGGCCATAAATTCCATAAATATCAGGATTCATGCCCTCAATGCCTCATCAATGCCTTCCATGATGCCCTCCATGCCTCTTAATTTCCCCTTCTTCCAATGTCATGATGAGGATAATTATAAACTTAATTATAAAAATTGAATTAATCTTTAACCACACATCTCAATCTCAGGATGGATGGTTCAGGTTGATTCTAGACATTCTCAAAAATTAATAAATAGGAGGCCTCACCACATGAATTTAAAAGTTATTTTGGTGCAAAGTTATAATGCACAAATATCTTCAAGAAGAAATTTCAATTAGTGTTACCATGCCAAATTGATTCCAAGCCAAGACAAGCCATAAGCCAAAGGTGTCAAGGAGAGATGGAGGTAGACAAGCTTCCATTTCTAAGGACTTCATGAACACAAGTTGAGCAAGCCACTACAAAAAGCATTTTGGAGCATCCAAGGAAGGTAAAAGAGGGTTTCTTTTGAATTTTGGTTGTGTGTTTTATTCATGTTTGTTAACTACGCTCTCCCAAGTGTCTAGGCCTAGAGATGTTATGCTAGCTAGTGTGTTTCTTTCATTTTGTTTTCATTTTGAAACTAACATGATGCTAACCATCCTCTCTTGAGTCAAATTCATAGATCACATATGGCATGCCCAGTGGGACTAGAGGTATCACACACATGAAGAAGATTATTTTATAACTTTAAAATATTCATTTATACTATTAAAACTCTTGCAAATTAATTTTCTAACTTTATTTTGCCATTTTTATTTGCCATGGATTTACACAGTAATCAACGTCAGTTAGTAAGACCAACATCGGTTAGATAGCTTAACTAACATCAGTTAGTAAAATTGACATTAGTTGGATACTTGTCATCAGTCACATTGGTATAATTGTTGTTGATTATATAACCATCATCAGTTACAAAATGTAACCATCATTGGTTATATAACCGATGTCGGTCACTACGTTTTTCTTAAAACAACAGACTCGAGAGCTCTTTTTTTAAAGTTAATTATTTCAAACCTAAAATATATTCTTGGATAAAGGACATGTTAACATTTTTGTTGTAGGACCAAGCATGATATTTGCTAAAAACATGTTTAGATCACATTTTTCATGCTTAAAAATCAATTAGGAACCTTGTTTTGGTGTTTAACAAAAAATAGAGGTTTATGGTGAATGTTTTCAAAGTTTGAACCTAAGACCAAGGGGTCAAATGAACACCACCTCATTTTCCATTTGGGCTTAAAAATGAACTCACCTTTTCAAATATTTTTGTGTTTACTTAGTTGTTTAGATTAATTTTTTGGTTGGCAAAAAGAGGGATGTTGCATGTATGCTCTTCCATTTGTCTCCTTTAGGGAAACCTTGGAATCAAAAATGTCGTTCCTATTACAGGTAGCCTAGTCTAAGGCTTAGAAATAAATTCATCCAAACCACTCCCCAAAAACTCATAAAAGTTTTGGTGACCTTGAAGATGACCCTAAAATCTTTCTATTTCTTGTTTTCTTTATTTTTATGCATCTTAGCTTGTGAGGGGGATGTCATTACCTCCTACGAGTTCTTTAGGGAAGCTTTAACCTGGGGTTTCACCTCTAGGCATTGGCTTCACTTACTCCTTTTGAGTTTCACATGGGATGTATCTACATTTGGACATCGCACTACACTGAGAAAATAGTAGGATGTAGTGGCTGTAAAAAGGACTAGACCTTTTTACAACTAGCTAATGCCACAATCACCTAATTTTTGTGCTTGTCTTTTGCATTGTTTGACATGAAAGTAATTATGCAATTGATTTCCCTAGAACTGTTCAAAACCTTTCTAGTTTTAGTCAACCCCATTTTTCCATACCCTTGTTAAGATTTGGATGATTATACTTAATGTATTTTGGTCATTTTTGCTTGGTATGTTTTGAGACAAACTTTTTTATTTGTTTATAAACCATGTCAAAACCAATTTGTTTATATGTCACTCTTTTGTCTAAAGAGGCGTTATGCCGGTCAATTTACACTAGACTTGTGCCTTGAAATTTTTTCTAAAACTTGTTTGTGTATGTCATTTGAGTTACGAAGGGTAGTATTAAGCTGCCCAAATCATGTCAAACCATTTTTCCTTTGAGTCTTTGAAACATAGTATTGACCACATCGTTAGAGCATGCTTACACTATTAGGATGCTCAATTTATTTTAAGACTTGTTTCATCTTGTATCAAAAACCATTATTTTAAACCATTTGGTGTATACCATTTGGACCTTTGTCTTGTGTCATCATGTTATCCAATCTTGTCTAACCTGTTAAGTTGAATCCTAGTTTTCAACATTGATTTTTTAATTAGCCTTGTCAAGTTTGGATTCAAAAATTGATTGATTTCTATATAGGCCTCAATTTTTGGGGCTAATACATAGATATTTCTCTTTTGGGTTGCATAACTTTGATTAATTGATTACCCAAATTTGAAAACCATTGATGGTTTGTTTGTTTAGTACCTATCTTTATCATTGTTTGTGCCTTTATTTGGGAACACACAGCGTTTCTCATAGAGCCTTTTGTTTTATGCCTTATGCCAACTAATTTTTATGTTTGATTCCATGTGTTGGGTTTATGTCAAAGTTATTTCCAAACTTGTTAGATTAAATAAAATCACATTAGCCTTTGTTTCAAGTCTAGATTTTGACATCATTTGGCCAAAATTCCTATTAATGCCTATTTGTTTAAGCCTAAATTTTGACTCCACATTTGGATAAAAGACCTAGCAACTCAACTTTTCCCCTTCCTAGTTTAGACCTTGTTTGAAACACTTTGACCTAGACCTTTGACATGCCAATTTTTTTTCAGACACTTGACTTTTTGTATGTATGATATTTGACAATAGACATTTGATGTTAGACTATTTTATGCCAAGTCTTAACACAAACCATTTTGGAATACAACTCCACTTTCAAACCACATTGGAGATACAACTTCACCCCTTTGACCAAGTTGGACCAAGTTTGAACCATTTATCTTTTGGATCATTTTTTAGAGTTTGTAAATCTCTAAGCCTTTTTATTTGTAGAGCTTTCATAATTTATGCAGATATGTCTAGCTCTACTTATGGTGGAGTCATGTACAGTCCAACTTATGATATAATGGTTGCACAAAATCCCACTAGGAACCCCTATAGAAATAGATTTTATAAGGAGTTTTATTATTCTCCCTACAATACTCCATATGGGGAACATAGTCAAAATCCACAAAATCCAAATCAAGACCTTGATTGGCATGAAGAGGCTTGTGATGAAGACTTTGAAGACCCAACTATAGATAATGTTATTTACCATATGAATCCATACCCTCTTTTTAATAATTAGTACATGGAACATAATCAAGAACCAGCTTATGAGCCAATTCACAACTGGGATGATATGGTTTATGAGGAAGACTTGGATGCTTTAGCTTATGCGAGTAATCAGGCTCCACCACATCATACCATTTCTATTCTAGGTCCATAATGTCACACCATTTCCATACCAAGACCTCATCCTTTGGTTTGTGTGAGCAACCAATCTCCACAACACCTAACCATTTCTATACCAAGACCTCATCCTTTGATTTGTGTGAGCTTTCAAGCTCCATAATGTCCCTTCATCATTCTAGGACCTAGTCATTTGGCTTCTACAAGCAATCAAGCCCCACAATTCCCTATCATTACCATCTCAAGACTTTGTCTTTTGGCTCATACAACAAATCATGCTCCCCAAGGCCCTACCATTATCCAATCATAAGCCATTCCTCCTCCAATACCAATCCCATCCAAACTTTAACACATCTAATCCATCAAAGACCAAGCTATGTTCAAAACTGGTATTTTTCAACTCATTAGAAACCAAGGCCAAGAGTACCAACCAATCCAAGATGTTTCTATTGAATCAACCATTTTTAATAAGTCAACCTATGATAAATTTCCTATTGATCCTATACCAGTTGTCAAGGAGTCTCACTCTGATGAGCCAGTCTTTGCTGAGTCACTTCTTAATGATTATAACTACCTTTGGGAAAATCATTACCTTGACCATGTGCCTATTTTTCAAGAGCCTTCTACTAATAAGCCAGTCTCTAAGGAGTTGTCTCTTGACCTTTTTCCCATCCTAAAGGAATCCCACTCTAAAAAACTAGTTCTTATGAAGCCCATTATTCCATCACAGGCTATTACTTGTCCAAAACAAAATATTTAGCAAGACATCATTATAATAGAGTACCCATTAGATGAAGAATTAGAATTAGAGTCAGGTTTTATTCTTGAATTAACATCATATTTAGCATCAAAATATGAATCAACATCAGATTTAGAGTCTCTTCAGTTGGAATCAGATTCAGAAGAAAAATATATTCATGGCTATTACAACATTGGTTATGCATGCCTTATAAATCAATTTGAATACATTTTTGATCCTTCTATGGTTTTTGAGGATGAGTAATTTAGCTTTGACACAAGCTATCCTAGTATCTTCTATGAGGATTGTGTATCCTATCTCCATTCCATTACCATTCTATAGGCCATTACCATCAACCAAAATAGCCATATCATTGACATTCCATCTCCCATAAGTGTCAATTGAGACTGATAGAATCACATTTTGTTGAACTACGGTGACATAGCAGTTGAAAAAGAGAAAGGAGGCCAAGACCACATTCATGTAGCAGAAGATCACTCTCCCAATGAAACCTTTTTAGAGACATTAAGGGATAATCAAAGTCAAAACTTAGCATCTTCTAGTCAAACTTTTTAGAAGCGACAGAATAAAATCAAATTCAAAATCCAATATTCATTAGTGAAACCTTCTCAAAGGTGCTACAAGACAATCAAGACAAATTCATTGGTGAAAACCTCATTGAAGCAGTAATAGATGAGCACAAAAATTATTCACTACTTGATGAAGACAAAATCAAAGATCAAATTAAAATAGCTTCCTATCTACAACCTAATTAGATGGTAGCTACTCTCAAGATCAAACAACAAAAAGATCTGGTGGTCTTATTGAGAGAACAAGTCTTTTGCCCTGCCACAGCCAAAATTATGTCGAATCTAACATCAACAACATTACATGTAACTGAAAGTCTTGATCTTCATTTATTTCCCAACCATTCCACATTCCATTATCATCTACCACTCCATTTCACAAATAAGCCTAACATCTATTATTTTTCCTTATTTACCATACATGGTCATACTTTCCTTTGTAGAGGATACAAAGATACCTTATCTTGATGCTTGATAGAATCAGAATCAATAACCAATGAAGATCACAAAATCATTCTTGACAACCAAATCTATAGGCCATTTTTGATAGAGTAGTTATTCAGATGAGGTGTGGGATATCAATTAACATGATCAAGTATTCTATTTGTATCATTTGTTGATTAGGATGAGCATCTCACCATCAATAAAAACAACATAATCAAAAACCACACCCAGGCCAAAAACATGTACCATACCATTTCACATTATCATACCATTACCATTGTTACATATCATTTTTTCATTATCATGTATCTTTCTATTCACCCTATCACTTGAGGGAAACCCTCTTAACATTTTATCCATCCTATCATTTCATTCCTATCTAGACCAAAGCTTGTTTTTAGTCATCCTACCCAATCCTATTTTGATCTTGGTTCATTTGGTTCTTCCCACACTTTTTTGTAGGAGGATTCCAATCAGGTTTCAATAATCAATCAAGTCTATGTTTAAATTATATTCTATGAAAGAAGTGTGACAGTTGATCTGGCAAGATATCTTTCATCCTATATCCACATTTATTTATGTGAGCTTGATTATAAATGCTTATGGGTAAATCAGTGTTTCACCAGTCTTGATACTAATTATAACCACATATGTGTAAATTAGTATCATTGACCTATGTCATTGTATCCTAGTTATAACTACCTATGGGTAAACTAGGTGTAACACTTATTTATTATGCATTATCACATCACCTTGCCATCATTGTTTTCATTTGACTAGCCATTTGCCAGATTTGAGAACTTGTTGGGACCTAGTTGGTTTTTCCCTACCTTTTGTGTGGATGGAATTACTATGACTTGAGATCATTTTAAGACTATGTGGGTCATGCTCAATTCATGTTGAGGTCACCTTAGTCCCCCTTTCCATACACTCTCATCATTTTATGAGCAACCTGAGCTAAATGCTCTCACCATTTTGTGAGTAGGTATCTTATCATTCTCTAATGAGTTAAGATACCTCAAAATGCCAAAAACATTCGTAATATTTCAAAATCCAAAAATATTTGTCTTGTCTGAGCCTAGTCAATTATCCTTGATCCACCTTATTGGGGCATTTTCATTGTTAGGATGCTTTCTTTTGCTTTTATTTTCAAACTTTCTATTTGTTTGTTTATTTTAAGTTGTTTGTTTGTTTATTTTTCTAGTTTTTTGTTTATTTGTCTACCTATTTATTTGCCTTCAGCATTACTGCCTTGACTTAGTCTATATGTATGCATTTGTGGGTGATTCCTTAAACACATTATTCTTGAGTCTATCCATATTCATATTTCAACATTCTCATCATGTTTTTTATCATTGGTGCATTATTTTAAAGTGTTTATTGGATCATGAGTCAATCCTTATGCATATTTTGGGATAGCCTTCATGGTGCTTTATCATGAAGCCTACCATCACATGCTATAGCAAAAATTAGATTTAAGAATGTCTGCAATCAATGGAGCCACAGAAGTTTCTCCTTGGCACCTTGGAAAACTCCTCCCATCCCACCCTTGATCAAATCAACCCATTAACCATTGATGTATCATTTCTAATTAGGATGAGCATCCCCTCATTGGTAGGTATAACTAAATCATTTCTAATGATCAATCGTATTCCTCTATTCATCTATTTCATCACTTTGCATCTGCTCATCTTTAATTTGTATTCTAGGTTATATCCTTGAGTTATGCTTGCTAATCATCCCTAACTAGCACATAATCATCTTTAGCCAATCTAGGTCCTCTTAATGATTATAACCACCTATGGGCAAATAATTATTTTGACTTTTAACCCTAATTATATCTGCATTTGGGCAAATCAATATCCCTTTTACATTAATGCATGCAAGCATTTTCTCATTTGGATTAATCTCAACCATGGGTTAATCCTACCTTTATTCTTGTTTATTTTTGAGGGACCATCCATCAATAAATATGATGGCCACTCCCTTGAGGGGGCATCATCCTAGGCTTTCCAAACACTATTTGGAGCTTTGTTCTTTAACCATCATCTTATTTTTGGCATACAAGCCATATCTCATTATTTGAGAAGACATTGCTTTACCTATGGTTTACAACATCTTCCTAAACAAGGGAAAACTATAGACACCTAAATCTGACCACCAATGACCTTCAATTAGTATTTTAACCAATTTCCACCTAAAATACACAATTTGGCCTAAAAACACTAAAGCACACTAAAAGATGTAAAATTGACATATTCAAGTACCAATTTTGGCTAGGGTATCCCTAAATGGGGTAATGCAATTTATGGGCTAGCTAACTTTGATCGAATCATTCTGAGTCAAAATGCTAATTTTATACCTACATGCTCTAGATTGCTCTTTCCTATCAAATATATTGCACAAAACACATGCCTTTATTATTTGTTATTGGTAACATCTTAAATGGGATAATAGATCCAATGCATCTGACATTGCTTTCCAATTCCAATCTAGTTGAATTTTAGACCAATAACAAGGCATTCTAATCAATTTGAGTAATTTGTGCACAAAGTGCTTAAACATGCTTAAGAGATAATTAATCCAAATTAGAGCCTAATCAATAATTCCATAGAAACTTGTTGAATACTTGTTTTTAGAAATAAATATTGAATATATGCATCATTAATTGACTTTATTTCTTGGGAAGACATCCCTAGGCCATAAATGCCATAAATATTAGGATTCATGCCCTCCATGCCTCATCAATGCCTTCCATGATGCCCTCTATGCCTCTTAATTGCCCTTTCTTCCAATTTCATGATGAGGATAATTATAAACTTAATTCCAAAAATTAAATTAATCCTTAACCACACATCTCAATCTCAGGATGGATGGTTAGGTTGATTCTAGACATTCTCAAAAATCTATAAATAGGAGGCCTCACCACGTGAATTTAAAATCTATTTTGGTGTAAAGTTATAATTCACAAATATCTTCAAGAAGCCATTGAAATTAGTGTTACCATTCCAAATTAATTCCAAGCCAAGCCAAGCCACAAGCCAAAGGTGCCAATGAGAGATGGAGGTAGCCAAGCTTCCATTGCCAAGGACTTCATGAGCACAAGCTGAGCAAGCCACTACAACAAGAATTTTGGAGCATCTAAGGAAGGTAAAAGAGGGTTTATTTTCTATTTTAGTCATTTTTTTTGTTCATGTTTGTTAACTAAGCTCTCCCTAGTGTCTAGGCCTAGAGATGTTATGCTAGCTAGTGTGTTTCTTTCATTTTATTTTCATTTTGAAACTAACATGATGTTAACCATCCTCTCTTGAGTCAAATTCCTAGATCACATTTTGAATTTCTTTGATTATTTTACCTTATATCCTTATCCACATACTATGCCTATGCCAAGTTTGAGGTCAGAAATCAAAATGGAAGGCAGTCATATCATACTCCAAAAATGCCTCAAAACACATTGAAATAAGGCAGTGATACCTATAGGAATCTGATAGAAAAGTGAACTTGCACTTCATGGTCTCAATCCTAGACTATGCCAAGAAGGGGTAAATAATCCAAAATGTTTCAAAGAACAATCTTGAGCACTTATGTCATGAGAGAAGGTGTTCTTGGATGAGATGACCTTTTAGGCCCACACCTTGTCCATACATAGTCCCAGAAAGGTGGTACCTATAGTCAAGGTTTCAAATAGTGATTTGGAGGATGGAGTTTTGACCTTGTTTTGAGATTTTAAGGGGGTATGAGAGTATTTTGAGATTTAATTACCTTCATGGGAAGTCAGAACACCTTTAAATAGGCCATAAACATCACCATGATAACCTACAAGCATGTATGAATTGAGACAAGCAATGGGTGGGAAATTATGCTTTCAATAGTGATAATGCTATCCAAATGAGTAAAAAAGTTCAAATTCCTAATCAACCAAGTTGGTAAATTACCAAAGGATCTTAAGGAGGTCTTACCTACCATATTGCCCTATTCAAACCTACAAGTGACCTACAACCAAGCTAAAGAGACTATGGAAGGCAGTGAATAGTATGGAACCTTGAAGATGCTAATATGACCTAAGAAACCTTATGTTGAACTTTTGATCATATAAGTGACCATGGATCATGGCCCTCACATTTAAAAGTAACCTACAAGGCTCATGAATGTTTTAGGACCCTTTTAGAATCTAACCTAAGCCTTAGCTAGGATGGGTGTCTATTTATTGAATGATGGCTTTATAGGGGTCAATATATTAAGAAAAAGTGCCCAAAGCAATTGATGATGTCCTAAGATGTTATTTAGGTGAATATGGAAGGATACACAAACAAATAGCCTTAAATCAATGAGAATCTCATTCCCAGCTATAGGTACTTGTTGAGGTTTCAATCTTCCATCCATGCTATGAAGATAATTGGAGGGTCAATTGCCTCCACAAGGCCAAGGAGAATATACATAGCTTAAATATGATGCTAATAACCTCAAATAACATGAGGAAATATCAAAAACAAGGAAAATCTATCAAATTTCTCCACTTATGAGGTCAAAAAAGCTAATTTCACCCTTAACTTGTAGGCAGTCATCTTTAGAAGTTAGTTTTGAGTTTCATGCTAGTTGGAAGGGTAAATGGAGGAGTTAGAAGCTCAAATTTGGTATATATTACCCTTAGGATTCCAAGAATATGATACAATGGTTGGTCTATCAAGACTATGAGTTTAGACCCTCTTTGTTTTATCTCAGAGCAAGGGTATTTTTCTCATGCATGAGGAGATAGTTTGAATGAAAAGTGGTGAGATGGATGGACTAGAGGTCAATAAATACAAATTGATGATTGGAGAATCTGGAGGACACCTAACACAAGGTAAAATTCCTTGCTATAATCTTTGAAAGTAAGCAGGATGCTCTAACCAAGAAGGGTTACATAGAGATGTTGAAGCCATAAAAAAAACTATGAACTCTACCAGTCTAGCTTCAGACTCCTACAACAAAATTAAGGACTCCATCAATCCATATATATACTCCTAAAACATAAATATGGACTCCAATAGTATAACTATGGACTCCATCAATAGAGTTTTATTACTTTCACAGGCCTCACAAAATGCACAAGGGAGCTCAAAACCATTTGGAGTGCTAGCAAGTGGATGAAATGGACTAGGACATATCCCTATTGTAAAAAAGAAGAAACCCCAAATTTATCATTATTGAACCCAATGTCATGACAGGGTATGCAAAGAGAAGGGGTGCAATTGAGAAGGTCACTTCAAATGCTCATACCTACCTGAAAACTTTCCATGGGATTCCAAAAGGTTGTAGGAGGTTGAAGGGGGTCCTAAAAAAGCACTTTTGTTTGTTGGTTTATAAATCCAATGTTAGAGGTTTATGAACAAGCCTTAAAGGGCTAATGCACTTAAAACCCTTTATAACCCCTATTTAAGGACCTAATTGGAGAGATGAGATTAAAAATTCACCCAAATAGAAGAATTCGACCCTAAGACCTAAAGGAAATTTTTTGGAAGCTCCATGAGGATCAAAGCCATGAATCATATCATATGAAATCCATACAGATGGATCAAGGGACCAGTTTCATTGATAATTTCTTATGTTTGTTAGGTTTTGAAGATGATCAAAAGTGGTTAATAACTTTAAAGGATATATTGGGACTTGAATCAACTCTCCATGTCATTTACAAATCTCTAAAATTGTCCTAAGTGTCTCTACTAAGCTTCTCACTTCAGTCAATCTAGTGGGTAGATAACGATCACTTGGTGAAAGAGAGGGAAAATCCATTTTGGAGGCCTTTTAAGGCCATTTTCTTGAAATCTATGGTATTATCTCTCCTTACATGTGCCATCTCTCTTCCTGTATGGATCAGATTATAGAGGTGAAGAGTTTTTAGGTGCCAAGTGTGAAGGGTGTATGGAGAGAGCTCATTTTGGGACTGTCTTGATGATTGTGCATGGATAGAATGAAAATAAAGGTAAAAGGTTAGTGAAATGAATGTGAGGGATTATTAGTAACCCCTCTTATTTAGATTAATAATCAAACTTGATCATTTGTAGAGTTAGGGTAGTTTTGGAAGGCCAATCATGAGGGGTAATTTTCTATGCATAGAAAGGAGTTTCTTGACCATTTTACAACTCTTGGATGATTGGCTATTGTAGGAATCTCTCTACCTAGGTATAGTGAAGACCTACCAAATTTTTGGCTTGTATCAATAAATACAAGTGTTTTACCTCATTCAAATATTTCACTAAGTGTACATGGTGGTTGTTGGTCTTGTGCAAGTGTAAGTTTCATTTACCTTCACATGTTACTCTCCTTAGTACCTTATGTGTTTTTTATCTCTGTCTTGAAAGTTAGCAAGAAGTGTCAAAGTGGATTGCAGGTGTAGTGAGTAGTCTACTCAATAGAGTGTATTAGAATTCCTATTGTCTAGTTCCTCCTAGCCTACGCTATCTCTAAGACCCCATGTTGAAGCATTGATGTGAGAGGAAGATTGACATTTGGATGAACTATATGTGAAACTTGACCTTAGTTTTAAGTGCATGATAAGGGTATAAGTAGAAAAAATATTTTGGTGTATCACCTCCTATAGACTAGGTTTACTTTCATGTTAACCCTATCCTTTTTCATCCCCAAAGTGTTAGTAGTAGGTTATGATCTTTAGTGATGCATTAAGGGGAGCTAGCTCCTACTATAGAGATCCACATCCTAATAGGGATACCCATAGCCCTAAGGTGGTTCCATTGTCTCACTTGAATTAGGAGAATCTTATCCCATCTACTCATTAGGTACAAGTTCAAGTGACAACAATTTTTGGAACACTTGGTGAGACACTTGTCCCAAGAGATTGAGAGATTTTTGGTGTTGTCTCTCGATTATCAGCCTTTAGAGGCATCTTTCCAAGCACTAATGGTGTCTCAAAAGACATATCAGCTGGTTAAGTAGCCCAAGTGATCATTTGAATAACTTTGTTAATGTGTTTATTTATGTTCTTACTTGATAGGAAGTTTCATGGCTGCCTATGGTTATGAATTTTGTCCTCTACAAGTTGGTGAGACATCCATTTTTGCCCATCCCATACCAATATGAACAAGTCCTTCTCAAGTCCCTCCCACACTTCTTCAAGAAGCTTCTTTTACTCCATGGCATTCCTCATATACTCCCCATATTCATGATAATTCCTATGAGCTTCAAGAGAGACTCTTTCAACATAATCTAGCTAAACAAATTGAGGAATTAGAGGCAAGGATGAAGTTGCTCAATCAAGGTGAGATGGAAGGTTTAGACCCAAAATAAGATTCTATGCCTAAACACACCCCATCTATCCTTCATCAAGAGAGTCATCAAGATAATTTTGATGTTAATGAAGTGTTGTTCAAGTGGAAGGAAGAGAATAAATTGATTTTTGCCCAAGGTCTGCCTCCTCTTTCTCATGAGCTTTCAAAAGAACCCATTACATTTCATTCCCAATCTGATTATGAGAGTCCTTGTGTTGAATCACTTTACTTGGTTGATGAAGAATTTTTTCCTTGTGTCGAGGAACCTATCTTGAGAGAGGCAAGTGAAGAATAATATGCTCAATTCATGAATGATCAAGAAGACTTCATGAGTGTTTATGAGGAGGAGATCACCATAGGCACTCCCCTTGGTGAACAAAAGGATAATTCACAAGCTTTTGAAGAAGGATGTTTCCCTTTTTCCAAATAAGAATAAATGATCATTAATTCCTTCCTCACTTTGCAAGACACCATAGATGAACATGGATAAGTTCATAATCAATCTTTAGATGACTTGTTTGAGGTCATTAGAGCAGGCTATACTCCTCTTCAAGGAGGCTATTAGTTAGTCAAAGAGGGAGAAGGTAGCATTGGGACTCAAGTAAATATAAAAAGGAGAAACAAGCTTTCAAATTTATCATTTCAAGAGGTTTGTGAATTTGAGAATGATATATTTAAAGTCATCAAGAGGGGATATCACCCTTTAAAAGGAACTCATCAACTCTTGAAGGATGAAGAAATATCATATTAGCCTAAAGCTTCTAAGGAACATGAAATCAATCCTTTTGAAATCATGCCTATAAAGGGGATTGAAGTTTATCATGAGAAAGTGAATGGACAACAACATGAAACAAATGATCATGTACAAGAAGAGTTCATTTCCTTGGTTAGATTGTTTGGATTTTCTTGGTTCTTAATGAGCATCATGATGATGAGGTTGGAATACTTTGTGAGGGGCATAGAGGTAGAAATTATAAGAGATAAAAGGCTTCTTGACTCATCCAATCCTTCATGTCATGAAGTATGAGGAATCTCAATCTTCCCTTTTGATTCAGGGAGAAGTATGTCTATGGTTAGTTGTACATAATAATTATCCTTTATTTCCCCTAAGTGCTTATGCACATGTGTGTGTCTTATTTGTTTTCTTTCTTGTTGTGTGTTTCCTTTTCCTTTCTGTGGCTGAGGTAGTAACTACTTGTCTTGTTGATAAGAGGTTTGAGTCAATAGTCAAGGTCTCTTATTATCTTAGTCCTTAGATGACTCCATTAGCCCAATGGACTATTAAGGCTACTGGTCTAGTTATTATAGCAGGCATACTACCCCTTGAGTCTTAGAAGCTGACATAATTGAAGAAATTGGTAGGTTGTTCAGAAAAAGGGTAGTTTTCTTGGCCAAAGAGAGAAAAAAATATTTATATAGATATTTGGTAAGTGTGCCACTTTTAAAATGTTTTGTTGTGACTCTTCACCTCCCCATATGTCATTTCCATGTTTATATTAAAAATATTACATAAAAAATTTCATATTCAACTCATTTCTCTTCATTTTCACTTGGCAAGCTAAGGAAGAGTAACTTCAAGCACTTGGTATGGACCATACAGGTGGAGTCAAGAAGAATTATTCTATATGTGGATATTAATCTAAGTGAAATTCACATCCATAACAATAACTCTCATATTGGTGGCTCCTCCTTCATAAACAATTAATTACACTTTAAGCATATTTTTATGAAATTACATCCAAGAGGGGTATAAGTTTGCATCAGTTTCTTGTTTTTAGGAATCAATGGAGCTATGTGAGTTTGATGAGGTGTTTTTAGTTTTAATAATCCCATATCCATGGTTTTATCATCTTACAATAATCCTTCTTTTAATGTCTTTGAGGGAGATTTCAAAATGGTGCTTGTTTCTCAAGTTGGCAGCCATGGATGAGTAACCTATGTTCTTGAACATGGGAGGAGCTTCATGAATATGTTTAATGTGTTTGGAATCATGTTTTAAAATTTATTTCATTGAATTATTTTGGGATAAATTATACCAACATTCTCCAAAGCTAATTGCCTATATTCTCTTGTTCATTGCCTTATCTGTAGAATATGCATATACAGTCACCTTACACTTGAGCTCTAGGAGGTTTGTACAGAGGTATAATGGTGAAACATAATATGGAATTCATATTTGAGTTTATAACATACCCAATATTCATATCATTAATTTCATGAAGGATAAGATGCCATACAAGGTAAAATTTTCACTTGAAAGGGTGATCAGACCATTTTGGGCTCTCAACCCCCAAATGGATCAAATAGAGATCCTAGAGGTTTTTTGGGATAGCATATGCCATGAAAATAGGTGTTTCCAATGTCCTTGATTATTTTACCTTGTATCCCTATCCACATAATATGCTTATGCCAAGTTTGAGGTTAGAAATCCAAATGGAAGGTAGTCATCTCATACTCCAAAAGTGCCTCAGGACACACTAAAATAAGGTAGTGATACCTACATGAGTTTGATAGAAAAGTGAACTTTCACTTCATGGACTCAATCCTAGACTATTCCAAGGAGGGAGAAACAATCCCAAATGTTCCAAATAATAATTCTAAGAAATTATGTCATGATATAAGGTGTTCTTGGATGAGATGACCTTTTAGGCCCACACCCTATCCATACACAGTCCCAAGAAGGTGGCACTTACAGTCAAGGTTTCAAACAGTGAGTTAGAGGATGGAGTTTGGACCTTGTTTTGAGCTTTCAAGGGGTATGAGAGTATTTTGAGATTTAAGGACCTTCATGGGAAGTTAGAACATCTTCAAATAGGCCATAAACATCACCATGATAACCTACAGGCCTATATAGACTGAGACAAGTAGTGGGTGGATAATTATGCTTTCAATAGTGATAATGTTATACAAATGAGTCAACAAGTTAAAATACCTAATAAACCAAGTTTGGAACTTGATATATGATCTTAAGGAGGTCTTACCTACCATATTTTCCTATTTAAACCTATAAGTGACCTACAACCAAGCTAAAGGGATTATGGAAGGCAGTGAGTAGTATAGAACATTGAAGATGCTAATATGACCTAAGAAACATTATGTTGAAATTTTGAGCATCTAAGGTACCATGGATCATGTCCCTCACATCCAAAATTAACCTACATAGATCATAAAAGTTGTAGGACCCTTTTATAATCCAAGATGAGCCTCAGCTAGGATGGGTGTCTAATTTGTTGAATGATGGATTTATAGGGGTCAATATGTCAAGAAGAGGTAAGCAAAGTAATTTATGATGTCCTAATATATTATTTAGGTGCATATGGAAGGATACACAAATAAATATCCTCAAATCACTAAGAATTTCATTCCCAACAGTAGGTGCTTATTGAGGTTTCAATGTTCCATCCATGCTATGAAGATAATTGGAGGGTCAAATGCCTCCACAAGGCCAAGGGAGAACATCCAAATCTTAAATATGATGCTAAGAACCTCAAATAACATGAGAAGATATAAAAAACAAGGCAAATCTATAAAATTTCTCTACTTATGAGGTCAAAAAGGCCAATTTCACCCTCAACTTGCAAGCAGTCACCTTCATAAGTTAGTTTTGAGTTTCATGATATTTGGAGGGTAAATGGAGGAATTAGAAGCTCAAATTTGGTACAAAGTACCCATAGGAGTCCATGAAGATTATATAATAGTTATTATATCAAGAATAATGGTGTAGATCCTCTCTATTTTATCTTAGAGCAAGCGTAAGTTTCTCATGCATGAGGAGATAGTTTGAAGGAAAAGTGATGAGATGGATGGACCAAAGGTTAGGCAAGCCCAAGTGATGATTAGAGAAGCTAGAGGACACCTAACACAAGCTAAAACACCTTGATAGAATATTTTAAATCAATAAAGATGCTCTAACCAAGAAGGGTTACATAGAGATGTTGAATCCATCAGAAAAACTATAGACTCTATGATTCTAGCTTCAGACTCCTATAGCAAAACTATAGACTCCATCAGTATAGCTATAGACTCCTATAGTATAATTATATAATCCATTAGTATAACTATGGACTCTATTAGCAGAGCTTCATTACTTTCACAGGCCTCATAAAATGCACAAGGGAGCTCAAAACCATTTGGAGTGCTAGAAAGTGGATGAAATAGACTAGGATAGACCCATGGGGCATAATTTGACCTGTTGGATCTATTGAAATAAATAAAAAACCCTAAATTGATCATTTTTGTACCCAATGTCATGACAGGGTATGCAAAGATAAGGGGTGTAATTGAGAAGGTCACTTCAAATGCTCATACCTACCTAGAAGCTTTATATGGGATTCCAAGAGGTTACAAGAGGTTGAAGGGGGTCCTAAACAATCACTTTTGGGTGTTGATTTAGAAATACAATGTCATAGGTTTATGAACAATCCTTAAAGGGCCAATGCACTTAAAACCCTTCATAACCCTTGTTTTGGGACCTAATTAGAGAGATGGGGTTCAAAATGCACCCAGATGGAATAATTTGAGCCTAGGACCTGAAGGAAAGTTGTTGGCAACTCCATGAGGATTAGATCCATGGAGTCATTACATATGAAATCCATATAGATGGAGTAGGGGACTAGTTTATTTGATAATTTATTTTGTTTTGTAAGTTTTGAAGATGATCAAAATATGATAATCACTTGGGAGGATATATTGGGACTTTAATAAACTCTCTATGTCATTTAAAAAGCTCAAAAATTGTCCTAAGTATCTCTACTAGGCTTTTCACTTCAACCAGTTTAGTGGGTAAATAGTGATCACTTGGTGAAAGAGACTGAAACTCCATTTGAGAGGCCATTTAAGGCCATTTTATTGAAACTAATGGTATTATAAATCTTACATGTGTCATCTCTCTTATTTTATGGATCAAATTGTAGAGGTGAAGAGTTTTTAGGTGTCAAGTGTGAAGGGTGCATGTAGAGAGCTCATTTTGGGACTGTCTTGATGATTGCACATGGAAAAAATGATAAGAATGGTTATAGATCACACATAATGTATGTGAGGTATTCTTAGTAACCCCTCCTATTTAGATTCATCATCAAACTTGATCAGTTGTAGAGTTAGGGCAGTTTTGGATGGCCAATCATGAGGGGTAGTTTTTTATGTATAGAAAGGATTTTTTTGACCATTTGGTAGATCTTGGATGATTAGAGATGAAACTTGTATCTCCTTTTTATATATGTCTCACCCCATATCTCTCTCTCATGAATTTTTAACTAATATTCACATTGTTGACACATGTCTAAGTGACTCTTGGACTCCCCTTCTCTATCTCTTCATATTTCTTCTATAAATTGAGTCTTCTTAGCTATTGTAGGAATCTCTTTTCCTAGGTATGGTGAATCCCTACCAAATTTTTGCCTTAAATCAATAAATACAATTATTTTACCTCATTAAAATATTTCACTAAGTGTACATGATGGTTTTTGGTCTTGTAAAAGTGTAAGTTTCATTTACCTTCACATGTTACTCTCCTTAGTACCTTATGTGTTTGTGATCTCTCTCTTTCAGGTCAGAAAGAAGTGTTAAAGTGGATTGTAGCTATAGTGATTAGGTTACTCAATAGAGTGTCTTATAATTCCTATTGTCTATTTCCTCCTAACCTATGCTATCTCCAAGACCACATGTTAAAACATTGATGCGAGAGGGAAGATTGACATTTGGATGAAGTGTATGTAAAACTTGTCCTTAGTTCCAAGTGCATGATAAGGGTATGATTAGATCAAATATTTTGGTGAATCACCTCCTATATACTAGGTTTAATTTCATGTTATCCCTATCCCTTTTCATCCCTAAAGTGTTAATAGTAGGATATGAGATTTAGTGATGAATCAAGGGGAGCTAGCCCCTAATCTAGAGATCCACATCCTAATAGGGATACCCATAGCCCTAAGTTGGTTCCATTGTCTCACTTGAAAAAGGATAAAATTTTCCCATCTCCTCATTGGGTGCAAGTTCAAGTGACAACAGTCTTCATGTAGTAAAACTCTCTTCACATCCATCTGGTATACTAACCATCAGTATGATGTAGAGAGAGAGAGAACAAGGTACACATAATACATATTTGAAAAAGGGGAAATAGTCTTAAGGTAATCAACCCATTAAACTTGTGATAAACCCTTACATACAAGATGAGCCTTATACTTATCTATAGTACCATATGCTACATACTTGGTCTTATAAACCCATTTACATTGTACATGTTTTCTTCCCTTAAGAAGAGGCACTAAATCCCATGTGTCATTCTTCATGAGTGAATAATATTTTTATTGTATAGTTGATTCCCACTTAGGTTCACCTATCACCTTATAAAACAACATTGGATCATTAAAAATTACATGGCTTAAAAGAGCAATACGAGATGTTTGAGCATGAATACAACTAGGGTCTACAAGATCATCAACCAAATCATTAACTTCTTGCAAGATATATTGTATACACTTGGGCATGTGTTTTGTATCAGGAGGTGGAGGAGAAACTTTAACATTTGTGTCTTCATCAATATTGATAAATATGCCCTCCCTATCATGTACATAAGGTATTATCAAGGATGGAAAAGACTTTGAATCTGATACCAAAGGAGTGATATCTCATCAACTCTAACATCTCATGGAAATAAGACATCATGTTTGATAGGATAAAATTGGTTATATGCCTTCATATCCTCTTAATGGTTGATAAATATGAGCTTTTTACTCTTCTTCTCCATAGATTTATGCTTATCATCAGGAATAAAAAACCAAGACTTATGATGCAGAGGTCTTCAAAAAACTTGCCTATTATGGATGCAGACATGAATCATGTACACATTTAAGTCTTCCATAACACCTAACTTTGATCTTTACTTGTCTTGACCTCTTTATCTCTGCAACTCTAGCTTGATCTTTGTTTCTTGAACTATATCACTTTGTACTCAATATGCACTAGACTCTCATACTCACTCTTGAACATCCAACTTATTTCTTCTTATTTAATGAATTTCACTCTTAGTTATCCATAAACATATCTCAACTCCTCTTTACTACCCAATCCATCAACACAATTCCCACTATCACCTTCTAATCAACTTTCACACTTGTCTTTCTTTAATATGATTATTCTTTAATAAGGACTCATTGATTACTTGGTCAATACATGGTTATAATATTTATTTCTTACTTTATGGTTATTATTTACAATTAATATCATTTTCAAACCTTATTTTACCTTCTATACAAACCACACCATCTGTTAAGTACATCTCTTAACTCATAGACTATTTCCTTCTTTGTGACAGGTTTTCTAGTAGCCTTTTTGAGATAATTTCTCCTTGTATGATCAATTACTATTTTATCTTGAAAATTTAAAGTTATATTTGATCACCCTCTATCATCTACCTTCCTTTCATTAATTTTTATGACCTAACTCTACTCTGAGATCACTTTTCTAACCCTTTTTAGGCTATGTTTAGGCTTATTAGGTCTCTAACCCCTATTTTAGACACTGTCTCTTATATTCTGTATGTAGAGGTATATATCAACTTAAAACCACAAAAAACCTATTTTTTCACATCATCATATATCTAATATAAAAATTTTGTTATTTTTAACTTGTTGAAACTCTTGTAATATCAATTTTGGTCAAGAAACCCTAGCACAGGGTTAGGACTATCTAAGTAAGCCCAAGAAGGGTAAATTTGAGATAATAAAATTATAATGAGATTTCAACATATTATGAAGGTTTAATAAGTTCTGTATAACTACTATGCTCCTTTTCCAGTCATTAAATCCATTCATGTTATGCCTTAATTCACTTCTTTCACATTACACTGTGTTTGACTATTGATTACAATAAGATTGTATTAACCTGAGAGATGATTTATTATGGTTTAAATATTATTTGAAGGTTTCAATGATATATATTGATTTTTTAAGGATTTTAAAACCTTAATAATCCTTTAGGATTCATCAGACTCTACTTTGAACCCCATTATTTAGTTACTTGTTACAAATATTGGTTTGACTTGCATGCACATATTCTACTATATGCCCGAGTACAAGTTACCATGAAATATATATTCAATTTTTTTTTGAAACTACACAATGTATCTCAATAAAATTTGAAATATAACTTACCAATTTACTAATAATGTTATAAACATATATATTTTTTACTTTCTTCACAAATTTTGTCTTACACATTCAACTTCACTACATACACAGAGAACATAGTCTTTATAATAAATTTATGTTTTCAAAAGAGGAAATTTTGTTCATTTCCTTGGGGTTATTATCTATTAAACTTCAAATTCATCCCCCATCACTAATTATATCATAAAATTTACAATTATTTTATATCCTATAGCTAATCTAACTAGTTTTAAACTCCCTCATGAATGTTGGGAGACTCCTAACTACCCTAACCACTATCATGACCATTACAATGACTAATCATGTGATCCATGTATGAATTGAAAACATATTGACTTAATTATATAGCCTAAAAAAAAATTAAAATAATGAGACTTCTTCAAAAATGATTTAGGACCTAAGACACTGATAAGAATTTTAAAAATTCAAATAAAGGAAATTGGCGAGAAAATGCCAAAATGATTCCAATTCAAATTTAACAAAGATATAACACCTAATAATGACTCCTAAAAACCTCATATGATGTTAATGTCCATATATAGACCCAAGATATTATAAATAGATCGAAATTTACAATTTATAGTGATTTTATTGCATCATACTACCAAGGAGCAAAAGGAAACTTTCCTTTGAAAGTTATAATTGATTTGGCATTGATGTTATGTTTAACATATCTCTTTTAATTTCATGTCCTCCTATATCCCAAGGCATATTTAAAGCATGTAGACCTCATTTAATCTTGGTTAAATTTATAATGACTCCTAATTTGATGATCTCTCTCTCTTGCCATGGATCTCTAAACTGATCATGGGCAACTATTGCTTGTTCCCCTTAACCCAAATATCTACACATGAAGCAAACCAATTAAACAAAACCAATCCTTCCTCTTGAAGTTCACTTTATTTCTCTTAAATTTTTTATTTATATTTGGTTTCCAACTCTTCTTCATCTTGGCTCAATATTGTCATTAATGCAAACTCAACTGCTATGATGGAGTCCTTATCTCCTATTAGACTCAAATCATATATTTATTTTATTATTTACTACCACATCTGCTTCTCCTCTAAAGTATATTCACCAATATCTCTTTTAAATTCAATTGGTGTTAATTAAGACACCCTTATTTCCTATAATTTAGACTTTAAAAGAATTCAATATGTGCTTCATATTCATATTCTCTTGCTTCCACCTCATAGGTTTCTTCTTGCATGTCAATCACTTCTTTGGGTGCCTCCTTTCTTCTTGTCCTTCCATTAACATTTCCATTAACTTCAATGTATCCTCTTACAACTCATCTTCATCAAATTTCCTATAAATATATTCATCAAAAATAACATTGAAACTATTACCTTGTGATTCTTTTCTCTCTTCAAATCTTTCTTGACTCAAAACTTCTTCTTTCATGCTCACCATGAGGTGTTATGTTGATGAATACTCAGTCAATCCTTCTTCATCAAGTGGTTTGCCTTATTTAGGGTAGCATAAGATTGTATCACCATATTCATCTATCCAATCAACTTGTTCCTTGACATTAGCATGTTGTTCATGCTTCCCTCTTGTCATCCATTCCTTATCTTTCTTGACATCATCTACTCTTATGACCTCAATATGGGCTTCATCTTCATTCAACTCTTTACTTATATACACACATTACAAGAAATCATTAGTTATAATATTTTAAGGTTTGCTTCCCCTTTGCTTCCTCTTTTAGGTTACCTTGCTAACAACTTCACCATTTTTCTTCTTCTCCTAACTATCATTTTCTTGAGAGGCTATCTCACTTTCTTCTTGATGTGTACAAATAATCTTGGTCTTATCTCTTCCAAGACTTACTCTAACCTTGCCAAAACTATCTTCATCTTAATAATCTCCTTCTCTCTCTCTAATTATTTTTTCTTCACTTTTGTTTCTTTATTCAATTCTTATGGTAATCCTCATCGTTCAAGCCCTTCATCTTTATTTTTTATTCTTCACTCTTCAAACTCTCTCTCTCAACTCTCTCTAGGTCTCACCTTGACCTATCTCTTGTTATTGACAAGTTTACCTACTTGACTTATTTGACCTCACTTGGATCTCTCTCACTTGAATCTCACTCATTTAGAGTCTCTTTATTTATTATCCTCACCTAGGACTCATCTTTCTATCTTCACCTCTTCTTGAGCTTCTTTCTTGGAGATTTCACTAGCTATCCTCTCTCTCTTCTTAAGCTTCTATGGCTTAAAGGATTTATCCACACAACATTCTCTCTCACATATATTTTTTCCTCTTCATTATTTCATGAAACATTATTATAATCTCATAACAACAAATTTTAATATGTACTCAATAGTAACTTCATGCACATGTAACTAACATTTTCAAAACACAAAACATACCTCATCCACAGAATGTTCCAGTTCTGATACCAAATGATATAGAGGTCTTTAAAAAATTGCATATTATGGATGTATACATGAATAATTTACACCATCACCTCTACCAAAACACCTAGCTCTAATCTTTACTTGTCTTGACCTATTGATTTTTTCAACTCTATCTTGATCTCTATTTCTTGAACTATATCACTTTGTACTCAATGTGCAATAGACTCTCATATTCACTCTTGAACATCCAACCTATTCATTATTTTTGAAATCCTTTCACTCTTAGATAACCATTAACATTTATCAACTCTTATTTACTACCCAATCCATTATCATAATTCCCACTATCACCTTCTTATCAACTTTCACACTTGTCTTGATTTATTATGTTTATTATTTGATAGGGACTCATTAATCACTTGGTCAATACATGGTTATAAGTTTTATTGCTTCATTTAGGGTTATGATGTCCAATTACCATAATTTTTAAACATTCTTATACCTTATATCCAAACCACACCATCTTCTAAGTACAACTCTTAACTCACAGACTATTTCCTTCTTTGTGAAAGGCTTTTTAGTAGCCTTTTTCGATAATTTCTCCTTGTATGATTAAGTAATATTTGATATTGGAAATATAAATTTATATTTTATCACCCTATATCATCTACCTTCCTTAAATTAATTTTTATTACCTAACTCTACTCTGAGATCACTTTTCTAACCCTTTTTAGGCTCTATTTAGGCCTATTAGGTCTTTAACCCCCTATTTTGCACATAGTCTCTTATATTATGTACACAGAGGTATGTACTAATTTAAAAAGCAAAAAATATATTTTTTAACATCATCATACAAATAATATAAAACTTTTTTTATTTTTAACTAGTTGAAACTCCTGTAATATCAATTTTTGTCTAGAAACCCTAGCATAGGGTTAAGACCATTTGAGTAAGCCCAAAAAGGGTAAATTTGAGATAATAAAACTCTAATGAGATTTAAACATACTATGAAGGTTTTATAAGGTATGTATAGCTAATATTATCATTTTATAATCATTTAAATCCATTCATGATGTGTCTATTTGCTTCTTTCACATTACATTATGTTTGACTGTGTGAAAACAATAGGATTGTATTAACCTAAGAGATGATTTTCTATGGTTTCGATCTTATTTTAAAGTTTAAAACATATATATATTGATTTTTTTATTCCTTTTAAACCTTAATACTCCTTTATGATTCATTATAATCTACTTTGAACCCCCTTGTTTAGTTACTTGGTACAAATCTTGGTTTGATTGTGCATTCAGACAGTCTACTACAACCCTGAGTACAAGTTCTCATGAAATATATATTCAAAAAAATTATGAAACTACAAAATGAATCACAATAAAATTTTAAATATAGATTATTATTTTACTAATAAGGTCAAAAACATATCTATTTATTACTTTCTTCACACACTCTATCTTGCACATTCAACTTCACGACATACACAGAGAACAAGGCTTTAAAATCAATACTTGTTTTCAAAAGAGGAAATTTCTATTCATTTAATTGGGTTTCTTCTCTATTAAACTTATAATTAATACCCCATAACTTATTACAACATAACATTTATAAGTTTTTAATATCCTATAAATAATCTAACTAATTTTGAACTCCCTCATGAATGTTGGGAGACTCCTAACTACCCTAACCACTATCATGACCATTAAAATGACTAATAATTTGATCCATGTATGCATTGAAACAAACTTGAACCAATTACATTGCCTAAAAAACAAGGTTACAATAATGAGGCTTCTTCAAACATGATTTAGGACCTAAGACATTAACAAGAGTTTCAAAAATTCAAATAAAGGAAATTGGAAAGAAAATCCCAAAATGATTTAAATTCAAATTTAACAAAGATATAACACCTAAGAATGACTCTTAAAAACCTCATATGACTATAATGACCCTCTATAGACTCAATATATTAGAAATATACCAAAATTTACAAGTTGTAGTGATGTTCCTACATCACCTTACTTCCAAAGACACATAATCCAAAAACATCAATTTTTTATCCTGACTAGGCTTCTTTAGGAGTTTTCTTCACCATTAACTTATGGGGAATGTGATTCTAGATGTAATTTGAATTAATTACTTTAGAAAAAAACTAAATTAATAATTCTTTGGACTATATCATACAATTTGCCATCTATTTGATTGTTCTATTTTTTACTCAATAACACCATTTTTTTGAGGGGTGTAAGGCACCATATATTGGTGTTAAATGCCATGCTAAATACAATAATACTAAAATTATTTACTTACATATCGCCCTCATTATTTGTGTAGATATTTTTAAATTGAATCCCTGATTGCTTCTCTACAAAGGCCTTGAAGGCTTTGAAGTTCTCAAAAAGTTCACTTTTATATTATAAAAAATACATCCAAGTCCTCTAAGTAAAATCATAAATGAAGGTTAGTAAATTTTTTTTAACCAGAAAATGAATGAGTGTGAAAAATCATCTAATTATTATGTACTAATTCTAGTGAAGCCTTAGATCTCTTATCTTGTCCCTTTGGAAACAGATATTGGTGGTGTTTTCCAAGCATGAATCCTAGACAAACACCATCATTACTAAAGACCTTATAAGGTTCCTATCACCATGTGTTGGGAACTCAATTGCTACAAATACTTATAATTGAGATGACCAAAACATTCATTTCATAATTTTCTCACAATGTTAGCATGAAAAACTAGAGAGTAACCTAATGATGTTCTAAATTTCTCAAATACATACAATCATGAACTATTTTTCATCACATTTATTGTCACTACATTATGTAGATCACTCAATTCTCTAATTGTAACATTATGTGGAGTAAACTCCACAATTTTTTAACTACCAGAATTACAAATTTGATGAATAGATAACAATCTTGAAGAAATATTAGGAACAAGGAGTACATCATCAATACATGCATCTTGCTTATCAATAGTGCCAAAGCCTAAAATTTCAATTGATGATGAGTTTCCCAAGATAGTCTAGGAATTTTTACAATCAAAAAGTGAAATCAACATACCAAAAGAATTCAAGTTAAATTATTAGAGGCACCAAAATCAAATGTCCATCTATTTGACATGGGATAATATTCTCTAGTAGAGAAAGATTTTCCTTTCCCTATGGTATAAGAAGGTGAATGTACAATAATCTTGTTCTATTTTAATGATGCTTCCAATTTTTCCATTTTTTGATAACATCTATATTCAAGATGATTTTTTTTGATACAATACGAGCATGGAACATAAACCGTATTTTTTATAAGTGATTTTTTCATTTTGCTTGAATTAGAAGGTTTAGAGTACTCAATAATGGAATCTGAAGACTTGTTTGATTCTAATAGTTTATTAGGAGGTCCTAATATCTATTTTGGATTCCATTTTACCTTAGGATAATTTTCTATCAAAGCATGAATTGAGTTAGGTAAGGCATCTAGTAACATTTTGTTTGTTCATGAGATATACTTTCACAAAATAGCTTGAAAGATGGCATTTTAAACTAATCTCCCAAGGCATCCATAGTATAATATATATCAAAATAAAATACATTGAATGGACCTTTTAACTTTGATAAAATCAGAAAAATACAATCATTATCTGATTTTTCATTACCATAAACTTTCAATTGACCTATAAGTGAATTAAACTTTGCTATAAATTCCTCAATAGAGGGAAAAACATAAGGAGAGCATGAAATCAATTAAACATCTAATTGCAAATTTCTACCAAATAAATTTTTAAAAAGAACCCATACCTCTTTTGGGGTTTTGGCATCAATGATGTGGAACAACAGATTGTCTAACACATTGAGGGTGATTAAACGAAGAGCTTCATCTTGCTTGCACAAATACAAGTATTTGTCTTTCTCTAAGGTGAACACCAAAATAGTGTTGTCAAAGACTCTCCATATACCTATATATTGGAGTAATTACTATATTTTTGGCTTCCAAACATGGTAATTAGTCATGTTGAATGGTTCAAATAATCTATTCTCTATTGTATAAAAAGGAAGAAGAAGGAGAAGAAAACAATCTCAACATTTTATCATATGTGTGTGTGTGTGTGTGTGTGTGTGTGTGTGTGTGTGTGTGTGTGTGTGTGTGTGTGTGTGTGTGTGTGTGTGTGTGTGTGTGTGTGTGTGTGTGTGTGTGTGTGTGTGTGTCCCACCTAAAAGTATTTATCTTATTTGACCAATTTTCCTCTTTTACAATAAAAAAATAAACACCCCAAAAATCTAATAAAAATGCAATTTTTTTCACCTCCTACAATTAAATATTTGTTATCTAAACTTGAGTATGAATTATATTATCACACTATTTATAATTGTGTAGTTGTGAGTTAAAATGTTTAGTTTTGAAGCAAGGGAGAGGATTAAAAACATACATATAAATCCTTACACTACATGTCCAATTTAATAATTTTAGAGCATTTTACTTTCAAAAAAAATATTTTTTAAAAAATAACACCTTAAAATTCCATATAGATCTCAAGTTACAAGTTTGTATAAGTGCATTTCCAAGGTAAGGGTTAGGTCCTACAGGTAAAAATGTAATTTTTCAAAATGATTGAAGTTAAAAATTATGAGATATTATATTTAACATGTCTAAATTAGAACCATGATTCCAACAAAAAAAAAATGAGAGGTGTCTAGGCCTCACAATTTATAAGTTATGGCCTCCAGAGTGATAACTAATTTGAGAAACCAAGTGCAATGGTGAGTACTAACCACTATAGGTTCATAGACTAGTCACATGGGTGATTAGATCTGGAATTTTGGCTTGGTAGTTTATTGACATCAATAAGGTACAAGATGGCATCAATGGGCATGAAAACCAATGTAGTGGCATAGAAACTAATGCAACAAGTTATGACTCTGTACTAAAAAATATTTTTCTCAAAAAACATGCTCGTTAGTACACTATTCAATGTGAATGGAAATTGATGTAGCACTATTCACTATACAAAACTATACATCCTCTATTGTGTATCATAAACCTATCAAAAAACATTGAAGGAATCTATAATTTTCCAAAACATAGGCATGCTTTATATCAAATGTAAGTTTTTGAATCCTTTGAACATAATGGTTAGGGTTAGAAAGACTCAAAACAAATCTATCAAAAGTTTCCTTCTAAATGTTTGTAAAAGTAAGGGAATTTGAAATTGAAGAAGCTCCAAAGATTTGATACCATGTCAGTTTTATAAGGAGGAATAAGTGATCCTCAAGAACTATCTAGGAAAATAAAACCACAACAAAAGCTCTTTCCAAACACCCAATGATGACGAAAAATAAATTGAAAAGACTATTACTTTAAAGAATGTAATACAAGTCAAAATAATATTTTATTCTTCACTCTCTCATCCTTATATTAATTCTATAAGAATTCAGAAATATATAGGCTTATAATAAAGTTATCCATAGCTAAATAACAGCTTGCAAAGCCTAATATATGGGATAAGTCAAATCCCATAAAACTAGCTAAATGTTAAATAAAATGTATATGTGAACCAAGTTTGTTAAAACAAATAACAACTTGGGCTTATTCTATATCACTCCCTATATAATATTAACTAGTTTATGTGTGAACATAAAAGTTAAACTAGTGCCATAAATAACTAGAAAAATAACTATCTATTGTGAACACTACTCTAACATATAATTTAGTTGCATGTTTTTCTATCTAGAAAGTTCTATGGAAATAATGGATTTTTAATTTAGTCAATTCTTCATACTTCATGGCTAAAATTTTGTTGAGAGGGTTGATAATATGATACAAATGTATTTATTACAATTTTTTTAGGTTATATTTTTTAAAATGTTAGTTTGAAAGTCTCGGAATAATTGATAAATGAAAAGAACTCAGTTTTGAGTGAACAATGGAATGTTTTTCAAGTAGATTCTGAATGTTAATGTTTATTTGGATTACAAAGATCAATCTTCCTCAATTATAGTCATTAATCTTGATCACTTAATGGTTTTCAATAACAATGTAATATTTTAAAGGATCAAAGTGAATAGTTTTTGGATATTATTTTGAGACAACATGATATATTTGAAACCATATTTTTTTTAAGACAATATATGTTATGATTGATTGATTAAATTTCAATTTGAGATAGATAACATTTTATAAAATATAAAATTTAGCTTATGATAATTATTTGTTTGAAATGCTCACTTTATTTTAGCAGTATTTTTAGAGATGGTAGTTACATTTGATACATAAAACAACATATATATTTTTTTTCATATTTCTCTTTTATCTCTCCATTTAAGAGATAAAATGTTGGGTTTGAGTAGAGGTTCATAGATTTCTGGTAAAAATAATGTTTGGGGAAGATCTCAACAAAAAGAGACTAAGCCACATGTTTAATACAATTATCAAGGTATACCCTTTATGGTTTGATAGACCTATAACACATTTATGCATGGTTTCAGTCATGACACTTGTGTTTCCTTTCATTTTGATGCTAGTGATCCTTCATTTTGGGATATATTGAATTTCATGCCTTTTAGTTATTTGTCATCTCATGGTACTCATACTTGATTTTTTTTACAGAGTTACTTGGATATGTTGTTCTTTTAGATGTATTTCTCAAAGTACTTAAACTCATCATATGCAACTTCTTAACAATGTGATAAATCCATTTTTTCATCTTAAGCTTGAAATACTGCCTTATTGACTCTTCAAGCAAACCATGTCATTAATCCAACCAAACTTGTTTCCTCAAGTCATAAACATGCTAGTAGACTTTCATCCCCACATGTGTTAGCTCACATTATGAATAAAATTAAGTTGGAGGTGGATGATGAGTCTAGAGTCATTACTAGGGTTGAGATGCCCATTATACCTCTTGAGTAAATTAAGTATTAGATTGAACATGGGGCACCTTTGGTTGACTTCATTTGTAATAAATAAAGAATTATTTTATATTTTATTTTTTGATGATATTCTAGACATTCTCAAACTTTGATGATATCTTTCACTTTGACTTGATTGCTTTTAATATATAATATTTTGATTTGACATTGGATAGATTATTGCAATAATTTTGATACTCAGTTATGGTTTATTTATATGCATAGTTTTATTTGATTCAAGTGAATTTCATATGATTTCTAGTGGAATGTTTTAGAATTTTAGTGGAATATTTTTGTAGATTGATTATGAATAGTTGTTTTGAACAATGCCATGTTTTATTTATTATGTTTTATTATTCTTTAAGAATAAGTTTGATAAATAAAAAGTGAATTTTAAATATATATTGCTTAGATATTAGTCATTTATATTTGATTAACTCATATGAAAACTTGTATTAATGATTAACCAGGTTGTTGTAAGTGGTCCCCCACCCCATTAGAGAAACCTTATTTTTGATCTATTAAGTTAAATAAGACTCCAAGTCATTATAGGTACACTTTATGAACTTATATTATTTAAAATCTTAATATAAATTAGTTAAATTTTAATAAAATAACCTAACTTTATTTTAAGTCAACTAAAAAGTTAGTTATAACTTAACGTATGACTAACTTCTAAAGTGAAGGTTTAAAAGGACTTAAAAGACACCATTCAAAGAGAGAGACTCACACATGTACAAGAGATTTTAAGTTCAAGTTTCATATAACACTTTTTATTATATCATAAAATCCAAGATTGAGTATTAATTTTAAGAAAACCAAACAACACTTTGTCTAATGGTGAAATGTCTTGATTGGTACAATCAGGTATATCTAAGTTGATTATTTGATTTATAAATTGATTATCTAAGTATGGCTAAGATTAATAATATTTTAATGAATGCAAAATAATGTACAGATATGAATGGATCATATTTGTTGCTTTGCCTAGATAATGAGTAATACTTTGTATATTGTATGAAAAATTATAGAGTTTTCATTAGTTTCAATTTTATCTTCTCGAAATTGTTGTAAATATGTTGTGAAATTCATAGTTTCTCAATAAAACTTCTATTTTTATATCATAACTTGACTTCACTCTTTATTTTATGAATGTAATTTCTTTTTTAAGTTAAATACTAGCTTTTATTTATGTTTACCAATTTTCTATTTAGTTATTTTAACTAACTTTAGATTTTTTTAGTATAATTTCTTCATTTTCTCATATCTCTTTTAGATTAATGATAGTGTTCTTTTCTTTACATAGTTGAATTTTATTTTTAGATTAGATTTCATTATTTCTTCTTCTTCCCTTCATTTCGTTGTTTGTTTTTCTTTATGTTCTTTTGTGTCCTTTGAGAGGCGTAATTAGTAAGTAATAAAATATATTATTCATACAAAGAGATATTTTGATTATTGATAGAATATCAAAGTATTTGATACTTTAAGGGATTACCTCTTCTATAAATTCTCTCTAATAGATAGGATTAATACCACTTGATGAAACTCTGATATTAATTATTAAAAAAGATTACCGTAGAACATTTCATGCCAATTGTGATAGCTTGATTATATTTATCTTATTTTTATTAAACTATTTGATCATTTTCAATGAAATATTTAATTAAACACCAAAATATGGTTAAGTCTCAAATACTTTCTTAAGCATTAAAATACTCTTTGCATACCTTAGAACTATTTTTCAGTCATATGTCCCTAAGATTAGACTAGTATGATTTCACTTTAACCTTCACGATAGGAAAACATGTAGATTCATTGATGATACAAATTTCATTGTCAACAGATTCTTTTAACTTTCACATGTTCCCACTATAAGGATGAGTGGCCCTTTAAATTTTCTCATAAAATTTTGAACTTCTTGGGATCTTTTATACTTCAAGTTATAACTATTTCTCTTAGTGATCCAATCAATGAGTTATTTAGGACTTAGATTTCATGAATAATTATGAGGATCTAACTTTGGCTTACTATTCATATTTATGGCTACATGTAAGAATCTATCTTCATGCATCAACCTCTTATTTTACAACCTAGTTATCAAGGCACTTATTTTATGAATTCAACTTTGATTTCATCATCCACCACCATAATTCCTTGACATTTCATGGTTTTGATAACTTCTAAGTGAGTTTTCATTTCTCTCATCAATCTAGCCAAGTCTATAAGTCTTAGCACTCTTGGAACTCTTACAATGAATACTCCTCTATGTGTCATTTATAAAAAATCAAATAATCCTTCTCTGTGTAATTTATAAAAAATAAAAGAAAACTTTATACACCTACCTAGCACTTGTGCCATCAGATGTCTTCACTACTTTCTACCCACATTTACAAATGTGGAAAATAGACTATACATGCTCACCTATAAGGAAGAAACCTTGTTTTGATACCAAACGATGTAGTTTCATTTAGGGGTTTAAATGAAGAGATTCCATACACCAAGAAACCTTCATAATTAAATAGTATAAATAACATAAATAAATTCAACAATAATAAAAATAGTTTTTTCTTAAACTTCAACAACTGAAAATCATAGTTTGCACATAATAATGATAGTAGAATAATCTCAAATGAGATGTGTTATAGTAGATCCTCAAATATCTATCATGATATATTTATTTAAGACTAATTATTCATTTGTGTATGTGAAAACTTTCCTTTCTCTTGCACTATGGCTTACTATCTAAGAGGCAACTTCTCTTTTTCCCTCAACACACACTAGTAGGTAATCAGATCATCCATATTCATCTTGAATGGCCATTTATAACCCATTTAGATATATTGATATCTTATTTGTGTCATCTTTGACATGACATGATATTATAATGATTACATAAAATTATTTAATGTAATATCACAAGCTCATCTCCCTTTGTCATATATTTTACAACTTGAACAAAGTCAACTAGTAGTCAGAAGATGTAAATTTGGCCTTCAACTTTGTAGCTAGTCTATCCCAAGTCTTGATCTTATCTTTACCTCTCTATAATATTTTTGATTCCAAATGATTACACTATAATGATGTGTGACCCTTCAAATTTTCACATGAAAAAAATACCTATATGGCTTGCAAATGTCCATTCAAGATGAGTATGCTATGTTCTGGTTGTAATATTTTGAAGAAGCCTATTATTATGCATTAAAGGAAAAGGATAAGTTGTTCCATATAAAATAAGGTTAAATTTAAAGGAAAGGAAAAAATTTATGCACATGAGGATAATGAGTCAATGAACTTAAGGATAAAGATCATAGTAGAGACTTGAAGATTTGTTGTTATGCATCTCATTTGAGAATTTTATGTTATCGTTATTTTGTGCAAAATATAATTCTTATTTTTGGAATTAAACAAAGAATTAATTTTATGGTTGTTTAAATTATTTTCATTATTTATTATATGTAATTTTGAAGGCTACATGGTCTAAGGAGTCTCTTCATTGATACCCCTAACCATGACTACATCATAGGTGCAATGGCTAATTTGGAGAAAACCTATAAAATTTGTGATTATGTGATAGTGTGAAAAATATTTATCGGAACATAGTGGTCTAATCCTTGTTAGAGTACGAGCATAGTGGTATTCTCATGTAGAGATAATCTACTCCTATTTATATAGGTTATGAATTTGATGAACATCTTTATATACTTATGCTCTTGAAAAGCCTCACTGATATTGTCATAATTCACTGCAAATATTCTAAAAGTCCTTCACCTTCCTTATAAAACAATAATAAAATCAAATCACCTTACAAGAACATAAGAAATGGGGGAAGTTATAGTGGCCTACCTAAATTAGTCCCCTATAGTTTGATAAGTTGGTAACCAATAATAAATGTAATTCAACAATAAATCTAGTGCAATATGTAGATCACGACCCTTATATTTATCCTTATCTATGAGATGTAAGAAACTAAAATAGTCTATATTTTATTCATTTAATCCTTTGATTTCCATTTTTTGGTATAGGGGAAAATACTATAATAATGCAAAACACTTCAATAGATGGCTTATCCATGTAAATTAGTATCTTTCTTATCCTCTTTTTTTCCTAAATGTGTTAATTTAATCATGTACTTATAAAGTTATTGAATCAAATTAGATCTTATTAACACACAAGCTAACATAAAAAAGGCTATAAAGTCAAAAAATGGGGAACAAGGAACCCAAAAATGGGAAAGAGGGTTGAAAAACCCATTTATAATTCTAACCAAGAGTGTAGTGGTACGCTCATGGTCAAGGAGACTAAGGAACCATAAAATAGTGCTCTAGATAGTTCGATATCTTCCAAGGTTGTATCAGGAAAAAAATAGTCATTTTGTAGGTTTTTATGTGTTCTAGATTTAATGGTGGTATTATCCTTGGTATAGGGTGAATAGAACATTGAGTTACAAAAGAAACACAAAGAAATGAATGTAAAAAGTTCTATAACACAAAGGGAAATTTCCAATAAGAGCCTAATGTAAATTAATGATCCAAAAATATATAAACACATTAATAAAATAGAAAATAACTAGTACCAAAATTGGGTGTCTAAAACTCCTTACACCATCTATTAATTACTGTCAAGCTTCACCATTACTATTACTTCATCCATTTAAGGAAGACAACCTATTAACTCCATTTTATGGTCCCTTAAGTCCTTCAACAACTTGTTTTGATGAAAAGTCGCTAATGGTTAAGAGACAATACAATAATAATAATCAAAAAAGGGATATGTATTTCAAATACAATCTAAATAAAATAATATAAGCACAAATCAGATTTAAAATAAATAACTTAAATTAAATTTAAGCTTAAAACTTGAAAAGAGGGGTTATTAGGTAAATACCTAAATTTTGAGATACATGTGTACTGTCAAAGGGTGAAAGTGACCAAAAATTGACATGGAAGTGGTTTTGAAGCAAATTGAGAAATTTGATGTAGAATACAAAGGTTAAGGAAAACAAAAAACATAAGCAGTTTTATTTCAATAGTGACCAAGATCATACAACTTGATGTTGGAAATTAGGTTCAATTTTGACAAGTACAATTTGATTCTGGTTAGATAGTGTCATATCTTCTCAAAATTTTATAAGCTCCTTTATTAATATCTTATGATTAAAAAACCTCTCCTAGATTGTTGAATTGATGTGCGTATGTTCTATAATTTCTTATCCTTTATCCAAATCTTAATCCACTCTAAGAGACATTAAAAGAGAATTACAATTATGGTAGTTACTAAGGGTTTACCTTAATTAGACCCCTATTTTTTTTTAAATTGATACTCATGCATTCCAACAAGTAGTCCAATATATTATGAATATCTTATCCCTTATCCTTAGATATGAGATGTAATAAATTGGTATATTCTAGTTTCTCTTTCACTACTTTAATTCAAATTTTGGTATGAAGGGTGAATACACTTTACTATATAGTGACAATAATAAGCAAAGTGTAACCTTATGATATAAATCCCAATCCTAAGTATCTTGAATCCCTAAATGCATTAATACATTATTAATTCAAAATAAGGTCCTATTGGTACTTAAAAGTAACATATAATGGTCATATAACTCCACAACATAGGAATAAACATTGAAAAAGGTGAGAATGAGAAAGCAACCCCAAAACAAATTGACCAAGCTTGAGTTGTCTATCTTGGTCAAGACCAAACTAAGTAGCTCGATTTTAGTCAAAATTAAAAAAATAAAAACATGGGGGTAAAAATAGAGAATAATAGGGCTAGAGACCCAAAACACACACATGCGCGTGCGCATGCACACACACACACACACACACACACACACACACACACACACACACACACACACAGAGAGAGAGAGAGAGAGAGAGAGAGAGAGAGAGAGAGAGAGAGAGAGAGAGAGAGAGAGAGAGAGAGAGAGAGAGAGAGAGAGAGAGAGAGAGAGAGAGAGAGAGAGAGAGAGAGAGAGAGAGAGAGAGAGATCATAGTAGAGGAAATCCAAGGCAGCCACCAAAGTGGAAGAAGACAAGAGAAGGGAAACACATGAAAAATCACCAATAAGAGCCTAATGTGACCAATGGAATAACATGTAATCAATGAAGCACAATAATAATATGCACCAATATATTCATAAAATAAACTATTGAAATTAGGAAACAAGTACATAGTTAGTGAATCATGGCAATAACATGCCATAATATATAAGTAATGTAAGATCTATGTGTATATGGGTGTATCAGGACCATAATGAACATAATATAGTCAATGAATCTCAACACTAATATGCCCTCATATATGTATGATAAGGGATCAAATCCTTTTAGGAAACTAGGAGGAATATTATTCATAAAAATAACTAAAGGGCCTTGAGACACAGGTTGACATGAATGGAGAAATAGATTAGAAAAATAGAGAAAAAGATACACAAGAGCACCTAAAAAAACCTGTATAAAGATTAAAAAAATATGATAAAAAATACAAAATGACCAACAAAATAAAAATTAAAGAGTCAAGTGTAAAATATGTGTAAGTGCATGATGTTCATTGAATTTTTAAAAGGTTTTCCCTCTAATGTAGCTAGGCAATATTCCCATGTGCCAGGTTTTTCTATGATAATGAAGGAGAAAATAAAATTAGGTTTGAACTTGCCTTTTTTATTCATTTGCATTATCATTCTTTAGATTTTATCATAAGGCCTTATCACCAACATTAAATTTTATCAATCAAATATTTTTACCATAGGCCTTCTTGAGACTTTTTTGGTAAACTCTCAAGTGATCAATAACATGAATATGTACCTCATCTATCTATATGCACCCATTTTTTCACACAAGACCCTTATTCATAGTTTATTATTCCCATTTTATCATATTTGATAATCTTGTATGTATTGGCTTGTTTTTTGGTTCATCCCAGTTTTAGCAAGGTCCCTATTTAGCCCTCAAGCCTAAAAAACATTGTATAAAACTTATTAGAATCTATCCATTATCATAGTTAAAATATATATCACCTATTATTATAATCTACCTAAGAAATAGATCATGTGTCATCTGCAGGTCAAACCCATGAAGAATGTGGGTCCATTGGGTTAGGCACCAGACTAGTCATGTCTACCCATTTTACTTTTGTCAGCCCCTTTCCCATTTCTATTAATTATGCTCTTTTAACACTTCCCCTTGCCAATTATAAGGTCAAATAATTCACATAAATTGTCCTAGATTAACTTATATAAACTAAGTCATTTCAAACCATTTGAAAATAATAATAATATATAAAAGACACATAGAATATAATATCAAACGCTAAACCTAAAGCATAACATCAAATATCATTTATGGACTACTTCAAGTTGAGCTTCATTGAGTCACATCCTTCACACTTGTGATGGAGTTATTATTCTTGGTCTCTCATAGTTAACCTTGTGGAAAATGAGGGTATTAATTTACCTATAGTTGCATTTATCACTTTTAATAAAGAGGAGGTTGAAACCCTCACTTGAGTTGTTACCATCTACATACTCACAAAACTACATGGAGGTCTGATTCTAGGCATAAGTGATATATAGTTTATAAAATTGATTTGTAAATTTCCTAAATCCATAACTATTTATTTAATTTGGAGTGTTAAATTAAGTCAATAAAGAATAACTTTAATTCTACACATTCTAAGTGATAAATCAATTAAGTGTGGGTACATAAACATAAAAAAAGATACAACACAATAGTGATAAAGAGATTAAATTGTGTAACCTTGATAAATACATATTTAATGGTGTAAGGATAGACTCAACAAGCATGATTTTTCACATGTCTTCCCCAAAATAGTTTTAGATTTATAGATTCAAAGAGTAGGATCCACACACTATATCTAGTCATTATACATGGTCAAATTTCTAGAACAATAACTATGTGTGATAATTCCTTAGCCTCTACTACTTAATTTGCATATTATAGTTTATTTTTGTGTATTTATCATGTTTACTTTATCCCATGAAGCTAGATATATTTTAATTTTGGACTTTCATGAATGCATGTTTATATCTATTTAATTGTAATTAGTTTATTACTATTTTAATTAAATATAGAATTAGTGTAATTTAAATGACAAACCCAAACTCTTTTGATTATTAAATCTAGGGTTTTATAAACCCTCATTCTTTTAGGGCTTTGCTTATTTCATTCATTTTCAAATTTTAATCTTAGGAATTATTCATTCTTCCTATCCACACGATTCCTCTACTTTTATGTGCTCATTGTTAAGTCGTCATCATGGTTTACATTAGTGAAATATATGAGAGTGCTAAGCCTTTCTTGGATTCTAATTTGAAAAATATTACATTTTCAATGGATAGAAACATTAATTAATGCATTGAAAAATATTTCAAATAAAAAATTCTTATAAACTGTAAATTCATCTATGAAATTATACATAAAGCTAGTGAAGTCAGGAATGCATTTATTTCTCATGTACACACCCTTACGGTTAGTGATTTTTTTCCTACTTCTTATATGTTTTATAATGAGTGTTTAAATCCTACTCCCATGAAAATTATTGTGCCTACCACCATTTTTAATGGTAAGATTAAACTTTGAAATGAATATATTAATAGAGCATTCATTCTTACACTTGAGATAGTCACCATGATATATATAATAGATAAACTATAAAATCAAGTAAAAAATCTATCTTTAAATGTTATACAACTTGAAGATAAAATTTTACAATCACATATACCTAATTATGACACTAAACTTATGATCTAGGAATTTGACTCAAGAGAGGATGGTTAGTATGGTGTTAGTTCCAAAATCAAAAAATAAATAAATAAACACACTAATAGCATAACATCTCTAGGTATAGACACTAGGGAGAGCTTAGTTAACAATCATGAATGAAACACACAACTAAAATTCAAAATAAAACTTGTTTACCTTCCTTGGATGCTCCAAAATGCTTATTGTAGTGGCTTGCTCAGCTTGTGCTCATGAAGTCCTTGGCAATGGAAGCTTGGCTACCTTCATCTCTCCTTGGCACCTTATGGCTTGTGGCTTGGCTTGGTTTGGAATAAATTTTTCATGGTAAAACTAGTTGATTGAAGATTTTAGAACCAATCCTGCATTATAACTTTGCACAAATTATGCTTAGAAATGTTGTGAGACCTCTTATTTATAGATTTTTAGATTTGATCAGAATCAACCTCAACCATCCATCTCAAGATTTAGATGTGTGGTTGAATATTAATTCAATTTTTGGAATTAAGTTTTTAATTATCCTCATCATGGCATTGGAATAAGGGGAAATTAAGAGGCATGGAAGGCATTGATGAGGCATGGAGGGCATGAATCTTGATATTTGTGGCATTTATGGCCTAGGGATGTCTTCCCAAGACATGAGGTCACTTGATGATGCAGATATTCAATATTTATTTCCAAAAATAAGTATTAAACAAGTTTCCATGAAATTATTAATTAGGCCTTGATTCAGGTTAATTATCTCTTAAGCATGGTTAAGCACTTCATGCACAAATTACCCAAATTGATCAGAATGCCTTGTTATTGGTCCTAAATTTGACTAGATTAGAATTATAAGTCCATATCAAATATGTTGGAACCATTTTTCCATTTAGGATGTTACCAATAACAAATAATAAGGGCACAAGTCTTGTGTAAAATATTTGATAGGGAAGAGCAATCCATAGCATGTAAGTGCAAATTTGGCATTTTGACTCGAAATGAATTGATCAAAGTTAGCTAGCCCATAAATTACATTACCCCATTATGGATACCCTAGCCAAAATTGGCACTTGAATATGTTAGTTTCACATCATTTAGCATGTTTTAGTGTTTTTAGGCCAAATTGTGCATTTTGGGTGGAAATTGGTCGAAAGCCTAGTTGGAGGTTATTGGTGGCCAGTTTTAGGTGTCTAAAATTTGCCCCTATTTGGGAAGGCATTGCAAGCTATAAGCATAGTAACATCTTCTCAAAGAATGAAAAGGTCATGCATGCCTACAACTGTAATGATGATAAACTAAATGTATGATTCCCCCTCGAGGGAATGGTTGGCATAAGCAGGTTGACAAATAGTCTCTTGATAAGAAGTGAAATGAGAGGACCAAAGAAAGGAAAGATGATGGGGTGAAAACATAATGATAGTGAAAAAGTATTCAAAATCATTAAGAATGCAAGTGGGATGATGTACAATGGTTTACCCAAAGGTGGTTATAAGCATTGTACCTTGAGAGTGGCAGTGTGATATGATAACACAATGATTTGCCCAAAGGTGGTTATAATCATTGAGAAGATGAAGCTACCCTAGTTAGGATAGACAAACAAGATAACAGCATGCCCCTATGTGGGCAAAAAAATTAAAATGGTGACAACATAATGATTTTCCCAAAGGTAGTTATAATCATTGAGAAATGTAGGCAGGATGGTATGCAATGGTTTACCCATAGGTGGTTATAAATATTGGACCCTGATTATGGAAAAAATGATAAACTTGGTTGAGGATGATGAATTAGAACAACCTACTAGTAAGGAGATGCACGTTTGAACTAATAAAGGTTGAAATTATTTTATGGTTAATTAGTCTATTTGGGATATGATTAGGAGTGGAATCAGGGCATCTGTGTTGAATAAATATTGCCATTATTGAATAGACTTCTTGAAGCTGAAGTTTGTTATAACATGTGTCAATAGGCATCATGATATAACATCATGAGGATTTGGCTAAAATATGCATGAGGACTGACTCCCATAATCCAATACATAATAGAAACCAATGCACTAATGATATAAACCATGATGACAATGTAAACACATGAATATGAATGGATTCAAGTGCAAGTGTGGGAAAGGAATCACCCAATGAACACACATAAACTGAATCAAGGCAACCATGCTAAAAGCAAAGAAATAGATAGATAGACAAATAAACAAAATAAATAGAAATAAACAAATGAATAATGTAATATAAACCCTACGAACATTACCCCTATAAAATAGGTGATAACTTAATAAATGAACAAAATGGGGGAATAAAAGAATAGGAAGTGGGTGTCTAAACTGTCTCTATATACATTAGGCAAGTAAACATTGCCTACATAGTTCCATGGATGTAATATCCAATAAAAAACATCAGGCCAAATGTAGTTCTCCTAGGGAATGGAAAGAATGTGATAACTAATGAAAATAAATAGAATAGATGTCATAGTAGAATAGGAATGGTCTTGGAAAATGGCAAGTGTGTGAGAGTAAAAGGCCAAAAAGGATGGAGAAACTAAATGACAAGTGATTTGCTTGTAACTTAGTAAGGGTTCCAAAAATCCTTAAGGCAAAGAAGTGGTTAATGTTTTTGTTCTTTTCTAATAATTTTTCAAATGTGTTTGGAAGTTTTAGAGTGTCTCAACTCAATCGAGAATGATGAGACACTAAATGGTTTAAGCTCAAAAAATGGTGATAGTGTTTAAACTAAGGTTTCTTATAAAAAGGTGAGAGCGTGACTTAATTTTCTCATAAAAGGGTGAAAGTGTGGCTTAGTTTGCTCACAATATGGTGAGAGCATGGCTTAGGTTGCTCATAAAATGGTGAGAGTATGGTTGAGGTTGCTCACAAATCAATGAGAGTGTGGCTTAAGTTGCTCACAAAATGGTGATAGCATGGCTTAGGTTGCTTTCAAAATGATGATAGCATGGGGAAAAGGGTGATTGAGTTAACCTCAACAAGTATTGAACACTACCTACATAGTCTCAGAGTAGGACCTCAAGTCATTATAGTTCCACCATTTCAGTGGAGGAATTTGACTAGTGCAACAGTCAATTCAAATAAAATACGCAAAGGTGGTAAAAAGGCATAGTGTGGCATAGGAAGTGGTAAGGTGGTACATCAAGGTTTAATGTTTCTCCTAGTTTACCCATAGGTAGTTATAACTAGGACATAATGGCATAGATCAAAGGTACTAGTTTTCCCAAAGGTGGTTATAATTAGTAGCAAGATCAGTGGTAATAAAGAATAACAAACAAAGGATACAACTACCAAAATTTCTATCACACTATCCCAAAATATGATCTCCATTTGAATTACTTGAACTGATAGATGAACTGATCAGATACCTTGATGCTAAAACTGTGTAATGAATGACAAAAACCAAGGTCAAATAGGCTAGGCTTTAGAACACACTGGGTTGATAGAATGGAAATAGAAAGTGGATACAGTGAAGAGGATGAATAAGGGTAGAATTTATGTACAAAGAAGAATAGTGACAAAAAGGCATAACTAAAATGGTCTTTATAGATAATACACCCTAGCACTTTAATCATAGTACTACTTGAGATGAATAATATTCATTGGCTCTGAAAGTTCCTCTCCATCTTGTGTGGCAAGCCTATATGCCCTTGATCCATAATGTGTAGTGATGATGAAAGGCTCTATCTAGTTTGCTTTGAATTTCCCTTTATGTTTCTTCTTAGCCATGGTATTATTTTGGTTTTCTTTAAGAACAAGATCACCTAGTTCAAATATTTTATACTTGACAAACTAATTACAATGGCCTTTGAGTCAATTTTGATATGCTTGAAGATTATTGAGTGCAGCCGTGCATTTCTCATCCATTAGGTCTAGCTCTTGTAGGTGAGCTACTTAATAGTCATGATCATCTAGGACATGCTTAAAAGAGATACGTAGTGAAGGAAATTTGACCCCAATGGGAAGGATGGCTTTAATACCATAAAAAAGTGAGTATGGAGTGGCTCCTATGGGGGTAGGATGATTGGTATAGTTTTCCCAAAGTGCAAGGAATATCTAGAGGTGCCAATCATGACCAACATCAATAATAATATTTTTGGGAATATTGATAATGGTTTTGTTGGATGCCTTAGCCTGGCAATTACCTTAAGGGTAATATGCTATAGAAAAGTGTTGTGTGATGTTATATTAAATACATAACTAGTCTACATCCTTGCTCTTGAATGATCCTCCATTATCAAATATAATATCAGAGGGGATATCGTAATGATAAATGAGATGGTTGAAGATGAATTTGGAAATTTTGTTTCTAGTCATGTAAGTGAGGGGTATAGCTTCAACCCACTTAGTGAAATATTCAGTGGTGGTAAGGATATGTTTATGGCTATTAGATGAAGTGGGGTTAATCTTACCAATGAGGTCAAGTCCCCATGTATAAAATGGCCATGGTATCAACATCAGTTTCAGATTTATTGCTGGGACATGAATCATATTAGCACGTTGTTGACATATATCACACTTTTTTAAATATTTAGTGGTATCTATGTCCATTGTGCAGAGATTTTTAGATAAGATTGCCCCATTAGAATGGGCTCCACATACTCCTTCATGAACTTCTCTTAATGATAATGTAGACTCTATCAAAGTTAAATAACAAAGCAAAGTTTCATCAAAACTATGATAGTAAAGGGTGGATCCAAGTAGAGTATACCGAGTGGAATGATGAATGAAGGCTTTAGTTTTTTTTTAGAGAGGTTAGGTGGTAGAATTTGGTCATAAAGGTAGTTGTAAAGGTATAAGTAATAGATATAATTAGGACCAACAATATCACAAATCATGGAAATGGTTGATGGTTCATGAGCTGGTGTTCATAAATTCTTGATGAGGAAATTATACTCTTTAGCTTTATCTATTTGTCTAATCAAAGAACCAATAGTAGACATGGCATCTATAGTTATGTTAATAGCCCTAGGTATATGCTCAAACTAAATGTCGGCAATTTGTTGTTTAAGAGTGTCAACCATGGCTTTATATGGAACTAACTTGTCATCTTTGGTCTGAAAATGATTTGTAACCTAATTAATGATTAACTGAGAATCACCATAAACTTGGAGATGAGATATATTCCATTTTACTTCTTGTCAAATTCCTACAACAAGTGCTTCATACTCGACCATGTTGTTTGTATAAGGAAAGATGATTCTAAAGGATTTAGGGATTAGATCCCACTGTGGTGTAATAAAAAATAGGCCTACCCCCAATCCATGTGTAGTGAATGAACCATCAAAGTACAAATTTAAGGTCTACTCCTCAAAGGGTGTATCAATGATGGGCATGATGTATTCACCAGTAAATTGAAACTTGAGTGGTTGTGTGTCCATAATAGGTGCTTCAGCAAGTTGATCTTTAAGAACTTGTCCCTTGATTGCTTTCTGATTGACATACTCTATGTCAAACTCACTGAGAAGCATGATCTATTTAGCCATTCTACCTTGCAAAGATATTTTAGATAGTAGATATTTGAGTGTATCTACCTTTGAATTGACCATGGTTTTATTATTCAACATGTAATGATGTAGGTTTTGAGCTACAAAAACCATGGCTAGATAAGCTTTTTCAATAGGTGCATAGTTATGTTCATATGTAACCAAGGTATGACTTACGTAGTATATAGGATGCTCTTTTCCATTGTCATCATGTTGAGCCAAGAGTACCCCCAGGGCATCATCAGTAGCTGATAGGTGTAAAAAAATGGATTTCCTAGCATAGGAGGTAATAAAATAGGCAGATTAACAAGATAGTCTTTGAGTTATTGAAAATTTGTTTGGCAGTGATCATCCTATTGAAATGCAACTCATTTCTTTAAAAGTTGTGTAAATAGATGGCACTTATCTGCTAACTAATAGATGAATCATTAGATGGACTAGATCTTACCCTACAAACTATGGAGTTGCTTCAAATTGGTTGGTGGTGACATCTTGGTTATTACATGGACTTTAGCTAGATCGACTTCAATACCTCTATGAGACACTATGAAGCTAAGTAATTTTCCTAAGGTTACACCAAACACACATTTATTTGGATTTAGTCTGAATTTTTACTCTCATAGTCTTTCAAATATCTTGCACAACATTATTGGATGGTCAGCCCTGGTTTTAGATTTTCTTAATATGTCATCGACATAGTCCTCAACAATATCATGCATTAGATCATGGAATATGATATTCATGGCCCTTTGATATGTAGCTCATACATTCTTAAGGCCAAATGGAATCACCTAATAGTAAAATGTTCCCCATGGAGTGGTGAATGTTATTTTATGCTGATCTTCTAGTGTTATTTTGATCTAATTGTATCTTAAAAATCTATCCATGAGTGAAAGCATTTCATAACCTACCATGGAGTTAATCATCATGTTGATATTAGGCAATGGAAAATCATCTTTAGGACAAGCTTTGTTGATGTTTCAAAAATTAGTACAACTTCTAATTCTTTTAGGATTTTTGGCAATAGGTACTACATTAGAGATCTATTTTGAGTAGTTAATAGATCAAATACATCCTCCTTCTAAGATTTTTTCCAACTCTTTCTTTACCAATACAGTAATGTGAGGATGTATCTTACATAGATTTTATTTTATTGGTTTGTCATTAGGATTAACCACAATGTGGTGCAAAACCAAGGCAGGGTCTAAACTTGGCATGTCAGAGTAAGCCCATGCAAAGATATCTATAAATTCTTTCAATAGAGTTGTAAAGATGTCACATTCCTCTTTAATGAGGGGCATGCTTAAATTTATCCATTTTAGGTCTGATGAAGTCTCAATGTTTACCTCTATTATATCTTCGACTAGAAGGGTTGAATTGTCTTCTCAGATAGTAGGCAATGACTTAAACTATTGCATTACGTCAGGGTCCTCTGATAGGACTTGTTCTTCAACTTTTCCCAGGCATGATGAATCTAAATCCCCTAATGGGAGATCTGGCCATGATAATAAAAATAATCAAAAAATTTTGAAGTATTTGATCAAATACTTGTTGTTACTCAAATTTAAACTCAGTTTTGTAGGTAAGTTCATCATTGGTGGTCTCCTCATCTAAATTTGAAGAATAATGAACACCCCCATCTAATGGTGCCTGAGACAAGTTTTCACCACTAGACTAGCCTTTATCTTTAATTTTTCCCTGGTTAGAAAGTACCTCAAAGAGGTTTTCACCTTGGGACCTCAATGTTTTAATTATTTTTTTGGCTAAGGGTGTTCACTCACTCTCCAAAATAGGTTGTAGGATCCAATGTGATTGAGAATCCTAATTTGTGATCTCCCAATAGAACATTGTCTCTAAGGCCTAAGAAATCATAGAATACCTCATCATTTTATAACTCATCAATCGATACACTAGATTCTTGTTGGTCCCAACCTATTAGTTGGGGGTAATATAATGGCAATGGGTTGTGATGAATGGCCAAGGTAAGGGTACAAATGGCATTGTTATCAAAAAGGTTAGTTTTAGCTAAGTCATCAAAGGTAAGGCTATGATCAGACTCTATTTCACTATCATCATCATCATTACTAGTCACTGGTGATGGAGTTTGAATAAGATATATGGGGTCACCCCCAGGCAATTTAAATCCAAGTCCATAAGGTGTTTCATACTTAGTCATGGAAATTAGCTCAATGGTTCCTTGCTAATTTAGTCTAAGGCCTCTTCTTTCATAATTATAATGCTCCATGATCCTATTAGGAATTGGATAATTTGTATTTTTATAACAATCAACTTGGTTATCATTGTATAACCATGATTAATCTCCTTCAAGAGGATCAAGTTTTAGGCCCAATGCTGGTACAAATGTGATAGGTCCCTTATCTTTGTTATTTTGTTTCCAATGCCTATGTGGGATGACTTTAGGTTGCCCAAAGGTTTTCAGATTCTAAGGAAGATTGATGATATGAAATGTATCATGAGCCACATACTCTCCTGGTCTATTATCTGAAATGGTGAAATGATTAGAAGCTTCAAGAGGTGGCATGTGGGAAAGGGAATCTAAGGTATTAGGATCTATGCAATTATCTGGTGAAGGATCAATAAGTATAGCCTTTCCTTTATCCTAATTGGAACTTGGATTCATGTTTTACTAATAATTATGGCTTTGAAACTCAGCCTCAAGATGCTTGCAGTATTCATATGGGTGTAAATCTTTTGGAATATTCACCTCCATCCCTGAGTGGGAAAACTTGATACATTGGTATAGTGTTGACAGGACTACATGACTCTCATGTAATCATGGCCTACCTAAAATCATGTTGTATGATAACTCCATGTCAAGCACATGGTAAAATGTATCATGGGTCAAAGGTCCAATGATAACTGGAAAACTAACGATGCCTTGGGATTCTCTTTCTTGGTTATCATAGGCTTTGATAGTTATTTTTTTTGGCTGGAGATCCATCATTGTATACCCAAGAAGCTTGATGAGCTTTAGAGACACTATATTGAGACTAGATCCATTGTTTATAAGGACACGTTTCAATTTATGTCATCTTATATAAACTTCTACATATAATGGATTGTTATGGAGTAGACCAAGGGAAGACATATCACTTTAGTTGAATGTTACTTGTTGGGTTGGAGCTAGGTGTCCAACCAAAGCTTGAAATTTATCAAGGGATACGTCACTAGCAATAGTGAATTGGGTCAAAAACTCATTCAAGATGTTCTGTTGGATTATTGATGTTCATAGCAAATCTAAGATAGAAATTTGTGCTAGTGTCTTTTGCAATTATTCTACAATATCAAACTTCTTATCTTGGTCAATAGTGAATGGTTTATTCTAAGGCTAAATAGATGGTTGGATGACAAGTAGAGTGGTATAGTGGTAGATGGTTATGGGCTTGGGATATTAATCTTCAACCTCTAAGTTATGATTGTATAATTAAGATTAAATACTGGACCATTATTGCTAACTATTATCAAAAATGGTGTGGGACTAGAAAGGATAAGTCTAGATTGCCAATGCACTTACATGTGGTCAAATGGTAAGAATGAGTTATCGTTGTAAGATCCAAAAGAGGAAGTCCTAGTTTGATGGTTTGCCTATATGTACTCCTAGGTCAAAGAAGGATTATTCATGTGATTTGGTTGAATATTATTGTTTAGAAATGGTCTAGGCTAAGTAGTACTTGGTCTAGGATTAATGGAAATGGTATTAACGCTACCCCTTGTAATATGACCTACAACCCTATTGTAGTCATGTGCAACTACATGGTAGGTTTGTTGGTTATTACCATTCTAACCTTGGTTTTATCCATTATTTTGTCATTATGGATTATGCTACTAATTTTGTTGAGTTTATTGGTTTAGCCTTTGATTTTGATATTGTTGACTTTGTTGTTGCACTGGTCATTATTGTTGTTGCTAATTATTCTACTACTATTGATCGTTATGTCAGGGAAAGGGGTTTTGATAAATCCCAAGAGTTTGATTGGAAGTGGAAGCCCCATTATCTAATGTTATCTCCTCATTCTCTAGTATATTCTTAATTAAATGCTTGATTTAGACACATTTTCATAGATTATGCCCATTGACCTGATGATAGTCACAAAATTCATTTTTATGGTACCAATCAGGGTAAGGAATGCCTTGTAGATAATTCTTTGGTATAGGCTAACTAATGAGATTAGTGGTAAAAAGCTTGCATAATAAAAATTCAATAGGCTCTCCTAAGTCACTAAATACATGATGTGCAAGCATGATTCTCTTAGGAGGAGGGGTTTGCAATGGTAAGGGATACTATATTTATTGTGTAGGTTTTGGTTGTTGTGCTTGTAGCATTGGTTGGAGAGGTTGTTGGGTAGGAGTAAGCTAAAAAGGCAATATAGATGAGGTATGCATAGTTTTCACATGACAAAATTTGATTATTCTATTTTCCACAACATTACTATTTTGATTGAATTGCTTCAGTCTTTCTTGATTATTGGCCTGTGCCAGTTGTGATGCTTGTATTTGATTGGGGTGTTGGTTATTTCCCTAATTGGTACCTTTATTTTGATTAGTTTAATTTATCTTGATGACTCCCTTATTGATGAGTGCCTTCTCAATCAACAAACCTTTATCAATGATCTCTTTGAATGTACGTGCACATTATAGTTCTAAATCGTAAGCTATCTTACTATGAAAATTTTTAGTAAACATATTGGCTAATTATTTATCTAGTAAACTATGGGTGAAATGGCTTGCAAGGGCTCTCTATCACTGTAAATAATTCATAAAACTCTCCCTAGCTTTTTGCTTTTCCTGTGTCAGGTCCACTAATGAAATCTCATATTCAAGATTATTGGAAAAGTGCTCTACAAATTTATTAGAAAGATCATCAAAGTCTATTACTAAATACTTAGGCAACTTCAAAAACCACTCTAATGCTTGTCCAAACAAGCTCCTTATAAAAAAAAGCAAAAGGTATATGTTGCTATATGCTACTGGTTGACATGCGACAAAAAATTCTATCAAATGAGCCTTAGGGTCACCTTTCCCTTTTTATTTGTCAAATTTCAATGGTTCATATCCTAGAGGAAATGGTATCTACAAATATTCCATGTTGAATGGATAGGGACATATGTCATCAAATTTGAACTTTTTAGTTTGCTTTCCTACCTAAATGGCAGCAATTGCATCCTTCATCTATTGTAATTCTTAGGATAGGAAACTAGAAGGGATATTGGTTTGAGGGAGAATGTTGGTTTGGGTAAATGGTTGAGAGGTCACAAGTGGGATACTTTAACCAAGGTATGATGGAGACACCTATTAAGGTATATTGGCTTGGTTAGGGAATGGACCAGGAATATGCATACGTGGATTAGGATGTACTAGAAATTACACATTTGGCTACATGATATTCTAGTTTGGGTTGGTGATAAAAGTTTGACCTAGGGGATTTTGTGGTTGGGATGGAGGGATATAACTATACTATGTTTGTTATGGTTGAAAATTGACATGCTACCGACTAATCGAACCTTACTATTGAGTGGGAACTTGTGGACTAAGACCCTGTCTCTAGATTTGTGGTACATTTTAAACCAATGGTTGTCTAATAGGTACCTGAGAAACATGGGGACCTCCTTTTTGCATGAATCCTTATGAGGAAGTGAAAGTAGGTTATAGATTTAGCATTTATCATTGACCAATATTTGCACATTGTTAACTAGTCATTACTTGGTTTTGAATTGGCATATTAGTCTATGATTGAAGAGGTATGTTTGTCGTTACCTAGTGAGGTGGAATATTTATTTCCCTTGATTAAGGTGGCAATGTATTTATCCTTTATTGTGTTGATACACTAGACTATGTTTGTTGTTATGGAATACTACTTGCTACCTATTGAGGACGAGTAGGATTCATCACATTCTATCATTGAGGCATGATATTTTCCATTATTTGATTACTTAACCCCATAAGTTGTATAATTGAGGAAGTAGTTGGTTGAGGTTGGGGTGCAAAAACTCCTATTCATTGGTATGATGACCTATTCATAGGATTAACTATAGGCACATGTTTTGTGCTAGTTTTTTGTACATTAGTACCAATTTGATTAATATTGGATGCTATTTGCACATTGTCCACTATGTTTGACTCACTATTCAATGTAGAGGCTGAAGACACTTCTTAAATAACTAGTATATGCATCAAGTTATCTATTGAGGTGGTTTGTACGAATGGGTGAGAACTCAGATTCTCTTGTACAGTTAACTCTATCATCACTCCTATTGAAGGAACTAGGTCAATAAGAGGCTTACTTACCATGTTTATCTAATTGAAATCATGTGCTAAATTTAGGTAGGTTTGATATGCTATTTACATTTGGTTAAAGTTGATCTTCCATGATTTTTTTGCTTCAATCAGAGCTATTATGATGTTGGTACGTTGTTTAGACTAGAGCCATAGGATTGATAAAATAAGCATGTTGATTGTAAATGATATTGTGGGGCATTCTTACTAGACTTGGTAAATTTTCATGGGGGAAGTCTACCAAAAACTTGGCCCCTACCTCTATGGCTCTAACCAAAATCTCATCCTTGTTCTCTAAAAAATGTCACTCAAACAAAAATGAATCATACGTGGAAGCTACATTGGTAGAATATGACTATTGAAGAATTGGCTCATCCACTATGGGTATTATAGCTAGGTATTGTACAATTTTTTCTTCATCCTGTTTTGTGTAAGATAGTGTGTTAACCAAATAGTTAGCTAATGGATCTTGGCTTTATGCCCCTAATTGAGTATAATAAGAGGGATAAGACCCCATCTCATAAGCAATATTATCTGTGTAAGGGTCCTGCACCATTTCTTCCTATGCAACTATACTATTAATCCCTAGATTGTATATGAGTCCACTACGAATGTAGGAATATATGTTGGGATCCATAGTTAATGCTTTGTGATAAAAGGTCAAAGAGTTAAAAAAACTTAAAAAATATAGAATCTAAAATAAATGATGCCTTCAACTTGGTCTAGATTTGTCAAAAGGATCAAAGTTTATGCAAATATTTGTGAGGAAACAAGCTAGTGTGAAGTATATAACATTTCACTATTCACACAAAGATAAGTAAGTAAATGGACCAAAAAATCAAAATGCCAAACTCTAAGGTTGAAGTGTTTCAAATCAGTCTAATTTAGAAATTCAAAAGTTGCTAGGTCTTTTGGCCAAATGCAATGTCAAAAGATAGGCTCACACAAGACATATGCTAGGACTCTTGGCCAAACAACGTCAAAAGATAGACTTTGAAAATAGATGAAAGTTTTAATCTAACAGATTTGAAACACTTCTAACAAAGATTCAGCATTTGATTCTTGGACATGAACTTGATCAACTAGGTATAAGGTACGAAATAAAAGGCACTTTAGCAATAGTTTATTTTCTCATAAATAATGGTATAAAACTTGGTTGTTTTTTACAAACAAGCTAGACAAAGGTGAGCAGTATAATTTTTTTAGAGAAAATATTACAAAAGTATACTCAAATTGGTCTGAAAATGTAGGAAAAAAATTAGAACCCTATGCAAGAGGGTCTATGAAACAATGTTCAAAATGATTTGGGTAGTGTGACAATGCTACACTACCCAAAAGGTGTGACAAAAAGTTTGTTTCAAAAACTCTCTAAGGCAAAGACATTTTCCAAAATTCTGATAGCATAACACTACTTTTCTTAACTCAAAATGTGGTGGTGTATACACTTAAAGTGCAAGTGTTTAGCATAAAATGGCTTAAGTCTATCAAGTTATGATAATGATTATGAGTATTAAATGCCATTCAACCAAAATTGGAATTTAAACTTAAGTTCCCTCAAGTTTAGTGCAAATGGTGAACCCACTTAACACATCAACCCTATGAATTTGTAAAGGTGTAATTCTGAATTTGGATTATAAGTGAAGGACTTAAACAATGTTGGTAAAGGTCTAAACTCAATTGGGTAGCATAACTACACCAAAGTGGATTATATGACTCTCAAGCTTTTGATGAATTTTGAACAAGGTAAATTGATGATCTCATGTGAGCAGCATAACGCCTCTTTGTTTAAAGGAAAATTTGGACTATGTGTTTGGTTTGGATTGTTTGTTTACACCAATTTTTGGCTTCAAACAAGACTTTAATATATGAAAAGACCAACTAATTAACCACCCTTAGATCCTAAACTGACAAGGTTGCTTGGTATTGTTTGAATCCATCAATATACATCATTTAAGATGTTTTTAAGTGTTCATCCAAAAGTAAATGTGTATTATATAGTAGGGTTTTTACACCCCCCCTTCTCTCAAATGATAGTACTATGACATGGACCTTGAGGTGCACCTTGCACCAACAATACTTTTGTGGCAAGTGGGGATTTATCTAAAATCTAACAAGTTTTTGAATGATCTAGGGGAATCAATTGCACAATGACTTTCATGCCAAACAATGTAAAATAAAAGCACAAATTTTGGGTCTGTATCACTTGGCTTGTTGCAAAAAAATATAGTCCTTTTTTCAACCACTACATCCTGTTGTTCACTCAATGTAGTGTGATGTCCAAAGTGCCACTACATCCCATGTTCAACTCTAAAGGATCCAAATGAAGTTAATGCTGGAAAGTGAACCCTCAGGTCAAAGCTTCACTAAAAAACTTGTGAGAGGTGATGAAGTCCCCCTCGTAAGCCAAGATGCATAAAAATAAATAAATAATGAAAGTAGAAAGACTTTAGGGTCATTTTCAAGGTCACCCAAACTTTGATGAGTTTTTGGGGAGTGTTTTAGATGACTTTCTCTCTAAGCCTTGGACTAGGATACTTACAATAGGAATGGTACTTTTGATTCCAAGGGTTACCTATGGGGGACAAATGGAAGAGTATACACATAACATTCCTCTTTTTACCAAGAAAAATCTAATTAAACAACTATTTCAAGAAAAAATTGACAAGTGTGTTCAATTTTAAACCCAAATGAAATGTTTGGTGGTGTTCATTTGACCCCTTGGTCTTAGTTGCAAACTTTGAAACTATTCACCAAAAACATATAAAAATTATTTGTTAAACACCAAAAAAAGGTTCCTAATCAATTTTTAAGCATGAAAAGGTGATTTAAACATGTTTTAAGCAAATCTTAAGCTTGGTTCTGTAGAAAAATTATTAACATGTCCTTTAGCTTTAAAGCCCTTTTGAGTTTGAAACAATAAACTTTGGAAAAGTAGCTCTTGAGTCTATGTTTTTGGAAAAACACATTGACCAACATCAGTTATTACCACTGATGTCAGTTATGGCCCACTGAGATATAACTAATGTCAGTTTCCTAACTGACATCGATTAAGTCATGTAGTCGACGTTGATATTTGTGTCGATGTCAGTTACTATGTAAAAATTGTGGCAACCAAAAATGGCAAAATAAATTTAGAAAATCAATTTACAAGAGTTTTAAGAGATTAAATAAATATTTTAAAGTTTTAAAAGGATCTCCTTCATGTGTAGGATGCATCTAGTCCCATCGGGCATGCCATAATGTGATCTATGAATTTGACTCAAGAGAGGATGGTTAATATGGTGTTAATTCTAAAATGAAAACAAAGTGAAATAAGCACACTAATAACATAAAATCTCTAGGCATAGACACTAGGGAGAGCTTAGTTAATAATCATGAATGAAACACACAACTAAAATGCAAAATAAAACTCTTTTACCTTCCTTGGATGCTCGAAAATACTTGTTGTAGTGGCTTGCTTGACTTGTGCTCATGAAGTCCTTGGAAATGGAAGCTTGGCTACCTCCATCTCTCCTTGGAACCTTGTGGCTTATGGCTTGGATTGGTTTGGAATCAATTTGGCATGGTAACACTAGTTTCTTGAATCTTTGGGAACTAATCTTGCATTATAACTTTGTACAAATTAAGCTTAGAAATGATGTTGTGAGGCCTCATATTTATAGATTTTTGGATTTGATCAAAATCAACCTCAACCTTCCATCTCAAGATTGAGATGTGTGGTTGAGGATTAATTCAATTTTTGGAATTAATTTTGTTATTATCCTCATCATGGCATCAGAAGAAGGGGTAATTAAGAGACATGAAGGGCATCATGGAAGGCATTGATGAGGCATGGAGGGCATGAATCTTGATATTTGTGGCATTTATGGCCTAGAGATGTCTTCCCAAGATATGAGGTCACTTGATGATGTAGATATTCAATATTCATTTCCAAAAATAAGTATTCAACAAGTTTCCATAGAATTATCAATTAGGCCTTGATTTGTGTTAATTAGCTCTTAATCATGATTAAGCACTTTGTGTACAAATTACCCAAATTAATTAGAATGCCCTGTTATTCATCCTAAATTTGATTGGTTGAAATTGGAGGTCTATCTCAGATGCGTTGGAACCGTATTTATATTTAGGATGTTTCCAACATCAAATAACAAGGTCACAAGTCTTGTGCAAAATATTTGATAGGGAAGAGCAATCTAGAGCACACAAATGCAAATTTGGTATTTTGACATGAAATGAACTAATCAAAGTTACCTGGTCCATAAATTGAATTTCCCCATTTAGGGATACCCTAGCCAAAATTGGCACTTGAATATGTTAGTTTCACATCATTTAGCATGTTTTAGTGTTTTTAGACCAAATTGTGCATTTTGGGTGAAAATTGGCTTAAAACTTGGTTGGAGGATATCGGTGGCCAGTTTTAGGTGTCTACACAACCTTAGAATTAACCTTAAAAATTTTCACCTTATTTCCCAACATTATCACACTTATAAATCCTAATGTATGCATTTACCACTACATTGATTTTATGAATTCAAACAAACCTCCTAAAGACAATGAATTTTTTTTATGAGACATCTTTAGGGTGTCCATATGACCCCAACAACATGGATTGATAACTCATAAGGCACACTAGTGGATTCAATACATACATATATCAACATTCATCATACTATAATTTTCTTTACCTTCTTATTTTTTATTTAGTTTTGGTATACATGGTCATCTTCTTGAAATTTATTCCATATCTTTAGATTTCTACCATATATGGCATATCTAGACTTTTGAGTCTTAATTCTTTGAAGTAATCATCAAATTTATGCATCATCAATTTTGGTGGTCCTTTTATTGATGATATAGGGTTTATTTTCTTATTGCATGCTTCCTTTGACACTTATTTTGTCTTATCTATACATTGTTGACTATGATGCTTTACAAAGAACATACATTTTTATATGTACATTTAAACTAGGTATATGTAAATTTAGTAATTAATTGAAACGTCATTATACAATTTTTTTTGTGAGCATGCAACTTAAAAATACAAAATGTCAAAATACAAAAACATTCATAAAAGAAAAATTCAAAAAAAATGGGCCTTTCTCTTAAGTCATACTATTCCTATCATGCATATTCTACCTATATTAGTGGTTTTTCTACATCTATGTTTCCACATGTGCTTGTCATGGTATACTTTACTCTATAATATGTAGTAAAATCTTGTTATATATGTTTTTAAATTCATTTATTACCTTACTTAAAGGGGGGGGGGGCATTACTATTCAGTTGTGATTATTATGCAATGACATTTTTATTAGTCTTTTCTCCTATTATATATTGAGTCACTTTACACAGATCAAGTGAATTACATTTTCCTTTACTTATAGTATACAGTTCTTAATAATATACATGGATGTCTATATGAAATTTTCACTATGGATATATCATTTGATTTGTGAACAATTTTTATCTATATATTACACCTTTGAATCATAACATCCACATTTGTATGAATGAGATTTGGGTTTCATCAATGCATCATTATTGTACCATAGTATTGTACATAAACTTCTTCTTTTATGTGTTGTGCCTTACATGTGGATTCCTCTTAGTGATTTTTTGCATTTTTTTAAAGAGACCATTATTGACATAAACTATATGATCTATATAAAATACCACAACACCCTAACACAATATAATAAATTAATTAATAAAAAAATATATAAATAAAACTAATCACCTATGACTATTAACATAAATAAATAATAAAAAATGGGACAAAAATTTATGAAATTTAAATTAAACCATAACTAATAGAAACAAACTAAAACCTAATGTAAAAATAATAATAATAATAATAATAATAATAATAATAATAATAATAATAATAATAATAATAATAATAATAATAATAAACTAAGAAAACATTATAGAATCTTAATCTCATACAACACTTCTACACATATTAAGACTTTTCACCCTATATAGAAAGATCTCCATGCTTTTTTAAGCCAATATATAAAAGCAGAAAGATTTTTTTTTAAAGTGGAAAATCATAAAAATAATGTAATCATGGATAAATATAACAACTATAATGAAATAATGCATGGTATGGAGATGGGAGATATGATATAACACATATAAAGATAGAAGACAATAATAGATATCCGATCAAACTTAGCATAATATAGATCAAACATAGCATAAAATAGATCAAAATCAACCTAACAGAGTGTTAAAACTCAATATTAATGGATTTACAAACAAGAGATGTACTTTTTTAATGAGCTAATATAAGAATCTGATGCACCATGGGCCTCTGATTGTAATGTGGATTGAAATTCCAATGATATTTTTGAGAGAACTAGAAAAATTACTTACATTAGTCAATAAACCACATAGATTTTTAAATTAAATAAAATTGGAACAACCAATGTAAACTTCTCAAAATAAAAATGCCTCTCATAAGTCATAAACTCATATTATTTGTATAAACTATAGTTTAATGGGTGATTTGGGAAAGAATCTGATCCATGTTGCTTTTGATATCTCCTTTGTCCCAGTCTAATCTTTAGGCATGTTATTTTAGGTTCATACACCAAGTTGAAAAAATACTCTCATAGTAAAAAATGCAAAATGTTTTTAAAGTAGTCACATGCTCTTATACTCCTCAACAAGTTAAAAGACTAGTTTAAATAGATGTTTCTAAAAAGTCTTATAGCGTGGGCAACTAGAAAACACTATGATTATTCCTTGTATTTTTATTTATAATCTCCCATTATGATTAGAGTGTTATATACCAAATATCAATTTTGGTGTGAGTTTTACACATGAAAACCTTTTAAACTATTCAATCTATAGAGAGTTACATATAGGCAAATGATCTTCTATAAAGAAGGATCATGCCTTATCACACACAATTACACAATCCCTAATTTATAGGGATGAGTTTTTATCACAAATCATTATATAATTGTACACACACACTCTCTAAATAATATGTATTTCACTAATAATCCTAACATACTTGTAAAAATTGTAAATTATTTTAGGTACATCAAAATCTATGCAGATGGAGGATTAACTCGAGTGTGCATAAAAAAACCCTTCAACCCTAAGTAAATGAAGCTATGTGTTTAAAATTTGTTTAATTTATACTTTTATGTGCACATTAATTGACTCACATTTTTATGTCCATGTCAAAGTGAGGGAATTATTTAGACATCCAAATTTGTCACAAGCCCCTTTTTCTTGATGTCTTATTCCTAATTTATCATATTTGATAAAAATTTTACTTATTAACTTGTCTCTTGGTAAATCCCAATATACTTGAGAGTTGAGCAAGAAGGCATGATGGATGAAGGTGAGTAGGAGGGCACAACAGGGTAGGGCGCAATAGGGCAGAAAGTAGGACACAGCTATAGGGAAGCGCTTGGACTGCAATAGGCATCCCAGGGAGCGCGTAGCAGTGGGAAGGCTCCACTTTTACAAGGTTTAGGTTCTTTTGCTGCTCTTGAGAAACCAAGTATGCATATCCCCAAAGTCAATAGCTGTCTAGAAAGATGCAAAGAGAGGCCCAAGCTGGCTATACCAATGGAAATGATTGCTGAAGACATTGAATACTATTCCAATCACTCCCTATACTGCAAGTTTTTGGGGCTTAAGACGTCACTATTATTCCTAGAAGCATGGGATCAGAGGATGTGGGCACCGAAAGGAGATATGGATACTACATTACTGGCCAATAGCTATTTCATGGTCACTTTTACCTGTATAACAGATTGTCAATGAGTTTTTGCTAGAGGTCCTTACTTCCATAATCAAGTGGGACTATTTATAAAGCCCTGGCATGCCAGTTTCATACCTTTAGAGGAACTACCAAACTGTGTCCAGGTGTGGGTGCATTTGCCCCACTTTTTGGTGGAATGCTGCTGAGAAGACACTCTCTAATTGCTTGCATCCTTACTGGGAAGGCTAGTAGGTTCCTCAATGTCACTCCTAAGGAAAAAGGTAATGACTTATGCCCACATTTGTGTTGAAATTGATCTTAATAAGCCATTATTAGATGATGTTGAAATGAGTGCAGGCCCTTTTTCATGGGTACAATAGCTGGATTATGAAACCCTCCCTTTCTGTTGTCATCTATGTCATGCTTATGGGCATTTACAGCGATGGTGTCCCACCTTGAAATCCACTACATCTCAGCCAGATCAATCTACTCGCACTCCTTTTGGTACTGACAAGGAAAGGGGTCTAATTCTAGGTGAGATGCCTGAAATTTAATGATGTTTTAATGCCGGTTAAAGTCTGATATAGAAATAGAGGCCAAAAATCATCCTTGAAGGAAAGACAATTAGATGACTCACTCAATAGATTTGAAATATTGGATGACCTTAATCAGCAGGAGGTGAATCCCAGGTTGATGATTTTAGATCAGGGGATTGAGGGACTAGCTCAGGAGACCAATGCTTCAGGGGCTTTAACTAAAACATAAGATGCTGGAGATTATCATATGGATATGGACCAACAGCTAATAATTTTGGAAGGAATGACTTCCTCAATTTCTCCCCTTAAATAAGATGAAAATATGCCCCTTACTGGGAAAACTGGGGACCCAAGGGCAGCAAGAAGCAATAAATATTTTCCTCATCTTGGACTTCTGCAAAAAGACCTTAAGAAAGGAGGGGAGAGAAATCTGGCAAGCCTGGCAGAAAAAAGAACCAAGAAAAGATCAAGCTAATGGGAAAGACTTTGGTGGAGTCGGGGTCAATAAAGACTCTAGATGCACACTTTTTGAGCTCTCTAAAATGATTATAATATCTTGGAATGTAAGGGGTTTGAATAATAACCCTAGACAAAATGATGTTCACAACCTGATTAAAAGTCATAGGCTAGATGTCCTTTTCTTACAGGAGACTAAGCTTTTAGTTGAAGACATGTCTATACTTGTGCCCAAGTTGTGGTGGCAAGGAGAATGTCAATGCATTGGTGCTACTAAATACTCAAGAGGACTAGCTTGTTTGTGGAACCCATGAAAGATTGGCCTCATAGGCTGGCTGACTTCTAAGTACTCCATGACTATGATTGCTTCTAGCTTTGAGATAGGGGAAGTCATTCTCTTCTCCAATATCTATGATCCCAATGATTAGCGGGGTAAAAACTCCTTATGGGGCCACATAAGTTTTTTCCATAGCCTAGCCCCCTTCCACCCTTGGATTATGGCAAGTGATTTTAATGCTATTCTTGATTTGACTAAAAAGAGTGGTTGCATATCAAGGCTAGACCCATCTACTTTGCTAATACGCAACTACATTGAAATTTTGAATTTAGTTGACATCAGGCCCAATAATGGACAATTTACCTGGAACAACCACAAGAGTGGGAAACATTGCATTGCTGAGAGACTTGACCATTTTTTGGTCTTAACTTTTTGGGTTGGAGGTATGTGGTCTACGAGGTCTAAAATTTTAGACTAGAGAGGATTGGACCATTGGACCATCAAGCTTAATAGTGTTTCACAGTATCACCTATGCTCTCCTTCCTTCAGATTTAAACTCATGTGGCTATGGGATCAATCTCTACATGAGTGTGTTGCTAATTGGTGGCATTGGGGTAGGCCTGCCCATGGTACGGTGATGTACATTTTTGCCAAAACACTACAATATGTGAAGTACAAGCTCAAGCAGTGGAATCACCAAAGTTTTGGGAACATTTTCCATGCTAAGGCTGCTACACAAACCAAGCTTGATCTTATCATGAGAATAATAAGGGAAGAAGGACTGACTGAAGACTTACTGCAAGAAGAAACATAGGCTGTGAAAGACCTGGAGGAATGCGAGCTATGGGAAGAAATTTTTTGGAAGTAGAAAGCTCAGGTCAAATGGCTCCAAGAGGGGGATATAAATACATCATTTTTCTTCAATTCATCTAAAGCTAGGAGACATGTCAATTCTATTTTAGCCTTGGTTAATGAAAGAGGTGAGTGCCTTAACTCCTTTCTAGAAATTTTTGAGGAGGTAGTGTAGTACTTCTCTACTCTCTTCAGGGAAGATGCTAACGGGGAATCACTAGAAGAATCTCAGGTTCTCTTCTACATTCCGTTGTTGGTGATGTGTGAAATGAATGAAAATTTAATGAAACCAATCACACTTGGAGATCTTGAGGAAACCATTGTTCAAATGAAAAAAGGGAAAGTGGCTAGACCTAATGGCTTCCCAGCTGAATTCTACCAAGAATTTTGGGATATCATCAAACTTGACCTTTTAGCTGTTGTCCAAGAATCTTAGCAGAATAAACAAATGCTTAAGGCTACAAATGTAACCTATCTTGCTCTCATACCCAAATGCGAAGGTGCTGATAGGTTAAGTCAATTCTGCCCTATATCCCTTTGCAATGTGGTTTATGAAATTATATCTAAAATCATTGTAGATAGGTTAAAAAGAGGGCTGAGTGCTATGATCTCAGAAGAGTAGAGTGGTTTTGTGGAAGGCAGGCAAATCCTAGATGGTATTGTTATTGTTGTTGAGTCCATTCACTCCATGGCCAACTCAAAAGATAAGGTGATGTTCGTTAAATTAGACATGGCCAAAGCCTTTGATAGGGTTAGATGGTCATTCTTGTCAAAGTTTCTTCATGTTTTTGGCTTTGCAAATGAATGGACTCAATGGGTTATGAGTTGCATTTCCTCAGCTTCCTTCTCAGTGCTTATCAATGGAAAACACACGGAGCTTTTTGGTGCTACAAGAGGGCTGTGACAAGGTGATCCTCTATCTCCATACCTTTTTCTTCTCCTTGCTAAAGGTTTGGGGAGGTTGATCAGCAGGAATAGAGAGGAAAGACATATCCAAGGATGGCAATGGGAAGGGGAATTGTCAGTGCAATCACACCTACAATTTGCTAATGACACTGCCCTTATGGGCATGGCCACAATGACTGAAGCTGCTAATTTACGTAGGGTGTTAGATGTTTATCTAATGGCCTTGGGACAAAAGGTCAATGAAGATAAGTCATCCATCTCCTTCTTCAATACTCTAGGCCCTATTTAGCAGTGGATCATGAGGACTCTACATTTTTAGATTGGGACTCCCCCCTTGATTTCATGGGTATCCCTATCTCAGCTGGCCATACATCCAAAGAATCTTGGCAGACTATTTTGGAGAAATTTTGAGTGAAAGTGAATCATTGGACACACATGTGGTTATCCTTTGCAGGCCGAGTTCAACTTATCCAATATGTGGTGCAAGCTTTACCCATTTACAAGTGTATGCTCTAGGTCGCCCCGATGAGATTCATTAAGGAGTTTGATTCGATTACCAGACAATTCTTATGGGCTGGTAGTCTGACCTCCACTAAATGGAGCCTTATTAGATGGGAGATTATCTGTAGCCCCAAACAATATGGTGGGTTTGGTTTGAGGCAGACGAACTTAAATGGTATTGCTTTGGCGGCCAAACTTTATTGGTGATGGTGCATCGAACAAGACAAAGCTTGGGCTCGAATTTTGTCACAGAAGTACTACTCTAGAACCATTCAAAGGGACATTCCTCACTATCTACTTATTTGGAAAGGTTCGGCAATATGGGGTACTCTCAAAAAAGGGGTTGCTCTCATCAAGAACAGCTTATTCTAGATTTGTAAATAGGGATCCAAGGCTCTCTTTTGGTCTAACTCTTGGGATGGTTATCCTCCCATCATTTCTCAATTTCCAAATTTGTTGAACCTTTGTTAGAGATTCCTTGATGCTGGCTAGTCTCGGGTGAGTGACTTCAAAGTTTACATTACATAAGGATAGGTAGAGGTAGCTTGCTGGAAAGCTCTCAAAACTTGGCCTGTTAATGAGATGCAAGAAGAGAATGAGGAGCTATTGAGCATCCTTTTCAGGCATTGTTGTAGTCCTCTTTAGGAGGAGGATGAGCTAGCTTGGTCTCCCAATCCCAAGGGAGCTTACATAGTTTCATCTGGATATCAGGCTTTACTTCTTCAGAGCTTAGGCAGGGGGAAGTGCATTGGTGGAGACAGGTTTGGGATAAATTCACATGGCCTAAATGCAACTATTTTGCTTGGATGAATGCTTGGAATAGGTGCTTGACCTAGGACAATCTCTAGAAGAGAGGTTTCTAAGGCCCTTCAATATGTGTTATGTGTGAAGCAGTCGAGGAGGATTCAACACACATTTTTTTGTGATGCCCCTTTGCCTTACAACTCTGGCATTATTGGTGGGATGTTTGGCAGCACCCATGTCTTCATGCTCAATTTGTGGTCAATTTCTAGAATGGATTGGGAGAACCCCCCTCAAGGATGCCCTTCCTATAGGACATATGGCTGGGCAGCCCCATTTTTCTATTCTGGTAGATCTGGCTTGAGAGAAATAGGCAAATTTTCTGGGGGGGTGAGGGTCATGGTACAACAAGTATGGAAAAAAGTGATGGGGATGATCCAAGAAATCATCCAAGTAAAGAGCACGATCTACCTTCCTTTGACTAGATAAGATGCTCAGGTGGTGGCGTGACTTGGATTCTATAAGTTAACTGGTAAGTCAGTGTGTGTTAGGAGGAGCAAGCAGGTCAAGGAGCAGATTCTCAAGACTAGTTAGTGGTAATGCCCCCTAGTGGGATTCTCAAGATCAATACAGATGGTTCCTCTAGAGGTAATCTAAGACTCATAGGTATTGGAGGGATAGGAAGGTATTATGAAGGTACGATGATTTTTCTTTTTGCAGTTCTTGAGGGGCTACAAACCATTAACATGATGGAAGGTCAAGCCATTCTTTATGCCCTTGAGAAGGCCCAGGCATTAGGTTGGCATAGGATTATCTGTGAATCAGACTCTCAAGTCTTGATTAACCTACTCATTAAGAGGAAAGTGGTGGATGTCAATTGGTAACTATCTCAGATTGTGTAATAGATTTTGTGGATTTGGTCACTTATGGATAGTGTTACTTTTGCTCATATTCTACGAGAATGGAACAGGGCAGTGGATTTTTTGACTAAATGGGCATTTGACCATTTAGATGGTGGAAACATTGAGGATTGGGGGTCTCTCTCCCCAATGTTGTGTTCTGATTTGGAAAGAATTATGGAGGCTGATAGGGAGGTTCATAATATTGTCTAGTTGGGTGTATGCCTAGTTTTTTAGTTTATGCTGCTTTCTTCTGGGGGTTTTTGCCCCCCATTCTTCTTGTAATGCTCTTTTCTTATTAATATTATTTTTACCCCTTTTTATTAAAAAAAATAAAAAAACTTGTCTCTTGGTAAATCCCAGTCTCACTAAGGTCCCTATTTATCCATCAAGCCTAAAAATAATTGCATAACACTTATAATAAACTATCCATTAGTATCATTGGAATGTTTCTTAACTTTTAACAGACTTTGTCTTGGAACAAATTTGGAGTCTTCTCTAGGCCAAACCTCCATCTAGGTCTAAGTACACCAAACACATGTCTATCCCTTTTAGCTTTGTGGTCCCTTTGCTTGTTGTTGTTGATGATGATCATTTATCCCCACCCTTTGTCTATTCCAAAGTTGGATAATGTGTATAACTTGTCTTCGATCAACTTATATATACTAGGTCATGTCAATCACCTTGAATAAAATAAGCATATAGAGAAGATGCATCAAAATTATATCAAAGGTCAAACCTAGAGCTAAGGATAAAATAGTTTTCTTCCTAATTCAAGTTGAGATTTATTGAGTCACATCCTACACACTTATAATGAAGTTGTTATTCTTTGTCTCTCATCATTCCCCTTGTGATAAAGGATGGTATTAGTTTGTATATAATTATAGTTATCACTTTGAGAGAAGAGGAGGTTAAAACCCTGACTTGAGTTATTTCCATGTAAACACTCATAAAACTACATAGAGTTATGATTTTGAGTGTGTAGGATACATAGTTTCTAACATCGCTATGGTAATTTCCAAACTCCATCTATATTTATGTGTTTTGGAGTTTCAAACTAGGTTAAATATGAAGAACCTAAATTTTTCACACTACCGAGAAAAATAATGAAATGAGAGTAAAGGAGATCAAAAATATGCATCACAATAGTGACATAAACATAATTTTAAGGAACCTTGAACAGGTAGACTTAGTATCATAGAGACATACATGGAAAACATTATTCTAACTAGTGCATATTTATCTAGGTCAAACCCATGACCTATGCTTATCTACCCAAAAATAGTTTTAATTTTATAGATATCAGGAGCATTGTCTAGATAGTATATATTTTCATTCTATAGGTTTATATTTCTAAAATAGTAAACAATTACAATAATCCCTTAACCTCATATACTTATTTTGCATATTCTATTTTTTTGTCATATTTCCTTGAGCCCAACTAGCTAGATAGATTTGATTTTGTACTTTCATCGAAGTATACTAAATCTATTTAGTTGTAATTAGTTTATTCATTTTTTGAGTAAAATTAGATTTAGGGTAAACCATAACATTTCCAATTGATGTAATCTCTTTCCTCTCTATTAATTTTCATTAACATTGCCTTTCAATGACACTCAAAGTGAAAAATATCTAACTCTAAGGGTAAGATTTATTTTGCATCATAGACTACATAATAGGGAGTGATATTTTTAGTTGTCATTACACTTATTCTATATGCCCATAATGTGTATGTGATCTACTTATGCCATTATTACTCATTTATGTGATCTAGTTGTGCCAATCTTCCCCACATTTACTCACTATATTGCATAACATATTAATAATTATCTTATTAGTAGCCATGGCTTGGCAATTCCCTTGGGGGTAATAAGGAGATGAAAATGTATGGTGAATCTTGTATTTATCACAAAAAAATTTACCATAATTTTAAAAGATGATCCATTGTGCATAATAATAGAGGATGATAGACAAAATTGAGAGATAATATGAGTATAAGGAATCTACAAATAACCTTAATTATTTTGATTTATAAAGGTATAACCTCAATCCATTTTAAAAATATTTAATAGTTGCGATAATAAAATTGTGGCCTTCTAATGATAGAGGGTTAATATTTTCAACTAGATCAAATCCCCAAATGAAAAATGGCCATGAATAAATAATAGGTTGTAACTCTTGAGATGGTGCATCTGTTAGGTTCATATGTCTTTAAAATTGCTCACATAGTTTTAAATACTATTGGCATTTGTGTTCCATTATAGGAAAATAATAACCCATTCTTATCAATTTATATGGCATCACTTTACCACTAAAAGTGTCCACCACACTCACTATCATGAGATTTTTATAATGATAATTTAGCTTCTTCATGCCCACAACATCTTAACAACTACCCATAAAAGATATTTTTAACAAGGCATCTCCAATTATCACATATCTAATGGAATCCCTTGGTAATTTTATTTTATCAAATTTGGAAAAGTGATGGGAACAATCTCTTCTGATAAAAATATATATTTGCATACCATTTTGAGTTGTCGAAACCAATTTCAACTATAAATACATCTAAAGCATATACATTTTTTAAATCAATAATACATTATCATCACTCAACAATAAATATGGAATGATCATCCATGATATCAATAGGAACAAGGGAAGTAACACTAGACATTTATACACATGGAATTAGTTCTTCTAGGAATGTTATGAATCTTAGACTCATTAAAGTGGGTGATCAAAATAAGAACTAAATTATGATATGGTATTAATTTAGAATTTTTGGTTTGTTAAGCACCCATGACTTAGTTTATGATGATTTGAGAGTCACCATACACCTTTATATATTTAATCTTAAAGGCATGTGCAACATAGTGTCCTAAAATCAAAGCTTCATATTCTGCTAGTATTGGTTTATAAATGCCCAATTTGTATGCTAATGGCATATAATGCCCCTAGGAGTAATCAATAAAATTATAAACCCAGTTCTTGAAGCACATTTGGACCTGTAAAAATATGTAGTCCAAGTATTATTTTCATTGGTACATAGTAAAGTCATCTAAAACAACATCATCTATAGGAGTGTGATATATAAGGGGAACCTTAGATAATTAGCCATCTATGACTTGCTCTATTATGAATTTATAGGATATAGATGTAATATTAAACTCCATGAGTAAAAATGAATAACTTAAATATTCCTCTAGAGAGATATGGCTTAAGCATCATATATTTAAAAGGTTCAACTTGGGAATGACTTGATTTTCATTATTAAACATATAGTGTCTAAGTTTATGTGTTGCAAACACAATTACTAGGAATATTTTTACATTGAGATGTAATTATTTTGATAATTGACCAATTTATGAATTAATTAATAAATAATGTGTTCATTGTGACCATCATCATACTACGTAATCATGTTTCCTAAAGAATGTTTTGTGGAAAAATGTACAATAACATAGGTTGGTTGGGAGTAAGTGTCATCATAATAAAGGGATTAGATAAATATTATTTAGATATAACAATTTTTTTTGACATTATCCATCCCATTAATATTTTTTGTCCATATATATTAGTCTTGAAATTGGTTGAATCTTATCAATTAACTAAACAACAAATCGTCTGATGGCTTGAATTTTTCCTTATAAACTTCTTATTTACTTAAGACCTTTAGGAAGAGGTATTTCATCAATGACTTGTATTTTATAGTATCAAATTTTGTACATCTCTAATAAATTATGTAAACCAATAATTTTTATGATGTAATTTTGAAGACAAATTTATTAGGATCTAGTCTAATGTTATATTTTCATAGTTGTTCAAATATATTTCATAAATAGTAGGGATGGTTTTCATGATTTTTAGATTTCTAAATAATGTCATCAACATATTCCTTTAATATATCATGCATGTAATCATGGAATATATGTGTCATATCCCTTTGATAGGTGGCACCTATGTTTTTTAAGACCGAAGTGCATAACTAAATATAAAAATGTACACTAGGGGGTTTTAAATGTATTTTTATGTTGCTCACATATGATTATAAACAAAAAAAATTGTCCATAGAAGTAAAACATATCATACCTAGATGTAGAATTAACTATCATATCAATATTGGGTATTGAGAAGTCATCATTGTAGTAGAACTTATTTAAGTCTCTAAAGTTACTGCATATCCTAGTGCACCCATTTGGTTTGGGGATAGAAATAATGTTAGAGACCTAATATGAGTAATCAATGTGCCACATAAAACCCCCATCAAATAACTTTTGGATTACTTCCTTAACCAAGAAAGTAACTTTTAAAATGCATCTTTATAATCTTTTTTTATACTAGTTTAGCATCGTGATGGAAAACTAATTTATGATGTGAAATTGATGGATCCATGATAGAAATATCAATGCAATTCCAAGAAAATAGATCAAGAAAGTCTGGTAATATTTCTACATGATTTTTTCCTTCAAGAGTCATAGAGGCACATAACTATTCAATCTTTGGGTCCTCACTAGTTTCATAAATTTAGTTGTACCTTCATTCAATAATGTAGTTTAATTTTATTTATGAAAATATAAAGGAAAATGCATTGAAGGAGAGATGGAAAGGCTTGGTGCTCCATCAATGATCACTTTTTTACCACCCTTTTTCCAATTTTATTTCTTCATCCTCATTTCACCTTAGCTATAGTTGGATTCATATTTGTTATTGACCCTATGGCTCCAATTTATGATATTATCTCCTCCCTCTTTGAATAATTCACCTCTCCCTTCTGGGTCATATTTTTCCTCAGTATTTGATTTGTGTAGCCTCAGTGATGCCTTGGATAGCTCAACTACATTTAAATTTTTTATTGTTGTAACCTTTGAATATGTTGCCTCACTAGGGTTGTCCAAACCCCATATTGGTATCCCTTGCTCAAACCTAGCAATGAATTATTTTCCTTAACAACATCCTTTTTTATATAAGGGTGTTGAAAATTATTTAGTAAACCCTCTTTATCCCTTCAATTATACTATTGAACACTATGTTTTGGCTTCAAAACTCTTCATAGTGGCCATTTTTATGTAGAGTTTTAAAAAATTTCCCTTGTTAATCTATGATTTGAGTCTTCTGATTGTGAATAATATTTTAAGGGTCGTAGGCTCATATATAATTTTATTAGGATTTTGTGTAAGTTGGTTGACCTTCATCAATGGATCTCCTCCTATTGGAAGCCTCTAATTTCTCAAAATATTTTCATGTATCCTTGTGTGTAAGGCTTCATAATTGAGTTTGAGGATGTGGAAGATATAAATATTATTCTCAAAGTTGGGCCCTAGCTCTAGAAGGGTGCTAGTCTATATATAAAGCCATGATACTTTTTTTTTATCCTTCCTTGGACATTATTTATCAAACTCATATCTAAGTGAGGCTTCCAAATCCCTCTTCACTTATATTCATCATCCACCTTATCTTCCATTGGTAATTCCATTGGCATTTTTAAATTTTAATATTTGGAAATAGCTAACATAAATTTAACTACTTATACTTGACTATGTATGGAGGTAGATTCTGAAAATGGCCCCCCTAAGGATATTTGGATCAAAATGGGTAATAAAGTTTGGAAAAAAAACATTTGATTATGAGCCCATGGAATTAATATGATGTGCATATTCCTCTCTTGGTCATTGTGCATCCCAATGCCCAATGAGGTTTACTACATTTTTTAATAGTCTAGGTGGTGCAAAAGAGAAAATAAAGAAGCTGTAACCTACTTAGTGATGTGGGGTTGAAGAAAATCATCATTCATTTGCTCTTTATTCTTCGTCAAAATTAAAGGTTACTTCATTCACTCATAATATTTTTCATTCCTTCCCTCTTCCTAGGGTAGACAAAACTCCAACACCTAGTGATATCCCTCCTCCCTTTGGCTTCCAGACTCACCCTCTTATCAAGATGCCCCTTTTCCTTCTTTTTCCTTATTAGCAGGTTTTGATCCCTTCATAAGTAACTTCTCTTCCCCATTATGTTTCAAGGTTTTCTCCTTCTCAAAATATGATGGTTAATGATTTTTATTTTGAATATTTTGTTAGAACAATTAATCCTAAGTGGACCTATATGTCCCTTAGCCTTGGTAATTATTAAATAATAAATAATATATTATTTATTAACTCGAGGTGTAATCATCAAGTAGATAAATTATCATATTATAGTTGTTTAATATTTACCAAATATTAACTAATTGGTTTCTATCAAGATGGATGGAACCTTGATATTAATTATTTTCACAATGGTCATCTCCCTTGATATTTCACTATAAATAGGGTTTTTACCCTATTGTGAAATAATATCATGAATATGAAATTATTTGATCATATTTAATTTGTGAGTTTTATGAAAGCACAGAGAATATGTGAGATCAAGAGGAATTGTATTAGTTTTGGATTAGTTTCTCATATTTGAATAATTATCATATTGTGGGTTTTTCACCTCTTTGAGGTTTTCCCACCTAAAATATCTATGTTTTGTTATTTGTGTGTTTTTCTATTCATATACACTTATATATCCATCCTGCATATGCATATAATATTTCAGTTATATTTTCATCTTTGATGCTACCTCATTCTCCTCTTCTTTGTTGTGATTCTTTTATAGAGCCCTTACCGAAATAAGTTTCTGCTATTTCTACATTTATACTTGAATCCTCTACTTTACAATCTTACCTTCTTGAGACATCCATAGTGGAGTCCTATAACTTTATATAGATATAGTTCAATAAAAGTAATTTTTTTAGGAAGTAATATCTCTCCAATAAAATGATCATCAGATCAGGATAGGGCTTGCACTAATTTATGTTTTGACTATTTATATTTTGGCCATTGATGGCTTATGTTATTTGTCCTATTTATTTTATCTATATTGGTATGTTCATGGGCTTTGTATCACTCCATTTTTCCTCTCCCATTCATCTCCATTCTTCCCCATATCTCTACTTCTAGATCCCTTTTTAGTGTTATTTCATGTTTACTCAAAAGGGTGTAGGTTCTAAAAGAATCCCAACATTTACCAAAAAAAAAATGTATATCTATATAAATTTTTATAAACTATCGAATGGAATTTTTTCATAAAATGTGAGGGCTCACACTACCCAAAATAGACATGATTATTCAAATTCAAAGAGAATTCATTCTTGTGATGGATAGTCAAAATGTCTACATAAGATCCCAAATATTCTTAAAGAGCTTAATCATTATATAAAGTGTCTGCATGGATTTTTTCTAGTGAAGTGACCTCATCAATTAGTTCTAGATGTACAAGTTGTATAGTCATGAAATGATTTTTTTTACAATTGACTCATACTAAATTTAAAAAACTAGATGTGGAGAGATTCATCTTTTATAGCACTCTCATTGTTATGAGCTCCTATCTCTTTATCTTCAGAGTATTCAATACCTTGTATTAGGGTATGATCAGTTGGAATGAAAGATTTTTTGATCCTTTTTTCATGTTTCCCTAAAAATTGGTCTTGTATCCAATTTATATGAATATTTCAACTCAAATCCATATTTTTATAAAGTAGTTTGAACCTAGGAATTTGTTTTGGTTTATTAGTATTGTAACATGTGGTCACTATGTATAAATGGGGATAAACCCAATAAGATATATTCAACACATATAATATTCCTTAGTATGAAGGCTTTATTAGATAAATGAATTCAAATAAAACATGTATAAAGCATAAAAAAGCATGCCAAAATTATGTATATTCCATTTACATACATTAGAGATCCATTAGATATAAAAAAGGAAGAGGGTATAAATAGCTTGAGCAATAAAAATATCCCCTTTTCTTATTGGATGAAAAATAGGAAAATCTAATTAGATTATAAAGAGGTGAGGTCTTATTAGATAACTTTAAAGGCTAATCCTTATCTTATTTTAAGCCTAAGAAATTTCACACTAGTTAGATTTAGTATAGAAGCTAACCTAAGTTAAATTAATATAAGGTGTATATAAAATATTAAATGAACACCCACCCTTAAGTATAACTTATGGAAGTCGTAATGACGAGTCTCAAAATCATATATGGGTCCTAACAAATAGGCCTAATTAGGCACCCATGTAAAATAAGTACAAAAAATTGCATTGGAAAAAATAAAACATGCTACAAGGGTTTTTTCCAAAAAACTAATACAACAATATATGTGACTAAAGGTGTTGAAAAGTGTTGTAAGGATACCCAAGAAAACATTATAACACACAAGAAAGTAAAATAATATGTTGAAATGGGGTGGGTTTATTCATGTCTATAGTAAGATGTATTGGATGGGATAATCCATCACTAAAGAAGATACATAAGATTGATTGAAACCATCACTAAACAACTACCATTAGTAAATGCTAAGTTGTGCCATTGCAAGGATACATAAGATATATACACATAAAAATATAATAAAATAGTATAACAACACCCCCATAGTAATTCTAAAGGAGTGGAGTGTATGAAAAAATGTATGAGTGGTATAAATCCATTACTCAAACATTGAATATCTGACAGATGTTGAGGTTGCTAAAAGTTGCTCCACATACAAAGATAAAAAAATATGTAAAGCTAAAAAAAATATAGATGATAAAAATATCAAAAAGGATAACTAAAACCTATCAAGGATGGCATAACAATAGGATAACCACTATAAGGATCTCATTGTCCTAGTTGGGAAATCTATCACATGAATCACAAAAGAACACCAAAGTAAACAAAGAGACATTCAGGACTAAAACAAACCCTATATACACAAAGATACTATAAATTTTCCAAAAAATCCATCATGAATATGGTATTTTCTAAAAAATTAAGCATTTTTAGGTTTATATACTAAAATTAACTATTTATAGCATCTCAATATTGTACATTTGACAAATATCAATCAAGGCTCTACCCTTTAGTTTTAGATCTCCCTATTATTAAAAGGCTTACTTTTACCATTTCATTATGCCTAAATGTTTATCTCTTAGTTTTATCCATATCATTCTGATGAGACCCAAGTCTCCTACACTGCACAAAAAAATTAAAACATGATAAACATAATTCACTATCAGTTTTAGATCCATCCTTATTTTTTATTCTTCTAGACACTACCGACCATAGAGGGACACTATCATTGATGGTAGTGTCTATATCCTTATCTTACTATCTAGTATCCAAAAGTCATCTAAATTAAAAAATGATCAAAACCCATGGGTTAGCCTAATTGTCTCATTGAACCTTATCATGAGATATTTTCAAAAAGTGTGGTATAAATACAAGTCTAAGGATTTTCATTATTCTATCTAGTAAATGCCAAGTAAAAACCTACTAAAGATAAATCAATCAACTATATAAGCACTCTATTCTACCATATTTTTCCTTGTTTTCATATCAAGCATATAAGAAATTATACTACAATTTTGAGGCATTCAAATAATAACCCATGAGCGACATTTGTCAAATTGTAAGCTAGATCACTACATGCACCTCATATAGTATATGTCACCCTTGTGATCATACTTTCCCACATATAATGGAGAAATACATAAATCTAATGCCCTCCTTGGAGTATTGGCTATGTAGGTAGTGCTCAGTGATAGAGGGGTCTTTGGGATAGCTCGACACTATGAATCCACTAACCCATTTTTTAGTAGACTCATTCCATAGGTGAAGAAGGGTGAAGAGATAAGGTTTAATCAATCAAAAAATAACAAAAAATTGTATCCTAGATCTAAATACATCAATATAAAGGTGATAAAAAAAACCTAGAAAAATTAAGTTGGTTACATCTAGATCTAGTCATTATTTTATACTAGACACTTGTATCATAATTAGAGAATAACATCAATTGTAGTATCTATATCTGATGGGAGTATCTATGACCATATAAATACAATTTCTATAATCTGATAACTAAAATAGAATATTGATCCTACATATTTTACACCTTTTTCTAGTTCAAATCTTCATGTGCATAATAAACCATGTAAAATTATTTCTTATTTATTGTAATATCTTTCACTAGTTGTACTTTACTATTTTTAGAAATCTCAAATATATAAATTTATAATACTATCTATCTATTTTTTCTATTAATTACTTTTTTATAGATTAATTTATCACCGTTATTCTTGAACTACTTATATATTCTTAACCCTACCTCATATTCTAAAATTTTAGGATTAAACATTTGGTGAACCTAAACTCAAAGTCTTTCTTTGAAAACCTAGCTTGATATAGGGTTTCCAATCTCCTAGGGTTTTAGCTTGTTGTGATTGATTTTTAGATCTAAAATTTTACCCTAAGTTTTTGCACTCATATGGTTATAAGGGTTTTGTGTGTAGACACTTGCAATTCTTTCTTCCTTGATTGGAATGTTTTAGCTTCCAAATAACTCTATTTTAAAATTACTTAAGAGATTTTTTCTACTTAGGTTGGTATACTCAAAAACTTATTTTTATGCGCTCAAATTCTATACATATTTTTTGATTTTTTTAATTTACTATTTTTAGTAACTATTGACATATAAAGCAAATGGTGTACTTATTTTATAATTAATTTATAGTTTTCATTAAAATTAATAATTTATTCAAAAACCTCTCTTAGATCTCTAAAATAAATAATTTTTTAATCAAAATTGGTGATTTTTATTAGGAATATTTTAGGATTTTGCTTATGAAACATTCCACATTGTTTGGCTCATTTCTAATTCATAATAACTCAAATTTTAAATTTCTCAAAGGTTTTTCATGCTTATGTTGATATAATAATAAATATATGTATGTCAAAAAAAATTGTGAAAATTTCAAAATATTCAATTTACTAGTTTTAGTACATCTTGATATACAATGTGTAAGGAATACCTATTTTCCCCTAATTTCTAGGTTTTACATATTTTATATATTTTATGAAAAACCTTTATCATATTTAAAAAATACCTATCTAATACTCTAAAATTTATATATCCTTTTTTTCAAAATATTACTAAGATTTATTTGAGGTTTTCAACCTTCTAAGGTTTAAATTATAGTAATTATTTAGTGCTAATTTTTCCTATCATGTTGGAATGCTAACATTTGTATATCTCTTCTATCTTATTCCCATATTAGTATTTAGAAATTTAAAATGGATAAAATAACCTTTTCCTCTTCCTAACCTGAGGAGGGTGATATCCACCATCCCTTTAACCCATGTTATCACTCTTCCAAGGGGTAAGGTGGCCCATCCTATGGTTTCAAATAAAGGTAATCAATATGTCCTTCCTCAAACCCCTCCACATTCCAAATCTCATTTAAATTATTTATGTATGCATATTTAATCCAAATAACCTAGGGTTTGTGTTTTTGAAACCCTCAAGGATCAAATCACCATTGTGGGTAAGTTAATCGAAGCATTACAAAAGTAAAATTAATATTTTAATTCAAGGCTCACATTATTGTAAAATTAGATTACATACCTATAGAATCCAAAATATGTTAGTGTTAATCATGTGTTTTCATCTTAATATAATAATGTTACACCCAATAATATTTTATATCCAAATGAAAAGCTACAAAAGACTACATCTAATGTTTTTAGTAAAGATTTCTAAAAAACCCATCAAAACATGCTAATATAGGGATAATTGTGTGAAGTGTGAATATAATTATAATAAAAAAATGAATACATATTGAACCAAGTTATTTATACTTAGTTATGGTGTATTTATGTAAAATAACATAGTCTTAATATATACATAACATACAAAAATAATATACATGACTAAAAAGATTTAGACAAACAGAGCATTCACTATCAATAGAATAACGATTAAAGACTTTCAAGAAACACATTTCATAATTTTATATTAATATATATCACATTAAAACTCTTTAAAATACAACTTATTGCTATATATAAATATTTTTACAAGGCATCATCACTTCATATTCTAGCTTTTTGATACAAATAAAATAAAGAATCTTTGTCATTGGAAGACTGTTGACATACTTTCAAGTGTCAATTACATACAAAAAGTGACATAAGAGACAACATACTATGAGTTAAACACATGTCTATCAATTACATTTTGTGATTTTTTATCCATTTTTAATATCAACACTTTCCCAAACTTAAATAATTGTCTCATCCCAAGATAAAGTCACCAAAAGTGTGCCTTGTGTTGAAGTTAATTTTTTTCTGCCTACTCTAAAGAACTAGAATATAATCATAATTTGTTTACCAATTTTCAACTATTGTGAATTACTTCACCACCCTTTTAAGTTTTCAACTAAATATCACACTAATATACTACCCTTACATGTTTTCAATACAGTATCATAAATAGGTGGCCAACCTTGCCCTACTTCTAATGTTTAAGGCCTTCCTACTACAAAATGATTCAAAATTGAAAAATTAAAGTATGTGTAGTACCTAAAATGAGGGTGGTGTCATGGAATACATCTATTGAGCTAGAAGAGGATGCATATATGGTTTTGATTGAGATGATGACATCAAATTTATAACTATAGAATTTATTAGGGGAAACAGTTGTTGTGGTTGAGGTGTAGGCTACAAAACTATAGTAACCTTTTCTTGAAAAATTTCCTATTAGATTTGATTTGGAGGAAAAAAATGAGGTCCTAGATGATGTCTAAAATAGATCTATCTAAATGAGACATGTAATTTTTTAAAAATGTCCAAACCATAATAACTTATCTGACCATATAATTCAAGTGTGTAGTGGCACTTGGTAGTCAACTAAACTTTGGTGTCCCAATCCTCCAACATTATGATTATAGCTTGCATAATAGATACTTTCAATTGAATTTCTTGGGATAAATCCTCCATCTTATATGTGTGACTCTTAGTTTAAATAATAGTAAAGGTATTATACAACATTTCATTTTTCCAAGTCTACATAATTAGCATGACACTTCATTTAAATTCAAATGATTGCTTGAGTGTGATGTCTAGTGAATCTAAGGTAGTAGAATGGTCATCCATGTAAAATTTATCTTTATCTACCTTTATGAAATATGGAATGGCCTCCTTCCATTTGTTAGACAATTATTACTTCTAGTCAAACATGTTCTGAGATATGTTGTGAGCTTGGTGTGTAATATTGTGAAGGACTTGTTTATATTCCTCAAGGAGATAAAAAATGCCCTCTAGTTCAACCTTGAGATTATGAACTTGTGTGCAATGTTTTTGTAGCATTTACACAACATGAAAATATTTTTTGAGTTGTGATAGAATGGATGTGAGTTGATTTTCCTCTACATGACCTGATCACCCAAAACTTGAGTGACTAAGGCAAGACATGTAACATCAATCAATTCATGAGATTTGGTGAGGCAGAGGTTGAGATCTAAATTACCCTCCCTAAGTTGGAGTACTTATTACTCCAATGTAGACACTTCTATGTGATGGATTCCTAAAAATTAGGTGTTCCCAAAATTTTATTAGACAAAGGTAGATGCAACACATCAAGTGATGATTCTTTCATGATTATAGCCAATGCCAAAGTTTAAATCATATTCATAATAGGTGTTTTATTAATTTGCATTATGGGTAGATAAAATGTTATGCAACAAGTGGAAGGTGCATGTATATCCCATAAAAAGTGGATAGATATTTAAGGCTTGTGTTATGATGCCTCATCTTTCACACCCCCTTGGGTATAATTTAAGCCCTATAATGTAGATGATTTTTATGGGTCTTAGGTATCCCCACCATCTTGGTAGCCTCTATTTCCTTTTTGGATACACTTTCTTGTTAGCCTTGCACTCTATTACTACCTTGGCCTTGGTTTATTTCTATGCATTAGTTTTGAAATATCCCTTTCCCTTGGCTTTGGCATCTACCTTTGTCTTGGATTTGGCATCTTCCTCAATGTTATTCTTGGCCTTTTATTCTTGGAACTATTTATTTTATTGTTCTTCTTGAGTTTGCAGTGATTATTTTGTTTGTTTCTCTTCTTGCACCTTTGCTACTGCCTCAAATTGAAAATTCTTATACACTACCTAAACTTCTTGATTTGCTTGATTATATTATTTCATCACAAAATATTCTTCCTCTTTATTTATCACCTCCACTTCTTTATCCCTTTTCTTTTCTGCCTCAACTTCCTAGGCCTTCCTCTTATATTTTTACAATTGATTCTTTCATTGTTACTCATCCTCTATAGCCCTATGTTTTGGCTCTTACTTCTTATTCTTCCTATCTACCTTATTATACTTCTTTATAGCTACCTTCTATGCCTTTTATTATTCTTATTGTGTTATGTCAATGTTTTCTTGAGCTATGATGTTTGTTTGTTTAGTTGACTCCTCAGGCTATAGTGGAGTTATCTCTTCTAACTTAGACATAGGAATTGGTGAATCAAGAACATATATGAATCTAATGATGAAGTTAATTCCATGATAGTGCATCTATATGTTTATTCCTTCTACCTATAATATGATGGAGGATTGAGATTATTCTTCCATCTCTTATCTTGAGACTATTATTTGGGTCTCTAAGCTTGATGTATTTTGACCTCCACTAGAGGGTCTACAAAAGACACCATATATTCCTTGATTATCAATAATATAATGGTTCCTTTGCCTATGTACTAGATTTGGTGGTCAGATTTTTTGAAATGGTAAGTGTTCCACTTGCACAATAGAAGATCATGTACCTAGATCTATGTGAAAGAGCTCATCTTGAATATGTTGGTGCACCACTTCCTATCCTATAGTATAGACTATTATATAAGAAATATTTTGGGTGATATTAACCCACAAATCTTGTTGAACTTGGTTCTACACTTGGTAGGTGCTTACTAATTTTTAAAATAAAATTATTTCTCTTCTTATTGATCATAGAACTCCTTTTTGATGTCTATGAGCATGGACTACAAAAATTCCTCTTTTTTGATACCTAGATCCTCAAGATTGCATTCGATAACTATTTTTAGGATATACTTATTGTCCAACCAAGATTTGGTGTTGTATGTCCTCTTCTTTGGTGGTGGTGGTGAGGCTTGCTACGTTGGTGACTTCCACTTTATCTTAGTAGTCTATGAGGGAGATATTTCTATTTATGGTGATGCATGTGTGCATGATTGAGATTATGTAGGTAAGGTTTGATATGAGCTTAGAGTCATAGACCACAAAGGTTGTACTGATCTAGAAGTTAGGGATTTATATCATAAGACTTTTGTCTTGAAATTCAACATGGTAATAAAGAAGGGAATTGAAGTGGATTTTGATTTGGGTAATTCATGGAATCTGATGTCAATATCATCATGTAGCTTTGTGATAGATGCATGCTTCCATAATTAATGTATAACATACTTGTGTACCCTAGGGTGTGATATGACTAGTGTTTGTATCTCAACCCACCATTGGTTAAACCTATAAAATTGATTTTAGTACTGCCTTCTTGGTCTAGGCAAGGTTGGTTAATGAAGTCTTAGGCCAAAAGTCTTCATCTAGGTTGACTAGACCCTTTAGTGACTTTCATTATGTAAAATAAAGTAGTAGGATCAAAAACTGGTATTATAACACCTATGATGTTCTAGAAAGGACCTTCTCAATATTGGTTATGTGCACATAAGCCAAAAATTTAGGATAATTGAAGTTATCATACATCCATATAATTCTATAGGTAATGCCAATAACCCATTTTATTTCCCATCATGTGTTTTTGGTGGTCTACTAGAATTGCTTAGTGATTCACTCAAATAAAATACACACTGACATGTCTTCCACTGTGTCAATAGATATCCCTATGGATGCCCTATTTAATTCTCCTTTATATCTAAATAAATTGGGAGAGCCTTGGTTTTATAGATTAGAAGATATTTTCTCTAAGTTAGGAATCATATTACTTGTGCCATGGTTATAGGGTTGATAAAAATGGTGACATTTTATGAGAGATGAATCACACCCTCATTATATTGTTTGAGTATTGTGAGCATCACCTCATTTAACTATCTAAAATTAGGACAATTAATGAGTCACTCTACATCAAATCCTCATAAAGGGTGTTTGAGTGCTAAGGATCCTATTTGTGCTTTTTCTGATTGGTTATGGCTAAAAATATTAGCCTCTATAGCATTGATGAAATTTAAGGGGTCTAGATCATGGTATTTAGTTTATTAGAGTGCTATACTAATACCCATTTCTTCCTTTTGTGGATATGTGAGAGGAATTACAAGCTATGCATGATCCAGGTTCTCTGTTGTAGTCATGTTTGAAGAATTTATTTACTTATCTCGATGTTGTCAAGGAATCTATATAAAATTGATTGAATTAGATATAGATTGTAGAGATATATTATTCATAATAGTGTGTAATGTCCTTGTTTTATTCATGCCCCTTGGTATATATCTTTTACCACTCAAATCCATCTGACAGAATAATTTAAATGGGTTGATCTAGTTTCACACAATTTTGCTTTGTGAATTAATTTCAACCGATTAATGGTGATTAATTTCAAAGCATGAATTACATTTTTTATAGTGTTAAAGTAAAGAAACATGATTTTTCTCTAGTCCATAATGAGATACACCATTTTGAAAATTATGAACATCTTAAAGAAACACAACCTTTCAAGAAGGAAACTCCAATCTATGGTACAATGGATTTTTCATACACAAATAAATCACACGTTCAAGAACAACCTTAGAAGTTACATGTATCCTATGATAAATGATTACATTGAAGATTATGATCCTACTAATATAGAAGATTGGGATGATCTTGATGATACTTATTATACAACATATGAATATGACACACATGATGCAGGGCCTTCACAAATGTATCTCCTTGATGAGCTCCTTGGATTTTAGTAATAGCTTTCCTTTGTCCATAGTTTATGTGCTTATCAATTGAAAATTTAAAACTAAGAAAAAATAAAATATTCGAGAAAATACAAAAAACATTCAAATAATTAAAAAATCCAAAAATATTTAGCATTCCTAGATTTTAATAGCTCTATGGCATATATGTTATTTACTTTATGTTAATAGATAACATATCATTTCATTTATATATACACATATGTTTCATGCATCTTTGAGTGTTTACAAGCATAATAATACAAATGATCTATGCACTTCTAGATGTTGGACCTTTCCTCTATTCACATCATATAGTACATTGGGGGCATTTGATTCTTTGATCATGATTGATACATGTTACATATCCTTTATAATCAATTCTATGTTATCATGTTTGAGCTTACATTATAACACTTACACATGTCTATATCCATGCTCATATATTTCATAGTGTACTTTATATGGCATACTATATACCATTTTTCTTAACACATAAGTAGGGACTAGTATAATATGCTTATGTTGGTTGCTTATACATCTTCTAATTTTCACTTCCTTGAGTGTATTATATTGCTTTCTACTACCTTACTTGTGGAAAATTTGAATATGTTCCTTGCCTATTAGCACCTATTCCATTGTATGTTAATTAGACATTTGAATATGTCATTCCATCTTGATTGGACATTTAAATATGTCATTCCTTTTGATTATGCGGCATTTGAACATACCCCTTGTATGAGGTCTCCTTGGACCATTATGTTACATTAAATTTAGTGCTCATGTGTGTTTTCTTGATTATTTATTGAACTTTCACTACTAATTTATACATTACCAAGATCTATATCATGCATTTTAGGACATGATGTGATCACATACTGTGAGCCTCATTGATATATCTACTTCAACATTGTTCATATTTATTACATGATTCATACACATATTATACAACTACATTATCCTTTTGAGGTAAGGTACCCTCTAGATTCTATTTACCTCACCTCAAAAGGTATTCATATTAGTGGGGACATGTCATAGAATTACGACCTTTACATTTTCCATAGTTTCTAAATTTCAGTGGGGTCATGTCTTAAATACATGAATTCCACACTTCTACATCTTATTTTTTATATCTTAGTGGGGGTATGTCATAAATACATGACCTTCACACTTACACACTTACTCAGTATCTCTAGATTTTAGTGGGGGCATGTCATAAGGACATGACATCTACACTTGCATAAGATCTAGTTTAGTTTCATGATTCAAATACACCCTTGGGTCAGAATCCTATACATTGCACTTATTTTTGCATAGATTTGAAACATAGTTTTTTTTAGATTTATGACACATACACTCCAACTCAAACATATTAGAGGTACATATACCATGCTATTAAATGAAAAATTACAAATTTACCAATTATACTACTCACTAAGATATATTGATTACGCCAAGATATATTGTTATCATGATTTTCTATTGTAACAATTGGTTCATTTTATAGATTAAAGTGATTAAATTAGTCAAACTCACCAAATTTATAGATTGGAGTGATTATATCATCCAATATCACCAAATTTATAGGATTTATTGGTAAAATCACTCACCTTAACCATATTATTTATATTCACATTTGAGTTGTGTGATTGAGATACAATGATCTCAATGGTTGTGTCACAAATCATACTTACATTGTATTGGGGGAATAATACCTTCCGATCTCCCTCTTCAAATCTCCAAGGTTCAAGTCTGAACCTCTTCCATCTCCAATGCTTCATAAGGAAGCATCTTTATAATTGTAATCATCAAGTGGAAACATGGTCACATAGACACATAGGTTTACTCCTTCCTTGATCTCTTTATTATCAAGCATTTAAATTATTTCAAATTTTAGATTATATGCATTGATTTACATTTTAACATTCTTGGTTATAGGTAATAAACCAAAAAAACACTCAAAGTGGGCTAAATCAAAGTAAAGGTCTGTTATACACACCCAAGTACACATTTATTTCCTTTAAATTAGTAATTTAATCCTTATGCATTACTATATTAAAGGGGGGTGGGGGAATGTAGATACTAAAATTAAATATTTATAACATCTCAGTCTTATACATTTGACAAATATCAATCAAGACTCTACCCTTCAATTCTAGACCTTCATACTACCAAAAGAATCACATTTTCCATCTCATTATGCCTAAATGTTTATCTCTTAGTCTGAGCCATATCATTCTGATGATCCAAATATCATACACTACACAAAAAGATTAAAACTTGATAAACATCATTCACTTTTAGTTTTAGATCCATACCTATTTTTTATCCTCCTAGACAGTATTGGACATAGAGGGACATTATCATTGATGCTAGTATTCAGATCCTTATCTATTGGTTGGTAGCCAAAAGTCATCCAAATTAAAAAATGATCGAAACCCATGGGTCGGCCTAGTTATATTATTGAAACCTACTATGAGATATTTTTAAAAGATGTGATATAAATACAAACCTAAGCCTTATCATTATTCTATCTATCAAATACCAAGTAAAAACCTATGAAAACTAAAGCAATCAATTATAAAAACACTATATTTTTCCCTATTCATCCCTATTTTCATATCAAGCATAGGAGTAGTCATATTACATGTCTTAAACATTCAAAGAGTAGCCCATGAGTGATATTTGTTAAATTTTAAGCTAGATCATTTCATGCACCTTCATATAGTATGTTTCACCCTTGTGTACACACTTTCTCACACATGGGGGATAACTACATAAGTATAAGGCTTTCCTTATAGTATTGGATATGTAGGAAACATCTATTGATATATGGGTCTTTATGGAAGCTCGTAACCATTAGCTCATTAATGCATATTTTAGCAAACTCATGCTAAGGGTGAATAAGGGTGAAGATCTAAGGTTTGATCAATCATCAAATAGTAAAAAATTGTATCCCATATATAAATACATCAATATAAAACCTAGAACAACAAAGTTGGCCACTTTCAAATCCAATCATAATTATATATTAGACACCTGCATCATAGTCAAATACTAGCATCGACAATAGTGTCTAGATCTGATGGTAGTGTCTACTACCACAAAATTATAATTTATAAAATATGATGACTGATCCAAAATATTGGTCCTACATATTTTACATATATCTATTCCATATTTTCTTGTGCATAGTAAACTAACTAAGCAACATTGTTTATTATCTATTGCAATATCTTTCAATAGTTGTACTTTACTATTTTTAGTAATCTCAGTTGTATAAATTTAGAATACTATTTATCAAAGTTTTTTATTAATTGGCTTACTATAGATTAGTTTATCACCCTTATGTATGAACTAATTCTATATTATTAATACTACCCCATATTATAAAATTATAGGGTTAAACATTAGGAATTAGGAATGGTGTGTGAATAATGCACCTAAATTTTGGAGGAGCAAGAATGGAAAAATCCATGTAAGGAATGTTAGAAATGATGCCATGACCAATCATCAATCCATCCCAAATAAACATAAACGTTGGAAGAAGACACCTTCATGTGATTTAATGCCAAATTTGTAAATAATGTATGCAAAGAAACATCTAAGTCAGATTCAATACTCTCATGCCTGCATGAATATGATGATGTGTCAAGACTTTATTTCCTAGCATATGCAATCTTATGTATCTCATTCATAAATAAATGGCCATGTATCTCATGCCTAACATAAGTTGAACATGGCTCAAGACATTCATACCAATAAAGTGTGTATAATATCTCATGCACTGCTCAAGGTCCTCATCAAGAGTGGAGTGGATAAATATAGGTGTTGATTTTAAATGAAGTGCTCACAATAAAGATGAAACACATGTTTGATAGTGATTCTATATAAATAAAAACAAGATAGATGGATGACACAATGTCCTATAATTTTTTACCAATGCCTCCACAATAATGACACATGGAGTGAAGTAAATGGGAACCAATACCAATAGTGTGTTTGTCAAATAAGGCATGTACATTTAAATGATGATATGAAGTGTGGGTTACTAGATGGTAAACCATATCTGGAGCATGATAACAATAAAAATCATGGTTAATAAGATCAAAATACATAATAGCATCAAAAATGCGTGTATTATAATAAAAAACATTGACAAGAGGTGGACTAGAAGCAATAAAGTCCACATGAAGAATTGGTTGCTGCAATAAGGCAATAATGTCCTACAATAATTTGATGAGGGAACGTATTTTAGAAATTAGTAAGATAAAAAGGGAATTTTGTTTTTTAGGTGACCTATTATCTTCAAAAAATGTGACAAGGTCCTCTTGAAGTGTAGATATATTAGGGAATAACATAGTTTTTTTTTAACTGTAGGTTATTATTTATCTATGTGAGGGTGAAGAGGTCTTGGCATGAAACAATTACAAATAAGCAAGGCATAAAATGCATTGAAAATAACTTTAAACTAAAATAGATACACTCAAAATATGATAAACCTCCAACCTACTTAGTATTTCATAGTTTTGTAATATTTTGCCCCTATGTGTAAAGTACATGAAAATGGGAAATTAAAAAAAAAATCTAGTTTAATATATTATAAGTGAAATTTGATCACTGATTTGAATTTTTCTTGGGAAACCAATAATAGGGGTAATTTTTTCACTCAAATTTGATCTAAAATTGAAAATATATTGCCATATGAAGATGCTTTCCAAATGACGTGGGAAGGCCTATGACTTGAAAAAGTGGACTCTATATGGTTGGAGAAAAACTAGTTACTGATTTCGAATCTACTCGAAAACATTTTAGCCTTAAAAAATGGCATTCAATTTTGGAATGTCATTATCAAGATATGAGGACATGAAGGTTTTAAAAATAGGCTTTCCATAAGTGTCCTCATGAAGAAAAATGAATTTTAGATAAAATGTATAACTTCCAACTATAATAGGCCCACTCTAAATTTTTTGTGTCATAAATATTAATCTAATGAAAAAAGGAAACTTTCAAAGCATTTTAAAGCTCAAAATATGCACTTTGGAGTGTAAAGAGGTAAAAAAAGGTATATCTTGGGGGATACTTGGTAGGATTACATGGGTGAATAGGCACTATGAGCAAGCAATGGCATGCCAAGTCTATATACCTATGAGGGTAGGGAAAGGATTTGAAAAATACTAGAAACCTTTAGAGAATTGTCATGATCAATCTGTACCTCAATTTTGCCCTTTTTTCATTGGGAAGATGATAAAGTGAAGAATTTGAAAAAAATTATGAGGGTTTTGTTGGGTCATTTAATGATCCAAAGTTAGTTTATTTTTATATTTTTATATTAATATTTAGTCAGTATAGTTATTATTTAATTTACTATTATGCTTTGTTTTAAATAAATTCTTAGTTCATGGGAAAGTTGGTTTTAACCCGTAACCACCCATGAAAAGCCTATAAAGCTTTTCATGTGCTTTGTAAATAATGATTCAAGAAATAATACAATACAATTTTGGTGTGTAAAAATAAAGATTTGTGTCATAATGTAATTTATTCATTATTTTCATTGTAATTTGGGCCAACAATAATATTAGAGCATGGTTTTTGAAGCATGGTGAAAAACAAGTGGGTAAAAGATGAATTCCAAAAATGGTATGCCAGTAAAATAAATTTTATAAGGTTTGTCTAAAGTTTAGACTTTGAAAAATTATTCAATATTAAATTTTTCAATAGTTTTATAGTTAATTTTGAAGAAATAGGCCTGGTATGGCCATATAACTAGACAAGTTTTTCAAGCTCCCTGGTATTGCTTCCAAACTCTTTTTTAAGCATTCCAGATCAAATTTGTAAGCTTTCAAATGTTCCAAATTTGTTTTTAACACTCTAAAATTTGTCCAAAATCCATTTGTACAGATTTTTTTTTTACTCTAGAAATCTCTATGGAATGAGAAAATTGGATCCAACCTTCATTTAATTCATTTGCTAAGTTTCTGATATGTTTCTGAGTAATTGAAGATCACATTTCAATTCCAAACATGTGGGATTTTTTTCTCAAGTTGGAAAATTAAATTATACAGCCCATATATGCATTTGTATGGCCTTTCCATTTTGGATATGCCTGTGTTTGGATAAAATAGCTTCCATTTCTCTAGAAATTGATTAGCTTGTTTATTGAATTGAATATGAGTTCCTCAAGACCATAAATCAATCCCAAAGACATTTAGAAGATTTTCAAGATGCTATATTGAGTTGTACGGCCTAAATTTGTAAAAGTACAACCTCTATAACATTTTGCTTCTTCAAAAATCAAATCATGTCAGTCAAATTCTTCTCTAAAAAATAACAACACTATCCAATGTTGAAAGATTCAATCTTGTATGGGTTTTTTATGGCCTAAGGGTTGCAGAAGGAGTCCAAGAATTTCCCAGATCATCCATGGTGTTGAAAAGCTCCCGTATGGTGTTGGAAGTTTGAGCAAAGTTTTTTTTTCATTTGGCAAAATTTTTTTATTATAGTTTGTCAAATATTAGGGTTTGGATGGGATCCACATAAAGCTTGAAAGATTTGAATTTTTCATTTAGAAAATTATTTTCATGGAAAAAATTAAATTTACTCATCCAAACCCACATAAAGCTTGAAAGATTTGAGTTTTTCATTTGGAAAATTATTTTCATGGAAAAATTAAATTTACTCACCCAAATATTTTTTTTATTGTAATTAAGCAAAAAATCATGTTTATATAGCAATTTCTCTCTTTATGGACTTGTAAATGCTCATAGAGGACTTAAAAGGGCTCATTTTGGGTAAAGCTTTGTACCAAAGAGGTCAAGGGTTCAAATATTTATTTTTAAAAGAATATTTTTTGGATAATATTTTAGAGAATATTCTTTTTTGAAAATCTTTTTTATTTGTACGAAGACATAAGGGTGTAAGTCATTATTCTTGCAAACACTAGTTATATATCTTCTCGTCTACAAAGGTAGTCATGTGACTAGGCAATCTTCATAGTTTTTGACATTTTGGATACATTGAAATGATAAAACTTATGTTTTTATGCTTCCTTATATGATTTTTGTAAATCAATGTATTACAAATGATGTATCAAGGTGCATTTTTCATTGAAACTGACACCTTCAAAATGCAATTTTTTTTTGTTTCATTATGCTTGTATTCTCAGAGAACATATAGTCTCTCACAGGTCCTATGATCATTTGTAAAATGGAAGCTATTTTGAAGGTAAAGGCAAAACCTTGATAGAATTCCTTATTTTCTACATCATGGCTAAAATTGTGAGCCTTATTTCTGACACTGGATGCCTAACTCCTAAGAATTATAAAGAATGGTCAATTAACATGGAAAACACATTAATCTTCAATGACTTATGGGATGTTGTTGAAAAACAACCAACATTGCCCACTGAAGTGACAAAACTTACAAAATTTTACAAACATGATAGGTGAGCTCTTGTATTATTAAAATCCACTTGCAGTGCACAAGTCATAATTCACATTGAAGATATCAAATATGAAGCATGGAAAACATTGAAATATCTAAAATACTTGTATGATAAACAACCTAATTACATTAAAATTGATTTCCTAATGTAGTTGCTTAACACTAAACTCATTGATGATGAAGATGTTTCAGAATAAGTGTCACACATTAAGAATTTGAAACAAGAATATGACACTATTGGGGGAAAAATTGATGATGAAATGCTCATTTATATTATTTTGAATGGCCTTATCCCAAGCTACAAGAACTTTCTAGAGATGTTATAGCTTAGTGATAAGCTTAACAAATCTACATTTGATTCGATTTGTGAGTTTCTCACTCAACATGAGTAAAAATTTGTAAAGAAGAAAGAAAAACCTATTGAGGATGCATACTATAGAAAAAAAATAAATTAATTATATGAGCCCAATAGAAGACACAAAAATAAATAGAAACACTCTCACATGCAAAATTTTGGGCATAAACATCAATCAAGATGTAGATATCATTCAAGCTCTTCAAAGCATAGACATCATTCTAATTCCTCAAAGCATGAGCATCACCACAAACATTCACATGGACACAAGCACAAGCATTCTTCTTCATGTGGTTATTCTTCCTCTAGTTCTAGTGGATGTGAAAGAATATGCTATATTATGGTGGCATAAGACATATTTCTACAGAGAGCCCCTCCAAAAGGAGGTCCTCTCGACATTAACAAAAGGAAAAAGAAAACATTGTTGATCACTTCGTAGTTGATGACTATATCTTCTAAGATAGTGACTCAACCATCTTGTGTGAGCTGCTAGGCTCAAGAATGGGATTTGATGTAGGAGCATTTTTTAGCTTGTGTACTTTGATTTCATAGATGTATTATTTATATGATCTTTGATGTTGAACATTTCAATGATTTGTACTTGGTTTATTTGTTGCATGAATTCTCACCTCTCACCTAATAAGGGGAGAAGATATTGCATATTGGCTTTTCATCAGTCATCAGTGATTTGTGGTATGAGTTAGAATTATGTTTTTAGCATTGTTAATGCAAATCAAAGGCATGTGAGAGATGTTGGATATTGTTGGGCATCAGTTTGAGATGTGCCATACACAGTACAGAGGGCAGTCACTTGTTGGACAAATTATATGTGAGGATTGATGTAGTTGGATAGTGTGTGTTCATGTTCTACTATAGTGTGGGGATGATCCGGATGTGATTAGTCTAGGATGCATAGTGTACCAATTGTAATTGTGGTAGAGTCTACTTGGATGACTCATAATTCTTTGCTCTAGTCTTTCTATACCCTTTTGGATCAAGGGGGAGTTTGTTGGGTCATTTAATGATCCAAAGTTAGTTTATTTTATATTATTAGATTAATATTTGGTTACTATAGTTAGTATTTAATTCACTATTATTCTTTATTTTAAATAAATTATTGGTTCATGGGAAAGTTGGTTTTAACCCGTAACCACCCATGAAAATGCTATAAAGCTTTTCATATGCTTTGTAAATAATGATTCAAGAAATAATACAATATAATTTTGGTGTGTAAAAAGAGGGATTTTGTCATAATGTAATTTATTCATTATTTGCATTGAAATCTAGGCCAATAGGTTTCCCAACTAATTCTTTTTCAAAAACTATAAAGACACTATAGGGATACCTTGTTCCTCTTGATTCCCTTTGGGAGCTATGACCTTCAATTGCTTGCCGAAAAATAAACTGTATGATGAAAAAAATAAGATTTTTATTGAAAAACATTTTTTCCTTACTTATATATAAAAAATTGTGTGATTTCATTTAAAATTTGTTATTTTCCACAAAAAAATAAAGTAAAACCAAAAAATCCATACAAGGTTATTTCTTATCAAATGAAATAAACACAAATGTTTTTTCAAGAATCCCATTATATAAAAAGGCCAAAAACATGCCATAGAGGAAGAGAAATGTGTGAGAATAGTGAAACATGATCATAAATTCACAACTATGGATGAACAAGATGTTGCATCTAGTACCATGTAGAAAAGGGATAAACCCAAGAAGACCTTATTAATACATATCATCTTCCTCAATATGAAGGTTCTTTTAGAAAAATGAATGCAAGGAAAAATACATGAAGCATGTCTAAAGCATAAAAAAATATGAGAAGTTAATGTATAATATATCTACATACATTATAAATATAATAGATGTACAAAAAGGAAGATAGTATAATATCTCAAACAATAGAAAACTCCCCTTTCCTTATTGGCCATAAAATAGGCAAATTTAATTGGCCTATAAAGAGTTGGCATATTATTCGATAGCATTAACTATTAATCTTTTTCTTATTCAAATCTTATAAAAGTGTGTGATAGATATAATTACTATAAAATCTAACATAAATTAACTTAATATAAATTTCATATAAAATATTGTACGAACACACTATAGGCCCTTTACAGGTATCATCATATGATGGTGAATCAATATGAAATAATGATTGTATATGTCAATCAAATTCTTATGGGTTAGGATAAAGCTAATCAATGTCAAAGGGGATCGTGTCATATTTATATTTGCAATGGCCTATGGTGTAAATTAAAAATTGATAATTTTTCATCCATACTACTAGTTTGAGTGCCAATATCGTCCTAGGTTTTACTACTTTCACCCTACTCAAATGTGGTCAATTATTCTATTGGAATAACTTGTGTGGGTACCTTAATATATGGTTGAGGTGTTTTCATGTGTAGTATAAAATTATCCTTAGGTTCTATAATTTTAAAAAAATGGAATGGTACATCATCATTAGGTCATGTAAATATAACTCCCTTATGTATAAATTTTAAGAATCTATGTAGCATAGAAAGAAAAAAGCGCATGGCATGGATACATGTTCTTCTCAGGAAAATATTATAGCTCACATAATTAGATATTAATGTACATTTCATGGATATGGTTTGTGGTATGTGGGATATGATTAATGTAGTTTCATCTATATCATTCCTTGGGTGGTTGTCAAAGCCTTTAATAATCATATGAAATTTTCACGTGCATGTCTTTTGATTCCAAGTGTACTAAGAAAGAACTAACTAGAAATATTTAAAATGAAACCATTATCCATGAGGACCATTTTAATCCCTTTATTATTGATAAAAAAATTGAATGTATAAGGGTGAAAATTGATGCACAATGTTGGTTTAATTCAACTCATCATGCTCACAGGCAATAAAGTTCTCACTATCCATCAAAGATATACCAATATAAGTAAAGTGAGAAGGTTAAATGTTACTTGGTAAAGTAGTGTCTTGTTAAGGATTTTTAGAGAATATGTTTCTAAACATTATACCTCAGATTTAATTATAGGATGGATATATTGGAATGAGTTTTCTTAAGATGATTTATAATATCATAATCTTTGGCAGATTATAATCTAAGCCTTGGGGATTGAGGAATGTTAGGAGGGGTGTTTTAGATAACCCCACCTTGAAGTTGAGAAGGGATGGAGGGGATTATAGTGTTTCACACTCTACCCATTCAAGTTTTATCACTATTTACCTCATAATAAACCATCATAAAATAAGCCACATAATATATATCTCTAAAGGGTACTAAATAAAACCTATGAATTGCAAGGATATGAACACACAAAATATTTACTAATTCGATCAACTCATATGGAGGGACCTTGGATTCCAATGTTCAAGTGGATAAATTCACTTCTCCTAGGTCCCTTTTTTTTATAATCATAATAGGACTTCCAAAATAAAACTTAGTCACTTTGACCAAGTAGAGAGGTTGTCGATATGAGGTGGAAAAACTATGACAAGAAGTTGAAGCTCTTATCAAAGATAAGTCCCAGAGAAGGTTGGATGACTTCTCTACTAGGATAAGGTTGATCCCCACCTATGTATGATATCCCCTCTTATTTTATTCTCAGTCCTTATAATGAAATTTTGTGGATAGTGTTGTTGATGTTGGTTAGGAGCTATTCATGGGTCATGATTTGGGTGTTTTTGTAAAATTATTGCTGAAGAGTTGTGACTTTATTACTGAATTTTTGCCTAGGGTTTTTTCTACATATTTTATTTTGGTTTCTTTTGTTTTGTCTTGGTTTTATTTTTATTCTTTAGTGTTTCCTTTTGGGTTGGTTTTGATAGGGACTGGGCCCCCTATCATGTCCCAATTATGGTTTGGATCTCTAGTCTCTATAAAAACTCCCTTTGTTTTGTTGTGGGCTCCCATCAAAACCCTCAAATTTACCCTTATCTAAAAAAACCACATGAAATATCATTATTACACAGAACCCTATCATTTTTCAAACCACATGTTGGCATTCTATAATTTATCCTTAGAAAGAAACCTGAAATCATTGATAAATATTTACATAACAGTCATACCATCATGACTAATGAAATGAAAAAATTAGGAGCATCCCTTGTTAATAATATCATAGAGTAATATGTCATATATGAATCACATCTATTCATAATGGAAATAACTATAGAGAAAATCAATACACAAGATCTATGTGGGGAGAGATAACTAGGGCTTTAAAAGAAAGCATGGTCTAGCACACCCTAATGACAATGAATATCAAAGATAATCCTAATGAGAAGAATCAATATGGATTATACTTACCATGACTCCCCCTAATAACATCACCAACAATTTCACAATCATATGATGTTAACCTTCTCTTAATGCTTTAGGAAATAAATTTAAAGGTTAAAGATCGTCACCAAAATGAAACTATAATTTTAATTAAAAAATGAGAATCATGAATAACCTTGAATAACCAATCTTGAATTTTCATGAAATGGTAAATAAATTAAAAATTGAGATAAATAAAATTAGAAGTCTCAAGATATTAATAAAGCATTTTTATCTAATGGACCATAATATTATTTTTGATGTTTAAAAGGATAATACATAACATTGGTCATATTATGGCCTACTATCACTTATTCATCCTGCATATAAAGATTAAATTGTTTACCATGATATTTGTATTTAAAATATTTAAAATAAGAGAATTTACAGCATTGGTTATGTAACTCATGTAGAGTATGAGAAAATGAAGTCAGGACATTATAGAGATTAAGTTATTTTAGAAAAAGTTTTTTCATCCAAAAAAATATTGGATAACAGTAATGATTATTAAAGTTTAAACAGTATAGTGCTTAGGTTTTCAATTCATTTGGAATTTATAGAAACACATTTTAAAACATGTGATGTAACTTATTGTAAGTGACATAATAACTCATTACAAGTGATAGAGTGGACCGAGTCAATGTTCTCCTTGGTAGAAGGACTCACTCTCTTTGAGATGACTCTAGTTAAAATCCCCTAATTAAAGAACATGTAAGAAAATTAAGAATGCCCTTAAAATGGTTCATTCAATAATAAAACCTAACATATAAAGAATCTCAAAGATGTAAGAACAAGTGTAGTAGAATGTGAAGATTGAGGGTGTGTCAGATCAACCAAATTTTTATGAATGGGAATGTTGAGAAATAATGATTATTTTATGTTTGAATTGAAAGGTTGAAGAAGTGCATGATTTATAGCATTAGTTTTCATTTAGAATGGTGTCATGTACCTATTTTGGTAACCTTAATTTTCTTATTGTAAGAATTTTATAATGGCCTTACAATAATCATCATGACAAATAGCAATTTTACTTACTAAAACTCCAATAAAAAAATTGATGTTGGGTTTTATTTAATATACAAAATGAAATTAATAATTAATAGAAAGGTTTTTAACAATAGTTGAAAGAAGTACCATGTTTATGCCCTGTTCATGCTAGGGGCTAATTTTGGGGATCAATATAACGAGTGTATACAACCTAGAAATTTTCTAAGACCTAAATGATGTAAGTAAGACCACTTTTCACAATTTTTCAGTTCATAAGGATGAACAATAAGTTATGAAGACCTACTAGTAATGAGGAGTTTGTATTGGGTCAAGATTATTCATCATTCTATCATGTGGATATCTATTTATTTCATATAATCTTTATAGTTATGGTAGAAAGAAACATGGTGGGGTCAACAAGATTAATAGTAAATTAATACAAACTAGAAGATAAAAATTATAAATGGGTTTCTCTATATCTCTTTCAAATTTGACGTTTGTCACTTGATCCAAGAGCCTTCTACATTGAAATTCATAGTTGGGGTGGGTAAGGCCTTATTATACCCACCAATGGTTGGGATCAACTAGGTCAATCCCAGTGAAGATTATTTGAAGATACAAGAATAATTAGTTGGATGGATATATTCTTGTTTTATAACAAATGATTCTTATAATGCTCTACTCAGATTTATAATTGTTATAAAATCATTCAATTCTATGCATTAAGTCATGAGTATATGAATATATTATCTTGTTAAAATAAGAATATTGAAAAGTCTTTCTTCAGCTATAGATAATAAGTATTTCTTTTGCTTGATTGAAAATAACATAACTGGTGTGTAATTTTTTGAAATAGGCATACATTATCTTTAGATAATAGATATACTCTTTATCTATATTGGAAGATGAATGATTTTTTATTGGTATTAATGGAATTATTTTATATAGATATTTTATTCAATGCTTAATATGAATATATAATTGTACCATTTTGTATGGAATAAATATTTAGATAGGGTTGTATTGTTATATGTATGAGTTGATAGACAACCATTTTGATCTATACCAGTTGTTACATTCTTATATATAAAATGATAATTTTGATGTAGCTATTATATTTTTAAACCTATTTGTATCTTCAAAATAGCTATTCCATTTATTATATGCAAATTATTAATTTTAATTTTATGTGTTCTATTTGCTATATAAATTAGTAATTTTAGTACAACTATTCCATTCTTATATACACATTGATGATTTAAGTACAACCAATATGTTTTAACCATATAAATTAATTGGTTAGTAAAAATTCTATATTTTATGTATGAGTGAAAGCAAATAATGTTAGTGAAAATTAAAATCTGTATTGAAATACATTGTGGAAGTTTGATCAATTGTTTAGTTATATCATTAGTAGAATGGTGAAATTGAATGCTAGTTTTAATCATATTTTATATAAATTCAAGTAATGTTTTATAAATGTGTATATAATAAATTCAGTAGTCATTTTATTTAACTACCTTCTAGAGATGAAATTATAATGGCAACTTGTTAAACTCCTACATTGAAGTAAAGATAAACTACCATGTTAGGACAACTTATCAAGTGTTTCTATTAAATTTAAGAGATATGCTTTTGGGCTTATAAAAAATTGTGGATAGAACCTTGTGATAATTTGAAACTCTTGAGCGATGGATTTAAATAAAAAATGTGAAAAATATATTAAAATTTTTGCATTATTATTTACATAATTATATTCAATAATGGTATGAAATAAATATGGATCAAGCACAAAATCACATCACTTAGATAAGAGCCTCAATATGTAGTAAAGAAATATATCTTTTCAAAATTATTAAGGCATTTTTTCATGGCCTTATTATCATTTTAATATCTATCTTTGGATTAAATTAAATTTGTTGTCTTTCTTAAAAACAAATTTTTTTGAGTTCATACAAATTATTTTGAACTCCATTGGAAGAATCAAAGAAATTTCCCCTCTTGTAAACTACCTTTAACCTTGTTATCCTTGAACTAATTTATGTTTTTTCTCATTACCTCTTGGAATCTAAACTTTACAAACTAAAAAACAAAAAAATATGAGTTTTTTTTGTAGGTTCCCACATTTTGGTATTAGATCCAATTTTAGAATCTTCTCTCTTTGTTTGGGATAAAATGATTGACTAAAAATTTAATTTTCTATAACACAATGAAAAATGGTGTGAAGATGAAGTGGGAATGTTGGAAATATTATTAATGTTAACACTAATGTAAGAAACCTGGGAAGAAGGAGGGCTAAAGTTAATAGAGGGGAAGGGATTCAAGGCCCAAGCACATTTCAAGGTCAAGATAAAAATTACCAATGAAACATTCCCCAACAACAAAAAATGCTAAGGTGTTTGAATAAATTTTAGGAGTTTTGTGGACTATTCAAAATTGCCTTGAAGAGCCAAAAAAATGTTTAACTAGCTTATTGGGGAATTATAATCCTCAACGGGTAGTCAATCATCAAGTAGAACCATAACCTCTAGAGGATATGCATCTCTTGGACTAGGGCATGAATATATTCATAATATAACTCAATAAGATATCGCTACCTTGATTCAAAGGAAAAGAGTTAGGGGATTCTACTAAAGCTTGGCTATTCAGCCTAAAATAATACTTCTAGCTTAATGATATGAATTCTAATATGCAATCTCATATAACTAATTAAATACTTGAGGAAGATGTTATTATATGGTGAGAACATATTACCATAATGGGTAAAATAAGAAAATCTCTCCTGCAAATGTTTTGAGAAACACTTTAAGAAAAGGTACAATTTGGCCAATCTCTGTGAACAGAAGCAAGATGAATTTTATAAATTGTAGAAAAATGATCTCTCAATATATAACTATAAGATAAAGTTTTTGGATATCCTTAGGTATTTTAAATACATGAGGGATGAAGAGACCAAGGTCACTAAGTTCAAACTAGTTTCACATGGCATCATTATGGAGGATGTAAATCTTACCAAACCAAAAACACTTTAGTGTTGCCATTGAGTCAAATTATGTGACAAAAGAAAAGGATAATTTTGGGATCAAGTATCATTAGGAGATAAAAATCAAATCCCACAAATGTAATAGGGTTACTCTTTCTTCTTCCAATAAATGGTTTAAAATATAGGATGTTAATAAAAGCAATGATAATTGCAAGTTTGAAAATGAATATATTAAATACTAGGGTAATGCTAAGGACAATCAAAAGTATAAAAAATTCTAACAAAATAATATTTTTTCCTCTTAGAGGATTAAACCTACCAAATGAGATAATAAAGTTCCATTGCCACAATAAGGACCAACTCAAAGATGCTGGACATGTGGAGGAGCTCATTATAAAAAAGATTTCCCATGGTATTTTTATAACCAAGAAAGAAACCAATGAATTTATGTAGCTATTTAAAAATTACAATCTGAGCTTCAAGCCACTCTTATCGAGGCTAAAGGTATGATCTCTAGAACTTCATTAACTATTTTGATAGACTCTAGGTCTTTTGATAATTTAAATTCTCCAAATTTTATTTCATATTTTAAAGTTAAACCTTTAATAATGTGAAATTAGAAATAAATTACTTATGATATAATTATTAAATTAAGTATAATTAGACTTGGAAGTGTTCAAAACTAGATTAAATATGCATCTAACACCTTTAAGATCTTATGATGTTATCTTAGGCATGGATTGGCTATTTAACCATCAAGCTATCCTAGATTGTTTTAGGAAAAGGGTCAAATTCTTGGATGACAAGGGAAATATGGTTACCCTTTAGAGTATTAAGACTGTTAGATCCCCAATATGGTATTTTCCTAACAAATTTAAAATAAAATTAAGAAGGGATACTCCTTGCATGTATTGCATTTAGAATAGAAGTATTTATAGGTAGAACCAAGATTTAGATATTATACCATACTTCAAGAGTTTACGGATGTGTTCCCCAATGAATTACATGGGCCACATCCAATTATAAAATTTTATTTATCTAAAGCCTTGTTACCATGATCTGCACTAGTTTTGAAGGCCCCACATAGAATGAAGACTTCAAACTTAGAGGAACTTAAAGTGAAAATTTAAAAACTATTAGAAAATGGTTTTATTAGGCCCAATGTTTCACCAATGGGAGCACCAATAATTTTTTAAATAAAAAATATGGGACCCTCTGATGATGCACATACTATTGCATGTTGAACAAGGTAACAATTATAAATAATTATCCTCTTCCAAGGATTGATGACTTTTTCAACCAAATGAAAGGAGCATCAATTTTCTAAACTAGATATTCATTTTGGATATCACCAACTACACATCAAAGAAACATATGTGCATGTAGACACCTCATTTATTCCACTCTAGTGTCATCATTGTTCACCAAATGACTTTCTCACATTATTGTGTGGATTCACCCAATTTCTTCCAATTACCTAAAGTCATCAAATTTTATCATCATTTTTATCCTGAATCACAAAAACATATCCTTAATCATGGTGTTGCATTGTATCACGTTAGCAAATTTATCAAACATAACCTAAATTAGATTATCAATTTGCAAAATTAATTCATTAGATCAAATAAACAATTGAATTTATCCAATCCTACAAATATCATATTAGATCACATTAGTTAATTAATCTTTGTTAATGAACTAATCTCATCAATAATGGAAAATTATGAAAGTCACAATTACTATTTTTCCATGAATCAATAAATCATATGTTCTATCTAAAACTTGTGTCAAAATACCCACTTGACAATTTAAAAATCATATTCCAAAATTGAAGTTTTTCCAAGGCAAATTAAATGCAAGGAGCAATATCTATGACATGATCTTACATACTCCAAATATTTTTAAATAGAGTCTCTTACACACTCCAAACTTTCATGAATATATTTCTTACATGTTATTACACACTCCAAAATTGGAATTAAATGAGAAGTAAGACCTCTTTTCATCCATTGATTTTGATCTCCATCCAATGGTTCACCATCATTTACCAAAACTATAAATAAAGGGATTCTTCTCCATTCTTAACAAGCTTATTTTTTGTAATGAAGTGTTGTTAATTTTTGAATCAAAGCGTCAACCCATGCCATCAAACATCCAATTAAATCATCCATTTTCAAGGGGAGTTAGTTTTGAATTATCTATGTGTGTCAACCCACCTTTATAATTATTCACATCTAAGGTCATAAAAATTTGAAAAGAGGATAAAAAAGGTATAATAGGTGTTATTTTCTAATTTTAATTGTGTTCTTTTTGTCTTGCTCAATTTGAGGACACATGCTTAGATTAGTCATATATTTCATTTCTATTTTGATTTACGCTAACTGATACTAATATTTATTTTATGATGTTACACATGGTGTGCTTGGTGGGACCATTTACACCCCATAATCCACTCTAAAATTTATTAAGCTTGATTATCCAATCATTCTACACAATTTAGGCTAAATTTTCTCAAAAAAATCCCAAAAATCATTGAAATTTCCATTCATAGATTCTTAGCAGAATCATCATGTGCATTCATAGATTATCAATGAAATAGATCTATTAATTGGTGGGAATGTAGCTAGTCAAAAAACTTGTTTTCAAACTTTTAATGGAAACATATTTTCTTTTAGTGAAAATGTTTCTATTTGTATTTTTTGCATAGTGGTAGAATCATCCTACATTTTGATGAAATTATTCTGATTTTGGTGAAATCATCTATATCTTATAATAGTTTATGTTTGTAGATTAGAAGAATCATCTTGCAGAGTGGAAAAATCATTTAGATTTTGAGGAAATCATCATTTTTTCTAAAAAATTATTTTTCAAGTTGCCAAAATCATCTTAACTTAAGTTAAATCAATCAAATTTTAGTTGGATAGATTTTGTTTTCAAGAAATTTGTGTTTACAAGTTGGCAAAACAATTTTAAATTTGGAAAAATTATTTATATTTTGGTGAAATAATATCTATTTTATTATAGTCTATGTTTGTAGGGTGGTAGAATCTTCTTAAGTTTGGTGAAATCATTCTAATTTTAGTGAAATCATTTTTTGTATTCTAATTGTGTTTTTTGTAAAGTAGTATGTAGACACTAGAAAATCATACACTATGGTTCTAAATGTTGTGATAACCCTTGGATCATCCCTAGACCCCCTCGAGAACACTTCAAAACCCTTTGCCCTATTAGGTTGTGGAGCTAAAAGCTTCACTAATGCAAATAGGGGAGGAGGTTGCTGAGAGGTTGCTGAGTTGCAGAGCAACCGGCATCAGTCTAATCAACCAACGTCGATCAGATTAGTGAAGAAAAGCAACTGACATCGGTCAGGGATCGGCCGACGTCGGTCACCTCCAGGCAGACAGGGACTGATGTCAGTCGCCTGTGCAGTTCAAAACTGTGGGTGTTACAGACAGTTAGTTAACGAACTGAGTGTTTGCATGTCAAGAGCCAATTTTAGACTTGAAGCTGCGGATCTAATTATTGTAATTAGATGTCTAATTATTGTTTGCATGAGATCTATTTAAGAGACTCATGGGCTGTATTGTAAAGTGTGCTAGTTTGAGTTGAGCAAAGCTAGCTCCTTTTGTGTGTGAAGTGAGCAAGGGTGTTCCTCCTAGTTCCACAATAGTACCAAGTGTGGGTGTTGGTTTTAGAGAATCAGAAGGGTTCTTCAGTTGTGTAGGATCTTGGTCAGAAGGTGTGCATGGCTACATTAGGAGATCTACATGGGTAAGTAAGATCTTTGATCTACAGGTGTATGTGTGTGCAAGGTCTAAGGTTTGCAAGTGTGCAGAACCAGGTTGATCTATAGGTGGTAACAAAATCAAGAGGACAGCAACACAACAGGGAACAAGATCAGGTAGGATCTACTTGGAGTACGGTGTGTACTCAAATAGGGAGCAAAGAGGAAGGCAAGGTAGTCCCTTCCAAAGTAAGATCATTTGGGTTGTAGGTTGTAGCAGTTCATGGGAGATCTACTTGGAGTGTGTTGTGCACTCGATTGAGTATGTTTGTATACTCGGAGTACTGGCAGTAGTGGATACTGATTGGTTGGAGGTGAACACCAACTCTGTGTTTGAGTTGTGTGTTGGGACTGTAAGAGAGAGCTTTAAGGAAAGAATTACTGTACACTTGAGGTGTGGGAAGCCTTTGAGATGTGTGGAGAAGAAGTGGCATCTTCTTTATTATATTCTTTTCTGGATGAGTATTAATACAATTGTGTATTGTCTCTCATATTCTGTGTTATTTCTAAATTCTAGTTACTTGTATATTTTGGTTAATTTCCACATGTTAAGTTGCTTGTATATGGTAATCAATTGTGTGCTTCCATAATTCCCAACAAAGGCGGTGGTAGAGTTTTTGGTTAGGTATCTAACAAAGTGGTATCAGAGCTAAGGTTGCAGGGAGCGGGTTTTGTGTTTGATTATAGGTCACTCTCAGGGGTTTCTGATTGAGTGGGAGTAGAGCAATGGTAGAAGAAAGTACACTAAGAATGGAGGAATTAAAAAGCACAGATGATCACTACAGTGTTATGGAAAGAAAGAGCAAGTAAATAAAGATTGTTGGTTGGTAGTAGATCAGCATGAAGAAGCAGATGTTGCAGGCGTTGTTACATAGGATGCTCTAGATAAAGTTGAATCTTGGTTAATAGATTATGTTGCCTCTTTCCATGCAGCCCCAGGTAGAGGGGTTGGTGAGCCTTGTCATAGTATTGGCAAAGGGGAAGTGTTGCTAAAATTGCAGGTGACCAACACATGGGTGTTGAAGAAGGTCATGCAGGTCCCAGTCTTGGAGATGTGGCTAATTGCTTCAAGAAAGTTAGGTGATGAGAGATGCACAAGAACTCTCATAGTGGATGCACTTGAATTAGCATGTGGTAAGAAAGTAGGTACTCTTTATCTACTTGTATTACTGATTCCACTTCTATTGTACAGGTGTGGCTTTGTAGGCTTGGTCACATAAGTGAGAAGGAAATGGATTTTCTTAAGTCAAAAGGGAAGAGTTCAGCTTCAGAGAGCATAAATTGAGATTTCTATGAGCAGTGGGATGCTACAAGAAAGGATTGTGTTTATTGCAGGAAAAGGAAGACTGATGTATTTGATAAACTTAAGAACTGGAAAGCCTTGGTGTTCTTGGAGGAGATGACAGACAGAGACTAGTGGATGGGGCTAGATACTTCTAAGCAGGGTAGTTTGGACATGGGTTTTGATTCAAAGGAGCTTGCGGGTAAAAAGTCATCACTCACAGTCATACACAGGTACCAGCATCGGTCAAGGGTAACCAACATCAAATAGATAGGTGCCAACGTCAGTCATGTGTAGACTAGAGAAGTCAGTGGTGTCAGGCAGGTGGAGACTGACATCGGCAGGATCATCGGCATTGGTGACCTAGACAGTCGCATGAAACCGACGTCGGTCACTGAGATAGATTTTGGGTGAACAACAAGCTATCAAGGAGTCTTAAATGCCCATGGGGAGGACTAAAAGTGTAAGTAAGCCTCAAATTCATTGTTCCTCTTCTTTATACTAGTTGCTGACTGCAGAGTAGGAAAGATCTAGGAAATAGTGGGAGCATGGCATGAATAAGATGCAGGACCAAACGAGAGATTTGGTAGGGTTGCCAGATGGTATGAAAGCACTGAGATGAATGGATACCTTGGTTAAAAAATAGAGAGAATGGACAAGTGAGATGAAAGGCCAGGTCATATGGTCTTGAGGAAGCTGCAGGACAGTGGTACAGGTTTTGACAGGTGGATGAAAAAGTAGGGCTTTAGTCAATGTCAATGTAACCATTGTGTTTGTTTTACCAGGTGGATGATGATCATAACATTATTCTATTACTATATGTGGATGGTTTGCTAGTAGGTTTATACATACAGGGTTTTGCTAAGCTAAGGGTAAGATTAGTTCAGTGGTTTGCCATGAAGGATTTGGAGCAGCGAAATTCTTTGGCATGAGAGACATAGAAGATCACAGGTTGATTTTGTCTCTAGTGGGAGCTGATGTGAATCAGGTGTTGGCAAGGTTTAGGATGCAGAATTGGAGCACACTAAGGTCTGGACAGTTCAATGTTCAAAATCACATGAGGTCTGGTATAGACCTGAGTTTGCCCAAGTAGTGGGTGCTGTCAGAAAGTTTGGAGCCAATCTAGGAAAGAAGCACTAGAGGGCAGTTCAGTAGATTCTTAGGTATTTGAGAGGGACCAGTAGTAGGTCGACATGCTATGCAAGGTGAATTTCTTTTCCACATGTGTTTGTAGATGCAGATGCAGTAGGTTACTTGGATGACAGGAGGTACACCATAGGTTGTGTGGTGGTTGGTCTTCAGGATCGATCTTGAAAAGGGATACAAGCTAGGAAACAGATTAGATGGGGTACAAGTATAGGTATAGTGCAACTGTTTATCTCCAAGTGGGAGATTGTTAGGTTGTGGAGCTAAAAGCTTCACTGATGCAAACAAGGGAGGAGTTTGCTGAGAGGTTGTTGAGTTGCAGAGCAATCAGTGTCGGTCTGATCAGTTGATGTCGGTCAGATTAGTGAAGAGAAGCAACCAATGTTGGTCAAGGATTGGCTGATGTCAGTTACCTCCAGCCAGATAGGGATTGATGTCGGTCACCTGTGCAGTTTAGAACTATGAGTGTTATGGATAGTAAGTTAACAAACCAAGTTTTTACATGTCAAGAGCCAATTTTAGACTTGAAGCTGCGGATCTAATTATTGTAATTAGATGTCTAATTATTATTTACATGAGATCTATTTAAGAGACTCATGGGTTGTATTGTAAAGTGTGCTAGTTTGAGTTGAGCAAAGCTAGCTCCTTCTGTGTGTGAAGTGAGCAAGGGTGTTCCTCCTAGTTCCACAACAGTACCAAGTGTGGGTGCTGGTTTTGGAGAATCAGAAGAGTTCTTCCGGTGTGTAGGATCTTGGTTAGCAGGTGTGCATGGATACGTTAGGAGATCTACATAGGTAAGTAAGATCTTTGATCTGCAAGTGTATGTGTGTGCAAGGTCTAAGGTTTGTAGGTGTGTAGAACTAGGTTGATTCGTAAGTGGCAGCAGAATCAAGAGGACAACAACATAACAGGGAGCAAGATCAGGCAGGATCTACTTGGAGTATAGTGTGTACTCAATCAGGGAGCAAAGAGGAAGGCAAGGTAGTCCCTTCCAAAGTAATATCATTCGGGTTGAAAGTTGTATCAGATCATGGGAGATCTACTTGGAGTGTGTTGTGCACTCGGTTGAGTATGTTTGTATACTCAGAGTACTGGCAGTAGTGGATACTGACTGGTTGGAGGTGAACACCAACTCTGTGTTTGAGTTGTGTGTTGGGACCATAAGAGAGAGCTTTGAGGAAATAATTACTGTACACTTGAGGTGTGGGAAGCCTCTGAGAGGTGTGGAGAAGAAGTGGCATCTTCTTTATTGTATTCTTTTCTGGATGAGTATTAATACAATTGTGTATTGTCTCTCATATTCTGTGTTATTTCTAAATTCTAGTTACTTGTATATTCTGGCTAATTTTCATATGTTAATTTGCTTGTATATGGTAATCAATTGTGTGTTTCCATAATTCCCAACAAAGGCGGTGGTAGAGTTTTTGGTTGGGTATCTAACATGCCCCACAAACCTAAGTCAAAATGACTAATTATGGCATTCCACCTTTATCCTATCGACTACCAACGATCAACTCCTAATTGTTGATGGTTCGCTTGATTGTTGATGATCAACCTTTAATTGCCTCAAGGGTTAACTCCAAATCAACTCCACCTTGATTTTTTATTCTTGGCACTCATATACTTATGCATGTTAAGACTAAAATTAGACACCATGTTAAGCCTCTTGTTGAACCTATTGTTTCACCTCTCCCTTCTATATAAATAGAGGAAGAGGTGAAAAAGGGGATTAGTAACCATCAGGGTTAGCAATTATCAAAACTTATTTTATAGGTCTTATTTTGATGAATCCAAAAGATCTTCCAATGATCATGATAGAGAGCACAAGTGCTGCAATTCATCAATCACATCTAAGACATCGACACTCTACCAAAATTGCTCTAGGCTCCATAACAAGTTTTTAATCACTCACCTCGACATTCTTCATGAAACAGAGTTAAGTATCTATTTTTAGTAAACTAATTCCTTTGTCTCTATCTTGAAACCAGCCTCTAGCCTAAACCCACCTCCTAGAATCACTCAACCATCTTCCTAACCAAACCTACCCCTACCTAAGCCAAATTTGATATTAACCATCGATGGTCACTTAACCACTGATGGTTTTCCCTTAACCATCAATGGTCACCCAAATTTTGATGGTAACCCAACCACTAATGGTTACCTAACCATTGATGGTTTTCCCAACCATCAATGGTCACTATTGACAATTCCAACAAAAAGTCAATTCCACCTATTAGACCCTAACCAAATCCCACTTTTTGACTTTCTACCTGATCACATAATATCACCCTATATTTTGAACCATGTCTAATTTGTTTAGAATTAATATTTAATAATTTATTGATATAATTAGGCAAATTCATCTCTTTCCAGCACTTATTATAATTAATTTTAGTATCTTATGTTATTCATGCAAGCAATTTGTCTTTCATTTTTAGAACTTGATTGTTTGAAAGTGTGGATTGATAACTTCCAAGGAAGCTTGTGTTTCTTATATATAGCTTTCTAGGTAATCCACCCTACTATCTAACTAATCAACCATTTATTTAGTGATTTATTATCTATAGGTCATTCTTCCCAAGCCAAAGAGGAGTATTTGCAACCGTCTAGATAACAGAGTGTAAACCAAATCTAGGTTCTACTAACCTCACCCTTCTTTCAAGTTTTACAAATTTATTCTTAATAAATAAAGAAAATTTTATGTGAAACATTATGGCATGCCCAATGGGACCCTTGAGTTTTTTCTTGAGTTCATAGTTGCATCTAGGTGTTTCTTTTTGTTTTTCTGCTCATACAATGAAATCAAATTTTCATTTTGGGATTAAAATTGACTCCATACATTATTTTCTTGCTTATTTTAGCTTGCATAGGTTAATTAATCAAGTGAATAAATCATATATTCATTATTATCACACACACAAGACCAAACCACTTAAACCTAATCAAGCATAAAAACATTGACATAAGGCTCGATTGGGATTTCATCACCTAGAAGTCACCTTTCCTATATATCTTACTTTGGTTTCATCACCAAGGGGAAAACCAAATCAATATATTGGTTGAGTATAATATCTAGAAACTTGGTATATTTTGGCTAAGAACTTGACACCTTTATCACTTTGGTGTGTGAAGTGAGGGGGTAGGCCCCAATATCAATCCACATACCAAGGTCTAGGATAGATCTTGACAGACTTTAACTACCTGAAACCATGTTTAGATATCTTCTTCTATTACCCAATCTACAAACCAAGCTGATTCACATAATTCTTAAAGCTTAAGGCATAAGCCACAAGTGAGACTAAAAAAAAACTTAAGATTTAACGTGCTTTAATGTGTGTTTCATTTCCTTGACTTTTTCTTGTCTTCTCTTTGTTTGAGTTGTGAGATTGCTTATATCCTCCTCTTTCCTTTATTTTCATTATTTTAATTAGGCAACAACTAAGAAACCAAGCAAATCAAGATCCACATCATAATCATCCATCTTTCTCTTATCCCTCATCCATAGAGTACATCTCAGATGTAGAGAGTTCCCCATCCTTTTAGAAGTCCTAACATCCCTCAAATAGTCACCCAAGGTGATATATATTTCACCACCTTTCTAGATAATAACCCCATATACCTCTAACATTACCTTAACACCATATCTCATTGTACCCCTACTTTGGTTCTACTTGTTGACCCACCCTATGGCATGCCATCCCACCTTATGGGAAACACTTTTGTTGCCACCATTTCCACCCAACCCTTGGTCACCCAAGCATCCTCTTCTACCAATAATCCCATTGATACTACCATCCAAAACCAACCTACCCAACCAACTAATACCCAAACACCTTCCATCCTAACCAACAACCCTTTTAGTATAGGAGAAACCCAACCTCTAAGCACTGGTACTCCACTTACCATGGGAGTACCCTCCACTAGTGTCACCACCCTTCCTCTTATTTCTAACCCACCTACCTCCACTCCATTCTAGAGCTTGGTGGTCCCTATACCCTCTACCCTTCCACCCATCAGTACAAAAATTACCACCTATCCTCTATCTACTAACCCAACCACCATACCTCCAACCCAACCTATGTCAATCTTCCAATAGATGCCCATTGCATAAAACCTAAGCTACATCCCTAACCCACAAGGGTATGTACCTCTAGCTTCCACCCAACCACCTATCTCCACATATTCATATATGGCATCATCCCAACCACCCATGTCCACATACCAATTCATGGTAACTTCTCAACCCCACACCAAATATCTATATGTTGCACCTACCCAAACTTGTATGTACCTCTAGCTTCCACCCAACCACCTATCTCCACATATTCATATATGGCATCATCCTAACCACCCATTTCCACATACCAATATGTGGTATCTTCTCAACCCCACACCAAATATCTATATGTTTCACCTATCTGAACCCAACATAATATACCCTAAAACTACACAACCACAGACAAACCTTGTCAAAATGTTAATGAATAAAATGACTACTTTGAAGTTATCTCTTTTTGTTACCCATAACCTCTTATCTTATGAAAAAAATGTAAATGAACCAATTCATCCATCCATCCCCATTCAACCTTATCCTCCTTAATGGGAACTTCTAAAATTTTCAAAATTTTAGAGCAAGGAAGACCTCAACAACATCTAAGAGCATTTAGGCATTCTTGTTATTTGATTGCCTATGATGATGTTCTCCTTCTTCACACCTTTCCCATGTCTCTATCAATACCAACACTAGATTGGTATAGTGTTATTACAAAGCACTCCCTCCTTTCTTTTTCCCAAATAGCTCAAAATTTCTTAGATCACTTTTCCATAAACATCTCTAAGAAATTTTCCATCACTGATCTCTACTCCATTTAGCAATTTGATAATGAGTCCATAACCAAATTTTTACCCTATTGGGAAATCTTGATAAATCAACTCTCTTTCTCTTTTCCCCAACATGAGTTGATCAAACTCTTTGTTCGGGCTTGTGCCAAACACATTTCTTCCACTTTGCAGGTTCAGACTCTTAAGACCTTTGATGAGGCTTTCACCATGGCATAAAAGTTAGAGAACAAAGCCATTGATGAGGGGAAGTTTAAATTAAGAAACAATAATTCAACTTTCATATCAAATTAAGACTCCCTTCTCTAAACCTAATAATTAAACCAACACTAACTCCAAAAATAAAGGAACCACAAATGTGGTTGTCCTTAAAACTACTCCTCCACCAGTTGTTAACTAACCCAACTCCTCAAGTTCCTCCAATTAGAACACTAGAAACCCAAATGATAACAACCAAAAGCAATTTACTCTACTAGGGGAGTCCTATGATTCAGTTTTGAAAAGTTATTGAAAGCAAATATTATACAACTCCCTCCAATAAAACCTCCACAACAATTTGATTCCTCTCATCCTATACCTAGTTGGTATAAGGAGAATTAATTGTGTGCCTTCCACCATGTCATTGGACATGACATTAGTAGGTGCAATACCTTTAATAAAATCATCCAAAATATCATCAACAAGGGGGAGTTTGTGTTGGATAACCCTAACACACCCCCAAATCAATCACTTGACATCTTTAAACAACCATTTCCCAACCATTCCGCTTCCTTGAATGATGAAAAAAATAGAGAAAAATCCTCTCACAACCAAAAATTCCATACCATTAACATAGTTCTTAGTCAACTCATTAATAAAGAAACCATTGACAAAACCACCTTTCTTTCCCCTCCACTTATTGAGGTATTGGATTCACTCTTCATTCCTTCATAAAATGAGACCAAGGAAATAACTATTCCCCTTTCTCCACTCATAGAGGTATTTGATCTACCAACCTCTCCTTTAAGATACATAACAAAATAGGCAACCATTACCACCATATCATTCTCCTTAATCATACAACAATCCACTCTTCTTTTGAAAAACATCCCCAAGGAATAGGTCATTCTACCTACTTCTCTCTCTTCACCCATGGGTTTTACCTTTGAGATAAATATCAAAGGGATCAAACCTATTTATAATCCCTTCTCTAGACTGGTTCAAAACTTAGAGTACTTAACCCAACTCTATGTAGATTGTGCCATAATTTGGCACTATCTTGGGCTTTACCCAACCAAGCAGGTGCCTCCAACCATGCCACTATCATTTCAACCTTTTGTTTCCACTATTGAACCCACCATAACCCTAACCAAACCTTTATAAATCTATACCAATCAAACCATAATTGAATTGTCCAAATAGACTCCACCTAAATTAGCCAAGTCACCTTCTACCATTCTAACCAAGCCCACCAAAAACCTTGGCATATTCCCTATTCAGAACCTTACTCGCCCCTCATTTAAATTGGAATTGACTTCATTAAACCTATCAAAGAAACCCCAAACCAAGCCAAGAAAGAAGATGAAACCACCCAAGATTCCACAAACCAAAAATCTACCTCCCCTTTCCACTTTTCCTTTTATTTTGGGACCTCACCCTTCTACCTTAGTATGGAAACCAACCATCCCAAATAAAACCCAAATCAAACCACCACTTTTGGTTACACCATCACTACTACTTTCATCCTCACTTATTTTCACCAAACCTTCTATAACCAAACTGATTACTTCTTAGGTGTCTACCCCAACACCTCTTACCCATAAGCAATATATAGCAAAACCATCCACCAAAAACACTCCTTTGCCCATATCTCTTACCATCAAACCTACTCCTAAAAGGGCTTCCACCTCAACTACAAATCCTAAGACCTCCACACCTTTTCCACCTTTTCCTAAGTCTTACTTAACCATCATGTAGAGGTTATTACAAGTATCTTGCTTAAAATTTCCACCTATCAAACCATTTGACCTACATAGCCCTAAACCATCCTGGCATAATGATAAATTAGTATGCTCATACCATACAATACCTAGGCATGACACTAAGAACTATAAAACTCTCATGAGGATGAATTATTATCAAATGAGCCTCCTATGAGACCCCCACTGACTCAAGAACTAAGAGCCATCAACCAACACTTACCTATTCCCCCACTCTCATCTCAGAGTGAAGGGGAACTGAAGTGATCGTCTAGCCTGACTCTTTCCCAAATCCATACCATCCATGTGGTCACACCATCACAGGCTAAAAAAAAGGATAATGTAAAATCAAAGGTGTCCATTCCATGTACATATCCCTCTTCCACCACCCAATCAACCAACCAACACCAAACACCTTCACCTTTAACCAAATCTAAGGTGTCCATCTTGGGTCATTCTCAATTTTACCCATCTGAATCAATCTAATGAGTAGTTCTGACATAGCTTCACCAAATACTAGTGAAGATGAGTTTTTATGAACTAATCAATACCTCACACCATCACCACTAAATGATGATAGAGGATTTTTAGTCCATATAGGTCCAACTAGAAGACACATAACCTATAGCAGCCTTTGTCAAATATCTTCAACTTTCCAACCTTGTTACCTTCAAGGATTCATAAATACCCTCTATCCATCTAGATGATTTAGATCCTCCCCTATTCATTATCATATACATCAGTAAAACCCACATCAAGAGGGTTATGATTGATAAGGGATCTAGTATCAACATTATCTCATCCCACACATATAATCAACTCAAATTACTTGAGAACATTATGTCAAAAACCTTGATGGTGGTTTGATCATTCAATCATACCATGGCTATAACCTTAGGAACTATTGTCCTTCATATTTTCCTAGGACCTCACATGCTTCCTGAGCTCTTATATGTAGTAGAAGGTGAGTTCTAGTACAATGTTTTATTGGGATGCCCTTGGATTTATTCTATGGGTTGTGTGTTATCCACACTGCATTGATGCATCAAATTTGAACATGAAGGTCAAGTTGTTACCATACAAGCTAACTTGAGTACTTTTACATCATGAAACATGGTGTACCAACTTAATGATGTTATCCTTCCTCCATCCAACAAGACTTCATTAGTAAAATATGAAGCCCCATTTCCTTTTACCAATTAATAATCCACTAGTTCATCCATCTCTTCCATCCAAATCCCCATAATGGACCCTTTAGAATCAACCTTCCAACATATTTCATTGGGGAAGTATTAAATTTTGACACTAGACACTTTTCCTACTTCTCAAGAGTATGGGAATCTTGACCAACAACACAGTTATGATCCTAATATTGTAGTCATTATTCCTTTTAGACCCTCAACTTGTTAAACCAATTTCATCTATGGGGGACTTGATAAACCCCTTGACACTTTTTCCACCTCTTTTTCACCTTGACCATTCAAATCTAGTTTCTCCTATCTGGATAAACTAGAGTTTGCCAAGACATATATATATATATATATATATATATATATATATATATATAGGTGTGCTTGGAAGGGATTTGGTCTAGGGTGTTATGAACATAGGCCACATGATTTGATTCCAATCAAGACCTAAAAACCTCACAAAAAACATTGCCTTAGTTTCATGCCACCTAATAAGTAAACCAACCCGCCTCCCATTACCATCATCGATAAGGAAATCCCATCCTCACCATTCACTCCACCATTGAAAACTAAGGATTTTGGCATCATCCCCCCTAATTTTTTTTTTTATCAATATGATCAACCTCAGAACCCTTACTTATCAAAAGGAAGGGGTGACCATGACCATTCCTCTCACCCATCTTGAGATGGTAAGAGATGACTTTCATACTATTAATACCATTGAGTGTTAGGATGATGATTCCACTCTCACATATCTTGGTGCAGAAGATTATCATATCCACAAATCTCTTCTACCTAAGACTTTGACCATGTTGAATGAATCCACCATGAATATCAACTTGGGTACTCTAGATAACCCACACATTATGAAAATCAGCCAATCACTAAATTTTGAGGAGCTTTAGGACTTCCCCTCCTTCCTATAAGACCGCAACATAGCATTTTCTTGGTATTATAGTGACATGCTAAAAATCAACCCCTCTATTTCTACCTAAAACATAGTCACCGACCATGATGCCAAGCCAATTAGGTAAAAAATTTGATGAATACACCCTTGTATAGCCCTTCTCATCAAAGAAGAGTTTCAACATCTCTTATCTATCAATTTCATCCAACCCATTGATTATCCCCAATGGGTCTCGAATGTCATACCTATAACCAAAGCCACAAGGGGACTTCACATTTATGTAGACTTTTATGACCTTAACCTTGCTTTCCTAAAGGATGAATTTTCTTTGCCAAGCATTGACTAGCTTGTTGATCTTACAACTAGCCATAAGATGTTATCTCTTATGGATAGGTTCTCAAGTTACAATCAGATCTTAATTGCCCCTAAAAATCAACACAAAACTACCTTTATCACCTCATGGGGAAATTTATGCTATAGGGTCATGCTTTTTAGATTGAAAAACATTGGTGTAACCTATCGATGCACTATGACCTACATCTTCCATGACCTTATTCATAAAATCATAGAAGATTATGTCAATGACCTTATTAGGAAATCCAAATGTCATAAATATTATTTGGTTGTTCTTAAGATTATCTTTGAGTGACTCATTCATTACCATGTTCGCCTTAACCCCAAGAAGTGTATTTTTTGGGTCTTATCAGGAAAGCTCCTTGGTTTTATGTCTCCCTTCAGGGATTTGAAGTCAATCCTACCAAAATCAAATCAGTCCTTGGCATGCCTCCTCCCACCCACCTCAAGTAATTCCATAGCTTATAGGGGAAGCTCCAATCCATTCATTGCTTTATCTCTCAGCTCTCAAATCAATGCCAACCTTTCCACCACCTTCTTAAGAAGGATGTATCTTTTTAGTGGAATAACGAATGTCAAAAATACTTTGATTCACTTAAATAGTACCTTTTGTCTCCACCCATCCTCATTCCTCCCAAGGAATATCAACCTTTTTACCTTTATATTTCTACCATCGACCACTCCTTAGGGGAAATGTTGGCTCATCAGGATGAGCAACAGAAGTAGCAAGCCATCTACTACATTAACCATACACTTATAGATTATGAGACTTAGTACACCCATAATGAGAAAATTTGCCTCACTTTGGTATTTGTGGCTGCAAAACTTCACCATTACCTTCTCAATCACAAGACCTATGTCATAACCAATACCAACCCACTTAAGTATATGGACTCCAAGCCATACCAAAATTAATGTATGGCCAAGTGGACCATGCTTTTATCTGAGTTTGACCTTAATTTCCTCTAGTAGAAGTCAATTAAAGGGAAAACCATTTCTAACCAATTGGTTAAATCACCATTAGTAGAAAATCATCCTCCTCTCAAATTTCTAGATGAATCCATTACATTCCTCTCTCAAGTAAACTTCACCTATCAAGTGACCATGTTCTTCTATGGATCAAAATGTCAACATGGTGTGGGAGCTGGCATAATCCTTATCCCCCCTCATGGTGACCCTCTTCCTTTATCCTTCAATCTATATTTTGAATGTACCAATAATATGGTTGAACACAAAGCCCTAGTGATAGGTCTCCAAACTACATTAGCTTTGGGAGTCAAAACAATCAACATTTTTGGTGATTCCCAACTTATGGTCAATCAAATTAATGGATCTAATCAATGTAAAAATGATTTTTTAATATAGTAAAAACAACAAGATAATGTACTCTTATAATCATTTGAACACTACCGTATCCAAACCACTCCATGATCTACGAATAAGTTTGCTAATATGATGGCTTCTCTTGTTTCCCAAATCCCATCTACACCCTCTAACTCTAAGCTATCTATCATTATCCATCAACTCACTAAGCATTTTTATATCAAATCAGACTCTCCTACCATCTTCAATGTGTAGGAAACCTAACCTGACCTTTGGTACAATCAAACCTTTGACTATCTCAACCTTGACATCATCCCTTCCAACCTCTCTAGGAATGATCAAAGATAATTTATCTAGAGAACCTCACATTATACCATACTAGGGGGAGTTATTTATAAATGTGGATTTTATGGCCTCCTCTTCCATTGCCTACGTAGTCATGAAGCCTCTCATCCTATAAAAGAAACACATGATAGGATCTATGAGGGATATTTTAGTGGCCTAGCCATTGCTAAATGCATCCTTCACCTTGGATATTATTGGCCCACTATTAATCAAGATTGCTATAACTATGTGAAAAAATGTGTCAAATGTCAACAACATGCCAATTTACATCACACACCTAGCCATAGTCTTCAAGTATCCAAATATTCTTTGCCCTTCTCACAATGGGGTCCAAATTTTATTAGACAAATTAACCCCCATTCTTCATAGTGACATCATTATATCATCAATGCAACAAAATATTTCACCAAATGGGTAGAGGTTATTCCTCTTGTCTTAACCAAATCTAGAAATATTGTCAACTTTATCAACCATCACATTATCTATCATTTTGGTGTTCCTCATAAAATTATCACCAATAATAAAAAATATTTAAAAAACAAATAATTCCAAGGTCTTTGTGATGCATTCGGTATCAAGTTAAGTTTCTCATCACCCTATCATCCATAATCAAATGGATAGGCTAAAGCTTCTAACAAAACTATCAATAACATGCTAAATAAAATGATTAATACATCTAGTCAGGATTGGCATTTACACATCCCCTTTGCCTTATGGGCATATCATACTAGCATTCAAACCCCTATGGGTGCTACCCCTTTCTCTTTAGTTTTTTGAGCCTAGGTCATCTTGCCTCTCTAAGTCCAAATTCCCTCTCTTTGTATATGCCTACAAAATATCTTTTCTAAGAATGATTATCATCAAGAATGTTTAGCCCAACTTGAGCTACTTGATGAACATCGTTTAGTCGTGCTTACCCATTTTTGTGTCTATTAAGAGTGAATCAAGCATACTTATAAAAAACACCTCAAAGTGTGAGAATTCAATATCAAAGACCTCATCCTAAAGGAAAATAAACATATAACCAATATGGATAAAATCAAGAGGGGTGAGTTTGATTTCAATTGGCTTGAACCTTATATCATAAACACACAAGTATGGATCAAGAGTTTATTGGTTATCCTCTCTTGAAGGGAAACTTGACTCTGAGCCCCTCAATGCTTCACATCTACATCCTTACTTTTGTTAAATAGGATTGAACTCACATTCTATCTAACTTAAGTGCATCCTTTATTTTCACCCACATGCATCCCCTTATTTTAAGGACAACTGATTAAAACTAAATCATGTGATTATCTGTTATAGTCTTTAACTAATCTTAAACATGGGTACCACAGCTCTTCCCATGGCATGGTCCTCATGGTACTTTCCATCCCCTAGATTCCCATGGTTGTTGTCACTTAAACCTCTTTTACCCATCATAAACCTTCATGTTCTCTAGTTTTTCCTTCATAAAGGTGAACCTTTTGAGCCTATCTAAGCAAATCCATGTCAATATAAAAAAAACACAATCCATCAAAAAATCACAAAAAAGCCAAAACTCATATGGGTCATTCTAAGCATCCATAGACTACTCATTTGAAGCACAACTGCCAAAACATATTAAAATTTCTAAATATAAGGTAGACTACGCCCTTGAAGGACAACTATAAAAAGCCTTAAATAAAGCTCACAAACTTAGACTACTCCCTTGTAGAATGGTTGAGTAAATCATTTGTTAAAATGTAGCAATTTCTTGGAATCTTCCCGCATCAATCACCTTCCCCCATTCCTCCAAGAAATAATAAAATTACAAAAGATCCATTATCAAAAATCAAAAAAGGAAAAATAATTTGGGAATCCACAATTAGCTCTCATAAGTAGACTTCCTGCATCAATCAGTCTACATTTTATATGGCATGGACTTGTTTATACTAGATATTTTGGTACCCTATCGAAGAGACATGTTAGTCTCATAAGAAGGTTCCATTTTCATCCATCTCCCCTTTATACACTCTATAAATAATGGATTTTGAGTTTACTTGACATTATGTGATCAAGACACCTTTTTAACCAATGAACAGATGCTAATGTGAAACATTCAAAGGACTTGTATTCATAAGTTGATCATACTTTGGTTTATTTTAGTCCTTACCAAAAAAGAAGCATCATGCCTTCTTGATTAGCCTATCTCTCTCACATTTAGTTTTCTAATCCAACTTACTTTATGTATCTTAAGGTGTTTAACCACCTTTATCTCATCATACTCTAGTTCATTAAAAACATTTAAAAACTAATTATGTGTTGTGCCTTGTTTAATTTTTTTTAATCAAAAGAACATCTTTGCTATCGTAATGAATCATAACAAACATACACTCATCACAACATTACCTTTTATCACATCATATGTCAATAAGTCATCACATGTCAATCTACCTCAAAAATATATCTAATCTTAGATAACATCATCTTATCTAAATAACCAACAACACCAATTAATCATGAAAAGGATATCACTATTCAATCGATCACATGCCTATCTAGGTAAGAAAGTAAAGATTAATCCACATGTCTAACAAAAAATCTCATCATAACAAACATCATTATATAATAACATCATGAACACCCCATCACCTAATCATAAGAACATAATCATCCTACCATCTATCACATCCATAGAACTATGATCCATTAACCCATAACCATGTCATAAACATAAATTACATCATAGGAATCCATAACCATAACAATAATCACATACATCCTAGTCATGTCCAACAAATCATAAACATTATCATATCATAAACAACATCCATCAATATAGAATATCATCATGATCATAAATTAAATAGCCACATCATCACATGGCTAGCTAAGTGAGTACACATAAACCATAACATGCTAATCATATGAACATAACCATAATCATCATCAACAACATCACATCCATAAACATCAACACAAACCATAAACCATAATCACATCTATATATCATAATCTCATAATCAAAATAATGATCATATATACAACAATGTACATGTCTCTTAAAAATGCATATACATCTCAATATATCAACTCGTAGGCTGGTATCAAAATCATATGATACATAAAAAATTCAATGTCTCATAATAGTCTAGGCCCATAGAGTACCACTGCCTCTTATAGCCTACCTATCTACCTACAAATGCAGCCCACTAGCTTGGTGTCATATCGTTGGCTCTTCTAATGATCCTAGTTTTGTACTCACCCCATCTGAGCTCATTTGGTAGACATCTAAAAACCAAGGCCTCATAGTACCAAATCTCCTTGACTATCTCTACATATCTAGCCATCAAGACAGTCCCTTGTGGTCTCACAACTGCTAGTACTCATCCACTTACCTTCTTGAGACAATCTCTCATGAGTCACCATGGTTAGTTGGGCCCTAGTTTGATCCCTCTCCCCAATTAGTGTGGCCACCTGGCCCTTTTCCATGTTCCTCTCTTGGGTAACTATTACTAAGGATGCATGTGTTATGATTAGTTCCACCCCTACCTGATCCCTCTCAATAATTAGTGCCTATCTAACTAGGGCATCCTCATCACTTTTATTACCATAGCCCACTTATACATCCACATCCATATTTTATGGTCCCTCATCACCTCCAAAAATGGATATATCATAATTTTCCTAGAACCACGTAGAGTACTCACTAGTGAAACTTGCATCATTGATATTATCCTTAGTCAGAAGCTCCTCATGATTAATGAATACATCCTTTGGTTCTAGGGTAGGTAATGGGAAATCTGCATCCTCCCTCTGATACCTGAAGACTCCCTTGGGATATCTTGAGTGAGAATAAACTATTTCCTCGCCCTATTAAAAGTGATAAACTCTACCTCTAGATCTCACCTCCCATAGATCCATCTATAACTCTATAGTAATAAAATTTGCCTCATATGACTAGCTCATATAGGAAATTGGGCATATAATCACCAAATTATGTCACCCACCATTAGTGCATCTAATCAGTATTTATACCAATCCAAATCATGTGTCCTTCCTCCTAGTCCTATGAGTGCAAAATCATACCTCCATTACATAAACCCCACTCTAAAGTCCATCTAAATAAATTCATGCCATGGTATCCCACTTGATCAAAGAACTCTGATGTGCTCATATTCCTAACATTGTAGCACAAACCCAACACTAATACCATACCTCCTATATTCCTTGTATCCCCAGAGCTCTCTATATATATGCACTATCAAGATAGGTTCCCAAGTGTACACTATCTAATCCATCACCATTCCTACCAAAACACCTAATAAAAATGAAGGAAACTTACCATTACTTGAGTATAGTAATGTGTAACAAGTCATCACCATCATCATCATAATGATGACCCATCTTGTGCTCCTATCTATGTGATACAAGGGTGCATAATGTAAGTCTCCAATGTGCCACCTCACATGTGTTGCTTCATCACCATACAACACACCCATAAGTTGGTCTTGATCCTCATCATCAATGTGCTATATCAGCTCACCTCATAGTGGTAGCTACATGATCCAATAAGATAATCATTTCTCTGGTAGGAAGCATGAATGTGTTAGTGGTTATATCCCATCTCTTGATGAGTTTTACTAACATAGCCACATTTCAAGGCATGCAGTGATAATACCTAATGCCACTTAAGCCCACTACTGACAAGTGATCCCACTCTTAGTCTGTCATCATTTGATGGACTTCATCTATCAATTAAGGGAATCAATCTCTCATTTACAACTACTCCCTTGCTTGCAAGGTTTGATGTTAATTCCTTAGTTCACCTAATTCAGCATGCCTTTAACTTACACTTTTACCCACTAACCTTACCCCTTACCTAATTCACCCTTAAACTATAAACAACCTACACCCTTTAAATTTAAATAACCCCTAACCCATTTTTTAAATAATTTTAACTTCACCCTATTTTCATCGACTATCATCCGATAATGATTCCTTTTATAAACCATAATTGATCACACCATTGATTATTGATGATCAATGATCGATTGATGATGGTTCCTTTTAGAACTATCACCATTCACACCATTGACCACCAATGGTTAGGGGACCAACTATCGATGGTCACCATATAGTGACCTATTGATGATCACTTATCGAACACCAAAGATCAATAATAACCACTAACAACTAATAGAGACCAATGATGGTCACTGTATAGTGACTGATGGTGGGAAAACCCTAACCCTTACCCTTTATTCCCTATAAACAATCAACCAAACAATTATTCACTACCATTATAACCTCCCTCTACCTAACTCCCACCCATCTACCAAATTCTCACCCTCAAATCTCCCCCCCCCCCAAATATTTTCACAATTCCTAAATATACCCATCCATAACCCCAAATAATAACAACATACAAATTCAAGACTAAAACTACCAAATACAAGTGCACTACTTACATCATTTTGTGAGTATTAACATGGAGTCACCCTCAAAATTGTAGCCACATCCTACGCTCTCTACATCCTCTTGGGTCAATATCTCTAACCAATCAACCTCAGTCAACACCTAATCACCCTCAATCACCTAAAAATCACTCCACTCACTCAATCACTAACAATAACTCCAATTGTCACCATTTTCTTGTGCTCACCAATAGTTAATCATTTTAGGTTGTAATATTCAAATGAATAAATAAAATGCACAGTGAACTTTTAACCTCACCCTTTTAGGGTTGATGTCTGACCATTGATGGTCATCAGGTGACCACTGATGGTCGACCCTGATCATCAATGGTTGACCTCCTTAAACAATTTTCTAACCTAACTTATCATTTCTAACCATGCTCAAAATATTTCTAATGGATATTACCTATTCCACCAAGCAAATCAACCACCTCAACCTTGAAATTGGTCATTGTGGCCCAACTTATACATGTTTTGTGATGACCTTACCTTGGTCACTTTGATAATTATGACTACATTGCCATCTTAAACAAATTGAACTCATAACTCTTTTATGAAATGACCTAATTGTGTCTTCTTGAGAGTAATTCCTACCTTGGATACCTATTAATACACTGACCTTGCCTAGAAGACATGAGTTTACAAGTGCAACCTAACTACCATGCCTAAATGTGGTCACTTGGTCTACTTGTCACTTGTCCTTCTAGTGTTAAACTTACTTTTACTCACCTATGGAATTCTAGTCTATGTGTGATATGTGATATCACACTTAATCACATTTTGTGTGTTTTTTCATTCTTAAATGTCCAACCAACCAAATCACCCATGTCACCCACCTGTCTAACTTATCAAACCTACAACCTATTCCATTTTCTTAAGCTCACCCAATTTTTGGAACCCTAATAACATGACAACCTTTTGCATGACAAGCACCCATATCCACTATACCTAAAGTGATGGTATGGTTCACTTGTCACTTGTCCTCCTTGTAACAACCTATTTTACCAATTCATCCATCTTACCTATTTTGTCATCCACTTACCCACTTGTCAAACCTGAATCCAATTTTGTTTTACCTTATCAATTCTTAGTTTAAGGGGGAGCACCTCCTCTCATGCTTGGGGTAATCCAACCTTTGACTTGTGATCTATTTTTTTTGTAACTTATTGATACAAACTACATAATAAAAAGTGGCAAAATGTAGACACTAAAAAACTATATACTATGGTTCTAGATGTCACACTAACCCTTGGATCATCCCTGGACCCCCTCAAGACCACTTTATAACCCTTTACCCCACAAACCTAAGTTAAAATGACTAACTCTAACCACTCCACCTTTATCCTATCAACTGTTGATGATCAACTCCTAATTCTTGATGGTTAGCTCAACCATCAACAATAAACCTTTAGCTGCCTTAATGGTTAACTCCAACTCAAATCCACCTTGATTTTTTATTCTTAGCCACTTGTATAATTATGCATGTTAAGATTAGAATTAGACACCATATTAAACCTCTTTTTTAACTTATTATTTCACCTCTCCCTTTTATATAAATAGAGGTAAAAAGGGGGATCAATAACCATCAGGGTCAGTAATTATCATGACTTATTTTGTAGGTCTTCTTTCAATGAATCTAGAAAATATTCCAATGAGTGTGATAAAGGGAACAAGCATTGTAATTCATTAATCATAGCCAAGACAATGACACTCTACCAGAATTACTCCAAGTTCCACAATGAGTTTTTAGCCACTCACCTTGACATTCTTCATGCAACAGAACTAAGTATCTATTTTTAGTAAACTACTTCCTTTGTCTCTATCTTGAAACTAGACTCCAACCTAAACCCACCTCCTAGAATCACTCAACCACCTTCTCAACTAGACCTACCCCTACCTAAGCTAAATTTGATAGTAACCATTGATGGTCACTTAATCATCAATAGTTTTCCCTCAACCACTGATGGTCACCTAACCATCAATGGTTACCTAACCATCGATGGTTCACCCAACCACCGATAGTCACTATGTAACAATTCTAATAGTAAGTCAATTCCACCTATCAGACCCTAGCTAAATCCTACTTTATGACTTTTTACTTGATCACATAATATCACCCTATTTTTTGAACCATGTTTGATTTATTTAACATTAATATTTAATCATTTATTGCTATAATTAATCAAATTCATGTCTTTCAAGGACTTTTTGTATTTGATATTAGTATCTTTTGTTATTCATGCAAGCAATTTCTCTTTTGTTTTCAGAACTTTATTGTTTAAAAGGGTGGATTGATAACCTCTAAGGAAGTTTATGCTTCTTAGATCTAGCTTGCTAGGCAATCTACCCTACTATCTAACTAATCAGCCATTTCTTTAGTGTTTTCTTATCTATAATTCATTCCTCCCAAGCTAAAGAGGAGTATATACAATTATATAGAACATGGAGCACAAAACCAAATCCAAGTTATACTAACCTCACCCTTTTTTCAAGTTTTACAACTTTCTTCTTAATAAATAAAGTAAAATTTATGTGAAACACAGTAGAATCATCCTATGTTTCAATAAGAACATCAAAATTTTGTGATTTAACAAGTTTATGAAGGAATTTATGCTTGTAAAAGTTATACAAAATAAATTATTGATATATCATTTACAATTTTTTATCGTCAAAGTCTTAAATCAACCAAATAACTCTCACACTTCTTTTTAGGGCTTAATGATTGAATACACATTTTGATTTAGGTATAAAAACTTATTTGATTTGTTGATTTAATTTGATTTTGTGTGTGTATTTATGAAATATAAGACTACATATTATCTTCCCTTATACTATGAGGCAATTCTTGGGAATCAAAAATGGCTTAGATTTATTATTTTATCCCAAATAAATGCTATATATCCTCTTTCATCACACCTTTTGGTGATCTTTGGAAACAAAAATAGTGAGTCTCTTTTATTTTAGATATGTGACTTGGATCTTGATCCCCAAGCATAAGTATTTAAGATTTGGTGATTGGGATTTTATCCCCCAATATTAGGACCCACCTTATGTTATATTGGGGTATAGAAATTAGGGAAGATATATCATTACTTGCCAAGTGTTTATGTGTTTAAATCACACTGTGAAGTAAGGGGACTTCATGCTCTAATACATAGGCCATAGAAAACATATCTCAAGGAATTATTTTATAGAGACACTCTACTAAAATCTTAGGTATGGAGTGGGCGCGAAGGGATTATATGCTCTCATGTAACCTACTAATCATCCTCTTTCAAAGACTTGGGCCCCATTATACCATGAGGTATCTAGTTGATGGACCTATAAAACCTTGTTTATGCCTAGTTTAAGACCCTTTGACTGGAAAAAATATCATTGCATAGGAAAAAACATCCATAAATATTACTCACCACACATATACATAGAGTGAGGGTTGGGAGACCAGCCTAGTCACCACTTTATGCCAATATATTGGTAGACTATTAGTTAATTTGCATACCTTTTATACTAAGTAGAGGGCTTGTCATTTGCATGTTTTTATTTGATTTTTGTGAAGATCTATATTGATTATAAACCTTAATCACTTCAAATAATGCCAAATCAATCAAAATTCAAATCATGTCAACTTTCCCAAGTCAAATTTCCTAAGTAAAAAACTCAACTTCAAAAATTCAAAGTCAAATAATAAGTCAAATCAATTCATATCCAAATTCAAAATCCAACCTTCAAAATTCAAAATTCAAATCAATTTAACCTTTCAAAGTCAATTATTTAAGTCAAATCATGTCAACTTCCCTAAGTCAAATCAAGCCAACTTTCTTAAGTCAAACAAAGTTAACTTCAAAAATTTAAAGTCAACATCAATAGTTAAAGATAATCAAAAGGCAAATGTTAACTAAAGTCAAACTTTTAATAATAAATCAAACATCTAAGTGTACATTAAGTCTAACATTTTAAAAGAGCAAAGTCAAACATTAAAACACAATAATTCAAGAATTACAACAAAACTAAGTCAAATATCCAAAGTCAAAAAACATAAAAAAATCAAATATCAAAGCAAAACACCTTCGAAGAAGCATATAATTCAAGAATCAATGAAGAAAGTTACTCAAAATTTGATTCTAATCCAAAAAAGTTGACTTAAAATTAATTCAAAAGTCTAGATCATCTAACATCCAAATTTTTTTTAAAAAATTAAATTTTTTTCAAGTTGAAGTCAATTCAAATCATAAATCCAACTTCAAAACAAAGCAAAATAAACTTTTAGCACAATTCCTCATTACATGTGAAGTAGAACTAGCTATAATCCTAACTTTGTTAATGATTTTTATGGAAACCTATTTCATTTTGACTAAAACCAAGAAGTACATAATCATTTACACTCTAAGGGAGGCGTGGATGTAATTATTCATGAATTTGAAGCCAACACTGATTTACCCATAATGGACCTGAGAAGGGCCTAATTCGAGGAACAAATTTTTTTAAAAAAAAGATGAAATCATTTTGTGATAATTAGAAGTAGGTGCTAAATTTATTATAGGCTATGCCCAAAAAAAATTGTAATACTTTATTCATGCACCAAAAGTGGAGGTACTAAAACAACATTGAGACAAAGCTTATTCTAGTCATGACCAAAATACAGAAACAATATTGTTCAAAATCCAAATCCAATCTAAGTCCTCTAGCAAAGGGAAAGAGGCCCATGTAGATCCATACCTTAGGATACTAATAAGGTTATTATAAATTAATTACAAAATGTGAGACAAACACTTGCTACTTTGGCTTCTACCTTAAATACCATTCAATCCAACACAAAATAATGATAAATCCTACCAATCAATAACAAATATCATTTAATGAGTAATAAATCCCAACCAATCAACAAAAAATCCTATCCAATTAGTAGTAAGTTTTTTCAAATCAAAGAATCCCATCTAATCAATAGTAAGTCTCATATAACTAGCAAATCCCACTTAACCAACAATAGATTCCTATCAATAGGGTGATTATTTCCACTAAATCCACCAAAAACATATTTATTCCCACCAAGTCTTACTCTAGCCCACCAATTAATCATAATCCTAATCAGCATTTTTACACACATTAGTATGCATCACAATAATATCAAAACACTTCAAATGCTCAAGAGTGGTAGAAAATGAAGGATGCTCTTCTAAGACTACAAATAGGGAATCAAAGTAAAAAGTTAAAATTTGAGGAAATATGTCCTTATCCTTTTGACAAGAATATTCTATAAGTCCTTTCCCCCCTTGATTTTGAGGCACTATAATTTGATAAAAATAAAGGGAAAGGGGATCAAGTGAACTCATCAAATAATTCTCTATGACATCTGAAGAAGTCACATTCAATGACATCTATGTACCTATATTATTTTCATGGAGTTTGGGCAACCAATACCTAGAATGGTTCTTCAGTTGCCCAAAGGATTGGTCACTAATTTTGATGACATATTAGAACACTTGTGAAGCATTTCTCATATAACATGGAATATGAGTTGATAATATTAGACCTTTAAAACTTAAAACAATGAAGTGGGGAGACATTTTTAACTCTTTTACAATGATGGAGAAGTTTGGCCAATATATTTCCTCATTCTATCCTAGAAAAACATCTAGCTACCACTTTTACTTAAAATCTAAATCCAAAAATAGATTTTCATTTATGATTACAATGTGTAAATACATTTGATGAAATCATCAAAAAAGGTGTGCAAATTAAACAAACACTTCTTGAGAAAGTATTGATCAAAATATACTCTAGGGACTCTTCAAATCAACCTTGAGCTCATATCCAATCACAAACAAAAAACCCAAATTTTTTAATAATAATAAAATGTCATGGTGATGAAGTTACAGATTCTAAGCATGTACAAAGTGTTCACTGAAAACATGTCCAAAATGTCCAATCTATGCTAGTAACCACTTTTAAAAGAGCACCACCTAAAACATAATATCTATGAAGGACATTATACCCTCTTGGATAACTATTATTGGTTATCTTTCAAAAGTTGGTTGATGCAAACATGGTTGTATGGCCTATCATTAAGCCTTTTGAAAAAGGTCCACCCAAATCAACATGGTACAAAGATAATGAATATAGTGATTATCACAAAGTCAAAGGTCATGTAATACATATATGTATGTAAATCAAGAATTACATTCAAGATATGTTTGACCATGAATAAATTTATCTTGATATTAATGCATCATCATCTGATCAGAATATGGGAATATTAAAGACCCATTCCCAAAGCATAGTAAGAATAATAAAAATAATTAGGGTAATCAACAAAAACAACATCGTGATCAAAATCAAATTTAAAACTCATGAACCAAATGCATTGATTAATAAAATGTCCAACACAAATATGATAACATTGTGTAGCATCATGGATAATCATGTTGTCACTATCAATATTAATTCCCATCATACTCCAAACACCAATCAATGTGTTAGGATGAATATATTGAGACCTTATCCATCACCATATATTAATCCTAACCAATCTTGATAATGTGTTGTTACTACTCGATGATAAAAGGTGGTTATCCAAGTCATTCTACATTAAAATATAATAATTAAGTATAATATGCCCCTTATAAATCAAAACTATCCACATCCTCAGCTGAAAAAAGCCATATGAATTTATTAAACAATTGGAATAACCATAACATTGATATCCATCTTGGATATTCTATGAACATCCACTATCTATAAGGATATTAGGTACAATATTCTCTAATAGTAAAAGGTCCCTACATATATTATCCCTTCATAGTTTTAGGTACTTGTAGGACATTTGTCCTTGGGGCAACAAATGACCTTTGACCCAAGTGGCATTTCACCTATAAGTCCATCCCATAATGACCCTCTTTATATTGTGGTAATTATTTCAAGATATAAACTTAAAACTTTAATCATATACTATGGATCTAATTTATACATTTACACAATCAAGTTGGCTAGACATTTAGGGTACTTAAATGCAGATTTACTGAAAAGCATCATTACAATCAAGGCTTATGATAACATAGAAATAGAATCAACTAAAACCATTTATGTTATCAAAATTATTGGGATTTTTACCATTAAATTATTTTACATGTTATTGTCATTGAACTATTGTATAACCTCATTCTTGTAAGTCCATGGATTCATGATACATGTGCAATACCATCCACTTTGCAACAATGCCTTAAATTCTCACATGTTGGTATGGAAGTCAGAATCCTTGGTGATAAAAAACCTTATCAATGTTGTAAGATGATTTAATTTTAATATTATAATTCCCATCATTATCCCATCTTAGAGTATGCCCTAAAAAGGGATAAAAATGTGTTTCTTGAAATTCCTAAATCATCTTACGTTCATTCAGACAAACTTGCATCCACATACAATAATTCACATCCACATGCATCATCACACTTTATAATAAAAGATAAAGGTTGTGGGTAATATGAAGTTAAAGACACTTTTCACATCACCAAACTTCCCGCATCCCCTAAAACCCATGACAGACCCAAAACCATTTGGCACAAAAAAGTTGATTCTTATAAAATGAGAGCCTTTTCCTTCAATAAAAATGATCTATTAGACCAAGAGCATATCAATGATCCTAGAGAATCTTGGTTAAAAGTGATGGCTTTGCTTTGTGTTATCAAAGTAAAAAATTTCCCATTCCCATAAAATATTAGAGCATCAATCTTACAAAGGAAAAGGCTTGGGGGTAAATGAATAATAAATTCTTAAACCAATTCCCCCTACTAAAAAAATGGAAATAGAGGCGTTGGATTCAAACCACCTGGAGGTGACCCCTCTGATCTAAAAAGTGATGAAACTATGATATATAATGATGAATTTTATAATATCAATATAAATTAATTTTATAGTATCCATGATGAGCTTGCCAACACTAACCATTTTAATAACAATGTTGTCCTTACCATCCACCTAGACCTCCATTATCTTGAAGTCATTAACTGGGACCAATACGATTGCATACCATGAGATGTATTATAGAACAATAATACTATTAAATTTTTCTTATTACTTCATGATGGTATCCCACTTGGGGACCATAATAAGGTATTTTAAATTAATTTGGACTCTACTACCTACTTTTGGGATCAGGTGGCCTTCCTCAATTAGAAAAAATTAATAAAATCAAGAATTAATGTCCTCTAGTGAAAACCTCTTTGAGGCATTATTGGACAATAAAAAAATGTAAAAATGAATATGTGTTTAGTGGTGAAAACCTTTTCAAGGTGTTGATGGATGGGGAAGTCCACTCTCTTCATGAGGAAGCACAAAGTTCTCATAGTCCAACAATCAACAATGGAGTAGACCTTAGTCCTATTGAGGAAAAAACATTTGAATAATTGGTACAAGAATTTTTTAATACATTTCAAAACTAGCCTTTTCCTAGGATGAATGATTCATATTCTTATTTTATGGGTGATCTTGACAAACTATTTGAGCCACAATTAGATGAATAATATAAGCTTCCTTTGGTGCCAATAATGTTAGAAGATGGTTCCACACTTCTTGTGGATGACACCATTGATGTTAACATCAATATTAAATATAATCCTCATATCATAAAGCTAAATGCCTATATCATAGAGGAAGAATTTTATCTCATCATTCCCATCATAAAATAATTCATCAAAAAAATTTAATGGCCATATGTTGGCATGCCTGGCCTAGACCCATATTTAGTGGTCCATCATCTTGTGGTGCATCCTAGCACCAAACCTATCAAATAGAAGTTTCAAAAAATGCATCCACATGTAGAAATATTGGTCAAGAAATATTGAAAAACTCTTAGAAGCAGGATTTATAAGACCAATTTAATATTACAAATGGATTCCAATATAATCCTTATCAACAAGAATCCCATAAACATTCATCTTTGCACATATTTATAATATATTAACAAGGATTGTTTTAAATTATATTTTTCCCTTGCCAAACATTGATATGATCATCAATTATACAATAGGTTATAAAATTGTATCACTCATGGATGGATTTTATAGTTACAATCAAATCTAAATAACACCTAATGATCAACATAACATAGTGTTCACCACTCCATGGGGAACATTTTATTACCAGGTCATGCCTTTTGGCCTTAAAAATATAGGTGATACTTGTCAAAGATCTACAATAGTTATATTTCATTATATGATGCATGATATTATTTAATATCATGTAGATAAAATCTTGGGAAAATCCAAAACAATAATTGAACATCTAGTGATTTTGTGTAAACTATTTGAGTAGATCTGAGAATACAAGGTTTATCATAACCCCAAGAAATGTGTTTTTGGGGTCATATCAAGGAAAATCTTAGGATTTATAGTATCTCATAGAGGCATTGAAGTATATACAACCAAATTAAATGACATAACTAACATGCCTCTTTCATCAAATTAGGGTTAATTTTAGTGGGTTATATTAAAAAATCCTTGGAGGTTCTCAGGCAAATTGGATTCGTAATGGTGGTGAATAAATTTAGGAGGTAATTAATTGTGCAAGTGGATCAAATGATAGATTATAAAAATCAATATTTTATGAATACAAATAAATATAATTACATATTTTGATTTTTCTAAAAAATTATGCAATTTCAAAAAAATCATTGAAATCTGAGTTTGTATGTAAAGGTTAGGGCCTCGAAAAGTTGGCTAATTGATAGTGCACTTACTAATAGACATTTACATGATGATTATGGACATTTGAATGATTTTAAAAAGCATTATCACATATTTATGACCATACACATGATTTTTATGGCCTTTGACATCATGCAAATGGTCATTAGCATCATGCAAATGTTCATCGGCAAGTGCATTGTCAACTAGCCAACTTATGGAGGCCATAACTTTTGTATACAAACTCAGATTGTGATGATTTTTTTTAAATTGCATAAATTTTTAGAATAATTAAAATATTTAATAATATTTATATTTTGAATGTTTTTTATATCATTTTATATTCTAGATGAGTGATATTAAAATATATATGGTCATTGGCAAATGCAAATGACCATCGATATATGCAGATATGCAGATGGCTGCCGACATATGTAAAAATCCATTGATATATGTAATGATTGTCTACATGTGTGATGTGAGGCAAATTTACCTATATTTCCTTTTGATATACTAGTAAAAAATATTTATATGAATGAAATTATTTTAAATAGTAAGTGATCTAACCCTAAAACTAACTTGTATCCAATAAATTTGGGTGATTCCAGGCTCTTCAATACCCAAAAATCACAAAATATAGATTTATAAAACTAGCATATTCATTAATTAATGAAGATTTTCCACTAAAATTTTCCCTGCATCAAATCTCAAATATCTACATAGTTTACAAGGAAAGATCTAGACTATTCATATGGTTATTTCATTACTAGATATTCATTATCATCTATTTACTCATCTCCTTAAAAAGGGTATAAAATTTCATTAGAACACTAAATTTTATAAATATTTTGATCAAATAAAATAATATTTGGAAAATTTGCCTATGTCAGCTCCTCTAACACTAGGACAACTATAGTTACTTTACATTTTAGTCACTCAATGTGCCTTTAGGACACTTTTGGCTTAGTGCGATGAAAATGGAAATGAATGGGAAATTTAATATTTGATCCTAAATTTAGTGTAATATGAGCATAATTATTCCTCCATCGAAAAGGGTTACTTATTGATAATATTTTCATCTCATAAATCACAGCATTACATACTGAACACTAATACTATCCTCATCACCAAACTAGATCTATTAAAGTATTTTATCTCAAAAGTAGCTCTGATAGGCTACATGTAAAATTGGGTTATGTTATTAAGTGAATTTGACATTGAAAATACAAATCAAAAGTCTGTTAATGAGAAATTCCTTACTGATCAACTTATATAAGCCTCATTGGCCGAGACACAACCATTCATTATGGGATTTCTTGATGAGTCCATCCTGACCTGAGTTATAATAATGGAATCTCTATTTTGATGGTTCCTTCACATCTCAAGGATTAGGGGTAATAATTTTTGTTGTAACTCCATTAGGAGATATTATCCCTAAGGCACTTAATATTAGTTTTCCATGCACTAACAAAATTTTAAAATATGAAGCTCTCATCATAGGTCTTTGCCTCACCATTCAATGGAGTATTTGGTAGTTTTATATATTTGGTGATTCTTAGTGCATCATTAATTAGGTTATCAATCAATATTAGATGAAGGATGATAATCTCATACCCTAAAAAATAATGGTTGGTAGTCTTAAATAGTACTTTGAATATATCTAGTTTGAGTAGGTAGCACAAACTAACAATATATCAATAGACACCATGGCCACTATTGGGTCACTTCTATAAATGTCCTCCAATGTCTAATAATATCAATTTTTGATTATCTCATTATACCAACATATGATCATCTATATTTAGAAATCATATGTCAAATTTGTGATCCTAATACCCCTTAGTACCACAACAATTAAACCTACCTTCATGAGCATACCCTTCCACATGATATATCTCGAGCCCAACAAAAATATTTCATCCATAATACTTCCAAATACACCTTACTTGATGGTATGCTTTATCATAGGGGTTATTATGGGACACTACTTTATTGTTTAAATTTGAGAGAATTAAATTTAGTTATCCAAGATGTTCATAATGGTATCTGTGGGTCCCATACTAGTGGAATGGTCATTTCTAAGAAATTCCTTCACATAGGGTATTATTGACTAACCACAAAAAAATGATGCATGCACCTATGTCAATAAATGTATTACTTGCAAGAAGCATGGTGATTTGATTCAGATTCCATCATAGGCTTTGAAACCAATCATAACTCTTTATCCATTTTCAATGTGGGGACTTGATCACATAGGGAAGATAAATCCCATCTCATGTGATAGCTATCAAAATATTCTAACTGCTATCAAATATTTTAAAAGGTGGGTTGAGGCTTCTTATGCCCTTAACTTATAATACATCTAGGGATATGTATGGTCAACTCATGGCTTACATAATTTCATATTATCTTATTATATTTCTCTATGTTCTTAGTATAGTTGGCCTATGGAATAACCATGGCTAAGTAGAGTATATATAGGAGGTAGTTTATCATCATATTATGAATTATGTTTTTATTTCATTATTATGGAGGTTACTCCCTCAAAGTGGCTCAGTCATAATATTCAAGTATTTTATTCTTTTACCAATTATTGTTATGGATCTACTTATTCTATTCTTAATTCTATGACATATTATTTTATTTTTGAAAAACATCTAAGTAATTTCATTACAAGTTTTATCAGAGCTTTGATTTGGGAAAGGTTTTGTGATGCAATTTTTTCTATATCTGGTGTCTTGAACATGAGAAGGTCAAAAAAAATAATTTGTGATCTAGGAAGAATTGAATTTTTTTTTCATTGTAATTTTTTTCATGGATTTTTTTACAAAAAAGAAAAAAAATGAAAAAAAAGTTTGGATTTTTTTACCTTGGTGCAAATTAATAGTCATTATATTTTTCTCTATGAGATGATCACAATGATATATTCTACCAATACACTTTTTTAGGATGAAATTTTCACCCTTGTGCACATTAACAGTCATTAGATTTATCTTAGCAAGGTGATCACAATGGTATCATCTATTGATACACCTTTTTTCTAGGTTGTAACCCTCCTAGGGTTTGTGCATGGTTTGGCCTAACACTCATGAACATAAGAGAGGGAAATAAATGCCTAAAACTCCTCACAAGGATGACATGGGGTTAGAAACTTTTGATTTGAGTATTTTTTAGGTAGTTTGATAATTTAGGTCAGAGTTTCATGGCATGGCATAGAAAGATGATCTAAATGTGGTTAAAGGGGACCTCAAGAGGATGAGAGGGGACCTAAAAGGATTTTAGGATCAATTATAACAAATAATTGGGAAATTGGCCAAATTTTTATCTTAGCCATTAAAAAATAACCCTTCACCACTCTATATTAGTTATCCTCCTCCAAAAAATCACTACGTCAATCATGGTATGAAGACATTGTTACCAAAAGTGGACCTATGTAATTTTTATGGTAACGATTCACTCACATGGATTATTCAAATTGAAAATTTTATTTGATCTACATCAGACCCCCTATTCAAAAAAGGTGGTCATGATCTCTCTATATCTAAAACCTAAGAATTTATTTTGGTATCTCTAGTTGTGTGGTCAAAATAAAAAGAAGGGTGTTCCAGTTTCATGGTTGGTATTTTTTGAGGAGTTACAGATCCACTATCATAATAATTTTTTTTAAAACTACTTCACTCAAATAGCCAAGTTAAACTAAACTAAGACTATAAATTATTACATTTATCAATTTCATAATCTCTCCTTATGTGTGGTAGGCATCACTAAGAAAAATCTAAATGACTTATTTTTGGGTGGCCTCAAAGATAGCATCCAATTGGAGGTTTATATGTTTCATCCCAATAATATATATGAAGCCATACCAAAGGCATGTGTAGCTAGGGAAAAAGAGATGATCAAATTAAGACTTTTCAATAATGTTCGTGAATGCACCTTCCCAACACCATCATTTTTGTAGCCTACTAGATTGGCACCTCAACAAATTTAAGAAAATCATGCAAAAAGTTTATGTTTTGGTTGTGATAGAAAATGGAACAAAGGATGTCAATGTGATGTAAAAAAGTTATTTTACATTGAAGGTTCTAATGAGGAGGAAGATGATGATGAGGATTCAGGGATAGGTTTGGAAGAACTTGAGGATGAATCTAAAGATTCTCAACCTAATTTTTCCTATCATGCACTTTTAGGAATTATTACTCCATAAACTCTTAAGGTGGTGGGTTTATTGAAGAAACAAAAGGTTATTATGTTAATTAAATATGGGAGTACACATAACTTAATCAACATTAAGTTTGATACTCATTTGAACTACTTCATTTACCAAACTCCAAAAAATTTGGTCATGATTGTAGATGGTGGTACCATCAACTGTTATGGAAAATTCCATAGCATTAAGATTGCTATGGGAGATTACCTGTTACATTCCCATATGTTTGTTATTCTCATAGGAAGAGTTGACATTATTTTGGGAGGCATTGAATTGCCAATTTGGGCACTATTGAGATGAATTTGTAGGAACTATTCATGAAGTTCCATTCAAAAGTAGAACCTTTGACCTACATGGCTTATAGGCTAAATATCCATAATTAGTTAGTTCCCATTAGATGATCAATATTATAGAAAAAGGTGTTGAGGGATTTTTGGCATGCTTATTTTCCATATACATTTAACTAACCAAGGATTCTACACATCTTGATTTGTAAAGGGTGTTGGATGACCATTATATTGTTTTTGGTGACATGCCAAAAGCAATTCCTATATGTTTCACACATGATCATGCCATTAGGCTCATTTTGGTAAGTACACCATTCAACATTAAACCCTACATGTATCCCTATGCCTAGAAGAGTGAAAATGAAAATATGGTATAGGATATGTTGGAGAAAAGAATCATTCAACATAGTCAAATTGAATATTCCTCCCTTGTGGTCATGGTACATAATAAGAATGACACTTAGAGCATGTGCCTAGACTACAAAGAACTCAATAAATACACCATCAAAGATAAGTTTCCTATTATAGTCATTAATGATTTTCTAGATGAATTTCATAGTTTAGTTTATTTTACCAAGTTAGACCTTTGCTTTGGGTATCATCATGTTTTAATCCATAATGAAGACATACTTAAAATAGCTTTTAGAACTCATGAAGGATATTATGAATTTATGGTCATGCCTTTTGGCCTCACAAATGCACCATCTACATTTCAAAGTTTGATAAATATTTTTTTTTAGACCATTTTTTAGATATTTTGTATTGGTGTTTTTTTATGGTATCCTCATTTACAACAAAAATTGGGAAGACCATTTAAAGCATGTAAAATAGGTAATTTCAATTTTACAACAACATCAACTTTATGCCAAAACTTTAAAATGTGTTTTTGGTGTCCAAGAGGTGGATTACTTGGGTTATCTTGTTTCAGATGAAGAATTGAAAATTAATCCTAAAAAATCCAAGTGATGGTGGAGTGGTAGGTTCCCAAGACCCTCAAGAACTTCTAAAGATTTTTGGGGCTAATTGGTTACTATCAAAATATTATCAAAAAATATTGTAGTATTTCATCCCCACTTACCTCTTTGTTGAATAAATACTACTTCCATTATATTGATTCATCTACCAAGGCATTTTAACAATTAAAAATGGCTATGTGCCCAACTCTAGTTTTGGATACTCTTAATTTTCAAAGACTTTTATTATGGAGTGTGATGCATCAAGATATGGCATGGGGGATGTAATCATGCAAGAAGGTAGACCACTATAATTTGAAAGTTGCCAACTGAAGGGAAAAATAGGCTCATACCAATCTATGAGAAAGAGATGATGGCTATTCTACATGCAGTCAAGCAATGGAGACCTTACCTAATAGGTCATCACTTTTAGGTAAAGAATGATCATGACAGCCTCAAATAATTTTTGAAACAACAATTATCATTTTAAGAACAAAAAAATGGGTGACTAAAATGTTAGGATATAATTTTTAAATAATATATAATAAATGAAAAGATAATGTGGTGTTAAATTCCCTTTCCTAGTGGGATGAATTAGTTGAGGCATTGTTAAGCACCATAACCATGTGACAGATAGACTGGCTAGAGGAAGTAAAATCAGAGTGGCAGAATGACAATACTACCAAGGAATTGATTTATAATCTTTAGTAGGGTTATGATGAATCTAAAAAATTTACATGTAAGGGGAATAAATTATGGTATAAAGATAGATTATACCTCTATAAACATTTTCTCCTCAAACATAGAATTCTTTAGGAACTTAATGCCTCTCCACTTAGAGGTCAATCTAGATTTTTAAAAACATATCATAGAATTAAGCAAGATTTATTTTGGAAAGGACTCAATGGGGATGTTTATAAATATATGGATGAATTAATGGTATGTCAATATAACAGAGGTGAAATCATTAAGACCCTAGGTCTTTTGCAGCCTTTATCCATCCCTAATCAACATTGGGAGGAGATTTCTATGGATTTCATTATTGAGTTACCATGGTCTGAGGGTAAAAATATTATCATGGTAGTTGTGGATCTACTCACCAAGTATGCTCATTTTTATTCCTTATCATAGCCATTTGTTTCTACTATAGTAGCTTTTGCTTTTATTAATATAGTTCAAAAATTACATGGTACTCCAAAGATCATTGTAAGTGACCGAGATATCATATTTACTAGTAATTTTTGGAAAAAATTATTCACATGTTCGGGCACCCAGTTGGCTCATATCTCATCCTATCATCCTCAATATGATGTAAAAATAGAGGTAGTGAAAAAATTTCTAAAGGGGTATCTTCATTGTTTTGTTTTTAACAAGCAGGACAAATGGGTTCATTGGTTCCACTTGATGAATGGTGGTATAACACTTATTTTCCCACTTCTTCTAAAATGTCTCACTTTGTGTAATTTTATGGGTATCACCCCCCATCTATCACTTCAACCTTGATGGTGCATCCCAAGTTTTGAGATATTAAGGAACACATTCACCATCAATAGAAGGTACTAGTTAGTTTGCAAGAGAATTTAGCAATGACACAAAATAGAATGAAGCAACAATCACATCAACATCATAGTGAGAAACATTTTAACATAGGTGATTGGGTCTTTGTGAATTTGTATCCATATAAGTATATATCTTTGAGACATTTAAAAAAGGAAAACAAGCTATCAACTAAAAATTATAACCCTTATCAAATCTTGCAAAAAAATGGTAGTGTAGCTTACAAATTAGAATTACCTCCATTAACTTGCATACATCTAGTATTCCATGTATCTTACTTAAAGAATGTAATTGGACATAGATTTTACACTTAGACTAAGCTACCTAAATTTAATGAAGAAGTTTGAGTCATTCTAAAGCCTAAAGAGATCTTTCACACACACACACACACACACACACACACACACACTAAGCAACTATGGACTAAAATGATTAAGGAGTATTTGATCAAATGGAAGAATATACATTATGAAGATGCAACATGGGAGGATGAAGTGTTCCTATAGAAACATCCTAGTTTGATTCAACATTGAGGATAATATTGTTATAAATGGGAGGGGCATGCTACACCCTTAACCTATAGTGTGTCTAGGGATATGTGTGGCCAACTTGTGGCTTACATACCTTCATATTATCTTATTAAATTTCTCTATGTTCTTAGTATGGTTGGCCTATGTAATAACCATGGATAATTAGAGTATATTAGGAGGTAGCGGTTAGTATTTTATCATCATATTATGAATTTTTTTCTTATTGAATTCTTGCGGATATTTCCCCCTCAAAGTGGCTCAGTCATAATATTCAAGTATTCTAATCCACCAATTATTATTGTGGATCTACTTATTCTACTCTTAGTTCTATGATATATTATTCTATTATTGTGAATCATCTAATTAATTTCCTTACAAGCCATTCTCATCACCTATGTAATTAAGAATTAAATTTAGAAATCCATCCTTAGTCACCTAATTTGATGTTATAGCATTTCCTCTTATATATTTTTTTACAATGAAAATTATTTAAAAAATAAGGATGTAAAGACATTATGTTCCCAATTCCATATCAAACACATAAGATCTACTACTTATTATCCCCAAGGAAATAGCCAAACCAAGTGGTAAAATCAAACCATTGTTAAAATACTCAAAAAAATTATCAATGATGTTGGTTGTGATTGGCACTTGTAGATTTTTATTGACTTATGGGCCTATCCTACCAACATTTATACCCCAACAAGTGCAACACCATACTCCATGGTCTTTGGATCAGAATCCATCATCCTTATTGAGATAAAGTTACTTTCCCTTATATTTAAATGAAGGATCTTATTGATGATGAGTATTGAGTAGCTAGGCTACAAGAGTTGTAACTCTTGGATGAAAAATGGGATAGATACCCTAAATCACCTCAAATCATATTAGAATTAGCTACACCAAAAATATGATAAATGTATCAAACCCCAAGAGTTTTAAGTTGGTGATACCATGATAAAATTAAAAAAAATAACACCAATGCAGATCGATAAAATAAAGGTAAGTTTGAGCCTAATTGGTTCGGTCTATACATCATAATAATTAAATATTGATCTAGTGCTTACCAATTAGATACAAAATATGGGCAAGATCTAGATGAGTCCATGAACATAATACATCTTAAGTGTTTTTATGCTTGACACATCAAAGCATTGTCTATGAGTACCTTGATGCTTTGGGGTGGTTTTACATCCTTTCATATCCTTTCACTCATCCATATCATTATCCCAACATCCTTTTACCATTTTGACCTTGATGGTGATTGACAAGCACTATAGGATACAATAGATTTTTTAGCATTAGAACATGATAGCATCCTTGAAATACAACATTAGAGCATAACAGGGATGGTTTCTATACCTTGAAATCCTTGATGAGATTTATTTAGCTCCATCCATTTTCACATCCTATGTCACCCCTAGTGGAAGCTCATATCCTTTCATATCTTTTACATCCTCCATCACTTTCTGAATTTATTGTCAGAGTTAGTTTTCATTTGCTAGTAACTCATTGTATACACATTCACCCAATTCTATTGTATTTACATTTGGTTTTATTTGTATAAATAGCCATTTGTCCTTTTATTGATTAAAATCCTAAAAATAAGAAAATCCTTAAAAATAAAAAAAAATCTAGAAAATACCAAAAAGAGATACAAAGCCATAAAATCTTTTTATAGTTTTTCATATTATTCAACATTAGACCCTTCTATTACTTCTATTATGGCTAAGGTCATTGTAATTTTAGTGGAGTATGTCACTTGTCCATTTTGTTCTTATGCACTTTCACATTTTTTGGGGGTTAGTTTAATCTATTAACCATATTTTATTAGCATCACCCATTTCATCTTCCCTAAGGGAAGAGCTACGTTGGCCTTAGGTTTACATAGATCATGTAGGTAATACTTATTTACATGGGGTTTCTGAGGACAACTCAACCCATCTACCTATGTTCCGCTATTTTTTTATCATCTTACAAATCATCAACAAGTCCTTGTATCATCATTTTCATGTCTATCCATTTAATCAAGTTGATTCATTCACTCATCTAATTTAAAACTTGTAAAATTTTATCCCCTACACAAGGTAAATGCTCAGGGGAAAATCAAGCATGTGATTTCTTACATGAATTAACACAATGGTGTTTTCTCTTGTTATTTTACTATCACATGTTGTGTATGTGTGTGTGTGTGTTTGTTTATTTTAATTGTTGAGTCTTGACTCAGTTCAAATGCATCAACAACATCAACATGATATTTCATATCATGGTACATTCCATCATGTGTTTATCCTTGAGTTATTCTATATGTAAATGGCAATCATGTTATCATGGCTTCCTACAATCATGTTATCATGGTGAATCTTGTCAAATGCTAGATCAAAAATAAAGTTGAAAATTATATGTGGATATTTTTTTAATGGTAGTAAATACCCTTGAAAAAAGTATCCACATCATCATAATCTATTAATATTATCTATTTACATCATAATGATTAAGTGTGCTAACATGATCGAAACAAAAAAATCATATACATCTATCAACATCAAGGCATCATAATTAGATATATCTCATATAATCAAATATCACCATGGATCACATCATTTTCTATACATGAATATCAATTAAGGAACATGAGTAATAAACACAACAATAATCATTTATCATTATCATTTATACATGTGCTAAAAATCATAATGTCAAACATCATAATTTCACATCATATCCATGATCAACATCAAAATTAAATCACATCATAACATGAGTAGTAAATTGACATACATACACCATCATCATCACATCAAATCAATATATAAATCTACCCATCATCATAAAATCAATCACACATCGAATGTAACCAAGAGATCAAAATAGACTAGCCATCAAATAAATAATATCAATAAAATGTCCATATATACAAAAAAGTAATCATATAAAAAATATCCATCTCTACATCATAAGTACGTGCAGAATAAAAAATGATAGAATAAAAAAATTTATAATCATCTCTATCTAACCCTCTAGAGATAGACTCCTTCAAGGTGGTCTCTATCTAGATCTCTATTAAATTTATGGTTATGTCAAACTATGAGGCAGTGTTATATGGGGTGGTTCCATGGTACCTATTGTCCATGATAAAGTGATCTCTAAGAGGTTTTCATCCTCACTATCCTAAAGGATCTCCCTGATGTCCTACTAGTGTGTTCCTAATAAGATGGTTACCCATGAATAATTAGCACTACACCCTCATATAAGCTCCTATAATAACTCAACTAACTCATCACTCTCATCATATCTGATAAGGCCTTAGATAGGCCCTACTAAGTCATAATCTATTTAGTTATATTTCGATCACCATGGAGCCTTAGTGCCTATACTTGTGTTGAATCATGCTTTGTGTGTAATATTTGATTGTCCCCATCCTCTACAAGTTGTTGTATTAGTCTAGTCACCTCAACTGTCAACCATGCCACCTCAACGCTCAGCATGACAATCTATGTATCCTCCTTGGCTATTTTTGCCTCTATCTACCAAACCCATTCAACCAATCATACTATATTTTCTTATCTCATAGTAATATCCTCTTCCAAGTGCTTAATCAACATGTCTTCATTTGTTAATCTCACTCACTACATTAACCTAGCCTCATCCACTATGCCCTTGACTATTATAAACACATTTAGGTATACCTGATAGTTAATAGTATCCCTGACCATATCTAGCATCAATACTATGGGTAACTCCATTTTCATGTATAAAGACTTATTAATAATAATTATAGTGCATCCTTCACCATCCTTTTCTTGTCCTTGGCCCTTAACCACTCTCCTCTTAGAGCCTCTCTATCTATGTAGATATGGATATGCATGTATTTTAGTCTATGTCCTCCCATATAGCATGTGTGTTAATGGTATCAATGGTATAGTTAGTTGCATTAGTCTATGATAATCCATCAAGCTATATACCCATCAGTAACTCTAACATTTATAGCTCCACCTATAAAATCCTAGTCAATAGGTTTAACCATAGCCTAAGTAGTCACTACCTCTACTCTTGGCACTTGAGGACCCCACTACCCTATCTTTGAATATATGAGAAAACACATATAACCCCCTGATAAATTATACTAAAAAATAAACTACCACTATAACTGGTCAAGTCTATAAATCTCCACTATATACTCATGATGGCCTAAAATGTAGTAAAATATGGTCATAAACCTAAAATAATATTTTTTATCTAGACATAAGAAATGTCTTTGTAAATAAGGATGTTGGGTAACTTCCTCCTTTTCTAACTCATCAATATCTTAATGGTATAATTCCATGTCACCCTTATGTCTACATTGGCCCTCACCTATAATGACCTATCCAAATGCTACAGGCTCATCCTGAGACCTCTTTCATAATTGGCCTACTAGTCATTCAATGACTACAGGCACCTAAGATGATACCTATATAAGTGTTGAGGTGATAATGATCTATCCCCCATGGTAAGAAACCCTGTGTAAATACCTATAAATTTAGGCTAGGATAATGGGATCCCATGTAAAGATCATAGTCTCATTGAACATGTCTAAGATCATCTTACATAATCCTATGTGTAAAAATTGGTTTCTCTTGTCAAATAATAAAATGCCATTGAAAATTACCATCAACACCAGGGGAACCCTATCAATATTTAAATTAAATTTTAATGTATATATATCCACTAATCTATGCTACATCTTTATATCTATGATTCCAAATATCTACTTTAGTAAATATCATCGATCCCTTACTCACCAAGAGAGGCCCTCTCTATGGATTGTTATTCACAAAATATGTCAAACTTCCTCAAGTGTCATTGTTAGATCCTTAGTCGATAGGTGAAAATTGATAATCTCTAAGTGCCATCTCTATGATTTTAGTTTGTAACACTTGATCAACTCGAATCATTGGCATCCTGGTGACATACAATAATCTTACTACCTTTATTAGCCCCACCAACTCATCATCCCAAATATGCATATTTAAGAATATGTGTGATCACTGCTATCATGCAATGATCATGTAAACATGATATTTCAATCATAAATGTTAGCACAATTATTCATTTTTCTCATCAAATCAATCAAAAATATCAAATTAGTCAAAAAACATCCATCTCATAAAAAATAATCAACACTTTGGCAATTCTGCCACTTCACAAGGTGAAGTTCCTAATCCACAAGATGATTTTGTTATTTTGCACATGAATCCATCTCTCCTCAAGTTTTTTCCATCCATTAAGATGTTCCACCAATTTATATGACATTTTTGTCACTATGTGAACAATTTCATACTCTATACATGTTTCTACCATTTTGGCAATTTGACATGATTTTTTTTGTTTTTACCAATTTATGTCCAATTATGTTATTTTGTGGACATTTCTAAAAAAAATTGATTTCATTTCACTTTCACATTTCACCATTATATATTTTATTCCCTTATTTTTTAGACATTTTGTTGATTTGTAGATGATTCTATCATTTACACAGATGATTCTACCATTTTCATGGATGATTCCACCATGAAGGAAATTTTCCCCATGGTGAAATGACTATTGTTCCATTTACTAAGCTAATAAATGCATCTAAAAATAAAATTTTATCAAATTTTATCTTACCATTTGGATTTCCCATATGGTATTCAATACTCTCAAACCCACTCTCCAAGCTACTTGTAGAATGGAATGCATGCCATTTTCTACAAGGTTCTCGAGCACAAAACTAGATCTATGAATTTTTAAGGCTGAAGAGTGAAAATTAATTTTTTTCACCTCCCTAAGGTTAATTAATAACCCTAATTTAAATTTTATCCCTTCCCCTCTTTGCATTCGTTTTATACCCTCACTCAATTTTTCACTCCATTCATCATGTTTCTTCTCATTTTCACCAAAACCCTTCATTTTTTAGCTTATTCTAACTTGTTTCATATAATTTCCTTATTTTAAATGGCTCTATCCATTTAATTTATTTCTATCTGATCCCTCAAGGGGCCATCCCTTTCATATCATTTTTATCTGGGGCATATTTGTGATCATGTTTTTGACATTATTTCTTAAGACCTCCACTTCTAATAAATTTTGTAATTTTCAAATCACTTAGGGCATCCAATTATGCCTATTTTTAGGTCTTATAATTATTTTAAAGGTCATTACTTCACCAATATTTGACAACATCCTTTCAAATAGGGGAAAATGTAAACACCTCATTTGTTCAACTTTAGTGTCATCACTATTCACTGGATCACTTTCTTACATTATTGTACAAATTCACCCAAATTTTTTATAATCACCCCAAGTCATAAATTTTATCATCATTTTTATCCTAAATCACAATGGCATATCCTTAATCATGGTATTTCACCATATTATGTCATCAAATTCTTCAAGCGTATCTTAAATAAGGTTATCACTTAACAACATTTCCCATGGTCAATTAATCTATTAAATCAAATAAAATATTAAATTTTTCTAATCCTATAAAAATCATATTACATCACATTAGTTAATTAATTTTTGATAATTAACTAATCTCACCATAAATGGAAAATTATGAAAGGCACAATTACTATTTTTTCATAAACCAATAAATCATATTTTCCATCTCAAATTTATGATGTCATCAAAAGACCCACTTGAAAATTTAAAAATCATATTTATAAGTCAAAGTTTATTTTCCAAGGTGAATTAAAAATAATGATAAAAGTGTGTATTCAATGTTTATGTCATGATCTTACAGACTCCAAATCTTCTGAAATGGATTCCCTTACACGCTCCAAACTTTCATGAGTAGATCTATTACATGCTTTTACACACTCCAACCTTGGAATTAAATGAGATATAGGACCTCTTCTCATCCATTTATTTTGATCTTCATCCAATGATCCATAATCATTAACCAAAGCTATAAATAGAGGGATTCCTCTCCATTCTCAATAAGCTTATTTTGTGCAACTAAGTGTTGTTAATTTGTGAATCAAATATTCAACCCATATCATCAATTATCCAACCAAATAATCCATTTATAATGGGATTTGTTTCTTAATTATCTATGTGTCTCAATCCACCTTTGCAATTACATAACATTTAAAGTCATCCAAATTCACCAAGAGTGTAGAAAAAGGTATAACAAGTGTTTTTTTATGATTATAATTGAATTTATTTTGTATTGTTAAATATAAGGACACATGATTAGATTAATAATATATTTCAATTCTATTTTTATTTATGGTAACCAATACTAACCTTTGTTTCAAGATGTTACAATGCATAAAATATCTTTTCAAACTCAATACAACCATTATGAGTTCATAGTGATGCCTTTTGTCCTCACTAATGCACCTTCAAAATTTATGAACCTAATGAACAATTTCTTTCAATATTATTTAGATCAATTTATATTAGTTTTCTTAGATGTTATCTTAATATATCCTAAGAATGAGTAAGAACACAAATACCACTTGAGATTGGTACTATAAAGATTATGGCAGCACAAGTTATTTACCAAACTTATAATTTTTAATTTTATCAAAAAGAGATTAAATATTTAGGCCATATTATCTCCATGGAAGGAATTTCAATAGACTCAACAAAATTAAAACTATCAAAGAGTGGATTATATTAGAAAATATGCATGAGGTTCATATTTTTATAGGTCTTACTAGGTATTATAGATTATTTATGAAATAATTATATATAATATAGTATCCTATTAATTAATTTTAGCATAATGGTAATAGGTTTTAATAAACTCCCAAGCATGAATAAGCCTTCCAAAGACTCAAAAAAAATCCTTACTTCAACACCAATCCTACTAGTTTCTGATCCTAATGGATTTTTTAAATTATGAACAAATGCCTCACTAGAGTGGATTTAAGTATTTTTGACTCAAGATGGAAGAGTGGTGGATTATGAGACATGGAAATTAAATACAAATGAAAATAATTATCCACTACATGATCTAGAATTAACTACTATAGTTCATGCTATTAAAATGTGGAAGCATTCCCTTTTGGGTAAACTAGTTAAGTTATTGACTGATCATAAGAATATTGAACACTTATATACCTAAGACAATAAGAATGCTTGAAACATATAAGGATAAAAATTATTATGAATTTTGACATGGATTTTAAGTGTGTTAAGGGTAAATAGAATTAGGTGGCTAATGCTCTTAGTATGCGAGCTTCCATTACCAATTTTTGTGTCTCAAAACAGAATTAAGGGATGAACTCCTAGAACACCAAAAAAGAAGATGAATTTTGTAAAATATTAAGTTTGGAACTTACTAATGTTATAGTAGATATTAAATCTATTAATTTCACCTCAGATTTTTATGGCTTCTTAAGTTTCCAGGCCAATTTTTTTTCAAAATAGGGTAGCGTTAGAGAATTTTTTTTCAACAATTTCATCTGGCTCCCCATTTTTCACATCTAAATTTTATAAATATGAACCATGAGTTATAATTTTTCCATTTTTGGCAAAGAATGAATAAAAATGTATCTCAATTTGTAGAATAGTGTTTGGAATGACAATGAGTGAAATATGAACATTTCCATCTCGGAGGTCAACTATACCCCATGATATTCCTATGTATAAGTGGGCAATCATAATTATGTATTTTATCACTAGTTTTCCAAATTAAAAGAATAAACATAATACCATTCTAGTGGTTGAAAAAAATAAAAAAGTTTCCCATTTCACTCTAGGAAATCTCTCAAATGATGTTGTCATTCTAGTAAAGACATTTGTCAAAGAAGTAGTTTGCCTTCACAAAGTGCTTGAATCAATTATACATGATAGGGATGAATGGTTTACATCATAGTTTTTGAAAACCTTAATGTCAATTTCTAGTACAAGGTTGAAATTTAGATCTTTGTATCATCTTGAAATAAATGGTCATATATAAAGAGTTAATCTAGTGATAGAAAACATGTTATGTATGTATGTGATGGATCAAGATTATAAGTGGGAGGATTATTTACATGTAGTTGAATTTGCATATAATAATACCTACCATACATTTATTAATATGGAACATTTTGAATCTATTTATGGAATAAAGTACAAGACTCCCCTTAGTTGGGAAGGTTTAAAAAATAAAATCATTTCAAGTTTGGATCTAATCCGTGAGTATGATGACCAAATGGTACTCATTAAATAAATCTTAAGGCAAATTCATATAGATAAAAGAGTTATGTAGATATACCTGAGGAATTTCATGTTGGAGACAAAATTTTCTTAAGGGTTTAACTACATAAAAGTTTAGCAAAATCTAGGAAAGTGTCAAAATTTACTCCTTGGTTTGTGGGACCCTTTGATATTCTACACAAAATCAACACAGTGTGACTACAGACTGGCCTTACCACCCTTTATTTCTAATATCCATGTGTCATTACTTATAAAATATATATTCGATGCCACTCACCTTATAAATAGGTAGAATTTGTAAGTAGATGATGGAGTGATCTTCAACATAGAGTTGATTTAGATCTTAGTTTGTCATAATATTAAGTTGTGTAGTAAGGATATTTAACATTTATTTGTCTAATGAGACCAAATAAATGAGAGAAGTGTTACTTGGGAAAATGGGAGTTTTTTTATAGTAATTTACCTCATATTCTTAGCATCAGGATGCTACTTTATTAAGAGGGGAAAGGTGTCATATCCCTATTTTTGGAACCTTAATTTTCTTATTGTAATAATTGCCTAAGGACCTTAATATAATCATGAGGACACATAATAGTCTCTTTACTTTATGGAAATATGATAAAACAATCATGTTTCTAGGATGGATTTAATGAAATATCAAATCTTTTGATACAAGTTATTGTTTATAATTTTTAATTAATTATGCATTATTTTTTATCAATTTTTTGTATGTTAGCTATATTTAAATCTTTATTCGATATTGAAAATATTTTAAAATTTTGTTTAATTCTAGTTTGATACATGTACAACATTTTATTGTTAAAAATATATAAGTATATGGTCATTTTTCCTTCTATTAGATATTTTTTTGAGTATTCATTTGTTATTTTGTAGGTGTTGAGATTGGCCACAAAATCTATATTTGGTTGAAAAATATTCGTAGAATAATTTTTAGAACCTAAAAGAGATTTAAGGTAGAGAGATAAATAATAAACTAAGGTCATTTATTGAATTAATAATCTATCATAAGGTGGAAATTATTCTTTATATAACATTTAAAACTATGTTCATTTCCACCTTAACCATTAGGCAAACACTATAGCGCCTTAGTAACACAGATAAAACTTTTGATCAAGATACTTTGTTTTCAAAAGGTCATTGTTAGGAATGAGACTATGCTCTATTAAATTGCATAAGTCCATTTCAAAAGAATGCATAATTTTTGGTGAAAAGTAAAAAAGTGGCATCATGCTTTAAATAGAGGCAATGCATATTAGATGTGAAAGGAATTAGGAGAAAGGCCCTTTCATTTTGGGGTAAATAACTTAGTCAAATTATAATAAAAGAAAATCAATATTTAAAATAATTTTCATGAACCACTAAATGGAATGCCCCAAAAAAATTGTGAATGACGAAGGAAGGAGTCAATGTGTTTTATTTTGGAAAAACTTAGAGTCTTGGTCAAATGCATTACTAAAGTGCTAAATCCCTGGTTAAGGCTAATAGGCCAAATAAAATGCATATATCTATTGTAAAATTTGTTTCATGAATCATGATTTTTTTGTTACAATTAACCTTCAATGTGTTTTTCTCTCCTCCATTCAATGAGGGTTAGTTAATAGATTCTTTTTTAGGAGAAAACAATATTCATAAGCTCGAATTATTAATCAATCACTCGCATGAAGATTGGCATAGTTTCAGGGTTTTAGAAACCCTAGGCATAGTTTAAAAAGATATTTATAAGTCTAGAATATATTAAAAGAGTTTTTGGTGAAGTTTGGTCTTATATTTAGATGTGTGAGGAAGAAAGGGGATTATTTATAGGTGGATATATTCTGACATTTACATTACCTGAGGTAAGTCATCAAAATTTTCATGTTTCACTCTTTTATTCATAAATAATAATGGTTTTATCAGTTTTGTTTGCAAAATGAAGATTAGAAAAGATATACAGTTATAGTTTTAATTTAATATCCATGTTGTTAATAAAACACTATAGGTTGCAAAAATAGGGTGTTAGTTTATATTTAAATTTTAAGAACACAATAACCTCATATAGCCTTGTCTCTAAGTATGGTGTATTTGGCACAAAAAATTTGAGGTTGTATTTCAAATTTTTATAGGTCATAATATAAGAATGTTGGGTTTTATCTAATATACAAAATTAAATAAATAATTAAAAAAATGTTTTTAATAGTAATTAATAAAAATTACCTTGTGTATGTCATTTTCATGCCATAGGCTAATTTTGGGGATTAGTATAATGGGTGCATATAACCCAAAAAATTTACAAGACCTAAATTATATAAGTAAGTCCATTAAGCGGGGGTTTTCAAGTCATAAGGGTGAACAATAACTTCTAAAGAAATTGATAATGGTCACCTGGACTAGTAAGATTTAATAGCAATGCTAAGTTTACCTTGGGTAAAGATTATTCACCGTGCTATCATGTGGATATCTATTGGTTGCATACAAACTTTATAGTGATGCTATAAAGACATATGAAAAAATAATAATTAGAAGAATTTTTTTTTAAATGGGTTTCTCTATCTCTCTTCAATCTCTGGCATTTTTTTCATGTTCGTAGAGCCTTCCACACCCAAGCTGATGGTTAGGGTGGGTAGGGACTTATTAAACTAAATGATGATTGGGATTAGTTGGGTCAATCATGGTGAATATTATTTGAAGATAAGAGAATAATTATTTGGATGGATAGCTTCTTATTTTATAACAATTGATTCTTTTAATTCTCCATGACTATCTTGTTATGTTAAAATAAGTATATTGAAAAGTCTTTCTTTAGTTATAGATAACATGAATTTATTTTTCTTGATTGAAAATAACAAAACTAGCATTTAAATATGTGAAATAAGCACACATTGTATTTTGATAATAGATATACACTTTATCTACATTGATGGATGTATGAGTTTTACTAGTATTAAAAAACTATTTTATATAGTTGTTTTATTCTATGTATAAGATGAATACATAGCTCTCCCATTTTGTATGAACTAAATATTTTGATAAGATTGTGTTATTATATGTATGAGATAATATACAAAAATTTTGATTTATACAAATTGGTAACTTTAGTTCACCTATTGCATTCTTACATACATAATGATAATTTCAATTCCAATGTTCTATTTATATACCTTCATATTTTCAACACAATTATTCCATTTAGTTTATGAAAATTAATAATTTTAGTTTTGTTATTCTATTTTCTATATAAATTAGTAATTTTAGTACAACTATTATGTTATTATATACATATTGATCATTTAAGTACAACTGATATGTTTTGACCATATAAATTGATGATTTAATATGATTTCTCTATTTTATATATGAATGAAAGGAAATAATAATAATGACAACAATAATATTTATTAGAATAAAATATAAATGTTTGATTAATTGTTTAATTATGTCATTAGTATAATGGTTAAACTAAATGCTAGTTTTAATTGGATTTTATATAAATTTGAGTTGTTTTATAAATGTGTATACAATAACTTCAATAATCATTTTATTGAACTACCTTTTGGTGATGAAATAAAAATGATAACTTATTAAATTCTGATATTGAAGTAAAGATGAATTAATCTTTTACGAAATCATATTATTTAACCCTGAATTGGATAAAGATCTTCATATGGGTAGATAGGTTTACAAATATAGAAATGAACAAGCACAAGGGTTATAAACATATCTATAGTAGGTCAATTAATTGTAAAACTTAGATAGAACATATACTGAATTTACTATGCTCATATATGCTAAAAAAGAAAAATGTAACAATGTTAGTTATTGTAATGATAATGAAAATAAGATAATTAGTTGGTTTTGATGGTAATGCATAGATGGATCTAGAACAAGCATGGAATACACTAGAAGAATATTTTGTAACAATCACTAAATTCTATATTAAGTGTTTATGTAGATGTAGAAACTTGTGTTAGCTTGGAATAGTTGCATTGAAGCTAGTGTCTGGATCAGATGTAGCTATCCAATATGAAACAACTACTAAAATAAGATGTGACCACCTAAATACTTCTAGGTTAATCATCTCCTTCATTTTGGTGAATTCATATCTATGTCAAGGACTATCACTCCTTATCAAATGATCAAACCCTAGTTCTTCATATTCATAGTGGATGTAAAAAAAATGGGTTAGTGGCTACATGGTGTTGAGTTGACCCAAATACCCCTCTACCAATAAGAAATTCCTACATAGTCAATACTTTGAAGAGGGTCTCAATCTTATGTAGTTATCCCCTATGTGTTGGTTTGTGTGTGAATCATGAAATATGTAATAAGAAAGTATAAAAACAACCTAGCTTTTAACTTGGAAAGTATAGCTCTTAGGATGTTCCTTCATTACTTCAAACCTATATATGTGATGTCCCTATGATTGATATGGAAATAGGATAAAATAGGGAATATTTTCTCAATTAATGCTCTTTGAATTCTCTTTGATATGAATCTAGGTATGTGCTAGGTGAGTTTATAATGAGGGTTGATCTTATATTTATACAAATCCCTTTGGAGAATATCTCAAATAATAGCACTTAGGTCGACCATTAAGATACATTTCATTTGTAAATTAGATGAATTTAGGGTACTAAACACTTCTATTGGGTAAGAAAACTTACATTGATGTAGGCATATGACTGGGATGAAATTTTTTGGGAAGAAAAAAAGTAGGTACATGTATAGAGCTTGTAGAGGCATAAGATAAACAAGTTTTAAGCATTCTAGACAAGATAGAAGGCTTAGGTCATCAATATAATATTGGTTAGACTAAGAGATAGGACAAATGGCACAAGAGAGAGAAGATGTGAGACTTGTAGAAATGGAAAAATTCTAGAACTAAGAGGAACAACCAAGGTTTGAGTTTTCCAAGTGTACAACATTGAGGTACTATATAGCTCATAAATATCATCTACACGTATCATAGGTTTCTATCAACTTTTAAGAGATATGATTTTGGGATTAGAAATAATTATGGATATAATCTTGTAATAAGTTAAAACCCTTGAGGGCCAGATTTAAAAAATAAAATAAAATTATATAATATTTATTAAAATGTTTACATTGAATTTTTATGTAATTATCTTTAATGATGGTATGCAATAAATATGGATCAAGTGGGAAATCATATCACTTAAAGATAAGAGCCTCAATATGTAGTTAAGTAACCTAGTTTTTCAAATTGATTAAGGCATTTATTCATGGCCTTATTATTATCTTAATATCTATATTTGTCTTAAACCATTTTTTTGTCTTGATTAAATCCTATTTTTTCCAAGTTCATTCAAATTGTTTTGAAACTTTGTTGAAGAATCAAAGCAATTTTTCCCCTTTTGTAAATTATCTTTAACCTTGTTAACCTTAAAAAGTATTGCTTTTCTTCTCATTACCTATTGGAATATAAAATTTACGTAGTCAAAAAAAAATGAGATTTTCTTGGATGTTCCTACAATTGGAAGAATTAAGTTCACTCAATAATAAAATACACCAATGAAAAAAAATTAGGAAAACACCATGTAGAATATTTTTAAACCAACGTTTGGATCACACTTCAACATCCATCATGTATTTAATAAGACATATTTTATGTATGATTTGTTTGTCATCAAAATAATATTGAAAAAAAAGACTTCCAATAAAATAATCATTATAAGAATTTTGCTTTATTGAAAGGGTTGAAGCTATAAAATGATGAGGGTTTTCAGAAGGTGATTTTATAAGGAGATTCATTGATTATTATAAATACATTGCTAAAGGGAAAGACTCTTAGTTGGAAATTTTAAACATTTTATTTATTGCTAGGGAATTTGTAAGACACTTCACCTCTATTTCCTTTCACTGGGTAGTGGATCTTCTAGCAAATATAGGTGTGAATTTGTATCCCTTAGCATTAATATTTAGTAGTGATCCAAGTGATTGATGGTATTATTTAAAATTTTAAATTCTAAAGTCAAAGGGGGGACTGGGTTGGCTAGGAACATTCTAAAAAAGTGTTTTTAGGGTTATTTTTAAGATAAATGAGAAGGGTTGTTATGTTTGATTACAAAAAAACTTGTTCAATAGATGATGTTGAATAAGGAGCTTGTGACTTAAAAATTTTATAGTAATGGATTATGTCAAATATTTGGACATTATATGTAGAGGTGTTAGGTAGATGTTTTGGGTAGTGGTAACAACAAAAGTGGTCATGGACAACCTAAAGATTTTACTTTTGAAATATTTTATGAAGTTGCACAAGACACTTGATATTTGTTGTGGAAAATTTTGGGTTTTGATATAGAAGGTTCTATGCTCTAACTGCAGAAGGTTCTATGGGGTGGTTGAGGGACTTTTTAGGTGCTCGCTATAGAAGATAGACTTACTGAGGAATTTTAAATTTTAGATCTACAATATTGATTTTAAGATAATTATTTGTTTTGAATCCCCTAATTTAGCATAAAACTTGAATTTATTTTTTGGGTTTTTTTAAGGATAGTTTATGCAATCATATTATGCATTTTGATACATGTTTAAGTTTTTGATGCAAGTCTATTTTTAATATTTTAAATAAAAAGGTTGTTATATCTGTATTACTAGTGTTGTAGACTAGAACTAATTGTAATAAGTTTTTAAATATTAATAAAAGGGTGAGGGCCCTTTCAACCCTCTTTTTATGGATTAAACAATATCATTATAAAAAATAAATTAAAGATGAAATTTATATTATGAATTGATGTGTAATTCTACTTGTGTGTATTTAAGTCATCTCAAGATGACCTCCATGAATAGTCACTACCTTAATGACATTTTTCATTATGTATTTATGGTACTAATCAAAAGATAAGGGGACCTAATTTATCACATAAGTATTATAAAGATTGGTTAGTAGGGGAAGGAACAATAAATGCAATCCATTGCTTTAGGCTTCTCACCCTCTAACATGTTTCTCCAATAGAAAAGCTTTTAGATCAAATAATGCCTTATAAATTTATTAGAATGAAAATTTTGAGGAAGCGTGTGAGCTATATTACCTATTTTATGTTAGAATCATTGGGTCAACAAAGAGAATAAGTGATAACATGTATATTTTTTTAGAATTAAAAGGTTGAGAAATTATCATGAGTGGTTGTAGCACTTAATTTATAGTTCCCAATAAGGTTTCATATATTAAAATTTCATTCCAAATAGTAAATTTTGAACAAGCAATTAATGGTTGTGATGAATTTAATGTGTGATTGATTGTAGTGGTCCACTACTTAGTGAACTTAAAAAAATAATCTCATATTCTAACCAACATTATGTTTTCTAAAATGTACACCTATAACATGCTTGGTTTAATTTTGAATGGAAGGTGATGGAAGTGCGGGTTTTATTTTTTCCTTGATGGATTTCATTTGTTTTAGTGTTTACATTATTCCAAGATTCTCTCTCTCTCTCTCTCTCTCTCTCTCTCTCTCTCTCTCTCTCTCTCTCTCTCTCTCTCTCTCTCTCTCTCTCTCTCTCTCTCTCTCTCTCTCTCTCTCTCTCTCTCTCTCTCTCTCTCTCTCTCTCACTCTCTCTCTATATATATATATATATATATATATATATATATATATATATATATATATATATATAGGAAAATTTTGGGTTTTATCATATTCCTTTTATAAGCTATCCCCTATTTTCAAGATTTCACAATATATTTCCACATGTTCCTATTTCATTGCATGAGGCATTGTGTTTGGTATAGTTTAAGTTTGGAATATTTTCTTTTGCCTTCACTTAACATGATTTTTTCATGTGCCTTTCCATAGGTTTTTTTGTTCATTTGTACTATTGTCTTGGTTACATTTATTTTGGATTATAAATGAAAATCTAATCCTTTTAAGGTTTACAAATGCTAGGCACTTTGACTATGATCTACAAGGTACCTTGCAATATATGGGACCACCTCATACTTCTAGTATGTAAGAGGCACTTAATTGTGATTAAAATATGAGGTGTACATACCTTATCCCTTGTAGAGTTTAAAATTACAACCTCACTTTCAAGAGTAGAAGTTCTTCACCATTTTGTAAAATTGTTGACATTTTTATTTTCCTTACCTTTTAGATGCACGAAATTTTTCCAAGTATAATATATTATGAAAATAATAGTTACATATACATTCAGGGTCCATATAACATTGAAACCCCATATTATTCTTCCACAAATTCTCATTTAATAATATATAACATTTATCTCACTGTATTTTAATTTTTGCTTTGTTCCTTCAAGTTTTTTGAAATAAGATGTCACCCTTTACCCTCATCTTTTGCATGGTTGGTGATGTATCTCTTCACGCATTTAATATCCCTAATCAGACATTTTTAAACAATTCTAGATTTTATAGAAAACCCTAAAGCAGTAATAATAAGATCTAAATTTTATTGCAATAAACCCTTGTGAAAAAACACAATATTTTGATTGTATATTATTTATGACAATAACCCCTTGAAACAAAATACCCAAATGGTTTGGAAATCACTGATAAACCCTCTAAATATTTATATTTTATTTCAAAGGTAAAATATATAAGGTGGAATCAAATATAAATAATAATAGATTTTATTTATTTATTTCCACATCAGACCATAGAAAAATACTTGAAGGTTTATTACTATAATTCATCCACAAATGGCACTTCAGATGGGAAGTCAAGGCCAAAAGATGATCATGCAAACTAGAATCATGAAGATATACTCATTGAAATGACACTAGAAATGAAATGTATTTCTAAAGGGTGATTTCAACCCTTAATCAAGCCCTAAATGGACTTCAAAAGTTATAACTAATGATGTCCTAGAGGTAATCACAACTTTCGATTAAAAATTAGGTCTAAAATGTGCCCTAGGTGAACTAAAAATTGAATATCTCTAACTAAAGCACAACTGCAACCCCTAGATAGAGTTACCTCAGGAGATGAGAGGGTTTTCCTTATCAAATCCATTTATAAAAGAGGGTTTTCATCCTCTATTTGTAGTTGAATATTTTGCATCAAACATACATAAGAGAGTAAAATTAATTTTCAAGATGATGCTGAAAGAAACCCCCAAGCTGCCTTTTATTATTTTTTGTTTGCCTTTCCCAAGTGGGGCACTCTAATTTGGGCCTATTTTTTATAAAGTAATGCTTATATTTATATTTTAATTTTGAATTTATTTTACATTAAAATCACCTTTTTAATTAAATAATAATAGAACATAAGTTGCCTTTAATATAATGTAAAGTTAAATTTTAGCTTAGTCATATCATTATTTTAAGTATTTAAAAATAATTTTCATTTTAATAATATTATTATTAAGTTGGCCAAAATATTAGAAATGATTGGGCCCAACTTAAATAATATTATTAATTATTTTAATCTATAAAAGGGGACATGACAGTTCACTCTTCCCACAATATGCTTGCCCTTAAGTAAATGCAAATCTAAATGCTCTGGTATCACCATGAAAATATGATAAATTAGGTTACAACTTCCATAGAACTTGGATCCTGTACTTGTCAAATGAATAAATTCTTACAAAAAATACTAAGGATCCACTATCTCAATCATCCCTATTTTTATGTAGTACATGTAACTTGATCACTTCTTTGAGAAATAATTTGGCTTCTCATCATTGAATTAGATTAGGAAAGGAATGCAAGAAACTCATAATATGATCCTATTTGATGTGATGACCAATGATGCTTTTTTCCTAATGTTTGAGAACATCCTCAGATTCCCATAAGGCCAAGGGTTGCCTTATTAACTTGCTACAACATATTTTCATTTTGCCATGGTTACCACTATAAACTGAAGAATTTAGAACCTCCCACCAAGCAACATAATAACTTCCTTGAGTTATAATAGATCATATAACTATATTGTAATCATAACCCCTCATTAATTTTTACCACTCAGCTTGTATGGACATTAGAAAAAAATTGCAATAGTCATAGTTTATTCAAAACCTTCTCCAAATTAGTAATTTACAACTAGAGTAATTTATTTTAGTATCTCCAATGGTTAAAACCCTTCACAAATAGCATGATACAATAAAAATTCCTTAAAGTTTGTAAACTAGTTTTCGAATGTGACTAATAACCATAGTCCAAAATCAATAACCCTAAAAATAAATAGTATAATAATGGTACAACCACTATAATACTAAAAATCATTTGTAAAATTCAGCAATGTCAGTAATATTAAGACTAGAAATAACCACACAATGACTAAAAATACTTCGATAACAACAAACTAAAAATCAATCAATTTTATGATCAAAACCACGTGTATAGATATAAATTATGTAATGTATTGGCTGGAAATGATGATTAAATTATCCCTAAAGCTATAAATTATGATGATAATAGTCTCTGATATGTTTCCTTTGTAACAAAATTGTAATATGCTATCACTACTCTTCCCCTTTATGCCTTGTTTGTAATATTTAGTAAACATATATGAATGTGAAATAATTACACCAAGATTATGTTGAGTTACTCTAATATTCATGTTAACTTCCCATTGAGACCTTCTTGTGGTGCTCAAAACTTCCTAAATAGGGAGGATAAATCCAACACAACTCCTTTCTATTTTTTGTTGGTGCTCTTTACTTAATGATAATCTTGAAAGTGCAAAATCAAACATCATGAAAAGATTCATGATACAAGGAGTGGTGAAACCATCTTGTAGTATCAAAAAAAATTTGAATGCTCCTTCACACATTCAAGGGTGGAAAACCTATATATATATATATATATATATATATATATATATATATATATATATATATATATATATATATATATATATATATTCCAACAACAGTATACCATGTTGATCCAAAATAGACCAAATACCATCATGATCAAATGTCTCACCTGTGGATGAAGTCATGGTTATCACCAATTGTGAAATTTCTAATAGAATGTAACCATTACATGCCCAATACTATTTCCACCTCTCCTAGTTTATTATTACATTGATTACCTTGGAATCTAATTTTTTATTCCATGATTCCCCAAGCTATTCTATTCAACAATTGGTATGAATCACACCTTATGATTGTTGATAAGTAATTGTAATAGTCATACATTACCCTAAATCTCTTTCCAAAAAATATTAAAGATATATGGATTTTAACATTAATTGACCTCAACAAGCAAACCCTTTTACATCTAACATTAAGCCAAGAGAATTCATTAATATCTAAAAAATTGTGGTTGTTTAGAGAATATATTATTAGTCTAACACATGAAACTAGGAAGAGCATCATATAATGGCTAGATCATTGCATTTTCTTAGCCCACATCAAAATTTTAATGGTTGGAAACCATATTATATTAGTTACAAACACTTCACTAATGACAATAGGTGAGAAATACATCTTCACTGAGATATAACAGTCCTATATGGTTGTAAATAAATTTTTTGGAAAGTTAGAAATGAGGGGGATAATGGTTATAAAATTGGAAACATATCCCATACTAATCCATTCATCACCTAGACCCATGATATATGAATTATTACATACCTTAGGATAAGAATATGTTGTAAATGTTCTAATATACCCTTCTTCAATCTTGTTTCCAAATGTAGGACTTAGATCCAAGGAGTGACCTATGAACTATGAGAATTTATCCTTTACAACTTTGATATAATGCACATCATATTCTATATGATTCCTCATGATCTTACTTTTTATCCAAATTCATGGGATAAATAATTCACTAGAAATATTAATATTAATCTTATTAAATCCTTTATCCATTTTGTGTCTCAAAAGATCACCTAAATCCCATATGCAAAAATAATTTGGAACTTGAATCAAAGAATTTATATGCCCTATGTTTTAAGTAGTATCCTTCACCCTATCACCTTTTGTAGTATGATCTCCATGATGAAAATATTCTTTTAAGGACATAGTATGGAGTACTAAATCTGGGATATGGCCATCATACCTTGGGTTGTAATCATAATGTTTATCAATAGTTTCTGATTTGAACATTTTAGCAAGCTGAAAAGAAAAATTAGTACCTAGTGATGTACCTTTCTCATGTGCATGTGTTTAAACATAGTCATCTGGAAACTCATCATCATATGCTTATTGACCTTACACATTATTATATATCATGGACTCATTCCATAATGGATTGATGAATGTGTATTGAACTAGAACATCTTCCTCACTTGTATATTCATCAAGTGATGATTTCCCCCTTGACTTACACATTATTTTGCTGATACATGAAATCATTAGAATTCAATAAAACATTTTCCATTAAACAATATTTACCATCAATCTATATGTTGGGTTCCTTGTATTCAACTATCATTTCTACTATTAAGTATGACTTTAACTTTTCTTCACATTGATTAACTACCTTCTGAGCCAATGTGTATACACATAATATTTTCAAAACTTTATCAATTACTTATGATATCTATCTTTTAGGAACCCATCGACTCTCAATCTCTCTAAGTACATGAATTAATGGGTGCACTGGGAAAGGGGTGGGTAGACCATTAGTAATTTGTATGATTGTTATCCCTTTTTTCCACTTGTTATCTACACACTTGTATCCTAAAAACCATTTCCCTGAGCTTTGACTCCTATTTTGCATCTTACTCTAGTATTTTACCACCTTCATTAGCCATTTCCCTATTCTAAACCCCTTTTTGACAATTTACATTACATAATCAGCCACATCAACCTTGTATCCTTATTGACAAAACTTATTAGGGTCTAGGTTGGCCCCTAGCTGACCTAGTTTATTTTTGTCAATTATGATACTAGGTTCACTGGGTCAACCTTATTGGCCTAAAATTTTAGAAGGGTTTAAGGTTAGATATACCTATATAAACACATTAATTTTTCCATTTATAAGAGAAGATAAGAAGTAAGATATATTTTCTATATGCTTATCCACCATTCTACTTGAGGAACAAGCTTAGGGTTTCATACTTTTTGTGGAGATATGGATCTTATCTTGTGGAAAAATCTTTTGGATGCATTGATAGGTTATGTAACCTAGATGTAATTTATCATTTTCATCCTTACGTACCATAATAACCTATTGCAAAGCACCTTGTCTAATGGAGAGATTGAGGTTCAACAGGGTCATCTTCAAAGGCAAGTATTCTTAACTTTGATCCTCCTTTGTAAGAGTAGATAGATATGCATTTTCACTTCTCTTCCATGAATTAAGATTATGTATACATTGATGTGAGTATATGTTTTATATGCATGTTTACTTTTCATGTTTATTACCCCAATTTGTGCCACAAACTTTGGTGAGCACTAGATTAGACTTTACTTGTTATCAGTTTAGTGAATATGAAAACATAGAACCTAGTTAGGGTCATTGCATAGTTTTGCTTGACTGGAAGTTTTGAAACCCTCCCTAGTGATATTATTGTGGTAAGAGATCTATTGATTAGGTCTAGCAGATCCATATTGGTCATGACCTCGATTGTCTAATGTATCCCCAATCAAAAGTGGAAGCAAGATTTATCTTTTTTGAACTAGGATTGATTTATAGATGTATTGCATTTCCCATTGCATGCATTCTAGTAAACCCAATATGAATCTAACCCTTGTAGTTTTTCTTTCATTCTTTTCATTTTTATCATCTTATTATTTTTATATATTTATGATGTTGTATTGAACTAGTTGGTATAGTTTTAACTTTATGTGTGCATGTTTAATACATAATCATGTCAAAATGACTTTATTTTTTCTATGTAGGTCTTCATCAGATATAGGTTATTGGATTGAATATGTCAACACAATACTCTTCTTCAGTCTTAAATAAGAATACAATGTTGAATAGGTCAACTTTATCATCTTATTCACTTTGCCAACATCCATATTAACAAAATAGGTCAAACAGGTCAACTTAGTATTGTATTCAACATCTAGATCAACAAAATAAGTCAAATAGATCGACCTAGTAACCTTATCCTTTTTTAGCACATAGAGTTTTACAAAACTGGGTCAAACAGGTTGACTTAGTTTGCAAAATTTGAAAGCAGCATTCAAGGCACTTCAACATAAAAAATTTAATCCTAATCATTTTCCAACCCACTAATTTTCCTCTCTTTCTCTCTCTATCATTTTAGTACTTCATTTGAGTTATGTTTTATATAATTCAACAATCTTCAAAACTATAACCCTACAGCAAACTACGTTAATGTGATCAACTTAGTTCTATAGCCTATCTTTCATTTAAAAGACTAAGTCAACTTGTTTGAATTTTTTCTTAAAAGACTTTTACTTCTACATAATAGTAATGACCCAGTTGACTTTGTTATGTACTATTTACAAACAATGTCATCTGAATTGACTTTGTATCATTCTAAATTTTGGAATTAACAACTATTTATTAGTAATTAATTCATGCTTTTTTAGTTGTTTATATGTTTAGAGTAACTAATATATCCTAAATAGGTGGTTTTTCAAATTACCATTTAGTTACACTATTTTTCTTTTTTTCACACAATATTCAAAACAAATTTAAAATTTATCTTCCCAAGGCCTACCTACTTGGATTTCATCACTGAGGGGGAAGCTAACGTGCTTTTCTGGCCAAGTATAAATACATGGTTAATAGTATATATTGGCAAAGCACCTAACACCCTTATCACTAAAATATTATAAAGTGATGGGGTAGGCCCCAATACTAAGCCAATACCATTTGCAATACATATCCCTTTCAACCTAAACATCCTAAAACAATCCATAAATTGTTTTCTAGTTCCCTATTTTTAGACAAATTTCCTATCACACTTAAAATAACACTTTCTAATAATCTAATAACACTCAAGATGGCCACTTAGTTAACACTTACTTTTTAGTTGATTGTTTTCTCTATGATCATTGTGTGTTGTATTGTAAAAACTTGCATTGGCCAGTGTGGATGAAAGGTTTTGTATTGTGTGCCCCAATTGGATCACTCACATTGATCTAATTATTTATGTGTTTGCTTCCAATTCTTCCTTCAATCATATTAATATTTTTTTCCCTATTTTAGCATTATGTCATTCTCTTTGGTACAATCTCTTATAGACTATGTTTTCCCATTTCAGTAGTACATATTCAACATGTACAACTATGTATCCCTTTCTACCTAATTGATCTCCCTGTCTATAATACAAAGTCAACCTATATAGCTTTGTACCCTTATCTTCTAGTCTATCAATAGTACTAAGTCAGCTTGGTGGACCTTATATCTTTATTAGTTCAGTTTCATACCCTATCTATAGTATAGAGTCAACCTTGTACCCTTATCTACCTTTTGAACTAAAGAACACAATCAACTTGGTTGACTCTATATCCTTTCTACCTCTTTGCCTTTACATCAAATTAGTCTCCTTTAATATTTATCTCTCATCATGAACTTCATATTTGAATACAATATTGAGTTGAGTTCAACATATATGATGAGATTTAATAACCCCAATAGGTTCTCCCATAAGCATCTTATGTCTCCTACCCTAGATGAAAGTAGTGTGCATGTATCCACTCACACTACAAATTATGGGACCCTTCCTCATTAATATTCATTTTGTAACCCTCTCTTCTCCTTAGAAGATCAACCTAAATCGGAGTATACTCTGAAAATGCTCTTCTTCATCAATGAGTTTTCTCAACATCAAGGAAAATATCCCTCTACTATTTACCATCTCATGATTATTGGTCAAGTCAAGGAGCCCCATTCACCTTCCCCCACATTCTCACATAGATTTGGGGGAAATAGCTTATTTTCTTCTCAACCTCTTCCTTCTCTATTTACCCCTTCTCATACTATGACATCTTCCTCTCTAATTTCCTCTACCTCCATGCCTAGCACATCTACTAACATGGCAGGTTTTACCTCTAGTGGGCCTCTTTTAAAACCCACTCTTCTCTATTCTTCCACTAGTGAATCATTTTCTACCCATGATAGTCATGCCTCTCGTGACACTTCTTCTCATCCCTCTATTAGTACATCTTTTTCCACACAAGCAAATCATGCTACTAATGCCTTAGTTACCAATAATTTCTCTCAATCTACTAATAACACCCATATTGGTATCCAAACCACTAGTTCTAATGATAATGCTTCACATAATGCAAATAAAACCACTCAAACACATCAATTTATATTACAAACTATTAATCAAAATAATTCTTTCCAAGTTAATAATGCCAACCAAATAATTCAAATGTAAAATCATCTTATCCATCTTCAAAATCACACTCAACAGGTTCCATGGGTAATGCATAACCAAAATGCTCCACCACCTCCTCTTCAGGATTCCCATGGTAATCTTATCCCTCAACATCCTCTTTTTAACAAAACAATCAAGCACCTTTAAAATGAGCCTTTTACACCTCAAATTTTTGACATCGATATAGGAGGTATCATTCCTATCATTAGTTATAATGCGTCAACTAATCCTACTATCCACTTAAAAACATTTGGAAATCTATAAAAATATTGGGTCAAGTTAAATAATTTTTTCACTACCAAGATATTAGCAAAAAATCTCTCTAGAGATGCTTTAGATAGGTATAACAAACTCAAATCTCATTCCATCACTAGTTTGGAAGATTTAGTCAATGATCTAGTCCAAAAGTTTCAAACTAGTGATCTCCTTAAAAATACCTAGGCCTATTTTATTAATTATAATTAATTTGAGATAGAAACCACACAAGATTTCATCAAATGGTGGAAGACCTTGTCCAAAAAATGTGAGCACAATATGGCAAATAATAATATATTTCATTTGTTTACCAATGCTCTTTATCCCAAGTTACAATATCGGGTCTGGACTCTCTCTCCATGCATTTTGGAAGAGGCTATTGACTAATACAAGTGCTAAGATTTCCTCATGCATCAATTCAATCCATCCCAACCTTATCGATACTCATATATTAATAAAAAATAAAAATCATTGTGCTAATAATGATGGTGTCACTAATTCTTATGATACCATTCATACTATTCAAGCTATTATTCCTAACTAGGCTCCCAAACATGCTTCACCTCCAAACCACATCACTAATCCTCATTTATATTCAAAAAGTAACATCAATATTCATAAACCTTTATCCTTAGCTGAATTGAAAAATCCTATACCAAAGCCTCTTCTATGAGAACTTGATCCCACTTATCCCATGGAATCCTAGTACAATCCCAATAAATTTTATTTATTTCATGCTAGTAGGGGTCATTCTCATGAGACTTATAGGTGACTTCATAATTTGGTTATGTATTTCCTTATTGGTCCTAATTTTGACCATGATTCTATTATTTGTAAATGTCAACAAGATTTTGACATTGCCTTCAAAGCTCATGAAACTCAAACTAAATCTCAAGCTTTGAACCAAGATAACATTCATTTAGCCATCTACAAAGATCATCTTCCAAATCACCAAGACAATCAAGATAATCCTACTCATTCTACCAATAATGTTGATAGTCTTCTTGATCCAACTCTTGAATAGAATATGGTCAATATGAATAATATGTGAAGGTTGGTTGGCTTCATTGATCCACATCCCATCCACACTCCTCAATCATCTCATAGTTTTCATGTTATCCAAGACTCTTCCCCCACTCACTTAACAAAGTTGGGGTAAGAAAACCTTATATATTTTGATGAACCAATTATAACCCCTCCCTTGGATATCACTTCTCATACCATTTATACCACTCCTCTAACCTCTTTACCCATCACCAATGATACTCAAACTTATATTATCACTTCTTCCACATTATCTCAAACCAAACCTACATCAACTACCCCATCTTTTCAATACAATCAATAAACTTGTCCTCTAATTAAACCTCTAGCATCTTATCAACATAAATTCGCATGCACTTAGACTCCTCCTTCTAAGGACCTCTTTCAACACTATGCACCACTTTCCAACAATCCCTTTATGGGTTATGATGAGTGGGATCCTATCATATAACTTACTAATCTCCCATCTCAAATCCCTTTCCTCAAACTTATGCAGACTTCTCCATGTCATCATAATTATCTTATGTAACTCTTATTTTAAATTAACATCCCTCATCCTCCCCTAATTGAATGCAAAGACACCTTATCTGGATTATAAGATAGCATTTTAAAGTAGTGTGAAGAGATGTCCATACACATTGATAAAACATTGGACACTTCTCTTTCCCTCAAATTCCCCATTGATTCTATGATTCTTGATGAGATTCTACTCTGTGTGGATGATCTTCCTCTTTTTATCAGTACCCAAATTGGTGATATACAAGTTAAGTATGCCTTGATTGATGAGGATTCATGCACTTATGTTGCCTCTATCAATTTTATTAAAACCCTTAGATGTTCTGAATGTGATCTTAAGTCCACACACAACATATGTCAAGGATATGACCGAAGGCAAATTCCTCCCTTAGAATGTGTGTGGATCCTTATAATAATCCCACTTATCATTATTCAAGTGAATGTTATGATCTTCAAATTTCCTCTATCTTATTAAATTTTTCTTGGTAGGCTATGGACTCATCGCATGAGAGTAGTTGCATTGTCTACTTGTTAATGTGTCAAACTTCCTCACAATGAAGCAATATATAGGATTCAAGGTGACAGTAACCCTTTAAATTTTGAACAATTCCAAGACTATGGTATAGTCAATATTCCATCCCCTAAACCCTTACTGAGCATTTCATTTCATGAATCTCAATGGTTTAACTTTCATGTCAACTCTACTCAAAGTTACAATGGTCATCCCAAACTCATCATTAATATCCCACCTAACCTCTTAGATTTAAATGAGGATGAGCCTAATGAGATAAATCTCAATATTAAAACCTCAAATCTCTCACCTCATCTCATTTCTCATTTTCCACCTTCTTTGAAGCTACATTTCTATCAATCACATAGTGATGATATACCCATTGTCTTAACAAAGACTCGACACTCCATTCATCACACCATATTGGATGATAAGGTTATCCCTACCTATGCCATTAATATTTATACACCTGACTATGATAATCACTATACCTTAGATGATCCATTATTAGATAGTCTTGTTCAGGCCTGAGATACTAAAATTATTTGTGATCATTCCTCTTTGCTTTAGTATTTTTGTATATCTTATAAAATTTCATCCTATATAATTCCTAACTTTAGCATTTTTATCTTGTTCATAGGGTAGATAAAATGTGCACACCTCTATTTTCTGAAGATCCTCATAGGAGTATGCTTATGGATCATGTTATGACTGGTCCCTATCACTTTGCTAGATACTAGTGTTAAGGTGTGTTCACATTATTAATCTGTAATAACCTAATTATTGTTAGTTAAACAATAATATGTTAATAGAGTTTTGTGTGGTATATTATTGTTATGAATAATAAAATTTAATATATGTGATGATTTTATATAGTTTTTTAGTTATTTGAATACATTTTAATAATAATATATTCATAAATAGTTAGTTGGTTAGTTGGGAGATTGTTTGTGTGAGAGATTATAGGGATCTCACCATCATGAATATAGGAAATGTTCTTCCTATATAAAAATTTTAATGTTTCAAATAACTATATAATGTGTGAGAATTATATTATCAGTGTGTTTATTATTCTTTGTTATTTTCATATTTGGATTCATTATTTTTGGGTTCAACTTATGTAGATCTAAACTAGACTTATTATCTGGTATTAGAGCTAGTTTAGCATGTCTTTGATTAAATATGCTAAAGGGGAAGCATTGCCAATATATTGACCCTATTATTGAGAGTCTCCTTTATTAACTCTAATGAAATAATAATTTTTATATTCTGTAGCGAGTGTGATTATTTTTATCATTAGAGAACTTTGCCTGAGTGGAATGCATGTGAATGAGGAGAGGCATCAGATCAAGAATTATTTCTAAGCTTGCAACAATCTATCTTCTATTTAGTTTTCATCTTTAGTTAAAGTCTTATGACATTTTTAGGATACAATATGGATATCTACTATATTGTATGATTTTTTGGTCAATTGACAACTTGCATCCAATCTATTTTGGTAAACCTGTCAAGTATCCAACTTCATGTGTTCATCGATCAGTATTTTTAGGAAACTATTCTCATATGGGATTTAGATATGTTCATGCATGACTTTGCATCCATCACTATTATCATTCTCATCTTTACATCGATCCATTTTACCAGTCAAATCCAAAGTATCCCTATTATACATCTGAGTAATTCACATCGATCAATGTCTACTTTATAGTATACTTACGAGTGAGAAATCGGCTCCATTTTCATTTAAGACATGAAAATTTAGTTATTTATCACAATATCAATAAAATTCAACATGATTTTTCCACTCCTCAAGTCTCTCTCCTTGGACTCCATATCCCTATAGCAAAATAAATCATAGATTTTATGCTTAGGTTGTATGTAGTTAATAATGTCTTGGTATCACATTCAAAGCTTTCATCTTGTTTGTTATCCATACTTGGCAGCACATGCATGCCAAAAGATGATTTTTTAGGTCTTTAGAATTTAATTTATTTATATGTTTCATTTTGTATTCAAAAATCTTTAGATATGAATTAAAGTCTTAAAGTTGCATTTATAGGTCTTCTAAGTTATTTAATCCTTTATTTTTGTATTTAACGTTTTAGAATATGGTGAGCTTTATCATTTAGCAATGTTGAAAGAGGGGAGATTCATAATTTGTCATAGAAATGTTTTGGTATCTATATGGTCAAGGTAAATTTTTATTATTTATAGTTGTTATTAAGTTTTTGAAGTCTTTAGATTGATCAATTATTTGATCAATATTAGTCCTTTTTGTCGAATTTCATGTTTATTTTTGGTCTTTGCCAAAATGTGAATGTGTCAATTTAGTCAAGGTATAAAAATTTAAAATTCTTCAAAAATATCAAAAGTGTCAAGTCTAGAGTCAAAGTCTTTTTGGGTCTATTGTCAATAAAATATTTAAAAAAATTACCTTACGAACATATTTTTAGTGTAATCCAACATTTGATTAATGTATATAATAAGTGTGTTTCACATTGAGGGAAGAGATTAATAATGTGGAAAAAACTAATCTTAAAATATTCATTAGATGAGTAAGAAACTTCTTATACTTAAGGATGGAGGAAATGGATGTTGGAGGATTCATAGCCTCTTGTTAGCCACTAACGATGGGGCCACTTCTACTTTAGTGGCACTTTTTTTTTCAATTGTGTGTTTGATTTTAGTTTTATGTGAATAATAATAGATGATATATACCTATTCACATTTTTAATAAGTGAACTAAAAATTCCTCTCTAACTTCTCTAAAAATGTGATAGTGGAGAGAGCTAGTAACTAGATTACACATCATGATGTGGTTTATGGTAATCAACTTATAAAACCATTGTTTTTTGGTTTATGGTAATTCACATGTAAAACCATTATTTTGTGGTTTATGGTAAGCCACTTGTAAAACCATTATTTGTGGTTATTGGTTATCCACTTGAATACCATCCCATTTTTTTTATTGGTAAACCATATGTAAAACCATCAGTAAGATTTGCGATTGTCCTATGAAAATGAGTACAAGTGAAAATATGGGAGATATGTTCTCTTCATGTTCACATTAAGTAGGTGTAGACTAGGGGTTAATAATGTTCACAAGGAGATGAATGTTAAGGTGTGTTCACATTATTAATCTATAATAACATAATTATTATTAGTTAAACAATAATACATTAATAGAGTTTTGTGTGGTATAATATTGTTATGAATAATAAAAATAATAAATGGGATGCTTTTATATAGTTTGTTAGTTATTTGAATATAGTTTAATATTAATATATTTGTATATAGTTAGTTGGTTAGTTGGGATATTATTTGTGTGAGAAATTGTAGGAGTCTCACCATCCTTAATATAGGAAATGTATTTCCTATATAAACATTTTTTTTAAATAAATATACAATGTGTGAGAATTATATTATCAGTGTGTTTATTATTCTTTATTATCTACATATTTGGCCTCATTATTTATGCATTCAAATTATGTAGATCTGAACCAAACTTATTATCCAAGACCCCTCTAATTGACTTATCCCTTAAATGCTTACAATTATCCTTCAACCTTTTGTGCATCCCACCCCTCCCTCAACTGAGCCTAATTTAGATTCTATTCCCACTCTGTCTCTAGATGAATCTCTTCCTATTTTATATCTTATTTCTCCTTCAGTCAAGCCTCACCCAGTCTCTCCACCAACCCCAGCTTCTCTTAGTGATGGTTTTCTCCCTTTATTGTAGCTTGCTCCTTTTCCCACCAAATGAGCCAATCAACCTTATTGTGATATTCATAAAGTTATAGATCATTAGACTCAAGACTATTCCTTACACTAACCTTCCTTGACTTCTATTTCCACTCCCTCTATTATTACATCTACAAAGTCTAATAAAAAGTGTATCTATTGCTTTCATGACACAAATATTCATTCTTCCATGCATTATCATAAGTTTTGATAATATATAGACACCTTGCATCCCACTACTCCTCAGCCCATAAACAAGGCTATTCCTCCCCCAAAAGTATTAATTTAATATATTCTCAAATATGGAGAGGTATATTGTCTTTGGAACCAATGTACTACTCATCAAACTGATCATTGCCACATCCTTTAACAACGTCTCAAGGATCACCATACAATAATTCTTGTACCTACTACCCTTCCTCCCACAATTTCCCCTTGAAATAAGGCTCTCCATTTTTCCCCTATGGATCCACCATCTACGGTCATTTCTCCACCTATGGTCCCTTCTCCACCTATAGTCCTTTCTCCACCCATGATTCCCTCACCCATGGATCCTCCTTCCCTGATGGCCCCTTCTCCACCAGTGACTCCTTCACTTGTGGCCCATTCCCCATAGATGACCCCTTCATCTCCCATATATTCCATTCCAATTCTTTCTCCTAAGCATCTCTTGCATGATATCCCTCATCAGCATGATACTTAGGCTTTCTTACATTTTCCATTGAGGAGATTCGATGTGAAGTATTTTCTCAACTCTCCTTAAATATCAATAAGACTTTGGCTACAGTCTGAGTTCAACTTCAAAGAGACTTATTAGATATTATGGATAATGTGTGTGGACAAATATATCAATATTTATGAACATAATCATGGTTTTCATTCATTTATTTATTCATTTGGATTGGATGTGTGCTCCAATATTACATTTCTCTATCTTATATCATTTAACATTATGTCAAATTCTTATCTACCTTACATGATGATTTTTGTTTCACACTACATGTTGTTTATGATGTCATTATTCTTCTTATGTTATCTTATGACTTTTTTTTCATGATTACATACTTCTTCTCTATGGGTTCCTTTATTATGGCTATCTTGTTCTATTTCATGATTATTTATAATCTTATCTCTATAAACATGGATAATTATTATTGTGACTTGGTTATACAAAACTTTCTCCATTTAGTCATTCCTTATTTATCATGTGATCAGTTAGCAAATAATTCATCTCATTATATTATCCTTTGATTTGTCCACTCTGGATATCCCATTATTTCCCCTTATTTCCTTTCACAAATTAAGCATACACATGGTTGAGACTTGAGATCATATGTTGGTTCATAATTTAGCCTAAGTGTTCTAGTCAGTCATATCTTTAGATACTTAGATTCCTTTATCCTAAGGTTAAATCTCATTCGTGTGTATCACTTTATGTCTCATGATTGTTCATTTCAAGCCCATATGGAGGAGGAATCTTAAAATCCATAAAAAGCTAAAATCAAAATCATTTAACAAAAGGTAATGATCTAAAAGGCAACATTTAAAATATTCAAAAGTCAAATCACATTAAAAGACATCTCATTTTTTAATTGAAGTTCAAACTCCATAGTTAGCCTTATATTAGATTCAAGGTCCATTAGGGTGTGATAAACTAGTAAATTGGAAAAGGAGAATAAAAAAATCTTTTAGTGTTACCTACTTTCTCACACAAGTACCCAATCTTCATAGTAAACCGATAACTCTATAAGGGGTCCTAAGGAATGGGGAATGCAATGTGGGAAGGTAGGTCCATTTTAATTTTCTTGTTAAAAAAAACTAACATGAGTGGATCTGAGTACCACACTTATTTGCCTACTCAACTTTATGCCTATAGCAAACATGTATCCTTTGTATATTGATGGTCACTAGTCACTTAGTGTCTTTCTATGTCCTTAGTATGACTCATATTTCTTAAGGTCTTGTCATAAGATGCATACTTTATGCTTCTTACATCCCTCTTTCATTCCCTAAAATCCTAATATTTCCTCTTGAGAAATATTATTTTGTTCACTGATCACTCTCCCTAGGGATTACATTTTTGAGTTATAGTGTAAGACCTTGGGTAGGACCAGACCTTCCTCACAAATTACCAAATTTTCACATTACCATTCCAAACATTCCTTTTTACCATATTTCACCCTTTATTTCCACCTCATCGATGTTCCCTCTATGAGTTACAATGTAAGACCATGGATAGGGCCTGGCCTTCCTCACAAAAATTTTCAATACCTAAGTCATAATGAAATTACATGTGTCAAATTTGAGATAAGTTGTGATTGATTATGAGTTACACGTCATTGAAATGCTTCCCATCTTGATTTAGTATGATTTATGCTTACATCATTAATCTTTCACTTTTATCTTCTTATTTTTTGATTGCATGTAAAAATCCAACCATTTTTTATACTTCCCAACTTAAATTAGTGTGATTAATTAAAGACCATTTTGCCAATGTTATTTTTATTTTATACTTCCCATTATGATTTAATATGATTTATTAACTTAATTGATTTTTTTATACCATTTGTCTTTCACGTGCTTTCCATTTTATTACATTATTTTTCATACTTCCCAACGTGATTTAGTGTGATTTTACTTGTTTTGATTTGGTGCCAATCTTTTTTTATGGTTCAAAAACATTTTCATTCTCTTGTTTACCACTTTTTAGTTTATTATATTTAGTCATCTTTTGTTATTACACATTTCCCATCATGAAATAGTGTGTAATGTATTTTTTTATGATTACTTATACTTTTCCAAATCTTTTTTGCCTATTTCTTTTTAACCATTCATGTATACTACATAATGCTAGAAAAGAAAACACTCCAAATATATTTCCTATAGAATATACAATCAAAGTAAAATACATGTGATAGAAATAAATTTATCCATGCATTAATCACCAAAACCAAAATATAATTCAATGAGATCAACATCCAACTATCAAAATAATATATCTCTATATATCATGTGTTTTTATACAATTGTACAAAAATACATCACTTTAGCTCTATGATTGGGCTCCATTATGCCTATCTTGTGGCCTAGCTACACTGTCCACAGATGTCTTGGACCATCCCCTTTACACAGTGCACTATAAATAGGTTATCCATGATCTCAACCCTGATACCTATCCTTGTAGGTTGGCCACCTGGGCCTATACCTATCCCAGTTGGATCATAATAGCCATGTGTGTAACTCTCTCTTGAGTTGGGGCCTACCAAGCTTGTACCTCTCCTTCTCCCACCACTTCTAGTGGATGCAATCCATTCATACCTATCTATAGATACCTCACAGCCTCCCTCACCAATTTGAACCAACTTGCCTAAGCTAGGGCAAATGGTACCACATGATCATCTAGTATGTCGTTCAAAATGTCATGATACACTACCATGACTAAGGATCCCCATCTGATCTCATTTGTCATAGGGTCTAGAAAAACTAAAACCTAGATATATACTAGATCATACATATATATCAAAATCTATCTATCTATCTATCTACCATCATATACAACTAATATTCTATCTCAAAGACTAAAAATTACACTCTTTCTTACCTATCTCAGTATCACCAACCACCATCTCCTTATCTACTCATATACCAATAATGGTCTCTCTATCAACCTATCCTTTGAGCACATCATTTATGGTATGCCTCACTATCAAATCAAAACTTGGATTCGCCACTCATGCACACCACAGGCCTCTCCTCAATGGTGCCTCTATCAACTAGCTCTGCTCTAGGCTGACTATTAGGTCATATTATATGACCACTCTCCTCTATGCTTGATCCCATTGATGGCATATCCATTATTGGTACACATAAAATTGTCGTTTATCCTCCTATTGTGGTGCTTTTTGTGGTACCTAATTCACCCCCACATCCACATCCATGCCCTCTCCTCCTTTGGCTACTAACTATCATGCTCAACCAGTCCATGTTCTCACATGCCATAGCTTGATCTTTGATGTCTTGATTGAAACTCCTCCTCTCTCCCTCAAATTTATCACATGATGTAACCAAAATATATGCACTACTATAGGATCCACTAGGTGTGGGAGTCCAAAATATCCTCACAAGCATGCTACTGACTATGACTCTACCCACTAGGTATAGTTGCCCATGATTTATACTCGAGCCAGCCCTAGCACCATCATCACCCAATTGGGCCAAATAGTCATAATATGTGTGTAGGGATGTCACATGATCTCTCCTCATGTGATTTTTTTTAACATTGACATGTGGGACATGGCCTACACTACCTAGTCCTCTCTCTATCTATCAACTCAAGGTAACCTATCATTGACCACATGGGGTAACCCAACTAGTTGATACATCAAGAACCTCTCATATATCCATGTGCTCATCAAAACCACTAGTCCCATGGTATTCTTCCATTTTTACAAAATCCCATACATATCATGCATGAGCTATACCTAGATGATAGACCCAAAATCATAGAGTGCCCCTTGGTTTAAATTGATCTAGCATAAAGCTATTGCATACAATGGTACCTTACCATCTAACTTGTGACAACACTCATGTTATAACAATTCCAATCATATACTTCCATATATATATAATTTGTGTAATTAGTAAATCAAACAATCTCACCCTCAACCTTGGGTAGATCTTATCTAAGCATGTCACCCACCTGGTTAGTGCTCATCTCCCCACTTGACCCCTAGTGTCAATACAAATTTATTAGGGTTCATTCCATTGTCTAGATTTTTCTTAAACATCAAATATTTATAAATCATTAAATTTAAAATAAAAATACTCCACATTTTTAAATTTTTATTTGCTTACATGTGCTACACTCGTTATGGCCACCATGCATCCTCCCCTTCTCAACTATCATCTTGTCACCATCCTGGCTCTCTGGGTCTCTCACTAGGTCTATTAGAGCTCTATTTTTTTTAGAGTAGTAAATAATACCAAATTAGTTCTTTTTCACCCTATTTATATTTACTATTTCAAAATTATTTACCTTTCAGAAAATTTACCATTAGATTTTTAATTTTCCTCATATCTTTGTCTCCACTTAGTCTTTTTCCAAATCATAAAATGTTTTGGAATCCTCACATTGTAGATAATATTTTTAAATATTATATAACTATATTACAAAAAAAAATGATTTTTTGCTCTTTTTCACTAACCTCTATAGGTTCAAATGCTTAATGTTCCTCACATTTAATAACTTCACATTTTCTCACATCTACTTTCTTATCTACAACACTAAAGTAAGTAAAGGTATGTATTTTTCAATTCTCTCCTTTTATTTATCTTATTTTCTCCTTACTTCACTTTATTCAGCTTTAGCTTTATGTGTTGCTATACTCTTTTCCCAAAGCACCATCCCATGTTGCACTTACATGACACATCATGAGCTTCAAGTGGAGCATATATATACACATAATATTTTTAAAACTTTATCAATGTCTTGTAGGAACCCATGGAGTCTTAATCTCTCTAAGTGCATACCTTAAGGGCTACACCAAGAAAGGGGTGGGTAAACCATTAATAATTTATAGGATTGTTGTCCCTTTTTCCACTTGCTATCTACACACTTGTCTCCTAAAAACCATTCCCCTAAGCTTTGCCTCCTATTTTTCACCCTCCTCTAGTATTTTACCACCTTCATTAGCCCTTTCCCTAACCTAAAACCCTTTTTGACAGTTTACATTACATAGTTGGCCATATCAACCTTGTATCCTTATTGACAAAACTTATTAAGGTCTAGGTTAACCCTTAGTTGACCTAGTCCATGACCTAGTTTGTCAATTATGATACTAGGTTGACTAGGTTGACCTTGTCAGCCTAAAATTTTGGAAGGGTTCAGGGTTAGATCTACCTATATAAACATATTAATTTCTCCATTTCTAAGAGAAGAGAAGAAGTAAGATATATTTTGCATCTACCTATCCACCATTCTAATTGAGGAGAAAGATTAGGGTTTCATATTTTCTAAGGAGATATGGATATTGTCTTGTGCAGAAGTCTTTTGGATGCATTGATAGGTTTTGTATTCTAGAGCTGATTTATCCTTGTCATTATTACATACCAAAATAACCTCTTGCGAATCACCTTGGCCAAGGGAGAGATTGAGGCTTGGTAGGTTCATCTTCAAAGGTAAGTATTCTTAACTTTATTCCTCCTTTATAAGAGTAGATATATATGAATTTTCACTTCTCTTACATACATTAGTATTTTATATACATCAATGTGAGTATATGTCTTTTATGCATGTTTACTTTTCATGTTTATTACCCCCACTTTGTTTCAAAATCTTTGGTGAGCACTATATTAGATTTTAATTTACTTTTTATTAGTTTAGTGAATATGAAAACATAGGACCTATTGGCCAACATTCTTCCCTAGGTTTGCACCTTTCAAATTTGGCCAAGTCTAGTACTTAGGTTTTCTTTAGAAGAAATGTTCTTTGGCAAAGCCCAGAAAAATACTAAGTGTTATTTCTTTAGGAAAGTCCATTTTGGCCTTTGTTTTAAGCCTTTGCATAATTCTTTCAAGTTTTTTGTCTGAAGCATTTTGCCAAATTCTTTCAAACTTTTTATCTGAGGCTTTTCCTTAAGAGTGTTTCTTTAGGTTTTCTTCTAGCCAAGTGATTAATTATTTCAAAAAAAAATTATGTACAATTTTTTTGAAGGACAATTTCAACTTCTCTGAAGGAATATTTCAAGCAAAAAGGGACCCTTTTAATTTTTTTGAAGGGCACTTTCATTTTTTTGAAGGGCGCTTTCACTTTTTTGAAGGGTATCTTTTGTTGAGAAAAGGTTCACTTAAAATTTTATAAAAGGATCATTTCAACTCCTCCAAAGGGCACTTTTCAATCAAAATGGATCCTTGAAAAAAGTCTAAAAGGTACATTTCACTTTTATTAAGGGTACATTTCAAAAGTTTGAAGGGCTCTTTTGTATAAAAATGGACCAAATAGAAATTTTGAAAGGACCCTTACAACTCTTTTGAAGGGTATGTTGCAACTTATCTGAAGGGACATTCTATGTCTAAATGGACACTTTCAAATCTTTCTAAGGGTATTATTCAACCAGTCCAAAGGACCATTTCCAAAATCCATAGGAAGAGACAAGGAGAAGTGACAAGAGAAAAATTCTTTTATACTTTTTGTCTAAAGGAAATAAATCTAAAATAATTCCTTCAAACTTTTTGTTCAAAGGAAATAAAAGGAAATATTCTTTCAGACTTTTTATCTGAAGGAACTAAACAAGCAGGAAAACCAAAGACATGAATTCTTTTGAAAAGATTGTTCGATGAATTCTTATAGGAAAATTATCTGCAAGAAAGGACCATTTCCAAAATTTTGAAGGAAATAACCCAAAGGTGATGGACCCTAGAACATCAATTTCAAACTACAAGAAATATCCATCATTATTCAAAAGACTTGGTGAGAACATGAGAGCAGATAAAGTAAGCAAAAGGGGTAATTTAATGGATCAAGTCATTGCTAGAGGCTGACCAAATCAAAGAGCTTCTATGAGATCAAAAAATACAAGTGTCTATAAGATAACTAGTAGTTAGAAAGAACATTTTATAACTATCATCATGAGTTCCAACAGTGTAATGTGTCAGCGTCTTTGTTTTAGTTTCAAACTCTCATGGATGATATTTGATAGAAATAGTTTCTTGTGCTACTCCTAAAGTTTTGATGTTATTTGTCACCATTCTCATAACTAGTTTCGGACAAGTAAGACTCTTAACATGACATGGCTTACCCCATCCATCCATTTGTTACTTATTCTTAGATATGGACATATGTCCTTGTGCCTTTTTAGCTTCTCCTTTCTTGTTCTTCCTCAAAGTTCTATAAATTGGGCCATTTCAACCATTACAAATAACCACATTTTTTTTGTATGGCAAAGCCTTGCTAAAATGACATTTCACTTTGCATTTAAACATTGAATATAAGACCAATTCTAATTTGTGAATTTTTGTCTAAGTATTTGAGTGATGTACAATGGAGTTGAGTGACAGCATTATCCTTACTCATGTTATCCTTCATGTTTGAACAAAGATTCTAATGCTAACAGGTCATGTGGAGTGTGTTAAATGTGTTAAACTTTTTGTCAAGTATACAATTGTGTTTATGGTGTGTAATCTACCCCTTAGGTCAAGTATCTTGATGATGGTTTGAAACATGTTACCTTCACATTGAAAAACTATATTAGTATCTTTCAATGCATGGAATTAGTCTCAAAAAACATTTTTATCCAGTAGAAGTGTGATAGTCAGTGGATAAATTCTTGGTTAATCACCTCTTTAGCATAGTTTTTCTATTTTATGAAAACTCTTAACTCTTTTCAAGAACAAGCATTAGAATAGGTGATAGACACTTAAAGAAAAATTTAGGGAGTTACCCCTTTTCAATCCTAGAGACTCATCTCTCTTAAGATTTCACACAAACTTGAGGGATGATTCAATGCTACATCAAATTGATGGAATTTCATAGAACATCCTAGGGTGCATAATTTGATGACAATAGTTTTGGCATGCCTGATGGGATAGCTGGTCCTAATTGTTTTCATGTCAAGGTGAATGTTGGCCTTGACAAGTCCAAGGTTGTAAAAGTGTTCTAATCCAACATTTGGTGATTCCAAACGGTGAGAATCTCTATTTTTAGATCAATTTTTCCATAGTATACTTCATGGTCCTCACTAAATCATCTTTTAGTAGGATTTTCAATCAAGTTCCTCAGCCTAAAACTCTTCTTGAAGAACAACACCCTAAACAATTCCTAACCTTTAGAGATCCTAAACAAGAAGGTTTTGAAGAGGAAGAAGAGGAGGTTGAAGAATTAGTAGATCAAGCAGAAGAAAAAATGGCGAGAAGACATCCTTTCCTAGCCTTCAACACCCAAAATCTAATTAACCTTCCTGCGTATGATCCCATTCCTCCTAATGCTACCAAAATTTTCCCTAATTTCAATGGAGATGGTCTTGTTACCCTATCTGAGCATATTAGGGACATTTCAAACTTTTAAAATTTCCAAAATATCACCTAAGCTAACATAGATATTAGAATACTTGTCATGTCTCTAAAAGGGAAGGTACTTGATTGGTATGAGACATTGGAAGGTGGTTGTATTACTAATTGGGATAGTGTTGCAGAGTTGTTGGTAAATAGGTTCAAAAATAAGAGTGACCATACTTCACTAATTCACCAACTGAATGTGATAAAGAGAGTTTCTAATAAATCCATGGGATATTTCAATGAGAGATTTCAAAGAACATGGCATAGGCTACCACCTATTATTAGGCATCCTCCAAGCTTCATATTCCCCACCTATCTTAAGGCTATTGGCACTGATGTAGTAGTAATGTTGCAGTCAATGGGAGGATTTACTTTACCCAAGGCATATGAGATAGCCATTAAAGCTTAGAATAGTCTGATATAGGCTAAAAAACTACCTCTAAGAGTTTTCATGCCTTTTTTATCTCATAATTCAGTTGAAGCCCCAAGTATAGCACAATTTCCCAATACTAATGCCAAACCTAGAACTACTCCCAAGAAGGTGGATGATGCTATAGATAAGGATGAGATGATTTGGTCTTTACAAGCCCAACTCAAAAAAGCATAAATGTATGCAAATTCTCCATCCAATCCTCAATACTACCCTCAACATGGCTATAAACCTCCACCCCAATACACTAACCAAGGAAGTGGATAAGGCCAACAAGGTTTCAATAGGCAGCCCAATGCCTATAATACTAATTACATTTCATCGACAAAGGTTGTTGTTCTACTCCACACCAATCTAGTTCAAGGAGAGGAGTAGTTGGATCATTGAGGGCAATCTCAAGGTTAATTTATGCATAATGGTGGATAAGGTAATAAAGCTTTGGTAACTCAAGAAGGAGCTACTCCTTATGTTACATCAAAAGAATCAAATCTCATGCAAAGAGATATTCAAGCAAAAGGGAGCAGCCAAAGTACTAGTTTTATGAACTTCCAAGTAGAATATGATTATGTATTGAATCAAAATACATCAATTTCAGCCAACACGAGGTCTAAAAAGAGGGATTTATGAGATATTCCATTATCACAAGTGATTCTAAGTAGTGCCTCTCCAAGGTCACAAAGTGTAAGTACAAATGTAGTAAATCCTACTAGTCACACTACTCCTCAAAGTCAGAATGTGAGAAAAGTTGCCAAACTTCTAGTATAACAAGTTCAATTCCCCTCATTGCCTTTAAGAATAAAATTCAAGGTGAATACTGCCTCTCTAAATATTATTGACTCTTTGAAGAATACCAAAACTATCATTTCTCTTTAGAAAGTATTGCATATACCTAGTCAAAAGGAAATCCTACAAGAATAACTTGATAATATCAATGTAACTCCTCAAGATCCAAAGTACAATGGTGTATCCCTTAACAACACACCTAATCATGTTTTAGATCCCTCCACTAGTTTTGAAAAGCCTCAACCTTTCTACCTCACACTTATTATGGGAGACAAATTGGTTCACAACTGCATTGTGGATAGTGGGGCCAGTACTATAGTTATGCCTAAAGTGGTTGCTAATAAATTGGGACTAAAATATGAGCCTCATAGCAAGGGTGTGTTATAGTTTAATGGAACTCCAATCAAGACTATGGGGTTGGTTAAAGGTTTGAAAGTTTTCCTGCATGATTGTCAAAGTTTCCCCATCTTACAAGACATTGTGGTGGTTTATCTTCCAACTCATTTTCCTATCTCCTTGTCAAGAGACTTCATCGCTAATATTGGAGGGTACCTTGTAGTTGATTTGTCTTTTCTAGCCTTTAGAACAAGAGATGTAGCTAAAGGAACTATAATAACACATCCCTTGGCAAGGCTCCACATTGAACCATATATGGAGACAAGTTCAAATTAGAATTATATGATTAGTGAGTAGGAATAAGGTGCCATTGGTGGTGAAACATCCTTTCCCCTTGAAGGTATTTCTAACCTTTTTCTTGATTAGTATGGTACTAAAACTTATAAGCATGACCCATATGCATTCATAGAAGAAACTGAATTAAGAGTATATTTGATTCATGAGAATAACACTCCTATACCATCACTCACTAATGAACATCATGAACTTGAAGGGATATGGGAAATGTTTTTTGATGGCTCTAAAATAAAGGTAGGGGTAGGATCTGGTGTCAAGTTGGTTTTTCCTTCAAAGAACTAGTATTATTCTTCATATAAATTCCATTTTAGTTACACTTATAATGCAAATAAATGTGAAGTCTTGGTTCATGGCCTCCAATGGGTAAATAAAAAGGGAATCAAGAGTTTGAAGGTATATGGAGATAGTGAATTGATTATACATCAAATAAAAAACCAAGCTACAACCAAGAACCCTTTTCTTAAGTCCTTTAGGCATAGGGTGTGGGATCTAATTAAGGAATTTGATGCTTTCAATATCCAACCTATACCAAGAGACTCAAATAAACATGTTGATAGGTTGGTTGTGATACGAGCGCATTTTGATATAGTTGATGATGTAAGTAGAGAGAACGATCAACCTCACATTACAGTCATTGTGAGATCTTATATTCTAGATAATGAAGTGTCTTGTCAAGTGTTTGAGAGTGATAAACACATTATACACTTCATTAAAAATGAAGTATAATTTTCATCAAAGAATCAAAAGAATCTCACAATCAATATGAAGAACAAGTTATCCAGTTGAGACAAACAAAATACCAAAGGGGCTGGTTACTTTGGAGTGTGTGTTTAATTAAATTGATCAAAGAAGGAAGGAAATGGTAATCATGTCTACAAAGGAAGATAAATACAAAAGAGTCTTGATATTTAAGGACAAACTTCTAAAAATTGGTAAGTTATGTTCTCTTTCTAAAAGACAAGCCTTCATTAAATTGTGTAAAGAATTTCATGATATATTTGCTTGGGAATAAAAGGATTTTACAGGGTTGATCTAGGTCTATCTCATCACACCATTGAGTTAGAACTTGAAGCTAAACTAATTAGGCAAAAATAGAGTCCTATCAATCCCAAGATAGAGGAACTCATGAAGAAAGAGCTTAACAAATTGATTGAGTCTAGAATTATCTTTCCTATCTAGCACTCAACTTGGGTAGCTAACCTTGTACCTATTTGAAAGAAGAGTTAGACTTTGTGTGCACTTTAGGGATCTGAATAGAGTTTCACTCAAAGAGAATTACCCACTACCTTCCATGTAGCATATTTTGCAAGTGGTGTCAGGTTCTCAACATTTTTCACTACTTGATGGTTATTTAGGTTATAACCAAATATTGGTGAATGATGAGGATCAGTTCAAGACAACATTCACCATAAAATGGGGAACATTTACATATAGAAAGATAAATTTTGGCTTTTATAATGTTGGTGCTACCTTCTAAAGGGCAATGGACATGACCTTTAAAGGTTTGATCAATGAGTTTTTGCTTATGTACCTTGATGATATAACTATGTTTTCAAAAGATGCTAATGACCACGTGAAACATCTAAGGTCTTTGAGAAGTGAAGAGAGTTTGGAGTTTCTCTTAGTCTAAAGAAATGTATTTTTTTTGTTCATGAAGGCAAAGTACTGGGTCACATTGTGTCAAAGGAAGGCTTTTCTATTGATCCTAAAAGTATTGAAGCCATTCTAGGATTATCTTTGCCTCTACACAAGAAGGGTTTGAAATTTTTCTTAGGAAAGATCAACTTTGTAAGAAGGTTTATTCTAGGATTTGCTACTTTGGTGAAGCCTATTACAGCCATGCTCAAGAAGAACCAAGTTTTTGCTTGGACAAAGGAAGGTAAGAAATTTTTTGAGGTAATCAAACAAGCAATTGCCCAATCTCCTACTCTCTTGAACCCAAACTTTGCCAAGGATTTCGTACTCTATACTTTTACTAATTTTGACACAATCTCAGCTATGCTTATGCAAAATAATGATGAGGACGTTGAACAACCCATTGCATTCTTTAGTCAAGGATTGGAAGATTATGAGGTTAAGTACACATTTGTTGAGAAGCAATCTCTAACTATGATAAGAGGATTGAAAAAGTTTAAGCACATGGTTTTAAACAATAGGATACATGTCATGGTATCTCATCCTAGCACCAAAAATTTCCTCTTAAGCAAAGACCTCCATGAGAAGAGAGTTGGGTGGATCACAAAGGAAATGGAGTATGATGTTGATATCAAGGTAACCAACTTGGTAAGAGGAAAGAGATTGTGTGAACATCTAGCTTCAAATATTCAAGGGCTAAAGGAAGAGGTCTTGGTCAATCAAGTTCATCCCCAACCAGTTGGTCACATACCAATTCAAAGTTGGACACAAGACATCATTGGTTTCCTCCAAAATGGTGATTGTCTTAATGGTTTAAACAAGTCACAAAGAAGGTTTTTTAGATTGAAAACCATTTCTTATTGTATTTTAGATGGTATTCTCTTTCAGAAGGATGTGGATGGTGTGCTACTAAGGTGTGTTGACAATGATCAGTTTGGCATCTTGCTAGAAAAGTTTCACAATGGTATAGATGGAGGTCATTTCTCCTAAAAAATAATAGCTAAAAAGATAATAAGGGTAGGGTAGTATTGGCCTAACCTTTTCAAGGATTGATACTTTTGGTCTAGGAGGTGTCCTTAATGTGCTTTCTTTCTAGGCAAATAGAAACTTACAACCCTTGTATTGAATCTTGTCCAAGTGAACTAGCCTTTCATATAATGGGGCCTTGATTTCATTAGCATGATCAACCCTCCATAAAGTGTTGGACATAAATGGATATTGACTACTACTGACTACTTCACAAGGTGGGTAGAAGCCATTTCATTAAAGGAGGTAAATGAAAATACAATTTTGGAGTTTTATGAAAGTATCATAACAAGATTTGGGGTCCCTTATACTATCATTTTTGATAATGCACTTGATTTCATGAGTGTTAAAACTTTTGAGTGGGCAAATAGGAATGGAATTTACTTGACTACCTCATCCAACTATTACCCTCAAGGTAATGGACTAGCTAAGTCTACTAACAAGAACTTCATCAAGATCATGAAGAGGACATTGGAGAATAATTAAAGAGCATGGCACACCAAGTTAAAGATAGCCTTATGGGTTGATAGGATCACTCATAAGATATCAATTAGTAACTCTCCCTTTGTGCTTGTCTATGGGAGAGAAGCTAGGTTTTCCATCTCTCAAGAGTTTTAAACTCTAGGACTTGCACATCAGCTGGGATTGCTTTAAAATACTCTAATGAAAGTCAGATTGATATAACTAATACAACTGTAAGAAGAAAGGGACAATGCACATAATACCATGGAACACCACCAAGTACTCATGAAGAAATCTTTTGACAAAAGATCAAGTATAACAGTGTTCAAGGAAGGGGACTTAGTTCTGAAATGGGATGAGGATAGAGCAAAACTAGGTAAACATACAAAGTTTGATGCTTTGTGGAGTGGCCCTGATGTAGGATCGTCTGCATACATCTTCATGTAAGACATGTTTAAGTTGGGATTAGTCTTCACTAGGCATGCAAGCTCTAGTCATGTTTGAATTTAAATTCAAATTATTGTATTTTCCCTCCAAAATGTTGTTAATGAGGAGTAATTGTAAAAGTAAAGGTAAAAAGTCAATGTAAAAAGTAAAAGAGTGAAAGTGGTTAAAGGAGAATCTCCTACATTGGAGTTGTTAAGCAAATAAAGGAGTGGTTGAAAATCTTTCAACCGTGGTATATTGTTGAAGAATACAAACCATGTTTGTTTTGTCTTGAGCCCAAGTTGGGTGTAGAGGTTAGAGAGGAGGCTCTTCAAAAGAGCAAAAGAGAATTCATTCAAGGTGACAGAGGGATGTAGAGAAGAGAGAGAGGGAACACCTCATTTAGAGAGGAAAGAAAGAGAAAACCAAGAGATCAAGAATGTAAGAGAAAAGGACAGAGAGAATATTTGGATGTGAGGACAAGAAGAAGGAATGAAGTGTCTAAATAAGGCTTTGGAAGCCAATGATCTAGATCATATATTGAATTGTAAGTATCCTTGTTTGTTTAAGAAAGATGGATGTTGATTTTCATGCTAATGATTATGCAATAATGATATCATTGGTAGAATTCTAGTTATATAGTATATAGCCCTGTGTGGGTGTTCTTTAGAGCTTAAGGAGGCAATGAACATTTTATGATACAAGATTAACACATTAAAACCTTTGGACATTATTTTGAGAGCAATTTGAAACTTAATGAAATTGTGAAGGAAATTGAGAATGTGTGGAATGTTGTGAGAGTCAAGAAACAGGGTATGTGGCAGGGCTTTCAAACACACTCACAATCCACTTTCCAAGGATCACTCAACATAATAAATGAATGCATGGGAGATGTAGGAGTCTGAGAATAGTTTTATGTAGCATCATTTCTATAGATGGATTGATTGTGTTAAACTCTATGTTTATTATTTAATGCCAAAGAGGCTTAAAAGAGTGAAATCGACTATAGATGTGTGGAGTGTATCAAGATAAATTGCAAAGGATTGGATGACATACATAGTTTAGAAACTATTGAAGGACTATAAGAACAGACCATAAGCAAACTGTGTAAATAGAGTGTGAAGGAATGTAATGTGGATGGAGGTTCCTATAGCACAAATTTGGTCTTGCAAAGTTTTCATGGATACTTTAAACGGTAAAGATCTATTTTTGTTATGTATTTGGGTACATACAAATAAGATCATTTTCCATAGCTTCCATATACAATAAAGGCAAAGTGTGTGTCATGTGCTATAGTTAAGAACCCTGTGCATAGTGAATCCGAGAGGCATAATATACCATATTGAATTAGGTTGATCAAGTAACAGCTAAAGGAGCAGCGAGGTTGTTTGCATTCTATGTGGACGATAACACAGTCTAGATTTCAACTTGTATTCGAAAGTGAACTAGATATATAAACGTGTATCTTGACTAAAATGGAATGGGTTAAAATAGCTGAGAAAACAAGAGTGGTGGTGGCGTAGCTCTTGGGATGGATATAAGAACATGTTATGATGATTTTCAAGGTTTCATTCAGTGAAGGATTGATCTTAAGAGTCACAAGTAAACCATGAGATAATTGTATTGTTGTTGATAAAGATTTCTATCTATCATGGTATGAATGACATTGTTTTAGAAATGAGCAAGGTTGCATGGATGATCCTGAATCCTATATAGAGTTATGTCACCAATAAGAGCATTGGTGACTCAACTAGTATCTTGGCATTGAGATAAGAGAAAAGTTCATCAAAAGAAAAGAACATAGATTGAAGTGACATGTTGGTAAGGTAACTTGAGGTGTAAACAAGGTGAGGGTTACACCATTTTTGGTATCAGAGCTTGAAACTCTTGGGATTTGGTAATTGATCATGTTTGCTAATAAGTTGCTACAGGATTGAGAAAAGGATCAAAAGACTAGGATGCAAAAGGCCTAGGTGAGATCAAGGAGATTGTCAAAAGACCAGTCAAGGAGAAAGGCTTGGGTGAGACAAGTGGACCAAAAGACTAGGGTGTAGAAGACCTAGGTGAGGACCTAAAGGGATCAAGAGACCAAGGTGGAAAAGACTTGGGCGAAGATCTCAGAAATGGAAGTATTGTTGAAGGCACTATAGAGCAGTAGAATACATGAGGGTACTAAGAAGGAAGCAAGCATCTGGAAGAAGAGAGGTATGACTAGTAATGGAATTGATAAAGAGATTGATAGTTTCAAAAGAGATTTAGCTAAGTTTACAAATAGATATGAGTCTTCGATGCAGATGGACAAGCAAGCATGGGTATGGCCAATGAGGAGGAGGATGAAGTGGCCAATAGATCTTATAATGAAGAGGAGAAGAAGGCAAAATGAGATTGCCAAGAAGAGAGAAGTCCATAGAGGCTTGAAGAAGATAAGAAGGTTGCCAAGTGAGCAACAAAAAGAGGAAGAGATTGTCAAAAATCTTCTCATTATGGAGAACAAGAGAAGAGAAGAAAGAAAAGATGAAGTGCCAGGAAGAGCACTTGAAAAGATAAGAGTGTTGGTGAAGAGAACACTCATAGGGACCTTGTGGTCTCTTATTTTTATATCTAATTTTGTATTTGCATGGGTAATTGCAGGTATGAGTAGCCTTGTGAAGGTCAAAAGAAAGGCCTTGAAGAATGAAGAGATTAGTGCAAGAGAGAGAAGTGAGTTTGTTGTTGATGATAAAGAAGAAGAGATGCATTGGTTAATACATGAGGAAGGTGTTGAGGAACCCATACAAGCAAGAGAAGAGATGGAGGATGAAGATGACTTCCATGATGCCATTGAAATCCAAGAAGAGGCAAGAGAACAGTCAAGAATAAAGGAAGAATAAAGTACAAACAATCAAGAAGCTATGCAAGTCAAAGAACTAATGGAGCAGCCCATTAAGGAGGTAAAGGTAAATTCAAAAATTGATTTTTCTTATTCTTATAAGCATGAAACTGTTGATATACATGCTATAAAAGTAAAGAGAAAGGTGGATTTTTCAATTAACCATGGATATGTGATGCCTAAATGGTGGAAGAAGCAAACTCCCAAGCAACAGGAAGTGTTGGTACAAGAGCATGGATGTAGGATGCCTACATGGTTTGAGAAGACAAATGATGAGAAGGAGAAAAAATTATGGGTACCTAAGAAGGCAAAGAGTGAAGATGTGAGTGTTGAGTTAACAACACCAAGAAGTCAATGGAGGAAGGCGAAGGTTGACATAAACAACCAAAGGCATGAGGATGACACAAGTACATGGAAAGGTAAACGAATTGTTATGATGATGTTTTTGAATCCTTTAATGATATTTTCATGAGAAATGAAAAATGGAAAGTGGCTATGTGGACTAATATGCAGCAAGGAGAGAATTCCAAATGGTTGGTTAATGAGGAAAGAGATGGGTATACAGCAAATCAATGCCTCATTGAATTCAAGAAACAAACAAGATGGCTTCAAAGAGAATTTGAAAAGAGTAAGGAGACACAAGGTAATGGTGTTTCAACTGCTTTTGATAAGTTTACTAATGAAGAAGTTGGTTTATGTGAAGACAAGCTAAGAAAAGATGAGATAAGAGGTAAAGGACAAGTAATCCTTAAGAAAGAAGGACCCAAGTTTGATGAAGAGAATGGTGAGATAGATGAGATCTCACTAAAGGATGAGTTGAGAATGTTGGAGGAGCTCTTTAGTTCTCTAAGAGAGTTGTGTAAAGATACAAATCATGGTGAAGACACCATTGGGAAGAGTGAAACAAGACAAGAGCAAAGCAAAGAGGCCAGGACAGTTTTGATCAAGGAGCAAGAATATAGAGACAGCCAAGAGGCTTTATGACCTAAAGATTTTGATTCTAAGGTGGCTTTGAATGTTTTATATGTAGGTATAAAGGTTCCTAAAGTGAATGACATACATGAGTCATTGGAGAAGCTCATGAAACAAGAAGAACAACAAGATCTAGAAGACATGTATGAAGATGAAGAAGCATGGACATGGGAGGTGTTAGCTAAGAAAAAAATGAGAAGAAGGACATATCTAAAGAGGAAGAAAAGCAAAATGAAGGACAAAGACTATTCCAAACAAAGACAAGCATTGGTATTGAAAAACAAAACCTTGGGATCTAGGGATAGAGTGAAGACTAAAACATTGAGGAGATATCTCATTTGAACTAAGGTTCAAATTATTTCTAGAGGGAGAGTATGATGTAGGAGCATCTGCATGCATCTTCATGCAAGACATGGTTAAGTTGGGATTAGTCTTCACTAGGCATGCAAGCTCTAGTCATGTTTGAATTTAAATTCAAATTATTGTATTTTCCCTCCAAAATGTTGCTAATGAGGAGTAATTGTAAAAGTAAAGGTAAAAATTCAATGTAAAAAGTAAAAGAGTGAAAGTGGTTAAAGGAGAATCTCCTACGTTGGAGTTGTTGAGCAAATAAAGGAGGAGTGGTTGAAAATCTTTCAACCTTGGTATATTGTTGAAGATTACAAACCATGTTTGTTTTGTCTTGAGCCCAAGTTGGGCGTAGAGGTTAGGGAGGAGGCTCTTCAAAAGAGCAAAAGAGAATTCATTCAAGGTGACAGAGGGATGTAGATAAGATAGAGAGGGAGCACCTCATTCTGAGATGAAAGAAAGAGACAACCAGGAGATCAAGAATGTAAGAGAAAAGGACAGAGAGAATATTTGGATGTGAGGACAAGAAGAAGGAATGAAGTGTCTAAATAAGGCTTTGGAAGCTAATGATCTAGATCATATATTGAATTGTAAGTATCCTTGTTTGTTTAAGAAAGATGGATGTTGATTTTCATGCTAATGATTATGCAATAATGATTTCATTGGTAGAATTTTGGTTATACAGTATAGAGCCCTATGTGGATGTTCTTTAGAGCTTAAGGAGGCAATAAACATTTTATGATACAAGATTAACACATTAAAACCTTTGGACATTGTTCTGAGAGCAATTTGAAACTTAATGAAATTGTGATAAGGAAATTGAGAATGTGTGGAATGTTGTGAGAGTCAAGAAACAGGGTATGTGGTAGGGCTTTCAAACACACTCACAGTCCATTGTCCAAGGATCACTCAATGTAATAAATGAATGCATGGGAGATGTAGGAGTTTGATAATGGTTTTATGTAGCATCATTTGCATATATGGATTGATTTTGTTAAACTCTGTGTTTATTCTTTAATGCCAAAGAGGCTTAAAAGAGTGAAATCGACTAAAGATGTGTGGAGCGTATCAAGATAAATTGCAAAGGATTGGATGACATACATAGTCTGGAAACTATTGAAGGACTATAAGAATGGACCACAAGCAAACTGTGTAAATAGAGCGTAGAGGAATGTAATGTGGATGGAGGTTCCTGTAGCACAAAGTTGGTCTTGCAAAGTTTTCATGGATACTTTAAATGGTAAAGATCTATTTGTGTTATGTATTTGGGTATATACAAATAAGATCATTTTCCATAGCTTCCATATACAATAAAGGCAAAGTGTGTGTCATGTGCTATAGTTAAAAACCCTGTGCATAGCGAATCTGAGAGGTGTAATAAACCCTATTGAATTGGGTTGATCAAGTAACTGCTAAAGGAGCAATGAGGTTGTTTGCATTCTATGTGGACAACACAGTCCAGATTTCAACTTGTATTCGAAAGTGAACCAGATATATAAATGTGTATTTTGACTGAAATGGAATGGGTTGAAATAGCTGAGAAAACAAGAATGGTGGTGGTGTAGCTCTTGGGATGGATATAAGAACATGTTATGATGATTTTCAAGGTTTCATTCAGTGAAGGATTGATCTTAAGAATCACAAGTAAACCATGAGATAATTGTGTTGTTGTTGATAAAGATTTCTATCTATCATGGTATGAATGGCATTGTTTTATAAATGAGCAAGGTTGCATCGATGATCCTCAATCCTATATAGAGTTATGTCACCAATAAGAGCATTGGTGACTCAACTAGTATCTTGGCATTGAGATAAGAGAAAAGTTCATCAAAAGAAAAGAACATAGATTGAAGTGACATGTTGGTAAGGTAACTTGAGGTGTAAACAAGGTGAGGGTTACATCATCAGTAAGTGAAATCAAATCAACTCCTTTCAACTAACCAAAATGAATGGAGAAGAATTACTTATCCCTGTGAATGGGATACAACTAAAGTTCTATTATTAGTCATTACAAGTTTGTTTTGTAAATAGTAGCATAGGTGTGTGTGTTTAGTCTATTTTTGTTTTATCTATTATTTTCCCTAAGTGTCATATTCGAAACATGCGTTTTTCCTTTGTTTTGCTTTATATTTCCCTAAGTTCTTAGTAGCACAAGTGTGTCTTTGCCTGTATGTGTCTTATGTAATGTCATTGTCTTGTGGTCAATATAAGGTCTATTCATGACAATCTGAATGCTCATTTTGTATAACTCCATGCCCAATGGAAGGATTTAGGAGATTGGTCTTAGGCATAGTAGGCATGTCATGCCCAAGGATCACCAAGAATGTTGGCCAACATTCTTCCCTAGGTTTGCACCTTTCAAATTTGGCCAAGTCTAGTACTTAGGTTTTCTTTAAAAAAAATGTTCTTTGTAAAATCCCAAAAAAATACTAAGTGTTATTTCTTTAGAAAATTCCATTTTGGCCTTTTTTCTAAGCCTTTACCTAATTGTTTTGGGTTTTTTTCTGAAACATTTTACCAAATTCTTTCAAACTTTTTGTTTGAGGCTTTTCCTTAAGAGTGTTTCTTTGGGTTTTCTTCTGGCCAAGTGATGAATTCTTTCAAAAAATTTGTCTGTACAATTTTTTTGAAGGACCATTTCAACTTCTTCAAAGTAATATTTCAATCAAAAAGGGACCCTTGTAATTTTTATGAAGGGCACTTTCATTTTTTTGAAGGGCACTTTCACTTTTTTGAAGGGTATCTTTTATCAAGAAAAGGTCCACTTCAACTTTTTAAATTTCTCTAAAGGGCACTTTTCAAGCAAAATGGATCCTTACAAAAAGTATAAAAGGTACATTTCACTTTTTTGAAGGGTACATTTCAAAAGACCGAAGGGCGCTTTTGTAGAAAAATGGACCAAATAGAAATTTCAAAAGGACCCTTACAACTCTTCTGAAGGGTATGTTGTAACTTATTAAAAGGGACATTCTAAGGCTAAATGAACACTTTCAAATCTTCCAAATGGTACTTTTCAACAAGCTCGAAAGACCATTTCCAAAAGCCATAGGAAGAGACAAAGAGAAGTAACTAAAGAAAAATTTCTTCACACTTTTTGTCTGAAGGAAATAACTCCAAAATAATTCTTTTGGTATTTTTGTCTAAAGGAAATAAAAAGTGAAAATTCCTTTAGAATTTTTGTCTAAAGGAAATGAACAAGTAAGAAGACTGAAGACATAAATTCTTTCAAAAATATTATCTAATGAATTCTTGTAGAAAAATTATCTACAAGAAAAGATCATTTCCAAAAGTCCAAAGGAAATACCAAAAAGGTTATGGCCAATAGAACATCAAATTTAAACTACAAGAAATAGTTTTTACTATTCAAAATACTTTGTGAGAACATGAGAGTGGACAAAGCAAGTAAAAGGGACAAGTTGATAGATCAAGCCATTCTTAGAGGCTAACCAAATCAAAGAGATTCTATGAAATCAACAAATACAAGTGTTTAAAGGATAACTTGCAATTAGAAAGAGCATTTTTTAACTACCATCATGAGTTCTAGCAATGCAATTTTTTGGCTTCTTTGTTTCATTTTCAAACTCTCATGGATGATCTTCAATAGAAATAGTTTCGTGTGCCACTCTCAAATGTTTGATGCCACTTTTCACCATTCTCATAATTGGTTTTGGACAAGTAAGACTCTTGACATGACATGGCTCACCCCATCCATCCATCTGTAATTGATTCTTAGATTTGGACACATGTCCTTGTGCCTTTTCATCTTTTCTTTTCTTGCTCTTCCTCAAATTTCTATAAATTGGGCCATTTCGACCATTGTAGATAACCACATTCTTTTTTGGTATGGTGAAGCCCTATCGAAATGACATTGCACTTTACTTTTAAACATTGAATACAAGACCAATTCTAAGTTGTGAATTTTTGTTTGCATATGTGAGTAATGTATAGCAGAGCTGAGTGATATCATTATCCTTACTCCCTTTATACGTCATGTTTGAACAAAGATTATGATGATAACAGGTCATGTGGAGTGTGTTAAATGTGTTAAAAATTTTGTCAAGTATGTAATTGTGTTTATGGTGTGTATTCTGCCCCTTAGGTCAAGTATCTTGATGATGGTTTGAAACATGTTACCTTCCTATTGAAACATTGTGCTAGTATCTTTCAATGCATGGAATTAGTCTCAAAAAACATTGTTACTTAGTATAAGTGTGATATTCAATGCATAAATTCTTGGTGAATCACCTCTTTAGCATAGTTTTTATATTTTATGCAAACTCTTGGCTCTTTTCATGAACAAGCATTATATTAGGTGATAGACACTCAAAGAAAAATTTAGGGAGCTAGCCCTTTTTAATCCTAGAGACTCATCTCTCTTATGATTTCACAAAACTTGAGTGATGATTCAATGCTACATCAAATTAAAGGAATTTCATAGAACATCCTAGGGTGCATAATTTGATGACAATAGGACCTATTAAGGGTTATTATGTAGTTTTGATTAACTAGAGGATTTGAAACCCTCCCTAGTGATATTATTATGGTAAGAGATCCCTTGATTAGGTCTAGCAGATCCATATTGGTCATGACCCTGATTATCTAATGTATTCTCAATCAAAAGTGTAAGTAGGATTTATCTTCTCTGAGCTAGGATTGATTTATAGATCTATTTCATTTCATATTGCATACACAATGCATGTGCAACTAATGAGACTCCCTACTCATCCTTTCTCATATTATCCAATAATAATTATATGAGTGGTTGGAAAATATCATCACTCTCATTCATATTTGAAGACATAATTGGTTGCATTGAGGTAAAAACATTTTATGTATGATTCCTCCTAACAGTAGCAAAGAAATGTTTGAAAATTTTAAGAATAAGATCATCACATTCAAGATCTATCATTACAACACATGATCTAAATTTTCCAACAATTTATAAAATTTTAAGCCTCTTAGCCAAAGAATGGATTTTGATTTCATCTAAATCTTGGAAACTTTTCATAATCAGTTAAAATATTTCCCTCATGGTGTTGTTATTTTATGGCCTTTTAGGAGTTGTTATTCTTTTAATTTCACTAATAAAATAATAACTACAAGTCTCACATTAGGATTTGGGTGTCTCAAAATCTTGTGCTTAGCCAAATAAGTCATTGATGGGTTAACTTCTATCATATACTCAAAATATAATTATCTTATCATGGACAAATAGTTTTCCACTTCTTCCAAAACCCTGAGTAGAAATTATTTCGAATGAGGTAGTTGATCAAGTTTATTCCCTACCCTAAAAATCTTAATTACCAAATTATCTTTACTCATTAACTCCATGATTCCATAGGCTATGCATTAGATAATAACTGTAAAATATTTATTTCCTATAAGCTGGCATAAAATTAGCTTTGATACCATTGTAATATCCCTAATCAGACATTTTTAAATAATTCTAGATTTATCAAAAAACCCTAAGGCAAAAATTATAATATCTAAATTGTATTGCAACAAACCCTTGTGAAAAAACACAACAATCTGATTTTCTATTATTTATGACAACAAACCTTTGAAACAAAATACCCATAGGGTTTCAAAATCACTGATAACCCCTCTGAATATTTAGATTTGATTTCAAAGGTCAAATATACAATATGGAATAAAATACAACTCAAAATAAATTTTATTTGTTTTATTTTCCACATTAAAACCATAGGGAAATACCTAAAGTTTAATTACCAAAGTTCCTCCACAAATGACACTTTAGATGGGAAGTTGGGGCCAATAAATGATCATGCAAATTGGAACCATGAATATCTACCCATTAAAATGATGCAAAAAATGAAATGTCTTTCCAAAGGGTGATGTTAGCCCTTAATCAGGGCCTAAATGGGTTCCAAAATCTATATTTGATGATTCCATTGATGTGATCATAGTTCTAGACTAAAAAATTAGGTCTAAAACATGTCCTAGGTGAAATGGAAATTGAATATCTCTAACTGAAGCAAAATTACAACCCCTAGATGGAGTTACCCAGGTAGATGATAGGGTTTTCATCCTCAAATCCATCTACAATGGAGGGTTTTCATCCTCTATTTTTGTAGCTAAAGTGTTTTCATCAAACATACATGAGAGAGTAATATGAATTTTAAAGATGATATTAAAAAAACCCAAACTAACTTTTATTATTTTTTATTTGCCTTTCCCAAGTGGGGCACTCCACTTTGGGCCTTTTATTTATTTTTAATAAAGTAATGTTTATATTTATATTTTAACACTGAATGTATTTTACATTAAAAATCATCTTTTTAATTACATAATAATAAAAAGTTGCCTTTAATATAATGTAAAGTTATTTTTTGGCTAACTTAGTCATATTATTATTTTAAGTATTTAAAAATAATTTTAACTTTAATAATAATAAAATTAATAAGTTGACCAAAATATTAGAAATGATTCTGCCTAACGTAAATAATATTATTAATTATTTTAATCTAGGAGAAGGGATATAATAACGCATCCATGGGTTCCCAAATTAGTTCACCCTGAAGTAGATCCTTTCATGGTCCACCATTTGGTTACTTAAAAGAAGAGTTTGGGGCCTCCTATTGACCCCTCAAGCTCTTTAGTGATATCTAATGGTGGTGGTTTTCCCTTGTCAATGGTGGGGTTAGATTATAGGTCTTTACATCCATAAGAAGAGAAGCCCCAAATTTGGATGGGGGTATGAAGGTGGTCTCTACTATCAAACAAAATAATATATATTTTTACCCAGAGATGGAGGATGCTTCCAATTAGGAGTAAGAAGAGCTTTTGGCATCCACATAAATTCTCCCCATTTCACAAATGGAATTAATGATAAATAAACCAAATTGTGGAACCACAAAGTGTATAGAATGACATACTAAAGAATAAATTTTGTGGTTGGATGTTTTGAATGCAATTCATCCAAGTTCATATTTGGTGATGGAGGCTTTACTCTCATGTAATATTAGGAGGACATTGGAAACCCTTTGTTGATTACGTTCTAGGGTTTTGAGTTTTGTTGGATATGAAGTTTCCTTAGAATTTTTGAAAAATATGTAATGATTGTTTCTTTATGTCTTTTAGACTAATTAAGTTGGTTGGAAAGTTGTCTTCTCTTACATCTAATTATTAGTACTTGAGTTGTTTTTTTCAAATTAGCCACAAGAGATTATTTTAATTTATCCCATATAAATGAATTGAGCTGATAATGGAAGTGTATTATATATATATATATATATATATATATATATATATATATATATATATATATATATATATATATATATATATATATATATATATATATTTAGTTTGAGTGAATTATGAAGAGTTTAGAAATGAATTGAATAATTTTATAGTAGTATTTATAGTTTTTGGTTGGCTTGTAGGCAGTCATATGATTGAAATTTTCATGTGTTTATTCCTCACATTTTATTGTGGTTTGTTTCTATGTTAACAGTATGGGTGTACATGTCATTTTATCATGACACATTCTGATTGGTGTGAGAAAGTTTTGAGGTATTTTACTCATGAGGTTATTCCACATGTTACATCATCATAAAAGAGTTACCATCGAGAAAGGATTATAAATTTTGCAATATTACTAGGATAAACCTTGTGTCAAGGTTGTGTTGGCACATAAAAACTTTGTCATAATTATTGGTCCCATAAACTACTTGGTCTCATGGAAATTATTAAAATATTTCATTTAATTTTGTTTTGGTACATCATGGTCATGTTACTCATGCACATTATATTATACTTAATGTATTTTAAGTTTAGCTTATTTCCTTGAATTATTTATGTGAAACAAGATATTTCCACATGCATTTCCATCATTTCTCTTTATCTAATGTTTTAAATTTATTAGTATATATCATACACATATGGTACTATTACTTTCATTAAAACCTATTAATTTGCATCAAAAAAATGTGCAAGTTTCAAAACTATTTTAATTTCCTAATATTTGAGAAAATAAAAAATATTTATTTTTTAAATAATAATTCTCACACCATCATTTGCCTATTCATGATATTCCCAATGGAAAAATAAAATTTTGAATAGACACAAATACAAACTTATCAAATAATCAATCAAAAAAATTGAATGAATTTCTTAGTAAGGTTGGAGGATAGGTGAAAGGTGTGTGCCATGTTTTTATCCTTTCTATGCATGTTTTAATTACCAAACAATGCCAATCAATAATTAAATGAGACATCAATTACTAAACATTGCCAACATGTTATTATTAATATAATATATTTTTCCTCACATAAGCTACTATGGTACCATTTGACCAAAGGAACATAACTTGCCTTCTCAAGCCCTTGACCATGTGATCAAGGTTGAATGGAATACTAGCTTACAATTTTACTCTTGAAATAACTATAAATACAATTTTTTGGATTAACCAATGAGAAATTTGAAAGAAAAAAATTATATGGTTCCTTATAGTTCTATTTTGGGTTGTATACGGTGAACAAATCAAACCTGATGGATGCATATGATTATTTATTACTCATTTGATGTCAAAAATTATGGATCTATTTTGGGTTGCCTTCTCCTTATCAAAATTATCAAACTCATTTTCCCACTTGATGATCAAAGTGCACATTACAATGCATCTCACCTACTACCATGTAAGACTCTTGTGATTCATCTCATAGTTTGTGCTATGCATATCAAGGGTCTAAATTTGATGCTCAAATTTGCCTATCATGATTTTTTTAAATATAGTTATCTATTTGGCATTTCCATCTAAATATTAATCTAGTTTATATCAGAAGAAGGAAACATTAGAAAAATTATATATTTATTATAATCCTTTTATAGTTATTGATGACTTGCCTAAAATTTCATTGCATTTAATACAACCCTATAAAAAAATTGATTATATTTCAAGGCTTGAAAATGTAAATAGGGCCATCAAATTTAGGCAATTATCATATTTCTATTAGAATATACAAGTGCTTATTTTATTCAACAAATAGGATATGTAACTCTAAGAATAGGATTCTTCAAAATGATTAGCCTTGTTTGGTCTTCACATTTCACTTGCTAAATTTGAACATCATAAACACTTTTCAAATACCAATAGAACCATAAAATTGATTGACAACAAAACCCCCAAAAAACCCAAAAAAATAAATATATAAAATAATCATATCATTCCAACTAGCTTAAATCTCAACCAAATCATCTGAAGACCCAAATCAGCTATTTACATTCACTAATTATAATAAATATATAACATTTGAAATACATTGTTTAATAATTAATAGTCATCAAAATATTGATGCTAGGTAGGGTTGTTCAACAAACTTAGCCCCTAAAGACATCTACCTATAGTAGTCAGGATGTTTTGAATGCATATGGTGTTTCATCTTAACTGCCCTATATCTACACAATTCATCATCATTGAGCTTGTCTTCACCACTTTAAACCTAAGAATTTTTAAAAGACAACAATTATCCTACAAAAAAAATCATCTTACCTTAACTTCTTTGTGCCATTCAAAAATAATTTGAATCTATAACAAGAAATATTTTAGTTTTGGTAAGAATGAAGTTTTGAAATATGACAAAATGAGGGTTTTAGAAGTCAGAGATGTGCACAAGGAAAAGACCAAACAAGTTCTGTATGGTGACAATTACTATTACATAGAACTATAGCTTCAACCAATTTATATATATGCCTCTCAATGATGATGTGGTGTGTAAGATAGCCTTCATGCTATAACACTAATAAAAAACATGCACAAATAAACCATAACTATCTGACACACTACTAATAGATATTATAATATAATATCTATTACAATTATAGTAATAGAGCCTCTCAATACTATTACAATTAAAAAATTTATTATATTTATATATTATTATTATATAATATTAATAGTATATTAAAAAATACTATACTATAATATTATGTTAATATTAATATATAGTCCATTGATATATATTAATGTAAACTATATTATATTATTATAGTACAATATTATATATACTACATATACATTGATATATTATAATAATAATATAATGTAATATTTTTTTATTTGATATGGTCAAAAACCAAGTTTTACAGGGATCTTAGAACCATGAAAGTGAAATACAAAAAGTATCAACAGGCCAAACAAAGGTTGCCCACCAAAAACATCAAAAAGTAACTAAACTATACCAAAATCAAGGGAAATAGAATCAACAAAGATTAAGAGGGGGTCCCTCCATTGGGTCTTCTTCTTCCTTAGGATTCTTCATATGGATGTCCTGTTTAACCTTTAAGATCTTAGCCCATGTACAGTTACTAGGACCTTTAGTTACTTCTCCTAGAAATATTATACGAGGCCTCTTCTACCCTTAGACCTGAAGGGGAGTCATTTTTATGGGGACCACTTTAGGGGAACTAGGTAGGGGGATATCTAAGATCTTGAGAAACTATTTGATAAGGGTCTAAGTAGGATTAGAAGACTAGATGAAGGTCTACACTATGGATTTAGCCTGCCGATGAAGAGCATTCCATTCTTGTATAAGATTTTCAAGGACTAGCCCTACCTCCTATACCTTGGAATTGAAAATCTCTAATTGTGCCTAGTTGCTTTTTATCTCCTTCAATAGAATGGATTTACCCTTCCAAGTGGTCTCCTCAAAATTTCCCACATAAAGGGTGATCATCTTGGGTTTGGGTATGAAGAGCTTGAGGGGGAGGTCATAAATAAGGGATTTGGAAAGACTATTATGGGGTGTGCTCTTGAAAAGTTAGTAAGATCTTGAGGTAGGATCTTCCTCTGAGGAGTCCTCCTGAGAGTCCTTCTTGGTGAATAATCCCACTTAGGGGACCTACTAATCTTGAAAGGTTTGGTCAAGTTTGATGAGGAGGAGGATTAACCCTAATGTAGGATAGGGTTGATCTCATTAACTTGATGACCCAAAGTGGTGTATTCAAGAGATTTAAGTAGGAATAAATTTATACTTATCTTATAGCCTATAAAGTGATTCAATTACAAAAAAATGGTGAGAAAATATTAGGGTGTATTTACCCTCAAGGGTCATATAACACATTACCTAGAGATATATTTCTAGCTACTGATGAGGAAGGTCTACCTAGGAGAATCCTTTCTTGTTGGTCTTCACAAACTCATTCATCCAAAAAATCATTGAAGGAGCTCCTTTTTTTTTATTTGGTCCTTGAATGCCTTAGTCCCCTCATAGGGCATACCCTTTGTTTCCCTAATAAATTCCTTCATAACAATGATTTTTATGCCATATATTTTCACCTTGCATTTGTTTCAGGTTGATACAAAATCTTAGGACACTTTTGCATCATTATTTGTGATTCTCACCATTAAATAGGTAAGACCCCCATGTTTGATTTTATTTCAAACATTTTTTTTGCTCACACTTCCATGCATTAGATGGGCTCAAGCCTTTCTTGATCTCCTCCCATGAAAGTGATGTCAACAAAGCTAAGGTAAGCAAGTGGATAGTTCGGGATGGAATGATTTTGAATAATGTGAATGGTGTTTGGGAAGCCCACTAATATCACCCTATATCAATTATGCCTCCTTATATGATCATAATTATAGATCATCATATTTTATATCCACCCTTTGGATGGAAAATTACATACATGTGGTGACATGATGTCACATTCAGATAGTGGTACTTTCATCTCGTAATGATATAAAGTCATTATTAAGAACATTAATTGCTTCATGATAGTTGGTTAAAATATGGGGTCACTGCTCCAATATTGGTGAGTTGATCCACTACCCTATTAACTTCCTAGTAGGTATGAATAATTTGAATATGAGTCATGCTCCTCAAGATTTTCTTGGCATCATCAATGATAGCTTTGATAGTATGAGAGGGGGTAATTTTCCCTTCAAGAGCATTTAGGATATTTGATAAATCACCCTCCATGATGATTCTTTTATTATTGAGTCTAGAATCCAACTAGATACCCTAGAGGGGCACCTTGGCCTTTACAAGGTGATTTTTTTGGGTCCCCAAAGGTCTCATATAAACATCTATCATCTCTCCTTTGGAGTTCCTTATGACTCCTCCTCTACCTACAGGGCTCAGATTACCTTTAGATACACCATAAAAATTCAATTTCACCTAGCCTTATAGCGGAGCCTTCCATTTTGTATGTTTGTGAATTATAGATTTAGAAGGGGAGCTTAAATGTGGAACTATGTCTCAATTATTTAGAATCTATATTATTAAAGGAGAATCAAGTTATTTATCTTTGGGGAGGAATTTTTCTAATTTTCCAAAATGGTCTGGCAAAGAGGGAGGAAAGCCTCTTTAGGCTAGTGTCTTTTGTTTAGGAAAAGGTCATCATTGTGGCTTTCTAGAAATACCAGAACCAATGAGGAAGAGCTAGGTACCATAGGAAATCTAGAGAGGGAAGATTATAGGGAGGTTTCCATTGTATTATGAGATCAAGGACATTATTTGGTTTGACCCATGTTAAGTTAAATTTATTTAGTAACTAGTTAAACAATGTCGAGATGAAAGAACACTCTAAGAATAGGTGATGTACCAAATCCTCTACATTATGGCATATAGGGAATCTATTGTAGACAATCAGTACCCTTTTTATTAGGTTATCCACTATTAGAATTTTGTCCTACATCACTAGCCAAAATAGAAATTTACTTTGGGAGTCAAATGCTTCACCTAGAAATATTTCCAAAAATTCTATTCACTTCCTAGATTAAGGTTAGTGGCATGTCCTAAGGCCACTGAGTAGGAACCATTATCTTTATCATCCCAAATAAAGTGATCTTCCTTCTAGAGGGTAGGGATATGAACCCAACTCATCAACAAGTTGAGGGACTAAATAGCCAATGATTCTTCTACTAAAAATCCTTTATAAGGGAGTATTTTTTAGTACTTTACACCTTCATTCATCTCCCATATTCTTTGATTTTAGGTTCCCATATTTTCTTGAGGTCTCTATACCAGCCAACCCAATTTTTTGTGTGGACAAGGGGTGGAAGATAGTTAGACATCTTCCCAAAAGTTAATTTTCTCATTGTTGCCAATTTTTCATATGATGCCTTTATTTAGGAGATCCTTATAGTTGTTGATAGATTTATAAAAGGCAGATCCATCTACAAGACCTTCTTCCCATAGGAATTCATCCACTTCAACTCTTTTTAAATATTTAGCTTTGATAATTCTTACCCACTCACCATTTGCCTTCATTAGTCGCCAACCCATTTTTGCCAATAGGGCTCTATTCATAGATTTAATGCTTCTCAAGTTAAGGCCTCTATTTGATTTTGGAAGACAAGTTTTTTCCCAAGAAATAAGGTTATACCTAAATATTTCTTGAATTCCTCTCCATAGGAATTTTTTTTTAATTTTTTTAATTTTAGTGGCCACATTGGAAGGCATTCTAAAGATGGACATATGGTAAATAGGAATGCTCTGGATCAAGGCCTTGAGTAGCTAGTATTTCCCTACCTAAGTGAGAAGGTGGTCCTTCCATCCTACCAGTTAGCTTTGGATACAGTCAATGAGAGGGTTCCAAAGTTTAGAATCAATTTTTATTTTAAAGGGTGGGATGCCTAAATGACTTACCAGCATATTTTCCCACTTGACAGTCTAGTATTTTGGCAATTTTTTTATGCTGAAAGAGAGGAGTATTAATGAAAAAAGAGAGATCTTTTGAAAATGAATGCACTAATTGGAGACATTTATATAATTATTTAGAATCCATTTTAGTTTCTTTGCTTCCTCTATAGAGGCTTCTCTTAAAATGATGGTGTCATTAGCGAATTGTTTCTGTGTGATGGGTCCAATATTTCAAGATACTAAAATTCTTTTAATTAGTCCATGAGTATGGGCTTTTATCAAGCTTCTACCTAGTGTTTCTAAAAGAATGATAAAGAGCTAAGGAGAGAGGGGTTCACCTTGTCTTAGTCCTCTTGAAGTAATGAAAAAGTCTTTTGGAACACCATTTATGATAAAAAAAAATTAAGAGTGGCAATACAGTTCTAGATAATCTTCCTGGTGTCTTGATCAATCCTAACATTTCTAGAATCTATATGAGAAATCACTAAGAGACCTGATCATAATATTTAGACATATTCAAATTAATAATCTTTAGGCATATTCAAATTAAGCAACATATCCTACCTCAAAGATCGAAAGATGGAATGAATGGCCTCATGAACTAGAACAATGGCATCCATAATTTGTCTTCCAGCTAGAAAGCCCCCTTATTGCTCCCCTATGACTTTATCAAGGAGATATTACATGTATTTTACAAGGATAGAGGAGCATATTTTATATGTGGTGTTACATAGACTAATGGGATAGAAGTCTTAAATGTTAGTAGCACCCTAATTTTTTAGAATTGGTACAAAGAAAGTGTTATTGATTTCTTTGAGGATAGATTTTGATTGGAAAAATTCTCTATTAGTTACTTGAACCTCTAGATGGATAATGTCCCAAAAAATTTAAAAGAAGAGCAAGGGGAACCCATCAGGTCCTGGTGCTTTCGATCCCTTATCAAACGGAACCTTGGAGAGGGAAACATTGTCTGTAGTTAAGAAGACTTTATCAAAAATATTGAGAGTGAAAGCTACCAAATGATCATCTAGTACACATTCTTTTGAGAGGAAATTTCAAAAAAATAGTATTATGAGAGATATCATCTTCATCTCTATTGATAGTCCCATTTTCCATTTGAAATTGGGATATTTTGTTGATGTTCTTATGTCTAGTTGCGAAGTGATGGAATAATTTGGTATTCCTGTCACCCACCTTCAGCCATGAGCATCTAGATTTTTACCTCCAAAAGGCTTCCTCTCTTTTTTCCAGGGTATGAAATTGGAAAAAAAGTTATTTTTCCTTGGAAAATGTGTGATCATTATAAGTTATCGAAGCACAGAGATCCTTAATAGCTAAAATTTCTACTTTGAGAACCTTTTTCTATATGAAAATATCCCCAAAAACTTCTTTATTCCAAAATGTTATCTTTATTTTGAGGAAGCTAAGTTTTTTAGTAACAATAAACATGGAAATTCTTGAGAAGGGTTCTTTCCACCAATATTTTAGGGACTCCATGAGATTAGGATGAAGAAGCCACATGATTTCAAACCTGAAGGGGCAATATTTGGGTTTTGAAATCTTGTCTCCTTCAAAAATCAAGGAATTAAAGATCAAAATCGATTGTAGGTAAAGAGGAAAGCCTAAAAGAGAAATGGATATCCCAGTTTAAGGAAATCAAAACTCTATCTAGGTAGACCTAGATCAAATTTTCCCCTAGTCTTCTATTGGACCACATAAAGGGATTACAATTTAAGTCCATGTCCACTAAGCCTGCATTTTTAACGAAGACATTAAAATATAACATATTATCAGTGAGGTCATAAATCCCCCTTTTTATCCCTAGGTGAGAGGGGGGTGTTAAAATATCTAGTGATAATCCAGTTCTAATTTACACAGGTCCTTCAGAAATCCAAAATGTTTTTCCAAAGAATAGTTCTAGCAGATTTTGCATTTGGGGCATAAACATTGGTTAAAATCCATTTGTCATTACTACTAAGATCCATGAACAAAAAAAATATCTAATGGTTATTCTTCCATAGAAGGTCTCCTCCCAAGGAATTAGGGTTCCAAAGAACCACTAGACCACCCAAAGCACTAGTAAACTCAGAGGATAGAACTTGGATGTTTTTCCAGATTCTTGCTAAACATACTTTGAAAATAAAATTAGACATTTTTGTTTTTTAATGATAAGAACAGAAGGATTAACCCTTTTAATGAGATTTTAAAGGGTCCTTTGTTTCCTAGAGTTATTTAAACCCCTTACATTCCAAGAAAGGATTTTCATTTCTTATCTCGATGGATCTTAATAGTTTGTTTCCCTTAGCATTCTCTTTAGACATTTCTAAATTCCTTGTGACCATCTTTAGAGATCTTCCCATAGGTTTAAGGGCAACACCAATGTTGGCTTTTTTCTTGCCTCTTTTATAATGTAATATTAATATAATAATACATTAATAATATATTTATAAAATATAATAATGTATAACATATAACATAATATATTATACTAATAAAATAATATTATTATTTAAAATATTATTACAATTCATATATAGGATAATTAAAATGAATATCATATCAGTGTTTCTTAACACTTTGTGTATAAAAGGTAAGACAAGGTCAATGGTCATGGGTTTAGAGTGAACTATGAGTGCTGATTTACACTCTTTTACTTTAAAAAATGTTACTTTACCAAAATATAAAATTTCATCACTTTGAGCATAATGTATACTCTTCAATATGGTAGTTTCTGCATCCATAAAGGAAGTAATTAAAACTAGGGTGGTACATAATTTTAAATACAAAAAATTGGTATAGCACTTAGAGAGAGTATGAAAAGACTAATGGGGATTTGAATCCAAGTCCAACATAATACTCAATAAATGGAATCGTTTATGGCCCTAGTGGCAATTATACTTTTCCTCCATTCACTAATTAAAGATAAATGTGTACTATTGTTACAAATACAATATTTTTTGTCAGTGTCTTTAAAAATGAGAATGAAAAAATCTTGGAAATATTTTTATCCATGTAAAATTTCATATGGAATATTTCAATGGTCAATTATATTATATACTAGCCTCCTTTCACTAAAAAAGTGTTTTCCATTTTTTTGTCTAATTGGTTTTAGAGTTGACTAATTAGGATTTCTATAGTTAAAATAATTAAAATTTTCATCTACTTAGTTTTTGACTCATCTAAACTTGATTGTCATATGATTGTATTTGCATTTTTAACTATAAAATATAATACTTTTTTCCAATTGTAAAATACAATCAATTTTTGAAGCAGTGTGTATCAACTTCAAGTAAAAATTTGAACAAACTTTAAAAAAAATCTAAAGAATTATAATAAATATATAAATTATCTTTAATATTTAGTTCTCATAATATCTATTATACTAACATTTGAAGGGAAAAATTTAATAAATAGTCATCATGAAAAAAAATCCCAACCATTAGAGCCAACCATGAAATTTAATCCATGTCAATGAGTATTTATGAAATGGATATTTATCATGGACAATTACCATTTACCTATTTCTACAACATTCAACGGATTAATTTTGCAGCAGGCTTTATTGTTTGTTAGAAATTGCTATGACCTCCTTGTTTTCAATTTTTTATTTTTATTCTCTAAAATTAAAAGAACATAAAGGTGGGAACACATTTTTGTGACCATAAATACTTCACTTGATATGAGAAAATTATTCTAATAATGTCAAATACTTAATTTTGTAACATAATTAAAAAATGACATTACAAAAAACCATGTAACATGCACCTGCAACAACTACATAGAAATAAACCAAATCAATACAATGCACTCCTAAGATAACCATAATTAAATATACAATTCCATTTAAAAACAACTTATTCAAAAAAATCTTCATACAACAATAAAACATGCTCCCAAAAAATGGTAAGTACTTGTACCGAAACATGACCCTTATTTGTATTAGTTTCTAATTTTATTTTTGTGATTAAAATTTATGAGAGTATTCCACCTTTGTGGGTTTTGTTGAATTTTCTTTTTGATCGAAAGTATGTAATATATTTTTAAGAAGTAAAAATAATATACACATGATAAAAATGGTGGGTGGTATGAAAGCACACCTTGATCAAAAGCATAAAAGATACACTAGAGAAAAAACCTAGGAGAAAACCAAAATCATGGCCCAAGGTCCACAACATCACTAGCAAAATATAAAATCAAGAGTGACACCATCAGTAATACATTAAATAGCATGAAATAAGACATTAATCATAACTATCCTCACAAAGGGAGGATGAGGATGTGTAAAAAAACCCTCATGGGGGTGTGTTTAATCAGGTATAGGTTCCCAACCATATTGTTCTTTAGTCTCTTCATTAGCTTCTTATGTCTATCAATGCAAGGATAAGAGCATTAAATAGTAAGAGCCAACCTAGGAATTTTCCCTTGCCCATTCCATCTATAAGGTTCATGCTCATAGTATCCATATACAGTTTGTGGTGATGATCATCAACCACGATGATAATCATTGACAAGGAGGAGGTGGGGTAAATAACACATAGTATATCTAAGATCTATGATGACCTCTGATGTGGTCCCACCACTCTTATTCCCTTCTCAGAGGGTCTTAGTGTGACACATCTAGGGAATCCAACTAACAATGCAAGGGGCATCATCTTAGTGTCCAATGAGCATTCAAAGGTGTTCAACCCCCTAAGCCACATTAGCTTATTGTAATTATATTTATAGCATAACCTTTGGTAATGTAACAATTATGTTAGTAGTATAGAATTCTCTATCTAGATTTTCTTTATTAAAAACAAAAAAAATATATTTCTATAAAAGAAAGAGAATCTTAATATGAAAAAATGTGCCAAATTTGCTTGAATATTAGAGGGAGCTAAACAAAATCCCGTAAAACAATTATGTTTTATGAGAAGAGCTATAGTCTAAAGCATTGAAAAAAAGTAGTGAATCCACCTCCATGTATCATGGGCTCTAACAAAAAAATAGAAGATGTGTTTCAGAGACTTAGTTTGACAACATATAATGCATTTGGGAGAGGGGATCTCCATATGAAGTAATATGTCACCCACTAGAATACCTTGGTAAAGAATGCATCAATAAAAAATGGTCTTTTTGGGATTATGTAATATCTTATTACAAAGATAAGAAGAGATATTAATATGTTTCTATTTGTTGAGCATTTTCGATGACAAATTTTTGGGAGATAACCATTGATAACTAAGTCAAGGTTTGTACCAAAGAATAGGAGTGGAGACACTCCAGTTCTAATATTTACACCATTTGGGAGAGAAATTAATTTTAATTTTGTGCAAAGCATAATCTATCACAACCATCTATATCTCTACAATAGATTCAAAATCTTGGTTGTTGAGCTTTAACTTAATCTTTAAGTCTTGCAAGCTATCCTATGATCTATATCATTTTTCAAAGAGATCCCTTATAATTTATATGCCTCTATGAAAGATTTGAAGGATTTTATTCTAGGAACCTATGTTAGGGGCTTCTATTTAATGAAAATAATTAGGGACCACCATAAATAGTGATAATTGAAGGATAGATTAGATATAAATCCATCCCCCTTCCACACCAGCAAAGGCTTGATGGTTTCCAAATCCTTCCATATAAATTTATTCATGAATATTATTATAATATTTATATGAATAGGAGCAACAATTAGTGTTTGAAATCCAAAATTATTCTAAAATCTTCATCCATAAGGATTGCCTGAGGAGATGTAATCCCTGAGAATAAATTTCCATGCTTATGTCCATTTGATGGCCCTGTAGATCCATTTATTATAGAGGAAATTCCCTATTTTTAAATATTATTGATCAAATCCACCAACCTCTCTAGGTTTACAACAAATGTCCCATGTGACTCTATGATATCCATTATTGTTTTTTGAATTGACCCCGATTAAGTCCTTTAAAAAAAAATTCAAGCTTCTTGTAGGTAGCATTAGAGGGAACCCAACAAGAGGAATAGTTGACATAATTAGAAGCCAAGATCTTGAAACAAATTTTAAACTTTCCCATGAGAGATAGAGCCTTAGTAATCCAATATGATAAAATTTTACCATTCTTAGAATAAAATAGTTCCATAACTCAACTTGGGAAGATTTTAAAGTGAAGGAAATGCCAAAGAATTTAAACATATCCCCATGGTAAATCCATTTTCATTGGTATTCCTAAATATGGTTGTGCAAAGGACCATAACATTATTTATAACACTAAGGCTTAGCACACTAGATACTGGAACCAAAAGCCAAGCAAAAATCTTGAAGGCAATCCATGGTGTTTTGAACCACTATCTCCTCTTCTGGAATAGTAATGAAAGAGTCATATTCAAGGTGGTTATTAATATTTTGGTAATAAGGTGAGTTTAGGATGGGAATTCCCTTGAAAAACTTTATAAAATTATAGTCTCCCAACAAATGTCCAAACCCTTTCACAACAAGGACATACAACTAGGGTGTTAATAGATAGCCTTGTTTGATGGATTGAAAAAAACCAAAATTATTAGACTAATGTTAATTTATAGTAAGACAAACATAAACATATTGAAACATATTTTTGATAGAATGAACAAACCTAAAACAAAGCTAATGGCTTGCAACAAGGTGATTCCATTCCATCGCTTCCCAAACAACAATGACATTGCTTGGTATATTTCTACCATAAATGATTCCATTTTTATTAGGCCCAACCACTAAGGGATGGATCTATATAATTATTAAGGCCATAATCTTAGAAATAATCTTATAATAAACATTCAAAATAGTTATGGGCATCCAATTGGTGATTAGCTCTATGTCCCAATGTTGGGATTAAAAATGATATTGCCTTTGTTGATGACCTTTCCAAAATAACCCTTGGCCATGGTTTTAAAATATAATTAATTCAAATTAGGTCCCACACAATCCCATCAGGTTTGATATAAATCATAATGAAAAACATCAATGCAATATGGATCTTCTCAATGGAGAGGGGCCTATCACATACCATTTTTTGGCTTAAAGTGAGTTTAAAAGGAAAAACATAAATGAATTTATTTAAATAAACTTCCCTATCTCAAAAGGGGTATGATCTTGAAAAAATTGTTTATAATTCTCAACAAAAAAATTAGAATGTTTGGGAGCTTGAAAAACTTGTTGATAATACCCAATTAAATTCCCTTAACTATGCAGAAATTTCTATTTCCTTGAACATAGTTAATTATTTTACAAACAGCCTAAAGAAATGGCAATGTAAATAATGGTCACTTCCCACTAGTAAATCCAACCTATGACACATTTAGGGTGCAACACTAAGATCTAAACCCATTTTTATGATAAAATTTTACTCATACGAGGTGTGAGGATAAATTGGTTGTTGAAAATTTTCACCAATGAATAAGACCATTCAATACAAAATTTGATGCATTGGTGGTTTGAAAAAAGAACATCTAAAATCACATTCACTAGCCATTCAAAGTGTTGGGCATATTCTTCTTAGAGATAAGGGCTTTATCTAGTCTCTTAATAACCTTGTCTTTTTATTAGATAAAGTTAGACTAAGTAAACTAAGGGGTGGGGGGAAAGGTTCTATGATTTTGATTAGTGTATGTGTGGCTAAGATGACAAATGTAACAATCCTATTTATCTTTATATCCTATGATAAAAATAAGATATCATAACATAGATCATGCATATACTTAGATGGTGTAGTGATAATAATCTAAGTGGCCATAGATCTAACAGAGGGTAATCTATATTCAATGTCAAGGGTACATGTTTTAAAATAATATGCCTAAGATATGGGGTATGGTTATAACTAGATCCCACGATAAATCAATGATATAACAATGGTAACAAAATGGGTGTCAAAGATATAATAATGAAATTGTATATAATGAATTGGAGAACAAGGGTAACCTAGATCCAATATAACAATAATACTAAACTAATCAAGAAGTAAATGGTGCAATCATAGAAGTGAAGTCTATGAAACCTAGAGTGGTAATGGAAAAACTAAGAACCCTATACTATACCAGCATATTTAGTATAATAAGTACTTAATCAAGGACAACAACATACATGTTACTAAACATACATAAAAAAATCAATGTTCGAGAGCTCTAGATCTCTTTTGAAAGTTTGCAAGTTGGAATGTTCAGTATCTCTGCATCCCCTACATGGTTTTCTATCATCCTCTATAGGATCTCATGGTACTCCTTTCACCTCTATGCCCCTTTTTTTTGTATTTTTAATTCTCTACCCTTATCTCCCTGGGTTCTTGATTGATGCATTTTGGCAACTAGGGATGGTAAAATTGTTCTGCTAGTTACTAATGGGAGGTATGACAAGCCCATTTTAGGGTTTATTCAAAAGTAGGCTTTCATTTCCAATAAGATACCCTCAACTAGAATCAACTCTAATTCCTTTGCTCATATAGTTTCCAATGGGAAATAGGTGGATTTGTATAGTGTTATGCCCATTATTACGGCTAAAAATACTTCAGTGGTGTCCTTCAAGGATGACAATCTAGTTGAAATTCTTAAAAATAAGGAATAGTTTGCTTCTTGGGGTCTTATTTATAGGTTTGATAATTTCTGGCCAAGCCTCTCGGCTCTTCATCAATGGATCTCAAAAGTGTGGTAGCCTCTCTTGGAAGAAACCCTAGAGATTTATCCATGCACCAATGACTTATTTATTGTTATTTTTGATTACTTGGAAGATTATAATAAGGTGGCTTTGGCTAACTCATGGTCACAAGATTGACATCTGCTTTTTTTAAACCTTGGAACCCTTCATTTAACCCCTTGATTTATAATTTTGAAGTTTGATCTATTTGGGTGTAGTTCCCTTATCTTCCATTATAATTTTGGGCAACCTCTAGCTTTATAGCCATTCAAATCTCTCTTAGTAAAAAAATTTATCAATATATGCCTCTACTTATAGCTTTTCCCACACCATTCATTCATGGATTCGTGTTTTCTTAGATTCCTCTTAAGCTCTTTTGACATCTATTGAATTGAGAGTTAATGATAGATGTTGGAATCAATCCCTTGACTATGAGGGATTGCCATTCAGATGTCATAAGTGCTTTGTACAAGGGAATTTGGCATGTTCATGCTCTTTTGGTAAGCATAAAGTGGGTTCTTCTTGGTGGGAATATTTTAGTTATAATCTCTTTTCGGTCTTACCTCTTTTACATTATCCTTCACAAATTACTTGTGATGATATTATTACCAAGTTGGATCCTCTAGGCCTTGACTAGGGAATTAGCTCTATTGGACTTCAGGATGGTAATTTGAAGGTGGAATGTTTGTTTGGGAAAATTAATGATTAAATCATTAGAAATAAGGAACGAAATGTTCATTGATTTTTAGATAAAGCTATTATAGATGGTTATGGATTTATTGCTTCTTATTGTGAGGATTTAGGTAGATTGGGTACTTTGGATGAGTGGACTATAGTTTAGAAGAAGAAAAAATGGAGGTTTTCTTTAGCTTATCTTACTAGGCTACTTCATTATTTTGATCAAGGAATCCAAGAAGGGTGGTTAGATCATGTTCTAGTTTCATAATGAAATAAAAATGAAAAGAAACACACTAACATGCATAACACTATCTTGCCTAGATCAAAGGGGGGAGCATAGTGAACAAACAGCAAATGACAAAGCTCAACTAAAATGCAAAGAAACTTACAAATTCCTTACCTTCCTTAAATGCTCCAAATGATGTGCTCATTGGCTTACTTGGCTTATACTCAAGAAGTCTTTGACAAATGGAGGTGTGTGGCTCCTTCTCTCCTTGGCACCATTATTGGTCTCATGATTACTTGATGTAGATTGATGGCTTGGCTTGTGATTTTGGCATTATAACACTATTTTCATGCAATATTGTCATAAAATCAGTATTATAACATTCCTATGTCCAAGCTCTCCAAATGAAGAGGTTTAGGCTTGTATTTATAGGTTTAGAAACTAACCCCAACCCAAAGTGAGTTAGAGTGTAGTTAGAGCTTAGAATGGGTTCAAACCTAACCTTTTTGAGTTAATTAACCCTAGTAGAGTTAAAAGGTGTCAATTGGTCATGATTAGCAATGAATAGACATGTTCAGATATTTTGGAATATTTGACAACTCACAAAAGGTAATAATGAATTCCTAAGATATTCTTTGATTTTTGAATTTCCTTTTTGATAATTCATTTAATTTCTCATGGAGACTTCAATTAGGCATTTGATTTGATTTTGCATGGTAATTAATTTAGTTTAGGATTTTTAACATTTTTTAAGATTTAAATTAATTGTGTGTGTGTATTTGCCCTATTTAATTGGTCTATATGACAAATAGCATGTTATGAAGCTAAATTTAAGATGTTTAGTGATTCTTAGGCTTGATTTTCAAATGTTGATAAGAATCGATCTAAAGTCTGATATGAATCCATTGGTGACAAATTTTAGGTGTCTATAGTTTGCCTTTGTTTGGGAAGATGTTCAAAACTATAGGCTTCCCAAACATTCTTCGGAGCCTTTAATTCATGGGTGAGATTAATCCAACTAAGAAAATGCTTTCATGCATCAATTTAAAAAAGAAGTATAGATTTGCCCAAAGGTGGTTATAATCAATAACAAAGGGTGTAACATTGATTTGCCATCGGTAATTATAATCAGTGGTAATGGCATGTGCCCCAGTTAGGATTGATGAGTCAAAAAATAATGATTTTACAATAGGTGGTTATAATCAATAAGATGATTAAGATTGAATAAATATGTTTGATTATGCCCCAGTAGGTAGATTAACAAGCATAACTCAAGGATATAACCTATTGTATAGTTTAAAGATGAGTGGGTGCAAATATAGATGTCATGTTCTAATCACTGAATAAGTCATAAACAAATAGGTACATGACAAAGTGATGAAAGAGATGAATATAAGAATAAGAATTTATCAATGAATATGATTTTATTATACTTGCCAATGTGGAGATGCTCATCTTTATTAGTATTAATACAACTAAAATGGTCAATGTGTTGATTTGATCAAAGAGGGTGGGAGGATTTACCAAGGGTACCAAAGAGAAACTTTTATGGCTCTATTTCTTGTAAGACTTCTTAAGATGATTTTTGTTGTAGCACATGATGGTATGCCTCATGATATAAAACATCATGAGAACTTTGCCAAAATATGTATAAGGACTGACTCTCGATATTATAAACAATTGAAAAAAATACACCAATGACAAAAATCATAATGACAATGTTGATGTATGAATATGGATAGACTCAAGAATAATGTGCAAGGAATCACGTAATGAACACATATAGACTGAGTCAAGGAAACAATACTGAAATCAAACAAACAAGCAAGTAAACAAACAAATAGACAACATAAAATAAACACATAGAAAATATTAAAGTAAAAGTAATAGAAATTATCCTAACAATGAATTTTCCCTAGTAGGTCAGATTTAGGATGACTAAGTAGGCTTAGATAGGATAATTCTTTTTAGATTTTAAAATTTTTGAATGTTTTTAGAATTTATAAGCATCTCAACCCAATTGGTAATTATGAGATACAAAATGGTCCAATTCACAAAATGGTGAGAGTGTTGGCCTAGGTTACTCATAAAATGGTGACAGTGTATGGCAAAGGGGGTCTGAGCTAACCTCAATGTGAATTGAGCATGGCCTACATAGTCCCAAAATGACCTCAAGTCACAGTAGTTCTATCCACACAAAAGGTAGGAAGAAAACTGGGTAGGTCATAACAAGTTCTAAAATCTAGAAAATGGGCAGGCAAATGAGAATAGTAATGGTAAGGTGATGTGGTAATACATGGTAAAAGGTGTTGTTCCTAATTTTCCCATAGGTAGTTATAATTAAGAAACAACAACATAGGTCTATGATACTAATTTACCCACAGGTGGTTATAATCAGGAACACTTGGTATCATGTGAATGAAAGATATCTTTCCAGATTAATTGTCACACTACTTCATAAACTATCATTTAAACATAAAATTCTAAAATTGTTGAAACTAGATTAGAATCCCATCATGAAAGGTGCAAGAAGAATCAAAGGAACCAAGATCAAAAAGGAGTTTGGTAGGATGGATAAAAATAGGCTTTGGTCTAATAAAGACAACATGGTAAGATGGTATAAGGTAAGACATTATTTAGGATGATGATTGGTATGATAAAAGGGCTACCCCCAAGTGGTAAGGAAAGTGGTAAGGTATGAAACAATAACCAAAGGAATGGCAAAATAAAATGGCAACGTAAATGTTTTTGGCCAATGTAAAAGGTATGCTTTATGTTTTGGCTTAGTGGAAATGGTATGGTACATGTTTTTGGCATGGGTATATATTTCTAGTGTTCCTACTAATTTGGAGATGCACATCTGGATAAGAAAATGAGACAACTAGAATAATCAATCATGTAAATTGTTAGCCCACACCTCTTAAAAATAGTTACTCTATCAAGAATTGTCTACAGATTTAGATGTAAATGATGTTGTTATGATCCTCATTAGTCATTGATTATGTTTCCTTTAGACTTTGAGACAAGGTATCCTTGTATCCTCTATAAAGGAAGGTGCAACTAGGGATGGTAAGTAGGGGTAAATGTTGGATGATAGGTTTGATTGGGAAATGGAATGGTGGATGATAATGTAATGTATAATGGGTGGACAATAAATGAATATCAAGATGTTTAAGCAATCATAATGTTGTTGAATCTAGATTCAACATAACTTTGGATGTGGTGGGGCTAAAAACTTCTAAATATTCTCTCAATATGACCACCATATTGTTTCTTGTTTGGGCCTGAGAGTAGATACCATCTGATTAGATTAGAGATTAGAATCTATTTTGATTTGATCTTCAATTTTGGCTTCATCAACTAATGAAGAACTTTTATGCTCAACTATTGGTGCCTCAAAGAGGTTTTCACCAATGAAGTTGTCTTGATTGTCCCATAGCACCTCCAAGAAGGTTTCACTAAGGAATGTTGACTTTTAACTTTTATTTTCTTCTTTTGCCTTCAAAAAAGTTTCACTAGAAGATGTTGAATTTGAATTTTGATTGTCCCCTAACACCTCCGAAAAGATTTCACTAGGATATTATTCTTTTTTTGCATGAATTTGGTCTTGGCCTCCTTGATGTTATTTTGATATGTCACCAAGGATGTCGTTCAATAAGGTATGATTCTATTGGTCCCAATTGACACTTGTGGGAGGTGAAATGTCAATAACATGGCTATGTTGGTTGGTAGTAAAGGCATGTGGAATAGTAATGGAATTGGGGGAGGTCACACAATCCTCATAAAAGATACTATGAAAACTTATGTTAAAGATGAATTACTCATCCTCAAAAATCATAGAAGGATCATAAATGTATTAAAATTAATCTTTAAGGAATGCATAACTAATGTTTTAAAAACCATGAACATATTCTGATTTTGAATCTAATTCTGACTCAAGGGACTCTAAATCTGATGTTAAGAGTGATGTTGATTTTGATTTTGATGTTAAATTTGATGTCAGTTTAAGAATAGAACCTGAATCTAATTATAATTCTTCATCTAGCATGGATGTTGTTATAATGATGTTTTGTTGAATGATTGGTATGGGACAAGTAACATCTTAAGATGGCATGGTGGGCTCCATAAAGACTATTTTGTTAAAATGAGAGTCCATAATGGTAGGAAAAGGGTTAAAAGATAATTCCTCTAAGACTGGCTTGTCAATGGGAGGTTCTTTATAAAAGGCTTAGGGTTGAGGCAATGATTTTCCCAAAGGTAGTTATAATCATTAAAAATTGACTCAGCAAAGACTGGCTCATCAGAGTGAGACTCCTTGATAACAGGTATGGGATTGGAAGGTGATTCATCATAGTTTGACTCATCACAAATGGTCAGTTCAAAAAAAACATCTAGGATTGGTTGGTTTTCTTGGCCTTGGTTTATTATTGGTTATAAAATACCAATTTTGAATATATTTTGGTCCTTGAATGATCAATTTGGTTGGGGCTAAACAACTGGAAGGGGTTTTTTAAAGTGGATAATAGATGGCAATGGATGGAGGATGACCAATAGTTAGATATTGATAGGGTATTGTGTAACTTGGTTTCTCATACAAGCTAAAGGATGAAATCTTAAAATGGTAATGATAGGGCATCATGGAGCTTGATTATGCTCACAATCCAAAGGACGAGGTCTTGGAATGATAATGGTAGGTCATTGTGGAGCTTGGTTGTTCATACAAGCCAAAAAATGAGGTCATGGAATAATAATGGTAGGCCTTGGATGTTATGGAGCTTAGTAAATCACACAATCTAAAGGAGGGTTAATGGTATAAGTAGGGGAATAGGTGGTCACATAAGGGTAGGTATAATATGTCAACTGGTTAGAAGAAGGTGTCACCAAACACTATGCTTGAGGATCTTGACTTTGTCCCCTTAAGTGAGTATTGTTAGGAGGGTATAGATTATCCTCCCAAACAACATTATCCCTATCCTAGTAGGGGTCTCCATTTTAATTTTTTGTATCTTGACTATGTTCCCAATTTTGAGTATTGTAAGTAGGATAGGAATCCTCCTCACAAATAATATTATCCCAGTAGGGGTCTCTAGTTGAATTTTGTGTAGTCATTCCATCATAACTATAATGATACATGTCCATATTAATGATGAACACTCTATAACAAAATGTATTAGAGTTATACAAACTTTAAAATGATGTCCAAAGGACAAGTGGTTCAAACTTGGTCTAACTTGGTCTAAGGGAGATGTATCTCAAAAATGGTCTATGCTAAGACTTCATATAAAATAGTCTAATGTCAAATTTATTACACACAAAAGGTCAAGCATATAAATAAAAATGGTATGCCAAAATCTAGGTTCAAAATGTTCCAATAGGTCTAAATTAGGAAAGGTAAAGGTTGTGACATCTTTTGGCCAAACATAATGTCAAAAGCTAGGCTCAAAACAAGCATGTGTTTGGACTCTTGGCCAAACTTGGCATCAAAATATAGACTTGGCATGATTTTAATCTAAAAAACTTGGAACACTTTGGCATAAACTCAGCATACGAAATCAAACATAAACTTGGTCAATTGGAATAAGGCAAAAGGCATATGGAGAGAGACTTTTTTCTCCCAAACAAAAGGCACAAACAATGATGAAAATTAGGCTCTTTTAAACAAACAAGCTAAACAAAATTAAATAGTATCAAGGCATTATGTAAAGATCCACATAATATTTTTCAAATTTGGGTAATGAATTAACTTAATTTAAGCAACCCAAAAGAGAAATATCTATGTATCAACCACTACAAGATGAGGCCTAAATAGAAATCAATCAATGTTTGAATCCAAACATGGAAAGGTTAATTAAAAACTCAACTTAGGAAAATAGGCACCTTCAAACAAATAATAATCTAGGCACAATGGAATGTCATAATGGCATAAGACAAGGATTAAAATGGCATACATGGCATTGGTAATGAAAATCAGCATGTGGCAAAAGCCAAACAAGTCTTGAAATAAATTCAGCAGTGTAATAGCATTATCGCTCTTAAAACAAGTGACAATGGTTTGTTTCAAATACTTGAGGGACAAAATATTGAAAAATTTTGGGAAACATAACATTACCCATTTCAATCAAGACACACACAAACAATTTTAACAAAAATTTATGGTAAAAGTGTGTGACAAAATAGCTAGCATAATTCCTCCTCAAAAAAAGGAGTGACATATAAACAAACTCATTTTTGACATGGCATATAAATAAACAAAGTTTAGAGTTAAACACCAAGTGATAAAGGCAAAAGACAAAATACAACTAAGTATATCATCCTAGATCCTAATAAGGTATGGCAAGTGGGGTTGACTAAAACTTACAATTTACAACCGTCTAGATTGATCACAAGTGTGGCTAACACAAGAAAAGCATCACATCAATTGAGTTCATACCAATCAAATTATCATTCAAGGGTTTATTCCTTTGCATGATGATTTTATAAATGGAATTATTAGTGGAATCCCTTGATTGACCAAACCTGACTTGCGACTTCATTATGAAAGGAGAGGTTAGCCATTCAACCCCCTGGCTCTCAAAATATGCTTACCCTAATTTATATACATCACTATGGTGCAAGGTTAAAATAATGCCAGGAAATGAATCCCCAGATCAATTCTTTCCTAGAGAACTTGTGAGAGGTAATGCCATCCCCTTCACAAGCCAAAATGCATAAAAATAAAAGACAAGAAGAAATAATTTAGGGTTAATTTTAGATCACCCAAACCATATGAGTTTTGGGGAGATCCTGGGCAAATTTCTTTCCACACTTTAGACTAGGCACAAATGCAAATAAAAAGTGATTTTGGTCACCAAAGTTACCTATAAGGTATGGGGGGAGAGCATACACATTTTATTCTTTTTGAAAAAATAAAAAAAACAAGTCCAAAAAAAACATGGCATAAAATGATCATTTGCAAAAGCTTGAACTAGGTGATTTAATGTTCATTTTAAAGCATCAAAAACAAAATGTGTTGTGAAGTTTTATGGCCCCCTTGGCATTGGTTGATCTTGAAAAAAAATTGAAAAACATCTAAGGCATAAAAAATTAACTATGTTCTTTTTAAACACCAAAAGACAATGTGAGCAAGATTTAAAACATGTTCAAATGAAGTTACGTGGCCCCTTGGCTTAAGTACAAAACATGCAACAACTTTCACAAAAGAACTTCAACACAAATCATCTAGGTTCATTTTAAGCCTAAAAACCAAATGTTTAATATTTATCCTAAGTTCATTTTAAAACACCAAAATGAAGTGTTAAAAACATTGAAACTTGCAAATTCTTGTTCAATTTACACTTGGCCCTACAAAAATGATAAAGTCTTCTTTTGCTTAGAAGTAGTTTTGAAGGTGAGAAAACAAACTTTGGAAACATAGGTCTCAGGTTTCTATTTTAAAAACATAGAGAACAACATCAGTCAGGACTAATCAATGTCAGTTCTAATGAATCCAATGTCGATTAGTCTCAAAGTGAACAAATAATGGCAGTAAAGAACTGATACCATTTGATTAAGATTGATGTCGGTGACCTATGAACCTGAAGGCAAAAACACATGAAATAAAAATGTTAAGTTAGCCCAAAACCAAATAACATTTCCTTAAAACCTTAAACATAGAGGTTAGGAAGAGAGTATAAACATTAATGAAAGCAAGAAATAATACTTACGTTTGTTAAATAGATTCAAAATCAAAGTTTTGTTAGCCATTTTTCCCCTTCATTATAACCGATGTCGATCACACAGATTCAGGCTCAGTTGGGCAGAATCAATGACTGTTTGGTAGCAATGATGCCAGTTGTGCATGATCGAGCTTGGTCTTTGTGTAGATATGAGTTAATTCAAACATTAAAAATACAACAAAAACAAAGACAAAACTAAAAATTTGACGGAATTCAAGCATTCATTTATCAAATTTTAAGTTACATTTTTATCTCCTTGCTACATGAGGTGATCATGATCCCATCAGGAATGCCATTTGTGATCAAGTAATCCAATAAGGGTGGTTATATCATCTATTAGTTTCACAATTAAATCAAAATAAAAATAAACACACTAACATGTATAACACTATCTTGCCTAGATCAAATGGGGGAGCATAGTGAACAGACAACAAATGACAAAGCTTAACTAAAATGCAAAGAAACTTACAAATTCCTTACCTTCCTTAAATGCTCCAAATGATGTGCTCATTTATCTTACTCGGCTTGTACTCAACAAGTCTTTAGCAAATGAAGTTGTGTGGATCCTTTTCTCCGTGGCACCATTGTTGGGCTCATGCTTGCTTGATGTAACTTGATGGCTTAGCTTGTGGTTTTGTCATTATAATACTATTGTCATGCAATCTTGTCATAAAAAAAATATTATAACATTATTATGTCCAAGCTCTCCAAATGAATAGGTAAAGGCTTGTATTTATAGGTTTAGCAACTAACCCTAACCCAAGGTGAGTTAGAGTGTAGTTAGAGCTTAGAATGGATTCAAACTTGACCTTTTTGAGTTAATTAACCCCGGTAGAGTTAAAAGGTGTCAAATGGTCATGATTAGCAATGAATAGGCATGTTGAGATATTTTAAAATATTTTAAAACTCACAAAAGGTAAGTATGAATTCCTAAGATATTCTTTGATTTTTAAATTTCCTTTTTTATAATTCATTTAATTGCTCATGGATAATTCAATTAGGGATTTGATTTGATTTTGCATTGTAATTAATCCTATTTAAGATTTTTAGCATGTTTCAAGGTTTTAATTGATTTTATGTGTGCATTTTCCCTATTTAATTGGTCTATAGGCCAAATATCATGTTATGAGGTTAAATTTGATACGTTTAGTGATTCTTAGGCTTGATTTGCAAAGGTCGATAAGAATCGGTCTAAAGTCTTGTATGAAGCCATTAGTGGCCAATTTTAGGTGTCTATAGATATCACCTTAAAAGATGAAACGTGAGGCCTTGAAGGGCACTCTTTGGTTTTCCTTGGGTATGACTTCTCTCTCCTATGTAGTTTGGGGATTGTTTAGCCAGTTTTTGACTTTGGTGTTCCCTTATAGATTTTCGTCTAAGGCAAACATTTGATATTTTTTTCAATCTTTTTATGGGTGAGGGACCCTCCAACCCTCAAATATATATCAAATAAATAGCATAAATACTACTATAACAATGAGAAAATTATATCTATATACTAATTAAATAAAGGAAAAATAATAAGAACATAGATAGTTACCTTTAGATTAACTTATTGACACATCAATCTTTTCTAGCTCTAGTGAAACTTTGTATGAGATGTTATAGGATGAATTCCTAAAATGGCCAGAAGAAGACCTAGATGTCCTTAGTTTGGGACTCCAAATACTAGGGCACCTCCTTAGTTTGACTCCTCTTATTAAGCTTCAAATAATTTGAGCAAGAACTATCTCCAAGAATAATACTTTTTCCTCTAACTTCTATTTTTACTACTTAAGGATATATATGTGAGTGCAAGTGGAGCATATGAGTGATGTGTAATTTTTATGATAATATTTTTGACCCCTATATATACAACTCTAGACCTGAAAAACACCTGAAACACTAAGTCAATGGTATTGGCTAGACTGATATAGTTAAATGGGGTGTTGGTTAACTAATAATTGTATCAATTAGGATGAAATAATAGGAAATTGAAGGATATAATTAAATCTATATTGAGCAAGATGATATAATATAAAGATAAACATGTAGGAAACAAATTATATTGGGTAGGTTAATACTCTAGGAATACAAGGTGGCTAGCATAATTATACATAAGGAGACATATAATGAAGACAAAAAGAGATTCAAAAGAGGTCAGATGAATAATAGTGAAGGTATTACATAATAGTATGTAAACATCTATTTCAAAGTACATGAGCTAACCCCACCCCATTCTCGATGCACCCTTACGACATATACTCAAGGAAGTTGATGCACCAATGAGCCCTATAAGATAAATCATCATTAAATTGATAAATATGATAAATATTTTTTTATGCAATGCCACATAAATTTCATCACATGTCACAATAGTGTATCATTGGATGATGCTTTAGGAAAGATACATAGTAACATAAATGCATAAAGGAAATTTTGAAAGAACTATTGATAAATGAATAACTGGAAGTAAGATATGTATACCTTGGCTTAAATTTATGCATAAATGATGCAAGAAAATAACATAATCCCAATTTTATTGGGTATAATAATTGCATTTGGAAACCATAAAGATACAATTCTAAAAACAAATTAAAATCAATGCACACGTACACAAGATAGTCAATAAATGTAAGTGAATGAAAAAATTTAAGGATAAGACTGTAAAACCCAAAAAAATTAGGAAGTCAAGAATGTTAAGTTTAAATTAGAACCAAAACATCCAAGGAAACATATTATAACAAGATAAAATTAGCAAGTTAAAATTCTACGGTTATATTATGACTAAAAAATCCAAGAAAGGTAAATAAAAGGCATGAAAAATAAAAATTGGACTAGATGGCCTAAAAAGTGAAATGTCAAATTATGAAAGGGAGAAACAAGACTAGATGGCTTGAAATTTTGAATATAAAACTCAAGGTCCCAAACATAACTATAAAAAATCTTAGAAAGATAACATAATGACCAAGAGAGAATCTCACAAGAAGTAAAAAATGCAATTTCTATTCAAAGATGGAAAATACTAAATCTATGATAATCCTAACATGTATGAAATAAATGAAGAATGGGAAATAGATAATATGGGAGATATTTATAAAGAAACATACCTATCAATGGGGAATAATGGATGGAAGGAAAAGGGGACATCACCAAAGCAAAAACATAGTCTTTACCAAAAACAAGACTCTTTAATCATGTTAGAAAGAATAAGAGTTTTCAACATCAATGGCCCTAGAGAACCTAATCTATCAAGCATCAATCTTGGGGTAATTAGTGAAGTATAAAGATAATCTTATGAAGGCTAGTATGCATGAAAAATAAAAGGATCCTACCTTCCCACAACATGTTTATCTCTTCTTACGATCCCTTATAGAGTCATCAATCTACTGTGAGGATTGGGTACTAATGTGAGAACTTAGGTGGCACTAAAATGTAATATAGATGAGATACCCCTTACTACAATATAATGGCCTATTACACCCAAATGGACCTCAGCTCTATCATGAGGCCAATTTTAGAGTTTAAGCTTTGAAAAAATTATGGGTGTGCCAAAAATAAGATCATGTATTGTGGTGTGATTTGAATTTTAAGTTATTTTGGTTTTTTATTAAGATGTTATTTTTGAATCTTTTTGGTTTTATATTTTCCCTCCTCATACATCTATTCATAAAACTAACCGTGGTGTTAGATATGACTAACACAAGAGAGCCTAAACCTACCCACTAAAGGGGAGAACATAAACACTATGATGCCTAAATACTCCTAGACTTTCACTTGAATAAAAAATTCAAGTGAAAGTAAAGGGATGCATGGGGATCATGGAAGATCCATCTATGAAAAAAGGTGATATAATGAGGAACTACTAGTAGATGGCCACAAGAAGGGAGGTTTATTCTTCATAAGTGACTAGGTATAAGAGGGGATATCAAAGTACATGGGAATATGAGTCTAATTGCATAAATGAAAACTTGAATAATGTAAGCACTATAAAATATGGTAATCATGTCACTAAAGAATCCATACAAACCTAAAAATGGTGTAACAAAATCATTGATAGGATAAGTCATCCCAAAAGAGGGGGGATTTCAAAAGGATAAAAAAAACAACAAATGGAAAAATGGCCAAAAATAGAAATGTGAGATTTTAAAACAAATTATCAATGTGTTGAAAATGGAGACCAAGGTCACATAAAACCAAATTTTGATACCAAATATACACAATGGATATAATGGATGATTGTAAAAAGACAATATTATAAGCTAAAGTACTAAGGCATCCAAAGAGGAGACCAAGGTCGCATAAAACCAAGAGGTTATACCAAATATTCACAAGGGAAACAAAGGTTAACTGTAAAAAGGTAAGACTACAAAATGAAGTATTAAGGCATCCAAATAAGTGACCAAGGTCACATAAAACCAAGAGGTGTTACCAAATATCCAAAATGGAAATAATGGTAAAAATAAAAGGATTTCTAAAATGTAAAAAATGTGTTATAAAAATAAAGTACATAAAAGAGTAAATAACATTATAAACCAAAATGTAAACAACAAGCAACATGTAATGCATAATCAAAACATGTGACAATGTAAGTGTATTTATCTTGAAATATTTTTGGAAGTTGAATTTAATTGCCTTTAATTTGTGCTAGATTCTTGATAACTACCTCAGTGTGAGGATGAGATATTCTTAAGGGAGGGGAAGAATGAGGACATGTGTTGTAAGATGCCCCCAAAGTGTGTATGAAGGTAAGGATGGGTATCAAGAGATGCCATAAAGTGTAAAATATCACAAATATGGACATTGTAAGATGACCCAACATGTGAATAAATATCAAGATGGGTATCATAGGATGTCCAAACATGTGAGGTAAAGTAAGAGTGGATTTAATTTTGTGCTTGATATCAACCTCAAAATTGGCATGGTGATTACATTTTTCATCATGCTCTATGTAATTAAGTATTACAACAATAATTTTGGAATCTAGGTTAATTTGTGTATCTTTGGGAGGTATTTCTAAAGATTTTGGTATGATATTGGCCATGTCAATATCATTTAGTTTTAATACCTTGATTTTGATTATAGTAGCATAGGCAAACAAATTGTGTTGACATGATATGCATACAAAAATATTTCACTACTTATTTAGGTCGAGTTGACATAGGTAGGATAAGATTTTAAGACTATATCAATGATTTTTATGTGGTGTGGTGGCCAATACAAATGGTTAGAACATTAAGCTTTTTTAATATTGTATCAACACTTTATGTGGTGTGGTCACCAATACAAGTGTTTAAAACATTAAGCATTTTTAATATTGTATCAACACTTTATGTGTCTTAGTTGATACAATTGAATTTGACAAGAAGAAAATTTATGATTATATTGGTATATTTTGGGTCATGGATAATAAAATTGTTTTGGATAAAAAATTGATTTAGAATTGCATCGATACATTCTAGGTCATGGATGAAGAAGTTAAAACAATGTGGATTTCAATGAAATTTATTGGGATGACCCATGCATTTAGTTGTCTCTAAGTTTATTATAGTTGTATTATAATGGTCGATACTATTGGAAATAAGTGATTATATTTTGATGATTTGGTGTGGATTGAAACTAAAATTATAATTTTAAGATATCTTTGAAGATTCCTATAAGCTCTAGGATTAGGATCACCTATGATTCGGTATGTGTTAGGCATGTGAAATAGGTGCTCTTTAGGTTGATTTGATATAAGAAATTGAGAATTAATGAGTGTTATAACATGATTCACATTATTCATGTTAATCAATTTTCCTCATCATTGGAAGATAAAGGGTTAACCATGGTATTTTAAAAATTAATAGTTGGCTTTGATTCAAAGGATTTGGAGGTTGATTTCTATTTGGTTGAGTATGGTGAGTTTGATTTGATTGGTTTGATTAGGCTTTAAAATAATTGTGATATTCAATATTACATTATTGGGTGATATATTCATGGTTGAAGTGTGCACCTATTAAGAGGGTAAAAGTAAACATTTGAAGGTCTCAAAAACATTCATGAGAATTTCTTACTGTAGCGTGTCACCAAAAAACCTTATTGGAATTGTGATATGGTGGGGGAGGCTTGGAAGGGTCAAAACTCATGGGTCAAGAAGATGATTTTTTTTTTGAGATCTTAGAGACTCAAGGGAGGGTGGAAAAGGTTTGCATTATTTGAAAAGGACACCCCTGATTCCAATTATAGGGGAATTTTGTATTTTAATTTATTAACATTAATTTCACTGGTTACTATTTGAAAAGGTTTCCTAGTAGCATTTGAGATGGTTCAAATTGGATCATAAGGAAATCTTGTCTTATATCTTGATCAAAGGCATCTTCTAAAGTTTTTGGGGAGAATATCCTAACTTTGTATTAAATAGTGGAATTTAGAGCAATAACAAAGAGTTTGAATAGATTTGTATCACTCATGTTATGATCCAATTTATACATCAAGAACTCCAATCACTTGATGAAATCATGAATAGGCTTAGATAATTGTTTAGTATTAATGAAGTTTTTAAGGATATTCTTTGAAAGTTCATTGGTTTTAAAGTCCTTAACTAGATCCATTGACTAAGTCTTCTACTCGTGTAATTGAGTGGGTCAGAAGGTGATTATATCATTTAGTGCATCTCCAACTAAGATTATAGATATAAAATTGATAGTAACATAGGTGTTGGTACGAATCCACTCCTTATAGAATTTTCTAAATACTTTAACATGAAAGGTAGGACCAATAGTCCCATCATATGTGATGGTTTGAGAAATATTTCCAATATCCATAGACACAATTAAGGGATATAGGGATTCATTTTGAATATTTTGAAACATCTTATTATGAATTGGAGGTTGGGGGATAAGATCTAGGTTAGTATTTTTACGAAGAGGAGGAATGTTATTTTGACTAGGTTGATTTATTATGACTTGTTAAGATTGATTAGTAATTTGAAAATTTTGGTTTTTGCATTTGGAGAAATTTACTATTGTTGGAAGCTTGCATAAGGGCCATTTGGTTAACCAATTTTTAAATCACTTGGGATATATCTAATTTTTTTAAGAAGGGTGATTTATAGAATCACTGGTTGGAGGAAGATTACTAGAGGGAGGATTTCCAACGTTGCTGTTAAGAGGGGATAACCAAGTCCCCATAGTAAAGGGATTGATGATATTAAGACTACCATTCTTGTTTAGGGTATACAAAATGTTATTTTCAAGGTTCTTGATAAGTTGATTAGGTCTCTTAGGTCTTAAATTGGACTAATTTGAACCAAATTTTAGTGTTGTTCTAGTGGGGAGAAGTTTTTGGTGGTTTTGTTATCGGTGTAGAGATAGTAATGTGAATAGGAGGAACATGATGGCATATTTCAACCACTAATGTTGATTTGTTGATGATTTTATTAATTCTACTTTTGGAAGGGGTATAAATGGTGTAAGGAGTAGGGTAGTATGGTCATCAAGATTTTGGATTTGTCTTTCAAGATTTTATAAATCAATCAAGGTGTATGAGATAGATTGAGATTAATATTATGGGGAATTTCACCTTGAGGAGTTGCCTTCAAAGGTGGAGGTGGGAGGGATAAAATGGAAACCCATAAGGAATCTAAATGGGTTGAGGGTTGCTCAAAAGACCCTAAGGGGATACACTATTGAAAAATATTAAAAGAATTATAAAGCACACAAACATGGGATAGGAATCATGTTGGGTTCACTAGAATGTATGTGTGGGCTAGGATATCTAATGTAAAACTCCTCTTTCTCCCCATAGATTAGGATAAAAACAATATATCATAACATAGAGCCTATTTATGCTTGGATGGTATATCAATAATACTAGAGGTGGTTGTAGATCGAGTAGAGGGTAATCTACACTCAATTTCAATGGTACAAGGTTCCAAAACCTATGCCTAAGATATTGGTTATGTTTCTAACTAGATCCAAAGATAAAATAATGACATATAAATGGTAACAAAGGGGGTATCAAGGATATAATAATGAAACCATATGTAAGGAACTAAAAAAAAGGGCATCCTAGATCTAAGATAATAATATCACTAAATTAAACAAGAAGTAAATGGCACAATGGTAGTCCATAAGTGAAATCTATGTGGCCTAAAGTGGTAATGGTAAGCCTAAGCATAATATAATATACCAGATTATTTGGTACAAGGAGGACTTAATAAAGGAAAACAACATACATGATACTATAACAATGAGCAAAGTAGATCTATCCACTAGGGTAAGTGCAAAAATTTGGGGGATAATTTTGTGGACATTTTCATGAATTCACTATTAAAACATACACATTATATTTGCTAGGCTTTATAAAAACCAAGCCTAGAACATGTATGCACTATAACATGTAATGTTATAATACGTAAATGTTCCTAAAAGTATGCAAGTATGAATGTTTTTTTCAATTATACATGTTTTTGAAACTATACAAAACAAAAACACATACATGTTATAATGTGTACTTCCTTATAGTATTCAATTATGAATATTTAGAAATAAGAAAGGTGAGTAATTAAAAGGTGAGAGAGGGGGAGGTTTACTAAAATAAATGTTAATTATAAAGAATTACATTTATATTCTTTATAATTTAAATTTATTTTAGTAAATATTAGGGACTAAGGTCACTCTACATCTTTTAAAATTGGTCTCACATCTACATGGCTTATGACTTAGAATATAATTTTTCAAAATCCAATTTGGTCAGTACTTAGTCATTTTCAAGATTTTAGTATTGAACCTAGGGATTTAAGGTCATAATTTTTACAATTGATGTCCATTTTAAGTAAACATATAGTCATTTTTTAGGTTTTGGGGCCTTTTGGATTGCTTTCTAGCATTTTTTAGGATTTCTCAAATTGTCAAAATTAAAGTTTACAAAACAACACACACTCAACCACTCCTTTATGTTGATTTTACTTATGATTAGGTCTATTATAGACTAAAAGCAACATAACAACACCATAATCATTTGTAGCCATGGTAAATGGGGATAATTTGAGCCAAATTTATGTGTGGTCACCCTAATTGAATTTGAGTTCATGCCAAAGTTGCATACATGGGGAAATATAGGTTGCATTGGTGACCCATACACACACTACCACCTATTTATGTTTATTTTACTTATGATTAGGTCCCTTATAATCCAAAAGAGACACAAAACACCATATCCAATTATGACCAAGGTAAATACAAACAATTTTAGGCACATTTGTTTATGATCACCCCGTTTCTCAATAATTCAGGGAAAAAATATGTGATTGTAGAAATGTAAGTTGTATTGTGACCATTGCACATCTAGCCAACAATTTGTGTTGATTTTAATTGAGATTAGCTCTATTTTATGCCAAAAGTGACACAACACCACCATATCTACTTGTGATCATGGAAATGTGAACAATTTATGGCACATATATGCATTATCACCCTAATTCACTTTGAATTTAAGCCAAATTGGTATGATTGGATTAACATAGGTTTCACTAATGACCCATGCACACCACACCACCACTTTATGTTGATTTAACTTGTTATTAAGTCCCTCATATTCCAAAATCCACACAACAAAACCATATCCACTTATGACTAGGAAAAATGTAGATGTTTTGGGGCACATATATGTGTGATCACCCAAATTCACTTTGAAATCAAGCCAAAGTGGTATGAATGGGGAAACTCTGGTTATATGGGTGACTTGCACATATATGGCCAACCCTTTATGTTCTTTTACTTGAGATTATTGGGAGTACAGGCCAAAATAAATCTAATAACACTATCTTTTTACAACCAACAAAATTAAAGCATTGACATATTTGGGCATTCTCCTTGGTTGCATGGACACATTCATCCATTTTTTATTGAGATAGTGTACCAAAAACACTATATCTATAATTTTCATAAATGTCATGTTGATTTCTACTAAGGACATTGATGGTATGGTTTATGCACTATTATTTGAGCTCAACTAGTCTACCTTTAACCCCTTCCTTTCAATCTAAATCAATCAATTCCATCCTTTATTTATTTAGAGGCATGGATAATCTTGATAATAAGTTGTAAAATCCACATTGAACAAATGGTCTATGAGTCACTCCCTTATTCTTCCTAGTAGTCAGTGGTGTTTTTCTTAGCAATCATTGGTGTTATTTTGAAATAGAATAGAGTGATTGATATAAGATATTGAATTTATGTAATATAGTATAATGCAACCTATAAAATCCTTAAATCCCTAAGATGGGGATGGGTACCCATAAATCATTTATCAATCACACTCTCACCATTCTCTATTAATTATCATCCCCTAATTTGGAGTATCAATCAAGTGTGGTCTCATCACTAAATTCATCAATATATTATCTATGCTCTAAATAAATTGAAGGGAAACTTTCTACATCACTCAATAGAATGTTAGGCTATTAATTTACCATATATATAAATATGTCAATCAATTCCAATCCCCTCTAATATCTATGTGTTCCCCTCACTAGATAAATATATAGGGTCAATCATCATTCGAGTGCCATTAATCTATCATGGGACCTCTCTTATCCTCAACTATAGATGGACAGCCTATATATATATGGGTGCCCCATATATAGAGAGATGAGATAACTACCATCCATTAGTTTGCTTATTGTATTACATATGTCATATCCCTATCCTAAATAGATATAATGTCATAAGGTAAATTATATACACATCATTCATGCATCAATCAATGATGAGTGATGATATATATTTGATATCAATAAATTTATAGGGGTGGGGGTGCCATTATATATGTATGGTCAATCGAACACTCAATTTGTAAACCAATCTAGGGTCCATATATATATATGGGCACTCAACCACCCCTATCTATATCTAGGGAGGATGAGGCCCCTTATTTATAGATAAAAACTCAATTAATTTATTATATTAATTGAGGGCCCCTATCTATATATCAATAATATCTTATCCTTATCTATATCTAAGGAAGGAAAGGGGTGTACAAGGTTTGAACCTACAGTCTTTAGGTCATGGGCCTAATGAGTTGACCAATTACACCACACCCTTCATTAGAGATGGATATGGCCACAATGAATCAATGACATATCCATATCCCATATCTATATAGGGTAGGTACCTATTAAGTGAATGAATCAAAGTGAATCAAATTACACACATAATATGATCAGATCATTCGGTTGTAACAAATAGGAATGAATGATATGATGACACCGTATTTTGTCAATGAAGAATGACATGATCACGTGATCACCCCTCACTATATGCATGTATGTATATATTTATGTGTGTGTGTGTGTGTGTGTGTGTGTGTGTGTGTGTGTGTGTGTGTGTGTGTGTGTGTGTGTGTGTGTGTGTTTGTGTGTGTGTGTATATAGTTTCATTGGCATTAGCACAATATATAGTTTAAATGGAATAATATATATTGGTACCCCCACCCTACATATGGATTTAGATATGGATTTAGAGTGAATAAAGATAAGGGCCAAGGCCTATCAATGTTATCATTTATATTTAGTTCACTCTATCCATTGAACATGTCTATCAATTATTGAATAAGTCTATCAATGATCAATGATACTACATTACAAAAACAATATGTACGGTATGACCAAAGTGACCCAATGTACATAATGTACAATATGGCATGAATGATTTGTGTGATGTAGTACATATCAATATCATATAATAGACCAATTTCATCTTTATATGTAACATGATGTTAATGTGATAGATAATGCAATGGGTGTGGATAACATGATGTGATGGATAATTCATGCCCTATTGATACAATAGTTGGTTTAAAACACTTTATGTCATCAAATGGGATTCATTATGTATGGGTTACATTGGTTTGGTGGGCCCATTTAATATTATGATGACACTAACTAAAACTATATAGCCTAGCCCTTATCTTGTCTCAAGACAAAAACCATGGCTCATGACTCACAGATAACTCATCTCATGTATGTGTATCTTATATATACATGTCACATGATAGAGGTTAAACGTGACATGATACATGTATACTACCTATAGTGTAACACCATATATAAATAGGGGGTTGATGTCTTTTATTGATTATTGAGCCATACTTTAGAAATATCACATCCTAATAGTTCAACTAAGAATAAATATGGTGTTATCATGTTGATTTTAGCCTATAATCCACATAATATCAAGTAAAAATGACATAAATGGGTGGTTGGATATGTTTGGGTCACCAATACAACCCACAATGCCCCAATCATACCATTTTGGCTTGATTTTAAAGTGAATTTGGGTGATCACACATATATGTGCCCCAAATCATCTACATTTATCTTGGTCACAAGTGCATATGGTGATGTTGTGTGGATTTTGATATATAAGGGACTTAATTGTATTAGTGACTTATGTGCACAAACCCAAAACCTATGTTAGCCCATTCACACCACTTTGGCCTAAATTTGAAATGAATTAGGGTGATCATGAACAAATATGTACAAAATTTTCCCTATTTTTCATGACATTGCAAGAGGATATAGTGTTGTTGTGTCACTTTTAGCCTATAAGGGACATAATCAAAAGTAAAATTGGAAAAAATGGTGGTTGGGTGTGTTAAGGTCACCGATGAAGCTTATGTTTCCCTAATTACACTACGTAGGCTTCGATTCAAAGTGGCTTGGGGTGATCATACATAAATGTGTCCATAATTATTTGCATTTATTGTGACCATATAGATATGGTGTTTTTACATTAATTTTTACTTATAAGGGACTTAATTGTAACTAAAATTAGCATAAAGGAGTGTTTGGATGCTTGGAAATTACTAATGGGACCTAAATTTTCCTAATCACACCAATTTAGGCTCAATTTGAAGTGAACTAAGTTGATCATGAATATGTCCCAAATTGTCTATATTTTCCCACATTATAAGTGGATATGGTGTTATTGTGTTTATTCTAGCCTATAAACCCTCAAATTTCAAGTAAATATGACATAAAGTGGTTGTTTTGTGTGTGTGTCATCAATGTGACTTATATTACCCCAATAACACCACTTTGGCTTGAATTCAAAGTAAATTAAGGTGATCACACATACATGTGCCAAAAATTGCTCTCATTTCCATGGTCACAAGTGGAAATGGTGTTGTTTTGTCACTTTTGATAATAATGAAGCTAATCACAGTTAAAATCAATATAAATTGGTGGTTGGATATGCACAAGTCATAATGAGACTTACTTTGTAATAATCACACATTTTTTGTTTAAATTTGAAGAGAAATGGGGTGGTTATGCACAAATGTGACTAAACTTATTTGCATTTACCTTGGTCATAAGTGGATATAGGGACCTAGTCATAAGTAAAATCAGCATGAATGGGTGTTTGGGTGTGCATGGGTTGCCAATGCAACCTATGTTTCCCCATGCACACCAATTTGACATGAATTCAAATTCAATTAGTGTGACCACACCTAAATGTGCCCCAAATTATCCCCAGTTACCCTAGTATCAAATGATTCTGGTGTTGTTGTGTCACTTTTGGCGTATAAGGGACCTAATCATAAGTAAAATTGGCATAAAGGAGTGGTTGGGTGTGTGTTGGTATGTAAAATTTAATTTTGACAAACTGAGCACTCCTAAAAATGCTAACAAGTAATATAGAATCCCCAAAACCTAAAAAATGACTATATGTTTACCTAAAATAGACATCAATTGCAAAAATTATGCCTTGAAATCCATAGGTTCAATACTAAAATCCTAAAAATGACTAAGTACTGACTATAGTGGATTTTGAAAAACTATCTTCCAAATCATAAATCGTGTAGTTGTGAGACCAATTCTAGAATATACATAGTTACCTTAATTTATTATATTTACTAAAATAAATATAAAGGATAAGTAATAGAATTTTCAACTTATACTTAACACTTATTTTAGTAAACCAACCCACTCCCACCTCTCAATTTATCACCTTTTTACTTTCTAAGGCTTCATATTTGAATACTATTAAGAAAGGGTATGTGTTGAAGCATGTATTTGTTTTAGCACATAAGTATACATGATTTTTATTTATAGAATTTTAAAAATATGCCTTGAGGCTCAAGATTGGCTTGGATTCCTGACCCTAAGGCATGGACTTGTAAACACACAATCAAATCCATGTTTTTGACGAAAAATAACAAAATCCAACTTCTACCATCATAAACACTATGAATTTCATTGAGACATTTCCTAAAACTATTACTACAATGTTAAGCACACTCATCTTTCAAAATATATGGATTTTTTAAAAAATTGACTATTTTAAGGTTTTCGTCTATGTTGATTTATAAGTATGTCTTTTTTAGGCCAATATATGCCATAATTATTCATGTCTATATTTGTTTATGTTTTCTTTTATTTCATCCAAATGAAAAAAAAATTATCTGGTCACAAACTAAGCCTAATTATATACATAATAATAAATAAATAAATAAATATTTTTTTGAGGTAGTTAGGGTGCACACGGCCAACTATCCATTTTTTTCCATTTTTTAACATTTATTTACTTGTAAAATTAATTTTTTTTAAATATTCCTTAATTTTTTTTTTAAATATAGGTCACAAACTATATGATCTTATCTAAATTTTCACCAAAATTTTTTAAACAATATTGAACATCTCTCAAAAAATGAGTGGCTGCATTTCTGGCTATCTACTATTTTTTTCTAAAAAAATGGAGTTTCTCATCGAATATTAGATGTTTGACCTATTTGTACACTTGATCATTTTTTTCTAAATAGTAGTTTAGAAACTATACTCTAAATTCTACAATTAACTTTATTATATCATTTTTAAAGTTTTAATGTAGCCATCTCAAATAATCTATAGAAGTTGAGATTTCTCTTTTTTTAGAAGAAAAAAATGTCCATTCAAGACCCCCTTTTTATCTCCCAACTTTATGCACTTACCCACTAAGTAAATAAAGGAAAAATAGTAAGGATATAGATACCTACCTTTGGATTAAATTTTTAGTGCATTAATCTATCCCTTATCTATAAGGGTACTTTTCAAAAGATGTTGTAGGATGAAGACCTCAAATGGTAAGAAGAAGACCTAGATATTCTTAGTTGGGAAATCCAAAGACTAGGGTACCTCTTTGGTTTGAATCTTTCAATTGAGTTTCAAATAACTTGAGCAAAAATTGACATCCAATAATAAGACTTTGATCTCTAACTCCTCTTATTACTACTTAAGGGAAAAAATATAAATGCAAGTAGAGTAGATGAGTGTTATGTGTGTTTGGGAATGACAATTATGAATTATACATATACGGCTCCAAATCTAGAGATCACCTAAAAATATGAGCCAATGGTATCATTCATGTTGATACAATCAAATGGGATGTCAAATGGGGATAAAATCATAACTATATCAGCCAATCAAATATAATACAATGATAAATAGGTAGGAAATACATTATATCATCTATAATGATATAATATAGGGTGCCTAACATAAATGGACATAAGAAGACAAAGAAGGAAGAAAAATATAGACTTATAAGAGGTCATAATGATAATAGTGAAGGTATGACATAATAGTATTCATAAATCTCTCTCAAAGTACCACAAAATGACCCCATCCCTTTCCCAATGCACTATTTAGGACGTGTATTCAGGGAGATTGATGTGCCAATGAGTGGCCTACAAGATAAATTTTCACTAAAGTGATAAAGATGAAAAATATTAGGTGTATATAATTAGTGTGAAAAAAACCTAGATTTTTATGCATGCAAGCCCACTTCTCTCACTCACCAACACACCTCCTCATGGGTAGTTCCCCTTCTTTATACTAATCATATTCAACAATGTTGAAATCTCCACAAATTATTCAGTTAGCATCTAGTATTTTCTTTGATAGCCACTGCTATAGAGCCTCTTATTCTATAACATCATTAGACGCATATAGATTAACTAACCCAAGGGTTTTCCTATCAAAATGGAACACCATCCAAAATGCATGGTTAGATTAGTCTACTCCCCAATCCATTAAAACAAGGAAAAAGGTGGTGTTATTATAGTGATTGCTCCACCACATCCCACGTCATAGATGAACATGTGACATGTATAATCAAGCCAAATAGAGGAATATACTTCTTATATAATAGAATATGGAGATCTAAAAATTTATGATAATTAGCCTAAACCATGTACTTATGAGTTGAGTCAATTAAACAACAAACATTCCATGAGTAATTTTTAATTTCAAACCATCAAGATTCATGATTTTTTTATCTTAGCCTTCAAGTACTACAAAGTAGTTGTTCAAAGCTTATGTTGTTTATCAAAAAAATCTGCAAGCATTATAGGTTGTTATTCATTATACAATAAATTCTCCTCATTTTTCTAGGAAAAAGGCTAGAGAAATATTGTGTCACCTAATGACAAGAGGAAAGATGGGTTTCCCTAGGATTTAGAGCCATTATAGGGGACTTTTGTGTCATGGATTATAGTGATTGGAAGAATTATCAACTAGGAGTCAAAGACTCTTGTGTTTTAAAAATCACATAAGTTACCTTTAGATTACTTTCCATGACTGAGCTAGGGTTTGCTTGTGGAACCAAAGGAGTTTTAGCAACTAGAGTTTGGATAATTGGTTGTGGGTTTATCACATTGGTAGCAATAGTTATCCTATGGTTTTTTTCATGTGCCATATTATTAAAATTATCTTTATTGTTCTTCTAATCACAACTCTTCATCCATAATTGGTTCCCATAGGTGGTCTAGTTGGCTCAATGGTGATTTTAGCTAGTGGATTTATGGTGACCATGAGTGGACAATACTTGATCTTGTGGTTTGATGCCTAAAATTAGAAACAAGTGTTTTTAAGGTTGATATACATCACTCATTGGGTGATGTGTTGGCCTCCAATCTAAATATCAATGGTCTCATGGAAGTCTTGTGTGAGATTAATTTCCACACATCATTGTGTTCCAAAAACAAAACTTTTCCATTCTCAAAGTGAATGAACCAACCTAAAGGCTTAACTATTTTTCTATATTTGGCCATAAGGCTTAGGTAATATAGGAAAATCAACCCAAACTAGGATATGGATTTTATCTTTGGTCATGTTTTTCACCCTAATGAGCTTAATGCCTTGAGACTACCATTGCACTTGCACCCAACACTTTAACATAGACTCAGTGGGAATATGCCCCACAAAATATCCAATAAGAGTATGAGATTCAATCCATTATCATGCTTTATCAAATATGAAAAAATCAAGCAAAACATTAGAAGGATTAACTAGAGAATAGGATACATTACCTTGTGAATACCTTTCAATATAACTTGCATGCTTTTTTTGGCACTATTGTTGCTTCATCTAGATAGAGTTGCATATAATAATACAAGATCCTATAGGGATCTTATTAAATAATAAAGATATTATCCAAATGGTATATTTCTATGCTAAAAACTTTTAAATGCTATTTAAGGTATGAAAAAATCCTGTAAAGCCAAGTAATTCGATGAAAGAATAATGATAAAAGAAAACTATAGGACATGACCAACATGACTAATACTCCATTATTTTTTACATTTATTATACAAATTTAGTGTTTTGTGATTTTCCCAAAGAGTCATATGTTATTAAAATCCTAGTTGTTAATGTATGTGGGGTCCATACAACATTGAAACTCCATGAGATTCTCCCACTCAGCCTCGTATGACACCACCAAGAATTTCTCTCTTTTTATTTTAATTGAATCAATTTATGCCAACTTTATTGTTTTGTGTTTTTGCATAGGAACATAGGTTTTAAAGGACGCTTAAGAATATTAAGGAGTGAGTTTTGATATAATCATTGTAAAGGCCAAGAAATGCCAATAGATTGTAACTTTGTTATGAGCTCTACATATCAGGTGTTGGTGCCAAGGATGTTTCCATGTGGAAATCATTATATGCTTCCAAAAAATAATCAAATTCCTCACAAAATAGGAGGTCAAGAGTACATAGAATATAATTGATAGCTTGCATTTGCATGGTCATCATTTTAATTCATAGTAACCATGAGACATTGTTTTAAATTATGTGGCATATGAATGAATTGTGGTGATGATGGTGGTGATCAATATGAAATTTTAGTCCAAATTTGATGATGTGTGGTATGAAGTCAATGTGTAAATTTGATGTTGTTAGTTTAGGGTGCATTAAGATGCATCGTATGTTCTCTTCTCACTGCTCACTCATGGGGTGTGAGGGAGTTTATTGGCATTATATACTTGTTTTCTCTTCTTTATCATGAGTTTATTATACATCATTATGTGTAACTATTATGAATCATATAAATCATACTAAAAAGTGTTAAATATATAGAATATTATGATTGGTTATTATAATAAAATACAACTATTTATGCATGTTAGCTAACCTCTACCAGTCCACATGCTTCATCCTCATTGCATCATGATCATGACTTTTATTCATGATTCTATACTCTCACTTCTCATAAGTATCATGTAGAGATAAATTATATTTAATTAAGTTAAATATGAAAACCTTCAATTTATAAACAAAAATAAATAATTAGATTAATACCATGTTGGTATGAATTATGAGACTAAGGTGATTTATAATACATTACATGCTCCAAACACATTTATAATGAGGAAAGAGATTACAGGGGAAAATGTTCAAATGGTGGATTGCATTCATCTTTACTCCATTTACTAACAAATGCTTGTGTGTTCCTTCCTCCCCTTAATAAAAAATGCTTATGGTGTGTTGGGAATACTTAGTACTAACATAGTACAACATAGAGTGTGTTGTATTATTAGTTAATAAAATAAATATGTTAGTAAGGTTGTTAATAGAGGTCATGGGTTGTGAGAACATTTGTATAATAGAAGATAAATTGAGAATTAATAGGGAGTGTGTTAAAATGCCAAGATAAGTTGAGTTTAGATAGTTAGAAAATATGAATCACAACCTAAAAAAAGGATGTCAATTAAGTATAAATATCTTCATGCAATCCTTATGGATAATGAACCTAGAAAAATTTAGGATTTTGATATCTATTTACTGATCTTGTTCTTATCAAGATTATAAACATTGTCATTTATAAAAGATTATAAAAGGCCTAGGAGACAATTAAGCCTTTGTTGGTGTTCAAGGGGGATAGATTTAGATCTTACCTCTCCATCAAATCATACTCTTTATTATGATCCATAGTTATATCCATGAATGGGAATCCCTTGAGTGAGGTTCCTAGAATCAAATTCCTATGACTTTTTTATTGATATCCTTTATAAACAATCTATAGCTTGGGCTAATTGACAAGACTTAAAGACCAAGTTCAAGCTTCATAATCAATATTTATAATCTATTGCTAAGATCCAAATGGTTGTACCATATTATGCCCCACATAAAATCAGCATTAAAGGATCTCAAAAATAGTATAAATATCATAACTAGAGTATATCCACTCCCTTGTATTGGTGTTGTTTCCTTGAATTTTAGCTTATATTTCAAGAGAAGAAGGAAGAAATGAGATATGGGTATGGTAAAAGAACCTATTTTGTTATGCACGTGTTGAATCAGATGATTGTGAAGAGATCCTCTTTGTCTTGGGAGGAATGACCAACAAATAACACAACATTAAATCAAATGGTTGGTTAGATAGATAGCTAGATGGATTACCTAATGCTAGCTAAATCTTGGAAGCAAGAGCTTGCTTGGGTCTGTCAATCCCCATGTTTTAAATAATTGAGTTTATAAAATAGAAGATGAATTACTTGCATGGATCATAGAAAATACTGAAATGCAATACAATAAATGTTGGATAAATAAATTGATGAAATTGACTAATTATAGCAATAAGCGGGTCAATACTAATGTTAAATAGGTTGGGTGTGGTTCAAAAAATAGGTTGGGGCTTTGTGAACAAGTTGAGGAAAATAAATTTAGATTTGGTTTAGGGTAAGTGAGTGAAAATAGCTTGTTTTTATTTTCTACCACAGTGACCATCAGTGGTTGGTCATACCTTCGATGATCACGATGACTGTCAGTGGTTACTATGTGTTGGGTTTAGATAATAAAAGGCCAAATTAATAGGGTCATAGAAGGCAATTCTATGAGATTATTTTATGTTGGGATGATTAAGAAATACAAACAAAGTGACTAAATAATTAAAATAGATACTTAGCTTGATGGTGGTTGATCAGATGAATGGTTGAGGTAGTGGATCCTAGATTAATTATAGTAAAATAATGGTACTTGGTTGTTGGCTGATGGAAGGTGTCACTTCAGCTCTCTATCATGACGGTTGGATTATTGGATTGTTAGAAGAACACCTATAAAAAAGAATATGGATATAAAAGCTCTTGGTTATTATAAGATCCTTTTTCACCTCCTACTCCTCTCTTCTTATAGGCAAGGAAAGAGAGGTGTCATAATACATTAACAAAGGGTCCACCTTGTTGTCTAATTTTAACTTCAACATGCATGGGATTGCACATGAATTATATAAGCTAATTATAAAAAATCAAGTTAGAGTGAAGGGTTAGTTAAGTTGATTTAGATGGTGGAACTTGATCATCAATGGTAAGGGTGACCATCGATGGTTAAGGTGATTGTTGATGGTCGAGGGTCAAGGTCAAGTTGGTTTAAAAAGGTGGGCTAAGTCATTAGGTCAATCTAACTAGAGTTAGGTCTAGTTTATGGTTGAGAGGCCAATATTGGGCCCAAGGGGGTCCTTAGGTGGTTTAGGGGAGTTGCAACATTCAGAACCATCATGTGTGGTTTTTTGGTGTCTACATTTTGCCCTTTTTTGTTATGCAGTTTGTATCAATAAGATGTAAAAAAAAAATGGATTATTGGTCAAAGGTTTGATTACCTTGAGTATGGGAGGAGGTGTTCCCCATCAAATTGAGAAGTAATGAGGTAAAATTGATTCAAGTGCAAGTTTTATGAGTTGGTAAGGTGGTGATGAAATTTGAACATCAAAGGTTGGGAACTAAAGCACAAATAGGCATACAAAGTGTGACAACCAAGATCATACATTAAATAGGCTACCATAAAAAATTAAGGTTAGTATTAGAAGGACAAGTGTTAATTAGATCATGTGACCATATTTAGGTATGGTGATTGGGTACACTCGTAAATGTAAGTCTCCTAGGTAAGGTTAGTGTTTTCATGGGTATCCAAGGTAAGAAGTACTCCCAGGGAAAACAAAAATTGGTCAGTTAAAGTTGTAGGTATCTGAGGTAGGAATTGTTCTCGAGAAGACATAAGTTAGTCAAGTGTGTGTAAGGTAATGCAAGTTCAAAAATAAAATAGGTCAACATGGAAATTATTATCATTATAGTCAAAAAGACCAAGGCAAGGTCATCACAAAGCATGTGCTAGGTTGGGTCAAAATGGCCAATGGTAAGGTGATGTGATCGATGGTATTATTGGTGGAGAAGGTGATCTCCATGGGTGGGCCCTTGTTGTGGGTGCCAAAAAAAAATGTTGCTAGGGAAAAAAGCAAATAAAATTCCAATATCTTGACCATTGATGGTCAGGGGTCTTGAAGTTGACCATCGCTGATCACCCTGACCATCAATGGTTAGGTACAAAACCCTAAAAGGGTGGATGCAAAAAGAAAATCTGAGGTCCATTTCACTCATTTGAGCCTATTAAATTTGGTGACTTATGTCTTGGAATTTTGTGGTGAAGGTCATTTTTTGAGGGTTAGTGATTGGTTGGGTGAGGTGTTGAGTTGGATTGACTAAATAAACCGAGTGGACTGAAGTGTTGGAGAGTGATCGAGTTAGGATGCAGGGTGGACAAGGATGTGGTCGAGCAAGGGTCCCAAGATTCCTCCTCAATGATGGTTGAGGAATGAGGTAGAGGTAACATTAATTTATTAGAATAGTTTGGTTATGTTACAAAATTAGGTTAGGAATTTGAGTGTATTGTTAGTGATTTGGTGGGTTTTGAGTTGTGTCCTAGGTATTAGGTTTTTGGTATTTTTGTGAAATTTGTGGGTGAAATTTGGAGTTAGAGGGGTGGGGTAGGTTAAGTAGGGTTAGGAGTTAGCTTGAGGTAAATTTATTGGTAGGGTGTGTGGTTTTGGTGGGTTTGTTGGTGGTAGGGTTTGGGCATTTTCCACTGGCGAACACACATAGTGACCATTGGTAATCAACTCGACCATCAATGGTTGATGATCATTGGTAGTTGGTTGCTTTATCGTCAGTGGTAATCATGACCATCAGTGGTTGTGTAGGGTGAAAAAGGTGTTTTTAAGGTTTTTAAAGGTTTTTAAGGTAATCTAGCTGTGTTAAATGTCAAGTTAATGTCAAGGGTAATGTGTTAGGTTTGGCAGGAAGATTAGGTAAAGTTAAATGTTAGAAGAGTGATGGTTGGGTAATAGTTGATGGTAAGGGTTAAGGGAAATAGGTCATTATTAAGGTTTAGTGGTAAAAAGGAGGGTAGGTTATAGTTAGTAGGTATAAATACTAGAAAAAAATAAGTTTACTTACTATTGAACCTTGTAGGTATGGGAGCAAATCTAGATGAATGATCAGGTTCCTTGTATATTTGTTGAGATTCACTAGGGAATGACTACCGATGAGTGGGTGCATATGGAGGAGGTGGGGCTTGACATAATTTTTCATTACTAGTAGATGCTAGGAGATATATTGATGATAGTGGCCCTCATTGAGAGATGGGAGTCAACCACTAACACCTTCCTACTACCCACTAGTGAAATGATGATCTTACTAGAGGATGTGCATAGGATCACTTGATTACCCATATGGGGTGATCCAATTTATCACATAGATAGGGAAGAGAGAGATGATTTCTTAGAGATCCTATATAAAGACAACCATGATCTTATTAGGTGACATGGTGGAGTAATTTTCTACACTTCACTCAATCAAAGGACGAGGGATGAGAGGAGACTATTGATGATGATGATGATCATAGTATCATGATTTGTTATTCCAAATTCAAGCAATAGAAGGTTTCCCTATCTATTATTATGGGTAATGGTCAAGGAGCTACTCGACTGCATAATGTTTGATTGGGTACCCATGCTTCTAATTTAGATATATAGGGTGATCCAATTTATCACATAGATAGGGAAGAGAGAGATGATTTCTTAGAGATCCTATATAAAGACAACCATGATCTTATTAGGTGACATGGTGGAGTAATTTTCTACACTTCACTCAATCAACGGACAAGGGATGAGAGGAGACTATTGATGATGATGATGATCATAGTATCATGATTTGTTATTCCAAATTCAAGCAATAGAAGGTTTCCCTATCTATTATTATGGGTAATGGTCAAGGAGCTACTCGACTGCATAATGTTTGATTGGGTACCCATGCTTCTAATTTAGATATATAGAGATTTGTGGGGTTTTATAGATCATAGGAGATATGGCATCAACATCAAGTTTGTGTTACACTACTAGGCATATGAGCACATCTGAGTTTTACAATCAATGGGGCTACCATGGGAGGGTTATAACTAGATGGAGTTTAGAGTCAGCTTTATGAAGTGTAGATCTAATTTTGCCCTCACATGAGTAAGAGGTGGGGTACATGATACAGATTGGTTTAGAGGTACACTAGAGGCCTTGGCTATTAGTGACATGATTTAGAGACCAAACATTAGGTTTATATACGGGGATGGTTTCAGGGGACATTCACTAGCCCTACAAATCTATAGGTGAATTTTTACTAGGAGGGATGGTGAGATAGAGCTCATCCCATTTGACAAGGTGCAGTGATAGTTTAGCTTGGTATATGGGATTTTCAGTCCATTATCAAGGTATAGGTAGGAGGATACAGAGCTTCTTCTCTCAGAGCCACAACCTATTTAGATTTTCCTTGATCACGAGGATTTACCAGCTAGGGCCAAGATAGATGATACAAGGTTTGCAGATGGGTACCTGCATGCTACTAGGCTCTTTATGTGATAGAAAACTTTGGTGGTGATAAAGGTGGTAGATAGTCGATGGATGTTGACCCAATTGGTAGAGGTGGCCATAGGGCACAAATATAGGGGGTTCCTTAAGTGCATAGGCAAGAATGGTGTTATCCTTAGCATAAGCTCAGGTGATAACTTTATAGGTTCAAATGCCTATAGCATAGCGTCAAATAACTATTGTTACAGGTGAGAGGGACCAAGCTAGAGCTACACTAACCTTGGTTACCCAAGAGAGAGACTCCTTGAGAAATACCAAAGGAGGATCTTCAACACCTTTAGGACCACCAAGCACTATCCCCATGGCTCAATATCTAGCCGTAGTGGAGGAGTTATGATATTATGAGGCCATAGTCCTAAGACATTACCCTGATGAGCCCATATGGGGTGAGAACAAAGCTAGTTTGGTAGGTGGTGCTAGTGTGGCAACACCATGTCAATGGGATGCTTCTATAGGTGGATAGGGAACTACCTCGAGAGGATAGGCACAAAGAGGTAGTAGTTCCCTAAGAGATAGTGGTACCCCAAGGGCATAGTTATGATATTTTTTATGATATTTTAATATATATCATTTTTATACTAACATGTGAGTCGATGTAGCAAGATGTATATTTTGAGAGAGAGACATGTATATTATTGTATACATTATGGTGTTATTGATGACAGACTCATGATTTATAGATATGACCTTTGTTTATTGCTCATGTTTCATGGTTTACTTTAATGTTTATGATGTGATGTTTGTATTGATCATTAATGATGATATATGTATTATGGTTGTGATGTGAATTTTGGTAGGCTCATGATGACATTGATATGGCTTTGTCTTAGTTAGATATGTGATGAGATGTCTTTTGTTTGTGTTCATGATGATGTTTATGACAATGATGTTCATGTTTGAGATGATCATTGATATGATGATGATGTTCATGTTAAAATTAAATGAGTATATGTTTCCTCATTTATATTTAGACGTGGTAAAAATTGGTTTTTTGCTGATTTGCTCATGGATGCTATGATTTTGATATGATGATGGATATGTTGATGATGTGTGTTTTTTATTATGATATATGTTGATATGATGCTATGTGGGTATGATTATTGGTATTTTGCTTAAGGTAAAACACATAAAGCAAGTTAAATAACACTAGATGTGAGAACAAAAATATATTCAAGAAAAAAATGTCTTAGTGAATATATAAATTAATTATGAGAGGATAAGAAGGCGCGATGCTCCTTCTTTGGCAAGGACTAATAGAAACTAAATTTGGATTGGCTTAAGGAACATAAGCCCATCAAATGCTTCACATTAATATTCATTATTTGGTTAAAAAGGTGTCTTGATCACATAATTTCAAGTGAGCTCAAAATCCCTTGCTTACAGTGTATAAAGGGGAGATGGATGAAAAATGGAACATTCTTGTGAGACTAACATGCCTCTTCTAGAGGTTACCAACAAGTCAGTATAAACAAGTTTATGTCATATAAGGAGTAAACTGATCAATGCGATAAGTCTACTCATGATAGTTAATTACAGCTTTTACAATTGTTTTTCTTATAAGAGTTAATTGTGGCTTTCAAAATTCTTTTATTTTTGTTTTTGCTTGATAATGGGTCTTTTGCTTGTTTGTTGTTGCTTGGAGGGTTGGGGAAGCTGATCGATGCAGGAAGCTTCCAATAAATTGCTTATTTTGACAAATGCTTTATTCAACCATCCTTTAAGGGAGTGGTCTAATTTTGTGTGCTTTGTTTAATGCCTTTGATAGTTATCCTTCAAGGGAGCAGTCTACTTTATTTTGAGCAATTTTGATATGTTTCCAATAGTTGTCCTTTAAGGAAGTAGTTTTTGAATGCTAAGAATGACCCATGATTTTTTTTGGGTTTGATTTTATTTTTTGCTTGTTTGATTTTGCTTGACATAGACTTGTTTATATAGGCTTAAGGTTTCACCTTTATGGAGATAAAACTAACAGCACAAGAAGGTTGATTAGGTGTAAAGAGGTTTAGTGACAATGACCATGGGAATTCATCATATGAAAAGGGGTATAAAGTACCATGAGAATCATGCCATGGGTAGAGTTATGGTACCTATTGTTCAATATTAGGCTATGATTATGACAGATAATCACATGATTTAATTTTAATCGATTACCCCTAAAATAAGGATATGAATGTGGTTTGACAGCAAGGGATGAGCTTAAGTTAAACAAAAGGTGATTTTAATCCTTTTTAACAAAATAAAGGACATAGATGCAAAGCATTAAAGGGTTCATGTTATGGTTTGCCTTCTAAGATAAGATAACCGCTAAGCTCCTAATCCATACTTATGGGTTGATATAAGGTCCAAGCCAATTTAAAGAAAACTTGCCCCACCTATTTTTATCCATATTGGTGACATGTTGATTTTCCTTTAGGATGAGATATTTGGTGTTGAATTCTTGTACTTTAAGGTTTTTATTATAGGCAAATTTTATTCTATCTTTATAGATATGAATATGGGTGAGGGAATCTAAATAACGCTCATCAAGTAGCTCAAGTTAGGTTAAATAGTGTTGATAATAATCATCTTTAAAAATGAGATCTTTCAAAGATATATAAAGAGAAGGAATTTAGACTTTGAGAGGTAAGAAAACCTCTTATTCAAATACAAGAGAGAATGGGGTAGCACCTATAGGGGTTTAGATGCTAATATGATATGCCCACAATACGAAGGGGATGTGCAAATGCCAATCTCAACTAGAGGTATTGACCATTTTAGTGAGCATGTTGTTGAGGGTTTTGTTAGAGACCTCTGGATGTCCATTCACTTGAGGGTGATAAGGAAATGAGAAACTTAACTTGATACCAAATGCATCATAAATACCATGGACTTGTTTGTTTTTAAAATATTTACCATTGTTGGTGATGATTTTATGAGGAACATCGAAATGGCTGATGATGTGATGATTGATAAAGTTGATAATATTTTTAGCTTTGGTCAAGACTAGAGGAATAGCCTCTACCTATTTGGTGAAATATTTGATCATAATGATGATATAATGGTGTCATTATGAAGAATGGGGGTTAATTTCACTAATAAGGTCTAGGGCCCATTATGAGAAGGGCCAAAAATCTATGGATATGTAAAGACTATGGCTAGGTACATGATGTAAATGGGTATGTTGTTGACATTTAACACACTTTTTCACATAATCATACTAGTCTTGGTTGAGGGTAGGCCAGTAATAGCCAAGGTGAAGGATGTGTTTAGTGACAACTAGGCCACTAAAGTGTTCCCCACATATCCCATCATGCATTTCCTTGATAGCATGAGAGGTTTCATGACTGTATAGGCAACATAAGAGGAGACCATCAAAGCCAAATTTATAAATAATTCCCCCCCATAATGTTATAACTTGAGGTACTCTAGATAAATGCTCCTTGAGCATTCCTAGAAAGACCAAAATGAATTATGGCAAGGTGAAGATAGTTGAAGGTCTATTGATACCAAAGATCAAGTTGGGTCTCCTCCACATTGAACATGGTGGGAGAATATATTTAGACATTAGACCACTAGGTAATTTTGTGGATAATGATAGATAGCTTAGAGTCAAAGGGTGCAAGTGGGATCTGAGAGATGAGGGAAGCCATGGTGTCAACAAACTTGTTGGTAGATCATGGGTGGATTAGATATGGTAGTGTTTAAATGATGTTAAGAGTTCATCAATTAGTTATTTTTACTATTAAAAAACATCATTCTTACACTGGTAAGATCCATTGATTTGATTAACCACTAGTTGAGAGTCACCAAAGATGTTGATCATCTTGACTCCTAAGGCTAACGTAATTTGAAGGCTTATGACTAGGGCTTCATATTCAGCCATATTGTTGGTACATTCAAAATCTAGGTTAAAGGATAAAGTAATATGGTCACCATGGAGGGGAATAAGGATGATGTTGGATCCCCCACCATGATGACACTTTGATCCATCAAATAACATGGTCACTTGATAGGTGAAGTCTGCCTGAGAGAGGGTCACGATGGACTCATATGGAAACTCAAGAGGAGGAGGTTTGCTATCTGTTAATGGTGATTTGACCAATTGGTTGACAATGACTTTCCCTTTAATTTAATTTTATTAAATAAACTCAAGGTCAAACTCAGCTAAACACATGAGCCACTTGGCCATACATTGGTTTTGGTATGGCTTAGAGTGCATATACTTAAGTGGGTCAGTATTGGTAATGACATAGGTTTTGTGGTTAAGAAGGTAGTGGTAAAGTTTATTGTCCATGAAGACCAAGGCTAGGAAAATTTTTTTAGTATGGGTGTATTGAGTCTCATATTTTAAAAGTGTACAATTGATGTAGTAGATGACTTATTCTTTGTGTTATTCATCCTGATGAACAAGCATTGCCCCTAGGGAGTGATCGATTCCAAAGATATAAAGGTAGAAATGTTGATCATCCTTGGGAGGGGTGAGGATAGTTGGAGATAAAAGGTAATTTTTGAGTGAATCAAAGGCCTTTTGACAATCATCATTTCACTTGAAATATATGTCCTTCTTTAGAAGTGATGGAAGGGTTAGCATCAATCTTAAAGTTGGGAAATAAAGTGATGAATGGATTGGAGCTTCCCCTACAGACTATAGAGTTGATTGAGATTGATTAGAAGAATCATGTCAAGGATTTCTTTGATTTAGGTAGGATCAACTTTGATTCCATGAAGGGAGATAATAAAATTGAGGAGCTTTCCTGACAAGACCCCAAAAATGCACTTCTTAGGGTTAAGGTAGACATGGTAATGGATGAGGTGCTCAAAGATGATCTTTGGAATGGCTAAATGATCCTTGTGATATTTGGATTTTCCAAGAAGGTCATCCACATATTCTTCTATAATATGATGGATAACATCATGGAAGATGTAAGTCATAACACATTGGCAGGTTTCACCAGCTTTCTTTAGTCCAAAATTCATGACCCTATAGCAGAAGGTCCCCCATGGGGTGATAAAGGTAGTTTTGTGTTGATATTTTGGGGTGATTAGGATTTGATTGTAACCCAAAAATCCATCCATGAGAGATAACATCTCATGGCCGACTATAAGATCAACTAGCTAGTCAATTCTTGGTAGAGGAAAGTCATCTTTTAGGCAAGCAAGGTTGAGGTCACAAAATTTCACACAAATCTGTAGTCCCCTTATGGATTTGATGATAGTCACAATGTTTGAGACCCATTGGGGATAGTCAATGGGTTGAATGAAATTGATAGATAGGGGATGTTGAAGCTCTTTTTTTTATGAGAAAGGCTTGTGCATTCATCAAAGTTTTTACTTAAAATGTTTGGCATCATAGTTGTTGATGATGTTATGGGTGGAAATGGTGGGGTTAATTCCTGACATGTCACTATAAGACCAATCAAATGATATGTTGTGGTTTTGGAGGAAAGAGGGTAAGTCTCAAAACTCTATAGAATTTAATGATTGGCCAATTTTGACAATGTGGGGGTTATATAAAGTACCCAAGTTGATATTCATGGTGGATTGGTTCAACATGGTTGAAGTCTTAGGAAGAAGAGATTTATGGGTGGAAGAATATGGTGTACCAAGGTAGGTGAGAATGGAATCATCATCCTAACATTGAACAATGTTAATGGTAGGAGAGTCATCCCCTATCATCTCAAGATGGGTCATAAGGATGGTTATGGTCACCCCTTCCTTTTGATAAGTTAGGGGTCTGAGGTTGATCATGTTGATTAAAATGAAAATTTGGCGGGGATGATGTCAAAATCTTCAGTTATCAATGGTGAAGAAGAGGTTGGTGAGGAAGGGATGTCTTCCTCAATAATGGTTCTAGTAGGTGGTTTGGTTTTCTTCGTGGGTAGGATGAAGTTGAGGCCATGTTTTTCATGAGGTATTTGGGTTTTTATTGCAAGCAATTCATGCGGCCCATATTCATACTGACCTAGGCCAAATCCCTTCCAGGCACATCAGTAGAGGTATGTCTTGGCAAATTTTGGTTTGTCCAGATATGAGAAGTTAGAGGCAAATGGTCAAGGTTAAAAAGGGATGATGAAAGTGTCAAGGGGTCTATTAAGTCCCCCATAGATGAAATGGGTTTGAGAGTTTGACGGTCCAAAGGGAATAATGGCTCCAATATTGGGGTCATACTTGGGTTGGTTATTAAATTACCTATACTCATGGGGAGAAGGGAAGACATCAAGGGTCAAGATGTGATATTCCCCTAGTGAGAGACATTGGAATGTTGATTCCAAGTGGTCCATGGTGGGGATTTGATCTGACGGGATTGATGAGCTAGTAGATGCCTCATTGGTAGAAGAAGATATGGTTTTATATTTTATGGTTGAGGGCTTGGCTTTGGTTGATGAATGCATGCTAGATGGAGGTAAGAGGATGTTATTGGGTTGATAAGTCATGTTACATGATGAAAAAGGATTTGTGTCAACTTGTATAGTGACAACTTGACCTTCATGCTCAAATTTGATGTAATGATGAAGGGTAGAGGGTACATAACTCATGAAGTGAATCCAAGGTCATCCTAATAAAACATTATACTGGGAATCACCTTCCATTACATAGAAAAGCTCTTAGAGTGTGCAAGGTCCTAAATGGATATGAAGGACAATAGTTCCCAAAGTAGTGGCCATGGTGTCATTGAAATATTGAAGGATGATTGAAGTTTTGAACATGACATTGTTTGGTAGTTTGAGTTGATCATAGGTATAAAAGGAGATGATGTTAATCCTAGCTCCCCCATCAATCATGACCTATTTGATTCAGGTTTGGTTAATGTAGGCAGTGATGAAAAGATTGGGATCTGGGTCATCCAAATGGATAGAAGGTATTTCTAAATAATTAAAGGTGATAAGGTTGGAAATATGGAGAGAACCAACAAAGGTTGCTAGAGGTTGAGGGTCTTCATGTTAGACATCTATTGATTGTAATGCCTCTATCATTGCTTGACAATGATGAGGCAAGGTAAAAATCAACTTGTATAGGCTCATCTTTGTTGGAGTTTGGTGAAGTTGTTTGAGAACCACTCTCTTGATTGATTCGAAGGGGTTAGATTGAGAGGTACCCAAGATAGATACCTTGGATTTGGTTGAAGGTGAAGGTGCTTGAATTTGACTTGGTTTGGAGGTGGAAGATGGGTATGTCCATGGAATGGACACTTTAGCCTTCCCCTTATCCTTTTGTTAAGAATGTGATTAGGTGACCCCATGGATAGTATGAATAGAGGGAAGACTTGGGATAGAAGATTGGTTTGGTTCCCCATCACTCTGACGTGAGGGTGGGGGAGTAGGTAAGCATTGGGTAGTGGTTTTTATTTATTATATTGGTAGAAGGCTCGTGGGAAGTTCATCTATTAATAGATCATCCTCATCATAAAGTTGATGGATTTTGGTTTGGAGAGCTTTGCATTTTTTCATGTCATGCTCGGGTGTCCTATGATAGGAGCATACTTGGCACTCATTATAGTAGATGGGTTTTGGACCAAGAGGGTCAAATGGCCTAATAGAAGGTAAGGTCAAGAAAGAAGCATGCAATAACCTTTGTAAAATAGATGAGTAAGACTCAGCTGAAGGTGGAAAGGGTCTAAAAATGTTGGTTTTGGTGGCTAAGTTGGGAGTTAGTTTAGAAATAGGTTTGGTGATAAAAGGTCTAGGTAAATTGGTGATTTTAGTTAATGGTTTTGGTAAAGTGGTTGACAAGTTGGAGGTAGAAGATGTAAAGGTAGCTAGGTTGGTTATTGATAGCTCAGGAAAGATGGGAATGCCAGAAAGCAAGAGTGATGGGATAACCAAAAGTGGTGGTTGGGTTTTGGTTAAAATAGTTAGCTTCTTAATCAAAGAAGAAGGATGAGGCCCTAATATAGAGGGGGGAAACACTCTAGCCTTTTGGCCTTTTATTAGTTTTACCTCCTTGGTTGTTTTGTTTTGGTGTTTGTTTGATGGGTTTGGTGGGGTTAGCTCCACTTTTCAGGATGGGTGATTAGGGTTCTACATGGGGAAGATGCCAAGGTTTTTGGTTAGTTTGGTTGAAGTGATAGAGGATGATTTTGTTATGTGAGATTTGGTTGCTTTGGATGGTTGAGAGATGGCTAGGTTGGTAGAAGCTTCCATTGTTTTGGTTGATATGATGGCGGGTTGGATAATAGAAGTTTTGGGTTAGTCCATCAAAGATGAGGTTGGAGGTCCTTATTGGTGATATAATGGAGCCCCAATTTTTTCCAAAAGGTGGCTCGATCCACATTAGGTTTGGATATAAATTACAATCTCTAAATTAATCTAGAGAATGGTTTAAGATTGGTTTTGATCCCTAGACATTGTACTCAAAAGATAATCCCATAGGTTGAGAAAGGGGAATGGTGACCTCATCCTTTTCCTCAATCAAAAGATGCAAGGTTTGGATGGGTGGTTCCTCTATGGGAGGTAAATATATGGTGGTTTCCTCCTTGGGAATGACCTCCAAATGGGATGTGAATTATTCATTAGTTGAGGGAGAAGGTAAAGTGATGATGGTAGCTTGCTCTAGTATGTCAGTTAAAGAAAGGGTTGATGACTCCACCACCTCAATAAGTGAAGGAGTGGAAAATGTTACTTCCTTGATTTGGGTCTACAAAGGAAGAGTAGAGGTAACTCCATTACCTCAATAAGTGGAGAGGGTAAACAACAGGTAGATTGGGTAGTAGGTTCTTTAGCAACAAGCATGTCAATAACCATATTGATGGTATGGGCATCATTAGAACACTCAACTTTGATGCTCTCATTTTTGGTAGGTGCATGATTGGGAAAAGGTTGTCTAAAAATGTTGAGGGCTTAGTTTGGAGGTGTTTTAGGGTTGTCCAACACAAGCTCCCCCTTGTCAATGAGGATTTAAACAACACTTTTGAAGGTATTACACCTACTAACGTCATGCCCCACTACTCGATGGAAAGCACACAAGTCATTCTCATTGTACCAGTTAGGTGTAGGATGAGAAGAATCAACTTATTGAGGGGGGTTGATAAGATTATGTATGATATTATCTTTCAAAAAATTCTCCAAGATTGAATCATAAGATTCCCCAAGTAGAGTAAATTGCTTCTAACTATTTTGGTTTTGGTTCCTTATGTTTTGATTTGAGGAGTTAGAAGAGTTTGGTTGTTTGACAGATGGTGGAGAAGCGATCTTAAGGACAATTGCATTTACAGCTCCCTTTCTCTTTGTCTTGATGTTGGTTTGGCTTCTTAGTTTAGAGGAAAAGGCCTAATTGGATTTGAAGGTAGAGTCATGGAGGCGCCGACGTCGGCAGCCTGTGTGAGAACAGGCAGTTTGCATGGCGAATCTGGTAGAGTCTATTTTTGGACTGTTAGTTTGCATGTTGAAGGCTAGTCGTAGTCTTGAGTTGCGAGTCTAATTATTGTGATTAGTTTAGTCTAATTATTGTAAGCATGAGATCTATATATGGACTCATGGGTTGTATTGTATGTGTGTGCTAGAAAGCCATAGAGCTTTTAGAGAGAGCTAGTGTAGCTCCTCCTAGTTCCAAATGGGTGCTGAGAGTGTTTGATCAGGGAGAGTTGCAAGGTCTGCAAGGTCAAGGAGCTGATCCACCGGGGTACTGGTTGAAGAAGGGTTCTTCAGGGGTGTAGAGAGATCTACAATTGTGAGTATGGTCTATTGAATTGCAGGTTAAAGGTTCATGGGAGATCTACTTGGAGTACGGTTGTGTGCTTGGTGAACTGGCAGCATTGTTACTGACTGGTTGGAGAGGTGAACATCAATTCTATATTGGAGTTGATTGTTGGGACCAAGAGAGAGAGGGAAGAAGGTCTTGAGGAGTGGCGAACCTTTGAGGTGGAGGAAGAAGTGGCATCTTCCTTATTGTATTTTCTTCTGTGTATATAATACAATTGTGTATTGTCTCTTATTTCCTGTGTTGTTTCATATTTCTAGTTACTTTATATTTCTGGTCAAATTCTGCGTTTAGTTGCTAATACGAGAAGTAATCATATGTGCTCTAATTGTGGTGGAGCAAGACCCTGACAAGTGGTATCATAGCCTTGGTTGTAGGTTCAAGAGCTGATACCAACAAGTGGTATCAGAGCTTTTGGTTGGGTTGACTAACATGTGGTTTCAGATCTGGTAGTGTTTTTGATTACAGGTCACTCACAGGGGTTTTAGATTGAGTGGGAGTATAGCAATGGCAGAAGAAAGTAAGCTACGAATGGAGAAACTGAATAGCACGAATGGTCTGATTGATGGAAAGAAAGAGCAGGTAAAAAGAGATCGGTGGTCGGTAGCAGATCAGCTTGTGGAAGCACATGTTGCAGGTAATATTGTATAGGGTGTTCTGGATAAAGTGGAATCTTTGTTTACAGATTCTTTTGCCTCTTTTCATGCAGCCTGAAATAGAGCATCTTTTCATGGGTATGTCTGTGGAGACTTTGGAGAGATTTATTTAGGGGTTGGAGAGCCTTGTCAGATTATAAACGAAGGGGAAGTGAAGCTGAAATTGCAGGCAGATGACTCACAGTGGTTGAAGGAAGTCATGCAGGTACCAGTCTTGGAGATTAGTCTAATTTCTTCAAGAAATTTGGGTGATGAGAGATGCACTGTAACTCTCACAGTGGATATACTTGAATTAGATGGTGGTAAGAAAGTAGGTATCCTTTATCTATCTACTTATATTGCTGATTCACCTTCTGGTGCAGAGATGTGGCTTCATAGGCTTAGTCACACATGTAGGAGGAGAATGCAGGTTTTGAAGCGGAGGTCAGATGTTTTTGACAAGCTAAAGAACTGGAAAGCCTTGGTGTTCATGGAGGAGATGACGGACAAAGATCAGGTGAGGAAGCTGAATTATTCTTAGCAGAGCAGGGTTGATTTGATTAGGACTTTGATCCATGGAGAGCTCGCGGGTAAAATGTTATCACTCACAGACGAACACAGGTACCGGCATCGGTTATACAGTAATCAACGTCGGCAACAGGAAGACCGATGTCGGTCATGATGAAACTGACGTCGGCAGGAAGGACACCGGCGTCGGCCAGGGAAACGATGTCGGCAGTTAGGTTCAGTACGGGGAGCTGACATCGGTCGAAAACAGACTAGGAGATGGTCGAGATCGGTCACTGGTACAGATAGTGGGCAGATAGCAAGTCTCAAACGCTCATGTCGAGGTCAAAAAGGGTAAGTGAACCTCATATTTATTGTTCACCTTCTTTATATTGCTTTCTTTATAGTCAAGAACCAGGAAGATGGAAGAAGCAATGCAGGTAGAGTCCAGATACAGTGGGAGCTTGGCATGCATGAGGAGTGTGAGTCCTTGGAGAAGAACCAAACAGGATTTATTGGTAAAGTTGTCAGCTGGAAGTAGGCACTGAGAGATGGAATGGATTCCCATTTTAAAGAAGAGAGTGGACGGATACAAGAGACAGAAGGCCAAGGCATATGGTCTTGAAGAAGCTGCAGGATAGTGGTATAGGTATTGACAGGTGGATGACTAAGCATGGCTTCAGTCAATGTCAGTGTAACTATTGTGGTTTTGTCTTACCAGGTGGATGATGAGTCATGACATCATTTTGTTACTGTATGTGGGTGATTTACTAGTAGGTTTGTACATACAGGGATTTGCTGAGCTAAGGGTAAGGTTAGTTCAGAGGCGTGTCATGAAGAATTTGGAGCAGCGAAATTCTTTGGCATATGAGGCATGGAGATTTGATCTCCAGTGGGAGCTGATGTGAAGACGGTGTTGGTGGGGTTCATGATGTAGGATGTAGAATCTGAAAGCATACCAAGGGCTGGACAATTCAAGCTTAGCTTGAAACAGGGTTCAAAATCACATGAGGTCTAGTGTAGACCTAAGTTGTTTTCCCAAGTAGTGGGGGTTGTCAGAAAGTATGGAGCCAATTCAGGGAAGGAGTACTGGAGGGTAGTTCAGTGGGACTAGCAGCAAGGTTTCTTGTTATGCAGGGTCAAGTTCTTCACTACATGGATATGTAGGTTTGGATGTGGCAGGTTACTTGAATGACAGGTATAGCATCACAGGTTGCGTGGTGGTTGGTCTTCAAGATTGATCTTGAAGAGGAATACAAGCCAGGGAATAATTTAGATGGTGTACAGGTATAGGTACAGGTGCAGCTATTTATCTCCAAGTGGGAGATTGTTATGTTGTGGAGCTAAAAGCTTCACCAGGATGCAAACAGGAGAAGTTAAGGAGGATCCAGAGTTGCGGGGAGTTGCTAATTCAGTTGCAGGAAAAATGACGTCGGTCTGATCAGTCGACATTGGTCAGATTGCAAGAGGAAGCAACTAGCGTCGGTTACCAGTCGGCCAACATCGGTCATGGAGGCGCCGACGTCGGCAGCCTGTGTGAGAATAGGCAGTTTGCATGGCGAATCCAGGAGAGTCTATTTTTGGACTGTTAGTTTGCATGTTGAAGACTAGTCGTAGTCTTGAGTTGCGAGTCTAATTATTGTGATTAGGTTAGTCTAATTATTGTAAGCATGAGATCTATATATGGACTCATGGGCTGTATTGTATGTGTGTGCTAGAAAGCCATAGAGCTTTTAGAGAGAGCTAGTGTAGCTCCTCCTAGTTCCAAATGGGTGCTGAGAGTGTTTGATCAGGGAGAGTTGCAAGGTCTGCAAGGTCAAAGAGCTGATCCACCGGGGTACTGGTTGAAGAAGGGTTCTTCAGGGGTGTAGAGAGATCTACAATTGTGAGTATGGTCTATTGAATTGCAGGTTAAAGGTTCATGGGAGATCTACTTGGAGTACGGTTGTGTGCTTGGTGAACTGGCAGCGTTGTTACTGACTGGTTGGAGAGGTGAACATCAATTCTATATTGGAGTTGATTGTTGGGACCAAGAGAGAGAGGGAAGAAGGTCTTGAGGAGTGGCGAACCTTTGAGGTGGAGGAAGAAGTGGCATCTTCCTTATTGTATTTTCTTCTGTGTATATAATACAATTGTGTATTGTCTCTTATTTCCTGTGTTGTTTCATATTTCTAGTTACTTTATATTTCTGGTCAAATTCCGTGTTTAGTTGCTAATACGAGAAGTAATCATATGTGCTCTAATTGTGGTGGAGCAAGACCCTGACAAGGTAGTAGGTAGAGGTATATGCCCTTGTGGGTTAGGGATGTAGCCTAGGTTTGGTGCAATGGGCACCTATTGAGGGATTAAGGTGGTTTGAGTAGGATCTATGGTTGGGTTTGTAGTAAAAGGGTAGGTACTGACCTTAGTACTAATTAGTGGTAAGGTAGAAGGTATAGACACCACAAGATTTTGAAGTGGAGTGGTGACTAATAAATTGGGTGTAACCGAAGGAAGGTTAGCAATGCTAATAGTATTCACTCCCATGGTGAGTGGAGTATAGGTGGTTAATGGTTGGGTTGTTCCTAAGATATAGGAGTTGTTGGTGGGTGTGGAAGGTGTAAGGGTAATGGTAGGTTGAGTGGGTTAGTTTTCAATAGTGGTATCAAAGGGATTGTTGGTAGATGAAGATGCTTGGGTAGTCAATGGTTGGGTGGTGATTGTGGCAATAGAAGTATTCCCCATTAGGTGGGAAGGCATGCTATAAGGTGGGTCCATACGTGGAATTGAAGCAGGGGTATAGTGAGGGATGGTGCTGAGATAATACTAAAGGGATACAAGATTGTTATCTAAGAAGGTGGCAAAGTTTATATCTCCTGATAGAACTACCTGAGGGAAATAAGGACTTCCCTAAGGATGAGGAGAGTCTTCTGGTTCATAGACGTATTCCATGGGTGAAGAGGTAGAAGAGGTTGATTGGTTTGGTGATGGGTTACTTCACTGTTGGTGAGTTAAAACCATACAAGATAAGGGAGAGAAAATACAAAAAAAATCTCACCACTCAAATAAAGAGAAGATAAGAAATGAGCAAGTAAATCAAACACACACTAAAAATTTACATTAAGTCCTACAGTTCTTAAGCTTTGTAAAAAATCATGTGATTCCACTTGGGTTGATAGAACAGGTACTAGAAAAGAAATCTATGGATGGTTTTAGGTTGTGTTTTAGGATCTCAAAAAGATATGTATTGTAAAATAATTCAAGGCTTCGTATTAGGGATTACCCCCTCACTTCACACACTGCAACAATAAGGGTGTCGAGTGCTTAGCCAATATATACTGATTTTCAGAGTTTATACTCAACCAGAGAGCTAAGTTGGTTCTTCCCTTGGTAATGACCTCTAAGTAGGATTATCAGGAAGGGTAAAGTGACTGCTAGGTAATGTAATCCCAATCAGGCATTATGTCAAGTTGTTTTAATGTTCGATTGATGTAGGTGGTTTGGTTTGTGTTTGTGATACAAGTGATACTATGATCGAATTACTTTGCTTTCATTTAACTAAGTGAGTTAAACTTGCAAGAAACTAATGTTGATTTTAAACCCAAAAGAAATTTTAATTTTGTTTATGAGCACAAAATAGGGAGAAGAGCATGTAGATGCAAACAAAATAAACCCAAGTAGAGACTCAAGGGTCCTACCAGGCATGCAAAAATGTTTTAGTGAATTTTAGCTTATATTCTGACAAAAGAAGGAAGAAACTAGATATGGGTATGGTATAATAACCTATTTGGTTGTGTGCATGTTGATTTAGATGATTTTGAAGAGTTCCTCTTTGGCTTGGGAGGATTGACCTGCAAATAACGCAACACTAAATCAAATGGTTGGTTAGATAGATAGCTGAGTGGATTTCCTAGAACTAACTAGATCTTGAAAGCAAGAGCTTCCTTAGTGGCTGTCAATCCACATGTTTTAAATAATTAAGTTTATAAAATAGAAGATGAAGTACTTGCAGGGATCACAGAAGATACTGACATGCAATACAAGAAATGCTAGATAAAGAAATTGATGAAATTAACTAATTATAGAAATAAGTAGGTCAATACTAATGCTAAATAGGTTGGGTGTGGTTTATAAAATAAGTTGGGGCTTTGTGAACAAATCGAGGAAAAGAAAGCTAGATTTGGTTGAGGGTAAATGGGTGAAAATAGCTTGTTATTTTCTACCATAATGACTGTCAGCAGTTGGTGTGATCATCGGTGATTGAGGTGACCATTGGTGGCTGAGGTAACCATTGATGGTTAAATAGACCCTTGGTGGTTAGGATGACGGTTGATGGTTGCTATGTGTTGGGTTTGGATAATAAAAGGCTAGATTGATGGGGTCACAGAAGGAAATTTTGGGAGATTAGTTTATGTTGGGTTGATTGTGAAATATAAACAAAGTGATTGAATAATTGAAATAGATACTTTGCTTGTTGGTGGTTCATTGGATGAATGGTTGAGGAGGTGCAACCTGGAGTAATTCTGATATAGTGATGGTACTTGGTTTTTGGTTGATGGATGGCAACACTTTATCTCTCTATCATGATGTCTAGATAGTTGGATTCTTAGAAGAACACCTACAAAAGAGACTCTGGATACAAAAGCTCTTGGTTATTGTGGGATCCTTTTTCACCTCTGCTCTTCTCTACTTATAGGCAAGGAAGGAGAGGTAAAATAATACATTAACAAGGGTCCAACTTGTTGTCTAATTTTAACTTCAACATGCATGGGCTTGCACACAAATTAGACAAGCTAATTATAAAAAAGCAAGACAGAGTGAAGGGTTAGTTAAGTTGGTTCAAATGGTGGAACCTAACCGTTGGTGGTCAAGGTGACCATCGATGGTTAAGGTGACCATTGATGGTTAAGGTGACCATCGGCAGTCAAGGGTCAAGTTCAAGTTGGTTTTAAAAGGTGGGCTAGGTCATTAGATCAATCTGACTAGAGTTAGATCTGATTTATGGCCGAGAGGCCAAGGTTGGGCCCAAGGGGGTCCTGATGTGGTCTAGGGGAGTTCAACATTTGAAACTATTGTGTGCATATTTTTGGTGTATATAGGTATAAAACCCATCTTAGTTATTAATGGTTATGTCTGAATAGTATGTATGGGAAATGCTAAACAAATGGTGGAATGTTACTAGTTCTTCTTTGATTTAAAGTATGAGATTCTAAACTATGTAGTTTACAATTGTATAGCCTAAAAAGGCCATTTTTCTTGGTGCATTTTTTATCAAAGGCTTCCTATGGGAAATAAAACACTTCATATGGGGATCCCATCTCAAAAATGCCCTGCTTGCAATCAAATTGAGTTTCTAAACATGTCTTTTGGTTTTGTCTTAGAGCCCAAGATGTCTGGAGGTGGATTCACTCCTTTTTTCAACCCTTTATACTAGAAAATTTCTCCTAGGACATTATTCTCTTAGGGACTTTGCTTCATATGAGATTCAAACAAATTTGGCACATTTTTCACATTAAGATTCTCTTTCTTCTTTGAAAAGATAGAATTTTTGTTTTATGTCATAAAGAACATCTAGATAAGTATTTATCTACTACTACTATAATTGTTATATTATCAAATGTCATGCTAGAAAGTGGATTTATAAGTTAAACACCTTTGAATGCTCATTGATCACTGAGGCAACACCCCTTGTACTATCAATATGGTTCCCCCAAATATTTCACACTAGTACCCTCTTAGAAAGAAGTAGGGGTGGCAGCATTGTGGGATGGGGTGTCGTACATCTTGGAGCCACTCTATGTTCTTTATCTTTCCTCCTCGCCAAGGATTCTCGTCATTGGGGGTGATGGAGGGTATCCTTCATCACATGCTAGATATGGACACTTTGAGTTTATTTCTTTTAGATGTGATGGGAAAGGAAAATATCTAGGTTAGTTCTTTTTATCTCATCTCCTCACTGACAGATAGAGGAAGCTACTAAAGAAAGTAATGAACAAGATGGTTGGGAACCCATACTTAATGATACATGCCCCCATAGGAGTAATTAGGGAAATAACCCTGAAAGTATGTTGCATCCTCCTCCCTAGTTTATTTTTTATTATGCTTTTGATCAAGGTGTGATTTCATACAACTCATGGTCATCATTTTAATTCAGAGCAACCATGAGATGCTTTAAATTGTGTGAATTTTGGCAATGATGGTGGTACCCAATGTGAAATTTTAATCCAACTCTGATGATGCATGGTATGAAGTTAGTGTGGAAATTTGAGGATGTTAGCTCAAGGTGCATTATGAAGAATTTGGAGACTACCATGGATTTGATGATATGAGCTCCATGGAATATTTTTAGAGTAGTATTTCTATAGTTTTGGTTGGAATGCAGGTAGTTATATTACCATCATTTTTAGGTGTTTATTCTTCATGTTTTATTGTGGGTTGGATTATTTAAATCTTCGAGCCTTTTCAAATTTCCTTTGCTTCTGGGTTTGTAAGATGCATCATATGTTCTTTTCTCACTGGACACTCTCATGGGGGTGTGAGGAAGTTTCTTGGCATTTTATACTTATTTTCCCTTCATTATCATGAGGTTATTCCACACATCTATGTGTAACTATATGAAAAATTGTGATTGGTTACTTGAATAAAATGCAATTATTTATGCATGTTGGTTAATCTCCATGAGTCCACATGTCTCATCCTTGTTGCATCATGTTTGTGACTTTTATTCATGATTTTATACTCTCGCTTCTCACAAAGATCATGTTGAGATAAATTAGATTTAATTAAGTTGCTTATGGAAACTTCTATTTCTTAACAAAAATAAATTATTAGGTTGTAATTGGATTAATACCACATTGGTATGAATTGTGAGACCAAGGTGATTTATAATACATTACATGCTCCAAAAACTTTGCTATCAATGAAAGAGATTAGAGGGTGAGAAGTTCAATTGGTGGATTGCATTCATCTTTACTCCATCTACTAACAAATTCTTGTGTGATCCTTCCTCCCCTTACTAAAAAATGCTTGCGATATGTTGGGGAATATTTATTACTAACATAGTACAACATAAAGTGTGTTGTATTATTAGTCAATAAAATAAATATGTTAGTAAGGTTGTTAGTAGAGGTCATGGGTGGTTGTGTGAACATTTGGAGAATAAAATATGGATTGAGAATTAATAGAGAGCGTGTTAAAACCCCCTGTAGATAGGTTAAGATAGATAGAAAATATGAATCATAACTAAAAAATAAGATGTCAATTAAGTATAAATATCTTCATGCAATCCTTACGGATGATGAGCCTAGAAGAATTTAGAATTTTAAACTCTGTTTACTGCTTTTATTCTTATCAAGATTACAAATACTATCATTATTAAAAGCTTATTGAAGGCCTAGGAGATGATTAAGCCTTTGTTGGTGTGGAAGGGGTAAGGGTGTAGATCTTACCTCTTCATTAAATCATACAATTAAGCCCTTGAGTGAGGTTCCTAGAATCGAAGTCCTTTGACTCTTTTGTGGATATCTTTGATAAACAATCTAGATCTTAGGCCAATTGGCAAGACTTAAATACCAAGTTCAAGCTTAACAATCAAGAGTTTGAATTTATTAATAAGATCCAAATGGCTGTGCCAGATTATGTCCTATGCAAAATTGACATTAAAGGTTCTCCAAAATGGTGGAAACATTAGAACTAGAATACATCTACTCCCTTGCTTTGGTACAAACCCTAGCTTGGTTATCAATGACTATGCTTGAATAGTATGTCATGAGAAATGCTAAACAAACAGTGGAATCTTACTACTTCTTCCTTGCTTTGAAGTGCAAGATTCCAAACCGCATAGTTTGTAATTGTAGAACCTAAAAAGGCCATTTTTGCTTGGTAAATTCTTTATCAAGGGCTTATTATGGGTCACAAATTGCTTCATATGGGGATCCCATCTCTAAAATGCCCTGCTTGTAGTCAATTTGAGTTTCTAAAACATGTCTTTTAGTTTTGTGTTAGAGACCAAGATACCTAGGGGTGGATTCAGTCCTTTTTTCAACCCTTTATACTAGAACCTTTCTCTTGGCACATGGTTATTTTAGGGGACTTTGCTTCTTTCAATATTAAAACAAATTTGTCATATTTTTCGCATAGACATTCACTTTCTTCTTTGAAAAGATATATTTTTTGTTGTATTTAATAAAGAACATCTAGATAGAGATTTATATACTACTAATAGAATTGTTACAATATCAAATGTCATGCTACAGAGTCAAGTATAGGCATAAAAAGTGGCTATAGAGATTGAACACCTATGCATGCTCGTTGATCACTTAGGCAACACCCCTTGTACTATCAATAGGGTTCCCCCAAATGTTTCACATCGGTACCCTCTTGGAAAGAAGCAAGGGTGGAGGGATTATGGTAGGGGGTATCGTAGTTCTTGAAGCCACTATGTGTTCTTTACCCCTCCTCCATGCTAAGGATTCTCATCATCGGGGGGTCATGGAGGGTAACCCTCACCACAGGGTAGGTATGGACACTTTGAGTTTGTTTTTTAAGATGGGATGGGCATGTAAAAATGCCCAAGTTGGCTCTTACTATTTCATCTTTTCGCTAATAGATAGAGGAAGCTAGTGAATAAATTATTGAATAAGATGGTTGGGAACCCATACCTGATGATCCACACCCTCATGGTGGTGGTTAGCGAAATAACCATGAAAGTACACTATATCCTCCTCCTCCATGTGGTGATGGATTCACTAGTGTCCTAGTCTTTTGTGTCATATTATTTATGAATTAGTGTTAACATCATGTATTATGTAATTTTGTATTGATGGTTTTGCTGAAATTGTTGTGTGACTTTGGTACTCTCCCTAATTTATTTTTTGATTGTGCTTTTGTTCGAGGTGTGTTGTCATAGTACTCAACATTTTTTAATTAGATATGTACTATATTTTTACTCTTTAAAAATATATTGCATACCTTCATTAATTATATATATATATATATAATTCAAATATTGACTCTCAAAGCTATGACTATTTAAAAAATCTAACCAGTCAAAATTAAAGAAGTTTTAAAAAATTAATTATAAATTACCGCCTAAAATTCGTAAAGACGACCATGAAACCATCAAATTATAGGATTCATTGCCGTCTAATTTGAAAATAATTTATAAAATATAGCATGGCTTCTTCAGTATGATTAATTGACTTATAAATGTAAATCCACACTAAATTATCAAAGGAGAATGCTTGGTAAGACTTTGTGATTTATTGTAGCCTCTATCAAAATTAATTTTTAAGTTTTCTTCACACAAAATATTTATTTGTAGAACACGGAGTTAAAAAATAAAAGAAAAATTTAATATATTTTTCATTTGTTTTGATTGAATGTTTAAACATTACAAGTAATTAAATTACATAGAATGTCAAAAATAAAAGAAAATTTTAAATATATTTTTCATTTGTTTTGATTGAATGTTTAAGCATTACAAGGAGTAACTAAATTATATAGAATGTCAGCGTATATGTCTATATTTCAAGGGTAAATATATAGTGAATTATAATGATGAGCAAGCATACATTTAAATCAGTAAACTTTTTGGCTAAGCAGCCATGATGAAAAGGTATCCACGCCATCAAAATCACCCAAGACACAATTCTAGCTTTAACCACTTAACTCTTTATGTTAAGTATTTAAAAAAATTTATACCTTAATAAATGTATATATACAACCATCATCCTCACCAATTAAACTACAACCTTTTTAATTATTTTCTAATATTTACTCACCATTCACAACTTAAAAAACTTATTTGACATGCATGTCCATTTTTAACATTGAACTCAGCAAAACTTAAAATATATTTTTCAATAGTCGCTCACAATTCACTTCCCTAGGATTTGAACACACAGCCCAGAACCGAAAAAGGGGGAAAAAAAAACGAGCAAATGCGAGGAGGCTAAATATACATAGATTTTAATAAGATTCACAACATCGATATAGCTTACTGAGCCCCAACAACAACAAAAACATTGCCTGCAAACATGCCTCTAAACAAATTATAGCGTCTGGTTTGATAATTCCAAAAATTATGATGCACATTTTACAAAAAAATTCCTGCTCAAACATATGATGCAATGTTACCAGAAAAAGACAAGCTCCCTGGTATTCCTCCTCCTATAGACTGTTCCTCCAAAAACAGATCCTCAGGCGCCCTGAATGCCCCATGCGCACATACTATCGCCAATCCCACCATGGCAGCAGAAATCACAACAGAGACCATATCCGTGAAAAACACAACCGCAATGCTTATGACCGTCAATGCCCCCAGAATTTCCGTGTCGGTGAAGTGCCTGTTATATAATACCAAAGGCCCACTGCGGAAAAAATACAGAAAAAGCCAGCCTCCGAGCACAGCCATCAGTAAAAACAGCGAAACGGGATGCGACAGCAGGCTGAAACCTACTGCCGCGCACAGGACGATTACATAATTTATGCGGAAATAGCTCCAGTTTTTGCGAATTCTGGCGGCTGCCTCGGCCACGGACGCCGGTTTGGAGAAGGTGTTCTGATCTACGAGCTCCAGCCATGGCCGCTTGTAATACATTGCATTTTTAGTGCTCTCCGAGATCTTGGAGAAGAAAACCCTGGCTGCCGGATTTGAAAGCAAAGGCGCCTGAGATACCGGCAGGATTGGAGTTGTTGCTGACATTGCCTCTTTTCAATGGCACTTCTTTTGATTTCACCAAAATCCACAAACCCAAATATAGGACAGGATTTCTAAGATTTTATCAATCTGAACAAATTCAGGAAATCCCAAATCTGAAAACTGAAAATTTAAATGGATCCAAAGGGCTGTAGGCCTGTTAATGAGGAAGAAGATGATGATTTGGCCAGGTTCGATCCTGCAACTTACCCGAAAGAGACTGCGATGAACTACTATGTTGAATCTATTACTCAATTAAGGTGCCAATAACTGTGTAACAATTCAAACAAAAAATATAAAAAGGAAATTGGTAATGCATACCTGAGTTAAATGGTCTGCAACAGTGACATCGAAGATCTGAAAAGTGTGAAATGCCTTCCTGACAATCCATATAAACTACAGATAAGGGGAATTAAAAAATAAACTTGAAAACGTCAAATTTAACCGAATCGCACCCAAACCCTGCACAGCATCTTCATGAATATAAATCTTAGGAAAAGTCAGGATACTGAACAGGAAGAACCAATTTAGACAAGTTTGACGAGCTTTCCAGCCTTGCAAAACGAAGAACATTTAAAAGACCAAGAAAACCATATATCTAGTATTTACCTGAATTGGCGCGTAGCCTTTTCAGATTTTTGAGAAAATAAATATATTAGATCTAAACTTTGTTGGAATTGATCTCTTTAATTAAGTCCAGCAGGGCTATGAATCGCTGTAGTAATGTAATGCAATGCAGAAACGTTAAAGAAATGAATGATTCCAAAATTGCACGAGAAAAATGAAGTCAGCAATATGTATGAAGAAAACAGCACTAAAGTTCGTTGTACAGACAACCTGTGATAAAGAAGCTTCACCTGTCGTTTGTGATCTGGAAAGAGTTGTCGATAAATTACTTTTAATTCCTCCACTGGATTAAAGCATTTGCGTTTTTTCAGTTATAAAATAAAGGAGATCATTTAAATTTTAGCAGTGTCCAAAAATTTTATTATAATAAACATATATATTTTCCAATATTTTTTCCTACTACAAATTTTATTAATATTTTTAAGGGTAATGTTGAATCGATAATTACCATTAAAAAATCATCTTACTAAAGTTGACCATCAAATTTAGGCTTCAAAATCTTATTTTCAAAATTTTGATTTTCCCAAGCAAAGAAATTTTTTTTTGAATGTGATTACTAGCCATTATCCCATGGCTACAAAACTTGTGGTGAGTGGACATTGATAACAAAGTCAAATAACCCATAAAACGAGATGATCGTCAAAAATTAAATCATGACTATTCATCCTATAATTATGTGTCACAAATCGAGTTCAAGGAAGAGCGTTCTCACAAAAACGTATCCAACATAATGATACTTAAAAAATTGATATATCATCACATCTATTAATTAAAAAAGTAGATATAAAGTATAAGATGGTTTATAATCAAAAGGTAGGTAGTTAGTATTCATGGCTCAAAATAAACAATAACAGTTAAAACTCGCCATTGTAGAATAAGAATCTCAACACATATAATCAACAACAATCAAAACTAATCACACACTGCAACCCCAAACGAAAGATGTCGTAGATCATCTTTAGGAGGGATGGCAACCCAAGAAGAGGGATCCCATGATGGTGGAGCTAACGCCACTTGTCCATCTTGATAATTATCTTGCACAATCAGAGACACAACTACATATCCACACCATTACAATTAGGTGAAGCCCATTGAGATGGCCCAATGATAGAGTTGTCATGAGCTGCCAGACTCCAACCTCTCCACTCCAGAGAAGGGGTGAAAAAGAGGATCCGCTATCGCTTTGGCACTGGGGGAGGAGAGCCTTGTAGTAGGATATCAAGAGGAACCTTACTCATAGTGCAATGAGCACTCCCCAAGTGGTTGATCAACCCCTACTAGCGTTGAATTTCCAAGGCCACTTTCTCAACCAACTCCTAAATATGAAAGAAAGGAGAGGTGTACATAAATTTTATCATTAGTGGAAAATTGATGCAAAATAACCTCATTACTTAAGGTAGTAGAATTCTTAATTTTCTAAAGCTAAAAAAGTATAGAAGATTTTATAAAATTCTAAATCAAATAAATATAGGTCGACCATTGAGTATAATCACCAAACAAATCCATCATCCAAGTGATGGGCTCTTACTGAAAATGCACAAAAAGTATACGGATCCATTCTCAAGCCCCCTACGGCTCACAAAATATGTGTTTGAAAGTCTTTGGCTTGCTACATGAGTGCATTTTAGATGAGAACTACCAATATGTTGTAGCCTCTCTTAGTAGAAGTCCTTGAGAGAATAAGCACACAAAAAAATGAGACAGCTTTCCAAATCCAGTTAAGATGAGATATTCAAGTCTAAGGTGAAGAGTTTAGACTCCACCCATTGTTTAACTTGCCAAGAGTTGAAGAAAAGGGACTCAAAATTTTATTCAAAAGAACTGGAAAGTAATTTTTAAATGGTGTGTCACAATTCCAATATCAGTCTTTAAACCATGTCACTGGTAGTTGAATCCCCAGTTTGTTCATCATAACGTCAAGTATAAGCTCATGGATACAAAAAATTGAAGGCATATCGGAAGCGGACGTCTTATATTTTCTTTTTAGAATAGGTCATATAGTTTGATTTCAAAATAAGATAAGATCTTGCACAGTACAATTATATTTATCAAAAAGCTAGAAATCTTTAATCCTAGGTGTTTCAAAAAGTTAAATATTATTGTTGGTGGCAATAGAGGACCACCAGATGTTATGATCATTGAAAGAAAGACCCAATCTAAATCAAACATCAACCTTTTTGAGAAATGGTTTTACCAAATCAAGGGCTTTCCAGATACTAGGAGCAACAAAAGACCCCTCAATCTTAATTAGCAACAAAGTTAATGATAAAATATGGAGATCAATGTTTCTTCAACTAATCTTATTATAAAGTGAACATACAAAAATGTAGTGACAAAATAATATTTTCTAAGCTTTAGGGCCTTCAATAGCATAAACAATCTATTTAGTGCAAAAAGTAATGTTCTCCCTATGAACATCAATAATACACATGCCTATTTTATCATGCAAGAGACTTCAAACTTCCCAAGCTACCCTATGAAAGCCTTGAGTATCTTTAGTCTATAAGTAGGTCTTTGAGCAACTTTAAAAGTTTTTCATAAGAGTCTTGGACAACACCTAGTAAGAGTATTATAAATACATAGCTGCAAGATTTTTCTTGAAATTTTAGAATTTCCTTACCAAGGAAAAAGGTTTGGTGATCCAAAAAGTTACTTTTTACAAAACATACTACCATAACTCAAAAGGAGAGCTTTCAAAGGCAAAAGCAATACCCTATAATTTTAACATCTCTCCTTTGTTAATCCATTTTTACTAATATTTTTGCAAATAATTTAAAGTTGTACATCATACTATAATAGTAATATTGAATATTTTAATTCTCTAATAATTCACACATTTTAAATATATTTATTGTTATATTATTATATTTATCTTGTGCATATTTATTTTGATGATTTTTTTATAATTTCTGGACACTTATGAGCACTTCATCAAAACATTTTGTAGAACTTATAGTTTCTTACACTTAACCTTGGGGTTTTATCTTTTAGTGAACTTTAACTTTCTTAATATTTCATCTTTTAATGAATTTTCATTCACTTTCAATCTACAATTCTAAGCATATTTAATATGTAAATTTACACATTTTAAATTTATTCATATTAATATTTTATGATTAATGTAATATCTTTGACCTAAATCATTTTTCATTAAAATAAAAATATTTAAATATGTACACATAAAATTAATTATATTTATATATATATATATATATATATATATGAATGATGTAGTATAGTTAAAATAAACTCTAAATACCTAAATTATTTTTTTTTTATTTTAATTTAATACTTCCACAATGAATGCATCTTTGACAATAATGTTATGTAGTTTTTGCTAGGGTCAAATACTATGACATTTTTAAGATGCCCTTAGTTTGCTTCTTCATGTACTTTGAAAGGAGAGTGAAAGAAATTAAAATAATAGAAAATTTATTAAATAATTTTTAAAATTTAGTTGAATTTATGAGGGAATGTTTAAAACGCTTTATTAAAGATTTTTTCAAAATATCTTTGGCTCACAAAATAAGTGTTTGAAAGTCTTTGGCTTGTTACATGAGTGCATTTCAAATGAAAAATACCAATATGTTGCAGTGTTTCTTAGTGGAAGTCTTTGATAGAATAAGCAAAAAAAAATGAGATAGCTTTGGCTCAAGCTTATCTTTTCAAATCTAGTTAAGATGAGATATTCAAGTCTAAGGTGAAGAGTTTAGACTCCACTCGTTGTTTAATTTGCCAAGAGTCTAAGAAAAGGGACTCAAATTTTTATTCAAAAGAACTGAAAAGTAATTTTTAAATGGTGTGTCACGATTCTAATATCAATCTTTAAACCATGTTACTGGTAGCCGCATCCCCAGTTTGTTCATCATAATATCAAGTATAAGATCCAAAATACACAAAATAAAAAGAATATCAGTAACGAACATCTTATATTTTCTTTGTAGAATGAATCATGATGTCCAATTTCAAAAGGAAATAAGATCTTGCACAATACAAATGTATTTATAAAAAAACTAAAATTAATTAATATTAAAATAATGTATATACATAAAATAATATATCTTTATATATATATAATGATATATACATATCTACATTTAGATTTCACCTGTAAATTTGTCTCTGGCCATGAAGACTTGTCCGTAGGTGCCTTCGCCGATCTGCTCCAGCTTATTGAAGGAGTTGATGTTTCGACCGGGCCAACGCGAGTCGTCAAGATTGAAACGCCCATTTTCTGCTATTGCCATTGATTGTCTCTGATGCCCTAATTTTTAAGAAACAAACGCCTTTAACAGATGTATTTAACAAACAAAGCCAATTCACTCTCTCTCTCTCTCACACTCACACACACACACACACACATATATATATATATAATTCCCACCTTATTGGTTGGGCCGACTTGATTTGCACCTTATATTTATCATGGCATGGGAGTGTCACTTTCATGTAAGAGCCTCTGGGTTAGTAAGCAATCTTGTATTAATTAAAAATAAGGGGTTGGGGTTCGTGCGTATTTTTGTGCTTGGATGCATGTTTGTGTGATTTATCGGCTACTTCGATAACATTGTGTGTTGAAGATGATAAAAAATAATACCAATAACATCAAGAGAACTCTAACATGTGAAGAAAGACAAGTAGATATAGTTTCAATATCTCTCAGACGTCCATTGACACTTTTTTTGGGAAGATGACAAAACCATCACTTATCTAAGTCAACAAACAACCTTGCATCAACTAAAAAAAGGGGTTTGGGGTTTGTGTGCTTATGTGTGTGTTTGTGAGACTTGTCAACCATGTCAACAATGTTGCTCATGTCGAAGATGATCAACAACTATACCAAGAACATCATCAAACTCCCAACATATGAAGAAAGTCAAGTAGATACACTTTCAATCATCTATTAGAGGTCCATTGATGCCTTTTTGGGAAAGTGAAGAAGCCATTGCCTAATACATGCCGCGATTTTAAAACCACTAGTTTGCATCAATTGGTAGTTGCTTAGTCTTATAGTCTATCGATTTCACCCACGGTGGATTAAAAACCAAAGTAAATGCCTACATCTTCATTTTTCGACTTGTGAATCATTTTTAAAGTTGTGGGGAGGTTGAAGAGTCAATACAACTTGTCATAATAGTGAAGTGAGATTCAAATCAATTGGTAGGAGTTGATAAAATTCAATTAGCGAGGCAAAATTAGTTAGTCCAACTAAAAGAGATCCAAATGAGAATTAACTTTAAACATAGAGAGACAAACAAAACCTTGAGAAACTTGCTAGGGTAATGTGTGTCTAGAACAGAGAGTGCAATTGTCAATCCATAACAGATTAAGATAGAATTATCTCTTTCATAGTTCAATAAGGGAAATGTGTACAATGAAAACTCTGTAATATTTGCCTTTGATGCAATAAAGAGAGTGTTTTGGGTTTCCAAGTTTGAGTCTTGTGTTTGGTTGTGTGTGTTCATTAGAGAGTCTAAGTCCCAACTGAGGATTAAAGCAACCATTATTGTCTCCCATGCATCGTCATTTGCATCATTTTGTATCAAAACATGGTTTCCCTTGTTGGTTGAGTGCATGAAGCACTAGTTGAGTCAATTGTAGGTTGTGAAAGAGCCTTGTGTATTGTTGTTACTTTTGAGAGTTGTGAGGAGTAGATATGGCACATAGAGGAATACCTCTTAGAGGAGGAATGGAAAAAAAAATAGCAAACCTAGCAGAGATGTTAAGATAAATCCAAGTGAGATTTGATATAATGGAGATTGTAAAAAGGAGAGAAACTACAATGGTGTAAGTTATTGTGAAAAAGGTGCAAGTCAAGAGGTTCAATTTGAAAAGTTGGTTTATAAACCAAAATACATATTTCTAAAGACCATTGCAAAGATAGGTAGGAAGCCTAAGTTGCACACCCCTAATTATGGATAATTTATATGCCTTAAAGATCTTATTGATTGGATCACAAAGGTGGAGAAGTATTTTGACTATGAGTCGATGGAGGATCCCATGAAAGTGAAGTTTTCTTGCAACAAGATAAAAAAAGACATGTATCTTTATGGTGGAAACATGTGCAGCTAGAAAAGAAGTGAAGAGGCAAAGACAAAAGTAAGACTTGGGACATCATGGTTTAAAAGATAAAAGGTAACTTTTAGATTTTGATTATCAATTATGTTTGTTCAAGAAGTTGTAAAATTTGAGATAGAGATACGAGTGTAAAGAATTACACAAGGAATTTTACAAGCTCACCATTAAATCTAGTCATGTTTAAGATGACCAAGAGAATATATCAAGGTATTTGAGTGGACTTCATATTTTCATTCAAGATGAGTTCTAAGTAGTTAAGTTGAATTCAATGGAATAATACTATGAATGTGCATTGAAGGTGAAGAAGTTGTCAATAAGGAATCAAAACACTTCAAGAGGTACAGAAGGTTCTCAAGAGGAAGAGGACACTAAAACATGAGTAGAGGACAACATGTTGAAGAATTAGAATTTAATACTTCTCAAAATAATAATCTAACATAAAGAGGAATAGTATATTCTTCAAGAGGTAGAGGAAAAATTTATTCTTCAAGAGGTAGAGGATATTTTGGTAGAGGAAGAGGTAGGGTATTAATGGGTAAGGGCTTTAAAAGTGGAGATGTTGCACATAGATATTTTGAATACCCAAAATTATTTCAGAACATCAATAGAATAAATGATGAAAATAATCACATTGCACATGTGGGTGAGAGTGTTGCATCCTAAAATCATATGGAAGAACCACAACATGGAGAGGCCTTTATGATGAAGAAAGTGTTTTTAAAAATAGCCAAGGAAGAGAATGAACTGGTGCAAAGAAATTATGATTCTTGTGCAAGTATGTGCATTTCTCAAATTGAAATTAGATCTTCTATGCATGCAACATCTCACAGATTACACACAAGGTGGCGATATCTCTATGATTTTTTGCAACATTTTATTCCTTACCATGCAAAATTTTAATTCCATGCATGTACTCCTAAAGTCTACAAGAAACGCATTTACTTGTGGCACACACACATCACTTGATTTGTCTTGCCAACATTTTTGAGTGGTTATGGCACGAAGTCACATATTTCACATGTCTTTGTGTTGGCATGCATACTTAGCACCCTCATGTAATTTTAATCCTACCATGTGACATGCCAATTGGTCATCTTCATATATGTGGCACATCAGGGAATATGTCAATGGAACTACATAGCTAAAAATTATCCAATAGTGCACCTTCAAGAATCCCAACCGTCACTTGACTAGGAGACGAACTACCACCTTTGTGTAGCCATCATTAGTTGTAATCACTTCTAGTAATGCTTGTATATACATTGTAAATATATGTTTCATAAGGGGACAAAAATGAGAGAATACACACACAAAGTAGAAATGAGTATGTTAACATATTGTGGTATGTTTCATTAAAAAACATATGTATCTCTACATTATTTCAATTCAATCTAGATAAATCAGCAAGGAATTTTATCCCTTTTGATCATAAAAACTAGTTTTCCTAGCCTTACCAGATCTTGTACACATTTTTACTTTTTATATTATGAAAATTGAATAGAATTTGCATTTATACATGCCAAAAAAGTTGAATTTGATTGTGGTGTTGGTTTATTTTTTCTTGAGTTCACCTTCTATGCATTCTAAAAACTACTTGTCTCCAAGTACAATTTTGTCCACCACACTGGCCCTAGGCCTTATGGTGAGGATCATGTGTATCAAATGAAGAGCTTTCATATGCATGTTAACACATGGTAATAATATGAGATGTAAGGATTATCAGTTAGTTCCCTTTCATAATGAAGAACACCATAGCAAGAGCAAGATGGCAAGTGCTTGAAGAAACACTAATGATTCTTATATGTTCAAAAACACATTAAGAATACTCTCAAAGACTAACACGTTGAACTATTTGTCTAATTTTAGGAGTTCATGGTGAAACTAGGGCCACAAGAAACTCCTTCCATGCATATAGCATACCCATTATTTTAATAACATATCCTCTTTAAAGTGAAATTCAATCTTAACACCCTAGTGTTCAAACATAAATTCAACACTGAAACATTGGATAGCTAGATTCAAAAAATCAATGCATGATATTTAGTGAATCTATTCATCAATGTTGATATCACCTTTTTCATGTTTGAAATATCCATTGTAGTGTCCCACTGGTGGGAAGCTCTCAACATGCAGTGCAAACAAGAAGACACACCCATTAAGACTTAGAAATATTTTTTCAATGCCTTGAATGATGATTACTATGCCCTCAAGCACTTTTAATATGAATACTTCAATTTTCAGCATTTTTTCTAACATAAGGAGCAATCAGTGGAAGAATACACCAATGATTCCCATTACTACACTACACATTTGCATAAGTATTTTATAGATTAATGTAAGGTGGCCAATTATTTCAATAGACTCTCAACTTAAGTTCATGTAAATATGGACTTCCAACATGTTTTGGAAATCATATTGTAATAGTTCCAAGATAAAATCCAATGTAAAGATGAATCAATTATTTTACTCATCCAACGCCATGTGCAAAAACACTATCATGCAGAATAAACCATCCACCCTTGTCATGCATAAGTAAAACATGTCATATTAAGGTGAGAATCACAATAAGGACACATAAAAAAACTACTTCAAAATATCCTATGCCAAATAGAGGCAAGAAAAACCAAGGTGAAAAAAAGTACCATTGACACCATACAAACTCACATACTAATTATAAATGTCATGCGTAAAAATATTTTATTACACAATCTACATCAAGTCACGTGCCAACAAATGACACCAATCCAAATTCCACTTGTTTAAGCACCAATGCCACTGCCATTGACATATTTTTAGAATGAGAGTGTGTCTTACACACCAAGTGCTAGGTGAAGGGTCAACCTCTCTATGTCATCATTGAAAATGAAAGCTAGAAGAACATTATTATACAAGGTAAAACCCAATCCTTAGCCTTACCAATATCACACATTTAAAATGATATGCTTTGGAGTGGTTGCAATAAGGGAAGGATATATAGGTCTAGCAATAATGCACTTTCTAATATAAATTCAAGCCCATGGAGGAACATGTCACCTATGACATCGCTCAAATTGAGGTTTGTGACATTCTACTTGGAAGTCATTTTCTATGGCCTAAATACCAATCTATATTGTAATAGTTTATTGTTCATCTCAAAGATCACTTCGTCAACCCTTAGGAGTCATATACAGTGATCAAAATCACTTTGGTCTTCATCAAACAATGTTGCAAGCTCATCTTACATATGCATATTTTTTTTACATTCATGGTCTACCTAGAGGTACTTGTATAGGGTTTTAAAATATGCATTCCAAATGTGGCATGCCACACACACACACCACTACAACAATAAAAACTCGATAAGCTAATAAAAAATATGATAATGTATTTGAATCACCAAATGGTTTGCCAATAAATTATGTAATTAAGTATTACATTAATTTAGTCCCTAGATCCCCTCTTCTAAATTATCCACTATACCAAATTTGGGATAATGATAAAATCTAGCACCCAATCTAGGAGCTTCTTGATCAAGGCAAGATCAAGTCTATCTCTTTTCCTTTTGAAAGCTTTATAGTCCTCACTCCAAAGATAGATGGAATTTTACATCTCTTCATCAATCATCACATAGTGGCCAAGATAATAATGAAGAATCAATACTCGATTCTTTGTATTGCCAACCTCTTTGATCAGCTCTAAGGTGCACAATAATTCACCAATATTAACCTTTACTCAAGTTATCATTATTTACAAGTCTATTCTTAGGATATTTTAAATATGAAATTCAAGACCAGGGAAGGATTGTATGATAGGTCGATTATGCCTTTTGGTTTTATCAATGTGCTTACAACATTATTAATCTTGGTGGATAATCTACTCAATCCTTTCCTTAACTCCTTTGGCATCATCGACTTGGATGACATCCTCATCTTTAGCAAGACCGAGGAGGAGCATGTGGAACACATCTCACACATCTTAGAAGCTTTGTGCAAAAAAAAAATTCAATCAAACTTAACAAATTAAACATTTGGAGCCATACAAATTTAATACTTGGATTACATCATTGACCACAATAACATGCATGCATATTTAGATAAAAGTATGGTGATCTAATATTGGACATCCCTACACAATCCCACTAAACTAAGTTATTTTCTTGGACTTTATGAATTATAATACATTTTTTTTCTTGGTTCCTCACACATAACATTTAGTCTCAGTTAGATAATGTGTATCAAGCTATTAATTTTTTGGATTCTTGAACAATAGTGTGTTTTTTATGATCTCAAGCATCACCTCTACATAACACTTGTTTTGGCAATGCCCAAAATTTCCCACTCCTTCAAAATTCACACTGATACATATGACTATGTAATTAGAGTGATACTCACACAACATGCAAATATGATCATCTATCATTCATAAAAATTCAAAAATGTGGTTTAGTTTCACTTCACCCATGAGAAATAGTTGTATGCCATTGTGCAAGTAAGAAACAAATTATGGTACTACATTTTGGAAAATGAAAAAAACATTCACTTTGATCATAAGCCACTTCAATTCCTACAAACATAGAATAAGTTGTATAATGTGTTCCGCATGAAGTGGATGACTTATTTAGAGTAGTTCCATCTCGTAAACAATCATAAGAAGATGAGAGACAATAAGGTAATAAATTTCCTTGGCTTAACATCAGTTTGCATGCTCATCACAGTGTTGGACACATGTGGCCATAACTTCATCGACTAAGTATCACTCTACTTAGTAGAAAAGGAATTTTTAGACACATATATCGTCATTGCATATGTTGAATGAGTTTGGGAGTTATACATGTCAAATAAGTTTCTCTACAATATTGGGCATATATATACTCCTAATAGTGCACTTGTTAAAGACTCGTATAGGACGTGCTCTAGGCCAAGATCACATGACAATTTTACAATACCAAGACATTGGTAGTATTACAATGACATTTATATTGGTCACACATTCACATAAATGTTGAGCACCACATCAAACCTTGAATTCCTTGTTGTGTTGCAGAACCCATGAATAATAAAATGGGACTTTGCACACCTCTGTCATTTCCTTCCAAACCATGGGAATCCATCGGCATGGATTTTATGACTAGGTTATCTATGATTAAAAAACTAAAATAACTATTTGTTTGTTGTAATGGATGGGTTCTCTAATATATTCATCATGGTTTCCTACAAGAGGAACATCAACATGCAAAAAAATCCACTCTCCTTCAACCATGTTTGGGTTCATTTTATATTTTTGACATATATTGTGTCTGACTGTGAACCGTGATTTTTCAATGATTTTTTAGAGACTTTTAAAAATATTTTTGGCACATTGTGGATACATATTTAAAATGGTGGACTACATTTCATCCCTAAACAAATGGATAAATGGAAGTTTTCAACCACACATTTTTTATTACTAGACATTAAACTTGCCTAAAATAAATCTTTGCAAAACTATATTGGGTATATTACTTTATAGACATGTATTAGTTTCTATCCAAGGACACCTCTACACATAACCTACCATGCATCATATTACATATAATTTCATGCACAAACACAGGAAATGGTAAATGTGCAAAAAAAATTGCAACACATTCAAAACACTCATCCATATGTTTTTCACACCAAAAGTTTAATTATAATGAGTGTCATGTCACACACCTCACACCTCATGAGTTCAAGGTGGGAAATAGTGTTTGGATACATCTATAGAATAAACGCTTCAAGGGTCCACACTACAATATTAATCCTATATGTTATGGTCCTTACATTATCATGTACATAGCTAAAGAGAATGATTTTGTCGTTAACTTAACGTATTAATATGGTTTTCATATATCCCTAAATTTGTAATTATTTAAGCCATACTACCCTCTTTTTCTTGAGCCAACAGTAGTGAAAAATCTTTCAAATTTGGATCCTAAACACACCAATCTAATGACAAAGGATTATATTGTTGAAGTGATAACAATGTGAAACCATCGAGACACATGTCATTTGTTCTATGTATTTAAAGCATGAAAATATGCTAATTAATTTAAGTGGTACAACTTTCATTAAATTTAGATTAAGTTTCCTCAATTGACAAAAGGTGTAATAGGGACCATTGCTTCTCAAGAAATGTGAATGATCCATGTACAAATTTTTGACATATATGTGCACTTATCAACTTGAATTTGGATCCTCCACAAAAATTAAATCTTATGGTTTGTGTGTAAGGCGGTGGTACCTCCCTGAGTTTCCACAATAGTTTTGTTCCCTGTTACGTAGTATTTTACTTCCATGTACACACTCAGTCATTTCAACAATGTTGTGTGCATCAAATATGATCAAAAATAATACTAAGAACATCATTATAACTCCCAATGTATGAATAAATTCAAGTAGATACAATTTCAATCATCTATGAAAGGTCCATTGACACCTTTTTGGGAAAGTGAAGAAAGCACTACTTGATGTAGGTAGTAGTTTTAAAACCACTAGTATACATCAATTGGTGGTTGCTAAGCATTATAGTCTGGCAGTTTAACCTGCAGTAGAGGAAAAACCAAAGTAATTACCCATATCTTCATTTTTGACTTATCAGTCATTTTACAAGTCATGGGGAGCTTGAAGAGTCAGTGCAACTTGTCATAATAGTCATGTGAGACTCAGATCAATTGGTAGGAACTGATAAAATTTAATTAAAGAGACAAATTTAGTTAGTCCAAGTAAAAGAGATACAAATGAGAGTTAACTTTAGATATTAAGAGAGAAATAAAAGCTTAAGAATCTTGCTAGGGTGATGTTTGTCCAGAATATAGTGTAATTTTTAGTCATGAGAGACTAAAATAGAACTATGTTTTTCATAGTTTAGTGAGGGAATTATGTGAAATGAAAACTTTGTAATAAAGAGAGTGTTTTGGGTTTCCAAGTTTGAGTCTTGTGTCTAGTTGTGTGTGTTCATTAAAGAGTGTAATTCCCAACTAAAGATCAAGGCAGCCATTATTTTTTCCTTTTTGTAATCATCTACATCATTTTATATCAAAACAAGGTTTAACTTATTGGGTTAAGTGTGTGAACCTCTAGTTGAGTCAATTTTAGGTTGTGAAAGAGAATTGTATATTTTTGTCACTATTGAGAGTTGTGAGGAGTACACATGGCACATAGAGGAATACCTCTTAGAGGAGGAATAAAACCAAGAGTAGAAAACTTAGTAGAGATGCTAAGAGGAATCTAAGTGAGATTCAATGTAATGGAGATTGAAAAAATGAGATGAACTAAATTTGCATAAGTGATGATGAAAAAGGGGCAAGTCAAAAGGTTCAATTTGAAAATTTGGTTTATAAATTATAATACATATTTCTGAAGGCAATTGCAAAGATAGGTAGGAAGCCTAAGTTGGACGCCCCTAGTTATGGAAAAATTATATGCCTTCAAGATCTTATTGATTAGATCAAAAAGGTGGAGAAGTATTTTGACAATGAGTCAATGTAGGATCCCAGGAAAGTGAAGTTTTACTACACCAAGCTAAAAGGACATGTATCTTTGTGGTGGAATCATGTGCATCCAAAAATAAAGAGAAGAGGAAAAGACAAAAGTAAGACTTGGGACATGATGGTTGAAAATATAAAAGGTAAATTTTACTTTTGATTATCAATTATGTTTGTTCAAGAAGTTGTAGAATTTTAGATAGGTATGCAAATGTAAGTAATCACACAAGTAATTTTACAAGCTCACCATTAAATCTAGTCACATTAAAGATGATTGAAAGAAGATATCAAGGTATGTGAATGGTTTTCATATTTTCATTCAAGATAAGTTTTAAGTGGTTAATTTGAATTCAATGGAATAATTATATTAATGTGGATTAAAGGTAAATAATTTATCAAGAAGGAATCAAAACACTTCAAGAGGTAGAGAAGGTTCTCAAGAGGAAGAGGATAATAAAACATGAGCAGAGAACAACATGTTGATGAAGTATAAGTTAATAATTCTCAAAATTAAAATCAAACATAAAGATGAAAAAATCTTTCTTCAAGGGGTATAGAATACTTTGGTAAAGGAAGAGATATGATATTCATGGGTAAGTGCTTTTAAAGAGGATATGTTGCACATAGACCATTTGAACGCCCTAAAGTAGTTTTGAAAATATCAATATAATAGGGGAGTAAAATAATTGCATTGTACATGTGGATGAGAGTGTTGTATCATAAAATCATATGGAATAACCATAACATGGAGATGCCCTTATGATGAAGAAAATGTTATTAAAACTAGACAAGGAATAGAATGAACTAATGCAAAGAAAAAATGATTCTTGTGTGGGTCTATGCACTTTTCAACTTAAATTTGGATCATGTATGCATGTAAAATTTCATGGATTGCACACAAGATGGTGATTTCTCTATGATTTTATGCAACATTTTATTCCTTACCATACAAAATTCTAATTCCATGCATGTAGTCCTAAAATGTACACACAACACATTTACTTGTGGCACATGTGCATCACTTGATTTATCTCACAAACAATTCTAATTTGATATGGCACCAAGTCACATGTTTCACAAGTCTTTATGTTGGGCTATCATCATTCTTAAAACTAGTTGAAGCATTCCCATAGAGTTGGCGTTGGACTATTTTTTTCAAAACAAGTTCACTTAAATTGTGTGAAAGAGAATATATATAATTATAAATGCATTATTTAAATTTGATAGCAAAACCATTTATTATACTTATTCAATTAAAAATAGATTTGATACTTAACCCCAAAAGATAAGCTCTATGTTCAACTTGTTGTTGTGAAGATATTTAGCAATCAGTTTGTGGGCAGGTGGTTGGCGAGTAAAATCGTGAGAATAAAATGCCAAAAAAAATCACAGCTCAAATGACTAAATTAGTGAGGTGGATGCAGTGAGATTTCTTCTTTATTGCTACTTACGATAACTATAATTTCCCTTTCAAAACTCATTGAAAGCCTAAAGGCAAATAGATTAAACCTAGTAGAACAAGATTTAAGGATAAGATTCATACAAAATAGAATTAAATATTAGTTAATTATGATAAATCAAATTTTATAAAATCCATAATGTTTTATTTGCTTTTCTTTTACCAATATTTATGAAGATCAAAGAAATCGGTGACAATTTGTACACAAAAAATACTAGTCTTTATGTATTTCAATAAATTAATGCAACAAGATTAATAACTTCATAAAATGATTCAAAAAAAGGTATTAATTGGCGATGAAAATGAGAACACCCAATTATAAACAGTTAAAGGAAACCTTCAAAAATAAATCTAGAAATAAAATATTTGATTTTGACCCAGTGAGGCTTTGGACTAAAATGCACTTATGTGTGGAATTGAATAAACATATACTATTTTTGGATAATGTTTTAAGCAAAGCTTGAGGAAGAGTTTTTTTGGTTTCTTTTGACATTGTCTTCTCCAATTCAATGCATAGTGTCAACGGAAGAGAACACATAGTTGTTAGCAGATAAATAAAAATTATAACAACAGAAATTGAAAGAGGTGACTAACATACAGTTTGATGATTGATAAATTCTAGCATAAACATAGAAACTTAAGTTTGAAAATGAAACAAATATTCTTCATAGGATAATTTGTAGCATTGATTATAATTAAATAATTTGAGTCAATAAGAGAAAAAAATTGTGGAATTGAAATTGTTGAATGGCATTACATTTAGAATTAAAAAACAAGCTTTAACAATGGGAAAATCTATTGTTCAAAAATTGTTAATTAGGAAACTTGAATTGAAAAATATGATGCAGGCGGTCTTACCAAAATGCTTTACAACTTCATTAGGTTGTCGAGAATTTGTAAGTTGTGTTTAGAGTGATATGTGCAAGAAACAATGAGTGGATAAGTATTGGACAAATAGAGTTGTGTAGATGTATGTATATACATATATGTAGAGAAAGACATATATATATATATATATATATATATATATATATATATATATATATATATATATATATATATATATATATGTTTTGCTTTCAAATTCATTTCAAAGTGATTTATATTTTTTTCTTTTCTAATGCTTAATGGTGAGATAAATAATTTAGAGAATCAAATACTATTATAAAAGCAATCTTTTTGAAAGAAACAGGTTTATTAATGCTTATGTAAAAATAAAATCTTAAGTCTTATGTAGTTCAGTTCCCAAAAAATAAACTATTACAAAATTGTTGCTATAGAAACATATACAGACAATAATCCATTACAAGTTTGTACATGCATCTAGATCTTTTTAATCTATTGCCATGCTTTCAATCAAGTAATATAGTATTCAATGCCTAATATTCAAATGAAGCATCCCATGCCACATGAATAAATACAACATTGAATGGCAGAGTATATATGCCTTATATAAATCCCTCTTCTATTTATTCCACCATTAATTCTTGGTCTTGATCCAAGTGAAATGGCCCATAACATCTATAAAACTCAGCCAATTAGCTTCAAACAAATTTTATTATTTTATCCATTCCATTAAAAAATGTTATTTGTATTTGCCCACTAATCTATGAAATTTGATTGGCCATGACATTTAACAATAATTCTAAAATAGAGGTAAATGGTTGCTAGAGTATTCCCCCATGACTTTTACATGTTGAAAGGTAAGCAAATGTAATAGTCTGTGAATTATTCATCTTAACAGTTTTAGAAATGAATTTGTAAGCAAACTATTCAAAATCAATGGATTATTTTCTATGCAATTTTATTTGCCCAGTAATGATCCATGTATTTTTTTCTTTTTTTTGTGTAGGTTAATTAAAATTAAGTGAGACACAAATTTGAAGTTTTTAAATGTCTCACCTTTGGAATCAAATCCAAGATTGTGGATGTAGTAATGAAATTTGTAGTGAAGGCAACCTGCTTATTAATAATAATAATAATAATAATAATAATAATAATAATAATAATAATAATAATAATAATAATGCTTGAGAAATACATATACAAACAAGAAACATTATGACATGCTTAGTAAATATTGAGAACAAAATATTTTTAATTTATTTTGATGATGATGTGGCTTGCAAGTTCATATTACAAAGGAGATTAGACAGTTGCACACTTGGAAGTGGGAAACTATAATTTATATATTTTATTTTTTATATCATGAATGCTTAATCAAAAGAATAAGTGGAAGTCTCATTGGTGGCATTCTAATAATCTATGTATGCAAAATCATCTCATGTTATTTAGCTTTATTAAAGCTTTCATGATGAAACACGACCTATATTCCTTGATGGTCATCTCACCATCTCTAATCTCTAACATATATGAATCTGCATTTGTCAGGACTCAGAGTTATTCAAAGTATAGTTTGGAATTCATGACATAAATGGCATTGGTTAATGTTGTTAAAAGTTATGGGTTGTTGTCCAAAAAAGAGCAATATATTATATGTTGTATTTGTCCAGTATGTCTCCCTCTAGTTCTTTTATTATTTTCAAGTTATCAGAATTCAAGTAATGTATTTGATGCTTATTCATCCAACAATAATAAGTGTTTAGATAAAATGGTGATATAAGTGAAGAGCAAATATTTTTGTCATGAATCATTTACATGATACATTTTTTCAAGACTTTGTTACTGATAATATGATATTTTGCATGTACTTATGACTTTTATTTAGGGTTAGATGTAAGTTGTGCAACAATAAAAAAACAAGGGTCAGTTATAAGTAAATGCAATTATAAAAGAATGAAGAATTTTAAATAAAAATATCTAACATATTTGTTTGTAGATTTATAAAGACATTTCAAAACTAAACATACGAGGATTTAGAAGTAACTTTTTAATATCATTCAATGAGGATTTAGAATCATGGATCTGTAAGCTAAGTGACTACATCACTCCACTTCATGTTCCCTACCACCACTATCACTATGGCATTGAAGTCAAGGTCAGGTATGGGGCTAGACCCTCAACCCATTTTTCATGTGTGTTTTCATTTTCAACTACTTTAGAGTAAAAATTGAATCTAACTAAGCAAAAACTAGACTTGTATAAGTAAAAAATTTAAAAAGTATTGAAATATTTGGACAAAGTAAAGGTGTGATGAAATCATTGGCTTAAGAGAAGGGTTAAAAATTAAGTGAGAAAGATCAATTGACTAACACGCTGAAAAAAAATAAGGAGATGCTAGACTATTATAATCACAAGTCTAACAAGCTGATTGAACTGCATACCCAACATGACAAACTAAAAAATGAGTTGGAATGTGTTGTTAGAGATAAAATCCAATTAATAGAGGACAAAGATAAAATAAAAAATAAACTAAAAATTGCCTAGGAGAAAGTGAAGTAGTTGAATGAACTTCATCCGCACTTGGATAAGGCAAACAATGAATTAAAACATGTCAAAAGTGAAGCCTCCAAAGAGATAATGACTATGAGTCAAGTGTATTGCTTTATTTACATGGAACCATTGACCTAATCTGAATATGAGGAGCATAATATGGGGTATGTTGTGTCTTCATTTAAGTAAATTCATTTATATTTCAAAATACATTCAAAACAATAATTTAACTATTAAAACTACAACTCCTTGACATGTGGGCACTTTTCTACCATGACATGTATAATAAAATGAATTACACGACACAATTTTAATCATTCATCCAAATTAAGATCTTGTCATTCTCTAAAGATGAAATCAATTTGAGTAGTGTACATTGATTAAGTTTCTAAATTTATTATTCTAAAAATGTCAACACTATCCATTATGTCAAAAAATGGCAATTTTAGAAGACATACCAAACCACTAGATACAACATATAGTGATGATGAGATTTAACAAGTAGATTAATATTATTACTAAGTTGTACAATTAAAATAATACCATAAATTATACATTTATTTTTTTATTTCCATAATTGAAGCATTTAATAAAACACATTTATAAACTAGCTTTTGCATACCATATTTTCCCTCTTTATGTTTTATTATATTGCCCAGAGGAGGATGTCTCATTCCATTCAATATATTATTGAAAAAATAAAGATATTTCATATTACTAAGGCTCTAAAAATTTCAAAGAATACTGCCATCAAGAGTGTTGTTTGAGAGATCCCTATAAAACCACTCCCCAAAAACATCCACTGTCAATACTAGTGGATCATCTGTAACTACTTATTTACATATATTTTAGTTATGGTAGACCATATATTTAGTATATTTAATACATGTTCTATGTGCTTAAATTGAAATGGAAGAGACTAACTAGCTTGCAAAAAACATGTCATTAATTTTTGAGTATTTAATTTCTACCATAAATAAAATAGGCATATGCATGTGTATAGAATAATCGGTAAAAATTTCAACCGATTCACACTGTTGAATCCTAATCAAAGTTATACAAAGGCCCAGATTTCAAACCAAGAATCCTAACTCAAGCAAGCTCATAGTAAAGAACATTATCTCTAAACGCTTTGCACAGGATATGCAACATATGAAATCCAATAGAATCTTATCATCCCAATCTGTTGGATTCTCTTTATTCATTGTTACTTCAACAAACATAGCAAAGCATAACAATATTCTACAAGTATCTAGATCTTTATAATGCATCATTATGTTTTACTAGATAGATACAAAGCCCTAAATTATAAATATTAAGGGGCAAATCAAGCAAACTCAACATAAATAATGAGGATCTTTTGATTGATGAATATTTAAACCAATTCATTATTTAAAACAATGATCCAATCTAGTACAAGAGAAAAACAATGAGATTTTAGAACAAATGGTACCAAAATTACATATGGAGATAAGATACGTAAATTAATATTTAATTTGGATGGCGTGTTACTGATCCCACACCGAACAGACAAAATATAAATCTTAAATAAATGTTTTTTGATAAATTTTAAAACACATCCATGGCCTATAATCCAAAATCAAATCCTATATATAAAATAAAAGAGACTAGACAAGTTTTTTATTTATTTGATGGATGAAAGTTGCACTTATACATAGTGCAACTCCTTGGCATATGGACACTTTTCTGTCATGGCATGTATAACAAAATAGAATACACAATACAGTTATGATCATTCATCCAAAGTAAGACATTGTCATTCTCAGAAGATGAAATCAGTTCGAGTAGTGTGCATTGATTAAATTACTAATTTTATTATTCTAAAAATGTCAGCGCTATCTATTATGCCAAAAAAGACAACTTTAAAAAACATACAAAACCACTAAATGCAACGTATAAATGAGTGTGATGAGGAGACTTAACAACTAGACTACTCTTGTTACTAAGTTGTACAAGCAAAATGATAACATAAATTTTACATTTATTTCTTTATTTTTGCAATCGATGCACTTAATGAAACACATAATCATAAACTAACTTTTGCATATCATATTTTCCCTTTTTATGTTTTATTATATTTCCAAAAGAGGAGGTATCATTCCAATCAATATATTATTAGACAAATCAAGATATTTCATATTGTTGAGGTTCTCAAACTTTCAAAGAATATTGCCATCAAGAGTGTTGTCTGAGATGTCCCTGTAAAACCACTCTCCAAAAACATCTACTGTGAACACCAGTGGATCATCTGCAACTACTTCTTTACATATATTTTAGCTATGGTAGACCATATATTTAGTACATTTAATGCATGTTATTTGTGCTTAAATTGAAATGGAAGAGACTAACTAGCTTGCAAAAAACATGTCACTAATTTTAAGTATTTAATTTCTACCATAAACAAAATAAGCATATGCATGTGTATATAATAGTTGGTTAAACTTTCAATCAGCTCACATTATTTTTTTTCACGATCAAAAAGTATTGTTGAAATTTAGTTAGCCTCTTCCAATTCAAATAGCTCACTCAAAAATATGTAATAGACCAATAAATACTTGAGGACATTGCTCTTGGAGATAGCTATAAAGGGCTTGCTAAGGAAAAGAAAATAATTTTATTCAACTGCAATAATGTAGTAAATGCCCACTATCATATTAAAATAGTGTCAAGAAAATAAATAATTAACGAAAATTTAGCACCTAAAGCTTTAATAGAAATATGCAATTGGAAAGCACTATAGAAATAGCACTATGTAGACCAGGATCATGTTCCCAAAGCTTTCAGACTCCTAATCCACAAAAACATACCTAAAACCCTAAGATTTATTGAAATTACAAACACCAAATCTTAAAATTCATTCGACAATCAATCCAGACCCCATCAATTCACTATCAAGAAAAATATTCCTAAAACCCTCATATTTTATTGGAACCCAAAAAAATCATTAAATATATATATATATATATATATATTTTTAAAGATTTTTCTCAAGCACAACCATCAAAATGAACAGGGGCATTTTCGATCATCAAACCCTAGATTATCACATAGATTTATCAAAAAACCCTGCAATTTAGAAAATAAAACTCAACGAAATTTTAAAAAAAACTCAAGCGCAAAAAAAAAAAAAAAAACACTGTCTAACTGTGACGAAAGCCATACAAAGCTCTCGATTTCAAACCTAAAAGCCTAAATCAAGTAAGCTCACAATAAAAAACCTTACCTCTAAACTCTCCACACATGATACACATCTACTGAATCCAATGAAATCTCACCACCCCAACCAATCGACGTCTCTCCAATCTTCTTTGCTTTGGCAAACACAACAAACCATAGCAAGCTTTCACATGCATCCGGATCTTTAAAACCTATCACCATATTTTCGATCAACCAATCCCGTATTTAATGCCAAATCTTCAAATAAAGCAGTCCATACTATGCGGACAAATGCAATATTGAATGGCATAGCAGTCTCACCTTGTACAAACCCCTCCTTTGTGTGTCGTGCCATTGGTGGACAGTGTCATTCCAAGTAAAATAGCCCATGCCATCTAAAAAAGCTAGCCAATCAACATTAATCAAATATTATTGTTTTATCCACGTCATCAAAAAATTGCTATTTGACTTTTCAAAACCTTTATGTTTTCTCTTTACCCACTAATCAATGAAATCTGATTAACCACCACACTCAATAATAATTCCAAATTAAATATAATCTATTCTTAGAGTATCCCTCCAAGACTAATAACAACTCCTATACCATCCCCAAGCTTGTTTGCAAATGTGTCAGACTCTTTAAATGGGAAAATATTCTATATGGTATCTAATTTTTTGTGACATTCACAAGCATTTAGAATGCATGCAATGTGTTTGACAGAATTCCTCGTTTAAATTTGGCACCCTGAACTATTGGCGTGCTCACCTCTTCAATATTCAATCCCCAATACTTGTATGAGCTCTTCATATTCGGTTGAAGCCAAGGAATTATGGTGTCCAAAATCTTTTTGATGTAGCGACTGTGTTGCCAGAAACGCAATGAATGGCTCGGGTTGCTCATTAAAACGGTTGAAACGGAATCCGCAATGCGAAACAGCAATAGTCGTTTGCATTTAAGAAGAGTGGGGCAACGTTTCATGTGACTGTGCAATGTTTCCCTTCGATCGGGGCTCATTTCGATTTCATGGCAGGTTTCAATATTATATATTTTTTAGAATGTTTCCATTTTATCGCTGAAAAAAGGTTGGTTGCAATTTCTTTCCATGCAAAATTTTTGAGAATGGTTTCCCTCACATTCGAAACATTGGGAGATAAATTCGGCAGCGAAAAAAGCATAACAATCTCTTCTTTCTTATGTTCCATTTCTAGGTCTAACTTGTAGTCAGACGGTGCCGACTTTGAGGCCGCTCACAAATTAATTTAACTAGCATGTATTTGACTTATTAATTGAAAAGATTGTTTTTATTATTATTATTATATTTATTTTAAATTTAGTTTTATATATTTGATTTAGTTTTTATTTTAATAGGTAAATAATAAAGAAATAATTTTTTTTTTTTAAATAATTTACTTTAAAATTTGAGAAAATTTAATTCAACTTTTTTTACTTCCACAAAATTTAACTTTCATCTGTTTTCATTAGTGTAATGTTAATATTATATTATTTATAGAATTTTATTTATATTTTTATATATACACAGGTTTCTTATTTGCAACTTTTTGATGATGGTTTCCCTTCACATTTTCGTTGCAGTTGCTGTTTTACGTTTCTCGATTCTGGCAACATAATCTAGCGAAACCTACCCAACAGATTGAATAATTCCAAGGGTTCTCACCTATGATAGTTTTACATGAATAGGTATAGTCCCAAAACTTTTATTTTGAGCTTAAACTGAATTAAGCAACTGCCCATATGTCTTGATAGCATCCTCACATTTGTTTTTGACAGTTTGAAGTATTTCCTTTGTTCAAAATAGCTTTCGCTACTCCCACTTTCATGTCTGATTCAATGTCATATCGATAAATGTTTCTGCGTCAAAATGATTTTGTTTTGTTAGGAGTGTAAGGGAAAGGGATCTTCACCCATTTATATAAGTAACTTTCATCTCTATTAATTTACCAAATTCATTCGAATGTGTCTTGATACATCCACAATGTGAAATGTTAATGAACTTTAACTTTCCAAGCTCACAAACTAAATCTGGTAATGCTTCAAGAGCTGTAAAAGCTCCCCGCGTTAGAATTACTAGTCATCCTACAATGTTCCAAAAAATTTCAAGTAACTTGTTAAGCTAACAACAGTTTGTGATAGACGCTTTTTTCAGGGAAGTAAATCACAAGCACTAGCAGGCAATTCCTTGATATCCCTATAATGGTCAATACTAATCTATTCAAGTCTAGGAAACTTGGAACTCGCCTCTATATCTAATTTATTGTCACTTTCATCATCACCCTTGTAGAGAAACAATGATAGCTTCTTCTGATTTTTTAAACAAGGACAACCAATCCCTCAAGTTGAACACTCTTCTGTTGAGCCAATGAAGTAAACGTTGGCATGCCTTTCAGTTTAATATCAATGGAATTTTAGTTGATCATGGCCATTGCTTCTCATTCATTAAACATGTTTGAATGGAGATGATCTTGGCAACTGTTTTTTGATGAGAGTGCTCTTCCAAGTGCTTTGGAATGCAATCTTCATTTCTTGGAATTATCAAACTTTTGTGTAGTAATATGTTACTTATTGGCTGCCAAATAACTCAACACATCATGTTGAACTACATATAACTCAAGAGTGTCGCCATAAGAGGTCCCTGGATGATTTCCAAGATGATTTATTGGATCTAACCAAAAAATATCAAGTTAAAGCAAAATCTGAAAACCTTGATTTCATTCCAAGTTGTGAACAGGGATCCAAATATCAAACAAAGAATCAACAGGGATTTTCTTCTCTTCTGGAAACAATCTCAAGTCCAAAAATGATTGTTGTTGTACATATTTATTTAGCCCCATGAAGCTCATCGTCATGTGTTATAAAATCTCTTATTTATGTTCATTTGATATTGGTATTGCTTTTGAAAGTTGATTCTTTGCAATTATCTATGTTACTTGAGGTTGTTTCTTTAGAGAAGATCCGAACACCTTGAGTGAAATTGGTAATCCTTTTCATCCTGTTGTTAGCTGTTTGACTAGATTCTTATGATATGGTCTACCTCAACGAGACAAAATCAAAATATGGACAAAACATCTTCCTCTTTAAGAAGATGCAATTCATAAAAGTATCAAAGCATGATTTAAATTTGAATTTGGTTGTAACAACAGTCTTGTATTCTGATGCTTCAAATAACAGTTAATTTTCAACACTATGGATGCTTTGTCCAAACACTTAAAACTGTGCGCATTTGATAGCAGCTTGTGCCCCAATTTCTTGGATTGAAAAATGGTGCATATAGACAAGTATTTTGTTTCCTTTCTACAGACTGCTTACATCATAATCATCATTGTTGACAATCAGATCATCCATTTCAAGACACCCTGCCTCACTTTAAGTCTCGTACTTGTCATATTCATGTTCAGTGATAGCCTACCTACAATTTGGCATTCTCAAGAACATTTAAGACACCTTGTTTTGTTGATGATATATTCACAAACACATTGCAATCTGAAAAATAAACTCGTTATAATTCAAAGGCCTAAAGGAACACTATATTTATAGTCATACCAATCTAGAGCAACCGTTATCATCTATTTTTATTTATCCAATATATTAGTTGTATTCATGAGGGCAGATTAAATAGTTTATGGTGTCTAAGATGGTTGTGTAGCTTTAAGAAAGGACACCATTCATGTCGCTTGTGTGCATTCCATGGACGTCCCAGAGAGGATTTTACATATTGACTTCAAATATCCTTTTCACAATTTCACCAAAACAATAATTTTTCTAGCAAAGAACATAACTAACCTTAACACTTTGTGGGCACAAGAGACCATCACGAGGAAAGGGAAAACACAACAATGTTGCTGTTATTATTGAAAAATGAGCACACACATACACCATAAAAAACATATTGACTTCAAATATCCTTTTCACAATTTCACCAAAACAATAATTTCTCTAGCAAAGAACATAACTAACCCTAACACTTTGTGGGCACAAGAGACCATCACAAGGAAAGGGAAATCACAACAATGTTGCTTCTATTATTGAAAAATGAGCACACACATACACCATAAAAATGAAAGGCAAAGACACAAACCAATATTTAAAACAAAAGCTAACTATTGGCAAGGGAAAAGGAGAAACAATACAGCTAAATATGGTCATTCATGGATTGGATGAAATATGAGTTCTTGCAAGAAAAATTTGGTAAGGAGAGGACAACTCTTGCAACATCATGAGCAACAACCACAACATTTTTTTCATTTCATCCACATGGAAAACATGAGGCATGGGTTGGAATACAAATATGGATTCAACTACTTGACCATGGATATCTATGGTGCAGTGATTACTTACATTCATAAAAGGATGTATGACAAACATTATTATTATGAATTCAAGGAGTATGTTTCAAGTAGATACTTGGAATGCAAACAACATGAATCATACCTCAAAAAACCTTTTTTTGTGGCTATTCTTGTGGATCTTATACTGTGAATGGATAAACCAAATCTTCTTTAGATGCCTCCAAAAGTGGGCTTGGGATCAAAACTCTATGACATTGAAAATTACAAGAAACTTATTCTTATTGATTGCTACTTGGATTTTCTTCAAAAAAAATTATGTGTTTGTACTCAACATCACCACATATCTCTTCTTTGCCAATGTGAAGCTCGATAAACTCATGATTCATCTTGTGTTCTTGGAAGGAGTTTGAAAGTGGGTTTTCAATACATTCTTCTATTACTTCTCTTTCTTGAGCTGAAATGTCAAGATCTTCTTCAGAGCATTGACTGAACTAATTTGATTTTCCTAAGGGAGTGTTCACCATGGTGGAACTCAAACTATCTTTTTCATTCTCAACACCAAGAACCTCTTATTTTTATAATTTATCCACCTTGTGCATGTTTAAAGAGGGCACATTGATTTTTTATTTGCTTGCATATCTTCATATATATCCTCTAAAAATTGTGTTTTCTTGGGATCATCAACAATTAGATTTTATTTAAGGGCAGGTACATGGAGTAAGTCATTTACCTTTGCATCACCAAAATCATCTAAAACACCATTACATGCCAATTATTTTTCAAGTTAAGCCAGTTTATTTTGGATTTCTATGACGTTTAACCTCATTTGCATTTCTTTCATAAGAAGTTTAGCTTCATCTTTTCCACATTTTCAATGCTTTGTATGAACTAGCTCCATAGTGATTTGATACCATCATCTTCAATTGCCAAAATATCTTCCAACATTGATTTAATCTACTTTATGAACAACTTCTTGTTATGATTTTCTCTTTGCCACCAACTATGTTCAAGGTGGGAAATTTTTGGTTTTAGCTTATACTTCTTCATGTTACTAAAGTTTGTAACCATAAATCAAAACTTGGTTAGCAATATCAAAGCTTAAAATATCAAACACTAGACTAAATCCCATTGTTCTTGGGTTCCATATAAATATAGTCTCTAATCTTCATTTACAAGGGAAACTTTCCTTCATATTTAATAAATTGAATGCATTCTTCGATCCACAACATAGTCACAAAAAAATTATCAAAAAAGTTATATGTTGCTTGTGTTTTTATTTGTTTTATTGACTTGCCCAAAGGGCAGTGATATAATTGTAACATTAGATAAATTACCATAGGGTGATGATTTTTATTTACATTTGAGATTGGAAACTCCCTTGTAGAATATGGTTTTTTTATTGTAGTTTTAATCAAAAAGCACAAAAGGAAACGAAATGGAAAATGGAGAAATTTTGAAATGGAAGAAGAATGGAGGTGAATGGAGATGAAGGTGAGAAAGCCACGATGGAATAAACACAAAGGACTACCTAAATAACTTGGATTTAGATGAAGTAAATGGAAATTATTCCTCTCACATGAAAATAGAAATAGGATAAGTAGATGTAATGGGAACAAACGGTTTGTCTAGAAGCACAAAGTCTACACAAAAATAAGATTGGGTACAGTTGGTAAAAAACACGTCCACAAGGTTTTCAACACAAAGTTTGAAAACACCGTGAGTTGTACACAACCATGAAAAGTTCAAAATTTTAATATTTTTTATATCTACAAACAAAAATAAAAATTCCATAAAAAAAGAGCATTAAAAACCATAAATCTAAATAATGACCTCATTTGCTTGTTTGTATTCCATTAATCAAATTTGTGAAATCACATTTAACACATAAAGTTGCAGCCAACCCTTCCCCAAGAACTAAAAGAAGGAATAACCTTTGTCATAATATATATTATCTATTTTTTTTTTTTTTTCATCGACAAAGGATGTTCAAAATCCACTCTTTGCACTAACTCAATCTATAGCTTCTAATTATAATTTGATGTCACAGCCCTAAAAATCAACTCACAAAATTCTGAGCATTTTAGAGTTATGATTCCTAATTTCCAACACCAATCTTTGTACAAGTATATCTAATACCATAATTTTAAATTAAATACATATATATGTTTATTATAGCCTTCTTGTGGTAACCATTAATATGTTTTACCCATTTCTAGATTAAGTTATTAACACAACATTGCAACAATAACCTCGTGGTTATATTCTCTATCCAAGAAACAATAAATTTGTCTTTGTGAGACTTTTTTCTCTCCATAATAACAAATTCAACAAAATATTATCATGACAAATAATATATCTACCTACCAAGCTTAATCATGAGAAGAGATAAGGGTAGGTTTTAAATGGATTTAACTTAATCATAAAAGGTAGAATATTCCTTTAAGCAATGTTTCCAACACTCACACAAACATTGAGAGAGATTAGGTTATCTAAAATGTTAATAATTCATGAATTTCCGTACTCCTTTAGCATAGTCTTTATAGTAAACTGCATGCTCAATAAAAATCCATTATTTTCATTAACTCAGATTATAATGCACTCTTAAAGTAATGACCAAAAGAATAAACCAATAGTATTTCATATAATTTTAATCATTACTAATTATAACCCTCGAGCCTAAAATATCCTTGGGTCAGAATGAATCCTTAAGCTCAACCTACTACCCAAGTTAATCATAGACTGCACTACTTTTGACAAATCATTTCCAATTTCACTTAAATATCCAATCATACTAGGGTTTCATATTATAAACCTTTAAAAGCATTACGAGATATTATGGTTTTACCCAACTACCAATTTCCTTAGGCCTTAATTCATGTTAAATTCAAGAGATTAACACCTCATCAAAGTAAACTTATTAAAAAAATTTAAAGGACTTTAGTCATTGTCCAAACAGTACAAACCTTTATCCATCACAATATTATTATTTATTGATTTCTATCATGAGTTGATAAATATATTAAGAACAATTTAAGTAATTACACTTATCAAGATATAATTCCTAACTGCACATTAAGGATTTAAATTAGTCTCTTAGTTGTTCATGTTGATTTAAATTAGTCCATCCATGGGTTCCACTGATCACATATCACATTGGAGTTTTGACAGGGTTTCATATAAACCACCTACTAACAGAAATATTTCACAAAATTAATTAATTACCACAAGGAATTTAAGTGAAATGCAACAATCTAAAGAGTTCACCACTCACTTACAAATACAACATATTTTCTAAGACCTAGAAATTAGTCACACTCATTATAATAGACACCTCAGGGACACGATGGGAATAACCCAAACCCTAATTTATTAATTAACACTTTATCTTGATCAAAATTATTTAACACTAATTCAGTACATGCAATACCTATTTTATTTTACCAACCATTAATTGAATGTTTCTTTCACATGGTAGTTCATGTTCCTGTATCAAGATATAAAAATAATCAAATTGTAACCTTATCATCATATTACTACTACTTCCACATTCTTAAAATTTCTAAAAATATAACATTCAAACTAACTATAGTTGTACAATCAAATATGAAAATATTAAGTTATACCAACACAATATACTCACCAATTGCCAACATAGTGCCTTCACCATTTAATACAATACAATTGATTTGAGTTTGCTTGAGATACTTATTATTTTTGCTTCATTGATGAATCAACATAATTAACAGCATACCCTTATATCCATGTACATATAATCTTGAAGCATTTGGGAACACATAATTACATGGTAGAACTCAAATTGTTATTAATATGCCAACTTCTAAACATCTAGTGGTAATAGGAAACACAATCTATAAAGGTATAAAGTACATGACTATTACATCATAAACTAATACATGGAAACTTATAATAGTTCCATCTAATATTGAAATCACTTCCATCTCATTAATAATCAAGTAATAAAAGTAAGTAATGAAAACATAATTTACTACTAAGGTAAGTTGACTTAAGTTACTCGAGTATGCATTTGGAAAAACAACATTATATTTAAACTAGTCAAACATTTTGTCAAACATGATTTAAAATAGGTAATTAATTCATACATCCATTTGTCATATGATTTTCAAGTGAGAAAATTCATAATAAAAATATTACAAAGCTTAACATATCAAGAAATACAAATGGTATGTTAGCCCATATTCTAACATGCTACATAATTATAAATTTTTAAAACAAGGACACTATACAGATCTACTATGGTAGAATCAAAATACACATCCTTACTAAATAGAAAAAATTTAATCATTTATATCTAATAATGCCAAAATAAGTAGTCAACCAATCTAAAATTATCCAGTTTTCCATTTGATCAAGTTCCTTACAACCAATACAGTCAACCTATCTATAGAGTTTAACTATAACAAGAAACAATTGCAATTGCTAAGTATCATGAAAATTACAGTATGGCTATAGTCAATGAATACTCATAGGCATACTATAGTATCCATTAGGGTTTGACCCTAATCCAAAATTCAACTATACATACTATTAGCACCAACCCAAACCTTAAATATAAAGGCAAAACTAGTCTTCCTCAGATCAACATAGAAAGAATGTTACTCACATTCTATCAAATTCATTTTTATCATCTGATAGTGTTAATAATAATGAAACACAAACAAGAGATTATTTATAACACATTCATCCACAAATTCAATAAAAGGATTATTGTTCATAAGATTGCATTAGCATACTAAATTAAAAATGTGTGACATACTTTTCAACATTGAAGAACGTCTCCATATACACAGTGGCACAATTAGCTACATGTTAATGACAGACTCAAATTAAACAATCAAAAAAATATGCAAAACACTAGGTATTCACAACATAAGGCAACATGAGAAGGTCATGGTGGACTGATTGGATCTCAACATTTACCTCATTTATCATTCACTTGTATGAAGTTGTTGCGGCTGTCTAGTGGAATTCTCTAGGCCTGAACCTAGCTCAATCACTTGGCTATTACTTGTGATCATAAAATGATATTAAGAATACCACCTTATAAAATATGAACCATATCAAATACTGAACATGAATATAGGTAATTGTAAAATAACTCACATATCAAAATGTGTCTATGAAGTAAACATTAATTAGAACCGATATCAAATTTCTCAATAACAAATTGTTCCATATAAAAACTTAACATAATATGTTATTAGTTACATTCCTAGACAAGATATGATATCCACCCCCCCCCCCCCCCCCACCAAATGAGGAAGCATAGTGGGGCCTAAACAAAGAGGTGAGGTTGGTGTTGTCTGAAAATATTTCCATCTTCCCAGGTGGCACTTTTATCACTCCATTGGTCCCATTGGACCAACACTTGATGTATGTCTCTATTTTGTAGGTTAATGTTGTGATGGGCCAATATCATGATGAGATCCAACGAATCATCTCTTCATCCCCACCTATAGATTATTCCAATCCAAAATATGATACAGATCATAACCTAAAAATATTTTCTTAATAGATCTAAGTGAAACACATGCATTCAAGACAGAGAAGGAGCAGATCTAGGTGGTGGCAACATGGTTGATCATTTCCACAATATATAATAGACTATCAAAGCATGGATCTAATTTGGATGCCTTGAAAAACTTGATATATATTTTTTTAGGGTTTTGCTCTCAAAAATAACTTGTTTGGTACTTTGAACTCTCTTGGTGATCTTTAAAGATCAACATAACTTTTATGTTTTTCAGAGGTAGCTTTCAGACTGTGATGAATAAAATCCATTTGTTGGTCATATTCTTACAAACTCTCAGGACCAATAAATACATGATTTTTCAAACCATTCCAACCAAGGGGATTTCTACACTTTTACCCATACAAGGCTTTAAAATTTATCATTTTAATAACAATATGATAGGCATTATTATATGAAAATTCAACCAAATAGAGATAATCATCCCATTTATATGTTGGTCCATCACATATATCTTTAGCATATCTTATACTATTTGATTTAGCCTTTTAGTTTAGTCATCTATTTTTGGATGATAAACTGAACTAAAATTTAACTTTGTTCCAAATGCAGTCATCAAGGTCTCCCAGAAACCTAAAAGTGAATAACTTATCTCGATCTTAGATAATCACTTTTGGAACACCATGAAGGAGAAAAATATCCCTAAATTTTTTCTTAACAAGATTGAGGGAATCATCAATAATATTTCCTATAATAAAATGAGAAACCTTAGTTATTGTCAATCACATCCAAAATTGTATCATGCCTACCTCAAGACTTAGGCAATACCGAGATAAAGTCCATTAAAATTATTACCCATTTTATTTCAAAATTATCATGAGGGTATAACAAAGCTCCTAGATAGAAATGTTCAACCTTGACATGTTGATATTCCAAATATTTTTATACATAAGTAGCCACATCTTTCTTTATCCTATAAATAAAATGTTTTCATTTCATGTGTTATTTCTGTGACACCAAGATGAGTGAAATGAAGTGCAATATGCACTTCTTACATCACTTGATCCCTTAGATTCCCAAAAATTAGGAACATAAATTATGCATTAATACCTCAAAATTCCATTTGAGTCCAAAGAAAAATCAGTTAAAGCTTTTGTTATTTTTTTATTATCTAAATTTGCATAAATTTTTCTACATTGAAGGTCAATGAGTTTCTAATTTAAAACATAATTTTTTTAATTTGATCTCAAAACAAAAATTGTAGTAAGATGTATTATTATACTAATATCATCATCTACTCCATTTTATTTATTTTTTACATATGTGATATCAGTATCAAAATTACTGATAAATTCTAACTATCTTCATTGTCTTGCACTTAACTCATATTGAGTGAACATATGCAATAGATTGTGGTGGTCAGATTTTACCTTGAAGTGCTTCCCTATAAAAAAGTGTTTCCACTACTTGAGTGTGTGAACCACAACTATTAGTTCAAAATAATGTGTTGATTAATTATATTCATGAGTTTTGAGCTTTCAAGACTCATAAGCAACTAATTTTCCATCTTGGGTCAAAATACCCCCAATGCCCACTTTGCAAGCATCAACCTAGCTTTCAAAGTTTCCATTTAGATCTAGAATAACAAAGATAGGACTAGTAGTTAACAGTGCTTTTAGCCTTTAAAAATCTGATTCACATTGAGGGTTCCATTTGAACTTTTTTTCCTTATTTTTCAAAGAAGTAATATGTATAGTAACCCTTGAGAAGTCCTCTACAAACCTCTGATAGTAACCAACTAGTCCCATGAAGCTATGCATTTTATGAAAATTTTAAGGAGCAAGCCACTCACTAATAGCTGTAATTTTGCAAAATCAACTATTAGACCTTATTTTGAAATCGCATGCCCTAAGTAATGAATTTTAATTTCGTAAAAAGAGCATTTAGAAATTTTAACATATAAATTATATTACCTTATCAATTTTAAAACTAAACACAAGTGTTGTTCATGTTCTTCTTCATTCTTAGAATAAATCAAAATATCATCTAAAAAGACTAGCAAAATTTGATATAAGAAATCCCTGAATATACTATTCATTAAGTTCATAAAATCAATAGGTGTGTTCTAAAAGGCATGACAATGAAATCATAATGTCTATACCTTGTTCTAAAAATTATATTATGTATATCCTCATCTTTGATGCAAATTTTGTGATACCCAATCAAATATCTATCTTAGAAAACATAGTTGCACCTTTAATTTGACCAAAAATATTATCGATTCTATGAATAGTGTATTTTTTTTCTTGATAGTGACTTTATTTAGCATGTTGTATTCAAATAAAAGTCTCAAGATACCATCCTTCTTATTGACAAAGACAATCGGAGATCCTTAAGGTAACACACCTGGACTAATCATCTCAATTTTTTAACAACTAGTATAGTTATAGCTTGAGCTCCTATAGATCTAACCACATTCATCATATATGGGGCCTTAGATGTAGGTATAGCTCTTGGTATAATATCAATGGAAAAATAAAACTTTCTTTTAGGAGGAAAATCTGGTAGTTATTTGGGAAATACATCATCAAATTCTTTCAAGATAGGATAGTCTTGCAAATCAAGTTCCCTTTCCTCTCAAAGTTCATTTAGTTTCATAGAATAAATTTTTCAACCTTTTCTTTCCACTTTGTTCAACTATAAGGATGAAATAATATTTTTTGTTAAGGAATTTAGGACACCTTGGATCTCTACTAGGTTACCTACATCGTCAAGGCATTAGACTATTTTGATGAAATAGTAAAGCTTTATGTGATGTTGTTGCAATCATTTCATGCCTAAAATTAGGTCATAAGACCCTAAGGGTGTCAAAAATACATTTGATTGAGTATTTAAGACTATTTTATCTTGTTCTAAATATTTTAAAACAATGACTCTCTTTCCTGTGTCAAACTCTACCTACCATCCTTATCTTAGTGTAGAGGATTTAGTTTTGCACTTATAAGCAATTGCAAGTGAAATAAAACTATAAATTGCACTAGAATCAATTAAAATAGCCAATAGAAAATCTGAAATTATACTTTGTCTCAATTAGTGTAGGTTACAAGTGTGCATTTATGTTATTTATATTAGCATACACCCAATAATTTCTCCAGCTGATTACCTTGCATCTAAAGATAATATTTTTTGATAATGATTATCACCTCATTCTCAAAATTCCATAGCAGTTCGTGAAGGCAATACCATAGTATTGGATCCTATGGCAGAGCCACAAAATCTACCTTGTTGTTGATTGTGGTTCCCATTATTTTGTTTTTAAAAATTTTGAGGTTTGGAACCTTTGTTTGCATTCTAAAATTTTATAACATTTTTGTTATTCTTCAAAAAGCCTTTCTTCTTATCAAACTTATACTTATATAATGAATTATACCTTTAGGCTTAGGCTATAACCTATTGTTCTGATATTCTTGCCTTGTCTTTTGGCAAGACTTTTTCTTTTCTTTTACACGATGTGCAAATTTGATGGCAATAGGTAGGGTGCATGGGTTTATCATGTTCACATCATGCATCATAACCTCATACAATCCTAACTTCAACTTATTTACTTAAGTTTCCTCATCATGCATGTAATTTACATAACACATGAGGCTAAGAAACATATTCTTACATTCCTTGACAATCATAGTTCCTTGCTTCAGCAGTTGGAATTTTGTAATCTTTTGTTCTTTGAAGTTACAAGTAAATAATCTCTATGTGAAATACCTCTCAATGGTCTCACAAGAAATATTTATTAGTTCATAACCCTTAATATCACATAAGTGGTTCTACCATAAGGCAACATCATTTACCAACTAGTAGACTCCTATACAAGCCTTGATATTAGAGTCCATATTATGTAGAGTGCAGTATTTTTTCAATTTTAGTAACCATGCCTCTATAGTTTCCATAAATTCTCCACTAAAATAGGTAGGAGGTAGGAGTTACTTATAATTATTGGATCCACAACATCATGTTGTATTTCATTTTCACCCCTTTTCCCATCCCCTTATACCTCCTCATGATCACCTTTGTCTTAAAGGTTTTCCAAGTTGACCAATCTTTAGCCATATGTTTCCATCTGGACTTGGATGTTATGAAGTACACCCAAAATATCATCCAGGATGATATTATGATCATCTTTGTCATTTTTGGCACTACCACCAACATTATTGTTAAAATCAACATTGTTGTTAACATGATCATTACCAGTGTCATTGTCACCAAGGTCATGGTTTCCAAAAACATCATTATCAACATTTATATTTGTTTTTTTAGATTGTGTCCTCACCATCCTCAAAAACACCAAAACATGTTCAACCTAATTGTTCCCTATAGCTCCCAGAGTAGAACTAGACTCTGATACCATTATCATAACACAAAAGAACAACCCACAAAATTCTAGATATTTTAGAGTTATAATTCCTTATTTACAACACCAATCATTATATATGTATATCTAATACAATCAATTTAAATCAAATATTTATACGTGATTGTTATATCCTTCTTGTGGTAACCATAAGTATATTTTACCCACTTATAAATTAAGTGATTAACACAATGTTCCAATAATAACCTCATGGTTATATTCTCTATCCAAGAATAATAAATTTATCTTTGTGAGACATTTCCCTCTCCATAATAACAAATGTAAAAAAATATTCTCATGACAAATAATAGATTTTCCTACCAGGACTAATCTTGAGAAGAGATAAGGCTAGGTTTTTAAATGGATTTAACTTATTCGTAAAAGGTAGAATATTTATTTAAGTGATGTTTCTGACACTCACATAATCATTGAGATAGATTAGGTTATCTAAAATGTTAATAATTTATGAATTTCCTTGCTCCTTTGGTGTATCCTTTAAAGTGAGTTGCAATCTGAAGATAGATTCATCACTTCCATTAAATCAGATTACAAAATAGTCTTAAAGTAATGACAAAAGGACATTGCACTACTTTTCATGAATCTTTGTCAATTTCACTTAAATAGCCAATCATACTAGGGTTTCATAGTAGAAACCTTTAAAAGCATCACAAGAGATATTAGGGTTTTACCCAACTACCAATTTCTTAGGCTTTAATTCATGTTAAAGTCAAGAAATTAACACCTCGTCAAAGTAAACTTATTTAAAACAATTTAAAGTACTTTAGTTATTATCCAAACAATATAAACCTTTGTCCATCATATATATTATTCTTTATTCATCTCTATCATGATTTGATAAATATATTAAGAATGATTCAAGTGAGTAATCACACTCATTAAGATAGAATTATTAACCACACATTAATTATTTATTGGAACTTACATGCCCCTTGGTCTCTTAGTAGCTCATGGTGACTTAAAGTAGCCCATCCATGGGTTCCACTGATCATAAACTACATTTGAGTTTTTACAAGGTTTCATATTAACCACCAACTAACATAAACATTTCTCAATAGTAATCATTTATCAAAAGGAAGTTAAGTGAAATGCAACAATCTAAAGAGTTCACCACTTGCTTACAAATACAACATATCTACTAAGACTCAGCAACCAATCTACCTCATTAAAAGAGACAACTCAAGGATAAGGTGGTAATAACCCGAATCCTAATTTATTAATTAACACTTCAACTTAATAAAAATTATATAGCATGTACTTCAATGCATGCAATATCTATATTATTTTACCAACCATTAATTAAATGTTTCTTTCATAGTATATTTCATGTTCTTGTATCAAGATTTATAAATAATCAAATTTTAACCTTATCACCATGTTACCACTACTTCCACATTCTCCAACTTTATAAAAAGATAAAATTCAAATTAGTTACAACTATACAGTCAAATATGACAATCTCAAGAAAGTTATGGTACCACAGTATACTCACCAATTACCTACATGGTCCCTTAATTCACCATTTCATACAATAGAATCAATTAGAGTTTCCTTAAGATAATTATTATTTTTGCTTCACTAATAAATTTACATAGTTAACATCACACCCTTATATCCATGTATGTATGAGCTTGCATAAACTAGGAACATTTAATTACTTGGAAAAAATCAAATTACTATTAGTTTGCCAACTTCTAAGCATCTTGTGACAATAGGAAACACAATCTATAGAATTACAAAGTACACATAACTACTGCATCAAGTTAACTAATATTGAAATTACTTCCATCTCATTAAGAATCTAGTAATATAAGTAAGTAGTGAAAACATAATTTAATACTAATGTAAGATGACTCAAGTTACTCGAGTATGCATTTGGAAAAATAATGATATACTTAAACTAGTCTAAACATCATTTCAAATAGATAACTAATTCATACTTCTATTTTGAATATGATTTCCAACTAAGAACTCAAGTCACAATAAAAATACTATAAATATTGACATATCAAATAATATAAATGATATATTACACCATCTTATAACATGTTACATATATGTAAGTTTCAAAAGCAAAAGATTGTATTTAGATCTACTAGAAAAAATTAACATACACATCTTACTTAATAGAAAACATTTAATCCTTTGTATCTAATAGTACCAAAAGAAGAAGTAAACCAATATAAAATTATCCATTTTATCATTTGATCAAGTCCCTTATAACCAACACGGTCAACTTACCTATAGAATTCAACTATAATAAGAAACAATCCCAACTACTAATTATCATGCAAATTACAGTATGGCTATAATCAATGAATATTCATATAAATACTACAATCTGCACTAGGGTTTGACCCTGATCAAAAATCCAACTATCCATACTATTGGTACCAACCCAAATCTTAAATTTGCAAGGAAAACTAGTCTTCCTCATATCAACACAAAAATAATGTTACTCATACAATTCATTCTAGAAAAGTCACTTTTGTAATTTGATAGTGTTAATAAAAATGCAATACAAATAAGATCTTTATAAGACATTCATCCATAAATGCAATCAAAGTGTTACCATTCATAAGACTGTGTTACATTCAGGAAACCACTTTCTTTTTTATAACCCAAGTTAACCAAGGCAAATCCTCAAAAAATATTTAAATAAGATCTAAGGAGTTTCATTTCAATTCCTAAACATCTTTGACACGTCACAAGATTACAATAATAGCCAAATCTATTTCTTCAAGAAGACTGTTGATCCAAAGTGAAATAGATTACAAGTATTTGAAACATATATATAAAAATACCAATGCTTTCAACAAAATCAATTGATTTAAGCCATCAACTATCTAAGATAGATATGTGTCCATATATACAATAAGATACCCATAGAAGAGTACTAAATGGCTATAACATGAAACTTTCCTTGGATAAATTCTCAATCATAGTACATATTACATCAAGATCAAATATTGATTTAATGCCTCCAAGAATCATTAGCACAGTCACATTCTTCCACAACCAAGGAGCATCAACAACACAATTCTCAAAATACATGAACAACAAAAATAATGAGAAACCTTAGCCCATCCATTTGGTGGTAGCCCTACCAATCCCAATCATAAATTTGGGGTTGGAATAAGTCATTGATCAATGGCTCAGAATAATAAAATCAAAACATAAATGAGGGTTTAGAGATCCATTCCACCACTGCAAAGTTTTCACACAATGCCAACACACAACTTAAACCAAGAAAATGAAGGCTCACAAACAAGATGCCAAATCAAATTGCAACATTTCAAGATAGGATGTTAAATAAAATAATAATATTTTAAAATAGGATGCTAAACTAAACAACTATCTCATAGCATTATCAACTTTCACTAAATTTCTACATTGTCTAAAGGGGTAAATGCATTTTAAAAAAGCATTCCCGCCATGGTTTTACAAATAAGCAACCATAATTTCCATTCAAACATCCTTCCAAGTTCAATCCAACTTATTATAACATCTAAATGCATGAAACTAATTACAAGGGTGATGGGGAAGTTCCAATAAGGAGAAGGGCCCTTCATAAAACTTACTCATCCTTTTAGGGTTTATGTTAAAATCACCATAACAACTATGCAAGTAAAATAAAACAACAAGCAAAACTTGCTTGCAAAAATGGAATGTTATTATTGTTCTCTTCTATTTTTTTTCGTGCCACTTTCTTTTATTTCCTGTCAAACTATGTTTTCAACATTCCTCTATGGCCATTTTATCTTCTTCCAGTCTATCACATTAATGCAAATGTAGTGGCAAGTTTAAGTCCCACTACTTTATTCTGCATGGTTTCTACATGTGCACAAACCATACCCTACTTCAGATCCTCATTCTTCTAACTTCCCAGTCAACAACCCTCTAAAACCAAATGAGTCACAATGAAAAAAAATTCTTTCCATAATGAAAATCATGAAAACCCTAATCAAATGATTGGATCATTTGACTATAGTCAAATGTCAATAAATATGATCATGTCACCAAGGTCTAAAATAATATTTTAACCTTTAAAACTCCTAAGTCAAAGACTTAATAATCCTATTTTTTAACATTATTTCAACATAGATTTCAACCTCAATAGTTTCTTAAATAAACCAATCAATCCATGACTATATCTTCACAAGAATATAAGGTGTTCAAGGTCCACATATTTAAAGCAACAACCTTTGCTTTCCATCACCATTGTGATAAAAATTTAATCTAGTAAGTTAATGCAATATTATGCATTACTATAAAAGATTTTGGACTCTATAAACTTGTTATAACTTGCCAACATCTAAGAACATCTCCATATACATTGTCACAATTAACTACAAGCCAATGACAAACTCAAATTAAATAATCAAACAAATATGCACAACATTGGGTATTCACAACACAAAGAAACATAGGAAGGACATGGTGAACTGAATGGATCTCAAAATTTACCTCATTTCTCATTCATGTGTTTGATTTTTTTGCAATTGTTCGAAGGAGTATTCTAGGTCCAAACCTAGCTTAGTCACCCAGCTATTTCCTAGTGATCACAAAATAACATCAGTAGTACTAACTTGGAAAATATTAACCATATCAAATACTAAAAATGAATACAACTAACTATAATATAACTAAAATATCACAATGCATGTATATGGAGCAGACATTCATCAAAACTAGTATCAAATGTCTCAATAACCAATTGTTTCATCTAAAAATATAACATAACATGTTATTAATTGCATGCATGGGTAGGTTATGACATATGACTATGTTTGAATTTATTATCTATGCATTTTAAACAATTAAAATCAATTATAAATTTACATTTAATAAAAATTATTAATTATAAAATGAATTATTAATTCAATCAATGAATCCAAATACGTAGCTATTTTGTAACACTCTTGGCACTATTTTGACACTCTTTTAAGACTTTAAGTAAAATTAACTAATTATAAAATAATTATTAATTTAATTAAGTCGGTTGATTTCCATCTTAGACCCATTAACATCATTTTCAAAATTCATTCCATATATATTTTTCTATAGCACTACCTTGTCCAATGTGTTGTAGAGTAGATTAGAGCATTACAAAAAGTAGAATAATTAAAATTAATGGAAATTAACTTAAATAAATATGATGAAAAAAATCACTACAATAGTATTCCACTTATCTTCTTTTCAAATTTGCATTTCGCTTATACTATGTAATGCTTATTTTTAATTATTTGTGCATTTGTTGATGTAAATCACATATATATTCAATAAAATATTCAACTTTAGCACTCTTCCTTTTCTCATTTATGATGTCACATAATTTTGAAACACCTCTTGGGCTTGACCCATAAATGATCTGAAATGGTGTCCTTCTAATACTCCTATTAACTAAATTTTTTATAAGTCAACTCAAATTGCACCACAACTGAATACCATGTGCCTAGATTTCCTCCATTCAAACATCGTAACAGACCATAGTAATTCTACTGAGTATTTATGTCTTTCCATCTATCTGAGGATGATATATGAAACTAAATTATAGTTTGGTATCTATCTTCTTCCACAATGTCCTCCAAAAATGTCCAAAAATTTTCACATGTATATCTAATACTATGTCTCTTGACAATCCATGTAACCTTACAACTTCCCGATAAAACAAGTTAGTAATATGTGTAGCATCACTAGTCTTCTTACAAGAAATAAAATGTGTCATGTTTGAAAATCCATCCACAATCTCAAATATGGAATCATGCCATATGTGTGTTCTAGGCAATCCTAAAACAAAATCCATGTTAACATCTTCCCATGATCTCTTTGGAATATGCAATGGTTGATATAACTGTGCATTCTAACTTCTTCTTTTAGATAACTAGAAAACTCTCCATTCTTGAACATATTTTTACACATTTTCACTCATCTTAGAAAAAAAATAATTCTCAGACACCTGTGCATATGTTTTTTCATGGCCAAAATAACTTGTTAGACCTCCATTGTGCCTTTATTTAATCAAATTTGTGTGTATCATGCCTTTAGGTATGCATAACTACCTTCCTCTAAAAAATAATCTCTTCTGCACGAAATAATATAACCATAGCATTCTATCTACACTCACTAGGTCTACAAATTCTTTCCATGCATCCTAAAAATATTCATCTTCTATATGCAACTCCATATAATCAAATCCATGAATTTCACGCACATCTTATTCAACATGAGACACCTCCTACTCAATACATCTGTAACTCTATTTGACTCACCACTCATATGTTTCAATACAAGTGAGTAACTCTATATAATATCAACCCATTTCATGTCTTTAGTTTAACTTCCTTGACTATATATAAATTGTAGTGTTTAATTATTTGTGTACAACACGAATTCTTTGGCAAACAATTAATGTCTCCACTTTTGAATTTTTTTGATATAGAATATAAATCCTAATCATATTATGAATAATTTTTCCCATCCTTTAATTTCTCATTGAAGTAATGAATGGGCTTACCTTCCTGACTTATCACAGCTCCTATTATTTTTACACTAATATTACAATCAACCTGACATATCTTGTAAAAATCAAGGAACCCAAACACTAGTTGTTTGGTCACTTTATTTCTCAATTGTTGGAAACTATTATATACTTTTGCACTTTATACAAACTCTTTTACATCATCTCACATTTCTTATATGATATGTGCATATATACCACTAAATTTATTGGTAAACATCTTTTGAAAACTTGTCAATCCATGAAAGCTACATGCTTCAAGCATACTTCTAGGTGACAACTACTCAAGGATAGCTCTCACATTTAATGGATCCATCTTCAAACCCTATTAAGAAATTAAAAACCCAGAGTATACCAACTCACCTTTCATGAAGCAACATTTCTTCAAATTTACTAGTAACTTTTCATCTCACAACCAGTACAACACTTGTCTAAATTTCATTAAGTATTATTTCATCCTACTAAAAATAATAATGGCATCCATATACACAATGAAAAACTTACTAAGAAACAGTTTTAGCACTTCATTAATGTCTCTCATGAATTTTCTTATTATTTTCAACCCAAACATCAAGACCACCACTCATATAATATTTATTATGTTTTGAACATAGTCTTCTACTCATCACCTTCCCTTATGTGGATTTGGTGATATCCACTCTTCAATTCAATCTTCATTAAGCATTTTGATCCACTCAACTAATCTATCAAATCATCCATGTGCAGTAATGGAAAACTATACTAAATAATAATTGTGTTGATGACTCTGGAATCAATGCACATCCTCCATTCTCCATATTTATTTGATGCTAACATTTTTGAAACTACACACAGGCTCAAAAATTCTCTTATCAACCTTTTGTGTAACATCCCCTATAATTAACTTTACACCTCTAAATTCTCCTGAGGTGTCAATATATATGCCACTTTATTTGGTAAACTAGATCATAAAATCAATTCCATGTGGTGATTTATACTTCTTATGGGTGGAAACCCATCTGGTAGATCATTTGAAATAGTCTCTAAAAACACTTTTAACATGTCTCACTTCATGCCAAAGTACATCTTATTCACCTACGCTCTCAACTTGCATGGGGTTAGGCATGACCGCAAAGCATGTTCTCTCCTTGCTTACATCTTTCAGGAACTATTTTCTTAACACCAAAAAATATATTGGACTCTTATCCTCTTCTTCATTCTTAGCCTTTAAGGGTAGTTGTACACTTCCTCTCATCCTTCATTGAAGCATATGTATTTATGTCCATCATGTTTCACCTTCATGTCATACTTCCAAGGCCTTTCAATCAACACATGCCATACATCCATGGGAATCATGTCACACATGACTTAACCTTTATATATGCCAGTCTAGAAACTTACCAGACATTGTTCATTTACCAAAACCTATTTCCCTTAAGCAACTAAGATAACTTGTAGGGATTTGGACACATAATCCTCTTCAAAATAAGATTGTCAACCATATCTTGAGAAATAATATTAGTTGTGTTATTATATCAACAATAAACTTGCAACACTTAGGCCCAAACTTGAAAATAGTTCTGAATAGATTCTTCCTCTATGTGGTACTATTCTCCTCTTTGTTAGTCTCAACATTACCCTGTTTATCATGAGATTTTCCCCACATTTTAGTTCTTCATCTTGATGTATTGATGTAATACTCTCCTCATTTTCTTGTATGATATGCACATTTGTACTAATTCTCTTACTACCATCGTTATGCATATGTGAGCTCTTAAATGCTCTATGCCTAGTTTCACTACATCTAAAGCATTTACACATGAATTCTCTTACTCTGCCTCATCCATAAGATCCTCTACCTCTAGTAAGATTTCCTTTACCTCTCTATGGTGAGAATTAATAGATTATCACTCTTGCACAAAATAACCTTTGTTCTGATTTTTGGTCCTCATCTATGCATAAACTTTCATTTACCTCATGTTAATTGTTGTTTGCACAAAAACTTCTCTACCTTAAATGCACATGTACCATGCTAGACTCATCTTGAAAATAAATATGCAATCCATTTATGTACCTTGAGATATTCTTAGTGTCATCTTTAACATGACTTGCTCTGATAGTGAGTCTGTGAAAATCTTTAATGTAATCATTTACACTCATTTCATTTTTTCTTATATTTTTCTATTTTTAAACAAGTTTAGCCAGTAATCAGTAGGTATGAATTTTTCCTTCAACTTCATAATCATTTTATCTAAATTCTTAATTTTATCTTTACCTTTACAAACTCTTTCCACCTACACATGCTTCCACCATAAAGATACACGACCCTTCAACTTTGTTGATACATATTTGAATTTATTTGGATCTTACATACTTTCATATCAAATTATTTATGTAGCTTGGTGATCTAATCAATGTTTTACTTAGGACTCAGACTCCCTAAATAACTAGGATGGTCCAAATTTGGCTTACTAATCATCCTCACAATTATGCACAGGAATCTATCTTCAATTTCATCAACCTCTTCTTCTACCTAGTTATCAGGGACTTCTTTGGTGGCTTCATTCCTGCTTTCATCATCTACCACCTCAATGCCTCGACATTGCATGGTCTCTATAGCTCTAAATGAACTTGCATAACTCTCATCAATCCTACTAAGTCTAAAAGTTAGGGTGTTTTGGGCACTCTTTGTGCTTTTACATTAAAAGCTCATGTAGACACTAGAAAATTGCACACGATGGTTCTAGATGTTGAAATACCCCTAGATCAAACCATTACCCAGCCTCCAACCATGACCTTGAGTCAAGTTAGCTAACTAGATAAACCAACTACTAACCTACCTTTTTACCCACTTACCCTTTGACCCTCGACCACCAATGGTCACCTTGACCGTCAACAGTCACCCTGACCTTAGACAGTCAGGTCCCTACCACCTGAACACTCAAACTTGGTCCATGTGTGAACCCAAGCACATCATAATTTAATTCATGCAGTGAGCTAATGCATCGAGAATTAAATTTTTGTAATGATTTTCACCCCTTATAGAACCTACACATTCATCTCTTTTGCCTATAAAATAGAGTAGGATGTGAAAAAGGGATCCATTCATAGATCCAGTTAGGAATTTTAGCAATCGATCTATCAACTAGCAATCATCAGAAGCTTCTAGTATCAAGAACTTCCTTGTAGGTCTTCCCTCCAGCAAGTCAACCACTATGACAGAGACATATACCTCTACCAAAATTAATCTTCAAGGAAAGTATCGTTACTCTACCAAAATTATTTCTCAGTCTAGCATTAGTCATCAAGCAACAAACTAGGTACATTTCATAATTTAAGTTTTTTTAATTTGGTTTCTAACATCTCTACCTGAATTAGACCCTTTTGCATAATATCTTCCAACCCCCTGACCTTAACCAAATCTCCAAACATTTATTGACCCATTCTATAGCCCTTTTCAGAACACCATTAAAACCCACAACAACCACTGACGGTCACCCTGATTGCCAATGGTCACCCAACTGTCGATGGTCACCTTGATCACCGATGGTCACTGTGGTAGGAAATAATAGCAAGTTATTGCCACCTAGTTAACCTCAACCAAATTCCACTTTCTATCTTTTTATCTATTCACAGAGACCCCACCTATTTTTTGAGCCCAACCTGGCCTATTTAGCATAGTATTGACCCACTTATTGCTATAATTAGTCTATTTTCCTTGTCAAGTATTTATTTCTTCTTACATTCCCTTTCATTATTTTGTGTCATTTGATGCAAGTAATTCATATTTATTTCTTTCAATTTAAATTTTTTAAAAGAGTAGATTGACAGCCTCTTAGTAAACTCACGCTTCTTGGATCTAGCTCACGCTAGGTAATCCACCTTGTTATCCATCTAACAACCCCTTTTCTTTAGTGATTTATTATCTACAGGTCATTATTCCTAAGACAAAAAGGATCTCTTCATAACTATTTCGATCATGTGCGCACAAACAAATAGGTTCTTTTATCATACCCTTATTTAGTTTCTTACTTCTTCTTTAACTAGAAAATAAACTAAAATTGAGAGAAACATTATGACATGTCTAGTGGGACCTAGTAGCATCTAGGTTCCCCTTTCTTCCTTATTCTATGCTCATATAAAGAAATCAAAATTTATTTTGGGTATAAAATAAACCTTGCATACATTGATTGCTTGCATGTTTAGCTCATGTAGTTAAAATTAAAGGCTGAATAATTCAATCGTAGCTTCACTTCTTTATCACACACCATACCAAACCACTTAAATCAATCAAAAGATCATAATAATTGACATAAAACCTGACTAGGGTTTCATCTCCTATCAGATCACCTTCACCCTTTGGCTATCTTACTTGGAGGTTATTACTAAGAAGACAAACCAAAACTCAGCTCTTTGGTTGAGTCTAAACTCTGGAAATCGGTATCTATTAGTTAAGCACCTGACACCCTTATCATTGTGGTGTGTGAAGTGAGAGGGTATGCCCCAATACCAAGCCACGTATTGATTTCCAACATAAATCCTTTTGAGAGCTATAAACACTTGAAATTAACCATAGACTTCTTTTCTAGTACCAGTTCTACAAACTAAGTTCTTCTTCACACTTTCCAACTAAGGCATAAGGTAAAAGTGAGATAAAAGGTACCCTAAGATTTTAAATGCACTCTAGTGTATGTTTTTGATTACCTTGAGATCTTTTTTGTGTTTGAGTTATGATCTTTCCTTTATTCCTTTCTATTCCCCATATGTTTTTTTACTAGACAACAGTTAAAGAACCAAACCAACCAGGAGCCACCTTCCTCTTATTCTTCCTCCATGGAGTATACTTCAGATGTTGAAGGTTCTCCCCATCATTATACCACCCCTACCATGCCTCAGATAGTTGTCTAAGGTGATGTGTATTTTTCCACTTTCCTAGATAACAACCCCATGGCCCTCCAACATTACCTCAACACCATGTCTTACCGCACCCCCACTTCGGTTCCTCCTAGTGATCCACCTTATGGGATGCTTCCCCATCTTATGGGAGATTTTTTTTTTTTTCTACCTCTACCCAACCTATGATCACTCAAACGTCTCCCTCCACCAATAACCCGCCCATAACCTCCTCCCAAACTCAACCAAACAACCTATCCAATAACCAAATACCCCCTACACCAACCAACAATTCTTCTAACATAGGGGCAACTTCACCTTTTGTTACCTATACTCTATCCACCATGGGGATATATTCTACGCATATTGCCACTACTCCCCTTATCACTGCCAATCCATCAATCTCCACCTCACTTCAAAATGTGGTGTTTTCTATACCTTTTACCCTTCCACCTATCAGCACCAAAGTTACCACTCATCCCTAACCAATTAACCCATCCATAACTCCAACCTAATCCATATCAATTCCCCAAATATACCAATCTGAGCATACCTTCAAACCAACCTACATCAATCCCTCAACAAATACTTATGACACCCTACCCACGCTATGTTCCTAATCCACAATGATACATAGTTCCATTTTCCACCCAACCTTTTTTGCCTATTAACCCATATGTGGCACCTTCTACCCAACCTCTTGTGCCTATTAACCCTTATGTGGCACCATCCCAACCTTCAATGGCCACATACCAACATGTGACATATTCTCAACCTTCTACCAGTTATCCATATATTGCATCCACCCAACTTCAACAAAACTTACCATATAATTATGGAACTCCCTAACCTCTAACAGATTTGGTCAAAATATTGATGGACAAAATTACCATCCTAGATTCATCTATCTCTAGGGCTCACAACCTTGTGTCTTAAGACCAAATCTACAATCAGCCTATTCATCCATCTATCCCTATCTAACCTTACCCTCCTTAATGGGAATTACCCAAATTTTCTAAAATCCAAAGCAAGGAGGACCCCCAACAACACCTCAAAGTGTTTTGGCATTCTTGCTACTTGATTGCCTACAATGATGCTCTTCTCCTTCATACCTTTCCTATGTCTTTATCTAGACCATTATTAGATTGGTATAGATCTATTACTATTCACTCCATATTTTCTTTTTCCCAACTCACCCAAATCTTTCTAAACCACTTTTCAATCAGTATATCTAAGAAGGTCTCCATCACTGACCTCTATTCCATCAGGTAATTTGATGATGAATCAATTGCTGATTTCATAGCTGGATAGAGAGGTCTTATCAGATAGCTCTCTTTCTCTTTGCCCTAACCTAAGTTGATTGAAATTTTCTCTCAAGCTTGTGCCAAACACATCACCCCCACTCTATAGGTTTAAACCTTTAGAACCTTTGACGAGGCTTTCACCATGGCACGTAAACTAGATATTAGATCCATCGATAAGGGGAAGTTAAAACTAAGAAATAAAAACTATAGCTTCAAATCCAATGACCCTTCCCCATCTAAAACCACCAACCAATCTAACTACCCTAACACCAAACCAAAGGTAGTCATAAACATGGTTGTCCTCAAAATTGTTCCACCTCTAGTTGTCAACTAACCTGGCCAAACCAACTCCTCTAACTCCTGCAATCAACAAATCCAAAATCAAAACTAGGCTGCCCCAAAACAATACACTCTGCTAGGGGAGTCATATGCTTCAGTTTTGGACAAGTTGCGCAAAACCAACAACATACATCTTCCCCCATCAAACCTCCTCAATAATTTGATGATTCTCACCTTGTGTCTAGTTGGTACAATGAGAATGATCTATGTGCCTTCCATCATGTCATTGGACATGACATTAGTAGGTGTAACACCTTCAAAAACATTGTCCAAAACTTGATTGATAAGGGAGGACTTGCTTTGGATAATCCCAATGCACCCCCGAAACAATAACTTGACATCTTTTGACAACCCTTTCCCAATCATGCCCCTTCTACCAACCATGATGATAATAAATTAGAATCATCTCATGTTTGTGAGGTCCATACAGTCAATGTAATTATCATTGAACCTATCATTGAGAAAACCACTACCTCAACTACCTTTTTCTCCACTCCATTTATTGAAGTGATGGAATTACCCTTCATTCCTTTGGACACCCAAACAAAGGAAATAATCACCTATTTTCCTTCACTTGATGAGATAATGGACTTACCCACCTCTCCTTTGATATAAATACCAAAATAGGCAACCATTGCTATCACCCCTTCCTCTCCCATCAAGAAACTACCCACTCTCTCTTTGAAAACCATTCCATAAAGAGAGATTACCTTATCTACTCCTTCCATGGAGGAAACATCCTCTTGAATCTTGGAACCTTTCATCAAGGACAAAGGTGAAGAAACCATTCCCTAACCCTAACCTATGGGCCTAATCTTTGAATCTAATGCCCAAGGAACCAAACAAATTTACAAAGCCTTCTCTAGATTGATCCAAATCCTAGAATTCTCTTCTCAACCCAATACAGATCGAGCCACCTTTTGGTACCATCTTGAGCTCCCCTATCAAAATAATCATGAACCTTCAACCTCACCTTCATCCACCCCATCTTCAGTCACACCTACCATTAAACCTATCATCACCTCAACCCATTCATCAAACACCTCTCCCTCTAAAACCATGGGAGAACCATCCAAACCACCTCCATTCAAAATTATCAAATCACCTTACACCTATTTAATCAAACCTATCAAGAACCTAGGGGTACTTCTTACTCCTATCCTTATCCACCCATCTTTAAAGTTGGATTTAAACCCATTTATTCCACTAAAGAAAACCTTAACCAAACCAACCAAGAAAGTGGAGCCACCCAAACTCCCACCTAAAACTAGGATCATGCCATCTGTTTCCCTCCTACCTTCTATCTTGGGACCCCATCCTTCTTCCATCTTAGGATCTCATCCTTCTATCAAGGAGGCCAACCTTCCCAAAACTACCCAAACTAAACTTCCTCCTTTCATTCTACATTTACCTACCCCCTCCAAAACATCAAACTCCCCATCATTCTTAACCAAACTATCTACCTCTACCTACCCACCTATCTCCAAACCTTCATCATCTCAATCATCCACCTCCAAATCTTTCTCCTTTAAATATTCCACCTCAAATCTATCCAACACCAAATAAACCCAATAAAACTCACCTACCAATACCATTCTACCACCCACAACTCCCACGATGAAGCCTACTTCTAAGAAAGCTCCCACATCGAAAGCCAAAATCCCATCACCCTTAACACCTTTGCTCTAATATTATTCAACCATTTTACAAAAAAATTTATAGATTGCTTATATAAACCTAACACATATCAAACCCTTTGATTCCTAAACCATCTTGGTTCAATGATAGTTTAATCTGCTTGTACCACAAGACACCTGGGCATGACATAAAGAATTGAAAAGCTCTCCAAGCAATTATCTATAACTTATAAGATGAGGATGATCTATTATCATATGAGCCTCTCTCAATCCCATTATCAACCCAAGCACCAAATGAACCTATCCAACACTTACCCACTCTCATTCAAGAGTGAGGAGGAACTAAAGCAGCATTTTATCCCAATGCTTCCCCTCATCCACACTATCCATATGGTCACCCGATCTTGGGCCTAGTAAAAGGATAAGGGAAAGGTTAAAGTGTCCATTCCATGGACATATCCTTACACCCATAAACCTTCCAATTAGACTCAATCACCTTCACCAAAACCCAAAATATCCAGTTTGTGTGCCTCTCCCTCTAATCCTTCTGAATCTATCCTGCAATTTGTTATGAAATAGCTTCACTAGACATCGATGAAGATGAGCCTATAAAAAATAATCAACACTTCACCCCATCACTTCCAAGCATTAAGAAATGCCATTTAATTTATAGAGGTCCAATCTAAAGACCCTCAACTTATTTTAGCCTTTTTCAGAGCTCTTAGACTTTCCACCCTTGTCACCTTTAAGGATTCAAAAATACCTTTTATTCATCCTAAAGATCCTGATCCTCCCATTTTCATCACTGCATACATCAATCAAACCCACATAAAAAGGGTGATGATTAATGGGAGAGCTAGTATTAATAATATATCCTCCCATTTTTATGACCAACTCTAGTTGCCAAAGAATATCATGTTGGAAACCACAACGGTCCTCCATTCCTTTAATGATACTATGGCCACAACCTTGATAACAGTCATCCTCCACACCTACTTGGGACCTCACATGCTTATAGAGATTTTTTACTTCATAGAAGGCAATTTCTAATATAATGTCTTACTTAGATGCCCTTGAATATGCTTCATGAGTTGTGTCCCATCTACCTTGCATCAATGTGTCAAGTTAGAACATGAGGGTCAGGTCATCACTATACAAGCTGACCCTAGTCCTTTCAAATCTTGAAACATGACATATCATCCCAATAAAATTCTTCTTCCTCACTCATCCACCTCACCACCAACTAATAAAAACTTCACCCCTACCATCAATGAAGTTTCAACTAGCTCATTTATCCCTTCTTCTCAGATCCCCACATAGGACCCCTTCGAACCTACGTTCCAACTTCTCTCATTGGGAGAATATCATATTTTGGCCTTGGATGCTTCCCCTACTCCTCAAGAGTATATGAATCTTGACCATAATCTTGGTTATGATCCCAATATCAGAACCATCATTCTTTCTAGGCTTCCCAACCACCAAACCAATTTCATCTATGGGGGACTTGATAATCCCCTTCTCGGTTCCTCCACCACCTCCTCTACCTAACCATTTACCTTTGATTTCTCTTATTTAGACAAACTACAATTTACCAAGTTGTACCTTTATAGGTGTGTCTGGAAGGGATTCAAGGTTGGTCATTATGAATATGGAGCCCATGAGTTTCCTTTGATAAAAACCTAGAAACCTCATGAACTATTTGGCCTTAGGTTCATTCCACCAGAAGAACCCACCAATTCACCCAGACCCATTGTCGCCATTGAGGAAGACATTCCATTCTCAACAACCCCATCTATTTCAAATTCTAAGGATTTTGAAACCATCCCTTCTAATTTTTTTTTAGTCAATACCATTATTTTGGGCCCCCTGTCCTATCAAAAGGGCAGCCAAACTAAAACCTTTCCTCTAATTCATCCTAAATTTGTAGAAAATGATTCTCATATCATTCACACCATCCAATGTCAAGATGATGATTCCATTCTCACCTATCTTTGTGTAGGGGATTCTTCTATCTATAAATCCCTTCCTCCTGAAAACCAAACCATGTTGAATGAATCCACTATTGATGTCAACTAAAGTACTCAGGATAACCCTTACATTGTGAAGATCGATCAATCTTTAGATTCCTCATAGCAACAAGATTACCCTTCTTTCCTTCATGACCAAATCATAGCATTTACTTGGTCCTATCAGGATATGCCTAGAATCAACCCTTCCATAGCTCTCCACAACATCATCATCCATGTCAATGCTAAGCTTGTTAGATAAAATCTTTGCAAGATGCACCCTCATATCGCCCTTTTAGTCAAAGAAGAGCTCCAGTGCCTCTTGTCTGTCAACTTCATCCAACCCATTGATTATCCCCAATGGGTCTCAAATATCATCCACAATGGGTCTCAAATATCATCCCCATTACCAAACCCATAGGGGGACTTCACCTCTATGTCGACTATCATGACCTCAACTCACTTGTCCAAAGGATGACTTCCCTTTGCCTAACATCAACCAACTTTTTGATCTTACAACAACCCATGAGAGGTTATCTCTCATGGCTAGTTTCTCAAGATATAATCAGATTTCAATTACCCCTAAAGATCAACATAAGACTTCATTCATCACCCCATGGGGGACCTTCTACTATAGGGTCATACCATTTGGTCTGAAGAATGTTGGAGCAACCTACCAGCATGTGATGACCTACATCTTCCATTATCTCATCTATAAAATCATAGAGGAATATGTGGATGATTTCTTTGGTAAATCTAAATATGGAAAGGATCATCTAGAAGTTCTCAAGATTATCTTTAAGTGCCTAATTCATTTCCATGTCTGACTCAACCCTAAGAAATGTGTTTTTGGGGTCCTATTTGGAAAGCTTCTTGGCTTTATCATCTCTCTTTGATAAATCAAAGTTGACCCTACCAAATTCAAAGCGGTCTTCAACATGCCACATCCAACCCACCTTAACCAACTTTGCATCCTGTAGGGGAAGCTCTAATCCATCCATCGCTTCATCTCTCAATTATCAGAAAGATGTTAACCCTTTCATCATCTTCTCAAGAAAGATAAATATTTTGAGTGGACTAAGGACTATCAAAAAGCCTTTGATTCACTCAAAGAGTACCTTCTTTCTCCACCCATTCTTATCCATCCTAAAGAAGACCAACCCTTCTACCTTTATATCTCTTTCACTGACCATTCCTTAGGGGCAATGTTTGCTCACCATGATGAACAAAACAAAGAGCAAGTTGTCTACTATATAAGTCAAACACTTATAGAGTATGAGACTTGGTACACCCATATCAAGAAAATTTGTCTCAGCTTAGTCTTTGTGGATTCCAAACTTTGTCACTACCTCCTCAATCACAAAACCTTTGTCATCACCAACATTGACTCACTCAAGTACATGCACTCTAAACCATGCCAAAACCAACATATGATTAAGTGGCTCATGATCCTAGCTAAGTTTGACCTTGAGTTCTTTTAGCAGAAGTCAATTAAAGGGAAAGTCATTTCTGATCAATTTGCCAAAGCTCCTTTTCCAGGAAACCAACCACTCTCGCTTTCATTTCTAGACGAGTCCATTATCGTTCTTTCTCAAGAGGACGTCACCTACCAAATGATCATGTTTTTTGATGGCTTGAAGTGCCAACGTGGTGGGGGTGCTAGATTTATTCTCATTCCCCTCGATGGTAAACCTCTTCTTTTTTCTTTCAAACTTGATTTTGAGTGTACCAATAATATGGTTGAGTACGAATCCCTAGTAATATGTCTCCAAACTAATCTAGCCTTGGGAGTTAAGACGATCAGTGTTTTTGGTAATTCCCAACTTGTGGTCAACCAAGTCAATGGATACTACCAATTAATAATGATGTCTTTTAATAATACAAATAACTAGTAGATTACTCTTAGCATCATTTCATAATTACCTTATACAATCTGTTCTATGATCCACCAATAAGTTTGTGGATAGCATGGCTTCCCTTCCTTCCTAAATCCCCTCTATGCCTTTTGATTCTAAGCTCTTTGTCACCATTCATCATTTTATCACACCCTCTTATATCCAATCAAACCTCCCTACCATTTTTAGTGTGGAGGAATCCTCATCAAACATTTGGTATAAGCAAACCTTTGACTACCTCAACCTCAGCATCATTCCTCCCAACCTAACTAGGAAAGCCCAAAGAGCCTTTGTTTAGATTGCCTCTTGTTATACCATACTTGGGTGAATCCTTCTCAAATGTGATTTTGATGACCTCCTATGTTGCCTATATAGCCATGAATCTTCCCATGTTATCAAGGAAATGCATGATGGGATCTATGGGGGACACTTTAGTGGTCTAGTTATTGCTAAAAATATCCTTCACCTTGGCTACTATTGGCCCACCCTCAACCAAGACTATTATGATTATGTAAAGAAGTGTCTTGAATGTCAACAACACACTAATTTACATCACACACCAACCCATGGCCTTCAAATATCTAAAGACTTTTGTCCCTTCTCACAATGGGGACTAGATCTCATTAGGTAAATCAATCCTCATTCTTCACAGTGGCACCACTCCATCATCACCACCATTGAATATTTCACCAAGTGGGTGGAGGCTATTCTTCTCATCTCGACCAAAGATGACAAGGTATTCAACTTCATCAATCATCATATCATTTTTCATTTTGATTTTCCCCATAAGATCATCATTGATAATGGCTAGTCTTTCAAAAATAATCAAGTCCAAGGTTTTTGTGATGCATTTGGCATCAAGTTAATCTTTTTCTCACCTTATCATCCACAAGAAAATAGATAGGCAGAAGCCTCTAATAAAACCCTCAATAAGATGTTAACTAAAATGGTCAATGCTTCTGGTTGAGATTGGCATTTACACATCCCTTTTACGTTGTGGGCCTATCGCACTAACATTCAAACCTCTATGGGTACTACCCCTTTCTCCTTGATCTTCAGAGCAGAGGTGGTCTTGCCTCTTGAAATCTAGATTCCCTCTCTTTGCATATCCCTACAAGACATCATTTCTGAGAATGACTATCATCAAGAGCATCTAGCATGACTTGAGCTACTTGATGAACGCCACCTAATCTTGCTGAACCATCTTCATTTATATCAAGATTGATTCAAGCATGCTTATAATAAGCACCTAAAATAATGAGAATTCAACATCGAAGACCTCATCCTGAAGGAAAATCAACATGTGACCAATATGGTGAAAAGCAAGTGAGGCAAGTTTTCTTTAAATTAGCTTGGACCCTACATCATAACCCATAAGTATGGATCAGGATCTTATCATTTGTCCTCTCTTGAAGGCAAACTAGAACCTGAGCCTCTCAATGTTTCATACCAATGTCCTTTCTTTTGTTAAACAAGGATCAAACTCACCTTTTGTCTAAATTAATCTCATCCCTTGATTTACAATATTTTCACCTTCCTCACACCTTCATCCCATCCCTTTGAGGACACTAGATTACAACACAAAACTATGTGATTAACCATCATAGTCATAGCCTAATCTTAAATATGGGCACCATAGCTCTACCCATGGCATGGTTATCATGGATACTTTTCATCCCTAATCAAATGGAATCCCATGGTCATTGTCTCTCAAAACCACTCCTTTCACCTATCATTAACCTTCTTGTGTTCTAGGTTTTGCCCTCATAAAGGTAAACCTCCAACCCTATATAGACTTGTCCATGTCTAAACTTAGCATCAAAAAAATTTGGGATACCTAAATATCTCTTGGGTCAAATTTCTCTATCATGCAGACTGCTCCCTTGAAGGACAACTACCCAAAATTTAAATTAATTAATAAGATAGATTGTTCCCTTGAAGGATAGCTACCAAAATGAACAAACCCAAACTTAGACCACTCCTTGGAAGGATGGCTAAGTCAATTTTTTCAAAATCAATCATTTGAGGCTTCCCGCATTGATCATCTTCACAAAACTATCAAAACCAAATAATAAATGACCCTATATCAAAATCAAGAAAAATTTATCCCATGAAAGCTACAATAAACTTTCATATATACCATTAATAGACTTCCTACATTGATCAGTCTACACCTTGCATTAAGACATAGACTATCTATTATGGTTCTTAGGTCACCTATAGAAGGGGCAAACCAACCCACAAGAGGTTACACTACCCTTCACACTATCTATCACCTATATCCCCTTTGTATGATCTACAAATCAAGGGATTCAGAGCTTACTTGACACAATGTGATCAAGACACCTTTTACCAGCCAACACATGCTACTGCGAAGCATTCAAAGGGCTTATGTTCCTTAGGCAAATCTAACTTTAGTTTTGTTTAGTCTTAACCAATGAATAAGCATCATGCCTTTTTCTTATCCTCCCATAATTGGTTCATGTATTCATGTAAACATATGTCTAATGTTTTTCATCTCTTTTTCCACATCTAGTTTTGTTATCTAACTTACTTTATGTCATATCATCAACAAAATAACTATAAATCATAAACATCACAACCATAATCATTAACCACATCACATATCCATGATCATACCCATAACCATAAACATCATAACCATGTATAAAACAAAGCATCACATCATCATAAATAACATAACCATAACTCATCATAAACATCATCCATAATCATCACATGCCTAAGCTAGTGAGTCTATATCTCATAAGCATAATCATAATACATATGAACATTTAAACCAGGAATATTGGGACCCACTTCTCAGCCATGTCCCTATCTTCCCTACATCCTTGGTACAACACTGGTCAACTCAATACAAATCTCACACTCAACCACTCAACAACTACCTCATCAGCACTCTCACACAAAATGCCAAAGTACAAGCACTCATTGTTAAGATTCAAGATTCAAAATAAAATGACAAAAATGACTCACCATTTTACCTTTTGACCTCCATGCTTTTAGTTTTTTCCCCCCTAACCATAGATGGTTAGGGTGACCACCAACAATCACATTCAAGACCCCTGATCGTCGATGGTCAAGATGTCAACTTTTTCAAAATTTTAGCACACTCACCTTAATGACCACTTTTGGAGATATCTTTCTTTTCCTACCCTACCAACCATGTCCACCTTGATGTTGTCCATTTTTATCCAAAACTATCACATCTTTTATGATGACCTTGCCTTGGTCCTTTTGATTGCACTGACCAACATTTCCATGTTGAACATTTGAACTTGTACCACCTCATGCAACCAAACCATTTATGTTTTTTCCAAGAGCACTTCCTACCTCAAATACCTATAAAAATACCAACCCTGTCTAGGAATAACCTGATTATATATGCCTAACTCTATGGCCTAGTTACTCTGTCACTAGTCCTTCTAGATCCAACCTTTATTTTTACCAACCATGGAAACTTAGTCTATGCATAATCTTGACTATCACCCTTATTTTCATTTTGTGTACATGTTTTCACTTCAAATTCCTAACCTTTTTTCACTAACCTCATGAATCATCATAAACCACTTGTCAAACCTGCACTCAATTTGGTTTCACCTCATCCACTCTAGGTTTGAGGGGGAACACCTTCTCCCATACTCGAAGCAACCAAACCTTCAACCCACAATCCAATTTTATTGTAAAGCTTGCTGACACAAACTATATAATAAAAAGAGGCAAAAATTTAGACACTATAAAACCACACACAATGGTTTTAAATGTTAAAATACCCCTAGATCATACCATTACCCAGCCTTCGACCATGACCTGAGTCAAGTAAGCTAACTAGATAAACCAACTCACTATCATACCTTTTCACCCACTTACCCTTTGACCCTCAACCATTGATGGTCACCTTGACCATCAATGATCACCCTGACCATCGATGGTCAAGTCCCTACCACCTGAACACTCAAACTTGGTCTACATGTGAACCCAAGCACATCATAATTTAATTCATGCAATGAGCTAACGCATCAAGATTTAAATTTTTGCAATAATTTTCACCCCTTATAGAACCTACACCTCCATCTCTTTTTTCTATAAAAGAGAGGAGAAAGAGGTGAAAAATGGGAAATCATTCATTGATCTAACTAGGAATTTTAGCAATCAAGCTATCAACCAGTAATCATCAGGAGCTTTTAGTATCAAGAACTTTTTCACAGGTCTTCCCTCCAGTAAGTCAGTCACTATGATAGAGACCCAAAACTCTACCAAAATTATTATTTATGCAAAGTACCATTACTCTAAAAAAAAAATCTCAATCTACCATTAGTCATCAAGCAACAAACTAGGTACATTTCATATTTCAAGTTTTATTTATTTGGTTTTTGACATCTCTTCATGAATCAGACCCTTCTACATAATATCTTCCAACCCCCTTACCATAACCTAATCTCTAATCACTTATTGACCCATTTTATAGTCCTTTTCTGAACACCCTCAAAACCCACAGCAACCACTGATGGTCACCCTGACTATTGATAGTCACCTTCAACCATCTATAGTCACCCAACAACCGATGATTACCTTAACTATCGATGGTCACCCAAATTACCGATGGTCATTGTGGTAGGAAATAACAGCAAGTTATTTCTACCTACTTACCCTCAACCAAATTCCACTTTTTATCTTTCTTCCTGTTCATAGAGACCCCACCTATTTTTTGAACCCAACCTGATCTATTTAGCATTAGTATTGACCCGCTTATTGTTATAATTAGTCTATTTTTCTTATCAAGTATTTATTTCTTCTTCCATTCCCTTTCAGTCTTTTCTACCATTTGATGCAAGTACTTCATCTTTATTTCTTTCAACTTTACTATTTTAAAAGAGTGGATTGACAACCTCCCAGTAAACTCATGCTTCTTGGATCTAGCTCACGCTAGGTAATCCACCTTGTTATCCATTTAACAACCCCAATGATCTAGTGCTCTTTTACCTATATATCATTCTTCCTAAGACAAAGAGGATCTCTTCACAATCGTTTGGATCATGCGTTCACAAACAAATAGGTTTTTCTACCATACCCATATTTAGTTTTTTACTTCTTTTTTAACTAGAAAATAAACTGAAATTGAAAGAAACACCTCATCTATCTATAATTTCCTCAAAATCAAAGAACAACTCCACACCTTCTACCCATCACTTGGTGGAGTATGTCTTCATTGTTTTCTACCCACACTCACAAATATGAAAAATTTACCTTTTTCTCAGGTGCTTTCTCGACAAGGACAACCTTATGTTCCAATTCCAAATGATGTTGTCAATATTATAGGATCAAATTAAGTTCAATCTTAAACCATGTATCCCACAAAATTTGGACTAACTTGCAGCCTTGTGCAAGGAAATAAAATGAAACAATGACAATAGTTCTTTTACTAATTTTAATGGATGGAATAATATTCATCACACATTATAGTCATGTTACAAGAATTACAAATAAATGCAGTCCTACAATAACATCAATTGGATTCTTTACACTCTTTTATTTTCATATTTAAATCTCTTAGCTTAATTATTTTAGATCTCTCACTCTCCTACAACTCCCTTCGCCCAAGTGTAGGGATGTGTTTTTATCAATATAATTCACTTGATTATATTAATGCTCTCAACTACCCATTAATGTCACAACCATTAAATGTTCACAACACATAACTATGAGGCACAATCATTAAATGATTATAACACATCATTATGCTTCAAAATCATTAAACGTACAATATGTTCCCAATGGCCATAATGCATCAAAAGTTTCATAACACGTCACAAGTTACATAACACATTGTCATGTCTCATCGTGAATTACAGGTTTGATATTGAATAGGTCACACCCTACTATATATCAATGATATGCATGTTTTGAAGTCGAAGGAGCTTCTATGGAAAACCATAACCTTGTGCCATAATCTAATTTTAAAAATGGGCATGTAATGTCAATTGTTGTCTATAAAACCATGAGATACTAAGGATCTTGTATCATATTTTGCAATTTCTAGGAAAACCATAATAATGTGGTATGTATATTTTGGCAGATGATTTTAAAATTTTGATAAAATGTTCCTAACAAATCTGTGATTTTTCATGAATCATGAGTTATTTTTAGTATTTTCACATAAAATCATAAGTATGCATTAGGATTTGATTTGATATATGAGTTCATAATGTTTTTTAATGCTTCTTACAAATTTTGAGTTACCTTGGAGATTTTTAGCTATTTTTATAGTTTTAGGTTGAATTACAGCTTTGTATCATATTTTGAGGTATTGCAACACAAAATAAGAGTGTGTGATAGCTTATATCAATGGTCTAATGATCTAAGAGATACCATAAACCTCCTAAAGTGTTTCCAAAATACCTTAAATATGCTAGCACTAAGACCTACAACATTACTTATTGTTACTTAATCATTATTTCTATTTTTGGTTGATGCAATATTGCTTATGAACCTAAATGCTTATGCATCAAAACACATTGTTGAAATCTAGTAATGGTAACACTAGTTTTTTTGTCACTATCTTCTTAGAAATATGAAATCTATTCTTAACTGCAATTGTACATGTGAAATCATTTATTACCTCTCATTGATTATGTGAATGTTGTACATATTCCACTAAAGTCTATAATGAATTTCCAATGAAAAATAGATAACCCATGAAAATACTACATCAAACATGTTATTTGGTGATGGACACTTAACAAGGACTTTTACCTTTTCTAGGTTCATTCTCAATTTGACATGTGAGACCAAAAAACTCAAAAAATAATAGATATTCCTTCATAAAAGTGCATCTTCAGCTTGACTAAAAACTTATCATATTTCATCTTTTGAAACACTAGCCTCGAATGTATTAAATGCTCCTCTTTCATCTTGTTAAAAATAAAGATACCATCTTAATAAATAATAAAAAATTTACTAGGTTATGGCTTCAACACTTTAGTCATGAGTCTCATGAATGTGCTTGGGGCCTTTGTCAAACCAAATGACATAACTAGCCATTTGTACAATCCATCCTTTCTCTTAAATATGGTCTTCCACTCATTACCTTCTTGAATTTTGGGTTCGTAATGCCCCCTATTCAAATCAATCTTTGTGAAGTACCTAACTCTACTTAAAAAACCCATCAAGTCATCCATCTGAGGCAATATAAATTTGTACTTGATTATAATCTTGTTGATGGTTTTATAATCCATACATGTGGCATTCTCTACCTTTATTTATGTAGATAATAAAATCTAATTAATATAATACCTCATTCTTGTACACTTCAAAAATACCTATCATGGTTGTACTTTTTAGTTCTAGACATTCTTTTTGCCAAAAGGTTCACGTTCACTATCTCTTTGTGCCTAATTGCTTATCTCTTGGTTTGACACTTGTTATTCTGATGATCCAATCCTTTTATGTTGTACAAAATGCTCTAAACATGATGTTTATCCTTCATTGCATGTTTTGGACATGTACCTATTTTATGTCTCCCCTGGCACTTGCATCTCATATGGATACATGCGTTGATGCAACTATCTATATTCCTATAAAATGTTCAGTGCCCAAAAATCATCTAATTTGCAAAATAAATGTATCCAAAATATTAGTCTAGGTGCATTAATGCAAGATATTTCTAAAATAGATTGGTATATATACAAGATCAACCCTCATTCATTCCACACCTAGCAATTACATAAAACTCATAAGGTAATATACCAAGAAGCAATCAATTAAACATTCAAGTGAGAAAATCAACCCTATTTGTTTGTATTTCCATATTAGTCATAAGAGTAGTCTTTCTATAAGTCTGAAGCATTCAAAGAGTATCCCATGAGCCATATTTTCCAAGTTACAAGTTAGGTCATTGTATGTCTTTATTTGTCACACATTGCATCTTTGTGCACACATAATCCAACACATAGGGTATAACTACATCACTCTGAGTACCTCTTTCAATTAGTGGCTATGCAGACAACATCCATTGATAGAGGGATCTTTGGAATCATCTTGATAGTGTGAAAGGTCTAAGGGTTAAAATCTAGGGTTTTGATCATTTGACAAAGAGTGACAACATTTACACATGATTTGAAAATATCAAAATAAAGATAACAGAAACCCCAAAAGGCTCTAGTTAGTCGCATCCAAATCTAGTCAATATTTTGTATAGGATACCTATTTTAGAGTTAGACATTTGTGTCGATACAACTATCCAAATCTGACACAAGCATCCAAGGATACAAAAAGGATATTTCTAGAAATTGATGATTGTTCTAGGATCATCATCCAATCCACTTCCATCATGTTCCTATTCAAACCTGCATTCGCACAGTAAAGTATCTAAGTATCATTGTTTTCAATTTATTACAGTATCTATCAATAGTTTTATTGCAATCTTAGTTTTATAAATTCATAATATTTTGTGTCTATATTTTTCTATTAATTGGCTTACTATAGATATATTTTATCACCCTTATGCATTGGACTACTTTATCTTTTTAACCTTAGGTACCCCCCACATATCTAAATTTAGGGTATAACACTTAGGTGCTTACATTATTGAAACTCCACATGTGCTCATATATTTCTCTTATCAACCTTTGTCCTTTTGTACCGATCTCTTCACCTCCTCATTTTACATATGTGTCAAACTATTATTAAAAATGAAAACATAACCCATGGATCTCCAACATAGATGCCATTAAAATAAATTATTTAGACAAGAGAGAGATTTAGCAATAAAGACACAATGTATTAACTATATGTAATATACAATGTATGTGTACAACCAACAATGGTTTCACTATAATAGGACTCTCTAAAATACTACATCTCCCCTAGCTTAGGAGATGACTCTAAGCTCATGGGATGACTCTAAACTCCATTATAACTTTACACAAGAATATAAAGAGTTCTTACACAAGAAAATTAATATGTGAGGGAAATATTATTATTATTGGTTTAAAAGGTGGGAACAATCCCCAAATTACATTTAACCCTTATCACATTAATGAGGATAACCATCACATTAAAATTGCATTTAATAATTGTGTACACATAATAAATCACACCTTGGTAACACATCTACCTAAGGTGGAATTCACATCAAGTGTGAATATGACACATCTAACACCCTTCTAAAGATCAACTTAGGTGATGTGGTATAACAAAAAAAATAAACTTATAAGTATGGGTCTCGAGAAATAGAATTTATGAGGTACCCATGTGTAATGAAAAAGTAAAAATCACAATGAAGCTATTACATTAAATGCCATCTAAATCTGATGAATCCTTCAATGGAATGAATCAAAAGTGGCTTCAATGAATCTAATTGTGTGAATAAAAGTGACAATCGGTACATATTTCATCTGAATGGAATGCATGGTTAAATGATTACAAATAGAGTACTATGAAGCTCTTCCAAGAAACAACCAGATTGCAAATGGAGTGTTATGGTGATCCTCCAATAAATAACCAAGCCTTTACATATGCTAATAATAATCATTAGGTGTAGAGCATACTCAAACAATCAAAGAAGCATTAACAATACACAACACCCCTTTTCATGTTGACTACGGAATGAAGTCAATTAGCTCAATGTCAATGAAGTAGTTGTGCATAAAAATCACTAAAAATACTCAAGTGAGACTGCCCAACAGACCACATGAAGAAAAAGGACAAGGTGAAAAAATTACATCCTCCAAACAAACCAAGATCCAATCTATAGCCAAATATAGGAGCTAATATCATGTCACGATGTACTACAAAAACTCAAAATTTGGTCCCAAAAACATCTTAGATAAAGTTGAAAATTCCATTTTATTATATGTTAGTTCATTCTTACCCTTGTGAATTCTCCAAATCTACACAGAATGTGATCTACATGCTTGACAAATGAGCTCATGGTATTAGATTCAGGTGAAACAAAAGTCAAAACTGACTTTCTATGGCACTTTGAAAGTAAAATATTTGATACACACCACAAACACAAACAAAAAATGGTTGAAAATCTCTTCCATGGAACTCCCCCATATGTAGATCTGTAACTGGTACATGAATCCAAACAAAAGAATGAACTAGATATGAACAAAATAGATGGGACTTATGAATAACTTCTCATAGAAGTTGGTGAAGAGAGAAAAAACTATCCTTTCCCATTGAATCTTGCTAAGGATTGAAGCTTTAAAGTGTCTAAGGCTTCTATTCTACGTTTTCTCATCTTGGTCTTCCTAACAACTGAGCTTTCAAAGTGATATGGAACTCTTCTCAAACACTCTCACTAGTCTTCTTCGAAAAGCCCGCTCTAATACCAAATTAAAAATGACACTGATACCAAATGATATCAAAAATATAGTTTTTAATATTCAACATAAAGTATTCAAACAATAGATAGATTCACCAATAAAGACACATTGTATTAACTATGTGTAATATACAATGTAGGTGTGCAATTAGCAATGGTTGCACTAGAACAAGACTCTCTAAAAGACTACATCTCCACTAGTTCAGGAGATTAATATAAGCTCCATTACTTTCCACAAGAACACAAAGGGTTCTTATATAGTAAAATTAAGATGTGAGTGGGATATTATTATAGGTAGAGTAAAAGATGGGATCATTCCCCGAGTTATACCTATCCATTCTCACATATGTGAGGATAAATACCACATTAATTGTGCATTTAATAATTATCTACACATAATAAATCATACCTTGGTAACACATCTACGTAATGTGGACTTCACATCAAGTGTAAATATGACACACTCTAATAACCATATGTTGTTTTCTTTCGCATACTACATCTAGGTACCAAATCCATATGATGGTTAATGTTCATCATAGGTGGAAATCTATCTAGAAAATCTTTTGGATTAATCTCAACATATTCTCCCAAAACATCCTTCACTTCATATGGAATTTCATTCACTCTATCTGATGTTCCAACTTGCATGGGTTTGGGAATGAAAGCTAAACATTTATTCTCCTTTTTTGCCTCTCTGAAAATTATTTTTCAAAAACTAAATTAACTTTAGGATTTTTTTTCACTTATTTATATTTGTCCTTAAATGGGTTCAATGTATACTTCTTATCATCCTTCACAAGTGTGCAAGTATTTTCTCTATGATCATGTATGGCCTTCTTATCAAACTACCATGGTCAACCCAAAAACACAACATACATCAATGAGCATAATGTCAAATAAACTTCATTCTTATATGACCAAATCAGAAAATTAACCACACATTTTTCATTTACTAAAATTGTGTCCTTTTTGCAACTAAGTCACCTTACACAGATTTGGGTTTGTCACTCTTTTCATCCCATGCTTATCTACCATTTCATTAGACACCAAAATATTTGTTACCACTATCAACAATGACCTTACAATATTTACACTTCGATTTGCATATGGTTTGGAGAATATTCTTTCTTTGCATTGGTTCATTATCCTTCTTGGTTGTTTTAGAAACACTCTATTCATCATAAGAGCTTTTCCATGTTCCAATTGTTCTGTAGATTTAGGTGATGACATGTTTTTTTCATCCACTTATGCAATGTGATTGTTAGCCTCATTTTTCCTATTGATGTTATTTTTTGCCTACAAGGACTCAAAGGTTCAATGCCCAACATATCCACACCTAAAGCATGTATTGATGAATCCTCTTCCTCTTCCTCTACCATAATATCATCTTCCTTGCTTGACCCCTTCCTCCTATAAACCATCATCTACCTCGTCTTATATTTTTTTTGTCTCCTTGACACATTATCTTTAGCCTTTAAGACACATTGATAGGCTTCTTCTACTAAATTCAACTTGATCATTCAAAAATCATCTTGTATGGAAATATGAAGACAATTTGCATACCTTGAGATCTTTTTTTCATCATCTTCAACATGACCAGCCTAGATTGTAAGCTTGTAAAACTCCTCTATGTAATCCTTTACACTCATGTATTTTTGCTTCAACTTCTTGCAACTTATTTACCATCTAATTATCCTATGAACATGTTATTCCTCCTCTTCAAAGAGGTATTCCTTTGTGTGCCATTTCTATTCCTCAAAACTCTCAACAATGTAGGATTATTTCATAACTACAATAGACTCAACTAGAGCCTCACACACTCAATTATGCAAGACACAACCTAATTTCATACCAAATGATGCATGTCAAGTAAGAATGGCATCCTTTCCCCGCCCCCTTGACACAATACTCTACAATGGACACACGCATGAGACACATTGTGTACTTGCCTTGTAAATTGAAATATAAACATAAAGATGAAACCCATATAATGTAGTTCCCTAATGGACTTGAGCAACTCTTGTTACTCTATACTCTCTTATAGTCACACCCACTTCCTATCTTTTTCCTTACTATAGTTAATCTCTTTTTTCTCAACTCCCTCTCTCTCCCCTTAATCTAACTCCCTCAAATGATTTGAATCTATTATGCCTCTTCACTATAGTATGGAGTACATCTTCCAATTCCACGTTCTTAAAAATGCTCCAAATGTCAAATTTTATCATTTTAGGCAAATACTCTTTTTTTAACCAATACAGGCAAACCATCACTTACTATAAATTAGTGGTTCAAAATCGCTAGTTAGTGTAGACTAATGGTCTTGTAACTGCCACTTATTTTAACTAGTTGTTTCATCATCTACCAAAAAAGGGTTAGATTGAACCTTGTCAGATGATTGAATCCTTCTATACATGATTTTCTTGGAGTGTTGGAACTCTTGTTATGTTTTTTGAACCTATTCTAATCATCTGTGACAAACACAACAATGTTGACAATGTCAACAAGTCACAAACACATGACGACACAAAAATGGGTGCTACAAAATTTATCATCAACCTCGGATGTTCTTGCATCAATCCCTGATTTTTTCTAGCACTAACATGAAAGTCTTCTCTATATTGTGATTTATTTATTCTTGCCTATAATTCCACTCATGGTTGCAGAGTGATTTCTATAAAGAAGATAAACCAAATTGAAAACTCATAGGCCAATTGAAAAATTGTAGTGTGACTATCAATTTTGGGTGGCATTAATTATGTACCCATGAAGTGCAAGATGAAAATGCATGGTAGGTGACCTAGAAAGACGAGTCACATTGATCCATAGGTTACATTTTTTAATTCAATCAACAACAGAGGAACAACATCATCAATGAATCTAGTTTGGTAGGAATGCATGCATGAGATCTTTGCCCGACTGTTGAATACTTAAGCAATTACATATGGATGTTGATGGTATCAAGGGCGTGTTACTAGAGAAAAACAAAAAATGTAAGGTGCCTAGGATAGTCAGTTACTAACTCATACCTTATCTAGCTATACTTCAACGGCAACATTGACACTCACCATTACTTCTCAACTAGTAATTTTCAAATTTTGCATGACTTTCACCCAAAAAATACTTAATTACTTATTGTCTTTATGTGTTGATAAGAGCCAAAAAACATGACTAAAGGTTGTGGTAGTCCCCAAGTGCATGGATTTGTAGGTCACGCTACCAAGACTTGGCCATTTAACTAAGACTTAGTGATAACAAGGAGGGTTCACCATCATTACATAGTCAATTGCAAGTGTGTAAGTGCTAGTATTACCTGTCTAATAAGAATTTAGCCAATTCTTTTTAAATTCATCCCTCAAATTTCCAAAACTTGTTAAATTCAATAACTTTGGACATACAACTCGATGATGTAGATACTACCCTAACCATGTGGGATAATAATTTTCACTTATCTCTATGCACGACTCTAATAGACTTCCAAATTCATAGAGGATTTTGAATATCAAACTTGACCCGTCAATTACTATGACAAAGAGAACAAAATGTACTACACCCTTAACCTATGGTGTGTTTAGAGATATGTGTGGTTGACTTGTAGTTTACATACCTTTTATATTATCTTGTCGCATTTCTCTGATCATCATATTGTAAATTTTGTTTGTATTGCATTGTTGTAGAGATTACCCCCTCAAAGTGGCTCAACTATATTTATCAAGCATTCTATTTTTTTATCAATTATTATTGTGGATCTACATATTTTGCTTTTAATTTTTATGATATAATATTTTATTATGCAAACATCTAAGTAATTTCATTACAAGTGGTATCAAAGCTTTGATTTTGACAAGTTTTTATGATATTTTTTTGTGGGTCTCCTGAGTGGAAGGATCAAAAAAACATAACTTACGATCAAAGAAGAAGTTAATTTTTATGTCCTTGTAGTATTGTTTTTTTTTTTTTTTTGAAAAAAAAGTTAAAAAAATCTTAAGAAAATTTCACCCTTGTGCAAATTAGCAGTCATTAGATTCAGCTCAGCGAGGCGATCACAATAGTATAATCTATTAGTACACTTTTTGAGGCAAAAAGTTTCGCCCTTGTGCACATTAGTAGTCGTTGGATTCGTCTCGGCAAAATGATTGCAATAGTATAATTTATCAATATAATTGTTTGGGGGGTTGAAACCCTCCATCCTAGGGTTTATGCATGGTTGGTCCTAACACTCATGGATGCAGGAAAGGAAAATAAACTCTAAAAATTCCTCACAATGATGACATGGAGTTTGGCATTTTTGATTCGTTTGTCTCTGAGGTAATTCACCAACTTTAGTCAGATTTATAAAATATGGCATGGAAAGATGATCTCAATGCGGTCAAAGGGGACATCATTGGGGTAAGAGGGGCCTTGAATATTTTGAAGGATAAATTAACACTTATAACTGGGCAATTGTTCAATCTTACAGCTCAGCGTTCACAAAATAATCCTCTACCACTCCAGTTTGGTTCTCCCCATTCAAACAATCATACCTTCAATCATGGTCTAAAATAGTTATTGTCAAAAGTGGATTTGCACAAGTTTGATGGTAAGGAGTCGCTCACTTGGATCAATCAAATCAAAAATTTATCTGATTTATATCAGACTCCATGTGTGCAAAAAGTGGCCATGCCCTCTCTGTATCTGGAACCTAAATAGTTCATTTGATATATATGATTGTGTGCTCAAAATAAAAAGAAGGGCCTTCAGGTTATTTGGTTTATATTTTCTGAGGAGCTGTAGCTTCACTATCACAACAATATATCAGAAAACTAATTTAGTCAGCTAGCCAAACTATGTCAAACAGAAACTATGAAGGATTATATTCACCAATCCCATAATCTCACCTTACGTGTGGATGACATCACTAAGGTAAATTTCACTGACTTGTTCTTGGGTGGCCTCAAAGATAGCATCCAAATGGAGGTTTGCATGTTTAGTCTCATTTCAATTTCTGAAGCCATACCAATAGTATGCATAACAAAGGGAAAATATATGATTTAACAAAGACCTTTCGCTAATGTCTGCCAACATAATTTTCCAACCCCATCATTTCCTCAACTTACAAGATTGACCCATCAGCAAATTGAAGAGAAGTGTGCAAAAGGTTTATGTTTTGGTTGCGATAGCAAATGGAGCAAAGGACATAGATGTACTGAAAAGAAGTTGGTTTACGTTGAACATGTCAATGAGGATGCAGAAGATGATGAGACCTCACGTGTAGCTCTAGAATAATCTAAGAACAAATCTAAAGATTCTCAACCTACTATTTCTTGTCATGCACTTTCGAGTATTAATACTCCTCAAACTCTTAAGGTGGTGGGTTTCCTCAAGAAACAGAAGGTGATTATGGGATTGACTCTGGGAGTACACACAACTTCATCAATAGTAAGTTGGCTACTCATTTGAATTGTTTTATTTATCCAGCTCTAGAATTTTGGGTCATAATTATAGATAGTGGTACAATCAATTGTTCTGACAAATGTTATAGTGTTAAGCTTGCTATAGAAGACTATTTGTTAGATTCTCCTAAGTTTGTTATTCTCATAGGCGGGGCCAACATAGTTTTCGGAGTGCAATAGCTCACTACTTTGAGCAAAATTAAATTGAATTTCCAAAAATTATTCATGCGCTTTCATTCAGAAAGTAGGACATTTGAACTATGTGGTTTACAGGCTAAATATCCACAATTGCTTAGTTATCATCAGATGACAAAGATGCTCAAAAAAGGTGTTAAAATATTTGTTGTACGACTGTTTTCCATAGAAGTTTAACCAACCAAGGAGTCTACCCATCTTGATTTGCAACTAGTGTTGGATGACCATTTTGTTATTTTTGGTGTCATGCAAAAAGGACTTCCACCAAGAAGAGTGCATGATCATGTCATCAGACTACTTTTAGGTAGTACACCACCCAACATTAGACCTTACAAGTATTCCTATACTTAAAAGAATGAAATTGAAAAGATGGTATAGGAGATGTTGGAGGCAAGAATTATCAGATAGTCAAAGCGAATATTACTCTCTGGTGTTCATAGTGCGTAAGAAAGATGACATTTGGAGGATGTGCCTAGACTACAGAGAACTCAACAAGTGCACCATCAAAGATAAGTTTCATATTCCAATAATTGATTATTTGCTAGATGAATTGCATGGTGCTATTTATTTTACCAAATTAGATTTTCACTTTGGGTATCATCAAATTTGAATTCACGAAGAAGACATACCTAAAACAACGTTCTGAATTCATGAAGGCCTTATGAGTTTATAGTCATGTCTTTAAGTCTCACAAATGCACCATCTACATTTCAGAGTTTGATGAATATTATTTTTAGGCCATTTTTTAGAAAGTTCGTGTTAGTGTTTTTTATGACATCCTCATTTACAGTAAAGATTGGAAGACCATTTGAAACATGTGAAACAGAAACTTTTGGTTTTGGGACATCAGTTTTATGCCAAATATTTCAAATGTGTTTTTGGTGTTAGAGAGGTGGAATACTTGGGTCATATTGTTTCACATAAAGGCATGAAATTTGATTCTAAAAAGATCCAAGCAATGATGGTGTGGCATGTGCTCAAAACCCTCGAGAACCTTTGGGGATTTCTGAGGTTAATAGGTTACTATTGCAAGTTTGTCAAAATTATAGCAGCATCGCAACCCCACTCACATCTTTATTGAAGAAAGACTCTTCCAATGGACTAAAACAGCTACCAAGGCATTTGAACAACAGAAAATGGTTGTGTACCACGCCAGTTTTTGCAACCCCTGATTTTTCTAAAATTTTTGTTGTCGAATGAGATGCATCAGGATACAACATGGGGGTTGTACTCATGCAAAAAGGCAGACCACTTGCATTTAAGAGTCATCAACTAAAAACAAATACGCTCAAGCCAATCTATAAGAAAGAGATGATGGCTATTATACATGCAGTCAAGCAATTGAGACCTTATCTGATGGGTCGACACTTTCAAGTAAACACTGATCATGATAGCCTCAAATACTTTTTAGAAAAATGATTGTCATCAAAAAAGCAACAGAAATGGGTGACTAAAATGTTAGAGTATGATTTTGAAATAGTATATAAGAATGGAAAAGAAAATGTGGTCGCAGATACACTATCCAGGCAGGATGAATCAATTGAAGCATTGTTATGCACAATGACCATTTGACAGGAAGATTTACTGGAGGAAGCAAGATTAGATGAGAGAATGATAGGGATACCCAAGATTTGATTCAAAATCTTCAACTTGGTTCTGGGGCGTCTGATAAAAATGCATAGAAGGGGAATGAATTCTGGTATAAAGATCGATTATCCATCTATAAGCATTGTCTCAAAAATAAAATCCTTAAGGAACTTCATGCATCTCCAATAAGAGGTTATTCGAGATTTTTAAAAACATATCACAGAATCAAGTAAGATTTCTTTTGGGAAGGACTCAAGAGAGATGTCTAAAAATATGTAGCTTAATACATGGTATGTCAATATAATAAATGTGAAACTATTAAGACCCCAGGTCTTTTGTAGCGTTTATATATCCCTAGCTAGAGGTGGGAGTAGGTTTCCATGGATTTCATTACTAGGTTACCACGGTCTAAGGGTAAAAATGTTATCATGGTAATTTTGGATCAACTCACCAAGTATGCTCGTTTTTGTTCATTATCATAACTATTTGTCGTTAGTATAGTAGTTTTTGTTTTTCTCAATACAGTTCAAAAATTGCATGGTATTCCAAAGATCATTGTAATTAATCGAGATCCCATATTTACTAGTAATTTTTGGACTGAATTAATTGCATGTTTAGACACCTAGTTGGCTCATAGCATGCCCTATCATCCTCAATCTAATGGACAAACAGAAGTAGTCAACAAATGTCTAGAAGGGTGTGTTTATTGTTTTGTTTCTAACAAATAGGTCCATTCGTTGCCACTTGCTAAATGGTGGTATAACACTTCTTCAAATATGTCTCCCTTTGTGGCATTGTATGGGTATCACCCCCCATCCATCACTTCAACATTGAAGGTGTATCTCAAGGTTCGCACTATTGAGGAACACATTCCCCATCAACAGGAGGTACTCACTAGTTTGCGAGAGAATTTAGCAATAGTACAGAATAGAATAAAACAAGCAGATCAACACTGTAGTGAATGGCATTTTGACATAAATGATTGGGGCTTTGTGTGTTTGCAACCACATAAAGAGATGTATTTAAAACAAAAGAAAAAGGATAACAAGTTGTCCCCTAAGTATTTTGGCCCTTAAAAAATCTTGTAGAAAAATTGGTAGTGTGGCCTACAAGCTAAAATTTCTCATGTCCACTCACATACATCCAATATTTCATGTCTCGTCTAAAGAAGGTAATTGGACACATAATTTCTACTCATACTGAGTTCACCGAATTGGATGAAGAAGGTTGAGTCATTTTGGTCCCTGAAGAAGTCCTTCACACGAGCACTAAACAACTACGGACCAGAGCGATTAAGGAGGATTTGCTCAAATAAAAAAAATTGCATTTTGAAGATGCAACATGGGAGGATGAACCGTTCCTATAGCAATGCCCTGGTTGAGGACAACATTGTTCTAAAGGAGAGGGACATGCTATGTCTTTAACCTAAAACGTGTCTAAAGATGTGTGGTCAACTTGTGGCTTACATACCTCTTATACTACCATGTTGCATCTCTTTATGTTCTTAGTAAAATCGACATATGAAATAACTATGGCTAAGTAGAGTATATATAGGAGATAGTGGTTAGTATTTGATTATCATATTGTTAATTTTACTCTTATTGCATTGTTGTATAGGTTACCCCCCTTGAAATGGTTGAACTATATTTATCAAACATTATGTTCTTATGTCAATTATTGTTGTGGATCTACATATTTTGCTCTTATTTCTATGATATTATATTCTATTGTGTGAACATCTAAGTAATTTCATTACAAAATGATCCAACCAAGGATTGGTCTTAAGCAATGATGAATTTGAGACTCAAAACTTATTAGTTTTGACATTATGGACTCTAAAAAAATAGGTGCCAATGCCCAAACAAGTATTGGGGAAAAGCACTTCATATTGTTGCCTACTTATTGAATTGACGTCTTCTAAAAATTTTGTTAAAAGAATCACAAGTGAAAAAACCTGGAGTTCTTCCTAAAGGAGAACGAGAGAAATCAAACCTTGATTGCAAGAAGCTTATATTTGTTGGCTATTGTAAATAATCCAAGACATATAAGTGGATTTATATTGCTTCTACCAAGAACACTAGGAACATGCTTGTAGCTGGATAAAAAACCTTTCCAAATTTTTGTTTCGGTAATAAACTCCAATGGTATTTGTTGGTGTGAGGTTAACTTGTTAACCGAAACACACTCGTCTTTTGTATGAAGCCAAGTCAATATCATGGGTTGGTGTGCATGAAACACGACTAAGAAGAGACTAGAAATCTTTCAACAAGAGGAGAAGATGCAAATCATTTTGTTTAATGCACCAAATAAAATAGCAAAATTAAGGCCAGACAGTTCTAATCATTGCTTGAATGTGTTCAGGTAGATGAGCTTTTTCAAGGTAGATGAGCTTTTTCAACTGACAAAAGCAAGTGGAAAACTAAAACAAAAGGGTACAAAGGTAAATGAACATGTAAATTGTGTGTTAATGTTTGTTGTCACTAATTCTTTGAACCAAATTCGTATAAAGATGCTAAGGGAAGAATGTAACCATGAAAGAAAAGTAGGATGCACTCATAAAAAAACAAGTCGTGTTTGTTGATTCAACTTCTTCAATGTCAAAAGCACATTGGTTGCCAGCATATTTATAGATTAAAGTATGACATTGATGCTTCATTGGATGTGTCCAAAGACAAATTACTAAAGGGTATGCTCAACCAAAGGGCATGGATTTTGAAACTTTTGGACCTACTCCAAAATTTGTGATTGTTAGGTTGGTACTTGCTAGAGCAATACACTTTGGCTAGAAGTTGTGCCAAATGGACATAGAGCACTTTACTAAACGAAGATCTTGAAGATGAAGCTTACAATTAGCTACTAGAGTCCAAACATTACAAGGAGAGATCTAGTTTATAAATTGGTGAAAGTTAGTTGCATGCTTAAGCAAGGATTTGAGGTGTACGTCCCTAAACTAAAATTGGGATGCAACCGAGAAATGCTTGATAAAAGGTCACACACCATACACATTTATCCCTATATCTCACATACCCTATTAAGCAACACATTCATTAATTAAAACAATTAAAAAAAATCCTTAATTTCAGTTTTAATAAAAAAAATAATGATGATGTCATGTTTCAACTTTCACATTTGATGTTTTAGTTTAAGTTTCGCAACATACCCATGTTTATAGTAAATTGATTTTTGGGGGTTCACAACCTGCAAGCCACTGCACCATATATACCTTTGCACCCTAACACCCACATACCCAAGTTTTGATGGCTCACATAGTGGACTCCATACCAACACCCTACATACCCAGACACATGTAACCTTGTGCTTAATTAAGCTTTGGGAACCTAGTATATCAAAACTTGCTACACATCTCACAATACCCAAATTCAAAAGTCACGATCGAAAACTTTATCTCGAATGCATATGGTGATATATGGTAATAATTGTCATATTTGTTGATGATTTAGTCATCATTAATAGGAAATATTCAACTATCGCAACTAACTAAAAACTCATTAGAACATGATCACCCTTCTACATAAAAATACCAAATGAATGAAGAGGAAGGATCTTCTGCATATAACTCCCAACCAATAGTGTACCCAAATTTATAAAAAAAATGTTAAATCAAGAATATTCTAGTGAGTGTCAAGTCAAACAATTTCCAAGGTAAAAGAGGGAAAAAGTATAGATCTCCGGATTCTTTCTCGGTTGGTATGTCCTCCATCAGACAACAAAAAAAGGTTTTTACATATAGCTTGGGAGATCACCAAAGTTGCTTTATTGGTCTTAATTAGTTCAAAGGTTGTTTCGTAACCTTCATACATCATGTCATTCACCGAGCAAGTCTACAGAAGATCAAGAATGCAGAAGGATACCATTACAAAAGACATTGGAATCTATTAGTTGATAGCTTTGAAGAAAGATACACCCAACTCACTCGCAACAAATGATGAAATGAAACAAGATACTACAAAAATTTGATGTTTCAGTAACAGGAATACTTGACATGGCATTTATCATTTATGTGACCCTGTTGCTACCAAAATGTATGTTTTGCACCATCGCAGATGCAGCTTCTCTTCTAAATTGTAATCTGCCAGCACCCAGCACCCAGCAGCAAAAGAAGAGGTTTCAACTTTCAACAACCCTCGTCAAAAAAAAAAAAGTAGAGTAACTTATAATTTAACTCTCCATGCATCACCTGTGATTAAAATAAATGTGGCACAGGTGCCTTCTAATTTTAACATTTAGTACCGATATGTTAACATTTGGTGACAAGATCAACTTCATCTCAGAATGTATACCAAACAAACTTGAGAGTTCAGAAGGAAAACTTCTTAGAGTAGATTAGAATCCCTATTCATTGTGTATCTTTCGGTAAATACAACTCTAAACAGCAAATACAAGTCAAACAATAAGCAGCAGTTAAATGGAAACATAAATAAATGTCAAACATTGTATCCCTTCTAAACATTTGACATACTGTCTTCAATCAAAATGGGTGCAAATCCCTCTAGTAAAGATACAAGACAGCTCTTGAGAAACTAAGAACCTCAAAGTGCTCAGCATAAAATTGAACAGTGCTTCAATGTTGGATCGACCCAAATGGATCTTAATTATGTTCCCACAAAGGAGGAACATAGATCAAAACATAAAACTTAGCAGACGTGCAGGTGGTTATTTTCAAGTTCACAAGACAGAAAAGGGATAAAGTATTTGTTAATTTCAAAAGGTTCCAAGCTTAGCAAATTCTAGGTAAAGCATTTGTCCAATACATTTGGGTACATAAACAAATGGGAAACCAAACAATGGTGTTGATTAAGATGTCAAGTATGGATTACTCTAAAATCTAGCATTCAGCCAACCCTCCTGCTGTAACATCAGATAGAATTAAGCAGCCACTACTCTGGCACCAAATGGGGAAAACAACAGATCCACTCTCCTCATGATGAATCGTGAGTAGATAATATAAAGATCATTAAGATCAGCTTAAGAGGAATGAGTGCAAGGATCAAGTTGTAGTTTAATAAGCTTAAAACACATAGATCCTTAACCAAAGAGAAGCCAGCAAATTATTTGAGAGACTGTCCGCAGAGAAACATTAAAAAAGGTTGGTGCTTAGCAACACCTCTCTACACTGTTAGATATAAATGCAAAATCCAAATTGCAATTAACATCTGTACACTGGCTTCATGGAGAACTAAGGGTAGCTTCCACAAAAAAAGGGTAGCTAAGGCAGAACAGCCTCGCTAAAGCCCATAAACTAGTCCCAACTTTCAAGCACCTTGTCCAGGGCATCCACATATGGAAATGGATAATTAAAGTTCAGGATCAAGTTTCTGTAGTTGGATCTGAAAAAGATCATCAATCACAATTCATGAATTTCGTCAAGTTAAAACACACGTGGACCATGAATTTGATAGCCAAATTGGAGTTTAAGCTGAGTGTCTGGATGATAAACAGATTGGACGGAGCAGATCATACAACTTCGGAACAAAACCCCAAATATCCATATGTCAGGGCAGTAAATGCCATGAGTTTAGTCCTTTGGATGGGAGTGTATGTATCCTTTCTCTGTGAAAACTATCATTAGTACCTGGGACATCAATTACCATTATCAAGAAGCTTGGTAGCCACTCTGTCAGAGAACCAGGTCCTAAAGATGGACAGATGAAGCAGGCACACAAGCATTACATCATGTATTGCAAAAGAATTTTAAAATCCTGTTTTGGATACCGGTTGCCAACCTATATTGTCCAGATTAGTACCCATAAAAACACAACAGCAATTCAATTTCACGAACATGTATCCAGCCAAAAAAATAGAAATTCTTATAATTCTTCCATTAGAACGAAGCTCCAGAATTAATGTCAGTTGGTGAAACACAACATCCAAGGTAAACTAGATTGCAAGGGTGATTTGGAATACATTGGAATGGCTTACCAAAGGTATACATTAGCCTAGAGAATTGGCACAATCACGAAGCATATTTTTGAATAAAACACTCAAAAATGATTTTACCCCCATTCCAAAAGAGGTTGTGAAGGACAAAATACACAAAAGTGCAGCCATTTTACATTTATCAAAATCTAGAAATAGTTTGTGTCAAGCTGTAATTCTTGCTCTCCCCTTTATGAGCCTTCGTGCAATAACTCTTTGTCCACCACGAGTTGCCTTTCTGCAAAAGGAAAAAATGTTAATTTCTGTTACTCTGTTCTGAAAAACAAAATTTTGACACAGGCTAACAAGCTTATTCATTTATTGATACTTAAAGTTAAAACAAAGTCTCTTCACATCGTGCATCAACTACAGCACCCAAACATCTAATCTTAAAAAACAATATTTTTACTCAAGGAAAAATCAAAGATTGTAATACTCAAACCAGGAAAAATAATAATAATAATAATAATATTTGCTCCAGGAGGGTTTTTTTTCTTTTTTGTTTTTTTAAATAGCCTTAATTAAGACATAATTTAGTATCCCTCTTTGTATCTACTATAAGAAATAAATGTACAGATAAAAGTTAGTCGAAGATACTTGAAGATGAAATTCCACAGCCAAGCTCACTTACACTAGAGTAACAGTAATGAGCAACCTTCTAAGAAGAAGAAATAAATTGGGGCATGTATATTAAGAATCAGAAGTTAAAGACTAGGGGAGTGATGCTGATGTATGGAAGGTAAAATGTAAGACTCTGCTCACCACCTTTGCCAAGGTCATTGAGATATACATCACAGATGATCACACAGGTTAATGGGACAAGGTAAGCATTTCCTCTGATAACATCCCAAACAAAAGAAGTTGCATATTACTAAATTTTCACCAGTGCTACAAATTTCCGAGGTACAAATTTAACATCTTTTCAAATAAAATTTGGTAGACTTTTCTTAAACATATTTCCCTTGAAACATACTAGTAAATACAAAAGGAAATCTCTCTGAGACGGAACAAACCGATGAAACAAATGCAGCATGTGCAGCTTTACTGGGGAGGGAGTTAATGAAACTTGAAGATGAAGTTCCAAAGCTTAGCTAATTACACTATAGTAGTAAAAAGTGCAGGCTTGCATTGAGTAAGATAGATGGTCTCGCACATCATAATAAAAATCAGACCCCAACAAAAATTTAGCTAGCCTAATCATGAGAAAAAAGAAATTACTTTAGTTGGGACTGGTAAATGATATTTCAACATATCATTCAAACTCAATGATTATTCGTCTCAATGAATAGATCATGATATCCCTTGTCATCTATGATATAAGATATGTTGGGAGCAGAGATCCAACGATCCATCAAAAGAGAGCAAATTCTGTGATCAGACGCAATCTCTGAATCTAGGATATGCATCCAAATCAATAATGATGATCTGGATGTGTTTCCTAAAATCAGAAACACACCCAAAGGAGGTTCCCCAACCGAGAGCACTTCCTGCTGAGAAAAACAGATTTTCTAAGCAACCACAGAAGTTTCCAAAAAAATGAAACAAACAAAAGGGAGGTTGTAGGCCCCTTAAATAATTATTATGGAGGTCGTAGGCCCTTTATAAATTGTCTTAAAACTGAACATGTAAGGCTTTCACAGTCCATTATATAAGCACAAAGCTTTTGGGAAAACTCTTTTATAAAGAGTTCTTAAGAAGGTAAAGCTTGGACCTTTGAATATGGGGAGATGAAGAGTCACCTTCCATTAGAGCTGCTTCAAGCTTTCCCATTGGAATCTGCCTCATTTGCCTTTGTTCCCTTTGTGCTCTTGGTCCTCTTGGTGTCCCATTAAACTTACGTTTAATTTCATTCTTATGGTCAGGTCTAAATTGTGGCCCCTTTTGAGTTTGGTTGGGGTTGTGGTGTTCTTTGTTGTTTTTCTTGTGTAGCCTTTGTGTCTCATTTTGTGCGTTGACGGTTAAATCTTTGGGAGAACATAGTTAACATTAATGCTTAGAACTTTTGATTTCTGATACACATTTGTATGGAGGCAGAGAAGAGTGGCAAAGAGCCGACTCGTGCAGAAACTAGCACTGACAAGACAGATGTGGTGGACGATGGGAAGGGCATTAAAAGAAAGGAAACAGAGGACTCAAATAAAAATCATTCTAATCAAAGCCCTAATCAAAATAGTGATAAATCAAGCACAGCAAATAAGTTTTCAGTGAGGCACTGCATGTTGAGGAAGGGGCAAAGCATTCAAAGGGAGCTGCGCTCATTCACCATGGATTTGGCACAGCAAAGGAAAGGGAGCCCATGCAGGATTTAGAGCAATTCAGTAAGTCCTACGCTCTTTTAAAAACCTTTAATTTGTGCCCGGATGAGGCTATAAACATTGATTTGCATTTGAAAGAGGTTAGGTTGAAAAATGTAGGGAAATTCTTTGTTCTGCCATCTAGAGCATTTTTTTATAACTGGCCGAATATGGTTTGGAGGAAGAAAATGGGCATTCATGTTACTTTCTGTAGGATGATGCAGAAGGGGGTATTTCTGCTTTTATTCAAAAACTCTAATATGCAAAGACGTTCTATTAGCACACCCTTCTGGAATGTGGGGCAATAATTTTTTTAGGAAAATTCCATGGAACCCTAGTCTTGACTGTAAGGATATTGTGTTAAAAAACGTTCCTTAGATGGGTTGAAATCAGAGATTCCTCTGCAGCTATGGAAATTTTGACCCCGATCCCTTAAGCCTTTATGGGAGGTGTTGAAAGTTGAAGAAACTAGGGCTACCCTCACCCATATGAACGCGAGTGGCTTAATTTCCTTGAAACCCCTGGAATTCTTTCCTGAAACCCTAGTTTTCAACTTAAAAGAGGAAATCCTTTTCATCCCCTATAATGGGATCTCGGAAGGCCATGTTAAGAAGAATTGCCCCCTCCTACCCTCAAAAACGAAGTCTGTGATTGCATATGTGATTGATGGTAAAGGAATAAAAGATATTGAGAAGGATGAAGGGAATGACATACCTACTGTTGATATTGAAATGACAGAAAATTCTCAGTTTGAGGAGGAAATTATCCCTTCTAATAAAATTTGTGATAAGGACAATCCCATGTTGGGTGAAGAGGCACTAGGGGATGATGCAGCACCCAAGGCGACCATGTTAGGCGAGCATCCTATCCCTCCACTTGTTTCCCCTACCCCTTTTGTCCCTACCCCTTCCTCCCCTACCCTCCTCATTAAGGTAGATTATCCCTCTAGTGGACCTGTTGTACCCCTTCATATGGATCCTTGTGAGCCTCATGATGAGGATGAGGATAAAAACCCTGAGATGACCCCCCATCGTGGAGGGGAAAGAGTTTATGAGGAAAATATAGTTATCCTTGCTAAACCTATAGAGGTTTCCCAAATCTCAAAGACATGTTGCCCTGGCAGCTCAGAGGCTATACTCCCTAAAGAGAGGTCAGATCACCCTTTTGCTTGCTCCTCCTTGACCTTGTCTCCACAAGAGGTAGGAACAATATGAAAATCTACAACTCTAACTGATGAAGAATTGGTACTCCAAATTGAGTTGAAGGAAATAATCCCTCTAAGTCCAAGTTTGGAACTAAGAGACTAAAGACTGAGATCTCAAACAGCTTTAATGTTGGTAGTCCCCCTAGCACAGAGGAGGCCAAAAGAATGAAGGCTACCCCTCCACTGAGTGGGGATGACTCCAAAAAGAAGGGTAAGGATGATAAGATGCCATCTTGCTCCAATAAATTGTACCAGACTAAGGGGTATCCTAAACCCCCAACACAGGCAAAGTAAATGTTCTGGTTTTTATGATGGTCATCAGTTGGAATGTGAGAGGGTTGGAAACCCTTGATAGCAGACCAATTTTTAGATAGTTTAGACATACCAGGGATCACTTAGATTTTCTTCTTCAAGAAATGAAAGAAACTGGGCTAGCCCTCAAGTCTACAGTTTGTGTGGCCTAATGTTGTCCAATTCTCCACTAAGCACCCTGGAGGGAAGAACCTCTATTTTGCTTGATCACAAGTGGGCTGACTCAGTTATTGATTATGTGACCTCCCCTTGCCACAGAGCAGTCATGCTTATGTTGAAGCACGAGGAGCAACAGTTTAGGGTATGCTCAGTTTATGCTTTGAATGATTATAGACACAGATGTCCCTTGGTGATTGGTCGTGATTTTAACATGATTGAAGAAAGGGAGGACAAACAAGAAGGTGCCCCTATATTTTGGAAGGGAAATGAACTTTTATTTTGGTCAAAATTAAACAGAATGCATAAGTTGGCCGACCCTATGTTCAGAGAAAAAGCGAGCAATAAAGCGATTTCGAATACATGGTGTAATAACCAGCAAGGGAGGAAAAGAGTATACTCTAGACTTGATTGATTTTATCTCAATAAAAACTTCTTTAGCTTGCCACCTTATGAAGGTAGAAATCTGGTGAAAGCATTATTGTTCACTATCTCTAACCACCATCCTACAGAACTGTAGTTTACCCTGGGTACTCTAGTTGCTCAAAAGGAGGAAAGGAAAGGTCTATATAAGCTTAATGTAGCCCACCTTCAAGACGAGGAATGCTTGGAGGGTGTTAGAACCTCGTGGAATATAGCTAAGGGTCTCTTTGGCTCATCCTCCAGAATTGATACTTGGAACAAGGGCATGGAACTAAGCAAAATATGAGATCTTATAGGCAAGCCAATGCCAAAAGGAGGTAATTTGTTAGGGTAATTCAGGAACAACTCATCCGTACTGAGGAAAGCTTGCAAAATGACCCTAATAACTCCAAGCTACTAGAGGATATGGTTCAGATCAAACATAATCATGGAGTTCTACAACAATATAAAGCTAAAGGGGCTCAAATTAGATCAAGACTAACTTGGCTCATGCTGGATGATAAGGGACCAAATACTTTTTTAGGATCCTTAAAGCTCAACAAGATAGAGAAATAATTAGAGCTACTGATAATGGGGGAGTGATCACTGAAGACATTGGTGAAATTAAAATTGTCTTCTTCTCCTTTTACTCTAGAGTCTAAATTGTTTATTTCAGATGGTTCTAGCAATCAAATAGAGCAGAAGAGGAAACCATGCTCTATAATTATCCCCAATAGAATATTTTCAGAGGAGGATGCTGCCCTAGGCAGTGAGCTCTCACTGGATGAAATTAACTTTGCTATTGAGTCACTAAAAGATGACAAGGCACAAGGCATTGATAGGCTCCCAACAGAACCCTACAAGGCTAATAAGGATTGGATTGTTATTGCGAGCTTGGAGGTTTATAAGGAAGCTACACAGGCTGTCTCCCTAGGTAAAGGTATTAACCAAGGAGGCATTAAATTAATTTCTAAGAAAGGAGACTCCACTCAGGGTAAGAACTGGATGCCTATTACTCTGTTAAATGTTTCCTATAAAATCCTTTCTAAAGTTATTGCTAGAAGAATTGCCTCCTAAATGCCAAAAGTTATTTCAGTCACACAAACAGGATTTGTTGAAAGAATATATATCTTAGATAACCTCGTTACCAATTGGAAGGGTATGTACCGGGCAAAATCTACTAATCAAGATGTTTGTATGACCCTACTGAATTTTGGAAAATCTTATGATAAAATTGAGTGGTTGTTTATCGAGATGGTTCTAAAGGCTTTTGGTTTCCAGGATAGATTTTGCAAAATAGTAAATGTTATTTTCCTGGATGCCTCTATCATGGTTGAAGTTAGTGGGGAACTAATTGAGTCTCTTGAGCTTCAAAGATATGTTAAGAAAGGATGCCCCCTAGCCCTTGCACTATTTGTAATCGTTGTTGAAGCTTTACATTTCCTACTTAGGGATGCATCTATTGAACCCCCAGTTAAAGGTATTAGTCTCTCCAACAATGTTGAGCTTATTTATGTGTTATTTTCTGATGATACTATGTTTTTCCATCCTTGAAAAGGATAATTTCCAGCAAGTTTTAGACTGGATCTCTATTGTTTTGCCTTTGGCTCTAAAGTAGTGATACATAAATCAATAGTACTAGGATGGGATGCCTCTTCCCCTAGATGGCTTAGTAGTCTTGGATGGTCTTGGCAAGCCCCTACCAGGTTGGTTAGATACCCCTAGGGATTCCTTTTTCCTTCTCCCCCTCCAAAGAGATGTAGGAATGGTTCTTTAAAAATATTAACATGAGGGTCTCTAAGTGGTATGGGCATCTACTATCTCCTCTCCCAGCAGAATTCAGGTGTGCCAGAAAGTTCTTTCTTCATTCAGTATCTATATTTCTTCTTGTTGGAAGTTTAGAAATTATCAACTTGACAATTTGCACAAAATGGTAAGGGACTATCTATGGTCTAAATGGAAAGGTAACAAGAAAAGACATGCAGTTGCTTAGGAGGTATGTTGCAAACTAAAAGTATTTGGTGGGCTTGGCATTGAAATTTTGAAAACTCAAGGGATCTCTCTTGTTGTCAAATGGATTATTAGGGCTATAAGCGGTAATGAGCTGTGGAAGGTTTTAGTTAGATGTGATATATTAAGGGGATCCCCAAAAGGTAAACCTCAGTGTAAGACTGCATATTTTTTACTTATTGAGTTCTTCCTTAATTAGATTTGCAAGGTACCCCATCTTCCAATCTTTGTGGAAGTCATGGGAGATGGTGAAGCACCTAGTGCTAGCACAATCTCTATTTAGTGGGTTTGGCTCTAGGCGCCAGGGCTGCAAGTCTATCTGGTGGAATTTGAAACATAATAACATTCTCCTTGCTTTGACAAGAGATTGTTATGTCTTATTTTGGTTCTCTAAGGCGATTAAAATTTTTAATGATATTCACTCTTATGGTAGCTAGCTCTCTTGGGTAGAAATAAGAATAAAGTACAATATTCTATCCTCCCTTAGAACTTACACAAGGATGTCAAAGCGACTAAAAGCCCCTCTGCAGGGTTGATCATGGAAGATGAAGAGGTGTTATGGGATCCTATTAAATGGGTTGATCTGTTGAGAGAAATCACTACCAAGCAACTCTATGTTAAACTTTGATTCTCCCAAAAGATTACCTTAGCTTGAACAGTGATCCTTTGCATAAGTGGATGCATAAATTTGTTGTTGTGTGGTCATCGTGTTTAGAGCCCAAAAAGTCATGTTTTATGTGGTTATTGCTCCAACAAAAGCTTGATTTGGGGTTTGTTTTAACTAAGCCTGAAGTCAATAGGCCTTACTGTACTTTGTGTGGTGATATGAAGAGTATTGAGCATTTATTTTTCTTGTGTCTTTTTGCTCGTGTTGCCTGCAAAAAGTGCTTTATTTCTTTGTCCAAGTTGTTTTCACAAGAAATTACATGGATAAACATTGCATTTGTTAATATTTATATTGAAAAGAAAATTCATATGTTTTTTAAAAAGCTTTGGCTGGTCTTCTCTACTAAAACTTTGTGGTTCATTTGGAAACAAAGGAATCTAGAGGTGTTTCAACATAATAGCAAGGTACTTACGGACTTCACAAGTGTAAATATTTTTGTTACCTCAACTGGAGATGGAAAAGTTTTTGAGGACTGGAATGGTGAAATTACTTCAAAATTCCTTAATCACTCAAGGGGTTTATGTATATACCTGATATTTTTCATCTTTATCACTTTACTAATGGTTTCTCTTGTAGGGGTTTTTTAACACATTAATTTCCCTGAGTGCACACTTTAAATCATGAACTGTAATGGGGGAGGACCAGATCATGGTACTTTGTGCAATTATTTTTCATAATATTATGTCATACCTTCATTACTGTTGGTCTGATGTCCTCTGAGTCTCTTTCTATCTTAGCTCTCCATCTACTTTTCATACAACATTATTAGCCATCCTATATTCTTACTATATCAGTAAGGATGATACAATATATTTCATATTTGTCCCTCCCTATATTGTATCAACTTATCTGATAAAGTTTTGATTTTGTATTCTATCATTTTACTATATCGGCATGACTAATACATTATTGTGTCAGTCGACATCTTTCCAATTGTATCGATCTAGTTGACACCATTAGCTTAGAGTTCAAGGTTAATTTAGGGTATTGGAGTTGTATGTGGTCATTCATTCCTAAACCATATAACACACTCATATAATATGTTTACACTTTTATTTATGATCTTAAGTAATAAAAGCAAGAGTTATAGGTTAGTCTTATCTTGGAGGTATATTTTTGTTTATGGCCTTTGAAGTTCAATAGGAAGAGTCATGCCAAGGAGGTGTCTTAATCTTTGGAGTCCCCAACTAGGGATATATAAATCTTCTTCTTGCCAGTTGAGGTCTTCATCCTACAACATCTCTTGCAAAGTGCCACTTGAGCCAAAGAGAAGATTGATACGCCAACAACTCACCCCAAAGGTAAGTATCTCTATCCCTATTCTCTTTCATTTATTTCCCTAGTAGATAAATTTGCTTTGTTTATTGTTATAGTATATGCATGTTTGTGTGTCCTTGCGTATGCTCCTCCTTATACCAAATAAGTTGGTATAGTTATAGGGTTGTTTAGGCTTGCCATTATCACTTTAAGTTGCATAAATTGTCCATTGGTTGACCATTGTTCCACTTTCTCACTAGTGTAGTATGTTATAGCTATCTTGGATCTAGGTTACCCTTGTTCGTTAGTTCCCTGCATACAGTATCATTATTATATTCTTGATACACCCCTTAATTACCAGTTTTATATCATTGATTTACTTTGGGCTCTAGTTAGAGCCATACCTCATAACTTAGGCATAGGCTTTGGAATCCTTTACCTTTGACATAGAGTGTGGATTGCCCTCTGCTAGATCTACGACTACCCTGAGTACTGTCGATGTACCGTCCAAATATACGCAGGCTATATTGTTATGACCTTTGTTTGTATCATAGTCTATAGAGAGAGGATTTTTATTGATCATCTTGTCTACGTTTTGGTGAACCTAAAATAAATTTTATCCACCGCTAGTTTGATTGTCTTCACGCTTCCATATCTTGCTTCTTAGAGCTTTCAATTTGACAAGCGTCTCTTGTCAAAAAAATTCATCATTTTTCAATGATGTATCCTCTTAGGATCTTTCTAGCAAGCCTCAATCCATTTCACTATTGCATAGGTCACTCCCTTCTACCTTTCATGACCACGACAATATTCCTCATGGTGCAATTATTCTACTCCATTTCCCATGGCTAAAAACCCCCACGACAATATTCCCACTTATGACAATCCCTGTGAGGATCCCAATGATGACACCTATAGTGGAAATGAAGATCTCCAATATGGTCTTCCCATTTATGACGATCCTTATGAGGATCCCTTTAGCATGATTGAGGATCCCCTTTCTTTCACTTCTCACATGGTCAAAAATCAATATAACGACATTCCCGTGCATGATGGTGATTCTTATGACAGAGATGAAGACCCTAACATGATAGGAAATATTTCAATTGATGACACTTCTAGCATTGACAACACTTCTAGCATTGACGAAAATCCCCGTGATGATTTTCCCATTTCTCACATGATTTGTAGTGATCTTCCCACCTATGATCTTGATGATCCTTATACTTGGGTTGAAGAAAAAGATCCTCCTATTGATGATTATTACAACATGGATGAAAATACCTCTTATAATTTTCCCATTTCTACCAACCCTCATTGCAACTCAAGCAATGATGAGCATGATTTCATTGATTCACACCCACCCTCTCCTCCTGCCTTTGGAAGGTTTTAAGTGGATGAATCATCAAACTTTAGTTCACATTCAAGCTTATCCTATACAACCAACTTTTGTCAACCCCTCAACTCATGAAGAGCACCTAGTTCAAATGCCTATTCCACAATACATTATAGGTCATGTTGATTCTTATCCTACAGCTTATAGGTCTACTCAGACTTATCTTATAGGTTCAGTTTCAGTTTCAAACTCTTCCAAATCATCTAAATCTGCAAAATCACTTTCTTAATTAAGTCTTAATGCCTCTATCTACCAATCAAAATACTTTTGTCATCTCAAGTTGTATCAGTCTAGTCGATACCGTCATATTCAACTCCGAATTTCCCCACTGTATTGATCTGGGCAATATAATTCAATCACAACCTAACTGTATTAATCATCATCCCCCTATTTTAGACAAGTGTATCAACCCGACCGATGTAATCAAAAGTAGTTCACACCTACCTAATTGTATTGGCCAACCCAATACAGTTCAGCCCAGTTCTATCCAAGCATAATGTATCGCCCAGGCTGATACCGCAAGACACAATTTACATTCACCTCTCAAAGATTCCAAAATTGTCCTACATGCCACATTCTTTGCTTTAACACAAATTTACATAGAAGTTGACATCATTACTAGCCCTGTAGATCTCAAAGTTAACTCCAATCCACCTACATCCCACAAGTTGGAGCATCTTACGATGCCTCTCCTTTTCTTATCACACATGATGAGGCATTTGGCAATGTTCATCTTATTTTTTATTGCACATGTTGGGGCTTCTTGCAATGCCCACCCTTTTCTTATTGCAACCTTTGGGGCATCTTACTATGCCCATCCTTACCTTCATGCATGTTTTGGGGGCATCTTACGATGCCTATCCTCATTCTCTTGCCTTCTTGATATCTCATCCTTATGATGAGATAACAATCAAGAACCTTTCATGCCATACAAACAAACAAATTTAGCTTCAAGATGTTAGGGCAGATAATATATTTGACGGAATGACAATGAGCCATATTTGGTGCAGGCCAAAATTGTCTTTCACGATTCAAGTTGAAATGAGCAAACCAATACAAATAAATAAGCCAAGATATAGCTGTTCACTTCACATTCAAGATGTCCATTCATAATCCTATGGGACTCTTGAGTTATTCAATACAAGACAAAAGCATTCCTACAACTACTCCTAGGAATAAGCAAATATTGTGTATAGTAATATTACATCCCCCTTAATCCACTGTGGGTTGTTGTGAGCCCAAGCATTCCTCTGAACTTTTCAAACTTTTCTTATCCAAGCACTTTTGTCAAAATGCTTGTTGGTTGCTCTATTGTAAGGCAATGTTGCAACTTGACACTGCCATCTTTCACATGTGCCAAATCAAATAAAATTTGATATTGATATGCTTGGTTCAGTCGTGAAAGACTGGATTCTTTGTCATTTAAATTGCAGAAGTGTTGTCAACCATGAGAAGTGTTGACAAAACATGTTCCTGCAAATCTGAAAGAACCCTTCTGAACCACAAAATCTCTCTAGTTGCCTCTGAAGCGGCCATATACCCTGTTTCTACTGAAAAAACTATTGGCACTGATTGCTTATTGGATTTCCAACTAACAACTATTGTTCTCAAATTCATCAGAAAACCCGTAGTGGATTTCCCATCTTCATAATCACCAGCATAGTCAGAATCTAAATATCCAATCAGTTGGAAGTCCCCTGTCCTAGAGTATTTGAGCCTGACATTTTGTGTTCTTTTGAGATATCTAAGGACTCTTTTTGTTGCTACCCAATGATTGTCTCTGGTTTGTTGCATGAATCTTGAAAGAACAACAACAAAAGATATATCCAGTCTTGTTGTGGTCACATATATCAGATTGCCAATGAGTTGTTTGTATTTAGTGGCATCAACCAAATTTGTTGTATCTTTTGATGTCAATTTTAGATTATGTTCCATGGACATGCTAAGAGGATTACAATCTTTCATTCTGGACTTGCTCACAATGTCACTGATGTACGTCTGCTTTGTGATGAAGATGTACTTTGGTTTTTGAATTAGTTCAATACCCAAATAGTAATGAAAATAACCCAAATCAACCAATGACAAGCTTTTTATCAACTCTGATTTTGAACTTTGCAGTGTCCAATTCATTATTCCCTGTGATAAGCAAATCATCAACATACACTACCACACATATAATTGTTTTGTCAATTGTTTTGATGAAAAGAGTTGCATCTTCAAATTTAAAACATTTGAAGTTCATGTTCATGAGGTGCTCAGCTATTTTATCATACCATGTTCGAGGGGGTGCTCAGCAATTTTATCATACCCTGTTTGAGGGGCTTGTTTCAAACCATACAGTGATTTTTCAAGTTTGTACACCTTGGCTCTTGGTCGTTTACTACAAAACTTAAGGGTTGTGTCATGTACATTATTTCCATGAGGTCACCATTCAAAATGCAGTTTTGATGAACTTTCTATCCATTGTGAGCTACCAGAGCCGACATGGTTTAAATGGTAGTTCATTTTGTTGTAGGTGCAAAGGTTTCATTGCAATCAATTCCTTCCTTTTGGCCATATCCCTTTGCGACAAGCCTAGATTTATGCTTGTCAAGTGAGATGTTGGCTTTGTATTTGTTGCAGTAGACACACTTGCAGCCAATTGGTTTGCAGTCATATGATCAACCAATTTCCACGTCCCATTTTTTACCAATGCACTATACTCATCTTTCATTGCTTTTCTCCAAGGTTCAAGCTTCTCAGCTTGTTTGAAAGATGTTGGTTCTAAATCAAATGCAACATTGAGTTCTTCTTTTGGAGAATCATTCAAGGTGAGCTTTTCAATCTTATCTTGAATTTCTTCAAGGAACTTATCTGATTGTGATGTGGTTGCATGTGCACTTCTAGTGCCTGTTTTCCCAACTTCATTGGGTCTGACATCGCTCAATGTTTGGGTGGCCCACTTAAACATCTTTTTTTGTGGTTTAGGTGCTTCAATTTCATCCTCTGAAGTTCCTTCACTTTGTGTCCTCTATTCTTGCAGCCCCTATTCATTTTCTAATGAAGTTGCACTTTCTCCTTCAAGAGGAGTTTAATTCTCACATATAGGAGACAATAAAGAATCAATTGATTCCCAATTTATGTCCCCCACTCACTGTTTGGAACGTCCAAATCACTCTCCTTGTAGACATCAAACTTTGCATATTTATCAAGTCGACTCAATTGTCGATCAATGTTGGCTTTGTCCTTCGCAATTTCACAAAAGACAACTTCTTTAGCGACAAGAAACTTCTTTTTTTCATCATATAGCATGTATGCCTTGGAGGATTCAAAATATTCTAAATGGATTCATTTGTGACCCCTGTGGTCCAACTTATTCCTCCTCTTTTGGAACCAATGCGTAACAAGTGGATTCGAAAATCCGAAGATGTCACAATGAAAGAAGATGACCACATATCTCATACGGAGTCTTGAATTGAAGGGTTGTTGATGATGATCTGTTGTGGAAGTATAATGTCGTTTCAATTGCTTTGGCCCAAAAGTGCAGATTGACCCCTTTGAAATACAAAATAGTACGAACCATACTCATCACGGTCCCATTCATCCTCTCTACGACTCCATTTTGTGGTCAAGTGTGAAGGAATGTGAGATGATGTTTGATCCCATTTTGCTCAAGATAGGATTCAAACTTCTTTGAAATGTATTCCCTACCATTATCAATCTTGGGTGTTTCAATGTGGGTTTGAGCTCAATCATCATTCGGAACTTTTTGAATGTCTCGAATTACTTCAATTTTTTGTTTGAGAAAGTATATCCAAGTTTGTAGTGATCAATGAACACGAAGTACTTATGACCACCAGCTGAGAGAATTGGAAGAGAACACAAGTCTAAGTGAACCAATTACAACTTTCTGTCAGCTTTCCATTGACTTTGGAAACAGTTGTCTTGCATGTTTGGCCAAAATGCAGGATTCACAGTTTTCATCAAATTTTGCGAGCAAGATAGGCAAACCAGCAACACCATTCTTTTGCAACACACAAATGTTGCTATAGTGAATATGCCCAAATCTAGCATGTCACATGTTTGGAGACATTCCATCTTCAATAAGATGAGCATAATTCCTTGAAACTGAAGGCTCACCCGAGTTTGTGCAATTTTCCTTCACATCCAATCAAGACGACTGCATTGTCATATTTTCTTCTAATAGTGACGTCATCATTGTCCAACAAGATGGAATGGCCTTGTTTTTGAATGAACACTAAAGACAAGTTTTGTTTCAATTGAACAAGGTACAAAACATTTTGGAGTTTTAAATTTGGAAGCCCTAGACACTTGAGTCGGATTGTACCTCTTCCCTATGGTTGCAGACTTGATCTATCTACGAGGAATACTGAACCAAAACTTTATTCATAAAACTCCTCAACAAAGTATTTTCGTAAAATCATATGTAGGGTGGCACCAATATCAAGAACGCAAACATCAAACCATGACAAACTAAGACATTGTTTGCTTCATCATCTAAGCTAGAAAGTACACATTCACTAGTGAATTGAGCAAAGTTTGACTCTTTTGTTTGTTTCTTTGACCTTTCCTCTTTCCTCTTAGGGTATGATTCAATTTTCTCCCATGGAAACCAGCATTTATGAGTTTCATGGCTTTCTTTTATGTCACATCGTTCGCAGTAGAGGTGTTACTTGTCATTTTGTTTTTTATTTTTTGACCACCTTGATTGTCATTTTTGCCACCTTTTCTCTTGTTTTCTTCTTGTATTTATTACTGCCTCCAGTTTTGGAAGACGTGACATTAAATATTTTGGAAGAATTGCCCTTGACATAGCACACTTTTTCCTACGGACTTGGTTTTCCTTCCAAAGGTATTTTCTCTTTCCGCCATCTTTTCAACCAATTGATCAAATGTGAGTCTTCAATTAATTGCTTGCTTGTAGAGACTCCAAGTAGGTTGAATAGTTGAAAAGAATGGCTTTTATGAATGCGGTCATATAAATGTCGATTTTGACACCCGTGGCATCCACATCATGCTTGATGGCATATATTTCTGAAGCCAATCTCATCGCATCACCATCTTTCTACTCAATTCAACAACTGAATGAATTATAACTATGAGTGAGAATCATATAGTTCTTTCAATTTGTGAAATGTTTCCCATGAAATATCGCACCCCTAAATATGACGAAACACATCTCCGTTGACTGAGGCCCTCATCAAGGCCAATGCTTTCTTTTTTTTTGCCGACATGTTTGAATATCTTTTGCATTCTATGTTGACTCAATTTGTTGTATATTTTCGTCGTAAATATCGAACCATAGATCATTGAAGATAAGTGTGGTCTCCACTTGCCAAGACCATTCTAACCAAGACCATTCTAACCAACTATTTTTGTTGGTCAATGTTGTGTCAATGATTGATTTGATTAAATGCAAAGCTTGAGTTTTGATTTTTGAGTTTGTGAAACCCCCAAATTGGTTCCTTATCACTCCAAATGGTCTCATTTTCTATATACCATCAAACTGATATACCAAACCTCTCTATATACCCGCCCTTCCTATATACCCGTCAGTACGTGGAAAAAGTTTGTTATTTTTTTATACTCCACAATTCGTAAAAGAAGCATTAGGATACATGAGAGCAGAGTGGTACATGGTACCTAGGTGGCACGTGAAAAGGATTTGCCCTATCATTAGCATTGGCTTAACAATAAAACCTCGTACTTGACAATATACTTGGTTTTTCTTAATTTTTGGATTTACGTCTTTCGATAGAAATGAATGGGTAAAAAATAGCTCTCCTTATTTCTCCTTTATTTGCAAAATTTGGTTGTTTTTTACCAAATTTGCATAAAATAGCTTGCATAATTTTTTAAATTTTACTATTTAGAAATGAAAAATTTGCTTTACAATTTCACTTTATTTGCTTAGAAAAGTCAATAATGAATTGAAAATTTGATATTGTTTGTTTCTTCATTCAAATATTATGCTCTTTTGAGAAATAAAATAATGAATTTTTACTTATCTCTCTATTAGTGCCAAGTGGAAGTTGAAGTTTGTATGAGCACTAATCAAGCAAAGGATGCCTTTGTCGAAAATACCAATATATACCAAACTCCTACGCAACCAAAGCCAGGCCATGCTCCACGTAGCAATGTCAGGGGATAGAAATTTTCAGTGAAATTCATACGCAGTTCATGAATTAATACGCAGTCAGAAAAATGAGTTTTGCTTAAGACGTCTTCAAAAAAATAACTCTATGCAGGCAAATTAGAACGCAGCAGCAAAAGTTGTTGACAAAATGCAGCCATGCAGTCCTTAGGCTGGAACTCCAGGACTATCACACTGTCAGTATAGCTTAAATGTCTTATTTCCACTAATACGCTTGATACAAAATTATGAACATCTGCCTCGACAGTTGTAACACCTTTCCTTACTCAGATACAAACAGCAGATTGAATAAATGCGCAATTCATGGAGCAGGAGGACTAAATGATGAAAGGATGTGTTAGTTGAGGACAAAGGATAAGAATGAAGAATAATGAATGACCAATAAAAATAATCTTGCTCTGATACCACTGTCAAGTTGGATAATATATTTAACAGAATGACAATGAGCAATATTTGGTGCAAGCCAAAATTGTCTTCACGATTCAAGTTGAAATGAGCATAGCAATACAAATAAATATGCCAAGATGTGGCTGTTCATTTCACATTCAAGATGTCCATTCATATTCCTACAAGACTCTTGAGTTATTCACAACAAGACAAAAGCATTCCTACAACTACTACTAGGAATAAGCAAATATTATGTACGATAATATTACACAAGAAACCTTCCGAAACAAATTCGCTTGCATTTCACATGTTCTGCTTTGATGTTAAAATTTCCCTAGCATATATGTTGCTATTTTGTTTCATGATTCGTTACTTTTTCCACTCTTTTCTTAGCATAGTTTTTACATTTTTGTGATCATTTTACAATCGGCCTTATTTTCTCTTTTGGATCTTTGGTAGCACCTTTAGGGTCTTCATATTCCATCGCCTTCCTTGTGAGACACCTTGGCATTTTATAGCTTTACCTTCTTAAATTCAACCTTAATTTCCCTTGTGGATCTTTGTAAGTACCTTCGGATTTTCTATTTCAACATTTATTTTCACCTTACACTCAGCTTTAGTTTCCCTCACGGATCTTTGGTAGTACCTTCAGCGTTTTCATACTCCATCACCTTCATTGTGGGACACCTTAGTATTTTTTTATGTTTTATTTTACTTACAGCCGGCCTCAATTTCCCTTGCAAATCTTCGGTAGCACCTTCAATTTTGATACTCCATTGCCTTCCTTGAGGGATGCCTCGGTATTTTACTTTCATATATGTTTATTTTCAGCCATCGTTTCCTTTATGGTTCTTTGGTATCTTTTTGCACTCTTCCTCTTTTGGGTGATTCCTCCTATCAATGCTTGTGCTAGACCCTTCTTTAAGGACATGATTACCATCTTTCATAACGTTTCTCTTCTTAAAGTTTCTGTTTCTATGATTTCACTTACATTTTCATGAGCTTCCAAATCCCTCTTTTTGCCTAGTTATTTATGAAGCAAAACTCTCCCTTCTTGTGGTCAGTACTAACATATCTTCATTGTTTCACTCTTTTGCATGGACGGATCTTCCATGATCCCCATATTTCCCTTCCCTTTCACTCGAGGCACACTGGGGTTGATTTCGAGATTGCACTCTTTCCTATAGTGAAAATCTAGGAGTCTTTAGACGTCATGGTCTTTAGGTTCTCTCTAGCGGCTAGGTGTAGGCTTTCTTGTGTCAGTCATCTTTAGCACCCCCTATTCTAGTCGAAGCTTAAACGCCACAATTGGCCTCAAGATAGAGCCGAGGTCAATTGGGATGTAGTAAGCCAGTAGATTAGGGTAAGAGGTCTCATTATTTATCCATATTACATTTTAATGCCAACTAATTTTTCACACAAGTACCCAATCTTCACAATAGACCATCTCTGTAAAATATCCTGAGGAGCAAAGAACACGATGTGGGAAGGTAGGATCCCTTTTATTTTTCATCCATTTAACCTTCAAGGAATAATATTTATACTTGTTAGCCCAAACTTATGCTTGCCAGGTGAGGTTTTGTAAGTCCTTGAAGTCAAAAGTTTTTAGCTTTGCCCACTTGATTAGAGTGTCATGTTTCCGCTAAGGATTTCTACATCGCCCTTATGGCACCTTGTTTCATTATATCTCCATTTTCTCTTTCCCAATATCCTTTTGACAAATATTGTTGTTAGTTGATCATGTCCCTCTTCTTTATATTCCTATTTTCTTTTTGCTTCAAAATTGACTCTTAGCTTTCACCTTTCATTTTATGATGCCTCTTAGCTTTGTAGTTTGTGAGTTGTATTGTAAGACCTTGGAGAATACAACCAGGCCTTCCTCACAAATGCCCATCACCCTTCATATCCGCACCATCTACGTAATCACAGTTATGCTTCTAGATGGTCGTGTTTTCTTACATTTTGGTTTAGCACAAGCATTGAATACAAGTTTGTAATGTCCCCTTTACGGCTGAATTAGAAAGATTTGGGTTTTCCAACAAACCCTAGAAATAACACCACAAACCCTAACACAGCTTGTGCAAATTCAGAATTTTAAAATCTCAAACCCTAACCATAAATTACTGTATTCTACAAATGAACATCTAGAACACAAATATAAATATTTTCAAACAAATATTCATCAAAATTAGAGAATTATTACAACCCACAATAGAACCCTCAAATCTGATTTTCTTAATCCCTTCAATAGCTGAAAAACATGATAAAAATACCAGCAATGTATTGGTGATTCCAAACAAAAGTGATGGCTTGAATAAGCCTTGCAAAATATAATATCAAACCCCAAAGTGGGGTGTTGCCTTCATAGATGTTGTTGGCTGCCTTCAAACAAGTTGTTGCTCCCTTATTGGGCTTCCAAACCCCTCACAAACCAAGTGTTGCCCTTCTAGGGCATCTCAAAATCCTTCTCTAACTTCTATATTGTTGTGGCCAACCTCATGATGACCTTATAAGTTGTATTTGTACCTGAAAATGATGTTAGAATACCTCAGACTGACCCAATATGCTCCTTGCAACCTCTGAATTGAATCTGCCCTAACTGGATGTTGAAGGGTTTCGTCCTCAACGTCAGTTCCAATGAAGGGTTTTGTCTCCAAAGGATGTAAACCAAGCGTTTTCATGCTTAAACTCATGAAATTAATTCACCAACGTAACATAATCCTCCAAAATGAACCTTCATCCTCCTTTTCTAACCTTTTCCACAAAAGGCTCTCTCCCAAAGTGGGGCGCTCCATTTGGAGGGAAATTTTGAATATTTTAAAGCAACATCCTTATAATTTCCCTTAAGGGCTAACTTGCCCATGACCCTTAAAGGTCCCCTCTTTAAATCAAAAATAGAAAAGGGGTGGCTGACATAAAGTCCCTTAGACATTATTATTTTAAGTATTCAGGGACACTTTTTATTGTAAATAATAATATTATTCTAATATCGAAAAGGGGACATTACAAAGTTTCACTCATTAGAGTTTTATTTTGTTACACGTTTTGTTTGATTTAAGTTTTCACTTATCTTACATTGGGATGTTTTTACAATCTTTCAATCCCTTTCTTTGATTTAATTTTTCACTTATCTTACATTAGATGTTGTTACATTCATATTACATTATTTTGATCCCCTTTGTTTGACTTGAGTTTTCACGTCTTACATTGGATGGCTTTACAATCATTTCCTACACATCTTTAATTTGTCAATTTTTCTATCTACTTAAAATGTCATTTTGTAACACTTAGTTTTTATTCTTTTTGACCATGTATATGCTCACATTTGCTAGAAAATGATGAAACATACATCATCACATTTTGGTGACCTAGCTTTGAAAATTTTCAAAACATTTCTAATTTTGTCCTCTACATTTTCTATTTGCTCATATCTTAGATTCCATAGGTCTCTATGACAAACAAAAAGAAGCCCTAGGATCCTAGTGAAGTAAAGAATTGTGGCACTAACGGAAAATTTCTATATAAATTTGACTTTTTCTCTCAGTTTTTAGGTCTGCTTGTCGAGCTTTCAAATTGGCACCTTCCATTAGCTACAGTATATGCAAAGTCATCTCTAGAATTGGCAAGACAAGTGAAGGTATGTAATTATCTTTATTTATTTATTTTCACCTTACTTTCAGTGTTTTCCACACTTATTTTTAGTTGTGCTCTCTTGTGTTGCTATGCATCTATCCCAAAGCACCATCCCACATTACACTATTGTGACATGTGATGAGCTTTGGGTGGGGCATATGTATACCCTTGCTATTTTTCATCCTTATCACTTTATTGATGGGTTCTCTTGCAGGGGCTTGTCAATGCATTAATCTCTCTGAGTGCACATCCTAAGGAGGGCACCGAGAATGGAGTGGGATTGGCTCGTGGTACTTTGCGAGAGATGTTTGCATCCTATTTTGTCATACCTTCACTATTAACCCCACTTCCTCTGTCTCTTTCCGTTTTACCTCTTTGTCTAGTTTCTGTCTAGATTTGCTAGCCACACTATATTCCTATTGTATTGGCCAGGCCGATACAATTTGTTTCACACGTCTTTCCCTGTATTGTATCGGCCTGGGCGATACAAGTCTTGTCTCTGTCAGTTGTACTATATCAGCCCAGCCCATTCAATTATGTGTCAACACCTAAGCAATACGATTCTATGTCAGTAGACATCCTTTCCGACTATATTAGCCTCGCTAATACCGTTTGGTTTAGAGTTCAGGGTTAATTCTAAGTTTGGAGCCATATATATATAGGTCATTATCATTCCAAACATATCACAACACTAAACTACTTCGTTTGCACTCGCATTTCTGCTCTTAAGCCGGAAAAGGAGTTAGAGATTAAAGTCTTAATCTTAAAGGTCTTGTCTTGCTTAAAGGTCTTTGAAGCTCAAGAAGAAGACCTATTTGTATTGCCCTGACTAATACCGTTGACTTAGAGTTCAAGGTTAATTATGGGTTTAGACCCATATAGATAGGGGCCATATTATCATTCCAAACGTATCGCAACACTAAACTACTTTGTTTGTGCTCGCATTTCTACTCTTAAGTAGTAAAAGGACTTAAAGGTTAAACTCTTAATCTTGGAGATCATCTTCCTTAAAGGTCTTTGAAGCTCGAGAAGAAGACCTATATGTATGCATTTATGATAGTTGGAAGCAGTATGGCAATCATAAAGCTCCTTGCAAACACTACATTATGGCTTGATTGAATGGTTGGGGAAATTGTTGTGAAGGTTAAGGGGTTGTACCCTTCACCAAACCCTCCAGGCCAACCCGAGCAACTATAGGTAAGCCCTCTCCCTTCCTCCTATGGTGGTTGTGGTGCCCTGCCTAGGCACCAAGCCAGGTTTATGGGGAGGGGGTTCTTAGCTACATGTGTGGCTATAGCTATATATAGTCGGCTCGAGTTGGCACACACCCTCCCCTACTTACTTATAAGCCATATATAGATGGCAACAAGACCATGTGCAAGTAAATAGATACAATTCTAGCTGATAAGACAGTCTAAAGGCAATTATCAAGACCAATTCCCTTGCCCCCCCTCAATTTGATGATGGTGTTGAAATTCAGAAAGCATGCAAGATTCCAAGAGTTGTTCATTGGGCAAGGCAGATGGCAAAGAGGTCGGATGGAGGGTATGGTTCAAGATTGGCTACTCAACACTACTAGAGCTGCCTCCCAATGACTTTAGCAGGTAGGAATAGGTCTAAAGTCGATGTGGGCCCAAGTTCTTATAAAAAATCACCTCATGGACAAGATAGAGAATTTTGTTAGTATGAAGTGGGATGGAGGGTGTGGTTCAAGATTGGCTACTCAACACTATTAGAACTGCCTCCCAATGACTTTAGCAGGTAGGACTAGGTCTGAAGTCGATGTGGGCCCAAGTTCTTATAAAAAGTCACCTCATGGATGAGATAGAGACTTTTATTAGTAGGAGTCCCTCTCATGTGTTTATGGCTAAACCTTGATAATTTATTTTCCATCCATAATTGAGATGTTGGGCTATTTGATTGAAGAAACTGAATTTGGTTGCCTATGGGCAGTCTTGTCATCTTTGGTTGCTTGTGGATGATATTTGATGGATTTGGTAGTATGTTGATGCTGTGGGCCACTTATATTTATGATTTTCTTGCGATATATTCTGAAATGTTTTGACATCTTCAGTTGCATTGAAGATGGCATGATTATTTGATATGAAGCTGTGATATTCGATGCTTAGAATTGCATGATTCGTCTTTGCATTATTTTGATAACAATGATGGGCTACACTATGTTCTATTGAGATTTTATGTAAGATATGAATGTTATTGATATTGATATGGAGTTTTCATCCTTATGTGGATAGCCTGAATTTCTAATCTGCTATCTTCGGTCATTTTGGATGACATATGAAATTATATTGATGAGCTGGTATTTGAAACACCGTCATCAAGCTTGATGGTGATGTAAAGTGGAGGTAGTTGCTCAAGCCAAGGTTTCGTAACATACATGAAAAATTCAATATTTCAAAAACTTTTCTTTTCCAAGAATCTCTCTTATCAGATTAAAACACAAATCTTTACTCTTCTCGATAACCATGTAACTCACTTCTATACAAGGGTTAACAAATTAAAAAAATTATGGTGTGTTGGTCTAAGATATTTCTAGTGAAGGTTATTCTTAATTCCAATGAATGATTCGAACATACCTGACACTAACAAGGTCTCTAAGGTGAAAGATTCGATAAGGCGCCCCCACCCTTGCAAACCTCCCCTTATTCAACTAATCCATCGTTAGCTTAATCACAACTCTTGTTATGGACTACCACCAAATTCTATTAATGGTTTAGGCCAAGGCAAAATGTTATTCTATTATAATATGCATTCCATCAATGCTACCTTTCACACAAAATTAATTTAGTGGTAATACAAGCATTTTCAAGAGTATAACACCATAACATAAGCCAAACTTCTCTATAATTCAATACGCATGGAAGACAAGGTGCCCCATATGTGTGACTCAACAACATTAGAATTTCCTTATCATCTGACTAGTGGTCAATGTCTTATTAATATTAATAGTTGTTATGTATTGTTGGGTTTATGAGGAAAAGCTATTGCATGTATACCTTTCGCCACTGGTTGTGTGTACCATGTTAAGATGTCAGACTGTAAACTCATTATGCGGCTTTGGACCAACACTTCTTAGGACAAATATTCATAAAAAATAATTTACAAAATCTAAAGGTCTACTTATTTGAGTCAACCATCCCAAAGAAGATATTCAGCATATTCCTTGTATTTCAAATTAGCTAATACACCATAAGTTAAGTTTCTCATATTATAAGCTAGACATTTTCATTTTCTAACTAAATTATCTCTTCCTAAAACCAAGCCTCATTTGCATGCGCTACCTACATAACTAGAACCCAGGCCCATATGCTTGCGCTGCCTACATATCCGCTCTGCAGAATCTAGGTCTGATGCAGTTCTTAAATACAATAATGTTTCGGCATGACTCATAACTATTATTTACCTTAAGGTGTGCCAAGGAGTCTATTGGATTCCCCATATAAACTTCCCTTTTATCACTGTTACATTCCTTGATATCCTCTGGGATCACTACGCTATTGCCTTCTGCAATCATAATCCAAATTTCCCCTTACATTGAAACACTAATTTCCCTAACTAGTTTCTATTTTCCGTTAGTGACAATTACTCATTGTTCATAAAAGTATTGCTAATATGTACGTTTGTATTTTGATATTATTTTCCTTCAATTGGCATTGTATTGTTCTGATAGACCATCCGCTTATCAATTTTCCCCACACAAAAATTTCTACTAATAACCTTAGCCCTTAACGAAGTGTTGCTCAAGCAAATTGCTGTCTCCAAATCAGCAAGAAGCCATTTGCCATAATATAGCTTCTACTCTTTATATATCAATTGGTATTCAGTTATTTACTCTCTAAAATTAGCATCACTCATCGTTTATCACTAGAGGTTAATTGTTTTCAAAGAAAATCAGCAAACATAAAATTGCCCTTATTTGGTATTTTGATTAATTGCTCTTGCTCGAAATAGAGATTGCTTCTAAAATATCATTCGCCCTTCTCTAGTACTTTCCCTATAACAGCAATTTCCCTTTTCTATACATCATGCTCTATGATGAAGAAAGATGCATTTTGAATCTGCCCAAAAACACATTAAAAGAAAATATATCCATAAGTTAGATGAGGCACATCTACAGAGAGATAAATATGTTGATTATACACAATTCATAAATGAGACATTCACGCAATCAAATACAACAGTGCTAAGTTTGTCTGTGGCAAACATAAAATCCTCCTCATTGATATGGAAGTGGATTTGCTTACCCTCTTAAAGGGAGTCCCTGGGAATGCACGTCTGCAATAGTTGAAGATATGTAGAAGAGTTTACAAGGGTGGTTGTGTGTAGTAAGCAGAATGTGTAGTGCCTCCTTCAACTGACCCTCTCGACATATTGTTGTAAGATTGATATTGAGATTGGCGATGGATGGCATTGGCATTGGCATTGTATGATTATAATTGAAGCATTGGAAATGTGCATCTTTATTCAATATACTTGTATGGTTGTACTGCAATGTCATTGAAACCATGAACTGTTCTAGCTTTTAAAAGGTAATTATGAACAGAAAACCATCATAATAAAAATTTAACCCCAGGGCAGTCAACCACAATAGTGTCAGATCATTTGCCATCAACCACATTTGGAGCTTTGGACCACAGTATCGACATCCATAAAACAATAATTGAAATCCGAGATTTCTCAATTGTTGTAGTTGTGAATGCCCTGCTAGAAATGTGCAGAAGAGCAACAATATGATGTGTTTGATTAAAGTAGCAGCAAGAAATCTTCGGAGGGAGAGATTGTATAATTATATTTCATTACAAGGTCTATTAATTTAGAGAATGTTAAAATATGAATGTCTGCTTGTTGTGCGATTTGTGTGCAGTGGTAGCAAAAGAAAGATGAGGAAGAAAACCACGTAAAGCGGGCCCAAATATGCATTCAAAACTAGATTTGACACCGATGTGTTAGACAACAGCTACAAATTGCACAAATATGACAAGAAAAAAATACTACTTGTCCTTGAACAGAAGTTTTGCAACAATGGTAGACCTTAGACAATGGTTTGGCAATCCACAAAAATAATCAAAGGTGGATATCTGTGAGGCATAACAGTTAAGACTGTTGGATGAAAGACAGATACTCAAAATGTGGAAGCATAGAGAAGACTCATAAGATGTATGTCAAAATGCCTCATCATTATTGAAAGTGAATAGTATATAAAATAGTTAAAAGAGAAGTTATACAAATTGCATCAACATATTTGAAAGCAGAGATCTATTAAAAAAATTAAAATAATTGATTTGGCAGCCTACAGAAGGCACACGAATTGTTTGACAAAATGCCTCAAAACAATTGAAAGTGGACAGCATACAGAATAGCTAAAATAGGAGACAATACAAAAGCCTCGACATACTTAAAAGTGGAAATTCGTCAAAATAATTAACGTTGGACAGCATATGGGAAGCACAATAAATGTTTGAGCTGAACTACATTTGTTATTTTTTTAACAGACAGGCAGAAACGTTCAGAAAGCACACACAAAAATGCCTCAACACAATTGGAAGTGGATACTATAAACAATAATGAAAAGTCGACAGCATTCAATGTCTTACCATAGCAACTGAGGTTCAAACTCCAATTGGCTTAGAGCTTTATGTTTCTAAAAGGTAGGAGTTTGGCCTCCCGATGTTAGAAGCTCTCCATCAAAAAATTATACAATTCATCAATTAAAAATAATAATAATGTCTCAACATTACTGAATATTGGAATTCTTGCAAATATGTAAAATTGGGCTGTGTACAAAAGGCAGATGAATCAGTTGACAACATACCTCAACGAAAGGTAGGTCCTTGGAATGCCAATGACTCTAGGGTTTGCACAGAATAGTTTTGATAGAAAATTCTACAAGGATTTTATCTAGGGCATCCAATTTGTATTAAATATATAATTCATTAACAGGTTGGTATTGATAGTTGTTATACACGTCTACGGACCATGTCTAACATTTACATTGTGTGTGTGTGTATATATATACTATTGAGAAGTAATGCAAATCAATGTCAACACTCCTGACTGTGAAGGGATGAGTAACTCAATATTAAAGCGTCCCAACAGCAAATGAGAGGTCCTAAGTTCGAGTCTTGGCTGATCCATGCAAAATTAACATAAGCAAATGTCAAATCCAATTGACAAGAGTAGATCCAATTAAAGCTGCCTCTTTCAGCTTGCTGATCCATGCAAAATTAACATAAGCAAATGCCAAATCCAATTAACAAGAGTAAATCCAATTAAAACTGCCTCTTTCAGATTGCTTGTAACATGAGCTTTTTTAGATGTCTTGTATGTGGTATGGAGATCGATCAAAATATGGAAGCATACATAAGTCTCATGAATTGTTTATTAAAAATGCCAAATCCAGTTGACGAGTAAATCCAGTTAAAACTGACTCTTTCAGATTGCTTGTAACATAAGCCTTTTTAGATGCTCTTGTATGTGGTATTGAGATCGATCAAATTATGGAAGCATTCATAAGTCTCATGAATTGTTTATTAAAATTCTTCACCGAAATGTGGTTTCATGTACCACCACAATAACTAATAAAAATTGGGTATTTGTTTTCAGCTAATTGGGTATTTATTTAATTTTTCAGCTGGAAGAAGCAAATTTTTTTTTTTAGGATCATAAAACTAATAATGTTATCCAGCATACTCCAAGCCTGTGCCAAAATATGAGCTTTCGATTAGGGTATTGACATCATCAAAGCATAATATAAAAGGCATTTACCTGTCTCTGCAGATAACACCCCCTGCACGCCACATCTGGCCTTGTGATTTTCCCTCATTACACTCCCTCTGCTTCTCTTCTGTTTTCTTTTTTATCCCCCCTCCTTTCTGGAGATGCATTTGACACTCCCTTTATGTATTGGATTAATGTAGTATCTTTTTCAGTCCCCCCATTGTAAGCTCAAGAAGCAAAACTAAATCTCTTCTCCAATACAAGACCAAAAACCCTTTTTGCATTTCAGATCCTCCTTCAAAACAAATACCAAAAAAAAGTCGTTAATAATTAGCTAATCTGTGTAAAGGGACGGTAAAACCTTCTTCACATGCTGGGACTGAGTTACTCCATGGCCAAAAAAATACCAAATAATGCTCCTCATGCTACTGACCTCCACTGAATCTCATCCCCTCTTTTTTCTTCTTCCTTCCTTGTCTTCTTATAACATTTATTTCCCTGTTTGTGTTTACCCACTCTTATAATTTCATTTCTCCCTCTTTTCCAAGCACGGTTCTTTTTAATTTATGAGATATGTCCAGCACTAATATTTGTTACCCCTTTTTATATCATTCACACTTCTTTAGATTAAATGGGCATGATCGTGGTGAGTGTTTTTTTTTAAGAGGTAAGGCCAGCCCAAAACACAATAGTAAGCAAGTACCCCTTTTTCATTTAACACACATTTATTTTTCGCTTTTTCATAAAAGAATTTGATATGAGTTTGATTCTACCACAAGATGGAAACATGATTTGGTTCAACCTTTTACCATATTTTAATTTCCAATTAACCTCACAACCACCATGGTTAAAAAAAGAATATTTAAATATTATAACTCTAGATAGCATGCTTATCAGGATTTCTGCAATCAGAACTTGATTCATCAATTCAAACAGACAACTCGATGTTAATAAATTCAAAGCTACCCAACCATCAATTCTATTGTCTACACTTACATAGCAAACAATAACTTAATCACCATATTAATGAGTTGTTTATCTTCATTATTAATGCAATTAAACTGAGGAAGAAACCAAAAAGGGTGGAATGTTACATCCTCCTCCCCTTGTAAAAGCATCATCCTTGATGCCACAAACTAGAGCCTTAAGGTTTCCATTTTTCATTTATTGTCAAAAGTTGATTGGGGTCTTTATCTCAAATCATACCAGCAAAACATGTTACTTTATCTATTAGAGTGTTGCTAAAATTCAAGTATAAGACATTTACCAATGTTGTTCAATTGAATCCATGTTTAACATGCATCTCCATCTTCACTTTTTAACATGTACATACCAAAGTTGGCTAGTATACATTACAAATTAACACCTCCTACTACAGAAGCACTTGCCAATGATGAGAAGAAACACTAAATCCTTCATGTAATTTCTCAAAAGTCTTTGTTATTATGTAGGATAGTGGAATAACTCCCTTACAGGCCCCACACCTTGCAAGTAGTCTTCCAAATAATAGTTATTATACATGGCAAGATCTCCCTTACGAGTCCCATACATCGTAAGTAGTCCTCCACATTGTTAAGAAATAGGGTCAGGATAGGGTCAAATAAAGGAAATCTTCTCATGCTTTGTAATCACAGTATACACCAATCACCTTTTGAGCACTATCCTACACCCAACCTTAACATCCTCGGTGTCACGACCTCTCTTCCCGCACTTTAGACTCGTGCTCATACTCTAAGTTGATTTGGACCTCTTTTAATATTTTCGGAATGAGTTGATTTCTTTTAAGTTAACTTTTGTGATTGTCAAAGAGCTATCAGGTCATCGATGGGAAATCACAAAAGCAAGGTACGATTTAATTTAAGTTAATTCCTTTCGTAGAAATGTATATATACACTGTTTGCAATTGTGAATGAGGGAAAAATTAAGGGGATAACTATTTAGTCTTATTTTAATACTCGCATTTATAATGAATGAATCTAATGTTTACGTATTGATATTTAGAAAATCACCAAAGGTTGTTTTATTAAAACAATTTTTCTTTTATTGTTGATTTTAAAATTTTAAAATAAAATTGTTTTTTTCTTTTCGTAATTAATTTTTAGATTATTAATTAATTATACTTAATTTAAAACCTAACAAAGTATATTATTATAAATAAAGCTTATTAATTTGTTCTAACCTATTAAAACCTACGTGGAACCATAACAAAATTAAAATGAAACTACCCTACCACCTCACCCTACGCATCATTCCACCATACAAGCATTTTGAAACGCCACATGGAGGGGGGGGAGACAATCATAAACTCTCAATTCTAAATAAATAACTCCACCTCCGCCCACTAAAAAATCATGCAAAAACTTGAAGACCTGCTACGTAGAGATAGCCAAAAACCATAATTAAAGGATGATTTGCATGATAAAGATTACATAATGGGAAGATTGACGCAATATAGGGGAGAGAAAAAAAAAAGTTGAAAGGCAGCAAGTAGCAGATTGACGCCTTATTGAGGAGGGGGTTGACGCCAACAAGGGGGACGTTGGGAGAGCAAATTGAGGCATGAGGGAGTCTTGAGAGCAGAAAGGGGAGAGGAAAAGTTGGAAGGTAGGAAAGTATCGACGCATGGGAGAATTTAGGCGCAGAAGTGAAGGGGCAGCGAAATATCAAGTTCAGTTCCGTTCTTTTCAACTCAGTCAAGATCAACACCGCCACCATTCTATCAGTTGTCTCATTTCAAGCGGATCCACATTCCATTTCAATCGAAGATTTAAACATGTAAGGTAAGTATTTTATTATATTTAAAATTTGTAAGATAAAAATTTTATTTTATTTCAATTTTAAATAAATATTTTATATTATTTAAATTGAAAGAAAATAATTTATTTTATTTACATGAAAGGTAGATTATATTATTTTATTTAAATTGTAAAATAAATAATTTATTTTATTTAAAACGGAAGGTAAATAATTTGTATTATTTAAATTGAAAGGTAGATATTTTATTTTATTTAAAACTGTAGAATTTATTTTATTTAAATTAAAAGGTAAATAATTTATTTTATTTAGTTTGTAAGATAAATATTTTATTTAAATTGTAAGATGAAGGTAAATTTTTTTTATCCTATTTAAAATCGCAAGGGAAAAATATAATGTATTTATTTTTAGAAAACTAAAATAAAATGATTTTTACATTATGCATCTATTTACAAACGTTAAATTGATCTCTATTCCCGGTTCAGTGAAAAGAGTAGAATATAACATTAAATAAATGTGTTGTTTTTTATATACTTAGTTATAAATTTATGAAGTACATTTGATCTAGTCTGTAAAGTTACATGCGTAAACCTATATTGCGAGAATATTGATTTAGATACTTGAAACTTCCATAAAGCAACCAAGTTGTCATAAATAATATTTCAAGCAGACCCTTTGATTGTTGTTGAACTTTGATGATGAGTTTGATTATCATTAAAATTAGTATGAAAGTAAATATTTTTCATTCTAAGATTGAACCCTCAAATTTTAGAACCCTCCTTTCAAACATATAAAGGATTTATTTAAATTCAAGTTCAATAAACTCCTTGTGTATAAACTATTGTTTTTTAGAAAAGTTTACCTAAATAGACTAAAGATATAATTGTCCGGAATAAACATCGTTGAAAATCGACATGATGACTAAACTAGAAGATTATGTTTCTACTTTCCTACTAAAGAATTTGCTTTTGAAATATAATGCATTAATTTATTTCAAGTATTATTTATTTCTTTTTAAATCTCAAACTTAGATGAAGAATTTTAGGGTTAAACAAAACTACGTAGCATTCGGTACAAACGGTGCCTCTGACTCACGTTTACAGGTAATGTCGTTGCGTTTGAGCTACTGCATCCATAGCCTAATACAGCTGCACCAACGACGTTTGAACATCGTCCTTATAAACCGTCAAGAAGAAATAAAGATCATGTCGTGTCATTAAAACCAAGGGGTGGGATAATCCCTCTTGGTCAACAACACTAATTTAAAATAAGGAAACGACTTCGACTACCTTAGACGATTCTGACTTGTGAACTTATAAAATAGAATGGAGAAAATACATTTATTACTCAAAACTCGATATCACCGAAAAGGAGCAATAAAAACCAGAATTGAAAATGTTAAACCAATTATTATCAAGAAATCACCAACCATATGGGTTTCAGATAAGAAAACTTTAACAACAGCAATTATACGGATTAAGTTGTCTAAAGCAATGACCAAAACCATTGTAAACAAAAAGCAAAAGGGGGATGTAGCTTGCAATGTTTATTTCTATTTCTTGTTAGGATTTATGGCTAGTCTAGTTAAACAAGTATTGATACTTTTTACGCTCTCGTTTGAGTAGCAATCGCAGAGGAACTGTCTAAGGAACTGGGCCCTAGCAAGGGTTGCATACCCAAGTTCACAGTTTAAATAAAACTTAGAAAACAAAACTACATGCATACTACACCTTGATCCTGTTCAAAAGCAGGTATGTAGACAATCTGGGAAGCAAAGAATGTTTCCAATACGCAGGTGAATAGGATGAGGTTGAAGTTGTGCGCTAAACAAGATTAAAGTTAAATGAAAAGGACAAGACCATTATAATAAGACCTTAGTTTAGATAACATAGCAAACATAAGAATTGTGTTATACTCAAAAGTATCTCGGTTGGATCGTCTTAGTTCCTGAAGCTTTAGGCCAAATTTCAAGGCAGAATGCGACTTTTTGTTATATCTTTTATACATGTTACTATCACGACGAACTCGGTGCTTATCTAGTAGAGATGAGCAGTGAACAGTGAGCGACTCAAGATCCGCTTGATCCCGATGAGTCAAGTCTTTGGCCAAAACATAACCTACTCATGTGTAGATACCTAAACCGTTTGGTTAGACGCTTGTCCGTTTGGCAAAAAAATGCCTAACACATATGGTTAGATGCTTGCCCATTTGGTGAAGGAATGCCTAACTCGTATGGTTAAATGGTTGTCCGTTTGACAAAGGATATCCGATAGGATAAAGTATACCTGAGCTATATTCACAGACAAACATTAATTAAACAAAAAAAATATGTGTTTTAAGGTAGGATATGTGGTCCCTACACTCAGCTTGCACTCTTTCGTCTAAATAACGGGTAAGACCATTCTACCATAACTACCCAGTAGATCTGCGTATGGCACTCCACCATTATTCACTTGGGTGGATTTGTGTTGGCACTCCACTAAGGAAACAACCATTAGATGGATCTATGCTTGAGGGATGTTATTCTTATGCTTCATCGCCTATATCTTGTCCGTATTGGAGAATACTATTGTTTGTCCCTACATTGATCATATCTTGCCCACATGGGGCAACCTCCCAATGATTGTGCTTATATTGCTAATATCTTGCCCATATAGGGCCAAACCATTATTACTTTTTCCCTACATCACTTAGACTCAAACATACATGAGTCTAATCACCTATTACATGAATGCCTTCACAATAATATCTTACTCACATGACTTAGATAGACACACACAGCCAATGTCCTTTATTACATGTGCTCTGACGATAATAATTTTCTATGATTATACCAGTCTTTGATACATACATGTGTTACAATGATATTTTTCTATGATTATACCAAAGTCTTTTATACATACATGCTTTAATGATGATTCCTATTATGTTATACATCAGATCTTTTATTGTTCCTTATTTACATATGATATGTGTAATCCCTTTCTTTTGATGTGATTCACAAGTTAATCCCACACATCAAAAGGGGGACAAATGCTCTGCATATTGTACCTTCCGCTACATGACATACACAATAGTCCTAGAGAGTTATAAGGCATACTTCTTGCTCCCACATTTAGAAGCAGTCCCAAAGACTTATAAGGCATGATCCACTTGGTCTCCTCAAAGAGAGGTGGATTCAAAGTTATGGACTTCATAGAGATGGGTTCACAATTTTCATACAGCCAAGTGCATTCATTCCTATATTCTCTCTTTTGATTTTCAGCAGTTCCTTGATTATTGATTTATAGCCACATATTTACTTGCACACATATTCTATATGTTAGCAGGGAAACAAAGTTTATATAATGGGCATTGATGCCAATTCCATACTATTTCCAACACCAACACTGTGGGGATCAGGTAGTGCGGCGACTGTAGTAACACCTATATCCACGTTTGTTTTATTTTAATATGTATGCATGCACACACATCAAAGTGGGGTATTATGTAGAAATGTAGTTTTGGTACAAGACTAATTATTTGTTATGGAATTAGTGTATTTGTGTGTTTATGGATCACTGGCTCAGATTAGGCTCTTATTGGCGCGTTTTCTTATCTTGTACAATGCTTGCGACACCTTTTCTTCTATGTTTCCTCTTTGAGACTATAATGAAATTACTTCAACAATAAAGTAGAATAGCAGAAATAGATCCAAATATAACTGAAATATATCAGAATATATGATAATAGACAAGTCACTTCGAGGAGGCAACCTCCACAAGTTTCAAAAAGAGTAGAATTCACAATATGATGATAAACAATTACCCACTACCTCCTATATATAGTCTATCTAGGCCATGGTTACTCCATAGGCCGACCTACTAGCCAAATGAATGCATAGAGAAATGTGATATAGCATCAAAGAGGGATAAGTAAGCCACAAGTCAGCGGTTAGGGGCGTAGCATGCCCTTCCCCTTCAAACCAATGTTGTCTTCAACGTTGAACAACTCTGGATGTTGTTGCAGGAAAACTTCACCTTCCCAAGTTGCATCTTCACTGCTCAAGTTCTTCCACTTGATCAGATATTCCCTAATCTCTCTGATTCTCAACCTCTTAGTACGTGTTTGGAGGATCTTCTCTGATTCCAAAATGACACTTCCTTCTTCATCTAGTTCTGGGAGCTCTGTCTGGGCTGAAACTTTCTGTGCAATGACCTTCAAACAAGAAACATGAAATACTGGGTGTATGCGAGATGAATGAGGTAACTCGAGCTTGTAAGCCACACTTCCAATATTTTGCAAAATCTGATAAAGGCCATAATACTTAGGAGCAAGTTTGTTGTCCTTTTTATGTTGCTTCAAGGACATCTGCTTGTAAGGCTGCAAACGTACAAATACCCAATCACCCACCTCAAAATTTCACTCACTACGGTGTTGATCTGCTTGTTGCTTCATCCTGTTTTGTGCCAAGGCCAAATTCTCTCTCAAACTAGCCAAAACCTCTTGTTAATGCTGAATGTGCTCCTCCACATCTTGAACCTTGGTTTGCACCTTTAATGAAGAAGTGATGGAAGGTGGATGGTAACCATATAGTGCTAGAAATTGAAACATTTTAAAAGAGGTATGGAAAGATGTGTTATACCACCATTCTGCAAGTGGTAGCCATTTAACCCAATGTTCCTATTTATTTGATACAAAACAACGGAGATAACCCTCTAAACATTTGTTAACCACTTCTGTTTGTCCATCAGATTGGGGGTGGTAAGATGAGCTATGAGCTAGCTGAGTACCCAAACAAGAAAATAGTTCAGTCCAAAAATTACTAGTGAAAATAGGATAACGATCACTTACAATTATTTTTGGGGTTCCATGTAATTTTAGAACTGCTTCCAGAAAAATAGTTGCTACTGTACTTGCTGAAAATGGATGTGAGAGAGCACAAAAATGGGCATATTTTGTAAGCCTATCCACAATGACCAAGATAACATTCTTACCTTCAGAACAAGGCAACCCTGTGATGAAATCCATGTAAACCTCCTCCCACCTTTGACTAAGAATTGCTAACGGTTGTAACAGACCCGGGTTCTTAACTGTCTCACCTTTATTCTGTTGGCATATCAAGCATTCTGCCACAAACTTTTGTACATCTCCCTTGAGTCCTTCCCAAAATAATTCTTTCTTAATTATGTGATAAGTTTTCAAAAACTCTAAGTGTCCCCCAATTGGAGATGCATGCAACTCTGCAAGAATATTATGCTTAAGCTCTGAATTTTTGCACAAGTATAACCTACCCTTATACCATAGGACATTACCTTTCCATTCAAATTTGCAGAGGCTAAAGTACCTTGCTGGAGATTCTGAATCAGAACCTATGTATCCTTGTCTTGCTCCCATTCTAACCTGACTTCATCCACCCAATTTGCTTGCAACATGGACATTGCACAAAGTAATGCTTCCTTGGATGTATCCCGTCTGGATAATGCATATGCTACTACATTATCTTTACCCTTTTTGTAGATGATTTCAAAATCATAACCCAACATTTTGGTTACCCACTTTTGTTGTTCTTCAGATGATAATCTTTGCTCCAAAAAGTATTTGAGACTATCATGATCTGTTTTTACCTTAAAGTGTCTACCCATCAAATAGGGCTTCCATTGTTTAACTACATGAAGAATAGCCATCATTTATTTCTTGTAGACAGGTTTTTGTAGATTCTTACCTTTGAATTGATGACTCTCAAATGCAATGGGTCTTCCTTTTTGCATTAGTACCGCTCCCAACCCAGATCTAGAAGCATCACATTCAACAGTGAATGTCTTTGAGAAGTCTGGAGCTACTTTTAGTTTCTCAAATGCTTTGGTAGCGGCATAATTCCAATAGAAGGCATCCTTCTTTAGCAATGCAGTGAGTGGAGCTGCTATGTTGCCATAACCTTTCACAAATCTTCGATAGTAACCTGTTAGTCCTAGGAACCCTCGGAGGTTTTTGAGACTTTTTGGCATGGGCCATTCCATCATAGCTTTGATCCTCTGGGGATCAACTTTGACACCTTCATGGGAAACAATGTGACTTAGGTACTCTACCTCCTGTACTCCAAAAGCATATTTGGATGGCTTCACATAAAACTGATGCTTCTCCAAAACTATCAACACCTGTTTCACATGTTGCAGATGTGCTTCCCATGTCGGACTATAAATCAATATGTTGTCAAAGAAAATCAGCACAAACTTCCTTAAAAAAGGCCTAAAAACAGTGTTCATCAAGCTCTGAAAAGTAGATGGTGCATTTGTAAGACCAAAGGGCATTACCAAAAACTCACAATGGCCCTCATGTGTTTTAAAAGCAGTTTTATGAACATCTTCATCCTTGATTCTAATTTGATGGTACCCCAAGCGAAGATCCAATTTTGTGAAATAATTAGCACCATGCAACTCATCAAGTAAACCATCAATTATTGGAATAGGAAACTTATCTTTGATGGTGTACTTGTTGAGTTCCCTATAATCTAGGCACATCCTCCATGTGTCATCCTTCTTCCGCACCATGACCACTGGTGATGAATATGCACTTTGGCTATGCTTGATGATCCCTACCTCCAGCATCTCATGGACCATCTTTTCGATTTCACTAATCTGTGCATATGGATATCTATATGGTCTGATATTTGGTGGTTGACTCCCTGGAAGTAGTTGAATGGCATGATCATGTTCTCTTTTTGGTGGTAATCCTTTTGGCATGGCACCAAAAATAGATGGGTGGTCATCCAAAATCATCTGTAGATCAAGATGTGTAGATGCCGGTGTGGGTTGAACTTCTATGGAACATAATCGTGCAATAATTTCCTCTGCCTCTTTTTTTAGCATCTTGGTCATCTGATGTGAACTAATTAATGTGGAGATTTTCCCTGTAATCCACGTAGTTCAATTTTCCTACCTTCAGAATGAAAGTGCATGAATAGTTCCTGGAAGTTCATCTCAATGGTACCCAAGGTTGTGAGTCATTGGACTCCCAAAACAATGTCTGTGCTACCCATGGGAATAGCAAACATAGGAGAATCGAGATTGTACTCACCCATAGCAAGCTTAATACTATGGCATTTTCTTGAACAATTAATTGTGCCACCATCTGCAATCATGACCTAAAATTCTGGTGCTGAGTAGATGAAACAGTTCAATCGAGTGGCCAACTTATGGTTGATGAAGTTATGTGTGCTCCTCGAATCAATCAACACTGTCACCTTTTGTTTCTTGAGGAAACCCACCACCTTAAGAGTTTGTGGAGTGCTAATACCAGCAAGTGCATGACAAGAGATTGTAGGTTGGGAATCTTCAGGTACCTCCTCTATCTCTTCCTCATCATCATTGGAGGCATCATCTTCTTCATCTTCATTGGATCCCTCAATGTAGAATAACTTCTCAGCACATCTATGTCCTTTGCTCCACTTGCTGTCACAACTGAAACATAATCCTTTTGCACGCTTCTCTTCAATTTGCTGAGGGGTCAACCTGGTAGGTGGAGGAAATGTTGGTGTCAATATACTACACTCTTTGAAGTGAGTGAATGACTGCTTCTTGTTGGCTATGAATTTTTCCTCAACTCTGCGTGCCATGATAATAGAATCAAAAATCTTAAGTGGATTAAACATGTGTACCTCATGTTGAATGTGGTCCTTAAGTCCACCCAAAAATAGGTCATTCAAGTTCTCAAAAATTGTTTCCACACGTAAGGATAGGTTCTGAAAATGATGAATATAATCCTTGATGGACCTAGTCTGTCGCAATTTAGCCAGTTGGCTGAAGTAATTCTCTGTCACACTATTGCTATAGTGTAATTGCAGCTCCTCTGTAAAAACTGACCAGGTGACACTAAGAGTCATCTTTTTCTTTTGAGCACACAACCATCGATACCAAATGAATTGATCAGGTTCAAGATACAAGGATGCCATGGTAACCTTCTATCCACCTGAGATCTGATGCAGATCAAAAAAATTCTCTATTTGGTTGATCCAATTGAGTGGATCTTTTCCACCAAATTTGCGCATATCCACCTTTGGTAACAGGTTCCTCTGTGGCAATGTAGTTGGATTTGAAGTAGACTGATTGGGAGAACCACCCTGGTGAGGTTGTGCAATAGCGATCGCTGAATGATTTGACTGATTATTTTTCAAAGCCATCATGATATCTACCAAACTATCTTGTATGGATTTCATATTAGATTGTATGCCTTGCACCTCACTTTGAATGCCTTGCACACTATAGTCACACTGGCTCACTTTGTGATCTATGTCAGAGAACCCTAGTACAAAGGATCTAGTACATCCCCCTTCTGACTCCATCTCTTCCTTGTTAGGAGTTTTACCTAGAGTTTCAACACCCTTTCCTCGGCCCCGAGTTTGTGGACCTACCATAAAAAGGGCTTTACGATGTCGACCCTGATTGGCACTTTTAACCCAACTTTGACCAAGCGATTTTGGAATTATGTCGGCCTCAAATCAAAACATACAAAAAACATACCCTAGCCAAATTTTTCTAAGCTTTCCAAAAAGGTAAATAACTCAGAAAAATTCTTTGAATTGCGCACTATAGAGCAATTTTATGAAAAACCCTAAAATGGCAATAACTTTTGCAAAACATATCCAAATGAGCTGAAACTTTAATGGAAGCTTAATTTAATGATTTCGCACTTCCAGTAAAAAAATTGCAGAGAAATTCGCAACCGTTTTTTAGATATATTAAAAAATTAGGGTTTCGTCCACAAGATTGCCCAAATTGCAGCTCTGATACCACTTGTAATGAAATTACTTCAACAATAAAGTAGAATAGCAGAAATAAATTCAAATATAACTGAAATATATCAGAATATATGATAATAGACAAGCCACTTTGGGGGGGCAACCTCCACAAGTTTCAATAAGAGTAGAATTCACAATATGATGATAAACAATTACCCACTACCTCCTATATATAGTCTATCTAGGCCATAGTTACTCCATAGGCCGACCTACTAATCAAATGAATTCATAGAGAAATGTGATATAGCATCAAAGAGGGATAAGTAAGCCACAAGTCGGCTATTCCTATCCTCATACATGCGATAGGTTAGGGGCGTAGCAGAGACTCTATTTTTATCTATTGTATCATTGCTCCCTTCTATTCTTTCGATTTTATCTCTCCTACTTTGTTTATCTTTCCCCAACCTTGCTTTCCTCTTTCCCCTACCTTGCTTTCCTCTATCACCCTTTTAGTTTTGTAGTTTTTGGTTTTTTTTCCAAGAACGTAGTGTACGTTCCTAGTTGACTAGTTGCCCAAGAACGTAATGTATGTTCCTAGTCTAACAAGGATCTTAGTGTACGGTCCTGGGCTTTTGCATTTGTGGGTCCCTTTGACCCTTCTCTTCCTTTGATATTTGTGCCCCTTTTTGTTGGTTTTTCTTGCCCGTCATTTGTCAGATTGCATGCCAATAGGGTCCTAATTTGAATTCAATAAGGCTAAGAGTGCATTAAGGGCAAGGAGATTCATTCAAGTTTAATATATTGATGTTGCAAAAGTAAGGATTGTATTTATTAGGGTAGCACTCGTTGTACCAAAAACAAAAACCTAGTTAAGGCACATTTTGGGAACTTTTTTTTGAGCTATGCTAGGGTTTGCATGCATGCCTAGTAGAGACTCAATTTTTCCATAGTGATTTTTTTTGGAAGAATCTCTGCGAAATCTACAAGTGCCCAAGGGAAAGGGAAGCAATGGAAGAACGGAAGGAGGGGCAAGATTGCCTCCACACCGTCCTACCAAATAGTGACAAGCGGAGGAATGAGAATAAAGCAAAAAGAGGCAATGACAACCATTAATGCAAAGGGTAAACAAAAGGAAATCAATACTCAAAAATCAAAGAACACATGTCTAGAGGCAAGAGAGGATAGCTAAATGTGATCCAATTCGAGGATAATATCCACTAGTTGGCCACGTGAGGACTAATATGCTGATTTCTAGGCATGAAAATAACAATGGAGTATCTAACTACCAGAAAAAATAAAAACTAGAAAACCCATGGATAGTACGAAATTAAAACTTGCCCCAAAGAATGCTTTATAGTAGTTTTTAAAAATGAAGAGGATTGTGAAAGAATCTTCTAGGGTGGGTTGTGGTTCTTCCATAATGCAAGCTTATTAGAGAAAAACTGGCTTCTAGGTTTTAAGCCTACGAAAGAGATGCCATCCAAGGCCCCTATATGGATCTCGTTTATATGCGCCTCTGTATTAAAAAAAGCGGGTACCCTTCGAGTACTCGCGAAAAACCTATATTTTTTCCCCAAATGATTAGACAACTCCATTAACCACGAGTGGGTAGGGACCCCACACCCGCAGTTAAGAGTGATAACTAACCGCAATTAGTCATTGTTAACCGTGGGTTTGGGCTCCCTAGCCGCTCGCAACCCGGGTAATGCGAATACATAGATAAAATGAATTAAGAAAAAATGCCATTTGCTTCCAATTGCGATTTTGGGAAATTTAAGTTGAGTGCATCATTTTGAGTTGTGTTTGTAGGGTTTGGGTCGTTTGGCATTTGCAACTTGAGCTCAAGCTGGGTTGGTTTGCAGTTTGCAATTGGCAGGGTTTGTAACTTGCAATCACTACCATTGTTTGCACTTGAGTTTGCAAGGTTTGAATACAATACTCCTATTTGCCGCCATTGAATATCTCCAATAGCATTCAATAATCCATTTTCCTTGTCGTTGAAGCAGCTGCCAGCATTAACCAAAAAATGTGCAAGCTTTAGACTAAAACTTCATAACTATTCTAAAAAAGGCATGATAGCATAAAGCAAAAGTAAATACTCCACATTAAATATGGCCAGTAGTACAGTCACCAATGAACGTTTAGACTCGTGAGCATAGCAGTATATCATTAGTAGACTGTAGATGTAATTTTGTAAATTCATTAGTCCCCAGGTGAGACCTTAACAGCGTTTTATGGTTTGTCACAATCAAATTATAATTTATACAGATCTTTTTAGACAACAGACAACCATTGAATCATTTACAGCCTCTCGGGTTTTACTTCTAATACAGAGCAATAACAACAGTTCATAACTTCATAGTAGGTTGACGGTGACAGTTGAAGCCTTGAAGGTTCAACTTAGGTGATCTGTGATATCAACTTCAAAATGGCATCCGCTTCCAGTAGGCCAAAGAAATCCGATGACCTAGCATGGAAACATTGCAATGACAGCCTAGAACAGAACTTTGTCATATGCAATTATTCCAAAATTAAGATGAAGGCAAAAGTGAATCACCTCAAATACCACATAGCACAGATTCCAAAGAGTGATGTGTGGCTATGTGACAAAGTGTCACCTAAGGCTCACAGAGAAATGGTTATCGTCCTAGCAATGTATGAGAAGGGAAAAAAGGAATGTTGATGCACTTGCAGTTGTGATGAATAGGAGGACAACAAGCGTTGATATTAAAGAGTTTGGAGCCTTTGGGTCTTTTGTTGCCCACGGGGTAGTTTGGGGACAAAGCACACCTAGTGGAGACAATTCAGATTCACCTTCATAGCTTTTTGTTCCTCAAAATACCCCTAGAACACAACCTTCACTTGAAAGTACGGCTTAGAATAAATAATTGCAGAATGAAACAAAGGTGGTTGTGGCAAACTTCCGGTACTACATCTCATTCAATGTGACGAAAATCCCATACTAGAAGAATCCGGTAACTACTTTGATTGTTGATGGGAAGGGGTTCAAAGCCCCTACTCATGACTTGAGTGGCCCAATGTTGGAAGATGGTGTGAAAAATACAGAGATTATTGTAGATGAGCAAAGAAGAATATGGCACAAGGGTTGTAGCATTTTGTCTTATGGGTAGATGGATGGAAAGAACCATACATTGATTAATTTTTTAGTGGCTTTAAATGGGCAGTTAGTGTTCTTGAAGTCAATTGATGTCTCTGACAAAGTGAAAAATGCAAACATTTGAATGATATGTTGGACAAGGTGGCCATAGAGGTGGGTGTGAACATCGTCCAAGTTGTGACCAACAATGCAGAAGCATATGTAGTAGCAGGGAGACTTTTTGAGGAGAGACACCCATCAGGGTTTTGGAGCCCATGCTCAACCCATTGCATTGTTCTCCTCCTTGAGGACATAGGAAAGATGACATGGATGAAAAATATGGTGGAAGAGGCGAGGAATATCACAAAGTACATCTACAATCATCCTTGGGTGTTGAGCTTGATGAGAGAGCACACCAACTGAAAACAGCTTGTCTGATCGAGAGGCACAAAATTCGCCACAAATTTCTTCAACTTGCAAAGCATTGCAACCTCGCTAACATCTCTTAAGCAGATGTTTGTAGTCTCACGATGGTTGGATTCTCCCTATAGTCGGAACGCTGAAGGGGAAAGGGTCAGGGAGACCATTTTTGATGATGTGTTTGCAAAGACTACAGATGAGGTCATCAAAGTAACTATTGACTTAACTATTTTTTAATTATCATTTATTTCTTGTAAAAAAAATGGCTTACATTTCTCTTAATTTTTATTTTAATATTATGCATTATTTGTTTTTAGGTGTCACAACCTCTAGTTAGAGTTCTCCAATTGGTGGATGGAGAAAATAATCCAATGGAGTATTTGTATGAGACCATGGACAAGGCCAAAGAGACCATAGCAAATTATTATGGACAAAATAAAAAAAGATGTGAGCCCATTTGGTGCCTAATTGATCGTAGATGGAACAAACAAGTCCATCAACATATACATGCAACAGCCTACTACTTGAACCCCAAGTTTTTCTTTGCAAATATATTTAGGGCCGATGAGGAGGTCATGGATGGCTTCAACACATGCATAGAGAGGATGGTCCTAGACGAAGCCACTACAGACATAATTGTGGACGAGCTGCTATTTACAAGACTGCAAAAGGAAGGCTCTTTTCTTCACCTCTGCATTCGAAGAAAAATGACCCATTAACTAGGTAAAAACAAATTCAAATTGAGTCTTCTGATTGTAGTGTTGTTAATTCTTTATAAATGCACCCCTAGTTGACTTACAAAGTTAAAAAAATGTCTTATTTGCTGATGGTGGGAAGATTATGGTGCGAGGACACCAAATCTTCAGAAATTAATCATCCGCATTTAGTCACAACCATGTAGTGTTTTTGAGTGTGAAAGAAATTGAAGTATGTTTGAGCCATTCACACAAAAAAGTGCAATAGGTTGACAACACACCTCAATGACCTTGTCTTTGTGCGGTACAATATTCGTCTTTGTGTGAGACAAGTGGAAGGGCAAGATAGTCACGAGGCAATTGACTTAGATGATATTGATCCATACTCAAACTGGAACGTTGAGTCTAAGGATGTGCAGCAAGAGCCTACGTTTACGGAAGAGGTCGCAAATTTAGAGAGGGAAGCAGAAGAAGCTATAGTGGCAGGGAAAGCAAAGGCATTGGGAAGAGTTGGTGAGGATCTGAACAATGTCTTTGTGGATGATGTTTCATATGACTCTCTACCTTCCACTTCTAGAGGGCAGTAGAGGAGTTGGAGAGGACTTCTACGAGCCATTCACATTGTACTTTTTGTTTAAAATAAAGCATTGTACTCTTATTTGCTCAAAAACTAATATAAAACTTACTTATGACTATATGTTCTCTACATTCACTTCTTTTTTTGTGTGTTTCAATGTATATGTTTTAAAGTAGCAATAGAACTGTTGAGTAATTGTCGTTTAATTGTCAAGTCCCAAGTACAGGTCAAAGTTTTTGGTTGTCAGGTAATTGCCGAGTATGAGTTTTTATACTATGGTATGTGCTACCTCAAGAATTGTCATTGGAGTATGTTCTAAAAACTATAGAAGACTTCGTGGGAGGTTTCATTTGCATGTCAAAAGTTTCAGCAGCCAAAGAAGCTTAAAACTATGCAAATCTATGGGGAGAATGGGAAAATAAGACCAACCACTTCCAAAAGGCATAAGTTTAAATGCAAGAGATCTTGAGTGGGAGCAAACCATCGACTACAAATGCATCCCTTTGAGATGCAAAGGATACAATGAATATGGGGACCTGAAAAGAGACTGCCCACAGAAAGCGAAGACCATCATCCAAACACAAGCCAACAAAAGTGAACAGACCAAAGAAAATGGATTTCAAAAGCTAAAAAAAAAATGTAACAAAAAGATGGGTCAAAGTGGGTGGGATGAGTAACAAGGAGAAAGAGGCAAAACTAAAAGCAACAACCAAAAGTTCAATAGAACACCAATTTATTCATGAATATAGATTTACAAGAGGAAGAGGAAGATCTTCTGGAAATCTACATGTTCAAAACAGGATATTGAAAGCATCCTAGAGGGAAAAAGCTCAGAATCCAAGGATAGACAACAGGTAGATTATGTGCAAGTAGAAGCCACACACCTCCCCCAAAAAAAAGACTCAACAGGTAATCTTTGTGCAAGTAAAAGCCAAGGACCGCCCCTAGGAAAAGATTCCCTCCCCTATCAAGGAATTGGGGGAAAGCGAATCAATCCCAAAGAGGGAGACTGTTACTGAAGTTTGTAGTGTAATTCAGACCCCAGAAGAAAAAAACGAGGATAAAGCAGAAAAAAGTGAAGGAAAAGCATAAACCACAAAAAGTGGCAAAGAACAAGAGGGGACAAGTGAGGACGACACCAATACGATTCCACAATTCTCAAGCGAAAAGGTCTACAAAATGGGGCAAAACAAGACAGAGAAAAAGACAACAATCATCAAAATTCAGAATGAAACTATGGCAAAAGTAGCCAATTGATCACAACATATCTTAGAGGTGCTCAAAAAGAGCAGGAAAAAGAAAAAGAGGATAATAATGTTAGTTATTTCCTAGAATAAAAAGGGTATGCATGCCCCTAATAAACAAAGAATACTAAAAGGACTGATCTATAGAGAAAACCCGAGTATACTATTGCTGCAAGAAATAAGGTGCCCTGGGAGGAAAGGTTAAAAAAAATTGAAACAAAGCCAAGATCTTGGGAGTAGATGCTTAGGGGCTAGCGGGCAGATTAGACATTTTAAGGGATCCAAAAAAGGTTACTTGCACTAGACTTTCTTCAGCAAATTATTGGATCATATGTCAAGCATAGAGCAACTCTTCTCCTCTATCTTTTTTGTTGAATATATGGTCCCTGTCGAAAGGACCACAAATTATTAGCTCTGTAGGATTTGGGAGCCAATCTCCCAAACTATGGTCATTTTAAGAAAATAGTGGTGGGGGAGGGGAATGGGCGGCCAGCGGGGGAGACGGGGCGGGGGGGGATTAATAACATGCTCTCTCCATCGGCAGAAAATAATGAGAGGTTCTCCTCTTATGGAGCAGGATTGTGAAACCCTAGACGAGTTGATATCTAAGGGGAATATATGGGATATTACATCCTCTTATGGATTCAAGACTTCGAATAGTTGGAGATTCAGAGGAGAACATATATCAAATAGATTGGATCGTTTTATGGATTCTTTGGATTGGTTAGTTCAAGGCTTCATTTTAAAATCAGAGGTTCTTCATGACAGAGGCTCAGACCATTGACCAATCAAGGTCGATATTCATGAAGATGCCCCCCATAAGCATTCGTTTAGATTTGGAAAATGTGGTTGGTACACCCAAAGCTCAAAGAAAGGATCTCAGCTCGGTGGAAGGAGATGTTCCACAAGGATCATAAAAATTTGCAAAAGGTGAAGGCCAAGTTAAAGGAGTTGAACAAGAAAGTTGTTAAGAATCTATTTGAAAATAAAATCCATTCTAAAAATAGAGCTCTTCAAAAACAGGATGAAATCCAAAAATTTGGCTTGAATGATGAAAGGAAAGATAAAGCTAACGAGGAGTTGGAAGACATGTACAGAAAAGAGGATATTTTCTAGAAACAACGGTTGCAAATAAAATGGCTTCAAGAAGGGGGGAAAACACAGTTTTTCCATCTTTCCACTCTAATGAGAGACAAAAAAATCACAACAGAGAAAACAATTTTCGACAGGCCCACAGATATTAATTGGGAGATTTGCATTAATTTGAAGATCTCTTAACAAAAGACACGGAAGAGGGGGAGGAGGCCCAACAGATTCTGCTTGACAATATTCCAGTTTTAATTTCTCCCAGCGAAAATGAGGCTCTTGAGATCCCTTCTGGAAGAGGAAGTTAAGAAGTGCTCTTCGAAATGAGAAGTGATAGTGCTCCAGTTCAGGATGGTTTTCCCTCCCTCTTCATTCAACATTTCTGGGAACCAGTAAAGTCACATATCACCATTGATGTGGAGGAATCAAGGGCAACTAGAAAGGTGTTGAAGGCTCTGAACACAACATTCTTAGCTCTCATTCCTAATTGGAAGATGAAATATTACCTTAAAAAAATTCGCCCCATTTCCTTATGCAACACATTCTACAAAATCATCTCAAAAGTTATGTCTAACCGGCTGAAAGGTCTATTGTCCTCCATCATTTCCCAGGAGCAAGAAGGATTCGTGAAAGGTAGGCTCCTTCGCAAGATCACATGAGATAATCCACTCCTTGGAAGCAGGTAAGAGCAAAGGCTTGCTCTTCAAATTTGACATATCCAAAGCTTATGAAAAAGTAAATTGGGCCTTTTTTGATAAGATCTTAGAACGATTTGGTTTTTCGGAGTAGTGGAGAGTTTGGACAAAGGAATGTTACTCCACCCCTAAGTTCTTTGTACTAGTGAATGGTTCTCCTCAGTGTTTTCATTCTAAGAGGGGTCTCAAGCAAGGAGACCCCCTATCCCCGTATTTATAGATCATTTTGGCAGAGGCTTTGGGAAGAACACTGAAAAAAGAGTTGGGAAGGAAGAAGATTAAAGCTTTGAAGCCATGTCAGCTAGAAGAAGCTTCTTCTCAAATGCAATTAGTGGATGACACCATGCTTTTCATCTACCCATCACTGTCTAAATGCAACAGTGTCAAGGAGATTCTCAAACCTTACGAAGTGGCCTCTGGTCAAATGATTAATAAAGATAATCAAGAGCCTTCTTTGTTAATGTCCAGGGGAATCTACAACTTTATTTTTCAATAATGTTGGGTTGTGAAAGAGCCTCACTCCCAGATAGATGCCTAGGAATTGTTAGGAATTTAGTACTCATTATTATTTATGTGAGACTATATATATTATGTGTGAAAAATAGTGTGTATGAGTGAGTTGTGGGTTGTTATGATAACTCGCATAGAGAGAGAATGTAGGGATTTTGTGATAGGGGTAGACTCCTTGTTTGTAGGAGATCTCACGTCTATATATTCATCTTATGAATAAATAATGAAAGTTTTATCATATTTATTTTTGTGCAATCTGTACCAAAATTTTCATTTGGTATCAGAGCAATTGGCAATCCATCGTGAGAGTCTTATGTGAGCAAATTAGCTAGGCTTAAAGCCTCTTTAGATATGTTAAGGCAATTAAGGTTTTCATTGAAGGGTTCGTGAAATATTGCATTGAGTGATACAAGATCTGATATCTGAGTGATACAGCCATTGACAATAAATGCTTTGAAGACTGGAACTTTGCAGCTAAGCCATCACACAGCATTGACGTTGCAACACCCATGCCATACTCTGTACTCTGACAAATCATGATATGTCCAAATTGCTCAATTGACAAACTTGTGATGTCTATGATAGACTGGGTTTGGATTTGTCAATGTCATGGCCTGCTGCCATTTCCATGCATCATTAGTTTTAAACACTGTCATGGCCTGCTGCCATTTCCATGCATCATTAGTTTTAAACACTGTCATGGCCTGCTGCATTGCTCATATGAGTCTCTGTACCACGTTGTCCAAGGCAGGTTTGCTGCCAGCATTGCTCACATTCATTCCACACCTTGCCCTAACTCTTCTATCCACAATAAATTCAGTCTACTCAGTCAGATCCATATGTATAAAGTTTATTGTTATATTGATTTGTCTTGAGCTTTTCCGTCTAATCAAAGTTTCTATATAGTCCAATTCAAACTCCATGCACACATGTCGCTGTAAGTCTCACTTGTGCCTCATTTCTAACTTGTGACAACGGAGGTCAGAGGCAACGGAGGTAAAAGGCCATATGCGCCTCTCATCAACCACTAATAATGGGCCCGCACTATACAATAGTGGCATCAATGTCTGCACCAAACCAGCTAAAGATAAGGGCAATCTTCAGCAGCACTGGAATTGTCTTTGATGTTGCGATCGAGCGGTAGCGTTTGAATATAGTGGCTACAAAAGACAACAATGACAACATAGTCCTCAAACATTTCATTTTCAGTTTGTGTTTAGTGTGCTATATATTGTATCAGTGAAAAGCTCAGTGAATGTTTGTGGGTATTAAAGTTCTAATTTCCCATGTTGATGTACTTGATGAAGACCTAGTAAGTCTACGTAAAATGGAGGATGAACAGATGTGTGGGTCCCTGTTCACATTTAAGTTCTCATTCATGTTTTACAGTTGATGTGTTCCCATGTGAATGGTTGATGAGAGGTTGATGGGTTCCCTTTCTACCTTCATTCAGTGTGTAGTCGTAAGTTCTAATGTTAGTACTAAGGGAGGGAATATTAGTAATATAGTACACATTATTATTTGTAAGAGACTATATATATTATGTGTGAAAATTAATGTGTATGAGCGAGTTCTAGGTTGTTATGATAACTCACATAGAGAGAGAATGTAGGGATTTTGTCATAGGGGAAGACTCCTTGTTTCTAGGAAATCACCTGTCTATATATTTCATCTTATGAATAAATAATGAAAGTTTTATCGTATTAATTTTTGTGCAGTCTGTACCAAAATTTTCAGGAAAACCTCTATTCAAAGATAGGGCAAAAGGCTTTCTTTGAAAAGGCTTGATTGGCAAAATCAACATAAACCTAAGCAGATGGAAAGGTAAAGTGTTATCAGTGGGAGGAACATTAACTTTGGTCCAATCTGTACTCCAATCTTTGCTGGTTTATCAGTTTTCAATCTTAAAATCTCCAACCAAGATTTTAAAGGAAATAGACAAAAGCAACCATAATTTCATTTGGCAAAGGACTAGAGACCAAAGGAAATTTTCATTGGTAGCTTGGCAAAAAGTGTGTTTGCGGAAAGAATTAGGTGGAGCGAGCATTAGGAAAGAAAGAAATTATATTAATGTCCACAAATGACCAAAAGTAGGTAAATGGGACTCAAGAATCCATCCAATTACAATAGAAAGTGCTAGGGTAAACGGACCCTAGGATCAATGACTAACTAAATAAAAGGATAAGAACAAAAGCAATAAAGATAAACATAGGGTGAACCCGACGTGGTAAAGTCCCCAACCCACGTAGTTAGGATATCAATACAAAAAGCCATGCATGGGGGGCAAGAACCCCAAAAAGCATGGGTTGATGAAAGTCGAAAAGACTAGATAGTAATCCCATCAAACATCTTTGATCGTGCTTGAGACAAAAAAATCATTAATGTCATCGTCTATCATTGTGAAAGGACCAATGCAGGGTCTGATAATGCTCATCAAGGAGTGTGTAGAGCTAAGGGGGCCAAGTTGGGTAATTACAGGAGGAAGCAAAGCACTCCCCCTACAATCCCTCCTAATATCCAAGGCCAAAGAAACTCCTATGACAATGTAGAAACTCGTAATGTGTGCTTATCCCCGCAGCCCGAAAAGCAATCATGAAGGCGCAGATCCATGATGCCAAGGAGCATATCCATGACGCTAAGTAGGGGCAGATCCCCACCACCAAGATCAAGTGTGTTGGGGTACCTTAGTAGCAATGTTGCATAGAGCTAAGTGCTTCCTCACTGACCTGCCCCCTTACTGTGTCAAGCAACATTATCCAAAGGGCACTTAATGTCCTCAACCACTGTGATGGGATTAACGAAAGCGGTGATCAACCTAGGGGCTCCTTGCAAGGACTTATGTCGAAGGCTGACAACCTCCCAAAGAAAAAGGGTCACGCATTTTTGGTCTCGGTATCGAAAGAAAGTAAATACAAACATGCCCAAGTCTCTATAAAGACATTGGTATCTCCCCCATATCTCAAAATAAATAGGGGAACTGAAAAATGAAGTGCTCCTCAATCTCCACCTCCTGGAGGATGCAAAGACGACAGATCCAAATCCAGTCCCCACATGGAATATGATGATCAATATCAACCCGCAATTGGTGTGAGCACACCCACAACTGGTCAAGGGGAAACCTCAAGCTGTGATACCAATGATGTTGGAGATAGTCAAGGTAACGAATGACACCGTCCACCACTCGCAAGAAATGCTCGGTGTAAAAGGCAAGCTTGGAGCTGAGCCACTGAGGAAGAGAGGTCCAAGTGACCTGAGTGCACTACCTGTAGATATCCTCTCTTACATCTCTAATGACAAAGTCCTTTAAGGGAAGAAGCCAATGAGGGGCATCCAAAGAGTACATGAAAGGAGGTAACCTATCGATAGAGATGCCAATAGACTGGAGGAGCAAACTAATCTCAAAATACAAGCAACATCAACATCTATTGGAGCCCAAACATGCAATCGTTTCTAAAGAACGTAGGGCTAAGAATGGATACCTCCCACCCTGAATCCCCCATGGTTCTGAGTTTGTGAATGTAGAAAATGACCATGAAAATACTCTCAAGGCACAAAGACTAGGCAGCAAACTCAGCATGGATGATGCATAAAGGAACAGTTTGTTTACAATAGATCATACGTTGAATCATGAGAGTCTAGACCCTCTCAATATGAGCCCGATCAACTGACCCCTTACTAGGTCCCCAAACCTCGAACCCATACAAAATTGTAGGCATGATGACTGTATTGAAGAAGCACATCTTCAAAGGGATATTTTACAAGTGGATCTAAAACATTGGCTCTCCATGACAGAAAGGGAGGCATGACTGAGAGGCAAGCTTTCTAGAACACTGGACCCCCAAGTAAGTGTAGGTTGACATGATCTTCAAAGGTTCCCTTTTGTAGAGGAACTAGAACCGAGAAAGAAAACATTTGGAGGTGTTAAATATCATGACCTTAGTTTTGCTAAGATTGACTACCAACTTACTAAGCTTGCAAAAATGAGCGAGGACATCAAGTGGTCTCTATAAACCATCGACAAAGAGAGAAGAGAACAATTTTGTCGGCAAAAATAAGAATGGCTATCACCATATCATGTAAAATGCAACCATCATCTACATGTGTATGTTGTCAAAGAAAATCATCTAGCTCATCGATGTAAATGCTAAAGAGGGTCGGTGAGAGAAGGCATTCTTGCTTGACCCTAATGGTACTCATCACAAAGTTAGAAATACCATGAGAAGTACAAAATTGCCCGACAATTGTCTCATAAAGCCTTTAAGTGGCAATAATGAGAGAATATGGAATGCCGACATCATGCAACTTTTGGAAAAGTAGATGTCTCCAAACCGAGTCAAAGGCCTTCTGAAAATCTACAAAACAACAAAAGACTTTGGAAGACCGATGACAAGCCTCCTCAATGATAGCTCAGAGTGTAAGGATGTGCACAATTGTTTGGTATTCTCTCCTGAAGCCGCCCTGACCCTTGTTCCAAGATTACTCTCTCCAAGTGCTCTGAAAGTTGCATGTCTAACATCGTGGCATAAATTTTGGCAAACATATACCCAATCATAATGGTCCTATAGTTGCTAGGGTTGAAGCTATCCCAAGACTTATGAAATGGATGGATTGTGTGCCTAGATCAAGAATGAGGAAAACCCGAACAAACAACCTCATTAAAAAGCTTTGCCAATCCACACCAAGTTTGACAAACTCAGCCAAGGACCTTGCAACTCACTACTTTGATCATACATAACTTCTAAATAACTCTCCTAACTATATTGGTAGAGAAAACAATAGACAATGGTAGTGGAGTGGAGACAATGACAACAAGCTACTCCAAGATGTTGTAAAGAGCAATGGCATAGGAAACCCATGCTTGGGGGTCGATGTCAGAAGCGGGTGTTTTCCTCAAGAGGAGAGTGTGCCAAAAGGTCTTACGGGAAAGGTGGAGGGCAACAAGGAGAGCAAATCGTCTACACATAAGAAACTCCCATTTCTTTCACCGAAGAAGACATCAATAATCTCTACAAGTGGAGGGTATGGACGGAGGGTCATGGGCTAGGGCAAAACAAAGTCTCCAATGCATGGATTTACACTCATCATCGTAACAACAGTTCACATGGACCATGGGGATGAGATGAGCTAGAGTAGTGCACAATGTGGGGGCAGGAATCAAGCGTTGCGTCCTAGAGGGCATGACATAAAGCTCATACATGTGCTGTGTGGTGCAATAGGAGGGGAATAATATCCAGTTATAAATCGGGAGTCAGGTAGCATATTCAATGGTGTACTCATCATCAAATTGGATCATGGTGTGGCAAGAGTTGGGGGGCTACGGTGGGGGATAGGAGTGAGAAGCAACATGGAGGGTGAAAGTTAAGGCAGCATGATCAGCAAGTAAGAGCTCAAGAGAAATAAGGAAGTCTCGGGATGTGGGGGATGAGGGATCTGTAAGTGAGAACATAATCCACAACACTCACCCCCCCATGGGGAAAACAGATGAATCTACTAGAATCAGGGAGTAAAGGAAACTTGTTGAGAATGTGAAGACTCTATGATTCCCCCATCTACAGAAGGTGCCTCCCATAGGTTGTGATTGGAGTATTTCCATACATTGATTCTCTTTGTAAATCAAACTCCTCAAGATCTGGCTCCTTAAGGCATAAATTGCCTTGTGCAAGGTCATGATTAAGTGTCTGGTGAGTCCCTGCATGGGCATTGAAGTCCCCCAGAAGAACATCACCCACTGAGGAATAATGGGAAAGCTCTGGATAAAGGTCAAGGTATGGGTCCCCATCAACGTGCACAACCAAGTGCAATGAAGCGAGGTGGGAACCGTATACAGCAATGAAGACATCACAAATAAGAGGATGGCCCCTTTAAACATACAACCACGTGTATTTGGAATGGATAGCATAAACTACCAATGATATTCTAGCCCTGAGGTTGTCACGAATGAGGCAAACCACTCCATCTAAATCACAAATACCACCTGATCTACGGGTCTCACATCAACATGTCGAGACCCATAAGCAACCTATTATTGGAGGAAGCCCCCACTCTCTTCTCTCATGGGCCCCAAGTAAGGAAGATGAGATCTTGCAATGCAATCACATCCTAAAAGGTACTTGGATAAGACCAAAAAGCACCATTACAATTCCAACAAGATGTCACTATCACCTTCTGAGACCCTAGTGTGTCGTCATTTAGATGGTAAAGGACGTGATCACCCTTGGGGTGGGGAAGCATGAATCACAACCCCACAATCTCAAATGACCGACCATTTGTTTTCTTTACTAGCAACCACAACCAAGGTCTAAGCTTTCTAAAGGTCCTCCACTTGGAGTATAGTGAGATCAGAATCTAAGTAAACCTTATTCAAGAGGGAAAAGAGGTTCCTTTTAGATTTGGAGAAGGAAAAGAGCTTCCTTTCAGATTTCAAAGCTCTTCAATGATCCTCCACCAATCAGAACTTGATAATAAGAGTGTTCTCGGGGGTCATTCATGCTCAATTGAGGGAGACACCATTCAAGCCTAGGGACTTCTGTAAAATGGTATACCCAGCTTGCAAGGGATAAACAAGGTTAAGCAAGCCACAAACTCTAAGGGCCTTGTTTTAATGTGCTCTCTCCTCATCAAATTTGGCTTGAACAACTATTTCAACAATCGGCAAAGCCTTCTTCTCTTTAGCTATTTGGACCCATGATGTTTGTTTCTCAACTTGTTTTTGGACAGACTGTTGAAGAGTTGCAGTTTCCTGCTTCAGGTTCTCCTATTGGGTAAGTATATCAAATTGTTTGTTTTTATTCTTGTGAGCCAATAACTGAAGTTGTTGAAATTGCAGAGTGTCTAAAGGGGGCGTTAAGACTAATCCTATAACGTAACCCTCACCCTCAAATTAGCAATAATAACGTCTTTCTATTGCAATTGTTGTTTGAAGAGTGAAATGGTCTACTGTTTCTCTTGTTTGAAAAGTGAAAGGAGTTCTTGAAACTCTGAACCCATTTTTTCAATAGTTCCTTGGCAAATAAGGCACTAAGTGCTAAATTATCCTCGAGAATGTAAAAGGAAAAAAAAAGCCTTTGGAGCACAATTTTGTAGAAGAAATATTTGGACATAGAGGAAACAGACAAAAAAAATAGCATATTAAACCACCCTTAAGGGTCGGCAATCTCGCAAAATATTTGTACCTCTGTTAGCGTGGGGGCTAAACCATCTATTTTGGAGAATTGGGGATGGAAAGAGAACTATGTTCTAAATACACGCATGGCTAAAGAAATCTCCCCTTTCTGAACAAGAGGGATTAGGGAAGCTTCATTTGGGAGCTGGAAGAAAATGGGGTGACAAAGTGCAAAACTATTGGGAGAGCAACAAGTTGTATGGGTTCAAGAGAAGGAAATGGAAGGAGTTACGATCGCTATAGGTGCCACATAACAAAGGAATATGAAATATTTGAGGTAGAAAAAGCATTGAAAATTACACAAACCCAACTACCAAAAGGAAAGACCAATTGCTTTAGGACTTCAGAGGCAAAGGGGAATTTACAATCAAAGAAGCCTACTAGTTTGCTCATAGATTAGACATCTGGGAGAAAATATGGGGTCTAAGGATTGGCCAAAAACAAAAGTCTTCCTTTGGATAGTGGTACAAGGCAAAACCCTAATAGGGGATCGACTAAAGAAAAGAGGCTTTCTATGCCCCTCGTGATGTATATTGTGCAAAGAAGAGGGGGATGTTAATCGCCTACTCCTCAATTGTCAGTATGCCCAAAAAATATGGCAAGGAATGTTAAGAAAGTTTCAAATGAATGGATTTTCCAAAAAGATTATCGAAGCAATATAGAAAGAAGGGATATCATGTCAAACTCAGAAGTAGTGGGTACTCTATGGAACATGGGTCCGGCTATGACTCGTTGGACGTTGTGGATGGAAAGGAATAAAAGAATATTTAATAATATATCAAGGACTTCATAAGAGGCTCTAAATTTGTTGAGCAAGAGGCTCTCAAAAACCTTTAAATCTTGTATCTGCAAATTCAAGAAATTAGCACCCAGCCACCACCAAGCCTTATGGAATTGGGATGACATCAGACATAGGGTTGACTCTGTCCAAACTCAACACAAGGTCAATAAGACTAGCTCAAAGTGGAAATTGACGAAAGATGGGTGTTATAAGGTCAATTTTGATGGTGCCTCTAAAGGGAACCCAGATCCGACAAGAGCAGGGTGCATGATCATAAATTGTAGGGTAGAAGTTGAGGCGTTCAAAGGTTTTTCTGTGGGAGTATAAACAAATATGTAGCTGAGGGTGAGGGCTAAATTGCAAGGGAGAAGTTAGGGCATTCAAACATTTTTTTGTGAAAGTCCAAACAAATAATGTAGCTAAGGGTAAGGGCTTGGTGGCAAGGATTCTGCTAGCTCTCTAACTTTCAAAAACTTAGAGGTCGAAGGGGACTCAAAAAAATTTATAGGGGATGAAAAATCTGGGATGCCACCATTGGAAACTCTCAAATTATTTTAAAAGAGGCCAATAAAACAAAAGCCAAATTTACAGACATCAATCATTGCTACAGAGAAAGTAATGCAGCTCAAATTGGCTAGCAAATGTTCGCAGACTCAACCCGACATGAAAACAAAGGGGGCAAGGCTAGACTTGCATAAATGGAAAGATCTTAATTCTATTATAAACAATGATGGTTTATAACACAAAAATGGTCTATATGGTAAAATAATGTGTGATTTATTATTTTTGCAAGATGTGCCCGACACCCTGTCTATGCTCCCTAAAGTAGATTGGAAGCTCTCGTGTGTTTTTAGGTTTTTCCCCTCTTGTTGGGCTTTCATTTTGATTTTTTGGGCCTATTCTATCCTTTGCTTTTCCGTTTGTCCTTTTTTGACCCCTTTCCATCCAATCCAGTGCCTTGTAGTTTTTTTCCCTCCTAGCTTTAAAGCTTTTTCTTTCTTCGTTGGGATTTTTCTTTGTTTGGTGGCCCGCTTTTTTTATCCACCTTTTACCCTCTCTTTTGGGCTTTCTTTTTTTTGCTTATTCTTTTTCGATATTTTTGTTTATTGTTTTCTTTGGACATGCCTTTGGCTTTCTTTCTTCTTTGCTTTGCTTTCTTTCTTATTCCCTCCCTTTCTTTTTCTCTTTCTTTTTGCTTTCTTCTTTCTTCTTCTACTTTGAAGCTAGTTTCCTTATTGAGCTCTTGCCTTTTTGGTTTTGGGTTTTTTAAGTCTTATTAATTGTTTCCTATGCTTTATTTCTCCTATCCTCATCACTTTTCCTCTCTCCCGTGACGTCGAGGTTTTTGTTTTCCTCTGTCAATATCCTTGCTCCTCCTATCTCCTTCCTTGGTTTCTTATTTATATAGCTCCTCACACCCTCTTTCTTCCCAGTTGTTCACCTTTCATCCTCTTCCTCTAACTTTTTTGGGTTGTGTTGTGTGTGGTTGGGCTTTAATTGGGTCTAATGTTTTGCTTGCTCCCCATTCCTCTTTCACAATGGAATGTGGGGTTATAGTTCTTTCATCAGAGGAGTACCAAGCCTTTTATAGTGGGATTGACTCAACACAAGTGGACAACAACCTCGCTTGGGTCGAGGAGATGGAAATTTATAGCAGTAACAATGGTGTGTTATGGCCCATGTGGGAGTCCACAAGTCTGTCCTTGGATAGCAGCCTACAAGGAGTTGACGATTCCAAAGCGTTCAGTGACTTGCAGAGTTTGGGAGGCTCCCAAGACCCCTCAATCATGCACAACCAACATGCATCACGATATTTGCACTGGAATTCAGATGACGTGCTTGACAATAGGATGATTCACCAACAAAGGATTCTAAAGAGATATGGTAGAATTGCATCACGTGCACAAGCAGACTCACACGCCATTGCAAATGATTCCTCCTTACGCTAATATTGGGCACAAGCAGACCTCTATGAAGTCAACTTTAACAAACAATGGGATTTTGCAAGCAATGTCTCAACGCCTCTAAGCTCCCCTCTCTTAGTAGGTGGTCCTTCAACTCTCAGCCCAAGTCTTAGGTCATCATCAGACAAAAGACAAAAGAAAATCCAAGAAAACGCAGTGAGTACCCAAGGAAGAAACCAAGGATGAGTAATAAAGATGCAGACCCTAGGCATCATTTTGCAAGCATCATGCAACCTAACAAGCTCTCGAGAACAGTCCCTCAAAACGTGTCCATCTTGGTGAACCCTATCAGTGTTCTTCTCAAAACCCTATCTTTGTCAATTTCAGTTATTTCAATGCTTTCCTTTATTGCAATTAGGTCTGATTTTACAGTTTATTTGGGTATACCCTGTTCAAACTTGAATTGCACATTGTTTATGATTTAAGTAGTGCATTGTTGATGTAAAACCACTTTACCATATTACAAATCCATTAATGTACATAACAAAAATTTGACAAAGGAAAATATTCTATACCAATAGAATGGCTAAAAAAAACCCTTGAATAATTTGCCATAGTTCCTTGTTGCTTCATGTTCTTCAAGACCAAACGTAGTCTTCATGGGTATAAGTCTCAAGTTATGGCAATATACTATCTCAAATTGGTTCAAAGTAGTTATTTCTGGCAGGTTGTCCACCTCCCACCCCATTCAACAATTTACCAATAGTCAATTATTGCGCCTTCAAGATGCAATGTGGCAAAATTGTTTTTCTAGTAATACTAGGATTGCCTCCTCTCCAATCACAGTTCTCTGCAAAAGGGTTTTGCTCATGATCATGATGCCCATCATCTTTTTCTTTGATTTAGAGGAGTCTCATACACCTAATTGGTGTCTGAGTTGGCAGTGACCTTAAAAGCTACCTCTATTCATTGCTGCAATCAATTTACCTAGGACTTGATTTATTTGTTTCGGTATACCCTTTATCCCATCAAAGGAAGTCCTTATGGTTTCTTCCACTGATAATGCAACATCCAACTTCCAGTTATCTTCTTTACAGGTACTGAGGCCATTGATGATGTTTTCCTACAAGGACAAGACAGTGGCTTTGATACCACTGTTGTGAACCACCTATTATGGCTTCAAGAACTAAGAGCATATGTCATCATTCAATGGATTCATAGTGCAGTAAAACTGAATGTAGACCTGCACAGCAGATTCGTTGAAAAGACACAAGACATATCATTATAGAACAAATTCACAACAACTAATTGCACTTTTACACAGCAGTGAATTCAATAGAGTGATTAGAAGGAAATTTGACAAATACTACAGGTCTGAAAACAAAAATGTCACAAAAAGAGCCCAAAATATAATAACATCGTGGTATTACATTCAATAACCTTAGAGTTAGAACAGAATAGAAACAGGATATATATTCAATTATTCCTAGTCTCAAATGAACACAAAGAACTGAATAAGGCCTAAATAACGAAATAAAGGATATAAACGTTCTTAAAAAGGTATAAGCACCAACTACAGTAACAAGATTTGAAAAGTCTGGTAAGTTCAAGAAAGTGAAAGGTTCGCCAAACTTCAGAATTTCAAAAATGCACAGAAAGGTTTGAAGCTATAAAATAAACCAAACTATACATAATCACAGAAATAGAATCTCAAAACGATATAAAAGAAACATTTCAATGCCAAATTTTAGTAGTATTTCAAAATTTAGTACGTCTTACTATCATACAATATTTAGAGACCGGCACTAACTCTCGAGTCTCCATAACCAAGGTCCTAAGACGACTAGGCTCTAAAATGACAATTTCAACATCTTCAAAATTAGAATTTGCTACATGATCTAATTCACGATTTGTGCCAACATCTTGATCCATAAAATCTGCACTGCCACTACAATATTCACTATGTCCCTCATGATTTTAAAACATGTGGCCTGGAAACAGAGTTTACGTGACAAAATTGAGGGCCAATGTCAAAGTCAATGGCAGATTTAGTCCAATATGTTCGGCCATCTTCAAAAAATTGAGGTTCCACGAAAATCCTTGAGATTTGGTTAAACCTTGTTTACTATGTCACCAACCCAGGCTGACGATGCTGCACTTGGCCAGATTCTTAGTTTCTCATAGATGAAGAGCATCCCCACTCTGATGCCTGAGAATTTATTTGGCTAATGTTCCCACTTTTGCATGTGGTACAACTAGACTTTGCATAAACTCCATTAGCTAACAGAAAATTATAAATGACTATCAAAATTCCTAATGAACCTTATAAAGGACCAATAACTAACACTGAAGTGAGTTCCCGATTATCCTTGGATGTTGTACTAGACTCCACCCAGAGAATGGTTCAAACCTCAGGTCTTGTTCAATGTAGATAAGAGGGTATCTGGTATAGAAAAAATTGATGTTCCAAATTTTTGGAATGTCCCACCCTAGTTTGAAAAAAAAAATTCTCAAACACCCAGAAAGTTTACTGACTTCTAACATGCAGGCATCTCGTCAAACACTTTCCTGCTTTGAAGTTTTGATGTTGTTTCTATGTGTTTCCAATGTATTTGTGCTCAGGATCATTCAATATGCAGATTTGAACAATATTTGCTCAAGAAATAACTCAACAATGCATATAATCATCATTGACAATTTAACTAACATGTTGTATGAGAAGAAAGTAACAAGTGAAACTCATTCTGACCTCAATCCCAGCAATACTTTATTGATCTGCAATAGAAAGGTTTGATGTACAATATCAGGAGTATATTAGCTAAGATACAAGGTATAATAATAATGTCCACAATGCTAATGGACTGCTGTTATGCAGATGTTAGTAGATACAACTGTCAACAACAGTGTTGTAGCTGTTTACTTTATAGATACTGCCTGTCAAACCCATCAAACACTGCCAGCCAACATATGTATGCTGCTGTAGCTACACACCCAGCCAAACAAGGGTTAATAAACCCCACTAGAGCTACGTACCAATAAGGAAGGATTCCAAGCACATAATATGGGAGGCGGCCAGCTCCAAGATGCTCACGTGGCCCCTCAAACTCCAACGCAATAGTAAAAAGGGGAGTGTTTCCCTCCACGCCCCTGTATCAACCAGAATCACCCTCCACGCCCCTGTATCAACCAGAATCACCCTCCAAAAATGCCTTCAGACCCTCGACTTATACAAGGAATGCATCACGTAATATGAGGAGAGGAGCGGCCAACAGAAATATCCAACGCAGCCCAAGAGGAATAGCGGCCAAGGAAAATAGAGAGCATACAATATACAAACTCAAATAAAATATTTCAATAGCTTCCAATCCTCGTACTCCTAAATCGCCAATCCGTCAAACAAATTTATCATTTGTCTCAAATCTTTGATAAATTTGATCTTCACTAGATCCTTCTACTCAGTACCAAATCCTGCAATGAAGCACAATGCGTCAACTCTGAATAAGTTTACCACCGGAATTGATCTTCTCCAAGAGGGTTTTCGTCTTCAAGAAGGCTGAGATGAACCAAGTTCGATCTCCAGAACCATAAAGGTTTCAATCAGAGAAATAAAATAAACTGCATAATCCAAATGAGCTCTCAATCCCCTTTTTTATAAGCTTTTTCATTAAGTTTTTTAACTCCAAAAAGTGATTTATTTTACTTTTAAAACATTTTCGACACTTGAAGTCACTTTTTAGCGTCTCATCATTTAAATCTTTTCGTTCTCTTTCCAATGAGCTATAATACTGAGGTGCTAACCTTAATAAAATTAATTAAATATAACTCAATATTACACCCAATTAGTAGAAATCGCTGAAATGCATTGGAACCGAAAACTGACTGCGTAGAAGTGATCCCATGATGAAAGATGATAAACGGACCCAACCAAGTGACTTACTAAAAATAGACGCTCCCTCCAAGAATCTTGGAGACCATACTGGAAGTCGGAAATCACATCTGAAAGTGGCCTCACTAAAAACATCAAATAACTCCTCTGATAACGCTGACACAAACCTAAAATGTCAATGCCAACTGAAATGCAAGATAACCCGAAAATGGGGACATCACAATTTTGCAATTGAAAAGGTTGCAATCAATGTACATGGCAAAATAAAACAGCTAGAACAAGGAGAACAAAACATCACAAACCAACTATAGCTAGCATAGTATAATTATTATAAATTAAAAAGCAAACATCATGTAAAAATAACAAATGAGTTATGAATGCATTAATTATTAAAAGTAACATGACTAAATTAATTACTTGCTTGTATGCATCTATTAAAAATTCCTTCTAAAACCACGACAAATAAGGCATAACTAAGTATTTTGGCCTCGTGGTAATCATCAAATTAAATCTTATTTTTATCTAAATATTTGATATTTCAGTTTGTTATAAACATGTAAAATTCTCTCTGTTGTTAGCCATGAAGTCAACCAAAATCATGGACTCAAAATTTGTGAACACAAATGCATGCATTTATCAAAATGGAAACTCAATCCTAAATCCTAGGAACGGCCACATTATATATTCATGGTCCAGTGAAATTGATGGTTAACCTAATGGTCACCAACGTGCTAGTCCCCTTGCACACTCCAACACCTAACCTTACTACCTTATGCACTAGCACATCACGCAAGTCTCCTTGCACGCTCACCCGAGGCATAGAGAGGAAAACCAGGAAGGGTCGGGGTTGGTTGGGAATGGACTCATTCCTCAATGACATCTGCACTGCCACTACAATATTCACTATGTCCATCATGGTTTTAAAACATGCGGCCTGGAAAACAGAGTTTACATGGCAGAAATGAGGGCCGATGTCACAGTCAATGGCAGATTTAGTCCAATAGGTTTGGCCCTCTTCAAAAATTTGAGGTTCCGTGAAGATCCTTGAGATTTGGTTGAACCTTGTTTACTATGTCACCAACCCAGGCTGATGGTGCTGCACTTCACCAGATTCTTAGTTTCTCATAGATGAAAAGTATCCCAACTCTGTTGCCTGAGAATTTATCTGGCTAATGTGCCCACTCTTGCATGTGGTACAACTAGACTTTGCATAAACTCCATTAGCTAACAGAAAATTATAAATGACTATCAAAATTCCTAATGAACCTCATAAAAGACCAATAACTAACACTGAAGTGGGTTCCCGATTATCCTTAGACGTTGTAATAGACCCCACCCAAAGAATGGTTCAAACTTCAAGTCTTGTTCAATGTAGATAAGGGGGTATTTGGTATAGAAAAAATTGATATTCCAAATTTTGCAATTTAAAAGGTTGCAATCAATGTACATGGAAAAATAAAACAGCTAGAACAAGGAGAACAAAACATCACAAAACAACTATAGCTAGTAAAAAATAATTATTATAAATGAAAAAACAAACATCATGTAAAATTAGCACGAGTTATAAATGCATTAATTATCAAAAGTAACATGACTAAATAAATTACTTGCATGTATGCATCTATTAAAAGTTCATTCTAAAACCAATACAAAGAAGGCATAATTAAGTATTTTGGCCTCGTGATAATCATCAAATTTAATCTTATTTTTATCTGAATATTTGATATTTCAGTTTTTTATAAACATGTAAAATTCTCTCTATTGTCAGCCATGAAGTCAACCAAAATCAAGGACTCAAAATTGTGTAACACAAATGCATGCATTTATCAAAATGGAAACTCGATCCTAAATCCTAGGAATGGCCACATTATATCCCCATGGTCCAATAAAATTGTTGGTTAACCTAGCAGTCACCATTGTGCTAGTCCCCTTGCACGCTCCAACACTTAGCCTTACTACCTTCTGCGTTGGCACATCACGCAAGTCTCCTTGCGCGCTCACCCAAGGCATAGAGAGGGAAACCAGGAAGGGTCAGGGTTAGTTGGCAATGGACTCATTCCTATTGTTTTGCACACGCCTCGCATGCACGAAGTTGCTTAGGGCCTTTCTACCCTATCTTAACAGCACAAGGAACCAATACGCATTTAAACAACAAACGCCCATTAACACTATTTAGTCTAAACATTAATCTGTTCAACAAGCATATTAAAGATAAGTACACAAACAACATCTAAAAATCATAAACAAGACGATGACAATCATTAACATTAGTTATCAACTCATAATTACAAAGCTTCCAATGGTGCTCAAAGGCACTTATTCATACTACACAGATAACTATACAAACTCTCTCTCTCTATCTCAAAGTTCTAACAGCATTCTAGCAGCATTTCTCTGTTTGGTTGATCTCTCTCTTTCCTCCTCAGGTCCCTGCCTTATATAGGCGTTCTACAGCCTCGTGTGTTACTTGGTAGCTCAACTGCCACCAATCATCAGTTATTGCACTTCTCGTCCACTTGGCAGTTAATGTGGTGCTCTACTCCAGATCAGCTACCACGCCGTCCACTTATCAGCTGCCTGTCAAAATCAACCTATCAGTCATAACTCCACCGTTTATCCTCCGCAATCTCTGCTGCAGTTCCTGGATACACATGGTCTTTGTGTGTCTTGTTTTGTCGTATGTACATGTGGACTCGGTTTTGTCAGCTCACGTCTACCTGCCTGGCAATCTCTACTGGGAATGCGCAGTTGGGATGGTGAGGTCTGCGCACACCACCCTTGGCCATTGGCACCGGTCTTTGGTTATACTCACGCGACTACTGGTCTTGTTTATACTTGGCCAAATTCTGGGGTAAACAGAAATCTAATCATAACTTTAAAATTTGCACTCTAATGGAACATTTAAGACCACAATTTGCTTTCATTGAGCAGTCTGCATTTATATGCTTTTGTCCACCTAGATCTTCATACTCATTTAAATTATCTGAATGGAATTCCCTATGCCCATTGAACACAACATCTATATAAAAAAGTAGTTGGCCTGCTATTCTATCTAATACCATATGGTGATACAGACCTGTAAAAGCTTGACCTCAAGCATTGCAACATAAAAGAAAAAACAGCTTACTAATTTCTGGGGGGAAAAAAAACAGAGCTCCGGTTTCTGGGAAACATAAAACAAACTCCAAAGAACAGATTACTAGATTTAAAAAGAACAAATTCACTCTTCATTTTATGCAAACAACTACAGAATTCTTCATCAAAAATAAATTATAAGTTTCTCAATATATTTCAGATATGAAGAAATCAGACTAATTAAAATAAAAGGCCCTCTTATTTTCTTCAGAATTGACAGAGAGTCTAGAAAACGGGAACTCCAAACAGAACCCTCTCAAAACCCAAAGAAGCAGGCCCTGGCCAGAAAACCCCTGTCCTGTTTTATACCATTGAAGCAGAACCTCTTTTTCCTATAAAAATGTACATCAGGGTAGTTAGCAACGGATCCAGAAGTTTATAACTTACAGGTAACTGCCTGCAAGGCAAACACTTCCTCTCCAAAGCTATGTCTTCTTCTGCATTGAAACTAGTATCATATGGAAACTAGTATCATATGGAGATGGAGACTCAGACAACCTTCCACCAAGTATCACCATTTTAGGAACAACTAGTTATCACCACTTTAGGAACAACAAGTTCTCACCTCTTTAGGAACAACTAGTTATCGCTGCTTTAGGAACAACTACAGGAGGATGTTTGCTTTCAATCCCAGAACATGTGTTCTTGTGCATCAATGTTTGGTTAATGAAAAGTCGTTGAAACAAATTTCGGGAAAATAGCACAAAAGATGATGACCAATGCCATCTGAGTAAAAATGGTTATCTTAAAACAATACAAATAAAATCATCTAAGTTACAATTTTTTTTGGTAGTTCCTAGTGTACCCAGTCTAGAATATTATGTTATTCTGCGAGCAGAGCAGAAGGTTCATGGATGATCAAAATGCATTGGGTAAGACTAGCTAAACCTAATCTTCGTGAAAGTAAATTAAACCAGATCTTTTTAAAGTCTCAGCATGAAACTTCTCAGGCAATAGTATAAAGCCATGAGTCATCCTTAATGTGATTAGGTAGAACTCTGATTACACTCCAACATGATCACAATCTATGGGTTTCAATGTTGTCAAATGGACTATTACATTGGAACATGAACCGATTGCTTAAGGAACTTAAGTTTAGTTTTCAAAATAAAACCTAATACTGATTGAATGTGAACTTACAATCAGTTCACATAAGATGCCAAAGCATTACTCTCTGCACAAAATAAAAAATCCCTCAAATAATAAGATAAGTTTGTAATCTCACAAACTACAGTTGCATGTTTCTAAAATATAAAAAAATTGTTAGTAAACCAGAAACTCTCGCCCTACAATTTTTGATTAACGGGGCCAAATTCACTTAGGACTTGCACCCCACCTTGGCTGGGTATGGTTCTTTACAATTCAACTGCTTTTAAATGGAAAGCATGCTTAGGGGAGCTTGAACCTGGATCATCATCCCAACAATCACTCTACCTTATCATGAGACCATAGCCTGCCAAACTTGTAAAACATAATCCTTGAATGTATGGCATACAGTCAAAAACATAGAATTCCTTAACTATTTTCTTTGCTTAGGCTAGGATAACTGTTAATCTAAGGCCATCTTTTTGCATGTTTGGTGTCTTTTTTTGGATTTCCTGTGTCCACTGAGCCAGATAGAGACCTGTTTTGAAGCCTCTCAACAAGCATTTCTTGAAATTTTCTTGATTTTTCTCAGAAACTGAAATTATTTTTTCTATCTACAGAATGTATCTTGCGCTTACCATAGAAATGGATAAATAGTACTAATCTGTCATATTTAAAACTTTGAGATCCACAGTAAAAATTTTCTAGTAGCCATGTTCCTAAATAAACGAATTACCAAGTGAAATATGTTCCAGCAAAATGCATTCGGAAAAAAAGAGAAAAGCAACATGTGAAATTATTTCCTAGCAAATGTCCCAAAGCATGGAGAACATCCTTCATCTAAAATTTTCAATTTTAGGTTAGAGAGAGGGGGTCAACATCAGCCCCCTCTCCAAAAAGATAGGGTTTTAATACACACCACGTTTTTCTCAATGTTTAGGTTTTTGTTACTTCAATGATATGAATGTGTGCAGATAAAAGAGGATACAACACAGTTAATACCAGATATATACATCAAAACTGTCATATATTTTTCAAAAACAGGTAAGGAGAGTGAAAGTACCTTGCAAGGAAGCCATGATTTCTTTTCCGTCTAATGTTACTGGGCTGGTATGTCCTCTTTGGAAACAAAAGCATTGGCCTGTTCAAAGTAAGTAATATGCCATGAAATCACAATCCAGACATAAATGTTTCTTAAAAGATTAAAAAAATAAAAATAAAGAAAGGGCAGTAGAATTACGTTAGGGAGTCAGGCGCTCCAGGTAGAGATGCTACAGCCAAACAACAACAACAAAAAATATTTCTTGAATTTTACGGTAAAAAGAAATAAGGGTTTAAAAGATTAATTCGAAAAAAGAAACTAAAATGAAATAAATGAATAACGAAATAATGTTCAAAAACATTATGACGCCGTGTAAATTTTACCGTCTTGTTGTTGTAAGAGAAATGGAAGTGAAGACCAGCAATCATTGTCATGGCGAATAAAAGCTTTGGCAAATAACTCTTTCGATTCCTCCACATTCGAAAGTTGTGTTTGCAAAATGTTCCAGATGAGGTGTGAAGGTACGCTGTTAGTGTTACTGTGCGACGATTGTAACGAGGATGAATATGAGCGTGTATTAGGAATAATGGATCTCATGCAACGTGAAAGCAGGGTTTTCGACGCCATAGCTAAACCTTATAGCTTAAACCTCTCTGCCAAGAAGATAGTTCCTAAGCGAGTGGACACATGCCCTTCTAGGTAGAGCTAACTCAGATTTATCTATGAAACATATGATAAAGAAAGAAACACTTTATTCTTACCAAAAATACTTTGAAAAAATGTCATTACGGTAGTGATTTTGTGGAGGTCATGTTGAGATAATTTATACGATTATAATTTTATTTAAAGTATCGTGTTGATGGGATAAGAGTCCATTATATTAAACGTTCCTTAGATTAATTGTCCTCAAGATGGGTTGGGTTAAGTTTCACTTCGATGGCTCATCCTGGGGTAACTTCATTATTCACATATTTGGTTTCATCTTTCACTTGTTTCAAGGGTCTTTTGTTGTGGTTTGCTTCACTTGTGTATTTTTTGGCAAAGTCAAAGACTAAGGTATTGACAAGAGGGCTCAAACTAGTGAAATATTATGGAGCAACCTCATTAGAAGTTAAAAGTGACTCAATAGTGATTATCAAAGAGATGGCCCTAAAATATAAACTTAATTATATCTTTCAGTGGATTTTTGATTTGAAGGGTTGCTTCAGAATATATCCTTCTCTCATTACTTCTATGAATCGAACCATTTAGTTTATCTTTTGGCAGATTCGAGGGTTGACTTAGGGGTTTTCTCTAAAATTGAAAGCTCTCTACCATCTGACTGGCCTAGGCTAGAAGAACTCATCTCTGCCATGCCCTGATTTCCCATGCCTCAATTGTCAATTTGTATATCTTTCCATGGTCAACCTATGAGCAAATGTGTCTCGATTTATATTCAAACAAGTCTAAATATACACATGTACCCTGAGCCATTTATCACTAAACAATCAAGTTATTGAGTTGCACATTGAATCTATCTATCACACACTTGTCAAGGAGTTTGCACATTTTTTTATTATTCCACTCTTTATTTATTGAAGTCTTGTCATTGCATACTTGTACGAAAAGAAGGTTTGCATTAGAGCATATAGCATTATTTATTATCTTAGGGAGAGGACATGGAGTCTTCTCTCACTTGGCTTAGGTCATTGATGCAGGAGCATCCAAGTTCTTAAGTAATCCTAAAACAAACAAAAAAGACCTAGTAATAAAATTAGCAGTTTGTTGTGTGTGCAAGTCTTTAATTGCACACAAACTCTTTTGTCTTATTTTCTAAAGCCTTTATTTGTGCATGTTGAGCTACTTCTGTGTATATAGTCTAATGCATGCAACATGGAACGTAAAGTAGTCAAATACTTAAGCTTGGGAAAACATGCAAACCTTTACGCAAGCTAGTTTGGATGTCTACCTATAAGTGTGAGAAGTTTTATGTAGATGAGTAAAGGTTGGGGTTTGCGATGCCAATATCGTATGGAGCTTTGCTTTGCGAAGCTTATGATATCATATAAAGGAGTACTGGTGCACAACCATAAGACAAAGAGGATCTTATGTAACCGTAAATAGGGAATTATATGCATATAATCTATCTGAAAAGTGTTGTGACTTAGCCTTGCGAGTTGCGACTTTTGCGTATTGTCTTGATGAGCGAAAGTTCTTATGGAGTGATAAGGTAGATGAACATGGGAACCGTTATAAATTTATATTAATTGCCTTGAATCATGTATGGGTGTTATTATGGGAAATAAAACTTTTTTAATGTCACAATGTGATGCATTACAGGTATGATGTGTTATGGTTCCTTGGGATTGTATTGTACATTTAATGGTTGTAGCACATGGTGACATGTTATGAGATATTAACTAAAGGGTTGTTAAGCTAGTTGAGAGCATTGATGTAAGTAGGTGGTTGTGTATCTATATAAACACATCCCCGCATTTAGGAGAGAAGGCCTAGAGTGGGGCAGATCGAGAGTTAAATGTTTGAAGATCTATAATGATCAATCTAGAGTAGTCATAATCGGAAGGTTGTAACGTAACTCATTAAGATTGTTATAGGATTATAATTGTTTGTAATTTTCATAATCATATCACAGTGTGTGTAATCTATATTTCCATCTCTTGAAATTGATAAACAAACTATTGTTATTGTTGTTTCATTTTGTTTCTATGCACAAGACTGCAAGTTAGTCTATTGTAGTGTTTATTTTATGGGTTTTGTGGTCTAAGGCCATCCTCGATGGGGTCCTTTAACCATGACTACATCATTTGCTATTAGAGCAAGGTTATCTTTGCAAAGTGACCATACGAGAAAAAGTTTGTTGTCCACATTTGTGAGTGTGGGTAAAAAGGAGAAAATACATATTACAACAAGGAGAGTTATGCATAAGATATGGTGATTATTCTTAATTTTTATGAAATGGCACATAGAGGAGGTTTCACTACAAGAGCACCTGAAGTGCCGAGACATGCAAACCTCATTGAATTGATGAGAGGATTACAACCCTATTTAGAGGCTATTGAGACTGCATAACATAGAGGAGTTGTGATGTATGATGAGAATGACAATGAATTTGTAGGAGTACTTGAAGTTCGAGATGAAGAAGGGTTGGTTGATGAGCCTAATGATAGATGCATGTGCATAATCACAAGAACGAGTTATAAGCCAAATTTGGACACTCTTAGTTAATAAAGGAGTTTGAGTCCTAAATAACTCATTGATTGGATCATTGAGTTAGAGAAATATTTCAAGTGTGTTAATATAGAAGATCTAAAAAAAAACAAATTTTCATGTACCAAATTGAAGGGTCATGCATCCTTGCAAGGTGAGTATGTGTAGATACAAAGAGTTTGTAGAAGTAAATATAAGAACAAAACTTGGGATAGGTTGGTTAAAATTTTGAAGGTTGTATTTATTCCTTTTGATTACCAATTAAGCTTATTCAAGAAGATTTAAAACTTGCCATAGAAGGAGATCAGTGTAAAGGATTACATTGAAGAGTTTTATAGATTCACCATAAGAGCTGGTCATGTTAAAGATGTCATGAAGAAGACCTCAAGGTACATAAATGCAATGTGCATTTCCATTTAAGATGAGTTTGCAATGATTCACATGTGTCAAGTTTAATAAGCTTATAAGTGTGTGATGGAGGTTGAGCATAAGTTATCCTATAGAAAACAAGTTGTAGTGTGAGGGAAAGGCATGTTTTCTAGCACACAAGGATAAAGAAGCAATTAACTAAATTATTTTGTGCCAAAAGGAGAAGCTAGTACTTCTCAGCGAGATGATACTGCGTAAAGAGGCAGAGGATATCTTACCAAAGATAGAGGATCATATGGACGAGGTAGAGGAAGAAGATTCACAAATATGTGTTTTAGATGTGGTGAAATTATGCGTAGAGAATTTGAGCGTTCACATGTGCATGATGATGGTAATAAGATAAATTATGCAAATACATGTATTGTGCAAGTAAATGAAGGAAGCATTGTTTCTATCCATAATGGATAGGAACTAGAATACATATAAATTCTCATGATGAAGAGGGTGTTATTGAAACTAGGTAAAAAACAAAATAGTCCCATGCAGAGGAAGAATATATTTAGAACCATTTGAAATTTTAGAGGTAAGTGTTGTTAAGTGATTGTTGATAGTGGCAGTACAAATAATCTTCTTATACAATATATGGTTTATAAGCTTGGTCTAAAGAGAATTGTACATCTAAATCCCTACAAGGTGTCTTGATTGCTAGAGGGACATCAAATTTTGGTGAATGAGAATTGCCTGGTAAGTTTCCAAATTGGCGCTTACAAAGATAAAGTCATGTGCAAGAAAAATAATTCTAATGCATGTATGCCATGTGATACTTAGAAGGAATTGGTAGTTTGATAAGAAGGCACAACATGATGGTTGCACAAACACATACATATTAGTGAAGGATGGGAAGAAATACACTTTTAATCCTTTAAAGGATAAAAGTAAATAAGTGGATTAAGCTCTAAGAGTTTTGATGGTTTTAGAAAATAAATTCCTGAAAGATGTGAAGAAGGAGAGTGCATGTTATGCTTTCATCCCGGGCTCGTGTAAATTTTAAGTGCATGTGTAGAAGAAGCACTTCCACATGAAGTGAAAGACTTGTTGCGTGAGTTTGTAGAGATTTTTTTCTAGTGATCCACCAAATTGGTTTCCACCCATGAGGAGAATAAGTCATGACATGGATTTGATTATAGGATCTAGTTTATCAAATAAAGAGACGTATACATTGACGCCTAAGGATAAATAGACATGCAAAGCCAAGTACAAGGGTTTTTAGATAAAGGGTTGATCAGATAAAATGAGCCTATACATAGTTCCAATAGTGTTAGTGCCTAAGAAAGATGGATAATGAAGGATGTGCGTTAATTCCAAAGCCTTCATCAAGTTTACCAATAAGAACATATATCCATGGCCATGCATGGATGATTTGGTGTTTTTTTTACTGAAGCACAATACTTCATGAAGATTGATTTTAAGAGTGGATATCATTGAATTTGCATAAGGGAAGGTGATGAGTGGAAAACTTTGTTTAAAATGCATGAATGATTATATAAGTGGTTAGTCATGTCATTTAGGTTGACTAACACATTGGGTACATTCATGCAACTCATGGATGAAGTATTGAAGCATTTTATTGGTAATTTTTTCATTGTGTATTTGGATAACATATTGATCTTCAATGGGACAAAGGAAGAACACTTAATGCATTTGAGATAAGTGGTGCATCAATTGCTAGTAAATTTGAAGAAGTACAACTTTATAAAGGAGGAGTTAGTATACTCCAATTTTGTAATTTCCTTATAAGGTTTAGAGATGGATCTAGAAAAGATGTGCACAATCATTGAATGGTTGTCACAAAGGAGCACATTTGAAGCATGAAGCCTTCACAGCTTAGTGAGTTTTTACAGGAAGCTAATTTGTAACTTTAATTGGACACTAGCACCTATCACAAAAGCAATGTGAGGTGATAAAAGAGAGTTTTTTTGGAGTATAGAAGTAGAAAATAGCTTTCAATAGCTAAATAAGAAAGCAATTGAGCAATCATCCTATGTTGGCAGTACATAATTTCATTAATATATTATAGGTTGATTGTGATGTGAACGACACAATAATAATAATTGTGATGAGTCAAGAAGGTCATCCCATTGCTTACTTGAGTGAAAAACTAAATGATACAAAAAAAAATCATTTGGTCGATGATCAAGAGTTATATGCCATAGTACAAGTGCTCAAAAAGTGGAAACATTACTTGTTCCCCAAAGAATTTATGTTGTACACAAACCATAAAGCACTATAGTTCATAAAGAGTCAAGGTAAGTTAAACCAAATACATATGAAGTGGGTTGAATTTTCGTAGAGTTACTCATTTATGTTGAAGCATAAGAGTGGTAAGTCAAATAGAGTTGCATATGCACTAAGTAAAAGGTGTCTCTTGTTGCATGAGATGTGAGTGGAAGTCATTTGATTTTATTCTATGAAGGAGTTTTATGCAGAAGATGAATATTTCAAGGATGCATGGAAAACATGCATAGAACCAATGAGTGTGAACAAATCACTATGGTTATATTATTTCTTTGCACAATTATGTGTACCCAGAAGTTTAATGCAAAAAAAATTAATTAACAAAAAGTATATTTGTGGATTATTAGGTCATTTTAATTGTGATAAGACATGTGCACAATCGGTTGAGAATTAAATTTTGGCCTAAGGTGAATGTGGATGTGCACTAGGATGTTTAGGAGTGTGGATTTTTCTAGTTGATGAAAAGAAGAATTCATAATGCAAGTTTGTATCAAGCACTGCAAATTCTAGAGATACCATGGGAAGATATCATCATGGATTTTATTTTAGGATTGCCTAAAATTCCAAGAGGACATGATTATATATTTATAATTGTAGATATATTCTCCAATATGACACATCTTATCGCATGCAAAAAAACCATGATGCTATTCATATGGCTAATATGTTTTTCAGGGAAGATGTGAAATTGCACAGGTTATCACACAACATACTGTCTGATAGAGATACAAAATTTATTTTACATTTCTAGAGGACATTGTGGAAGAAGCTAAATACCAAACTATAGTTCAATTCAACATATCATCCTCAAACGAATGGATGGATGAAGATAGTTAACAAAAGTCCTAATAATCTATTACGATGTTTGATTGGAGGTAATCTAGGAATGTGGGGTTCAGTTTTGACGTAAATTGAGTTTACCTATAAGAAAATGATTAACAAGATTATTTATGGAAGTAATATGAGAGGAGTTATAAAATTACGAGACAATATAGATGACAGAAGAAAGAGTGTTGAAGCAGAGGATTTTTTTGAAAATATATGCGATTTACATCAAAAAGGTGCACAAACAGTTGGAAAGAAGCACTATGCAATACAAGTAACATGCATAATAAAAAAGAAGATAAGTAGAATATCAAGTGGGAGATTTAGTCTTAACACATTTTACAAGAGAGAGATTCCCAAGAGAAGCATATGATAAGTTGAAATGGAAAAATATTGGACTATGCAGAGTGTCGTGAAAGTTTGTATCCAACACACATGAGATTAAATTATCTAGGGGCATATATATTTTGCCCATTTTCAATGTAGTAGAACTGTATCCTTATTGCGAGGGATAAAATAATGAAGAAATCACAAAATTAGATTTCAAATAAGTTGATTGGAGGTAGTTGATGCATGAGAAAGAGTGTGAAAATATGGATAAGGTTATTTACACAAGAGTATACAAAATGATGCATAGAGTGGAGTATACAAAATGTTTGGTGAATTGAAAATGCCAATGAGTTTAAGATGTGACTTGGATGATCACAAAAAAACTTGTTAAGTATGGATTACTTCTTGAAGAGTTTGTGAAAGGAGTATGAGCATGAGCTCACAGTTATTTTCAAATTTTTAGGTGTATGATGTGGGAGTATCTAGTTTCACAAGTAATTTACACTAAATGAAAAAGACTTGGTTATAAAATAAGTTGTTTAAAGTTGTGTTCAAGTCTTTGATGTATGTGCTTTGTGTTATTTTTCACAACCTTTATGCATGTGAGTTGAGTTACTTTTGCGTAGCCAATCTGGTGCACATAGCCTATAATGTAAATTAGTCAAAAATTTAAGCTTGGGGAAACTTGAGAAGCTTTATGCAAGCCTATTTATATGTCTCTCTGCAAGTGTGAGAATTTTTGCATATATAAGTAAATGTTGGAGTTTGTTATGCTAACACATTAGTGCACAACTTTTATTTACAAAGCCTAAGATATCTTACAAAAGAGTAGAGGTGCGTAACCATATGACAAGGAGGATCTTGTGCATCCTTGAACAAGGAATTCTACACGTAGAATCAATTTGTGAAGTGTTATGAATTAGCCTTGCAAGTTTCTTATTCCATGCATTTTCTTGAGGAGTGAAAGTTCTTACACAATGATAATGTAATTGAACATGGAAACTATTATAAATTTCTATTAAATTCCTTAAATCACACATGAGAGTTGATATGGGTAAAATATCTCTTTTAATGTGATAATGTGATGTATTATAAACATGATGTGCTATGGTGCCTTGGGATTATATTATACATTCAATGTTTAGAGTGCATGGTGATGTGTTATGGGAATTTAATGATCTTAATGGGTTGTTAAGCCAGTTGAAAGTATTAATACAAGTAGGTGATTGTGTATCTATATAAACATATCCCTACACTTTGGAAATAATGTTTAGAGTGGGGCACATAGATAGTTGAATTTTAGAAGATCTAGAATGAACAATTTAAAGTAGTTAGAATTGGAAGATTGTAATGCATTTCACCTAAGATTGTTGTAGTCTACAATTGTTAGTTATTGGAATTTAATGATTTTAATGTGTTGTTAAGCTAGTTGAGAAAATTAATGTGAGTAGATTGTTGTGTATCTATATAAACACACCCCTACACTTGAGATAAAAGGTTTAGAGTGGGGCAAATTGATAGTTGAATTTTAGAAGATCTAGAACGATCAAACCATAGTAGTCATAATAACAAGGATATAACACATCTCATATGAGATTATTATAGGACTGAAATTGTTTGTAATGTCTATAATCAAATGATAATGTGTGCCAATTATATATCCATAGTTTGAAATCAATAAAAGAACCATTTTTTTTGTTGTTGTTTCATTTTATTTCCATGCACAAGACTACAAGTTAATCTATTATTGTGTTTATTTTTGGATTCCATGGTCTAAGTTTGTCCTTAATTGGATCCTCTAACAACAACCACATCAATAACTTGCATGCAATAGAATTGTATTGAGCCCTGATACTCATCATTGATATGTAATTGCAATGCTTAAGGGGGTTTGGGTGAATTTACTTTGCACATTTGTCTTGGACGTGTTGTTAGGTGTTGAGGTTGGATTAGGATTACATCAAGAGGAGAATATATTCTAACATTTTCACACACAACTGTGATTATTAGAGAGAGTATTTTGGAATTCTACTATTAAAAAAGTGTTATATAAGGTTTTAAACCCCAATAATCTATAGATCCATTTTTTAACCTACTTGACCACTTTCATCTTATACTTTTGATGAGGCCTAAAAATTGCCCTTGTCCTTAATTTAGTCTTTCTTAATCACCTCCTTGTTTTAGTCTTTGGACTTATATTGTGTTGATAAATGCACATATTATATAAATAATAAGTATGCATGTTGTTTTGGTTTAAATGTGTTATCTCAAAATAAATGCATATTACATATTGATTTAAATGACTTTTGTATTTGTAATGATGAATAAGATGCAGAGTATCCATTATCATATTATTATATTGACATATAATTCACACTTGTAGCCACTTGATGGCTATATGATGATTCACCATGAGACACCAATCACCTATAGCAACTTGATGTGCCAACCTGTAATAACAATTGTAGGTGACTATCTTACTATGTTATAGGTGGTTGAGAAAAATTGCTATAGGCTACACTCCAACTAACTAGACAAACACAACAGTCCATCAACAACAAATTATAAGGGGTAATTATAAGCTAGAGATTATCACATGACTTCAATATTAACCTCTTCATTTTATTGTACTGCTCATTTTTCATCTGCATTTTGAATATGGCTATGATTGTTTTTGCCACCATTAGTCATTAATTATTCTTTCTATTATTCTTAATATTGTCATAGTCTATCTTGTTGTGACCATCAGGATCTTAAGATAGTTAATAAAAACACTGCCCTCCCTATATAATGAGGAAGTTATAAAGTATATATTAATCCCATTGGCTATGATTACATTGGGTAATCCCATCTTAAACAAGGAAGGAGCTTCAACTCCAGTCCAATTGAGGGAGGGCCTACTTACAAAGATTTGTGGTGAAGACTCCCATTCCTTGGATTAATTTCATGGTTGCATGATTATTTTTTTTATAGTCAATTATTATAAGTGTGAGTATTCATTTTACTATTGTGTTTGCATTAATTCCATAGTTAACTTGAATGTTTTCCCAAATAACTTACATTAGTTTACTTCAAGAAGAGTGGGTGTGAATTTTGTTTACTTAAGTGTGGATTATATTTATGAAAGTGTGATTCAACATTACTGTTGACCTCGAAAATTGGCTAAGTACTAGACAAGTGCATGCTTGCATGCCTCAACGAGTTTAGCACCTGATCCAAGTGGATCTCTCCATTTGTGAAAAAAATAAAAGTTTTCATATTTTGATAAAAATGATTGCACAGTGTAGATCTCATCGAGAGCTTTTTGACGCTTTTTGCAGTTTACAAAACGAACACCGTATGCAAAAGTTATAGGTCGCTGAAGTTTTGGTTTGACAGGGAAAAATTTGGTGTCATAAAGTGACGTGGCATTATTTACATACGATAATTGGACCAATAGGAGGTTGACACATGGCATGATTAAGCTCGGAGATAAGCTCGTTCACTGAGCCATGTGGTAAGCAAGGTGGCGAGCTGGAAGGAAAGACCGAGTTCGAAGAGGAGACCAAGCAAAGGTGGCGAGTTTGAAGAAGTCTTGTAAATAACTTACATTAGTTTACTTCAAGAAGAGTGGGTGTGAATTTTGTTTACTTAAGTGTGGATTATATTTATGAAAGTGTGATTCAACATTACTGTTGACCTCAAAAATTGGCTAAGTACTAGACAAGTGCATGCTTGCATGCCTCAACGAGTTTAGCACCTGATCCAAGTGGATCTCTTCATTTGTGAAAAAATAAAAGTTTCCATATTCTGATAAAAATGATTGCACAGCGTAGAAATTGTTGATATATTTTTGACGCTTTTTGCGGTTTACAAAACGGACACTGTATGCAAAAGTTATAGGCCATTGAAGTTTTGGTTCGACAGGGAAAAATTTGATGTCATAAAGTGACGTGGCATTATTTACATATGACAAGTGGACCAATAGGAGGTTGACACGTGGCATGATTAAGCTCAGAGATAATCTCATTCACTGATCCATGTGGTAAGCAAGGTGGTGAGTTGGAAGGAAAGACCGAGTTCGAAGAGGAGACCAAGCAAAGGTGGCGAGTTTGAAGAAGTCTTGTTTGGTGCATTTATCAAAGGCATGCTGACTAGGCACCTTAAGCCCACCAAAGGGGGGCGTTGACACATTCAATGAGGTGCTTAAGCCTCCTAAATAAATGCATCCACCTTCCCAATGCAGCGCATGTGGGACAAATGCGTCCAAAATGGATTCCAAGGCACCTAAAATGGAGGGAAGACAAGTTCAAAATCAGTGAAGGCGCCTAGAAAGGTGGGCGGCCAGTTTTGAACCCCTAACCTTGTGGCAAAAAAATAGGAGACTTAGCCACTACACCACATGCTTGCAACTGATTATAAAAGCACGAATCTGTATTTGTTTTAAACAGGTTTTGGATTGTGTTTTTTTAATTTAAAAAGGCCGATACTTTGTAAAAGCTTTGAGAAAGCTTATATAATGGATTTTTATCCATTTTTCTGCCATAACACTCAGTCTTAATGCTCTTTTTATCCAAATTGTATATTGGAAGAGTATTTTTAAGCCCATAAAGGAGATTTTTAGGACTTTTGAAGCAACTTTGCAGGTGTGAAGACTCACGAAATTCAAAGGTGTCGGGCTTGATTATCAGTCACGGTGAAGGTGAATTTTTGTATAGAGAGATCAACTTATAGGAAAGTTGTTTATTGTTTCCAGGTTGTTGAAATGCCCTTAATGGAAACGGTCCACTCCTTTGGAGAACCCAGAGATGTAGGCATCATGTGTTGAGCCGAACTCCGTTATCACGATTCGTGTTTCTTGGTAATATGTCATTTTGATGCATGATTTTGTTTCAGTTTGTTGATTTGGTTTAATTAGTAAATGAACTCATGCAAGTAATTTTCATTATGACAATTATAACACAACGTTATTAAAAAATTGGTTCAATAACCAAGAATGTTTTATGCCAAAACATTTTGCAAGTTCTTTTGAGTTTTTTGAGAATTTGTATCAGTTTTGAGAAATTAGAATCCGTACGTTTAAAACTTCACTTTGAGTTGAATCATTGGAGTTTACGGATCGGCACCACTAACCAAGAGGCATACATGATCCAAGCATTAAAACTTATGCACATACCTTATAAATAATTGCCAACAAATCAAATGTTAGCTGTCACAATCATGATGATGTGTGCTACACGATGAAGTGGTAAGACCCTGGGAAAAGTAGCCACATGGACTTAAGAACTATAGAGGGGATTGTAGGGGAAAGTGATAAACATATTGGTTGGCTACAAATCCTGACACATATTTATGGTGGTATGATGACATATGGTGTGTTAGTTGGCCTTAAGCTAAGATGGAAATTCAAATATGGGATTGGGCATGAAAATCCCAAGATGAAGGAGGAGGAAGAGGAGGAGGAGAGAGTCGTTGAGAAGAGAGAATAAGGTCAGTGGACAACAAAGAGTGAGAACTAGCGAGCCACAATAGAGACTACCAGGGTTGATCATTGTTATTAGATTATATTAGGGAGAGATAAGATTTGTGAGTGAGCTTCAAATTTTATATTAAGGCCACTATGTGTGTTGAGTGTGATAATTTTTCCCTTTTTACGTAACAAAGAGTGGATGCAATAAAAAAGTTTGTATTGAATACTTGTCTATTGTATGGTCATCTGATATCATTTATGAGTGTGCTATTGGATTCATCCAATTGTCTCCATCTCCTGCACCTCTCATACATTTCTCTCGTATCACACATAACTAACATGATCCTGACATGGATCCTTTGTTCCTTCACACCTTAAGTGAGCTCATAAGGTTTTTCTTCCTTATGTGATATACCAATATGGGAACTAGCCTAAGATGTGCCAAGCTAGACTCGTATGATGCTTATGCCCCTTGTTGACTAGACTAGCCAATAATTATTAGGAAGCTTCCAATATTAGTTAAAATTTCAATTCTAATAAGTAATTCCTCCAAAAGCATTTCAATCTAGTCTTTATTTTCCAACAAATGTTTTCTTTCAACAGGAGTACTTGTCATTCATTGCAAGAATGGGTTAATCTTAGTTATGATTCCTATCTACAATGTTAACTTCTTAGTCATCCAAAGGTAATTATATGCACATACAATGCTTACCTTTTTCTAAAACATAAATACATGGATTTGACATTTAAATGTGTTCACCTACATTTTCGGTGCTATTGTCAGGGATCAAAAACTAGGTAGCAAAAGAACTAAGCTAGTTTCTACTTTCTAGATATATTCATATTTTTAAGAAATAAATTTCATTTATGTTATTAGATCAAGATACATAAAAAATAAAACTATGTTTCAAAAACTAACCCTATGCAGGACAAAGAAGGGCCTTTAACAAGGGAAATTAGTAAATTTCATTCAACAAGAGAGGGATCACCTGGGTAGATTTATGCTTAAGAGATTGAACTTTGACACATGTATAGAGTGTGAAATTCCACCTATAACCACTACAAGAAACATAAGGACACATGGTGTCATGTCAAATCCAACATCATCTAAGGATTCATTAAGAGAGACTATAACTAAGGAATTATTGGCAAAGTTAGTGGCACAATTTGAAGACAGGTAGCAAGAAGAACCTACCACCCCTAAAAATGACATTTGTATGCCTTTTAAAAGAGTACTAAATTGGCCACCTTATACTTAAGAATATATGTTTTAGACCCTGCCACCTTACTAAATCTCCTTTCTATTAGAGAATATTCTGCCTTGTTATCCCCAAAAATAAACTACAAACTAACCACATCAGTAGATCTACTAATATATGAGACTAAATATTAGTTGATTTTCTAAAATATTTATAAGTAGAGCTCAATCCATCACCTCTATCTTGAGTATTCTCCTCCCATAGAGAAAAACCCAAAACTCTGATTCATTAATCCCCTTGGTCCAAAACTATTGATAGAGATTTTGAAATGTGCGTTGAAAAAGTTATCAAAAAAAGAGTAGCCATAACATCATGGGTGACTTCCTAGTAAAAAATCAATGAAATTTCCACTTTTAAATTCCCCATCAACATCACCATAGGGGTTACCCCCATGAATAATATCCCTTTTTCAGCTTCGCTTAACTCATGAGGGATGGTCATTGAAGATCTTAATACCTTCCTTTTTGAGTGTGATGTCTTGTGTCATAGTTATGATTATATTCAGGATGCCAAAGGTTGAAACTATTTCTATCCATTATTAAAGATGTAGCTCTTTATTGGTTCATGGGATTGGGAAATAATGTTGTTAGTAATTGGAAGGACATGAAAGAGAAATTCTTAACTAAATATTAGGACTATTGCAAAGGTGATATCCTTGAGGAAACAACATTTTTAGAATGGCTCGAAAGGAGGACGATCCACTAGAAGATTACATGGAAATATTTTAGTTTTGTTTGAAAAATTCTAAACAAAGTAAGGAGGAACATAAGTGCCTTAAGCTATTATTCTTGAAAGGCACAAGCGAGGAATGCATAGAAGCCTTGGATCCCATTAGGGGAAGGGATTCACAATTACCATATGAGGAAAATTTTGCCATTTGTCAAAATTAATCGAGATCATTGATGAATAAGACTATAATATATCAAGTAATAACCTTATCTTCAATATTTGTTAGTGGAATATCTCGAGTGGAAATTGCCAACAGACTACAAGACATGAAGTTGGATATCATTAACTAAATGGCTACACAAATAAACCCATTGCATGTAAAAAAACACAAAGAGACAAATAAGGTTTTAAAAATTTATTATCTTGATTGTCACATGAAGAGGAACAATTAAAATGTGAATCTTCCAACATAAAGGTAGCTAGCATAACAGAGGAATAACTAGTTGTAATAAAACTTCATGCAATTGAGGATGAAACTAGGCAAACATTTTTTGTTGCATAAAGATGACCTTAGCAATCAAGGCAAAAAAATGTAGTTTTTTCAAATATGTTGTGAAATTATTAGTTTTTTAATAATATATATGTTACTCCTCCTAACATTTGATATGCATTTAATGCTTGGAATCAACCCCCTTAAATACTACCTCAAAATCAGAATTAGTCAAACCACTATGAGCAACTGTAAGGCTAGTGTCAACAATACCAAGCCTAATAATGGAAACCACAACCGTAATACCAACAATGGCAGCTAAAATCACATAATCAATAGTGGAAACAACCTTCCAATGAATGACAACAACCATGGATGGGAAATCAACCTTCGCATGCCCAAAATGCAGAATTTCAACTACAGAAACAACCACAACCACAACCTTTACTATCCAACATTCCAAACCAACCATCCATCATACTCGATATATCCTTTCCCAACCTACACCTAATCTCAATAATAAAATAGCTTGATCGGTATACAATAATGACATGATGACATTCCCTACTTACTTAATGGATTTGAATAAAGTACAACTTTGTTCAGGGAAGATTCTCTTTAACCCCATTGTGACCATGAAAATAAGACCCTTTGAGGAGGTTCCTAAGAACAAAACTGACCCACCACCACCATTAAATAATTAACCTACCCTAAACTAAGTCCATCAACTAGTCTAGTTATACCACCCAACCATCATTTTCCAAACATGTTGAGTATGATGCCAATATGGGCACTTGAGTTCTATTTTTAGACTTAGTTTATTTTGGATTTTTTAGGTGTTTAAAAAATTTATTTAATTTATTTATGTCCTAAATTATTTTGAATACTTTTTAGTGATTTCTTAAAAAATAGTTGGAACTACCAATTGATTATAGTTTATTGTTAGTTAATTGTAGTTCACTAAAAGTGTACTTGGCTAAGTCAAAATCATTATCCATCATCCCAAAAGAGATGGGGTTCACTTTATAAGTTAAGATAACTTATAATAGATTTATTTTTATCTATTTTCTATAGTTATCCATTCATCTCTAAAGAGGTGGGGTGCATAAGTTCACTAGAATTTTTTTTGGTTGTATGTTTGACTTCATTATTGAAGAGGCTTCTTACATGATGTCTAAATATTTGTACCAAGTTAACCTTGAATTATTTAGTCTATTTTTAGTTCACTTAATGGTTTAGGAGTTTTATATTTATACATTTACTTTTATACTTTACTTACATTGTAAGTTTCCTTGTAATAAGCTCAAACTAGCTTTCTCTATTTAATAAAGTTGCACATAATAGAAGTGTGAAGCAATATTTCACTTAGATAAACTTTTTGAATGTTTTATCTTTATTATTATTATAGGTATATACTAATTTATAAAAATAATCATATATTTTCAAATTTAAATCTATTAAATATAGTTGTTGGTCAACAATTTCACTTATGACACAACTAGTTTGATAGCTAGTTATTTTGGGATAGTTTTGTTGATACATAGTTTCGATTTTAGAGAGAAATGAGGTTGATTTTCACTCCATAAAATAAATTAAAAACCTTCATTTAGTTTTAGATCCACATACAAGAAAGGTTTAAAAGGTTTTCAAGCCATTATTATAAGAAACAATGACTTTAGTGAATTTTGATTCCATGAATATTTTTGTTTTCAAAGGTGACAACTTTGAATATTGGAGAGATCAATCAAAGATAATTATTACATGAAAAGGAGTTTGGGAGAATGTTATTCATGGGTACACACCACCTCAAGTTTGAAATACCTTTACTCAAGATTAAAAAAGAGTAAAAACAAATGAAGAAAAGCCAGATGCACAAGCTTATTTTAATCTTCAAAGTGTCATAGACCCAAGCATTTATCCAATAATTATAGGATGTAAGAATGCCCAGAAGGCATGTAATACCTTGGAGACTTCATATAGAGGATATATTAAGGTGAAATAAGTAAAAATTCAAATCTTTAAATTAATTTTGGGAATTTGAGAATGTTAGATTTTGAAGGAGTAGGTTATTATTGCATAAAAATATTTGATTCAGTTCATAAAATGAGACTTTATGGAGAAATTGTACAAGATAGTGTTATAGTGAGTTTTTTTGGAGATCCTTAAGCCAAATATAAATGAATATTATGATCACTCTTAAAGAGTGTAAATACATGAACATTGTTAGTGTTGATGATTTAGTGGGTTCTCTTTTGTCTCGTGAAGACAAGACGAGACTTTATGCAAGAGATATAGAACAAGCATTTGAAACAAAGGCAAAGGTTTCAAAGAGTAAGGATAAAAATAAAAATCAGAATCAAAGGAGTTTATAAAACTCAAATTAGAATGAAAAATTTGAAGCTAACTTTATAGGTAAGAGTAAGAAATATTTTACTTATCATTACTATAAAAAATCAGGACAAATGATTAAAGATTGCAGGATACTGGAAACTAAGAATCAAGCTAATCAAGAAAGGGAAAAGAAATATTTTCAAGATGAATAGAATGAGTTTCAAGAGAACTCAAATTATTTTCTCATATGTTTTGTGATAATATATAATGGAAACAATGTGCTTTATCTTGATCCAGTTGTTCAAATCACATGACAAGTCAAAAAGATGATTTTAGCAAATTAGATGATTCCTTCAAAAATCAAGTGCAATTAAGAGATGAAAAGTATATCCATGTTAAAGGAAAGAGATGCACAAAAAATAATTTCAAGTAAATTTAAGGTTGATATAAATGATATTATGAGTATTTATCATAATTTCATAAGATATAGTGATGAAACTAAGGCATACAAGTTTTATAATCCTACTAGTAAATCCACAATTATTTATAAGGATTGTAATTTTTTGAAAATGACTTATATGTTGATTTCATAATTTAGATAAATAATTCATAAGTTAATGTGTCTATCCTCTTGAAGTTTATTTTTAGGGCTTATAAAATCTCTTACATGTTTATAGTTCAATAGAGAATAATACTAGCTCTTCACAAGTGAGTAGTCATCCATTTACATCAACTCCAAGCAAGAACAATAAGTTGTTGAGTTCACTTCCAATGAATAAAATGTTGGACCATAATTATGAGAGGAATATTACAAGGCTTCAACATCAGGAAGGTAGTTTTTTAATGATATTTTTGATTAAAATACTATGTTTGCATTATCATTTGTGGCTAGTGAACCTATAAATTAAGTAGAAGCTAGTCAAAAGAAATAATGGTTTGATGTTATGAAATTAGATATGGATTCAATCAATAGGAATGATACATTGAATTTAGTTTATCCTCCATTGAATAATTATGTCATTGGTATAAAGTGGGTCTACAATACCAAGGTTGAAAGTGATGTAACAATTGACAAGCTAAAAGCTAAGTTAGTTGCAAAAAGATTTGCAAAAATGTATGGGGTTGACTATGAGGAAACCTATGCACATATGGCATGTGAAAATAATATAATACTAATGCTTACTATAACTACTCATAAAGGATGGAAAATACATCAAATAGATGTCAAAAGTGCTTTCTTAAATGGATTGATTAAAGAAGAAGTGTGTGTGGAGAAACCACAAGGTTTTGAGGTAAAGGGTAACTAATTTTGAGTACATAAGCCAAAAAAATCTCTTTATGGGTTGAATCAAACTCTAAGAGATTGGTACTAAAGAATTGATATATGGTTATTGGATCAAGGCTTTGTAATAATTCAAAATGAACCAAATCTTTAAGTACAAACAACTAGTTTTAATGTTTTATATGTTTGTCTCTATGTAGATGGTTTGATCTTTACAGGTAGCTTTATGGATATATTGAATAGCTTCAAGGAAGCTATGAAACCAAAATTTGAGGTGATTGATTTTGGATTTATGAAGTAATTTTTTGGCATGGAAGTCTATCTAAATAAAGAGGAAGTATTCATTTTTCAAGCTAAGTATGTTCAAGACATACTAAAGAAGTACAATCTTCAAGATTTGAAGCCCATAGACACTCCAATTGCAAGTGGAGAAAAAATTGTGAGGGAGGATGGTAGTCTTTCAACTGATGAAAATACTTTTAGAATGATGGTGGGAGATTGATGTATCTCACTATGACAAGACATGATATCAATTATGGGGTTTCACTAATTTCTAGATTTATGGGTAAACTGTCACTTAAGCATTTGTAAATAGTGAATATTTTTTTAAAATATGTAATAGGTACTTATAATCATGGTATTCATTTCAGACCAATAATGTCTTTATAATTCATTATATACACAAATTTAAATTGGGGAGGATCTCTTGATGATAAAAATTCAACTTCAGTGTATTGCTTCACATTGGAGAGTGGGTTGGTTTCTCGATCTTTAAAGAAACAAGCTATAGATACATTATCCTCTACTGAAGTTGATTATACAACTCTTAAATTAGATTTTACACAAGGATTATGGATGAGAATACTCTTGGTTGATTTCAAAGAGGCTCAACATGAACTAACATATTTTTTTTATGATAACAATGGGGCAATACAATTGTCCAAGAATCTAGTTTTCTATGCTAGAACTAAGCACATTGAACTCAACATCATTTTTTTCAGGCTTGGTCAATCATAAACACTTTGTCATTGATTATATGAGAAATGAAAATCAATTTTTTTATATTATCACCAAGGGATAACACAAGTAAATTCATGGAAGACTTAAGGAGATGATTGGTATCTATCTTGTTTGAATCAAAGGGGGGGATATTGAGTATGATGCCAATATAGGCACTTAAGTTCTATTTTTAGGTGTTCAGGAAGGTTATTTAATTTATTTATATCATAAGTTAGTTGTTTGGTCATTTTAGACACTTTCTACTGATTTCTTAAAAAATAGTTGGAACTCCCAATTAATTGTAGTTCACCAAAAGTATACATAGTTGAGTATAAATCATAATCTATTCATCCTCAAAGAGGTGGGGCACACTTTATAAGTTAGTATAACTAATAATAAAATTATTTTGGTCTTATTTTTTATATTTATATCACTTAAGGTGCCTAGGTTGACTAGGATGCTTGTTTGAATTTACTATTGAAGAGGCTTCTTACATGATGTCCAAATTTTTACAGTGAGTTAAACTTAATTTTTTGTCTATTTTCAGTTCACTTAGTGGTATAAGAGTTTTGTATTTATATTTTTAATTTTAGACTTTACTTGCATTACAAGTTTCCTTGTAATAATCTTAAATTAACTTTATTTATTTACTAAAATTGTAGACAATATAAGTATGACACATTATTCCACTCAGAGAAGATTTTTGCATGTTTTAAATTTTATATTATTGTAGGTAAATAGTAATTTATACTAGAAAACATATCTTTTTAGGTTTGAAGTAATTCAATACAAATTTTTGTCAATAATTTCACTTACAACACAACTAGTTATTCTAGGGCAATTTTTTTTAATACATAGCATCAATTTTATAGAGAAATAAAACTAAATTTCACTCCATGCAGTCACTTCAAAACATACAAAAACATCTCAATCACCAAATGTAGGAACCCCAGCTCGAGTTTTATTTCATAGGATAACTCATAAATGTGTGTGTTTGCATTCCCTTGCTTGGAGCCATAAAAGATGTGCCCATATAGACTAAGGCAGTCTAAGAGCTTTGCTTGAGGAAACTTGGTCAAAAGAGGAAATATCCTCAAAGTGTGCAATTAATTATAGAACTTGTTGATCTTATGTCGAGAAAAAAATTTCCTCCTAAGTGTTAGGTTTCAGGAATTTTAGTTTTAGATGTGCATATTGGAGGGCTCCTCATTTAGAACATTCTAATAGACGTAGGAGTCTCCGTTAATGTCATGACTAAGGAAACCACAGAACAACTAAATTATAGGGCCTTTTTCACACATTGAATATCCTTAAAATGACAAATATCCACTATGTGCCCCGAAGGGGTAATTGAAGACCTTTTTATATTAATCAATTCATGGGAATACCCAACCAATTTTATGGTCCTGCAACCAAAGGCTAGTTTGGAAGCTATCCTCTCATCCTAGAAACACCTTAGTTGGAAACATTGAATGCACATATCAGGTGTATAAAAGGGAACATGATAATTTACAATACAAGTAGAAACAATAAATTGGTATTATACCCACTTGCCTATACTTCACTTGAAAAAAATACCTTTTGGCTAGAGATAAAATAAAATGACCAGGTACCCATCAAACATATCCTTGCAATTGATCATAGTTTTTCATTAAAAAAGCTAGGCAATGACATAATCATCTCCAATATTGTATAAAATGGATATGTTAAAGATCAATCTGTAGATAATTTACTTCAGTGTATTGGCTAGCCCCTTACACACATCTTTCCCAAATAAGAGTTTGTGGACTTAGTATTGACATCACTACTTTTCATGAAATGTTACCAAATGAGTGCAACCTAAGTAATATTTTTGATAGTATTGAATTTATGGCCTTTATTTATAAAGTATTTTTCCTTGATTTAGTTTTAGAAACCTTGATAGGATAGAAATTAGTAGAATAATTTAGAATGATAAATATGACATGCAAGCATACATCTGAATGTAAAATACTCAAACTAATTATAATAACTTGACAAGTGGAATCTAAATATAGTAAATATAAAAAATGGATAAGTACTTAGATTTTTTTATTGACTACCTAGCTTTGATTATATTTTTATAGCATAAAACATACTAAAGCAGGCTTGTGATTTGTCAAGCTTAGGAATTGTGTTTATGTCTACGTAGGGATAATTCTAGCACATTTGGGCTAAGTATCAACTATAAATAGTAACCTACACTGGTTGATAGTGACATGTTCCAAAATGTGTGTATGTGATGATATAGTCACCTTCATCTATTTCTAAAATTTATGTATGTGTGATGTCAAACCCTGATGATGGATACAACTCTATAAATTAGCGTCTTTCACCTTAAAACCTTCGGTGTGCTTATGAGGGATATAAACCTATAAAAAAATGTAAAATCATAATGTGTTGAACTAACCCCAATCACCCTCATTTATGATATACTATTTTCTACATATCTGATACTCTAAAGAGGGAAATCAAGCCACACACAGTTCTCCCGCTTAGTGTGATTATGCGATTTTGATCCTTCGCTATATGAATACAACTAATTATTTAGATTTAATACTTGAGAATGATTTCTTTTAATTAGATTTGGTATGATTAATAATTCTATTATGGATGCTTTTAGTGATTGATTTATAATTTGGGAAGAATGAGGCAAATTCACTTAATGTACAATAGTGTATAAATGTGTACTAGACAAGTTCAAGTTCCCATAACAAGTGAGTCCTTGATTTGTATATATACAAGTCCAATTGGGTAATTTTTCATGTTAGGCAAATGGGCCAATCTTAAGGAAATATTTAATTTTAAAAAGTAGTCATTGTTGGGAGAGGGTCAATATTGACAGGTTCGAGTCAGTATTGACTGATGATACTAACCTAATCTGATGTTACTAACTCATGCATAGGAAGATTAAACTGAAAGTTTAAAGATTTTTGTGTAGGATAGTAAGTAGGTTTGAAACAAATAGTGACATTCCTCTAAGTGTGTAATAACATAACAAAAGGATCAAATCATAAGGTAACATGTAGGTGTGAGATAACAGTGTGTTATGACCATATTTGTGTGTGAAAGTCATGCGAGGTAAATATATGTCAAACTTGTCATTGCCAAGTATTTAATAATTTATTTTAGTATTTTCAAATTCCCCCCTTTTATTATAGTAATGGAATTGATAGAGTAAAAGGAAAATATATACCTGAGTGTGTACACCACTCTTTGTCTTTGGTAGGAAGCTCCGATTGTGCAGATCACTCAATAGATAAAACTGTAACAAACATATAGTAGTCAATATCAATGGATTAAAATTTAAAATATGAATTTGAATTTTGAAAATTAAATAACAATAAAAAAGTGCACTTTTTTGTTGGTGAAAACCATGTTGCCCTTATAACTTTTTGGTGATGATGCTTCATTGTTGAAGCATTGAAGAACTTGTGTTTCATTACTAAAGCACGAGGAGAGTTGAGGTGATTATGCTCAACATTTATATAACTATGAAATCCCTTAGGATGGGAAGACAACATATCATGACCCTCATAAATTTGGGGAGAATTACGCAATGTTCTAACTTAAATAAATAATCTAAAAAGAAATGGGAACAACATGATGGGTTGCATAGAAGTAAAAATGAATTAACCAGTGCAAATGGATTATTGATTTAATTATATAATTTTTCTCAAGTTCACTCAATATAAAACATATGCATGATTGAAAGGGAATGGAAAATATACATGCCCCCATAATGACCTCAGATTTAGTTGTATAGTTTCAATCAAGTTCAATCAAGTTGGTTCAATGTAGAATAAATTCATGATCGTAAGAGTGATCAATGTTCATGACCCATCATAACCTCAATATGAAGAAATGTGAAGTCGAATGACAAACATTTATCTTTCAAATTGTAAACTACATTGGTTCAAGTGCATGAACTAGTATCATGCCTCTTGAATATAAGAGTGTTTATATGCTTGTGGACTAATAATATGTATCATAAATTTATACCAACTGATATATAATGATATGCATCTATATGTTGAATCTGAGAGCTTGTATCTCAAATGTATGTGTATGTGAAAACCTACAATTTTTGGTCCTATAAATTATGTGCATATTCCCATGCATATGCACTCTAGTGTATATCAAATTGCACTTAAATCTATGTAAAGTAAATGTATTTACATGGCATATTCCCCCATAATCTATATTGATGTGCCAGTATTTGTCATGTTATTGAATCCTATGATATCCAAACCTTTTTTAATATCTAAAATTTATAATTTAATGTGATTTTTAGTCCATGGAAGCTTATGTCTTTGTAGACACTAAAATTAACTTTTAATGATAAAACAGTGCACAAGTGTGACCACCCCTTATGCACGCTTAACCTATGATCAATTCCATGGTTTTGAACTTTTTTTTAATACTTATATGTGGATGACCCTCTACCTTAAAGTAAATTTGATACTAATTCTTCTTATTTATCATTCCAAAATAGCCTAAGCTCATCCCTTGATCGATTCATACTTCTAGCTTGTCGGTGTTAATTTTTGGTGCTTTGGTTTTATGACTCGCCCTTAAATAAGTAACACAAATTCACCAACAGTTGGAATAATCAACATAGGGATGGTGATTCTCCTTTGTGTTTGAGAGGGGCATCTCCCTCATAACATATGAATATTTTGGGGTTTTCGTATGCTTTTTAACTGAAAGCACAAAAAGAAACAACAAAAAATAAAAGGAGAAAAGGGGAGAAACTCATAATAAGATAAAAGAAGAGAACCACTGTAATAAATTAGAGTAAATAACAGAAAAGGAAATCCTTTCTCTCACAAAAAATGAACACAGGAACATCATGAGTTTTGGGAATAAAAGGGGATGCCTGTAAGCACAAAGTATCCTACAAAACTATATTACACACACTTCGCACAAAGTTTTCTTGTGATCAAACACACCTAAAAATCTTGGACATAAAGAAATCTCATACATGGTGTTTTCAACACAACGTACGTGTGTGTGGAAGAATACCTGTTGAATATGTGCATGTTGAATCCAGACTTTGTGAGAAATCCTCTTTGGCTAGGGAAGAATGACCTATAATAAGAAAGCACCACCACAAAACTTGTTGGTTAGACAAGTAGTTGGGTGGATTGCCTAGCGTGAGCTAGATCTTAAAAGCAAAAGCTTTCTAGGAGGCTGTCAATCCACCTACTTTTAACGGTTAAGTTTGTGAGTAAAAATGAAATATACTTGCATTTAAAACATTAAATAACTAAAATTAAAGACAAGTAAATAACAACAAATAACTAAATTAAGACAACAAAGTTAAGTGCTTTTAAAACAATGACTTAATAGAGAAACTAATGCTAAAAATTAGTCAAGACAAGGCTATGGTTTTGGTTTGGAAATTTAACAAGGGATTAAAGAAAGGTGGTTTGGTTGGTTGATAAATGGTTAAGGTAATAAAAAGGTAAATGTTCAAATGGGATAAGTGGGTGAATGGTTGATGAGGTAAGAAGGTAAGTAGTTAAGATGGTAAAAGGGGAAGAGGATAAGGAGGGCAAAAGTGGCAAAGGTGTGAATGGATAAAAGATGGCAAGGGAGCAAATGAATTGAGATAATGAAATGACAAAGGGATAAAATGGATAAGGGGGTATGAAGATATTAAAAAGCCAAGGGGATGATAAAATGAAATTAAAGAAACAAAGTCAAATGTTACCTTCCAAGCTTGAAGAAGAATGTTGTTGTTGTTGATGATATTGTTGAAGATGTCTTGAGACAATTTCGACAGAGTTTCATTGCTTTGAATTATTTTCCTCCAAGATGTAGATGACCTCCAGCATTATGACCTCCTTCAAAGACCTGTAATAAGATGTTAATAACCAAAGACTAACTTACCACTTAACTTTGGGTGAAGGAGAAAGGGTATTTATAACATTTGTTGTGAAGAATCATGCCAAAAGAGGGAATAGTAGAAGTATGGCACCATTTTCTATATGGTGCAAGAATGAGTAAAAATATGAGGTTGGTGGGATTCTCACCTTGATCATGGGTCTCCCATTTGGATTGGTGTGTCTACCACCTTGCACATGAATCCAATTTTGAATGAGAATCATGCACATAGGTCTAAATGAGGCCAAAAACTTTTCACCACCCTTTCTTGTCTTCAACTAAGAACTTAAAGAGATGGCACATAAAATTTGGTGCATTAATGAGTAAAAAAATGAGGTTGGTGGGATTCCCACCTTGATCATGGGTCTCCCATTTGGGTTAAAAAGTCAAAAATGGGTGCTCTTTGTCTTTTCAAAGCACTAAAGAGGTAGGTATCTCATTTTGAAGGCTAATTTCATGTGTAAAGGAAAGATACATGATTAATGATGGCCCCTTGAGGGGAAATTCACCATATTTCAAGGGAGGACCCTTGTGATGCTTAAATAAGGCCATTAAGCACCTTGGGAAAGGGTCCCAGGTAGGTTATGAAGTCTTACATCAAGCCACATCACTTCTAAGCCATGTCACTTGCCATGTCATCATGAATAGTGATAGTGGGTCCCATTGTTAATAGTGATAGTGAATAGTACTTTTGAATAATACTTTCAAATAGTAATTTTGAATAGTACTATGTAACTAGGAGAATAGTGATTTGGTTAGGTTAAGAGGGGTTGGTTAAGGGTTAATAAGGTTTAGGGGGTCTTTAGGGGGTCCTGAAGTATTTAATCATCAAAAACTATAAGTGTGCAATTTTCTAATGTCTACATTTTACCCCTTTTTGTTATGCAACTTTGAATTAACAAGCTACAAAATAAAAATGAATCACTTGGTCGAAGGTCAGGGTGCCCCAAGTATGGGAGGAGGTGTTCCCCCTCAAACTGAGAGTTGATGAGGAAAGGTTGAATCAGGTGTAGGTTTGATAAGCAGTTGGTGGGGAGGCACTAGGTGGTACTATAAGGTAGTTGGGCATGTGAAATGCCAATGGGTGTACAAAAGGTGACTAAGCATGATAGTTAAGATTACATAGAGACTAAAGCTACCAATGTTGATAAAAAGAACGTCAGGTTCTAGATGGACATAAGACAAGGTAACCAGTCCACAACATTAGTCATAGTTGATCAAATTAAGCTTATCGAGTCATCTAGACAAGGCCAATGTTGTTCATAGGTATCCAAAGTAGGAAGTGCTCCAACAAAATAATACAAATGGTTTGGTTGTACATGAGGTGGGGTGTGAAAAGTGAAATGTGATAAGTGTATTTGGTGTAGTCAAAAGGACTAAGGCAAGGTCATCACAAAACATGTGAAGAGGTCAGGTTAAAAATGGCCATTATCGAGGTGGACGTGGGCAAGTGGGTTGGTTGGTTTTAATGGGGTGGTCAAGCGGACTCCATATGCACTAGGCAAGTGGATGTTGCTTACATAGTTCCATGGACATAATGTCCAAAATGAACTTCAGGCTTAATGTAGTTCTTCTGAGATGGGGAGTGTTGGTTAACTTGGTTGCCCTAATTTGATGTATCATGCATTTAGGTCTGGTTAAAGGATGTTAGAGAAAGAGAAGCTCCAAAGGGTGAAAACGATGGACATCAAATAGTTTTTTGATTGGTTTGGTAGAAACGATGGATGAGATTACCTAGGATGCAATTAGATATTTACTTCAACTATGCAAAAGGAATTTATAACCATGGATAAGCAGGTTCAAGCATGAACTTTTGGTCACCATTTTAAATTAAAAAAAAAAGATAAATATGCTTTACTAAGCTTTAAAAAATATGGCACTACTCGAATTGCCATGATTACTTGATGGGTTCTTTCATCACCATCCAAATAAGTCGACATTGTGCACACTCCATAATAATGTCATTAACAGGCTATGGAAGGGTATTATTCAATGATTCGGGGAAGCAAAGTAGCAAAGTGGATAAATGAGAAGTGGCAAAGATTTGAACCCTTGACCCTTGAGCCAATGGGGCCCCAAAATAAGTAAGCATTGAGTTTTAAGGGAATTCAAAGAAAGACTCTGAGGGGTTTTGGAATATGAAACGAGGTGAATAATAAGAATATTAATTAAATGAGGGAGCAAGTTGAAATAGGTAGGAAAATAAATGGTATAAATAGAAAATTGAGAGGGAAAATAGAAGAAGAATGTATGAAGACAAACAAATTAGGGAGGTTAAACGGAAGGTGGGAGAAATAGGTCTAAAAGAGACCAAGGAGGGAAATAGTTTGGTGGAAGAGGGGACTCCTATAATAGGTTATTGGGTGGAATGAGATTAAACAGTAGAGTTATTATAGTGCATAGGAAGATGTAGGTTGGGTAGGGAGAATCAAGGGAAATTATTAATTGGGAGGTAGGTTTTGTGAGAGGGTATAACTAGTGTCTACATGCGGGTACCCCAAATCTTCTAGTTGAAGGTGGTTTTAGTTTTGATTCTAACATATCTGAAGCTTAGAGTAAAATGGGTTTGAAATATGCAAGACTAGAGGGGGTGGGGAAGGAATCTTCATCCTGATGGCTTAGGAGTACTCAGGCTCATTTGTTGGTTGTATTAGCCTGCAAGGCTGACCAATTATGTAATAGAGCCTTAGGATCTGTATATGTTTTGCAGTAAACCAAAGTCAAATGGAAGACTTTCAAGGCCATATCATGTTATACATTGTGATAATATAAGATCAAAATGGGTAGATGGTTTAAAAGGAAAATGGTGATAGGTAGGGTAAAGGAAGTAGCTGGAGAGGGACAAAAAAGAGGATCTAGGTTCAACATGCAAAGGCATTAAATGAAGAAAGGGATGCACCTAAAGTAACAAACCTGACCAAAGTTTGTGCATTAAATTAAGGGTGTGGAGGATGCAGAAAAGTAGACAAGGAGATGTACATAAAATTGGTACAACTAGTGACCGCACTCTAAGAAGTTAGAGGATGAATGGGAGAAAATAAGGGAGATCCAACAAGGGATCAGGTGAAGGCAGACCAGGAGATGGATGAAGAGATAGGTAAAGAAAACAATGAGATCATAAATAAAGATGAAGGTGGAGAAGGATGGAAGGAGCCAAACATGGACATATAGGAGGAAAAAAAGGTTAGGAAGAACAATGAATGTCATCAAGGGAGATAGAAAAAATGAAATGAAATAAAGAAAAGAGAAGGAAAATAAAAGGGGGGTGAGGGATGCACTAAAGAATGACAGATTGAAAAGGATGGGAAGAGAAGTGTAACAATCGTGAAGGGTAAGGGGAGGATGAGAAATATGGGTGGCCATGAAAGGTTTGAAAATAATTCTAAAAAAAAGATGAAGGAGAAAATAGTTTGGTGATGAAAATGAAAAACAAGGCAATAAATAGAAGAAAAGGAAATAGGAGGAAAAAAGAGTGAAATGAGGACACAAAAATGATAACAAGGGAGTGAAAAAACAAGTGGTATCTTGACCAAATAAGCATGGATGATAGGCAAGGAGAGAAATAACGAAGCAAAGCAGATGGTGGTTTTGGAGATGAGAATGGGATGGAAAATGGGAAATGGGATGGAAAATGGGAAATGGGTTAAGAACAATGAGGGGAAGCAAAAGGATGGGTGGATAAGAAGGTGAAGAGATAAGGTAGGCATCAATCAACTTGTTAAAAGAGATTGACAAGCTTAATGGGTGATTAGAAGAGATTGACAAGCTAAAGAGGTAATGAGGTGGTGAAGAAACAGGGGAACACAATGAAAAGGAATGAGATGAAAATAAGGGATGGAGATCAGGGATGATAAGAAGAAGAATGAAGCAGGGATATAAAACATGGACACTCACACAAATGCAAAAGATAAGTGAGTATTGAGATGGAAAGAGGAAAAGGTGAATGCAAAGTGCGAAAGGAAAGAAGAGATAAGAAGAAAAGGGCAATTATGGAAGGCTTCTAAAAGGATAAAGACCCAGTTAAAAGCTAGTTGTGGAGAAAAAAATGGAAAAGGTGAGAAAAGTGTCAAATCGATAGAGAGTGGTGGCACACGTAAGGAAAAAATGGGATGCTAGAAGAAATGAAAAGCATGTCAAATTGAAAAGATGGGAAAGAGGAAAATAAGAACTGAGAATTGGAATGAAGGTGGTTTAGAATCAGTGGAAGATCAATAAGAAGGTGGTAGAAAATAAGAGGTGAAAGTGTCTCTCGATGTGCAAGGGAACATGATGATGTGGAATGTGTTGGGTGAATATTTTGTCAACCAGCTAACTGGTGAGCAAAATCAGTCTCTTCAACCACAACATAGGGAGATTGGTTGGCCAGATGTGCAGGTTTACTACATCAACAGGGGACAAATCTCTTCTCTCATCAAGGAGAGGTTCCATATAAATAGGAGGTGCTATATACTATATATATAAGCAAAAAATAACACTCGAGGGTAGGATAAATCATCCATCTTTCTTTTTTTAGAGATGATGCTACAGATCAAAAGAGAAATCCTGGGTGATTGGTGAAGGTACTTCTCTTCTTTCAGAAGTAACATTCAGCCAAGAGCCAGATCCCTTCCTGGATAGTAGAAATCCTGGTGAAATGATAGAAGGCACTTCTCTTCTTTTAGAAGTGCTTATTCTTACAAACAATAGGAATCTTTTTGGTAGTGACAAGTAAATGGTAACTAAGGGCGTAGTAACCAGTAGACTGAGATGTAGCACAAAGTCTCCACCTCGACTGCCTAATAGTGAAATATGAAGGATAATGAGGGCACAAAGTCATCCCAAGGTCCTTTACATAGGAATAGAAAACAAACACACACTGAAGACAACTATGACATCACAAAGTCTGAAAGTAACTGGCTTCAAAACACCTTCTTTATCACTTCCACTAGCTCTGCTTGTTAAATTGAATAAACAAGAATACATTTAGGAAATAGACATAAGAACAATCTCCTAGAATGATACAAGCTATAACAACACAAAGTCTGAAATTAACTTGATTTTTTATTCAATCAAAGAAATATGATGAACAATTTGAGCTCAAAGTCTCAGTAATGCCTTTCAATTTGGGTAGAGTTTTGCTTCTGATAATGGGAAGATCTCCTTAAAAACAATCAAAGAGATTACAATATATAGAGGTCAAGAGAGGCTTGGCACTTTGTTCCATGGAATGGCCCATGTTGTGCATTCAATGCCTTGAATGTATTTTCAATTTTGTCAAAGAGGGCCATGTTAGAACAGGGCGGCTGCCTTAACTGTGGCATGTTGATTCATCTCAAGTGTCTTCTCCTAGTCCTAAGCCATCTGGTCTATCCCCTGATATCTGCATAGCTGTCTACTTTGCCTTTACTCCAAAAAAGACAAACATGCTGTGCCTTCAATGTTTGCAGGCTCAAATATCTACTTCACAGATTGTTCCACCTACTAGAATAACTCTTGCACGGACATTTCTAATCTCCCTTTCTTTCTACTATAGTTTGAGCCCTCAGGCTATCTTTTCCCCTTTCTAGTTCTTTCTGCTCCTTCTTTAGCTGGTCACTGATTTTGTTTTTAGGTTCCTCGCCACTTTTAAAAATCAATGGATATTCCATTGTCTTGAATTTGACATCCATGGGGACGTCATTGGTTCACTGCTTCAATGGTCCGGGCGGCCTTCAAGTTTTAATCCCTTCATGTCTTTCCTGCTTACTTTGACCACTTTCTATTGATCTTAAAAATTGACACATGGCACGTTCCATTGTGAAACAGGCTAGGACACTTGGCAGTTTTTGTTGGTCTCTATCAGGGACACGTGGTGACCTCAATAGCTTTTAAAAACAAATTATAATGGGTCTCGATAGATGACACCTGGCAGCTTCCACTTGACTTTGAGAGAAACTTATCGAAATAAGCTTTGAAACTTATATGAAACCTGAAGGTTCAGATGTAGACACTTGTCGCGCTCCATTGAGAAACAAGTGAGGTCACGTGGTGACTTTTGCTTTGAAACAGGCATGGACACATGGCAGCTTTCGCTTGTCTATATAAACTTTAGAAACATTTTTGAGAGTCTTGTGGAAGATGACATGTGGCAGTCTCTATTTCTTTTTTGAGATAATGTAGAAACATTCGGTACTCATTTGGATTCACGTGGATGTAGACACTTGGCATGTTCTACTTGTTTTTGTGACTTACCCAGGGCCCACCACAGTCCTTACTCAATAGCTGTAGATGTCAACACTTGGTGGCTTCCATCGAGCTTTACTAGGGACACATGGCAACTTTTGTAACTTCTTAGAAACAAATTACAAACTTTCCACTATTGCCACTTGGCACTTTTTGTGCGCATTGAGAAAAGCTCAGGAGAAACTGCGGATGCAGACACGTGGTGATCTCCACTTACTTTAGAAATAAAACCCAGGGCCGACCATAGTCCTTACTCAATAATCAAAACCAAAGGAAGAAACTGTAGATGTCGACACTTGGTGACTTTCATCGAGCTTTAGCAGGGACATGTGGTAGCATCCACTGCTTTTTACAAACAAAGTATAATGGGGCTCGACAGATGACACTTGGCAGCATCCGCTGAACTCTGAGAGAAGCTTAGGAGAAACTTCAATTTGATGTCTACGGGGACGTCATTGTTGGCACTTCCTTCTTGTAGAGTCCGTAGTTTTAAGCTCGTGGAGTCCATAGAAACGTATCTGCTGAGTCCCTTAACTAAAAAGTTTGAAAAATAGAGAATTTGAATGCTCAAAACAATTTTTGAGAAGGGAAGAGATAATTTTAGCCCTGAAGGACCAAAATAGCTCATATGTTGTTCCAAAAATGAGTGACATTTTTGGGGAATAATAGCTGGCTCCTGTTGGGGAACTTCCTTTAGTTGAAAACTTGGAACAGCTGAGGGAAGTAGAAACCCAAATCTCTCTAGTGCCTTGAAGTGTGCCATTGGGCTACAGAGTCATGCTACCCAAAAAGAAAGGCTCCAAAAATGAAAAATGAACAACACAAAGCAGAAATAAAGACTTTACAAATATACATATGTATAGGTGAACTTATCTAGTACTTCAAGAATTGAAGTACTTCAGATGTTGCTCCTTGGAGGTAGAGAAAAGAGTGCGACATCCTGATAAACCAACAAAAAGCCATTTTCTCCCCAGAATCAGTGATTGGTAGGCGAACTTCTCCAGGAATCCAATTTTCTGTGCCTTCCCTTTGGTTTCCTCCTCTTCTTGCCCCTTAACAAGACTCGATCTCTACCATGAACCTTTTCTCTCTTGTCAAAGAGTTTCTTTGCCTGACATTGATATGTGGCAATACGGTCCATTATTACAATTCGATGTTCTTCTATCCTAGTCCAATACATGATTTGATTATTCCCATTCAACAACTACCAATGATTGGCATTGTCAGCTGTTGTTTCATCTGAACCAATTCTTGGATCACCAGCTACAAGACTTTCATCTGCTGAAACATGAACGTCTTCTGTAGACAAAAAATAATTACCCCTACCTGAAGACTCAAAAAGAATTTGAGCTTAAGGGGCTGATGTTTGGGTGACAACATATTTTGATTCCTTCTCAAGAAGCAACCTTTGCATTACTCCTTTCATAGGGATCCTTGCCTCAGACAAGTCCATGGTCAATTCTCCTCCAATATCCTTGCAAAAATTTCATCCCAGTAGAATGCTGTATGAGGCTGGGACGTTGACCACCAAAACTATCATCTTGATTCTCGTGTCTGAGAATGCTGCAAATGCAATTGGGCATCTTTGATTTGTCCCAGCAGTGGCACTTGTTTATTCTCCATGGAGAAGCATGTCCCAAAGGTTTTAGTCAATGTGAGACCAAGGGATTCTACCACTTTGGTGGGCATGACATTGTCTGATGCACCAGAATCAATGATGCAATTACTCAGCTTGTGACCGTTTATCAACAAAGAAACATAGAAAGGCTCTATTTTCCCAGGGGTAACAGGAGGAGTAATGACAAGATTGTTGGGATGAACATGTTTCTTGGGGGATCATGAGTTACTTGCTTAACATTTTGTCTTGTAGAGATGGCTTTATTCTTTACACACTCAACCAACCTGTCCAACTGCTCAGGGCTAGCTTGTAGGAATTCAAATTCAGACATTTGAATTTTAGTTTTCTTTACATGGTCGATTATGTCAAAGGTTTGAAATGAACTAGGAACAGAGGATGGGAGTTCATCCTTTTGATTTTTGAAAGGGGGAGGACTAGCCTTCAGATTTGAAGTTGAAGGTGCAGAAACATTTGGGGTACTTACTTTTTTAGCAACCACCGAGTCCTTTGGTTGGAAAGGCAGAGTGGTTCCACACTTAGCAATTGAAATTGCTAGTTGAGTTCGCTCCTCTATTCTTTTTTTATCAGCTTACTGGGCTGACTGATTCTTGGACTGGGTGAACACAACATATGATCCCTCAGTTGCATTACCTTCACTTTTGGGTTCATCCTAGTAATTCAGAAAACCAATGTTGGAGTCGCTAGCTAATTCTTGCTCAAACTCAAGTTGGAAAGAGAAATCATGTTCTATTTCCAGATATCCAACTACTGAGTTGGTTGGAGGCGCTTCAAGGGTAAGGTTCCTTTATGGGGGAGGAAGATAATTTGGTTGCCCTTGATTCTTGGCAGCATTGCCTTGGTATGCCTAATTAGGGAATGTCCTCTTTGGTACATATCTATATGAAGGAGCATAAGACATACTTTGGGCCATTTGTCTTTTCAAGGCTAGCAGTTCATTTACCAGCTTTTGCACCATTTGATCCATGGTGCTTGTACATAAATTCTTAGAAGATGAAGAAGATTTTCCTTTGTTAAGATCTCTCTTTATCTTTTCTGCCAAGATAAGGTCATCTTCTACCTCAGTAGCCAAATCTTGAGTAGCAGCAAGGTCTATGTGGCCAGCACGTCTCAGCAAAAAACTCACTTCAGTTAGCTGTGAGTTGATGAAGAAGCATTTGAGATTCTCAGGTGTCGGCTGGGTGATCATGGGAATCCTGTTCCTTAGCTTGTCAAACTTGGCAATGAAGTCCCTCATAGGTTCACGGGGCTCTTTCTTCATTTATGTGAGCTGGGCCAACAAGGCATGTGCATCTTTTGTAGCCTTGAATTTGGCTTCAAATTTAGCTTTAAGAGTGTCCCAATCAGTCACTGACTGAGCTTGTAGATGGTAGAACCAATCTATAGTAGCACTTTGTAGTGTCTCTATGAATATCCTGACTGTTATGTCTTCATACTCCACACCTCTTACACCATAGGCTATACTGAAGGAAGCAATATCTTCATCAGAGTGAACTTTTCCATCACCAAAAAATTTGGGGAAATTCTTCCTTGAACTGCATGGAAGCTCATGTAGATGTGGGGTCAAATTTAGTGGACAAAAAGAGTTACCCTAGGTGCCTTGAGCCATGATTTGATTATATAGAAGTGGGATCACAAATATGAGTTGAGTATGGATAGGCAAAGCTCTGCTAGTAGCAGAAAAAGAAGCTCTACCTTATATGGGTGACCTGGTATGGGTAGGAGGAAGACTCTTAGTTCGTTGAAGGTGAGGTTGTGGAGGAAACAACTCAAAATTGCTTTGCTACACCAACTCAAAAATAGGGTCAAATACACCTTGGGCTCTCTGGCTTCTTATATATCATGGAGTTGCCAGATTGTAGAACAAAAATGGAAAAGAACTTGCCCTACTTCAGCTTGAAGCTTGAGGCTTCAAACTACGCATTCTATTCCAGTTAGTGTGGGGGTGGAAGAAGATGGTAAGGCTATAATGATAATGGGTAAGACACAAAATGGAGTTGCTAGAGTTTGTAATGGATAAGGTTAGGGATTGCTTCAATCTGAGGCTTGAGGCTTTAGATTGCACATTCGATCCCCAGTAGAGTCACCAAAAAACTATTGGCATGGAACTGGAAGGAAAAATTAACAATGGGAAAGCACTAGAGCAGCTCGTTCTTTTACATCGGGGCAAATAGATGTGGCTATAATGATAATGGGTAAGACCCAGATGAGAGTCACCAAAAATATATAATGGATAAGGATAGGAACTGCTTGTTCGAATCCCCAGCGGAGTCACCAAAAATTGTTGGTGAATATTTTGTCAATCAGCTAATTTGTGAGCAAAATAGGTCTCTTCAACCATAGCATAGGGAGATTGGTCAGCTAGATGTGCAGGTTTACTACATCAACAGGGGACAAATCTCTCCTCTCATCAAGGGGAGGTTCCCTATAAATATGAGGTGCTATATACTATATATATAAGTAGAAAATAACACTCGGGGGTAGGATAAACCATTCATCTCTCTTTTTTTAGAGATGATGCTCACATATCAAAAGAGAAATCTTGGGTGATTGGTGAAGGTACTTCTCTTCTTTCAGAAGTAACATTCAGCCAAGAGCCAGATCCCTTTATGAATAGTAGAAATCTTGGTGAAATAACAGAAGGCACTTCTCTTCTTTCAGAAGTGCTTATTCTTGCAAACAACATGAATCTTTCTGGTAGTGACAAGTAACTGGTAACCAAGGGCGTAGTAACCAGTAGACTGAGATCTAGTACAAAGTCTCCACCTTGACTGCCCAAGAGTGAAATACGAAGGACAATGAGGGCACAAAGTCATCCCAAGGTCCTTTACACAGGAATAGAAAATAAACACACACTGAAGACAACTATGACATTACAAAATCTGAAAGTAACTGGCTTCAGGACACCTTCCTTATCACTTCCACTAGCTCTGCTTGTTAAATTGAATAAACAAGAATACATTTAGGAAATAGAAATAAGAAAAATCTCCTAGAATGATACAATCTATAATAGCACAAAGTTTGAAAGTAACTTGCTTTTTGATTCAATCAAAGAAATATGATGAATAATCTGAGCTCAAAGTCTCAGTAATGCCTTTCAATTTGGGCAGAGTTTTTCTTTTGGTAATGGGAAGATCTCCTTACAAACAATCAAAGAGATGACAATATATAGAGATCAAGAGAGGCTTGGCACTTTGTTCTATGGAATGGCCCATGCTGTGCATTCAATGCCTTGAATGTATTTTCAATTTTGTCAAAGAGGGCCATGCTAGAACAGGGCAACTGCCTTAACTGTGGTGTGTTGATTCATCTCAAGTGTCTTCTCCTGGGCCAGAGTCATCTAGTCTATCACCTGATATCTACGCAGCTATCCACTTTGCCTTTACTCTAAAGGAGACAAAAAACCCATGCTTTTAATGTTTATAGGCTCAAATATCTACTTCTCAGACTGTTCCACCTACTAGAATAACTCTTGCATAGATATTTCTAATCTCCCCTTATTTTTGTTGCAGTTTGAGCCCTCGGGCTATCTTTTCCCCTTTCTAGTTCTTTCTACTCCTTCAACTAGTCACTGAGTTTGTTTTCAAGTTCCTTGCCACTTTTGAAAATCAACAGATATTCCATTGTCTTGAATTTGACGTCCATGAGGACGTCATTGGTTCACTGCTTCAATGGTCTGGGTGGCCTTCAGGTTTTAATCCCTTCGTGTCTTTCCTGCTTACTTTGGCCACTTTCTGTTGATATTAATAATTGACACGTGGCACATTCCACTGTGAAACATGCTAGGACACTTGGCAGTATCTGCTGGTCTTTATCAGGACATGTGGTGACCTCTACAACTTTTAGAAACAAATTATAATGGGTCTCGATAGATGACACCTAGCAGCTTCCACTTGACTTTGAGAGAAGCTTATCGAAAAAAGCTTTGAAACTTATAAGAAACCTGAAGCTTCAGATGCACACACTTGTCATGCTACATTGAGAAACATGCAAGGACACGTGGTGACTTTTGCTTTGAAATAGGCAGGGACATGTGGTAGCTTTCGCTTGTCTATAGAAACTTTAGAAACATTTTTGAGAGTCCTACAAAAGATGACATGTGGCAGTCTCTACTGCTTTTTTGAAATAGTGTAGAAACATTTGGGACTCATTTGGATTCACACAGATGCAGACACTTGGCATGTTTCACTTATTTTTATGACTTACCTGGGGCCCACCACAGTCCTTACTCAATACCTGCAGATGTTGACACTTGGCGGCTTCCGTCGAGTTTTACCAAAGACACGTGGAAACTTTCGTAGCTTCTTAGAAACAAATTACAAACTTTTTTATGTTACCACTTGGCACTTTTTGCACACACTGAGAAAAGCTTAGGAGAAATTGTGGATGCAGACATGTGGTGGTCTCTGCTTACTTTAGCAATAAAACTCGACGCCCACCACAGTCCTTACTCAATAATCGAAACCAAAGGAAGAAACTGTGGATGTCGACACTTGGTGACTTCCATCGAGCTTTACCAGGGACACATGGTAGCATTTGCTACTTTTTAGAAATAAAGTATAATGGGGCTCGATAGACGACACTTGGCAGCGTTTGTCAGAATCTGAGAGAAGTTTAAGAAAAACTTGAATTTGATGTTTATGGAGACGTCACTGGTTGCTTGGTGCTTCCTTCCTGCAGAGTTTGTAGTTTTAAGCCCGCAGAGTCTGTAGAAACGTATCTGCTAAGTCCCTTAACTAAAAATCTTGAAAAATAGAGAATTTGGATGCTCAGAACAATTTTTGAGAAGGGAAGAGATAATTTTAGCCTTGCAAGACCAAAATATCTCATATGTTGTTCCAAAAATGAGTGACATTTTTTAGGAACAACAGAATGGGTGAGGAAAAGAGAGTGATTAAGAGGGTACAACAAATAGTCAAGGGCGAGGGGAGATGATGAGGATGGAGAAAGAAAGCAAAGGGGGTAAAGGGCAAGGTTGGTAATAAGGGGAAAGAGAGATAAAAAATTCAAAAGGTGGGTGGGGAAATGAGACATGAAGCATGCACATGGAAAGGTGTCGGGGAGGCCAATGAAGTAGAGTAGGTGGTGGCTTTATGGGAGATAAGAGGGGCCAATGAAGAAGGCTATCAATCTTTATGTTAAAAGAGATTAACAAGCTGAAAAAGTGGTTAAAAGAGATTGACAAGCTGAAGGGAGGGAGGTGGTGAGGAGATAGGTAGAGAAGTGGAGGAAGAAATTTTAAGTGAAGATGGAAAACAAAATAAAGGATGCGGCTGAGCTAACCTCAGTAATTGAGTGTTGCCTACATAGTCCAAAAAGACCTTAGGGCAATGTAGTTCTCCCAGCAATTAGAGAAAAATAGCGAGGAATTATTAGGTGATTTTAAAATACAAGGATGCTAAGAAAAATCCGAAGCTTTCCTGATATAGGATGCCCCAAGCATAAAGTCGTTATTAGCAATGGAAATTAATGAGAAGAAAAAGGGGAGGGTAAATAGTTGTTAATGGCTGAATTGCCTTTAGAAGTCAAGCAACACCACATAGTCCATGGACATTAGGCCAATGTAGTTCAACAAGGGTTGGGTGAGTGGTGTTCAAATTAGATACCCCAATTTGATGGACCACATGGGTTGGTTTGGGCTGATGGAGAAGGTTTTTTAAAATAGAGGTTTCAGGTTTTGGTGAAGGTGATGATGAAAGTTCATGGTGTAGATTTGTGAATAGTTACCATAATGATCTGACATTTAGTAGAATGAGAGACACAAATGGGTAAGGTGGGATAAATAATAAGGGAACATAATGCTAAGCACCAAAAATGACCTTCAATGGAGCTAATCCAAAGAAGAGGTGCCTTTGTGAGGAGGTTGCACCTTCTAAAATTATGCGAGGGTAGAAGCCTAGAGATAATGTCTACTGCTACAAGCTAAGTTTTAGGAAATGGGCTTCTATCAAGATCTACATAGTCACTTTGACCAAGGTTCATCACCTTTATGAGCTGAGTTTCAAGGGCAGTAGTGAAGTGACTACCTACAAAGAGTCTCTTTGATGGCTAAGTAGATTCTACAAGGTAAAAAATTGACAGTGTGGTGAGTGATAGAGAATGGATCATGCATGACCCAAGAGTTGCATGGGTAAGCTAGATAAAAGGCATCCATGTTGCATCCTCTATCCCAGTACCTCAGAACCAATGACTTATTAGTTTTGCTAGTTTGGGCCTAACCAATAAGAAGTTGTGTGGCCTAGGAAATTAGTTATACAGTTGGAGAAGGTGATCGTTCCCTTGCTATGGATGAACTTTCAACTAACACAAAAGAAAAGACTGCCATGTTCGAGTAGGCACTACCAATGGTTGGGGTCTGACGTTCAGAGCCTATGATAATGGGATGGTAGTAATAGGAGGGTAGAAGGGACATGAAGGTGAATGTATTATTATGAATTCATGGTAGCCTACCTCTGATGGAAGAGTTTTTACAATGGCAAGGATTTAAAAGCTGCCATTACCAGTAATAGTGGCAAATTTAGAGGTGTAACCATTGTAACAACACATGGCTGGAAGCCAATTTAAGTTAACTAAGGTAAAGGTGACAATGATCAAGTCCACAAGGATTGAAAGATGCAAAACAATCAAAGACATCAAATGTAGATTGGATGACAAGGGTGACAAAAGGAAATCATGATTGTGCATGATAATTTTATCGAAACGACTAGGTGGACCAAGGGGTATGTGTGTACACAAAAAGGCAAGTAGACATGATCATTTCAAGTGGGAAGACTATTCAAGGGAATCAATGACATCATAGGACCTTCCCCATTAGTGGAATGAAGAATCATGTTGGCGAGAAAGAATGGTCAAGTATTTTATTTAAAGAATTGTGATAAGGATGAATGTCTATCATTGAGTTATTTGGTTTTGCAAGTTATATAGAGTGTAGAGAACTACACAAGGTTGAAGATGACAAATAATGGGAATAATGGTGGAGATAATCAACAACCCTCATGACCTAAATTATTCAATATGGTGAATGTGCAAATATACTAGATACTACAACATGTAATGGCGATAATAAAAGTATTATTAGATTAAAAACAAGAGGAAAAGCACCCACGACCCGAGATTGAGCTTGAAATCTTACCTCTATAGCAACAAAGAAGGCAAGAATTTCACTACATAAGATGTAGCGATAGAGAGCATGATCGTTAGCCTATCTATGGAGGGAACCCTCACTATCCAAGGGGATGTGCACTGAGGCAACAATTGGTAGTACCTATACAAGCAGAACAACCAAAGTATTGGGATGTAATGGCTGTGATAGGTGAGTAGGGTGAAAGACCCAAAGAAAAATATGATTCTTGTTCTATGGGGATGAATTCAAAAAAGGAGACTAGAGTACACCCTTTAATAACTGCCGAGATAGGGAATGCTATGGATGTTAGTTCAGGGAATAATCAAGTAGAAGGATGGTTAAACATAAATCCAGAGTCACTAGACAATCAACCTAGTGCTTAGGTAGGAAAATAATGTATGTAGGGGCCTTAGGTGAATTGTGGGTAGTATGATAACATGTGTTGTGCGACTCCTCACACCCTAAATAAAATATTACACAATTTGTTGTAAACATAGACAAAATATGTTAGATGTCACTGGTCGAATGCTCTCATGCTTAAGGTTGTGTAGATACTTTTGAATGTTATGGTTATGGTTATGATTGGTATGGTTATGTTTGTTGTGATCTCACTTAATGTAAAAAGGAATGATTATTGTTATTGCAACACTGGATGGTAAAAGTCATGATGAAAACATCAACCAAGCACATTAAGATAAAAATAGGGCATGATGCTTTGTTTTTGACAAGGATTGAAAATAGACTTGAAGTGGGGTTGGCTTAATGAATATAAGCCCTTCAAATGCTGTGCATGAGTGGTCATGAGTTGAAAAAAAGGTTTCTTGATCATAGGGTGTCAAGTAAGCTCTAAATCCTTTGATTTACAGATAGTCTAAAGGTAGGATGGGCGATAGGTAGTGTGAATGGTAATGGGTGATATGTATGATAACCTCATGTGAATTAGTTTGCCCCTTGTATAGGTGACCTAAGAATGGTAATAGACAAGTCCATGTCATATGCTAGATGTAGACTGATCAATGCGGGAAGTCTACATGTGAAATCCAATTGTGGCTTCCAACTTATTATGCTACTTGAGAGCCGATTGCAGCTTTAGATTTTGTTGTAATAGTGTGTCTTTTGCTTTATTACTATATGCAGGAAGTTGATCAATACGGGAAGCTTTCAAAAAATTGATTTGATTTTGACAAACTTAACTTAGACATCCTTCAAGGGAGTGGTCTAAGCTTTTTGGCTTTGTTTAATGCTCTTGATAGTTGTCTTTCAAGGGAGCAGTCTACCTTATATTTGGCAATTTTTTTTTTTTTTTTTGGTAGCTATCCTTTGAGGGAATAGTTTGCAATGCTTAAGATATTGACACAAGTAGTATTTTGGTATCCAAATTATTTTTGGATGCAATGTTTTTAGACATGGACAGGTCTAATTAGGTTTGGAGGTTTACCTCTATGAGGGCAAAATTTTAACACAAGAAGGTTGATGATATGAAAAGGTATGTTTTTAGAGATAATGACCATGAGATTCCATCTTGTTAGAGATGAAAAGTATCCATGAGAACCATGATATGGATAGAAAAGTGGTACCCACATTTAGGATTAGGCTATGACTGTGACAATTATTCACATGGTTTTATGTTGTAATAAATTATCCTCAAAAGGAGAGGAGAAAGATGGGTCAAGGTTAAAATCTCATAATCAAGGGATGAGCTTAAGTTAGACAAAAGGAATGAGTTTGATCCTTATTTAAAAAAAAAATGAACATAGATGCAAAGTGTTGAGGGGTTTAGGTTCTAGTTTGCCTTCGAGAGAGGACAAATGATAAGCTCCTGATCCATACTTATGGGTAATGATGTAGGGTCCAAGCCAATTGAAAGAAAACTTGCCTCGTTTACTGTACTCCATGTTGGTCACGTGTTGGTTTTCCTTTAAGATGAGGTCTTCGATATTGAATTCCTATTGTTTGAGGTGCTTGTTATAAGTACATTTGATATGCTCTTAATAGATATAGAGGTGGGTGAGGGTTGCTAAATGATGCTCGTCAAGTAGCTCAAGTTGAGCTAAATGGTGCTGACAAAAATCTTCCCGAGAAATAAGCTCTTGCAAAGATATGTGAAGAGAGGGGATTTGGACTTCAAGAGGTAAGACTACCTCTACTTCGAAGACTAGAGAGAAAGGGGTATCACCCATAGAGGTTCATATACTAGTATGATAGGCCCAAAAAGCGAATGGGATGTGCAAGTGCCAATCCTACCCTGAAGCATTGACAACTTTTGTTAGTATTTTGTTGAGGGTTTTGTTGGAGGCTTCTATCTGTCCATTTGCTTATGGATGGTAAGGTGAGGAAAAGCTTAAATTGATATCAAATGCATCACATAAGCTTTGGACTTGCTTATTTTTGAAGGATTTGCCATTATTAGTGATGATCTTATAAAGAACACCGAAGTGACAAATGATATGATGGTTGATAAAGTGGACAATATTTTTTGTTTTGGTCGAGATAAGAGGAATAACTTCCACCCATTTGGTGAAATATTTAGTGGCTGTGATGATAAAGCTATGCCATTACGAAGAATGGGGGTTAATTTCCCCAATGAGATCGAGCCCCCATTGAGAGAAAGGCCAAAAGTCCTTAGATATTTAGAGGCTATTGGCTGGCACATGATGTAAATTAGTGTGTTATTAACATTTAACACACTTTTTTACATAATCACAATAGTATTGGTTGAGGGTGAGCCAAAGTAGCCAAGGTGAAGGATACGTTTAGTGACCGCTGGGCTGCTAAAGTGTCCCCCATAGATCCCATCATGTGTTTCCTTGATGGCATGGGAAGCTTCATGGCTGCATAGGCAACAAAGAAGGAGACCATTGAAACCATATTTGTAAAGGATTCCCCCTAGTATGGTGTAACAATAGGTACTCTAAATAAAGGCTCTTTGGGCATTCCTAGAGAGGTTGGGAGGAATGATGCCTAGGTTGAAGGTAGTTAAAAGTTTCATCATACCAAATATTGGATGAAGATTCTTCCACATTGCAAATGGTAGGGAGTTCATATTGGATATATGAGGATGTGGTAAAATGATGAATGATGACAATGATTTTGGAATTGAAAGGTTGAGAAGGGATTTGGGAAGCAAGGCAAACCATCGTATCTATGAATTTGTTGGTAGATCGAGAAACAGATTAGAGTAGGTAATGTTTGAATGATGCTAAGAGTTTGTTAACTAAAAGTTTATATTTTTGAAAGACATCATTCTTACATTGGTAGGATCCATTGACCTGGTTGACCATGAGTTGGGAATCACCAAAGACATGGATTGTCTTAATTCCCAAGGCTAGAGCAATTTGGAGACCTATCACGAGGGCTTCGTACTCAACCATATTATTGGTGCATTCAAAGTCAATTTTAAAGGAGAGAGGAAGGGGTTCACCATTGAGAGGAATGAGAATAACTCCAACACCCTCACCTTGTTGGCACTTTGAGCCATCAAAGTATATGGTCATTTGGTAAGTTATGCCATCTTCTTGAAAAGGAGTCACGATAGACTCGTCTGGAAAGTTAAGAGGAGGTTGTTGGTTGTTTGGTAAATGAGATTCAACCAATTGGTAGGCAATGAATTTACCTTTAATCAACTTCTGCTAGAGGAATTCAAGGTCAAATTCAACTAGTAGCATGAGCCACTTAGCCATATGCTAATTTTGGTATGGTTTAGAGTGCATGTACTTGAGCGGGTCGGTATTAATGATGACATAGGTTTTATGGTTAAGAAGGTAGTGGTAGAGTTTGGTGGCCATGAAGGTCAATGCTAAAGCAAATTTTCTCAGTATGTGTATACCAAGTCTTATATTCTACAAGCATGTAGTTAATGTAGTATATGACTTGCTCTTTATGTTGTTCATCTCAGTAAGCCAACATTACCCCTAGGGAATGGTCGATGGCAGAGATATATAGGTAAAAGGTGTGGTTATCCTTAGGAGGGGTGAGGATAGGTGGTGACAAAAAGGTACTATTTGAGTGAATCAAAGGCCTTTTGATAATTGTTATTCCATTTGAAAGAGACATTCTTCTTTAGAAGGTGATGGAAAGGTTGACACCAGTCTAAAAGTTGGGAAATGAAATGCCGAATGGATTGAAGTTTTCTTTACAGGCTACAGAGCTGCTTAAGGTTGGTTGGAGGAGGCATGTCCAAAATTACTCTAACTTTGGTAGGGTCTACTTCAATTCCATGAAGAGAGATGATAAAGCTAAGAAGCTTTCTTGAAAGGACCCCAAAAATGTATTTTTTATATTAAGGTGAACATGATAATGGACGAGGCATTCAAATATGATCATAAGAATAGTCAATTGATCTTTTCAAAGTTTGGATTTCTTGAGAAGGTCATCCACATAGTATTTTATAATCTTATGGATGATATCATGGAAGATATCAATCATAACACGTTGGTAGGTTGCACTAACATCATTTAACCCAAAAGGCATGACTCTATAGTAAAAAGTTTCTCAAGGGGTGGTAAAGGCAATTTTATGCTGATCTTCAAGAGCAATCAAGATCTGATTATAACCCACAAATCCATCCATGAGAGATAACATCTCATGATCAGTTGTAATATCAATAGGCTGGTCAATACTAGGTATAGGAAAGTCATCCTTAGGGCATGCAAGGTAAAGGTCACACAAATACATAGACCCCCAGTGACTTTGGTGATAGGTATGATATTCAAGACCCATTAGGGGTGGTCAATGGGTTGAATTAAGTTTACAGATAGGAGATGCTGAAGATCTTCTTTGACGAGAAGGGCTATACGAGGTTGCATGTGTCAAAGTTTATATTTAATAGGCTTGACATCACGATGAATGATTATGTTATGGGTAGAAATGGTGGGGTCAATCCTAGGCATATCACTATAAGACCAAGTGAATGTTATACTATGATCTTAGAGGAAAGAGGAGAAGTCCCAAAGTTCCTTGGCATTTAGTGATTGGCCTAATTTGACAATGCGGGGGTTATCCAAATTGCCCAAGTTGATATCCATGGTGGATTCATTTGACATGGTCGAGGCCTCAAGAGGAAGGGATTTATGGATAGAAGAATACCCCACATCGAGGTAGGTAAGAATGGAATCATCATCTTAATGTTGGATGGTGTTGATGGTAGGAGAGTTTTTCTCTACCATTTTAGGCGGTATGATTCGAAGGACTTTGGTTTGGCCACCCTTTTGGTAGATGATAGGGCCCAAACTAATGGCATTGAGTAGAAATTTTTTTTAGGGGGATGATGTTAGGATCTTTAGGTAGAAAAGGTGTTTGGGTTGATGAGGATGAGATATCTTCCTCCATGGTGGCACTGGGTTTGGGTGAATTGGTGGGTTCTTCAGGTGGTTCCTACCCAAGGCTAAATGACTCATGAGGTTACAAAGATTTGATATGGGGTAACTCATGAGGCCCTTGTTCATAGAAACCAAGGCCAAATCATTTCTAAGCACATCTATGAAGATACAACTTAGTGAACTCTAGTTTGCTAAGATAATAAAAGTTAGAGGTAAATGGTTGGATGGATGAAGTAGTGGTAGGGGCTAGAAGTGGCTGATCAAGTCCCCCATAAATGAAATTTGTTTGATGGTTAGGGAGCCCAAAGGGGATGATGGCTATAATGTTAGGGTCATATAAAGGGTCACGTCAGAGATTCCCATATTCTTAGGGAGTAGAGAAGGCATCTAGGGCTAAGAGTGTATATTCCCTAAGGGAAAAATGTTGGAATGTGGTTGCCATGGGGTTCTCTATAGGAATCTAGGAAGAAGGGATAGATGAGCTAGTAGAAACTTTATCAACATTTTGTGTGGAAGTGTCACATGTTTTTGTTGGTGGGGTTATCATTAACAGATGGTTGTGAGGTGGATGAAGGATGTCATTAGGTTGATATGTCATATTGCAAGATGTGAAAGGACTAGGGTCAGCTTAGATAGTCATAACTTATCCTTCATGCTCAAATTTGACACATCAATGTAAGGTGGAAGGGACACAAATTATAGCATGAATCCAAGGGCAGCCAAATAAAACATTGTATTATAATTCTCCTTCTACAACATAAAAAAGTTCGAGAATGATACAGGGCCCTACACAAATATGGAGGACAACTATGCCCAAGGTAGTAGCCATGCTATTATTGAAAGAACGAAGGACCACTGTGCTTTCAAAAATGATGTTAGTGTGTAAGTGTAGCTGGTCATAAGCATGTGAGGATATAATATTGATGTTGGATCCTCTATCAATCACCACCCTTTTGATGTGGGTTTGATTAATGTATGCCATAATGAAGAGGGGGGATCAGGATCCTCTGAATGAATAAAAGGTATTTATGAATCCTTTAAGGTGACAAGGTTTTAAGTTTGAAGGGCACCAACAAAGGTGACTAGAGGTTGAGGGTCATTGGTTTGGACCTCGATAGATTGCAAGGTTTCTATGAGTGTTTGGCGGTGATGGGGAGAGGTAGAGACTAACTCATACAAGCTCATTTTTGCTAGATTTTGATGAGCTGCTTGAGGATAACTTTCTAAATGGATATTGCATATCGGTTAAGGTATGGAAGGTTAGATGTGGAGACACCTAAGATAGACACCTTAGGTTTGTTTGAAGATAGAGATGGCTGGGTATTATTTGCTTGAGAGTTCAGGGAGGGGTAAGTCCAAAGAATGGATGTCTTAGCCTTCCCTTTATCCTTTTATTGGGTCCAACATCGGGTAACCATATGAATAGTGTGGATAAGGTGGTTTTTGGATTGGGTGGTTGTTTTGGTTCCTCATCTTTACTTTTGGGTGAGACTGAAGATTGAATGGGTTGAGTTGGTGGTTAGATTGGCAATGGGGATGAAGGAGGTTTGTCTGATAATAGATCATCATCTTCATATAGGCTATGAACAAGTGCTTGGAGAGGTTTATAATTTTTTGTGTCATGTCTTGGTGTCCTATGGTATGCACATATCATGTTATCATTTAACCAAAAGAGTTTCATACATGAAGGGTCAAAGGGTTTGATGGGTGGCAAGCTCAAGGAAGAAGTTTGCAATAATTGTTAGAGAATGGTTAAGTAAGATTTGGCTAAAGGTGGTAAAGGTTTAACAGTTTTTATTTTGAGTGTTGAAGTCGAAGGATATGTGGACATAGAGTTGGTGGTAGGTGTCTTGGGTAAAGTGATACGTTTGGTTTATGGTTTTGGTTTAAGCATGATGGTTGATGAGTTGGAGTTAGAGAAGGGCAAGCTAGGTAACTTAGGAATTGTCAGTGTAGTGAGGAAAGATGTCTTAAAAAGTAGGTATGAAGGTATGACCAATAAAGGTGGTGGGGTTTTGGTAAAAATGATGGACTTTGTGTTCAAAGTAGAGGGATGAGGACCTAAAATGGAGGGCAAGGTTGAGGGAGGTAAAATTTGAGGTTTTGAGCTTTTTGGTGGTTTTACTTCTTTGGTTGTTTTAGTTGTTGGTTTTGGAGGGGATTTGGTCACTTTAGTTGTCTTAGTGGGTTTCAGTGTTTGAAGGTTGATGAATTTAGAGGAGGGTTTTATTGGTTGGGTGGACATTTTAGTTGGTTTAGAAGGGCTAGGTTGGTTTGCAGAAGAAGAGGTTAGAATTTCTAGTTTGGTTCCCTTACCTTTGTCTTGACCTTTGATAGAAGGTTCCAAAATTAGAGGTTGGGTGGATGAAGTCATCTTCTCTTGTGAGATAGATTCTAAAGTAGCTGTGATATCCTCCAATGGAGGTATGGGTATGGTGGCTTCCTTTATTTGGGTTTTCAAAGGAATAGAAGGTAATTGTTTTTCTTTTATTAGGGGAATGGGGAAAGAAGCAATTAAGGTAATGTTTTATTCAATAATGGGTTCATCAGTAACCACATTAATAGTATGTGCTTTATGAGATGGGTCTAGTTTATTGTCATGGTAAGGGGTAGAAGGAACATGCTTAAGAAAAGGCTTGTGGAATATGTCAAGGGCCTAGTTCGGTGGTGCATTGGGATTATTCAACATAAGCTCCCCCTTGTCAATGAGGGATTGGATAAGGTTTTTGAAGGTATTTCACCTGTTGATGTCATGTCCTATGACTTGATGAAAGGTGCAGTGGTCATTCTCATTATACCAGCCCAATTTGTGGTGAGAAGGATCAAACTATTGGGGTGGTTTAATTGGTGAAAGTTGGATGATATTGACTTTTAGTAACTTTTCCAAAATAGAAGGAATGTAGGAATGTGTATGGAAATATGTTGGAAGCATTTTGTTTCCCTCACACCTTAGGTGAATGGCACATGTGTCACTAGAGGTGTTGATGTAGTAGATGTCTAAATGTCTATAGTATAAGTAAAACCTTGAAAGGACTGGTTGACAATAGTAAAGGGCTTTCATTATTATGCCTAAGATGTAATAGCCTTATATTTTTTTATGTCCTTAGATGCTAAGATTAATTTGAATAATCTATCCACATCTTTAGGATATTAATGAAGTCCTTGAATAAAATTAGACAAAGTTATAACTTGGTCAAGGTCTACCCCATTGAGTTTGTTGGTATCAATTATATCTAGGCCCTCATGATCACCTTGCCTATTATATTCATTGTGATTATCTTGATTATCATGTGCCAATGGAGGTATGTCAAAAAAATAATTTGTTTTCACATATTCTTGAATAATTACATAATGTAAAGAAGAAAAAGAATTCATTTTATCCATTTCAGGTGAATAATTCTAGTTATGCTCTATATGGGATCCACTTAATCTAGCACTACATCTTAGAGGAATAAGGGAATTAGATTTATTAAATAGCTTATTATGAAATCATGCATGTATGTAGAAGGATAGGGCCAAAGGTGTAAATATTTAATGTCTTTTGTGTGTGGAAAAAATAAATCATATATGAAACCCTAAGACAATAAATCTAAAACCCTAAGGGAAACCAAGGGTTTGACATGGTTCATTTAGTGTATGGATTCACCAATATGTTTTACCCCAAGTTGGTTTTAGAAACCCTAATAGGATAAAAAATATTATGTAATTTATATTGATGAATATGAAATTAAAGCATACATTTGGATGTAAAATACTAAAATTGATTTCAATAACTTGACAAGTGGCATATGCTAAATATAATAATTACAACAAAGGGATAAGTATTTATATTATTAAATTGACTATCTTATTGTGACTATATTTTGACAATGAAAAATAGTCTAAAGTAGGATTATTATTCTTTTGAATCATGAGCTATGTTTTTGTCTATGCAAGGTTAGTTTCATCAAATTTGGGTTAGTGTCAATTATAAAAAAAAACCTATAGTAATTGGTAGAGAATTATGTCGAAAGATGCAATTTTGACCATACAGTCACCTTATCATGTCTTTGGAAGCTTTGTATGTACAATGCCAAACCTTGATGATGCACATAACTCTAGAAACTAGCCTCCTTCACCTTAAACCTTATGTGTGATTTTGAGGGCTTGATACCTATAAAAACTAGGAATATGTAATGTGTTGAGCTGACCCAAATAACCCCCATTGATGATTGACTACTGCCTATATATACAATAATCTGAGAAGGGAAATTAAGCCACACACACACACACATATATAAGTCTAGCTAGGTAAGTTATCACACTAATGACATGTTAGATAGATGGACTGAGCCTACAAAAATATTTGATTTTAAAAAATAGACATTGCTAAGAGAGGGTTGGTACCATGAGGATCAAGTTAGTATTGATTGGCAATATGTACCCAGTCTAACATTATTAACCCATACATATGAGGACTAAACTAAAGGTCTAGATGTGTTTATATAGGATAGTAACAAGGTTTGAAACTAATAATAAGGTTTATATATGTGTATAACAATAAAACAAAATGATCAAACTCATAACATAGCACATAGGTGTGAGATAATGGTGGGTTAAAACCATAATTATGTGCACAAGACATGCATGGTAAATATATGTCAAGATTTGCATTTTGAAGTACTTAATACTATATTTAGTATCTACACAAGGTTGTTGGAATCTCACTTAGTCATCGATTTAATGTAAGCAACCAAATATCCTCTCATGACAAAAGGATCTAGTAGTCATGCTTTAAAAACATGAGATTGCCTTTAAATGGTACTATCATGAAATGAAAGGCATGCACCCAGATCTATGCATCCACCATATTTATATAAGGGATGAGTGCAAACCCATTTTCAAAACTTAGAGGCAAATGAATCCTATTGTGAAATAAATTGTCAAAATGAGTAGAAAAAGTTCCTCAATGTAGGATTCATCTAACTGGTATCGAATAGGTAATGGGTCTCCATACTTGTCATTGTGCTTAAAAGGTTGGTAAATGATGTATATATTTGGACTCTATGGAACTTAACACTACCATTAAGAAAGATAATTTCCATCCACCATTTATTGATCAAGTCTTTGACACTCTCTATGGAAATAAATACTTCTCTTTCCTTCATAGATTCAATGATTATAAGCATATCAAAACTACACCAGAAGATCAATATAGAGGAACTTTTACATGTCCCTAGGAAATATACGCCTACAATGTCCTTCCCTTTAGACTATGTGTTTTATATATTTTTAAACTACACAAATATAAATAAGATGAAACTAATACATAACACAAACTTATGCAAACATATATTTTCACATATGTAAGTTAAATGTCACCATAATTTATCGCACAAATAAAACATAGAAATATTTCGACAAAAATAAGGGATAAGAAGGATCTTAGCTTATTTTGTGTTCATTTTTGTTTCTAGACATGTAAATGTTTTGTTTATAGCTTATGATTTTTCCCTATGTATAGTCAAGTCAGGGTTTTTATTATCAAATATGCACAAGTCACTAATGCCAACCTAAGATAGGTATATAAATGTTTCTATCTAGGGTTGAAGTTATTATCTAGTAGATTTTCATTGCATTTTTACCATTTGGGATATGTATCTATCCCTATAAAACTTGTTTCTACCTATAATCACCTTTAGACTTTCCTAAAACAACATGTGTATCATCTTCTTTCTTTAAGCCTAACTCTTACAACTTTGATTGGGAGTACTATGCAAAAGGGTTAGTATTTTTGATTGAGTTATCCTTGAATACCCCATGCATCTAAGCTTTGACTTTATTTTCAATACTATGAATAGGGTCAAACTACATGTAGTTCTCCTTTTAACGTGAGTGTGTGGAAGATCATGTTGATATCAATCTAGATGTTATTTTAATTACACCCAATCTTGATACAAGCATGTAGAATAGAAATTTGTACTTAAAATTTGTAATTAGTAATGAGATAAAACAATGTGCATTTTGAAAATAATATTTATCATAGTGAAATGCTTTTTCATAAATGCCTTCAAGAGTATACACACACACACACAAGTCTCAAATTTGAATTGTGGGATTAATTGGCATGTAAAATATGACCCAAAGGGGCCTAACATGTGAAAGCAATGGTAAAAATGGAAACATAGCCATAAAAATATGACAAAAGGCTCCTGGACACTTCTATCAATCACATACACCAATGTAGATGTTAATGTTCATGATTGACCAAACTGTCCTTGACCTGAAAAGTGTTAGGATTGAATACAACATGACTAGGGATCCCTCTGACATAGTAAATGATATTGACAATGATGACACAATATATTGTGAAATAAAATAAAGTTAGTAAGGCATAAGAACATTATGACAAATGTACCAATAAGTCTTTAATTCGTAATTAAGAGTTGATATGTACAAAATCACACAAAACCATAGTGTAAACAAAGCTTGTACCAATTTTGGGTATCTACAAATGCCCCCCTCCCTTTAATATATAATTTTAGTGTAATTATAAATACTATAATTAAAAGGATAAAGATAATGTAAACCTATGTTTGTGATGTTAAGCTTGCATCTTTGATTTTCATAATGTCCATGTGGTTTATTTCAAAAGAAAATGCATGTGATCAAATAAATGTTTACCCACAAAAAGTTATAGTCATAATAAATAATAAAAAGATATCCAATAAACAAATACATCTATATGTGTGTGTTTTATTGTTCCATTCCTAGAGTATTCTCTTATTTTGGATAAAGGACATGCCATGTATCTTTAATTGACCTGACCAATTGAGAAGGATGCTTATAGTCTTAATCACTTCCTAGCCACGAAAATGAATAAGCTCCCAGGCGGTAATGAGAAAGTAATGTGTAGACCATTGAACATCATAAAACCTCAACCAAATTACTTGTGTGCTTAATATTGATTATAAAATGGAGGATTCCTTGATTGGAATCATAGAGTGGTGCTAACCTATTAAGTATCATTGAACCCCAACCACACCACTCAAGTAATTGATCTAGCATTGATCTTGAACTCCAAGATAAAAGGTTGAAAACACATAATGGGTGCGCTATGGGTAATGCCATGGTTTTTGAGCATTTTTGAACCTCAATGTACATTAATTCAAAACTCATGAATCAATTTTTGTAGATGAACTTATAGATTCAAGCTTGCTCCACACTTGAAAATACTTGATACATAACTACAAAAGGTCCAAATGTGTAAATGTGCATGAACCAACATCATGCTCTACTGAATCTATGCTAATTATAATCTAAACTAGTATATATGTGCATGAACCAATATCATGTCCCATATAATCAATGATATCTCTAATATGAAATAGTTTATATGTGCATGAACCCACATTATGCCCCATTAAATCAGTGCCAACTATAATCTAAAATAGTATATATTTGTACAAACTAACATCATGCGCCACTTAATTTGTCCTATAAAATGGAGCACATGTACCTTGTACATACCCTTAAATGTATCTAAATCTATATCAATCTCTTTTTTCCAACTCATGTCTTATGAAATGGAGCACATATGCCCTATTTAGGTCCTCTAAAATATGTATATAGTCTAAAATATCTGATATATGTATAATTATGAAATCTTTGAATCAAATTGTTTTTACCTAATTGAATGTTATATCCTCTGGCTTTCTATATAGCATGTGGCCAACCCATTATATGCCCCATTTAGATAGGAGGGATGAAGCCAGTTAATTAATTGTGTTAAAAGGTAGGTGTGCGTAAATACATGCTAGTGTCACATATAGTGATTATATGTGATTTTGTATGTTGAATATGATAAATTGGTATTTAGAATCTTGAAATTTTATGTATTTTACATTATGTTTAAATTTTAAGTTTAGTCATAATTTGTTTGAATTAAGGGCAAGTTCCAAGTATTTTGGCCCTGGTATGTGTGAAATATGCCAATTGAGGTCTCTGTGTGTGTATGGATAGTTATAATAATTGTTCAAAAAATATTAACCATATCATAATTATTGGAGAAAAATTGTCCTATTTTCCATGATTAGGACAAACAATCAAATGTGGAGTATAATTATGAATTTTGTCATATGGAAATCATGACAAGTCATTTTGGAAACAATATCATGTAGAAGATTACATTGTGTGTGTTTCGATTCAAATTATAGCTCATGGTGGTAATTTTTAAATTATAAAATATCGCATTCATAAATTTCTTGAATATTTATTGGTAAAAAAGATTGTGTATAGGTAACAATGTATAGTTAACTCATATAAATAGATTGATTTTTTAGATTCTATAATACATTTGAATAATGCATTCATAACGATTTAAGCTATGAGTGATTACTATGTTGAGCCGATAAGAGATGCTTCCTACTTGCTTTAAATACCTAGAGGCTATATTACAAGCTCAACCATTAGATGAGCTGGTATGTTCAAAAATATCTTATTTTTAGCTATTTTCTGCTTAAAAAAAATGAATTTGGAAAATATTTGATTTTACGTATGTATGGAAGTATGACAAGTGTCTGTTGGAGGATAATACTATTAGAATCTTGTTGATATTATCATGGAGTTTGACATGACTATATGATGAAACTGTCCTTTCTCAAGATTAGTGTTTGATGTAACAATTTATGTACATATATACATGTCTATGAAAAAGTATTAATTTATTATTAATTTTGTATGAATTATTTATGTGATATATATTCTTTTTGCATTTGTTTTGTAGATGAATATACAAATTTTGGAGTTTTAGTATGGGCAACACATGGAGACCCTTGGTAGTTTGGATCTTCTTGATGGTAATAGAGAGGCTTTGGAGAGGGTCAATCTTAATTTTATAGCCCACCTTGGATTTATACTATATGATATGCCCCTCATGACTGCCCTAGTGGGGAAATGGAATTATGACACTTGCACATTATAGATCCATGTATTAGATATCATTGTGACTCCAAAGGATGTCTAACATACATTAAGATAACTGATAGTTGGGCCATGTGTTATGGTTTGAAGTATGATTAGATGAGGGTATATACTTTGTATACATAGGTATATGACTGGTCATGCTAGAGAGACCAATATAGATAGGGTAGTACCTGTGTGTTATTATTAAATATTATTTTGTTTTTTGTTCCATAATTTTAGAAATGTGTGTGCTTTATTAGTGTCATTTATTGTTTTATATGGTGTGACCGTATCTATTTCATATTGCATGCATCATATTCTTTGGGCCATTGAGGAGTAGGGGACTATGTTTTCAAGGGGGTGCACTATGTTGGCCCATTTATACATATTTTCATTATGGGGACAAGTTGGGGGTTAAAGTGATAACCTTGTTGCATGTGTGGACCTATGAGTACATTTTTGTAGTTTGGCTAGTTAGGGGACCTTGTGGTGACTGGGTCAATATGTATGTTTTTGCAGACTAGTGGGTACTAGAGAGACATAAAAGTTTGACTACTATGGAGTATCATGTGATCTTGGATAAGTTCACACATTTTGGATTTGTTTGGAGGCCTTAAAGAGGCTTTACTGGATGGGCTGAGAATGTGACAATGTCACACCATATTTTTATTAGTATGTGGGTTCATGACTATTTTTTTATATAGAGGAGATATTATAGTTTGATAGGGTCACACCTTAGTTTGGTATTTGAAAATATATACCCTTGAAAACATACCATTGGACACACACTCAAATATACTCACAACATCTTGGCAATGGGTTGCATCTTAGGAATTTAGAGCTAGCACCTTTGCTTGTAGGGACAATAGATCTTCCTATTATGGTTATTTATGTGGATGATGTAGTGTACACTCCATAGTAAACTCATTGGTGGATGGACATGAGATTTCCCCTCATTTTTATTTTTATAGTAGATCTAGGTGTTATGGCCCCAAGCTCAGGGAGGAGGTGGGGGGATGGAGGAGTAGGTCAGGTTGCCCCATAGCTTTCTCCAATTAATGTTATAGCTATTGATGTAGTTATGAGTAAGTATATAAGTATACTTGTATATATATATTTTTTCTTTTGTTTATATTTTTGTAATGTCTCATGTATTTAGCATTTTTTCATCGTAGGTTATGAGTACTAGGTGACTATGGTAGACATGTCTATTCTTATTTTGATGCATGACATTTATAAGGATGTCATTGGAGGAAGTCTAGTTGAATGCATCACAAGGATTATGGGTGAGTAGACCCAATTGTTTGAATGGGTTTCCATTATGTCTACAACTTATATGATAGTCACAAGAGAGATATGACCTCAAGGTTAATCAAGCTAAAGCACATATGCTTTCACTGGCTAATATTGGTGGAGTTTGGGTAGAGATATTTTAAAAATTAATGTAAACTTATAAGATGACTATGTTAGGGTTTTGTCTAGGTTAGTAATTTTAGAGGATTATGAGAGATGTCATAAGTATTAATATTGATGTCCTAGGGATGAGATGATTGCATCCACCTCAAGGGATAGTGGAATGTGTGATTTAGATGATCAGGGGGATGTTCTCCCATTATTGATTGATTTTATTATCTTCTAAATATTTATCATATATATGTTGTTATCTTATTTTTCACTTTGGTTGGACTATCATGGGATGTTATTTCTTATATTAAATCTAATTTGAATGTAGATTTGTAATTAATTATGTTTACATAAGTGTTGGGTTAATGTCTTTAATCACATTGTATGTATACACAATTATATCTTGTATACTTTATTGGACTAGATCATTAGCAAACTAATGAAACTTGTTAGGTGATAAAAATTCACTATAATCATATGTAATTGGTTGATGGTACATTTATTGAATGATTCAAAATAATTTTATTTCTTTCTTTTGTTGTACAATGTGGGTTACTACATTCAATTTTTGCTCTTAAACAACTTGTTTATCCTTCAGTACCCATATTTTATTTAGATATGGTGGAACTTGTAGACTCCTAAATCTGGCCACCGATGACCTCTAATCAAGATTTTGACAAATTTCCACCAAAATGCACAATTTGGCCTAAAAACACTAAAGCACATTAAATGAGTTGAAATTGACATATTCAAGTGCCAAATTTGGCCAGTGTATCACTAAATAGGGCAATGCAATTTATGGGCTAACTAACTTTGATCAGATCATTTTAAGTCAAAATGCCAATTTTGTACCTGGGTGCTCTAGATTGCTCTTTTCTATCAAATTTATTGTATGAGATGCATGTATTTATTATTTGGTCTTGGTAACATCCTAAATGGAATAATGGATCTAATGCATCTGACATTGACTTCCAATTCTAATTCAATTAAATTTTGGACCAATAACAGGGCATTATGATCAATTAGAATAATTTATGCACAAAGTGATTAATCATGCTTAAGAGCTAATTAAAACAAATTAAAGCTTAATTAATAATTATATGGAATTTTTTTGAAAACTTATTTTTAGAAATGAATATTGAATATGTGCATCATCAGGTGACCTCATTTCTTGGGAAGATATCCCTAGGCCATAAATACCACAAATATCAAGATTATGGGTCTCCCATGACTTTTTATTACCTCCCATGCCTCATTAATGTCCCTTCTTCTAAAGTCATGATGAGGATAATTATGGATTTTAATTACATAATTCAATTAATACATGACCACACATCTCAATCTTGAGATGGACGGTCATGGTTGATTCTGCTCATTCTTGAAAATCTATAAATAGAGAGGCCATGAACATCATTTTTAAGCTTAATTTGTGCAAAGATACCATGTCAAATTGTTCCAAGATCTCTCACATACCAAATTTATGATGCCAAAATATTAAGTCAAGCCAAGCCAAAGCCACAAGGTGCAAAGGAGAAGAGGAGATAGCCAAGCCTCCTTTGATGAAGACTTCATGAGCACAAGTCGAGCAAGCCACTACAACAAGCATTTGGAGCATCCAAGGAAGGTGAAGGATTCTTGTTTTTCTTTAATTTTTAGTTGTGTTTTTCATTTGTTTTTTTATTAAGCTCACCCTAGTAACTAGGCCTAGAGATGTATGCTAATTAGTGTGTTTTTATCAAGTTGTTTGAATTTTTGGACTAACACAATAAAAATCACCTTTCTTGAGAGTTAAATTCCTAGTTCACATAATAACATGCTCGATGGGACTGCACCACATAAATTTGATCAAATTTCACCTAAAAGTAACATACTAACCATTGTCATGTAGGATCTTGGAGTGTGGAGTAAAAAAAGGTGAAGATTTGACCAAAAATATTATTTTTTGGAGCTCACAATTTTGTTCTCAAAACCCAACTCAGATCCAAACTTGCCCTAACTCAGATCCCAACTTGGATCCTAACTCAGATGCCAACTTGCCTTGACTTAGATCCCAACTCACCCCAACTCAGATCCTAACTTGCCCTGACTCAGATCCCAACTCACCCTGACTCAGATCCTAACTTAGATCCCAACTCAAATCCTAACTCACCCTGACTCAGATCCCAACTCAGATCCCAACTCGCCTTGACTCAGATCCTAACTCGACTGTGTCAACCTGAGAGTTCATTTTCCTAAGTTAATTATTTCATCTTTAAAAATGCTTCAAAGCTAAACCACTTGCTAACATTTTTCTTGCAAGACCAACTTGGAAAATTTCTAAAATGTGTTTAAATCATCTTTTGTATGCTTTAAAATGAACTAGGAACATTATTTTGGTGCTTAATATAACATTTAGGTGCTTAAGTAAGTTTTTAGCATTAGTTTTCAAAGTTTAAAATTTTAAGACCAAGGGGTCAAATGAACACCACCAAATCTTTCATTTGGGCTTAAAATTGAACACACTTGTCAATTTTTTTTTATTGTTTCAATTAGCACTTTGTTTTAACAAAATATAAGGATGTTGCATGTATGCTATTCCATTTTCCCCCTTTAGGGAACCCTTGGAATCAAAAGTGCTTTCCTTATTTGTAAATTACCTAGTCTAAGGCATATAAATAACGTCATCTAAAGCACTCCCTAAAAAAATCACAAAAGTATTGGGTGACCTTGAAAACAATCCTAAAGTCTTTCTATTTTATGCTTTCTTTATTTCATGTAAACTTGGCTTGTGAGGGGGATGTCATTACCTCCCATGAGTTATTTAGGGAAGATTTGACATGGTGTTTCACCTCTCAACATTGAATTCATTTGGATCCGTATTGGAGTTACACATAGGACATAGTGGCACTTGGGACATCACACTACACTGAGCGAACAATAGGATGTAGTGGTTGCAAAAAGGACTAGTCCTTTTTGCAATAAGACAAGTGATATACACCCAAAATCTATGCTATTTTTTTGCATTGTTTGATGTGAAAGTCATTATGCAATTGATTTCCATAAAATGTTTGGAAACTTGTAGATCTTAGACAAATCCCCACTTACTATGGAAGTATTGTTGGTGCAGGTGTGCCTCAAGGTCCATGTCACAGTACTGTTATTTGAGAGAAAGGGGGGGGTGTAAAAATCCTACTATATAATGTGCATTTACTTTTGGATGAACACTTAAAATTCTCTAAAATGATGTATATTGATGGATTCCAACAATAGCAAGCAACCTTGTCAGTTTAGGATCTAAGAACGATTAATTAGTTGGTTTTGTCTTAGATTAAAGTCTTTTTTAGAGTCAAAACTTGGTGTAAACAAATGATGCAAACCAAACACATGGTCCTCATTTTCATTTGAACAAAAAGGAGTTATGTTGCCCACATGAAATCATCAATTTTCCATGTTTAAAGTTCATCAAAGTTTAGAGTCATATCATCTAATTTTGCACAGTTATGCTACCCAATTGTGTCTAGACCTTTGACAAAGTTGTTTAAGTCATTCATTTATAAAATAAATTTGAAATTTCACCTTTATAAGTTCATAGTGTTGATGTGTTAATTGGGTTCACCATTTTCGCTAAATTTGAGGGAACTTAGGTTTAATTTCCAATTTGGGTTGAAGGCCGTTTAAGAGTCATGATCGTTGTCACCACTTGGTAGACTTAAGTCATTTCATGTTAAACACTTGCACTTTGAGTCTATGCACCACAACATTTTTAGTCAAGAAAGGTAGTGTTATGCTATTAAATTTGTGAGAAATTATCTTTGCCTTTGAGAGTTTTTGAAACAAGTAGTTTGTCACATCTTTTGGGTAGTCTAGCACTGTTACGCTAGCCAGAACATTTCAAATATTGTTTCATAAGCCCTCTTGCATAGAGTTTAAATTTGATCCTACATTTTCAAACCAATATAAATATACTTTTATGAACCTTTGTCTATCATAGTTATGCCGTTCACTTTTATCTAGCTTTTTTGTCAAAAGAACCAAGTTTTATACCATTATTTGTGAGAAAATAAACCCTCTAAAGTTCCTTTTGTTTCATACCTTATACCTATTTGATCAAGTCCATGTATAAGAATAAACTGCCTAAAGTTTTTTAGAAGTGTTTCAAATCTGTTAGATTAAAAATTTCATCTATTTTCAAAGTCTAGCTTTTGATGTCATTTGGCCAAGAGTCCTAGTGCATGCCTTGTTTGAGCCTAGATTTTGATGCCACATTTGGCCAAATGACCTAACAACTTTTAATTTCTTAGATTAGACTGATTTGAAATACTTTGACCTTAGTGTTTGACATTTTGATTTTTGGTTCATTTACTTAATCTTTTTGTGTAAGACATGTAACGTTAGACACTTAATGTTAGCTTATGTTATCACAAATCTTTTACATAAACCTTTTGATCATTTTGAAAAATTTAGACCAAGTTTAAACATCATCTTTTTATACATTGTCATTTTAGGATTAGTATAACTCTCTCCCCTTTCTATCACAAAGCTTTGACTATGGATCCCAACATGTATTCCTACATTTGTAGTGGACTCATGTACAATCTACGGATTAATAATGTGGTTGCACAAGAAGAAATGGTGCAAGACCCTTACAAGGATGATCTTTCTTATGAGATGGATCTTTATCCCACTTAAAATACTCAATTAGGAACACAAAGCCAAGATACATTGGATAACTATTTGGTTAATACACCACCTTATTCAGAACAAGACCAAGAACAAACTGCATAATACCTAGCTACAATACTCACAATTGATGAACCAGTTCCTCAACAGTTATGCTCTACTAATACACTTTACATGTATGATCTATTTTTATTTGAGCATCATTTGTTGGAGAACAAATATGAGATTTTGGTTTGAGCCATAGAGATAGGGGCCAAGTTTCTAGCAGACTTCCTTCATGAGAATTTACCAAGCCTAATAAGAATGCCCCAAAACATAATTTATGATCAAAAGGCTTCTTCTAGGAATCCTTTGGATCTAGTCCAAATAATGTATTAGGACCCTAATATGCCTAATAAAGTCAAAAACCTCATGGAAGACCAATTTAACCAAATGTAGATGGCATATCAAACCTACCTAAATCTAGCACACAATTTCAATTAGATGACCATGGTGAACAAACCTCTTATTGACTTAGTTCCTTCAATAGGAGTTTTTATAGAGTTAACTGTCAAAAAAATCATAGTTTAGAGCCATTCATGAAAAATACTTCGGTAGACAACTTTATACATATGCCCATTATTGAAGAAGTGTCTTCTACTTCTATGCAGAATAATGAGCAAAATATAATAGACAATGTGTAAGTAACTCCCAATCCAAATCAAAGTGGTACTAATGCACAAACAACTAGTCAACAATATGTGCATGTAGTTAATACCATGAGTGGACCATCATACCAGGGAGTAGGAGTTTTTGCATCCCAACCTCAACCAACTACTTTATCAAGTGTGCAACCAACAAGATTATGTAGTCAACCAATAACTAATGTTGTGCCTCAATAGCCGAATGTGATGAATCTTACTCCTTTTCAACAATTGACGAGTAGTATTCCACAATAGTAAGTACAATCTAGTGTACCAACACAATAGAGGCCAAATATATTGCCACCTCAACAAGGGGCAACTAATGTTCCACCTTATCAGTTAGTGGCAAATATATTTCCTCAATCGCAGACCAATGTACTAATCCAAAACTAAACATTGACAAGCCAATAATGTGTAAATATTGGTCAATAACAGATGTAAATATTCAACATGTTTTCACTTCCCAACAAGGATTCATTCAAGAAGGCTCCCATTTTTCTCAAGTACCTACTAGACAATAATCGATTAAAAATGTGCCACAAGTTTAGAGACAGGTTCTTGGTCCACAAGTTCTTACTCAACAACAAGGTTCAATTAGTCGATAGCATGTCCCTTTTTAACCATAATATGCACAATATAGTTATATCCTTCCATCCAACCACAAAATCCTCTAAGTCAAACCTTCATAGCCAACCCAAACTAGAATATCACACAACCAAATGTGCAATTTCAAGTATATCCTAATCCACATATGTATATTCTTGGTCCATTTCCTAACCAAACCAATATACCCCAAAAAATATCTCTATCATATCCTAGTCAAAGTGTCCCACTTGTGACCTACCAACCATCTACCCAAACCAATATTATCCCTCAAACCAATGCTCTTTCTAGTTTCTTATTTTAAGAATTATAATAGATGAAGGATGTAATTGCTACCATTCAGTCTAGGAAATAGACTAAAAAGTTTAAGTTGGATGACGTGTTTTTATCCATTCAACATGAAGTAATTATAGATACCATTTCTTCTAGGATATGAACCACCAAAATTCAACAAATACAAAGGGAAAGGTGACCCTAAGGTCCAATTTACTGAGTTCTTTGTCGTATGTCAACCAGTGGCATATAATGATATATACCTTTTATTGTTTCCAAGGAGCTTGGCTGGACAAGCCTTAGAGTGGTTTTTAAAGTTGCCCAAAACTTTAGTAACAAATTTTGATGATCTTTTTGATAAGTTTATGTAGTAATTTTCCTATAATCTCAAACATGAGATTTCATTGGTTGACTTAACACAAATAAAACAAAAGGCTAGTGAGAGTTTTGCAAGTTATTTATAGTGATGGAGAGCCCTTACAAGCTGATTCACCCAAAGTTTACCAGATAAACAATTAGCCACTATGTTTACTAAAAATTTGCATAGTGAGATAGCTTATCAACTGGAACTATAATGTGCACATACTTTCAAGGAGATCATCGACAAAGGCTTGTTGATTAAATGAGCCCTTATTAATATAGGGATCATCAAGATTATGTCAACTAATCAGAATCAAGGTACCAATCAGGGAAGTGGCCAAAACCAACATCCAATCTAAGCATAAGCATCACAACTAGCACATGCCAATAACCAAGATAGACCAAAGTAATTCAACTATAATAGGAATGTTATGGGTAATGGAGTAACCGAGTCATGTCATGTCCAAATAGTGCAAACATCATTCACACCACCTTTTCAACTTACTCCTACCCAAAAACCTCTCTAACCAACATTACAAGCACAATAACCAAGACCTATGCAATAAATGCAACAACCTTTACCATTGTGAACCCCTCTTCTAAGGAGAATTGTGCCTACGCATCATGTCTTTAGTGACCTAAGAGAGCCTATTGAGTCTTATTTTACAAACTTACCACTGCTAATCTGATTAGTTGGCATATACTAAAACATTATCCACAATGTATTCCTTATCCTGATTGGTACTATGAAAATGAATTCTATGAATATATCATCAGGTCAATGGGCATAATATACAAAGATGTGTGAAAATCAAGTATTTGATTGAGAATATGTTGGAGACTGGGGAGATAACATTGGATAATGGTGCTTCCACCTCCAATCAAACTCTTGAGATTTATCAAAACCCCTTTCCCTAATATAACACACAACAACAACATAACAATCAATAATAACAACAATAACACTGACCAGGGCAACAATCAAATCAATAGTATCAAATTCAAAGGCCAAACCAATATAATCAGCAAAATCAACAACACAACCAACAACATTAGAAAAATGGACAAAACCAAGGTCAGAACAGTAATAACTAACAAACCTACCATGCAGTTGCACATGACTACAACAAGGTTGTAAGTCATATTGTAGGGGGCAACATTAATACCATCTCCATTAATCCTAGACTAAGAACTAATTAATCTGGACCATTGCTAAAAAATACCACTCAACCAAATTACATGGATAATCCTTATTTGACCTGGGACTGCACATAGGCAAACCAACAAATCATGACTCCCACTTTTGGACCATATACTGATAACTCACCCTTTCCACGTGACCACATACAAGTGCACTGGCAACTAAGACTTGTCCTAGCTGGTCCCAAACCATTCCCAATGTTTGTTAGCATTTATGGTCCAACATCTAATCTTGATTGTGCAATCACAACTCAGAGGTCAAAGATTACTATCCTAGGTCCACAACCATCTACCACTTTGTCTGTTATCTAACCAACCATTCAAACTTAGAATAAACCATTCACCATTGACCAAGACAAGAAGTTTGATATTATGGAACAATTGGAGAAGACACCAACACAAATTTTTATATAATATTTTTTGTGAATGTCAATGATCCATAAGAATATTTTTAATGAGTTTTTAACCTAATCCACTATTGCCAATGACATATACCCTAATAAATTTCAAGATTTGGTTGGACACCTAGCTCTAGCCCAACAAGTCACATTCAACCAAAGTGATATGTCTTCCCTTGTCCCATTCCATAATAATCCATTGTATATAGAAGTTTATATGAATTGGCATAAAGTGAAGTGTGTCCTTATAAACAATGGATCAAGACTCAACACAGTGTCGCTTATCAAGCTTCTTGGGTACACAATGGTAGATCTCTAGCCATAAATGATAACTATTAAAGCCTATGATAATAAGGAAAGAGAATCACAAGGCACCATTAGCTTACCTATTATCATTGGGCCTTTGACCCATGATACACTTTACCATGTGCTTGATCTTGAGTTGTCATATAATATGCTTCTAGGTAGGCCTTGGTCACATGAGATTCATGCAGTCCCATCAACATTGCACCAATGTATCAAGTTCTCCCACTCAGGGGTGGAAGTGAATATTTTAGGAGATTTACATTGATATGAACACTAAAAATATCTTGAGGTTGAGTTTCAAAGCTATAATTACCAATATGACATGAATCTAAGTTCCAATTAGGATAAAGGAAAGGCCATACTTATTGATCCTCCATAAGATAATTATATAGATCCTAATACCTTAGATTCCTTTTCCCACATGCTACCTCTTGAAGCTTAAAATCATTTCACCACTTCAAATAATGGCCTAGGGGAATATGTGACCCATGATGCCTTTCATATTGCCAATATTCCTTAGAATCTAAAGACCTTTGGGCAACCTAAAAATACCCCACACATGCATTGGCAACAAAAGAACAAAGATAAGGGACCTGTCATGTTTGTACCAACATCTAGCCTGGAACTAGACCCCCTTGAAGGGGAGGAATCATGATTGTAAAATGACAACCAAGCTGATTATTATAAAATTTAAAAGTATCATATTCCCAATAGGATCATGGAGCATCAATATTATGAAGGAAGTGGCCTTAGATCGAATCAACAAGGAACCATTGAGCCAATTTTCACGACTAACTACAAAAGACCCTATGGACTTCGATTTAAATTACCTGGGGGTGACCCCACATATCTTATTCAAGTTCCATCACTGATGGGTAGTGATAATGATGTCAACAATGAAGCAGAGTCTAATCATACCCTCACCTTTGATGACCTAGCTAAGACTAACTTATTCAATAACAATGCCATATGTACTCTTACCCTAATCATTTGTCATAACCTATTACTATTATACTATCTCCAACTAATATATTGGGACCAAAAAGAATCTAATTTTCTGATTGATGAGTTTTAGAATGATGAGGCATTATGTGACTTTTTAAGCCTTAGAGATAATGTTCCATTGGGAGATCATAAATCAAGATTCTTAATCACATTAGATCCTGAAGCTATTTTGGAGAGCAGGTGAATACCCTTAGCCAAAAACAAATAAATAAAACATTAAGGTCCTTAAGTGAAAACCTCTTTGAGGCACTTTTTGACCAGGGAAAAAGTAAAGATAAAGGCCAATCTAGTGGTGAAAACCTATTTTAGGCATCGTTAGATAGGGGTGTTCATTCTTTTTTGAATTTAGACCAAGAGGATCCAAATTTAGTTTTGTGAAACAATAAGTATTTGATTGAATTATTCAATAATTTTTGACTATTTTTGTATATGGCCAAATCTCCCATTGTGGGACTCAGATTCATCATGTCTAAGAGATGTTGAAGAGCAAAAGTCCTAACAGAAGACCCTGATATAGTCCAATAGTTCAAGTCTTTGCCTACTATCCTAGAAGATGGTTTGAGCCTTGTAGTTAAAGATATAATAAAGGTAAACATCAGGACTCCATCAGACCTAAAATGGATAAAATTAGGTACATACCTCATTGAGGAGGAATGTGAAGTCTTTATAGCTCTATTGAGAGAATTTGTAGATATCTTTGCATGGGCTTATTTTGATATGCCAGGTTTGGACCCCACCTTGGTTTTGAAATACCTTATGGTCAATCTTGATGCCAAACTAGTGAAATAAAAGCTACGTAAGATGCATGCTTGTATTGATGTCTAAGTAAAGAAAGAGTTGGAAAACTCTTAAAAGTAGGATGTATTTGGTCCATTGACTACTTAAAATGGATATCCAATGTTATACCTATTAGCAAAAATCCTAAAGGAATTAGAATTTATACTAATTTTTGAGACATAAACAAATCTTGTCCTAAGGATGACTTTATATTTCCTAATATTGAAATGATCATCAAATCCATGGTAGGTTATGAAATGCTTTCACGATGGCTTTTCAAGATACAATCAGATCATAATAACACCATAAGACCGACATAAAACAATGTTCACCACTCCATGGGGAACATTTTGTTATCAGGTAATGCCATTTAGTCTTAAGAATGATAGAGATACATATCAAAGGGCCATGACTATCATATTCCATGATATGATGCATGCTATTGTCGAAGACTATGTTGCGACATATTAGGAAAATCCAAAACTAGGATCGACCATCCACCTGTGCTACATAGGATATTTAAAATATTATGAGAGTATAAAGTCAAAATAAATACAAAGAAATGTGTGTTTGGATTAACCTCAGGAAAGTTACTTGGATTTATTTTATCTCATAGGGGAATTGAAGTCGATTCAGCCAAAGTCCATGCTATAATTTAGATGCCGCTACTAACTAATTTGAAGCAACTTCATAGTTTATAGGGTAAGATCTAGTCAATTTGATGCTTCATCTCTCAGTTAGCAAACAAGTGTCATCTATTTACACATATTATGAAGAAGGGAGTTGCATTTCACTAGGATGACCACTACTAAACAAATTTTTAACAACTCAAGGACTATTTAGTTAATCCACCTATTTTGTTACCTCCTATGCCAAGAAGGCCATTCTTATGCATCTATCAGCTACCGACAATGCCTTGGGGGAAATTTTGGCTCAACATTATAACAATGGAAAAGATAATGCAATATAATACTTAAGCCATACTTTGGTCACATATGAACACAAATATGCACCTATTAAAAAAGCTTATCTAGCCATGGTCTTCACAACTCAGAAACTGCACCATTACATGTTAAACAATACGACCATGGTCATTTCAAAAGTAGATCCACTTAAGTATCTACTATCTAAAATAGCTTTACAAGGTAGAATGGCCAAATGGATCATGCTTCTTAGTGAGTTTGACATAGAGTATGTCAATCATAAGGTAATAAAAGGATAGGTCCTTACAGATCAACTTGCTAAAGTACCCCTTATAGACACAAAGCCGCTCACATTTCATTTTCTTGATGAATCCATAGTGACCATCATTGACATACCTCTTGGGGAGTAGTACTAGAAGATATATTTTGATGGTTCATTTACTACACATGGATCAGGGGTAGGTCTCTTATTTATTACACCATACGGGGATCTAATCCCTAAATCATTTATAATCAATTTTCCTTATACAAACAACATGGCCAAGTATGAAACACTTATCACAGGACTTTGATAGGTAGTACAATGGAATATATCTCATCTAAAGGTTCATGGTGATTCTCAATTAATCATCAATCAGATCACAAACCATTTTTAGACCAAAGATGACAAGTTGGTTCCATATAAGGCTATGGTTGATACCCTAAAGTAGTAAATTGTAAATATCCAATTTGATCATATACCAAGGGCTAATAATAAAACTGTAGATGCCATGGCTACTATCAACTCTCTAATTCAACAAACAAACAAAGCTAGAGAATATCAATTCCTTGTTGAGAATTTGTTAGCACCAGCTCATGAACCTTTAACTGTTGCAATGATTTGTGATATTGTTGGTACTACTTATATTTGGTACTTAGACCTTTAAAAATACCTTCATGACCAAGTTATACCACCTAACCTATCTCGAAAGCAAACCAAATCCTTTAATCATCATTCCACTCATTATACTCTACTTGGATCCACCCTTTACCATTATAGTTTTGATGGAACTCTGCTTCATTGTTTAACTTCAACAGAGTCTACACTAGCATTAAGAGAAGTTCATGGTGTATGTGGAGCTCATTCTAACAAGGTAGCTCTATCCAAAAAGCTCTTGCATACTGGTTATTATTGGCCCATGATAGACATATATGTAGTTGCATATGTAAAGAAATGTGACAAATGTCAATGGCATGCTAATATGATTCATGCCCCAAAACAAACTCTAAAATTGATGTTGACACCATGACCATTTGATAAATGGGGAATTGATCTCATTGGGAAGATCAACCCCACTTCATCTGATGGCCATAAACATATCCCTATCACCATTGAGTATTTCACTAAGTGGGTTGAGGCTATACCCCTCATGTGACTGGAAAGCAAATTTCAAAATATATCTTCAACCATCTCCTTTGCCACTATGATATCCCCTCTACCAATATATCTGATAATGGAGGATCATTTAAGAACAAGGATGTAAACTAGATATGTATCAAATATAACATCACACAACATTTTTCTATAGCATATTACCCTCAAGGTAATGGCTAGGCCAAAGCATCAAATAAAACCATTGTCAATATTCTCAAAAAGATTGTCAATGATGTCAGTCATGATTGACACCTACAAATATTCCCTACCCTTTGGGCATATCATACCAATCATCATACTCCCATAGGAGCCACTCCATACTCACTTGTTTATGGTACTAAATCCATCCTTCCCATTCAGGTTGAGTTACCTTCACTACACATATCTTTCAAGCATGTCCTAGATGATCATGACTATTGAGTAGCTCGCCTACAAGAGCTAGACCTACTTGATGAAAAATGCACAACTACAAAGCTACACTCAACAATCTTTAGGCATAGTAGAACTGAATCAAAGGCCACTATAATTGGTGTGTCAAGTATAGAACATTTAAACTTGGTGATCTTGTTGTTAAATAAAACCAAAAGAATACCACGATTGAGAAGAAGCATAAACATAAATTCAAACCAAACTAGATAGGGTCTTTCATCATTACTGTAGATTATGGATCAAGAGCATAAAGGCTTGCCACATCAGATGGAGATGAACTTCCTAAGCTGATGAATATTATTCACCTTAATTGGTACTATGATTGAGCTCTAAGGTGTATTGTTTGTAAGGACCATTTCATGTTGTGTTATTTTATCACTATTATTCTTTATACATATGTCATCCTTATTTGTCCTCTTAGCTGTATCTACTTTACATTTATGATCTATCGACCAAATGTGTTCTAAAGCCTAGCTCATTTGACCTTGGTTTTTACCATTCATTACATATTTTTAGCATAGAGGAATTTGATTAGTTTCATTAGTTATTTTAAGTATTTCAGACATAGATCATATTTTGGAGTAGTATGATAGAAGTTTTGGCAGTTACATCCTTCATTTGTTATTCCTTTTTTATCACCAATCTTGATACTCATTATAACTGCCTTTGGGAAAATTATCACCATTGATCTATGCCGTTGTGTCCTAGTTATAACCACCTATGGGAAAACTAGGGGCAACATTTATTTAATAAGCTTTGACATACCAACTTGCAACTTTTTTTTACCATACCGTGCCTTTTTTCCAATTGTACCTATTTTTTTTGAATTGACTGCTACACTAGTCGAATTCCTCCACTATAAGGGTATAACTATAATGACTTGAGGTCCTACTCTAGGACTACATAGGCAACACTTGATACTTATTGAGGTTAGCTCAATCAGCGCCTTACCACACTCTCATCATTTTGTGAGAAACCTAAGTTTGAATGTTCTCACTATTTTACGAGCAACTTAAGTTTGAATTCTCTCACCATTTGTGACCTTAAACCATTTAGTGTCTCGTCATTATTGATCAAGTTGAGATACTTAAAAAAAATCCAAAAACATTTGTAAAATCGTTAGAAAAAACCAAAAACATTGACCATTTCTTTGCCTTAAGGATTTTGAGAACCCTTACTAAGTTACAAGCAAACCACTTGTCACTTAGTTTTCCCATCCTTTTTGGCCTTTTCTCTCATGCACTTGCCATTTTTCAAGACCATTCTTATTCTTCTATCACATCTATTATGTTTATTTTAATTAGTTATCACATTCTTCCCATTCCTTGGGAGAACTATATTTAGCCTATAGTTTTTAATTGGATATTACATCCATGGAACTATGTAGGCAGTGTCCACTTGCCTAGTGCATATGGAGACAGCTCAACCACGCCCTTCTTTTTTCTTCTATTCCCCTATTTTGTTCATTTGTTAAGTTGTCACCTATTTTCTAGGGGCAATATTCATATGGTTTCTATTGCATTATTTATTTTTTTGTTTTTACTTATTTTATTTATTTGTCTGCCTATTTGTTTGCTTTCAACACTATTGCCTTGATTTAGTTTATGTGTGTTCATTGGGTGATTCCTTGCCCACACTTATACTATGATCCATACATATTCATATGTTTACATTGTCATCATGGTTTCTATCATTGGTTCATTATTTTCTATTGAGTATTGGATTATGAGAGTCAATCTTTATGCATATTTCAGCTAAAACCTCATGATGCTATACCATGGTACCTACCAATACATTCTACAATAACCTCAACTTCAAGAAGTCTATTAAAAAATGGTGGTATCAACATTTCTTTGGCACTGACATCCTAATTCAATCCCAATCATATCCCAAATCTAGTAATTAACCATGAAAGAATTTCCACCTTTATTAGTTCAGACGAGCATCTCCCTACTAGTAGGTTGTTCTAATTCATTATTACCCTCTATGTTAGTTATCATCATCCTTGACCAAGTTTATCTTGTTTTTATAATCGAGGTCTAATGATTATTATTGCCTATGGGCAAATAATTGTACACTGTCTCACCTGTATTTCTCAATGATTATAACTACCTTTGGGAAAATCATTGTGTTGTCACCACTTTACTTTTTTTCCCATACAGGGGCATGTTTTTATCTTGTTTGTCTATCTTAATTGGGGTAGCTCCATCTTCTCAATGATTATAACCACTTTTGGGCAAATCATTGTGTTATCATACGATGTTTCCACTATCGAGGTACAATGCTTATAAATACCTTTGGGCAAACCATTGTACACCATACCACTTGTTTCTTAGTGTTTTTGACTACTTTTTCAAAATCATTGGGTTTTCACCCCATCATCTTTCCTTTCTTTGGTCCCCTCATTTCACTTCTTATCAAGGGACCATTTGTCGACCTACTTATGCCAACCATTCCCTCAAGGGGGGAAACCATCATACAATTAGTTTATCATCATTGTAGTTGTAGGCATAAAAGACCTTTTCATTCTTTGAGAAGATGTTACTATGATTATAGCTTGTAATGCCTTTCGAAATAGGGGCAAAATGGAGACACCTAAATCTGGCCATCCATGACCTCCAATCAGGATTTTGACCAATTTCAACCAAAATGTACAATTTGGCCTAAAAACTCTAAAGCACATTAAATGAGTTGAAATTGACATATTCAAGTGCCAATTTTGGCCAGGGTATCACTAAATGGGCCAACTAACTTTGATCAAATCATTTTGAGTCAAAATGCCAATTTTGCACCTAGGTGCTCTAGATTGCTCTTTTCTATCAAATTTATTATACGAGATGCATGTAGTTGTTATTTGGTGTTATCAACATCTTAAAGAGAATAATGGATCCAATGCATATGACATGAATTCCAATTCCAGTCTAGTCAAATTTTGGACCAATAATAAGGCATTCTGATCAATTTGAGTAATTTGTGCACAAAGTGCTTAATCATGCTTAAGATATAATTAAACCAAATTAGAGACTAATTAATAATTCCATGGAAAATTGTTGAAAACTTGTTTTTAGAAATGAATATTGAATAGCTGCATCATCAAGTGACCTCATTTCTTGAAAAGACATCCCTAGGCCATAAATGCCATAAATATCAAGATTATGGGTCTCCCATGCCTCTTTATTACCTCCCATGCCTCATTAATGTCCCTTATTCCAAAGTCATGATGAGGATAATTATGGATTTTAATCACATAATTCAATTAATCCATGACCACAAATCTCAATCTTGAGATGGACGGTCATGATTGATTTTGGTCATTCTTGAAAATCTATAAATAGAGAGGCCATGAACATCATTTTTAAGCTTAATTTGTGCAAAGTTACCATGTCACATTAATTTCAAGAGCTCTCACATACCAAATTTATGATGCCAAAATATTGAGCCAAGCCAAGCCAAAGCCACGAGGTGCCAAGGAGAAGAGGAGATAGCCAAGCCTCCTTTGATGAAGACTTTATGAGCACAAGCCGAGCAAGCCACTACAACAAGTATTTGGAGCATCCAAGGAAGGTGAAGGATTCTATTTTTTCTTTATTAATCACCTCTCTTGAGTCAAATTACTAGTTCAAAAAACTATACTTTTATTTGTATTAGTTTTATAACTCTGATATGTAAATAACCCATTTAAAAATGTGTAAGATATGATGTTTTTAATTATGTCAAAATTTGCCTATAACTGTTGTAACTATGGTTATCCCAATGTAAGATTTCCTTGTGCAATGCCCTCATAGACATGTAATACTATATCGACTACCTTAGGACCTAAATAAATAAGAATAGCAATGTGCGCTATGGAATTTCCAAACTTGTGTTCTAAATCTTGTTTATTGTATCCTAAGCTCTTAATAAATATCAATGTACATGTATCACATTACTCTTTATTATTGATGAAAAATCCTTCTCTAGGTTCACCTCTAATGAAGGCTTGAAGGACCATTAGTTATTTAGGAGGGATGTTATGGTAAATATTGATATTATTATAATATTAATTAGAAGAAGATAATCTCTTAGTATTATTATCATTAGAATATTGATGGACCATTGCCTCCTTTGTAAGAACACCCTGAGAAATCTTAGTCTTGTCAGAGAATGAGTAAGAGAAGATGGAGAAGTGTATCTTGGTGATATAATGTATATTCATCCAACTGTGATAACCCCTTCATCTACAAAGTGTTCAACCTTTTGTCATAACAAATAACAATGATTATCATTATGCCCTTTAATACAATGATAATTACAAAAATGGTCTAGTATTTAGTCATTCCAAATGATGAGGAGGATGGTGATAATTAGGTGGAAAATAAATTATTCTCTTATCTACTAATGTTTACAAAATTGTTCTTGGTTGATCCTTAAAACTATCAAATTGGATTGGTTGACTCCTCTTTAGATTGTGTGCCTTTACTCGTACCCTTTCCATATATATATGTTCATTTGGTTCTTTCCTTTAATAAGGGACCTTAACTAGACTTGTTACTTAGGGGGAAACAAAATCATATTTAAATTATTTATGAGTGGAATATTTCTATGGTAAAGGAGGTCTACATTAATTTGCATTGAGAACCTTATATAATTATGAATTAAGATCACATGCATAAATGAAAACATCCAAGTACATCTTCTCAAGAGATGCGTAAAAAGATTATACATTACTCTTTATTTAAGTGGAGAACAAAGACCCCCACTAAAGATAAATTGTGTTTCAAAATATTAGGGTTGATACATTAAAGTATGCAAAGTAATGTTAAATCTTAGGATACAATTTAAAATAAGCTCATCATTGCCTTGAGTTAAGCTTTGGAGATGTTACAATGGTAATTTAGGCACTTTATTAAAATTAGATAAGAAAATGTCTTCTACCTTCTTAAAATAAGGTAAAGAACCACCGTGGAGGCTATAAAACAAATCTAAAACATCCCCTTTGAGGATTTTATATAAATCTTTTAGTAAGATTAATCCATCAGTACTAAATTTTCCAAAATGAAGTGTATGCTTGATTAAGTGGTCATGGGGATCTCTAGTCTATTGAATAATTTGAACTTAGGCCCAACAAATTCCTTAGGGTGTATAGACTCAAATACCAATAATGTGACAAGTTGACTAATAATAACATTATCATTCATGCAAGCCTTATATGCTCGAGTTAAAATAATGAGGTCAATTATCTAATTTAGAAGGTCTCATACGACATATATCATAGAGACAATTTGAATATTAGGAATGGTAGTGGACTCATTCATGGGTTGCAACTAATTATTTATTTTAAATGTGGGTATAAGGGAATCACTACCAATATACATTTCCTATGATTGCATTCTAGATTTAAATCATGCCATTATTTATAATCATTAACTAGCATGTCATTCATATGAAATTGAGTTTTCAAACTAGTAGTAGAGATTATATCACATTTCATTGCAAGATAAGCATGACATTCATCATTGATATTTTCCATAAAAGAGGAGGGAGAAATATCAAAATTTATTGTAGCTTTTTCCATTATAAGAGAAGAGAGAGAAGTATGACATTCACCTTTTTGTATTTCAATAGATAGAATAGAAGTATCATATTCATTTGTATTATTTTATATTTCAATAGATTACAAAGGAATATCATTTGCATTTGTAACATTATTTGGCATTTCATGCAAAAGAGAAAAGATGTCACATGCTTTTGTATCCTTTATCATGTTGTATTATCCCTTAAGGATTTAATATATGTAAAATCTTATGTTGTTAAAGGGATGAATATAAAAATAACCTGGAATGAAAACTAGAAATAATTGATTTGACAAACCTTTCCCAAAATAACATGGATATAGAGAAAGAACACTTATCTAGAGTAAAATAGGTAGTTTTGTGGCTCAAGAAGTTGAAATAGGATTGAGAAATAGTCAGACACCTTTTTTTATTTAACTATAGCTAAATTTTACTTGACACAATAGATTTCTTATATGGATAGTAGCACCATGTGGTGCTAGTGTCCCTCTTGAAAGAGCTAACTAAAGATTTTAGGGAAGCTACGAGAGGTTTTGGGGATCTATAGGTGGTTATGTGTCTTTTGAAAGCTCACCTATGTCACTATTTTCAGTATTTTTCTTCCAAAACCCTAATGAGTACCTGAACACATGAAATAACAACTAAATCAAATGTAAAAGAAAGGGAAAAATTGGGTTGTGGGATATTAGGATTATGTAGAGTAGAACCCCAATTGTTTTGGCTGCTGCCTACATTAACCCTAATGTCAGAGGTCTCAAATCACATGTAATTCTCCCTTAGAAAATGTGTATAATAAATGCACATAGTATGCTATAATGAATTTTGATTAGGCCCTTCTTTGATCAAGCATGTAATGTCTAGATGTATTAGCTGAGTAGTATGTAGAGTATTGGGCTGCACTATTGATTGATTTTATGTGATTATGTGCCAAAATAGTAAGTGCTAGATGTAAAATGCCTTATGAAGATATTTATATAGAAATAAATTTGATTTGAATATAAGACTTTATTAGCTAGTTGATAAGTCATAAAATAGGGATAAAAACATAAGAGAAGGCTCAAGGTAGGGTTAGGACCCAAAACATGAGAGAAAATGATTATCAGACACTAGAGCCATAATTAGACAATAGTTCCACATGGTGAAACTATATTGATAATGGCACTAATGTCTCGAGGCCTAAAAATAGAGTTAAGACCATGTAGAATAGGCTAGGGTCCCCTTTGACTGGAAGGAGGTGACTTAAGACCATTGAGGGTGCAATAAATAAGGCAAATAAGATATTAAAAATATCAAAAGACCCAAAATGACCATGTGAACAAGGGATACATTTATCACTAATACCTTCATGTGAAAGAAGAATAAAAGACATAGTACTTATGGTTACTTAACCAAATTAGGGTGTATACATTTACCCCCCTTTTATTCTAGTAATACAAAGAAATGAAAGTACTAGATTAAAATAAAAAGAGGAACGTGTCCATGTGCTTACCTATGTGGATGTGTTCTGGACTTGACTCACTTCTTGGCCAAAGAAATGGATAGGAGATGGAGTAAAATATGTGAAGAGGAAATACACAATGTGGGTGTCCTCTATATTAAATCTGAATAATGAACTAAATCATGAGGAACAAAACCCTATTTATTTCCCACCTTGATATTTAGATTGAATCTAAGTATGTAAAATAGATATGTGTAGAAACAAGGTCCACTTGCCCCCGCTTTGGTATGTGTATTGAATGTAGGTATGTAAATTGGATATGTGGAGAAACAAGGCCTGCTTGCCCCCTCTCTAATGTGTGTACTAAATCTGAGTATGTAAACTGGGTCTGGTGGAAGGCTATGGATCAACCACTATAGATGGTCATGTGACCTAAACTGGTGGAATCTTAGTGACATCCTAGTGATGATATGATTGTAGCTTGATAATATGAAAATAGAGATCAAGGACATGTGCTCTTCATCATGCCCCCAATCTAGATATTTGAGTAATGTAGCTATATATCTAAACATCTGTATATTTGAGTCAAACTGTATATCTACATAAACATGTATATTTGCATCAACCTATATATTTGAGTTAATCTTATGTTTGAGTTAAACTATATATCTACATAAACCTACATATTTATGTGAAACCTATGTATTTAAATATTTGTATCTAAGTAGACATGTGTATTTGAATATTTGTATCTGATTCAAACTATATATATACATAAACCTATATATGCATCAAACATGTGTATCTAAATATCTATATCTAAGTAGACCTATGTATCTAAATATATGTATTTGAGTCAAACTATATATCTATATAAACTTGTATATCTATTTCAAATTTGTGTATTTGAATATCTGTATCTAAGTGAACTTGTGTGTCTAAATATATGTATCTGAGTAAACATTTGTGTCTAAATATCTACATCTGAGTGAACATGTGTGTCTGAATATGTGTATATCTAAAGCAATATGCATGTATTTCCCCCCTTTTGGTGAGAGAGCCAAGACTTAGGTAAGGGTGTTTAACCAAAAGTGGTAGCTATTGAATGTGGTGGTGTGAATTAACAAGGTGATGTTTAAAACTGGTAATGGGATAGATGTTTGGCTTATATTGAGTTTATCATAGTAATATCAGTTTTGTCATTTTTTAAATTTAAATGTGATCAAGATAGTAATATAATATGAGGTACATTGAGTTTAGGTCCCATGTGCAATAAATGACTTGTAAATCAGAGTTACAGTCCTCTAGATTCTGCATTGGCAAGAAGTTGGTATTAGTTGGTGAAATTGGCACACAAGGTCAACCTTTATAAGATGGCATTTTATAAATGTGACTTAAACAGGTTAGTTAATTAGTTTGACAATTCATTTGAATCATTTGAGTTGATAGTTATTATTTGTCTTGAGCTAGAGAATGTTAGAGTCTATTTCTCATGCTTGCTAGGTTCTAGCTAAGATTTTCGTCCTTTTGCTAGTTTTGTCCTATGTGAGGAATTATCCCACATTGGATAGTTAGTATTGAGTCTTTTTTCTTCTTGCCTATTTAATCAAGGGTTCTCCATTGTATTAATCATACTTTTCATCTCATTTATGTGAATAACAATTTGTTTTGTTCACTATTGTTTTATTCTTTGTGTGTATATTGAAGCACTCATGGCTATGGTAAAGGTATGTTGGAGAGATCTTGGCTAAAGAATATTGTGAACTCTTTAATGGTATCAGAGCTACCCTCTAATATCCATTACTTATTTTTGAAAGAAATTATAGTGAGCATATTTTGAAGGCTTTGTGGATTGTTTTATTTGTATTTTCTTGCAGGTCAAAGCATACCTAGTTGTGGAAGAAACCCACAAGTAGTTGTGTCATTATTAGATTTACATTCTTACTCTCAATTTGTGTCCTTGTTTTGGAAATTATTTTCCAGCTGGGTTATTTCCCCTTGTTTCATCTATATGTGCAGTTTGCTCTCATAGAGGCATTTTTAGTGAGTTGGGTGCTCCTCTCCTACCATATAAAAATGGTTGGTTTTCTGATAATTGATCTTGATCTGGGATAAATCATACCAAATATTTTTTGGGTTTTGTTCACCTTGATTTCATATTTCTATATGATTTTGAAATTCTTAATTTCTTTGAGTGATGCAAAAGTTATGGTAGTTTTACTAACAACATTTTTATTTTTCTTAAGTGGAAAACAGGTTGTTTTACCAAAATGTAATATGTTTTGATCAATTGATCTTTACTCGTAAGACAGTTTATGAAAATATTTTTGGGTTATGAGCTCCTCTATTGTAGATTTATAAAACATTTTACTATTTTAAATTTTGATGATCATTAAGAAAGTTATGGTCCTTTTAATTTTCTATTCTTGGTATTTTTACTTAAAAATGTGGTCTTGATATAAATTGAGTGGTTTTGACTTTAAAAAATGGTTTGGAGCCCACAAACATGCAACTAAACTTTTTTTGACTTTTGTTGACTTGAGGAGGTCAACGATTCTATTTCAGTTTCAATGAGTGGTTATAAGGCTATGTTTACCTTACAGACTTTGGAGCATTTAAAATTTTAAGTGTAAGTTCATTAAATAGGCCATTAATGATGAGAAATTGATTATGCCACAACTTTTGATTGGTAACTTGGATTTGAGTGTCATTTTTTGAAAAAGTGCTTTATTTTTCATTCCCATTCCATCGGTCATATTTTTAGTGTAAACACATTAAAGTTATAAAGTGTCATATTTAAGGGGGTCACCTATGCTATAGGTCCTACTAATTTTTGCATTGTACTTCACACACACACTATCATGGATGCATTTTTCGCTGAGCTTGACATGATTTTGCATGTTATTTGTAGATTGTTATTTTTAGCTACTAATCCTTTTTAGTGTGTTTTTGCATACATGATGGCTTTTTTTTGCCAATTACCACACTCTTCCATCAACCCACGATATGCATTGGTACTTTGACACACTGGTATTTTGTGTCATGTTTATTCATGGCCCATTTCTTAATGCCCCACCTTCTTCTATAGAGACATTTTTTGTATCCTTATTTTTGGATCATCTCTCATGATACTTGATGGCTTCTTTGACATGTCGATAGTCTCTTTGTTTAGAGCTATTCTGGTGAATCCCAATGTCTTCCTTATTTCCATTTGGTGTTTTTTGTGTATGTAATATATTGTACTCACACTAGTTTATAAAATGCTATGGTGGGTTTTTTGATTCAGCCTTGTCTACCTTCATGTATTTGTGTGTTCTATTCTGGGCACCTTTTCACTTCTTCAGTTGGTTGTCTCTTCCATCACCACCATGGACCATCATCTTTGAGAGATTTTATCTATATTTTTAACACCATTTTTTATGATAGTTGAAAGTCACCCATAACTTGAAGTGTATCTATTCTAGTGAATCCCAAAGTCATCTTGTCTTTTTTGATAGTTTGACAGTCTCAACATAACATGGAGTTATTCTGGTGTATATAGTGTTAACTTGTTTGGTGTTCAAGTAGTGGATTCAGACCAATCATATAAATATTTTTTATCCACTACTTCCCAATTATAAATATGGGGGGTGTGGTATACATTCTGCTTCTTAGGTATTGTGCATCCGTTACATATGCAGTACTATTTTATACTTTTATCACCATTGATAGTCTTCTTGATTGAAGTTATTTTGGTGAAGCCCAGTGTTTTGTGTGTGTGATCAATTAATGGATTTGGATCACTTGTGTAGATTGAATTCTTTTGTGAATTTTGAGTACTTGGAGTGCAGACTACTTCAACATCATCTTTGGGGGGCTTTCTAGCTCTCTCTTCTTATTTTCTTTCTTTTGGGTGGGAGTTTTTCCTATGAGTTTTCTCTCTTTTCTCCACTTTATGAGAGTTATATGTATACATTATACTTTTGTGAGTGTTTTATGGATTCATCCTTTGTACATGGGTATCTTATTTGAGTATTTTTACTTGACTCAATGGCCTTCTTGATGATTCTTATAGTGACACCAATGTGGTATCCCCACTAGTGACACTGGTATGGCAACCCCATCAATATTTTTACTCATTTTTCACCATAGAAGGTGTTGAAATAATGCTTCCTTAGGTTTATCATTCTACCCAGTATTCTTGAGTGCAGTGTTTGTGTTTAGTGATCTTTATATTCAAAATCATTTCTATTTCAACTTGATAGTTACAATGACTCAACATCTATGTGCTCCAACAAGATAGATTGACATCCATAGGGACACGTGACTTTACATAACATCCTTTATTGTAAGCCTCTAACTTCACTTGAGGGGGGTGTTAGAGTATATTTCTTATGTTTGATAGGTTTTAGCTAGGATTTTCATCCTTTTACTATTTTTGTCTTATGTGAGGATTTATCCCACATTGGCTAGTTAGGCTTGAGTCTTGTTTCTCCTTGCTTAATTTAAGCAAGGGTTCTCCATTATATTAGTCATGATTTTCATCTTATTTATGTGAATAACAATTGGTTTTGTTCACAATTATTTTATTCTTTTTATGTACGTTGAAGCACTCATGGCTATGGTAATAGCGTGTTGGAGAGATCTTGGCTGAAGAGTGTTGTGAACTCTTTTAGAGAATATGCCGAGGAGATGAAGAGTGACTTTAACCTATTATGAGGAGGTGGAGGTGCTTATGTAGGATGGGGAGGAGGTTACCCTGGTAAGGAGCCTATACTTTTTCTTGTTTTTTGTCATTTATAGTAAAATTTTACTATTTTTAGTGGAAATTTGGTAGTTTAGGGCCAATTTTGGAATTATAGCATTTATGTCTTGATATTGGCACAATGTTCAAGACATGGCACTACTATCCTAGATATGGTGCTAATATCTAGCATTACTATCTTATATGCAGTGCTAGTGTATATTACACCTAGTTTGTGATGCTTATTATTACTAACTGGTGTTTGATGTCTATTATTGTCTATTAATCTTATATTTTACATTGCTAATACTATATTTGGTTGCATTTTTATAAGTTGATGCATACATGAGAGAGTTTTCGAGTGGCTAAATGATGGAGACCTTACAGGGTCAAACCCTATAGATGACAAGATGGCCATGGTAGATAGAGCTAGTTTGAGTCATGTGGCATCTTTAGATTCGATGCCCAGGGATAAACACATGATGAATGCACTATGTGAGAGGTGCGATGTAGATGCCTACAGATTCTAGTTACCTACTAGGGAGATGATTATCACCTTAGAGGATGTGTATAGGATCTTGGAGTTACCTATTATTGGACAAAGAGCTATATTATAGGAGGATACTACTGATTGAGCTATATAATGGGATGGTAGGTATTTTTATACAATTTCTATAGGGATTCATTATATAGGGAACCACATAGATATATTATTATCACTGATTATCAAATAAATGTTGCATAATTGTAAAATTTCCTAGTGATTTTTTTGGCTTCTTTTGTGGTGCTAGATAGGAGTTGGGTATCAATATCCTATAGGATGTATGAGATAATGCAAGACATAGAGGAACATGATACCATATAATCATGGGGTCACACTATGTTAGCCCACTTATACCAAGATTTATACTATTTTATGTAGGAGATGTGTGGTAGAGGCATTGGATATTCCACATTATTACACTATTGGGCATATGAGCATATGGTAGTGAGTAGACTAACACTTCCTCTATGAGGTGATTAGGTCCACCCAAAATCATTTGTATAGAGGTGGATTGGGATGATCTATATTCCTAAGAGGAGCATGATTTAATGTCGATAGGTACTAGATAGGTTGATGATTGGAGACATTATATGGAGGACCTACAGGGGCTATGAGGGATGACCTAAGGATGATGCTTAGCTAAGATAGGTTTAAGTGAGCTATTAGATGCATGACTATTAGTTCAATGTATATGAGAGGTTATAGTATAAGTGGGTGACATAATAATTTAGTGTTACTCAAGATATGCCCCTAGTGCCAGTGGTGTGGTTGAGAAGTTCTCAAGCTCTAGTGAGGCTAGATAGTAGGCTTAGACCATCGATTGTAAAGTCAACCCCAACTCTATTGAAATAGTAAGATCTGGTGATTGGCATACTAGATGTGGATGAAATAGGAGCTACTAATGCCTATATATCCTAGTTGAGAGATCATAGATGGGACCTCTATTTTTGAGAGGTGGGATTATTATAGAGGAGGTAATAGATGCGGAGCCCCTTAGGATGTTGATGGTAAGTTGTTATTGTATGCTTGTATATTTTGTGTATTTGATTACTTATTGACTTGGTTAAGTAACTAATGTGTTATGTGGGTATGTGTAGGTTAAAGTGATGATGAGTATTGGGAGATTACCATCAAGTATATGCTCCATATATTGACATGGCATATTCCTAATGATGTTGTGGATGGTGGATTAGTAGAGAGAGACATGTATGTTACTAGTTTTCATGCCCATTTGTTTGATTAAGCTGCCATAACTAATACAATATATAGGTGGGCATCTATAGACAATAATGAGGCATGGACCAAGTTGTGGATATAGACCATGCCCACACCTGATTCTCTAGGTGGGACAAGCAACCAGATAGTGGATGTTTACATATACCTACAAAAATAACATATGGAGTATATGGTCCAGTTGGCTATGTTTCATGAGAGACAAAGTAGATGGAATCATCGATTGAGGTCACAGAGGCATAGTGGGGACTCTAGTTCTAGTATGGATATGTCTGAGAGTGAGAGTTAGAGGGATGGTCCTAGTGGCCATGCCCATACGATTGATTCATGTATAGTATTTGTATTGAAACTATGTTTTGAGTTATATATATGGATGCTTGTTGTTATATGGACATTGTGTATATTGGTATCTCGATCTAGTTATATTGTGCATGTTTACACATGTTTAATTATTTTGATTGTGTTGAATGGTGGTACTAGTATATAGGTTTCATCTAAGTAATGATAATGATTTATTTATATGTTTACAAATGTTTAAGTAGACATGTGTAATGGATAGGAATGTTATTTGTTGGTATAGGTTTTACTAGTGTTTCATAGGATATCTACATGTAGATCATGTAACTAAGATATCCAATTTATAAACCTAAATAACATGGTCAACAAATGACCATACTTCTCATGTTATGTTAGTGTAGAAGTAGACTCTAAAACTGATACTATGTGTGATACACTGCTAGTGGCTAGATGTGTAAACTCTATATCAAAGAGCTTGATTGGTTGTTATGCTAAAGCTATGATCTGAGTTCTATGCATTTCTAGAAAATATTTTGATTGGATACTATATGATGTTATGATTTCTATAATATTTTTAAAATTTCTTGATTGGTAGTCAAACTAAGATTGTACTCCGATATTTGTGACTATTTCCAAATATCTTGATTGGTGTGTGAATTGAGGTTGTGCTCTAATATCTATGATTATTTCCAAATATGTTAATCAATATGTGAATTAAGGTTATACTCTAATCTCTATGAACTACATACCATCTCTAATGAATCTATGGTGCATGAGATCACTCATAAATAAGTGTCTTAAAAACCACATGGATCATACGATGAGTGACCAATTGGTTCCTCAAAGGGAATGTCCTAGGATAACTCTATCATAGAGGAGTGTGATATAGGAGACTGTGGAGATTGAGATATCAATGCCCCTTGTGTGAATATTATAATTCCTTGATTGACATAATGGTCAATGTGGTCTCAGGTGCACAATAATGATTGTCTGAATGTCTATTTATCTTATGAAAATTGTAATATGGCTTATTTTATACCCTGTGTAAATGGCATGATAGATGATGATTAGTAGGAAGAAGTGTGATCATATCCTTATTAAATAATGTAATCAAGATTTCATGAGGCCTATCTCTATTTTATAAATTGTATAACCACTCTGTGTGCATCTTGTGCTCTACTCACTTGAGGAGGTGCTCTATGAAGTGTCTTTTTGCCCTTGTTGAGTATTTTTATTGGGTGTTTCTATTCCATTGGTTTCTTAATTGGGAGTGGAGTAGGTTATTTTACGATGTTATATGACTATGACTATGAGAGATTTAAATCTAAATCTATCTTTGAATGTGTCTTGACTAGTCCTAACTTTTTTTGTAATCCCAAAGTTGTGTAACATAGATGTCTGAATGATTTGGATGTCTTATATAGTAATTTATCTTTGAGGGGAAGAATGAGGCATACAAAAAAATGTAATATACCTATAAATCTATCATCTGGTAGATCAATTGATGCATACATGTTTTGAATCTTCAAATGTATTCATTTACTATTTTTGACTGGCCTTGGTGTAGTGAAGGCAACCTCTCATATGTGACTTGAGGTCCCTTGTTATGAATATAATGCATGGGAAAGACCTCTTCTAACTCATTTTATGTGTGTAATGAACCATAAGGGAGTGAATGATGAAATCACTCTATTACCTGACCCTCTAGAGTCTAAGAAATAACTATAAAATAATTTAGATGCTTGTGACATGTGCCATAACTTTTTTGTAAGCTTTGAGATGTAAGTATGGATATCCATGTCCATCAAACTTTGGTAATGTTAGTATATATATTTTTGATGGAAATGTTGCATTGAAAATTCTACACAAGATGAGATTATTGTGGATGACATTGTAATCCACCCACGAGTGATATGCTTTACTTTCCAATGTGATATGGTATACTTGTTATGGTAAAACACCCACAACATACATCAAGGAGATTACCTCTTGTGAAGGTATATTAGTATCATCAAAAGGTTCATTTAATTCTTGAACTTTTTATTTATCTTAGCCACTGGTATATTTCATTGGGAACCTTTTTTAGGGAGGATTGGTTTACTCTTTGTAACCTTTGGAGGTGTGATATCTTGAACCTGGTTAGAGGGAAATGAGCTATCACCCTCATTTAGGTTATGTTGAGAAATAGGTTTGAATGTAGTAAGGGGGTTGAGGGAGATTCATTGGCATATATTATCTTGTTAATTTTCAAATAAGTATCACATGCTAATGGACCAACAGGTACTTTGTTATCATGTGAATGTAAGCTATGTAAACTATGAACTTATGACCTAGTACTTGTTTGAACAAGATAAATAGGTGAACTAGGAGGATACATAGAAGGTGTAGACTCCATGTATTCTTCACCATAATCATATTAATCATCATTATTCTAAGGTTCATCAAAATCAATGTTTAATTCACTTGTAGAAGGAAGAGTAGAATAAGTGTCATTTACATGCTCACTAAGAGAGAGAGAGTAAGAGAAGATTTTAAATTTTTACTACATGCAATGTGTCATCATATATGGGTGTAATGAAATGCATTTTTTCCCTATATATGTGTGGAATGCAAGAATTATTATAAATCTCAATCTTGGATTTAAGGGTAGAAGAAGTAGAAATCATGTTTTCATTTCGCATATTATGACATGTAAGAGATGATTTAGAGACATTTGCATTATCAATATGTTGCAAAGAATCATTGTATTGAGCTTGGAATATAAAATAATGTGATAAAATAATTTCATCTACCTTAGTTTGTAAATTGGTTAAAGGTGTAATATCATTGGTACGTGATTTTTTGAATTTATCTAAGAAGGGTAAAAAAGATACATTACTCTAGTCTACTTTACTTGAATCATGCAAAAGTGGATTTCATGTATTCCACTTATATTGATTTAATTTGAATAAGGAGGTAGTGAAATTAGTTGAAAAGTTAGGATCACATTAGAACAAATCACTACTAGCAAGTGGTTCTTTTGGCATTATATTGTTAGTTTTATTTTGAGGTGTAAGAGAGCATGTAGAGGGAAGAGAAGAAAATGTATCTAATAGATCCTCATCAATATTTTCATTTTTATACTCATAGTAATCCTCATATCCATCATTAAAATATTAGTCATCATCATCATTATAAATGAAATCATTATCATGTTCTAATGTAAAATATTGAAAATTTGTTCATTCATTATTATAATTATGAGAACAATTCAAAAATTCATCAAATGGGTGAGGGGTTAGAGGATTCTTGGATGCCATTTTAAAATTACCAAAGAAGATAATGTAAATAATTAATAACAAACACCTTAGAGGTATAATTTAATATAACATAGGTATATGTGCAACTATGAAAAATATTTAACCCAATGTGTATAAAAAATTGAAACCCTAATTGCTAGTATTTGGATGTATAGGAACCTAGTATGTGGATCTAAGGTTTGAAGGAGGGTTGTTTTGCAAAAAATTAAATTATATTAAATTAATGAAACCATAATATAATATTAATTTTAATTATCTAGGTTTTGATAAAAATCAAGAAAAAATAGAAGTTTGTAACCCTAATTTAGTGCAAAAAATTTAAAGAAGGTAAACCCTAGGCAAAATATTCAAAGTAAGATGGGTTCACCAAATGTTTTAACCCTTTATGACTTAATGTATGTAAAATAATATGTTGTTAAATGGTTGAGTATAACAATAACCTAGAATGAAAACTATAAATAACTGATTTGACAAACCTTTCCCAAAATAACAAGGATATAGAGAAAGAAAACTTGTTTGGAGTAAAACATGGATTTCTATGGCTCAAGAGGTTAAAATAGGATGGATAAATAGCCAGACACCTTTCATTATATTACTATAGTTAAAATATGACTTCAAATAGTAGTTCCCTTATATGGATAATAGCATCATGTGGTGCTCGTGTCTAATTATGGCACTAGTGTCCCTCTTGGAGGAGCTGTTTAGAACTTTCAAGGAAGTTATAAGAGGTTTTGGAGGACCTAGAGCCATAATTGGATACTAGAGCCATAATTGGAACCTAGTACCACATGACACTAGTGTCCTAAGGCCTAAAAACATAGTTAAGACTAAACAAGATAGGTTAAGGCCCCCTGTGACTAGGAAGAGGTTACTTATGACCATTAAGGGTGTCATAAATAGGGCAAATAAGACATAATAAAGATCAAGATACCTAAAATGATGATGTAAATAAGGGTTATATTCATTTCTAAGACCTTGTGAAAAAATAAAAAAAGACATAGTACTTATGGTTGCTTGACCAAATTAGTATGTATACACGTGTCTAGATATAGAGGGAATTGCACATTATTTTGCATCATTTACAATATCTGAATAAAGAGAAGAAATTTGAAAATCTTTTGCATTATTTCCAATTTCTATATGAAGGATAAATACATCATGAACATTACAATTCATATAATCTACACATGGTTATGTTGTGTTGTTTTCATTATAAGGGATTCTAGAAAAGAGTGTATAGGGTAGTTCATTATAGATTTATTCTTTTTCTGGTGCATAATTAAAAAAATGAAAAGAATATTTAGAAGAATGATATTCTTCTATGTCCTCATCAACTTGTTCATTTCATTATTCACTATAGACATCACTATTGTACCACTCTTATTCATAGTCATAATCATAATCATTATCCTTGTAATCTTGTTCATCATATACATAATTTGGATCACTGATCACACAAGTTTACTCATTTTTCCATTCATTATTATAAGGTATTGCATGACTAGATAATAATAAATCTAGGATATGAGGATTATTAGGGGATTTAACTTGATTATTCATTTTTGATATTAACCTTAATAGAGCCTTGAGTACACAAGCAATGCCTATTAATGCTAAGTAACCAATTATATATATATATATATATATATATATATATAACTTGATTATTCATTTTTGATATTAACCTTAATAGAGCCTTGAGTACACAAGCAATGCCTATTAATGCTAAGTAACCAATTATATATGTATATATATATATATATATATATATATATATATATATATATATAAATGTATATGTATATATATATATATATATATATATATATATATGTATGTATATATATATGTATGTATATATACATACATATATATATATATAGATATGTATATACATATATATATATATATATATATATATATATATATATATATATATATATATATATATATATATATATATATAGATATGTATATATATAGATATGTATATATATAGATATGTATATATATGTATATATATGTATATGTATGTATATGTATATATATATAAGAAACCCATATATGTATATGTACATATATATATATATATATGTGTGTGTGTGTGTGTATGTATATATATATATATGTATATACATATATATATATATATGTATATATATATATATATGTATATATATATACATACATGTATATGTATATATATGTGTATATATGTGTGTGTGTGTGTGTGTGTGTGTGTGTGTGTGTGCGTGTATAAGGGTTTCTTTAATATGGAAACCTTAGTGACAAAAAGAAAGAAAACCTAAGTAAGTCCATGGTTTTACGTGGTTTAATATAATATATAGGTTCAACAATATGTTTTATATCTATTTTTAGATTACATAAACCTAAACAATATGAAACTAATAGATAATTCAAATTTTTGCAAATGTATATTTTAACATCTGTAAGTTGAATGTCACTATAATTTGTCACACAAGTAAAACATATAAATAATTTAACAAACATAAGGGATAAGAAGGATCTTAGCTTATTTCATGTTCAATTATATTTATAGATTTGTAAATATTCTATCAATAGGTTTTAGTTTTTATCTGTGTATGCTTAATTTAAGATTTTGATCGTCAAATATGTGGGGATCACTAATTTTAGCCTAGGACAATTCTGTCGACATTTCTATTTGGGGTTAGAATTATTGTCTAGGAGTTTTGTGCTACACTATTTCCATTTGGGATGATGCACCTATTCTTGTTAAGCTTGTTTATACTTACAATCACCTTCAGACTTACATAAAGAAACACATGTATCTTATTCATTATTTAAGCCCTAGATCTTGTAAATTTGATTGGGAATACCTTAAAAAAGGTTTAGTATTTTGGGTGTGTTGTCCATGAGTACCTCATGTATCCAAGTGATACTTAAATTTATAATATTTCAAAGAGGGCTAAAACCACATGTAGATATCCCTCTAATGTCAATGTGTTTAAGATTATGTGGATATCAATCTAGATGTTATTTCACTTAGGCCCAATTATGACACAAACATGCAAAATAGAACTTTGAACTTTAAATTTGCAATCAATAATGAGCTAGAGCAATGTGAATTTTAAAATAATCTTTGTCACATTGAAATTATTGTCCCTAAATGCCTTTAAGAGGATTTATATATATAAAAGTCTCAAAATTTAACTGTGGTATTAATTGGAGTGCAAAAAATGACCAATGGGGCCTAACATGTGAAAGCAACTATCAAAATGGAAACATGACCTAAAGAAACTCACAAAAGGCTCTTGGACACTTCCATAAATCATGGTCACTAACATAGACATTAGTGTTTATGATTGACTGAACCATCCCAAATCTAAGAAAGTGCCAAGGTTGAATACAATATGATGAGGGATCTTGGTGACATGGTAAATGGGACTTACTGTAATGACACAACATGTCATGAAATCAAATAAAGTTAATAAAGCATAAGATTTTTTTTTCCAAATATGCCAATAAGTATTTCATTCTCAATTTAGAGTCAATATGTACAAAGCCACAAAAAATCATAGTGTAAACAAGGCTTGTACCAATTTTGGGTATCTACACTATTCAATGCTCCAATGATTTTTCAAAGGATTTCTTTGAGATTTTTTTCTAATATTTATCATGAATGTGTAGAGATATACATGTATGATTTTAGTGTCTACGTAGATATATAAAAATAAGACCTCAATAACTTGGAGAAAGTCCTTCAACATTAGTCAAGATAACAACCTCTCATTAAGACACGTGAAATGATAGATGCTTATGATCGAAGGCATTGTTTTAAGACATCACATATCACCTAGAGGGATAAAGGTGCACCCAAAAAAAATTAAATCCATAAAAAACTTACCCATCCCACATAAAAAAAAGATGTTAGAATGTTTCTAGACCATGGGGGCTATTATAAAAGATTTATATAATATTTCAATAAAATTGCATCTCCATTATTTATTTTATTATTTAAAGATAATAATTTTGTGTGGAATGAGCATGTTATAAATATTTTTGGGATTTAAAGTATATCCTAGTATTAACACATGTTATATAAGGATCAAATTGGAAATTACCTTTACATATCTATATTGATGCATTTGATACAACACTAGGAGTCATTCGTGGTCAACAAGATGGGTAGTTGTAATATGTTATATACTTTATCAGTAAAAATATTTTAAGAGTATAACTTAACTACATGGTAACATAAAAAAATCTTGTTCTAGTCTATTTTGTAAATAAAATTCATTATTTTATCACTGGTTATCCTACTTTTATACATACATATAACTTTGTGATCAAAATATTTAACGAACAACCTAGTAATTAATGGTCAAATTATTATATGGTTATTGTTACTTCAAGAATTTGGTGTCACTATTATAGATAATTTTGGGAGGGATAATGTAGTTTCATATTTCCTCTCACATATAACATCTAATACCCAAATTCCACAGTTACATGATTTATTTCTATATGAGAATTTATTTTTATTTTGAATTAAAATCACCTTGGTTTGAAGATATACTAACTATTTGGTTGCAAGAAAGTTTTTCCAACATGTCTTACTGAATAAGAGACATAATTTGGTCACCCATAGTGGTCATTTTTCCTGGATCTTGAGTCATCTCTTCCATACTAGGCTTGACTTAGTCATGCATTGGTGTGTGGTAAAATAAATGGTCTTCAACATCTTCTAATCTTGTCATGATGAGCCTTATGGGGGATATTTTATAGCCAAAAGGACAACCATTAATATCCTTAAAATAGGTTACTACTGGCCCACTTTTTAGAAGGACAAAAAAATATGCCAAATAGTGCGATAAATGTTAGTAAATGGGGAAACCCACACACTTCGATGAAATGCCCCTTCAACCTTAGATAATTATAGAACCCTTTAAGTAGTGGGGGATTGACTTTGTTGGTCTGGTATATCCTCCTTATAACTAAAGGTAATACATTTTGGTTTGTACAGATTATCTCACTAATTGTGTGAAGGTAAAGGTACTCAAGCATGCATGAGATAAGAAGGATGATAAGATTTTGAATGAAGAGATATTCATATAATATGGAGTCCCATGGGAAATCATCACATATTAAGGAAAATAGTTCACATTTGATTTGATTGCATCTCTTGTATTTGAATCTAAGCTTTGACATATGAAATCCACTCCATAACATCCATAATTTAATGGCCAAGTGGAAGTTACCAACGTATAATTAGAGAACATCCTAACAAATAAAATAGCCTTACACTATCGGGATTAGATAAATTGCCTCATGAAGGTTGTTTATGCTTATAAAACTACATTTAAGACCACCATGGTATTTAAACCCTATGAATTGGTCCATGGTAAGAAGCTTATCATCCCAAAATAACTCAAAATTATATCTCTAAGGACTGCATTAGATATCAGTCTAGATTTTTTAGATGCATAAAACCAAATGACCACTCAATGCATTGGATAAGGTTCATTAGGAATATTTTCATGACATAAAAGTGATTAAATAGTAAAGAGCCATGTTGCATTACATATTCATCAAGTCACAAAAAATTCAATTTGGAAACTAGGCTTTACTTTATGACTTAAAGGATCAAAAGGGAAAGTTATGAACGTGGTCACTCACTTTGTCTGAGGTTGAGAATATGTTTGAAAAATTAACCATGAAGATGTTTAATATAAGATACAATAAGGTTTTACATAATGATCAATGTCCATCACCTCAAATTTTATGAGAAACCACAAACAAAGGAGGGGTTCATTCATACCCTTAAATCAAGGGTTGATTTGGAGGTTCTTGAGGTTGTGGTACAACCCCTATCAAAACTATGATTTTATCATCAAAAGAGTTAAAATAAATAGAAATGAAAACCCTCAAGAATTTTTGATAGTATTGATCATAAAACCAATTTGATGGCTAGTCAATCATTGAATAAAGGTCATTCTTAGTAGAAATTTAGCTTTCTCAGTACTTAGGATATTAAAAGAAGAGTAATAAATAAATATATTATACCTAATATTTATCATTTGTTTTGAATTTATGTAGATGGCTTACCCTAAACATGTAGGAATTCATTATCTCTGCATCTTTCCTATATAATCTATAGGTCAATATTCCATTGCTATAAGATCTAACCTACAACATTTGCAAATAAAATTACAACTACCAAAGATTTATGTACATCTCTAGGGGTTGTAAATTTAAAATTTCATACCAACCTACCTTGTTATAGATTTTTTTCATCTACTTCAAGGTTGTAAAAGCATGCTCTCATTACATTTATGTAGACTTACACTTTTTTGGCATTATAACTACAAGTTCCCAATTTGAACTTGCAGTCGCTACCACCAACTTACTACCAGTTTTTGCTACCTTAATATGTTCAAATTATGTTTTCTCATTGTCAAGTCTACAACATCTAATAAGAGTATTTATTTATCATGTCCGTCACATGCCAATTACTACATAATTTGAATGTTCACTTCATGGTAATTAAATTGAACATTCCCATAAATTATTTAATAGAGGTCTATGACATCAATTGTCATCTTCAACACCTAAAAGGCCCCATGATGCCATTCAATCCATATGTTACCAACCATGCCTTTAACATGGATACAATATGGTAAACCAATGTGTTGAGTTACGTAATTGTATTAGTTATTTAGGATAATCATGTTTTTCCATATATAATAGGCACACAAATTATCTATATTTTATATGTTGCATCCCTCACCTATTAAAGGTCTTGAGAAGTACTAAATCACCAAGGTAGTTTTCCACTCCACTTCACATGCCTTGTTGTATCTAACTCATGCTTAGTCATCATAATTTTGATATGTCTCCTTACATGGCCATCATGACTTCAAAGACAATGCTTTGCATTAATTATGAGCCCATAAGTCTAAATGTCTACATTTCCAAACCCACCTTCTAAAATACACCCAAGAACTTCACTTGAGGATAAGTGTTTGAATTTTTTTGGGGGCATCAAGGAAATAAAATTTATTTATTTCCTTATATTTTCATGGTTTTTACCATGGGGGTTAGTGTTAATTAATGACACATGTAGCAAAATGAAAAGGTAGGGTAATCATTATAGGGGATAAGGTGAGGGGGATGCATTTATTTTGCCATCAAAACTCACTATCTTAGTGTATGATAAGATAATTGGGTAATTGTATATAGAATTGTTCTATTCCTATCACAAAAACCTGACAAAAATACTCCCTCACTCTAAAAAAAAATACAATTTTTAATCCCATTTACCATTACGATGTTTTAGGATGGTGAAGCTCTGATATTTAAATTTACTATGAGTGAGAAGGAGGAATCATAGTGGTGATGTGGTATGAAGTAAGCCATATAATCATATAGTATTAAGTCTTACAATAAATACCACATATAATTTCCATATTTATCAATGCAAGTTGAATGGAGCTAATTAAAAATTTCAAACATTATGATATGGATACTGGGAGAGATTTTATAAAAACACTACATAATGACATTTCCATTGTCAAAGGAATGGAGGTTTTCTTCATATAAGAGCCACTTACAAAGGGAACTAGACTACCATCAAATGGGGAATAATGGCCAAAGAGACTTGTTGCTATTATAATAAGGAATTAATTTTGTGTTGTAGGAGAAAGACTTAAGTTTAATTCTTAGGGCACAAGGAGACCGTCGCTACCTTTAACATGGGATGAAGATGATTCTTTACTCACTAAGTACATTACTTATTAAGGTAGTTATTCCTTGATTTTATACTACTCATCTTAATCTCTTAAGCCATTTAAGGTATAACATTATTATCAACATGTTAAATTATTTTATGAATTTTTTAAGCAATATGGCAGTTTAGTATCAAAAAGGGAAAGATAAAACCTTGACACAACATTATTTGATAAAATTAGTAAAAAATAAGGTATTGAATGTTAAAAGGCATGATGTAACTTAGGAAGACTTTGTTCTATTGTCACACCTACCTCAACAGCTAGGCAAATAATAATCATCCAAGATAGGTACAATAGAACTATGCCCTTAGCTTCTTAACCCAATAAAAAAAAATATAATACCTCTAAAACATCCTATAGTAGCACTAGAAGGCAATCCCATTGATTTAATAAAATGTTGATTAAGTTCAATAAAGAACCTATAAAGGCAATTAGAATTGACATTTTAGATGATGAAGAACAATTATAATGGGAATAATATATTAATGATGAGGAAGAGAGATTAGAGTATGTAAAATAAGGGTTTAAATTTGATGTTAGTAATGAAGTAGGAGAATCAGAGGAAGATCCAAAAGAGGAAACCAATTCTAATATAGAGAGAAGGGAAGAAGCATCAAAACTCATAAAAAACCTTGAGCCCAATCTAGAAGAAGGGAATGAGGAGAAAACACCATCATCATAATTAATCCCTATGCAAGATATGGACAAAGGAAATAATGAGGATAAATTATTTGAGGAACATAATGGTACCCTTACTTATTATAGTGGTAATAATGTTAAGGGTCCATAACTTATGGATGCATATCAAGAAATTTTAATTATCAAACCAAAGATTCTGAAAGTGGAGCCAAGGGATATTGGTTTAGACATTATAGCAAGTATTGTAGAGGAGGAAACATGGAAAAAGGTTGAGAAATTAGTTTAATAAGGACTTGGAGCCAATAACACACCTCCACATGGATATATAAGAGTCTTGTGGCTTGTATCCATTAACACACCTGCATCCTCAAAACCACTCAAGGAACACAAACCACCTATAACAACTAAAATCATCAAAGAGGAGCCTACACCCATTGTAGAAGGTAAGGCTCAAGACTCCCAAGATGTTTGTCTATCTCAATATATTACTCTGAGTATTTCTAAAGCTTACATGGAACCACCTACATACTGCATTTTTAGGAATGAACATCAAAGGGTAATTCACATCATGAAGCTTAATTTTTTTTTAATATATGATAAGAAACAAATAAGAATCCACTAATTACTTGAGAATAGGAAGATTTTGAAGGAGTGAGTGGAATGGATTAAGAGAGATCTTAAAAGGAATGAGGTAACCATTACTTGGCTAGATTCAAAAGTGATAAGAACATAAGATTTATTTGTGGATATGTTGAAATGTAGAAAACCATCCAGATTTTATGCATTATACCTTAAGTAAAAACTAATAAAATATCATGTATCTAAAATTATATAAGATGAAAATGATTTCATAGGTTCTCTTAGGGATTTATGTGATTATATAAGATGAAAATGATTATATAAGAAACAAATAAGAATCCACTAATTACTTGAGAATAGGAAGATTTTGAAGGAGTGAGTGGAATGGATTAAGAGAGATCTTAAAAGGAATGAGGTAACCATTACTTGGCTAGATTCAAAAGTGATAAGAACATAAGATTTATTTGTGGATATGTTGAAATGTAGAAAACCATCCAGATTTTATGCATTATACCTTAAGTAAAAACTAATAAAATATCATGTATCTAAAATTATATAAGATGAAAATGATTTCATAGGTTCTCTTAGGGATTTATGTGATGCTTACTTTAATAGCTTAGTTGAAATTACGGATTTTTTATGTGAATTTTACTAGCATGAGTATTTAGTCACAAAAAAATAATGAATGCAATCCTAATGTTATTGTTGGTGATGTTGAATTGGGGGATTATTTTTCCTACCTCATAAATTAATTGATAATGAAAAATGATTTGGTGGCTTATGATGCAACAAAACAATTTGCTAAACAGGACCTTAGAGTAGAGTATCTATGTCATAAATTGATCATTGATCAATGGGAGCAACTCTCCTTGTTTGCATATTTCAGGGAGGTGGTACAAGGAGCTAGGAAGGAATATATAAACCACTTCATCTCCCTCTATAAATAAACCTACAAGGAAACATATAGTTCCCATGGAGAAATATGGAAAGAACTTACCCCTTCATTTTAACAAAAATAACCTTAATTTGTTTTTAACTTCAAGGCTATAAATAATAGGGCATGTAAGTAAATAAATTGCATGAAGTAGAATAATATTGGGTGGATAGGGATACAATTTAGAATACATTCCTTATGGTTTTTAATCCCTACATAAACTAGAATAATAATAGTTGATGAACACGAGGAAAACAAGAAATGGGAAAATATAAAGAGAGATAAAGGCTATCTTCCCTATAAGCAATTGGGGACACCATATCATGTGATTTTATAAGTGTTTGTGCACACTTTATGTCCCATTATAATCCAGATTGAAATAATAAATTTTTGCACATGGATGTACAAATACTTTAGCTGAGGGGTATGATGAGGCATACACTACCCTCATTATATAACCTAGTATTTCCTAATCACCTCCTTATTTTTCTCTTTGGACTTACATTTATAAATTCACATATGATATTATTTACACTAGAATTATTATGAATTACAAATAAATCTAGTTGAAAATGTAAAGTATTTAAATCTGATGTAGGATGATATATAAGAAAAAATATAATAAAATATAAATATCTATAGAATTTATAAATTTTTAAAAATAGAAAACTAGGGTTAAGGTTAGATAATTGTCCTTGTAACTTTTTTATTTTAGATTGTGGAGCTTGAATTGATGTATGGAAGACCTATAAAATTAGAACCCTAATCTTGCACAAGCACACAAAAGGATATCAAATGCTAAAGGGTAAAAAAATGGGGAAAGTGGGAATGGCTAAGATATCCTTAGAAAACCCATTGTTGATTGAGTGTCGCCTACATAGCCTAAAGGGCCTCAAGTCGATGTACTTCTCCTTTTAGGTAATATCATATGAATGCAACTAGTAAATTTTGATTAGAATGCTTGATAAAGGATGCCCTTAACTTACAATAAAAAATGTTAGATGTGGCCATGAAATGTAAAATTTCAACATAATTATAATAAATATGTTTACTTAGAAAATAAATTCTTTTGAAATTAGAAAGAGAGATGTCTTGTAAGTGATTGCTAGGTCCTTTCAAGTGTGACCCTTGACGTGATTTTATAAAGATATATTTCAAATATTTATGACAACTAACCTATTGATATGTGTGGGAAAGCCATTAGGAAGTGTTTCATTTTAAAAATATAATCATTAGAGAATGGAAAACAAATCCGTACTACTAGATAGGTGCGTAGTGTGCCCCCATCTACCTAGTGTGCACTTATCTTAAAGGAACATAGGATTTTAAAATAATTATGATAGTAAAGTATATGATGAAAAGGGATTAATAAGGATAAAATAGGTAAGTCTAAAATATGTTCTCATTTATTGTAAGACTTTTTAGGCTTTCTTAGAGATTACAGGTTATCAAAATGGTGAATTGGCCAAGCAAGATAAAAGTGTTAAGAACAGGCATTATGAAACATTTATTGGTTAAATTATAGTGTCTACATTGCCCCTCCATACCCATTTATTATAGTGATGCATAAAATTATTAGATTAAAGTAAATTCAAACTTGAATGTGTATACATACTTTGTCTTTATCATGGAGATGTTCATGCCCCTTGTCTAGGCATGTGGAGAAGTGTTGAACATGTGGAAAATTGAGATATATCAAATCTAAATTTAAATAATCAGTGAATATACTTGAGTTGAAAATATTATGTGATCCAACCTTCATAGGGTGATATATAATGCTTGAAGATATGAGAACCAAAAAAGTGGTTCACTAAGGTGTAACCAAGACATTTAGCATCACTAAGCTCAAACATGGCTCACTTGTTGATCTGAAAAGAAAAGGTGAGAACTAGTACATGGCTCATTAAAGTGCAATCAAGATGTGGAACATCACTAAGATAAATGTGGTCCACTTTCAAAAGATAAATCACACTACTATAGACAAATCTAGATTTGAACTATAAATTTTTAAAACTTTGAAACATGGAAAAGAGAATTCTGAATTTTGTAAAGTAGCAGCTTAGACATAAATGAATATCATACCCCATGTACTATATAGAGTGCCAATTTGATATTTTAAAATATGTTTGAAATCTTGTAACTGTATTCATACAAATGCATATGTGCTAAAGTAATCATAAGAGTGGAATGCATATGCAAGTTGAATGCCCCCATAATCTAAAAATGATGACTTTTTCATATTGTAGGCTGTTAAAATATGAAATTTATTTATTTTGAAATCTTGGAGATAATCCCATTATGATACCCCCCTTTTTAGAAAATCACATGCAAATCACTTGTCTCAAAATAAAAATTGAGAGCATTTGTAAAAGACATGTTTGAATTATATTAGAATCTTAGAGATGTAACATTGAAGCATTTGAAGATATTGTATATTACATTGCACCATGTAATTTGATTATAACATTGAAGTAATGTATGAAACATGTAAAGAACTTGTAAGTGTTGAGTATGTATTGTAATAAAAGTATTTAATAGATGAAGCATTGAAGTACATAAATAGTATGTGCATGATATGTATCATGGTACCATAGTAGTTAATAATGAACATGTAAGTAAAGTCACATAATGTCATGCAATAAAGCCTAAAATTCCACATACAAGGGACATGTAACATTTTGCACAAAGTTAAAAACTTTTCATAAATGTCACACATAAGGCCTAAAGGATGAATACAAGGGACATGTAAATGCCACACAAAAATAGAATACCAAAGGCAATATAAACATGGCATGGTGATGTCATACAAGTAAGAGGGTGAATGTTGAACATACACAAGGCCAAGGGATGCATAAAATAAGCAAGCAAGTTTAATATTGTTATGTAATGAAGCAAACATATAGAGGAAATGAAACTAACATATTTTGAGTATATGTGTCTATATTCATGTTTTAGAAAATAACATATTCATCATGACACATAAAGTATGAATGAAAATGAGATATTTGTTTTTGTCATAGCTTAACATGGAAAAAAGGTTGTGGATAAATACAACATGTAAAAGTGTTCATATAGAATTATGAGATACCCCCAACTAAGAAAGGTTATTGTGTAAAAGGTTGGCCCATGTAATGACATTACTTCAACAATAAAGTAGAATAGTAGAAATAGATCCAAATATGACTGAAATATATCAGAATATATGATAATAGACAAGCCACTTCGAGGGGGAAACCTCCACAAGTTTTAATAAGAGCAAAATTCACCATATGATGATAAAAAATTACCCACTACCTCTTATATATAATCTATCTAGGCCATGGTTACTCCATAGGCTGACCTACTAACCAAATGAATGCATAGAGAAATGTGATATAACATCAAAGAGGGACAAGTAAGCCATAAGTCAGCTATTCCTATCCTAATACATGTGGTAGGTTAGGGGAATAGCATGACATTCCACTTCAAACCAACATTTTCCTCAATGTTGAACAACTCTAGATGTTGTTGCAAAAAATATTCACCTTCCCAAGTTACATCTTCACTGCTTAGGTTATTTCACTTGATCAGATATTCACTAATCTCTCTGGTTCTCAACCTCTTAGTACGTCTTTGGAGGATCTTCTCTGGTTCCAAAATGACTCATCCTTCTTCATCTAGTTCTAGGAGCTCTATCTGGGCTCAAAATTTCTATCTAATGACCTTCTTCAAATAGGAAACATGAAATATTGGGTGTATGCAAGATGAATGAGGTAACTTGAGCTTGTAAGCGACACTCCAATTTTCTATAGAAGCTGATAAGGGCCATAATACTTAGGAGAAAGTTTGTTGTCTTTTTTTGTTACTTCAAGGAATCCTACTTGTAAGGATGCAAACGTACAAATACCCAGTCAACCACCTCAAAATTTCACTCACTATGGTGTTGATCTGATTTTTGCTTCATCCTATTTGGTTCCAAGGCCAAATTCTCTCTCAAACTAGCTAAAACATCTTGTTGATGCTGAATGTGCTCCTCCACATCTCAAACCTTGGTTTTGTACCTTTAATGAAGAAGTGATGGAAGGTGGATGGTAACCATATAGTGCTAGAAATGGAGACATTTTAGAAGAGGTATGGAAAGATGTGTTATACCACCATTCTATAAGTGGTAGTCATTTAACCCAATGTTCCTATTTATCTGATACAAAACAATGGAGATACCCCTCTAAACATTTGCTAACCACTTCTATTTGTCTGGTAGATTAGGGGTGGTAAGATGAGCTATAAGCTAGCTGAGTACCCAAATAGGAAAATGGATTAGTCTAGAAATTATTAGTGAAAATAGGATCATGATCACTTATAATTATTTTTGGAGTTCCATGTAATTTTATAATTGCCTCCAAAAAAATAGCTGCTACTGTACTTACTGAAAATGGGTGTGAGAGAGCACAAAAATGGGCAGATTGGGTGGGTGGGCATATTTTATAATGACCAAGATAAAATTCTTACCTTTAGAACAAGGCAACCCTATGATGAAATCCATGGAAACCTCCTTCCACCTTTAACTAGGAATTGCTAACGGTTGTAACAAATCCAGGGTCTTAACTATCTCACCTTTATTCTATTGGCATATCAAGCATTCTGCCACAAAATTTTGTACATATCCATTGATTCCTTCCAAAAATAATTATTTCTTAATTTTATGTTAAATTTTCAAGAACCCTGAGTGTCCCCCAATTGGAGATGTATGCAACTCCGTAAGAATCTTATGCTTAAGCTCTGAATCTTTGCACAAGTATAACCTACCCTTATACCATAGGACATTAACTTTCCATTCAAAATTTTTAGAAGCTAAAGTACCTTGTTGGAAATTTTGAATCATAACTTATGTATCCTTGTCTTTTTCCCATTCTAACTTGGCTTCATCTACCCAATCTGCTTGCAACATAGACATTGCACAAAGTAATGCTTCTGTGGATGTATCCCATCTAGATAGTGCATCTACTGCTACATTATATTTACTCTTCTTGTAGATGATTTCAAAATCATAACCCAAAATTTTGGTTACCCACTTTTGTTGTTCCTCAGATGATAATATTTTCTCCAAAAAGTATTTGAGACTAGCATGATCCATTTTCACCTTAAAGTGTCTACCCATCAGATAGGGCCTCTATTGTTTAACTGCATGAAGAATAACCATCATTTATTTCTCATAGATAGGTTTTTGTAGATTCTTACCTTTGAATTGATGACTCTCAAATGCAATGGGTCTTCCTTCCTACATTATTATTGCTCTCAACTTAGATCTAGAAGCATCACATTCAACAGTGAATGTCTTTGATAAGTCTGGAGTAGCCAAAATTGGAGTGGTGCTCATAGATACTTTTAGTTTCTCAAATGCTTTGGTGTCAGCATCATTCCAATGGAAGGCATCCTTCTTTAGCAATGCAGTGAGTGGAGCCACTATGTTGCCATAACCTTTTACAAATCTTCGGTAGTAACCTATTAGTCCTAGGAACCCTCATATATTTTTGAGAGTTTTTGGCATGGGCCATTCCATCATAGCTTTGATCTTCTAGGGATCAATTTGACACCTTCATGGGAAAAAGTGTGACCTAGGTACTCTACCTCCTATACTCCAAAATCACATTTGGATGGCTTCGTATAAAGCTGATGATTCTCCAAAATTATCAACACCTGTTTCACATGTTGCAGATGTGCTTCCCATGTCTGACTATAAATCAATATGTCATCAAAGAAAACCAACATAAAATTCCTTAAAAAAGGCCTAAAAATAGTGTTCATCAAGCTTTGAAAAGTAGATGGTACATTTGTAAGACCAAAGGGCATTACCAAAAACTCATAATGGACTTCATGCATTCTAAAATCAATTTTATGAACATCTTCATCCTTGATTCTAATTTGATGGTACCCCGAGTGAAGATCCAATTTTGTGAAATAGTTAGCACCATGTAACTCATCAAGTAAATCATCAATTATTGGAATAAAAAACTTATCTTTCATGGTGTTTTTATTGAGTTCCCTATAATCTGGGCACATCCTCCATGTGTCATCCTTCTTTTGCACCATGACCACTGGTGATGAATATGCACTTTGGCTATGCTTGATGATCCCTGCCTCTAGCATCTCATGGACCATATTTTTGATTTCACTCTTATGTGCATATGGATATCTATATGGTTTGATATTTGGTGGTTGACTCCCTGGAAGTAGTTGAATGGCATGATCATGTTCTCTTTTTGGTGGTAGTCCTTTTGGCATGGCCCCAAAAAAAGATGGGTGGTCATCAAGAATCATTTATAGATTAGGATGTGCAGATGCCTGTGTGGGTTGAAATTCTATAGAACATAATCATGAAATAATTCCCTCTACCCCTTTTTTTAGCATCTTGGTCATCTGATGTGAACTAATCAATTATGGAGATTTTGCCTGTAATCCATGTAGTTCAATTTTCCTACCTTTAGAATGAAATCACATGAATAGTTATTGGAAGTTCATCTCAATTGTACCCAAGGTTTTGAGCCATTGGACTCCCAAAACAATGTCTCTGCTACCCATGTGAATAACAAACATAGGAGAATTGAGATTTTACTCACCCATAACATGATTAATACTATGGCATTTGCCTGAATAATTAATTGTACCACCATTTTTAATCATGACCTAAAATTTTGGTGCTAGGAGATGAAATAGTTTAATCGAGTGGCCAACTTATGGTTGATGAAGTTATGTGTGCTCCCTGAATCAATCAACACTGTCACCTTCTATTTCTTAAGGAAACCCACCACCTTAAGAGTTTGTGGAGTGCTAATACCTACAAGTTCATGAAAAGATATTGTAGGTTGGGAATCTTTAGGTACCTCCTCTATCTCTTCCTCATCATCATTGGAGGCATCATCTTCTTCTTCATCTTCATTGGATCCCTCAATGTAGAATAACTTCTTCTCAACACATTTATGTCCTTTGATCCACTTGTTGTCACAATTGAAACATAATCCTTTTGCACACTTCTCTTCAATTTGCTGAAGGGTCAATCTGGTAGATGGAGGAAATGTTGGTGTCGATATGCTATGATCTTTGAAGTGAGTGAATGGCTACTTCTTGTTGGCTATGAATTTTTCCTTAGCTTTGCATGCCATGATAATAGAATAAAAAATCTTAAGTGGATTAAACATGCGTACCTCATGTTGAATGTGGTCCTTAAGTCCACCCAAAAATAGGTCATTCAAATTCTCCTAAAAACTTATCTCCACACATAAGGATAGGTTCTAAAAATGATGAATATAATCCTTGATGGAGCCAGTCTATCACAATTTTTCTAGTTGGCTGAAGTAATTCTCTGTCACACTATTGCCATAATGTAATTGTAGCTCCTCTATAAAAATTGACCAGGTGACATTGAGAGTCATCTTTTTATTTTGAGCACACAACCATCGATACCAAATGAATTGATCAGGTTCAAGATACAAGGATGCCATGGTGACCTTCTATCCACCTGGGATCTAATGTAGATTGAAAAAATTATCTATTTGGTTAATCTAATTGAGTGGACCTTTTCCATCAAATTTGTGCATATCCACCTTTGGTAACAGGTCCCTCTGTGGTAATGTAGTTGGATTTGAAGTAGACTGGTTGGGAGAACCACCCTAGTGGGGTTGTGCAATAGTGATAGATGGATGATTTTACTAATTATTTTTCAAATCCATTATGATATCTACCAAATATCTTTTATGGATTTCATATTAGATTGTATGCCTTACACCTCACTTTGAATGCCTTGCACACTTAGTCAAGCTGGCTCACTTTATGATCTATGTCAGAGAACCCTGGTACAAAGCATATATTACATCCCCTTTATGACTCCATATCTTCATTTTTAGGAGTTTTACTTGGAGTTTTAGCACCCTTTCCTTGGCCTCAAGTTTGTGGACCTATCATAAAAGGGCTTTACGATGTCGACCCTGATTGGCACTTTTGACCCAACTTTGACCAAGTGATTTTGGACTTATATCAGCCTCAAATTAAAACATAAAAAGAACATACCCTATCCAAATTTTTCTAATCTTTCCAAAAATGTAAATAACTCATAAAAATTCTTTGAATTGCATACTATAGAGCAATTTTATGAAAAAACCTAAAATGGTGATAAATTTTGTAAAACAAATCCAAATGAGCTAAAATTTTAATAGAAGCTTAATTAATTATTTATCACCTCTATTAAAATTATTTAAGATAAATTAACAACCATTTTTTAGATATATCCAAATTTAAAAAATTAGGGGTTCACCCACAAGATTGCCTAAATCGCAGCTCTGATATCACTTGTAATGAAATTAATTCAACAATAAAGTAGAATAGCAAAAATATATACAAATATGACTAAAATATAGTAGAATATTTGATAAAAGACAAGCCACTTTGAGGGGGCAACCTCCAAAAGTTTCAATAAGATCAAAATTCACCATATGATGATAAACAATTACCCACTACCTCCTATATATAGTCTATCTAGGCCATGGTTACTCCATAGGCTGACATAGTAACCAAATTAATGCATAGAGAAATGTGATATAGCATCAAAGAGGGATAAGTAAGCTATAAGTCAACTATTCCTATCCTAATACATGAGGTAGGTTAGGGGTGTAACATCGTAACATTGAAACCATGTAAAAGTATGTCCTATCTTGAAATTTAATTGATGTCTGAATATGTGTTCTGATCTAAGATCAAAACTATATATTAATTCCTTATAACTATGTTTCATTAGGAAACAAAGATATCAAATTCATAAGGATATGTATATAGTAGGAAGATAAGTGTGAAATGTGTTATTGTCTGACTGGTGCAACTTTATCCTGATTGACTATGTACACAAATTTTTGAAAAGGAAAACTTCTTCTGTGTATGATTATTTCTTGGATTTGTATAAATATGCCTTGTTTCACACTCAAATACCTTGTAAAAATCATTGTCTATTGAAAAATAAATGAAATATGCTATGTACTAAACATAAAGATAGATGGCATATGAAAATATGTAATCCAACAACATGAGAATGTGTTTACTGGTCATGATTTTAGCTTGTTTCAAATATTTTTATTTTTTTGTATTTTTAGAATATATGAATGTTTTTATATTTTTCTATATTTAAAAGGTTAAATATTCATAAGTGAAAGTTGAAAAAAATTTAAAAAATAAGGTATGTAGCAAGGTTTTGAAATGGAAGAAGGGAGAGATTCAAACAAGATGTTGATGCATAACATGGCAAAAAATAAGGCAATTGAAATGCCCCCAATGCAAGTGTATATGTAGTATAGTAAATATGGAAATCATGGCCATGTAACCTTATGTAAAACTATATAGATGTGAGCATGAAACTACAAATAAGAGATAGAGCATGTATAGATGTGTAATAATGAGAAAATGAGTTGCTATGAAGTATGTGCATTGACATATTAGTAAGATAATTGTCTTGGGTTGTTCAAATTAGGTTGAAAAAAATAAGGGAAAAAATGCCCCAAAATGAAAAAAAATAAAGCCAAGGTATAGAATAAAATTAGATTAGGTGTAGGATAATAATCAACAAAAGTAAAGATCAAAGAAGTTATGTACAATTAGATACTATGCAAAGAAGCTAACCAAGGTCATTGGCCAAAATAGGAGGGTGGAAGGAATGGTATAATGTATCCAACCAATGATATCATCAATAAAATGTTCATATGATTGATAATAAGGAACAAGCTCTTGTGTAAGAAAATAAGTGCCAAGTGTATAAGCTTCTAAATATTAAGAAAAACCATGTGCTATAAAGTAACCCTCTAAATCATTGTTCATATATGTATTTAAACTTATATAATCATGCATGGGAGTAAATTATGTAGTAACCTGTACCTGTGTAGGAGACATTTGTATAAAATGTGATGTTAAATGAGATAAAGACATTGTGCTCTGTGCATCTTTCTACTTTGGAGTATATATATTGATTTTTATATCCAATTGATCATGCTCATGTGAAACCATATCATGATCAAAATTACATGGAAAAAATGCAATATACTTATGCTCATAAATAGGTGAAAAAATTGAAATGTGTTCATGCTCATAAATAGGTGCAAAAACTAATTTTAGAATATGCCTCTATGAATGTGAATCATGATATTGAATAGTTTTATAAACTAATTCATTGCCTATTTTCTCAGTTACTGTGCCAACCAAATGTTTTGGAGTAGAAGTAAGTACTTTTGGTTCCATATGATATTCATATTGAATGCCTAAAATTTTAACCACTTGATTATCATGATTATAGTTTAGACATTAGTGAATTGTAGAAGAAACTACTTAGCTTTTTTGTAATGAGGGTCTCCCTAATAACATATCAAAGACGTGTGTTTGGTAGCACTAATAAAGAAGTGGGAAATATGAGAGGTCAAAGGTAATATGATATGTCCAAGAGTATCTTGTGTATGGCCATCAAATGTTTTCACAACTCTAAACGTCTATTGTATATCTTGCTCACTATAACCAAGAGAATGTAAAAATGTTATGGTGCACACATTTTCACTTGATCCATTGTATATCATAACACTATTTATTTTTTGCATGCTAAAATATTCTCTAATGAATAATGTATGTATATAAGAATCATCATAAAAGATTTTAGAATCATCAAATGTGATAAATGGGCATGATGTTAGCTTGCTTGTAATTGTAACAAGTATGCTATCAAGTAGATGTGCATATGAATATGGAGGAGGATGATAAGTATATGATTAATGTACTTAATTTTTTTTATTTTTATCTTGTGTTTCATGATTTGGATAAGGCTAGTTACACATTATTTAGCTGTGCATTTTCATTTGCTTTTGGATTAGCCTCTTCATTAGGTGTATCAATGTCAATAATGTTCTCATCAATAAGGTCTTGAGTTTTGTGTTTGATATTCATAAATATATTAATGGAATGCCAAACACATATATTATAATTGATTTAACTATTTTTGGAATTAATTTAAAACCTTAAGTAGATAAAAGACTACGTATAATAAGAGGATAATATAATAATAATTAAGCATGCTGATTTTGCAACTACTGTAACTTGAAGGTATTTAAAAAATAGTAAACAATTAGGATAAAAATAATTATATTGAAAAAATACTGAGATGGATGTTCTAACACCTAAAAATTAGAGGTCTGACTGGGATGTTTGTCAAAAACTGGATCTAGGTGTCAAAAATAGCCCTGGATAATAATGCGATCAATCATATAATAACGTGATGTGATATAGTCCAAGGTATTACACTATAGTCCCACTTAGAATATACATAAATTATTTGTGAGTTTTTTATACCAAGTCTTGTTCAAACAATGGTATAAATTTCAAGTTTATGTGATTGATAATTTTTCCTATAGCTCTATTTTCCTATGAAAACTCTAGGTTTTTATGCTTGTAAGGGTTTGAATGAACACCATGAGAAAAATGGGTTAGTGGGTCTAATATGATGGACATGTGATCCACACCCCTATGTGGGAATGCTACTTACATACAAATAATTTGAGGAGGGATCAAGCTTGATGTAGTTCTCTCGATAATGTGATATGTGTGATTGTTTGTGAATGCTAGAATGCCTGAGTGTGAATGCATGAGAGGATGCCTTAGAGGCCACTTGAGATCTAAATACCTACACTAGGGTTGGGTTATTGAATGTATAATTTGAATCAATAAAATATTGGAAGAAATGGGACCTTTATCTCAATATGAAGTGGTACTTTTATGTGTTTCTTTGTGATAATGTCCACCTAGAGTGTAAAAGTGTGAAAGTAGTGTTTATATAGTGTTTTAATAAAAATGACTTGGGAGGGTGGCTTAAGAATATGTCTAGCCTAACCCTATTCCTCTTAGGTAGATGCAAAACCAAAAATTTTGGAGGGTGCAGGAGCCTAAATCACTAAGGGATTGCACCATTATGGGTCTTGTGTGTTGTTTTATAGGCTTGGGTACTATTTATGATTGCCATGTGACTAAAAATGGATCAAAAGGGACTATAAGATGGGTCAAGTGATATACTAAGGGAAAATTGACCTCAAGTGGACATATAAGGCATAATTAATTAATTTTAATGACTAAATTCCCCCCCCCCCTTAATTCTATAAATACATCAAAGTGGAATGACTAGGATAAAGGAAAGAGAGACGTACCTAAACTTACCTAAGAGGCAAAGCCAATGAATGTGGATCTGAGTTTTTGAACTATGATCCATTGCATGTCTTATATATCAAACATATATGAATCAATTATTACTTAAGAAACATCAAAAACAAAGACAAAAATGAGTAAAGAGATGAGAGAGAGAGAGAGAGGAAAAGAATGAATGCACCTCACTGGGTATGTAACTTAATGCAAAAATTTGGTGACATCTTGTGTGTGTAGATGGTGATCAAAGTGGTAAATATATTGGATTGGGATGATGGCTTACCCAATCCCCCTATATGGGTGTCTCAAGAACTCAAGCTGGCCTTAAGTCCATCATTACCCACCTTTGCTTGCTTCATCATAATCTATGAATAACTTGGATTAGACTTATAAGTTATCTAACCCTCTCATGTGGGTGGCTCAATAACTCAAGTAGGCTATGACTCCATCATTGCTTACCCATGTGTAGTAGATGCAAGTGAACTGAAACTATGTGATGTAGTTTAAACTGTGTAAGATGGCTCTAGGCCACACAAAAACTCTGAAATGTGAAAACAACTCTAGACCACTCAGGAATGCCAATCACTACAAACAGATGAGGAATAAATTTAGTGTAAACCTAGTGTATATGGTGTTTTCATTAAATAATGTGGATAATGGCATAGATTTTTCATTCCATCAGAGATAATTGGTGCAAAATTGAGCATATGGAAATAATGTGCCATGCACATGCCCCTAATTTTGATATTTATACATATGGATTCATGACTGAGTCAAAATAATTTATGTTTGTGCATATTTGAAACTAAAATGGAAGTGATCATGTCATGCATGATGCCCCTAATATGATAAAACTTGTGTAATTCTATGTAAAAATTGAGTATATATTAAACATGTATGATAATTTGTGACTAAAACTATGCAAATTTGAACTGTAACTACTATACCTTTATAACAATTAAAAAATCTTCTATGTTTGAGGCTATTGGATAGTAACATGATCCCCTTTGTTGATAGTGCACTGTGTTATATACCACTATACTATGATATTGAATTAATGTGTTATTTATGAGGAAAATTGAGACTAATTTATGTGTGATTGTATTTCACTATATTTTCCTAAGTCTGAGCTCTGTACTCTATGTCTGGGTGCTAAAAGCTATGTTTTGAGTGATATAGGATGGTTTGATATATGTGACAAACCCCTCTTTTTATGGGAGTTTTTGAACCTTTGTAATAACTATCCTCAAAAGAAAATCTATGGATCATGTGTGTTAAATTGAAAATATATGATATATGGGTGATAAACTAGTTTAATGTGTATATATGACATTGGAAAGTAAAATATTCTGAGCATAAGTTGGTAATGTATGATGTATGTTAGATCTAACATTCACAAGGTTGTCAAGATAGATATAATAATGTAAACATGTATATGAACAAACTACCTAGGGCGATGGGACATGATGTCCATCAAGGTACCCAAGAAGGAAGGGGAGATGCATGAGGTTCCTCATGGCATCACAAATTGGATGTGAATGTAACAAACAAGAGACAAGTGTCATGTCCATGATGAATACATGAAAGCATACACATAAATACATGAGGCATGCAAAGTAAGCCAAGGGGCCATAATACAAGGGACATGGGCACATGTCACTAAGTATGAGAAAATAACACATACAAGGGCATGTTAAAATGTCCACATATGCATAGAAAAATCAATATTGGCTTAGATCCATAAGGAAGTACATGTTCAAATGTCCACATACACAATCAAGAAGCACACACAAGTACATGAGGACATGTCCAAAACATACACACAATGAAAGGAATTGGCTTAGATCCTTAGAAAAATGACATATTCAAATGCCTTGAAGTAGATGTCTAATCAAAGAGACACAATAAAATCTAAACTAGTAAATCAAGAAATGAAAGTGTGCATAAGCATGTGGTACAAACCATATAAGAACAAAGATGTACATAAGCTAAGTCTATAGTAGTAGTAGTTGACAAAAAAAATTAGTGTAGTATAAGATGATAAATATCAAGATATAATCAATGATAAATCTATGATGTGGAGTATATAAGGATATACAATGGGCTAATATGTTAATTCCAAGTATGTGTATATGTGTATGTGCCCCCAATGGGTAGATAGTAGAAAATTTGGATCTATATAGAGGACCTGAGTCCAGTAATAATCTGTGACCACTCAGAGGGAATAAGTGAAGCATGCATGTATGATAAAACTGAATACACTAACATAGATAACATATATAGCACCTGGAAAATAGAAGGAATGTAAACATGGAAATTCATATAATCTAAAATTTGTATTTTTTGGGTAAAATATTTGAATGTTTTTATATTTTTGAACATATTATATTGTTTTTGTGTTTTTTGAGTATAATCTATGTACAAGAAACATGAAAATGAAACTATGTACAAGGATAAAGATAAAGGAAAGAAAGTACTAGTAAATTTGAATAATGAAACTATGCATAAGTAAACTAGGAATGGATGAAACTATGTATAAGGAGAGTGTTATGGATACGAATCTCTGTGCTGGTAACCTAGTAAGGAATGGTGCTAGAATCTCAACATGTCATCGATGGGATGCCTTTGTGTAACATAAGTGGTATCTTCACTTTATGAATGATCTATACCATAGTAATCTATGTTGTTCCAAGCATCTTCTTCATTTTGATTATCAATGTCTAGATTATTGATTGGGATCTTGCCATCTAAAACAATATCTACTGTAGGTATAGCTTGATTTTGTAGCTCTTATTGGTTAAAAACTATATCCTCTATAGAAGCTATAATCATTTCACTCTCATTTGAAAAGGATATGCAACCTTTCCTTTTTTCAAGTGTTTCTCTAATTTTTTTTAACCATGTACTTCTAAAGATAACATTGTAAGCACTTAAATTTACAATAACACAAAAAATGAGAGAACATTGTTTTGAGACATATGAAACTTTTAATTGAAGTGACCCCAAGCATTAAATAGAAGCATGTGTTGTGTATATATGTGTAGAGTCATTTACAAGAGAGGTATTAAATGATAGTAAATAAAAATTGATTGGTTATAATCCATGATCTTAACATCTATGTATTGCTTTCCATTTATATAAGCTATGATTGTGAAAGGATTTTGATAAGAGATAAGGATTGTAGTTTACCCCTTTATATTGACTTTTGAAGATGTATATTTTGTATGTATTTTTTGATTTGAATACTCTATTATTATAAACACTCTTTTGAGAATGGTTGTTTATTTACCCTGATTCTGAATGTGCAACTTAAGTTCTTGACCTTTTTGTAACATTACCTTTGCATCTAATTTTTCTACCTTGATAAACTATATATGTGAATGATTTGCCTTAGTATGTTACATAAATCCCAAACCTTTTTGACCAAAATTATCAAATGCTTGATGTTCTATTTTTTTCTCTAATTTTGCTTTATGAACCTTTTATTGTTCTAAGTTATGCTTTGGTAACCACTTTTGCATTGTTTTTGAATTTGACCCTTTTTTAATATGTTCCTATATCATCATGGATTGATTAACTAATTTATCTTGTATAAGGTCCTCATTAGAAGTTATATGTTGTATCTATTTTTTCAATGCCAAACATGAATCTGTGTGATGATCATGCTTTATATGGTATACACAATAGTAGCTAGCTCTCCTTACTAGATGTAGAGGAAGTAGGTTGATCAAATTAGCTTTAATCATTTGCCTTAAAATATCACTTGAACTTATATTTGATCTTTTATTACTTTTTTAATCACTAGTTATAGATGCACTTTGTTATGATTTCTTGTTTTGATATGTAACATTGCTTGCCATAAATTGACTAGGTGAAGATGCATATACATGATTGACACTAGTGTGCCCTTGAGAATTTTATTTTGGAATTTGATTTTATAATACTGTAATATTTTCATGTAATATTTAATTCTAATTTTATAATTCTAAAATTATATTTCTCATACTAATAATTTCATCCCTTAGAGTCTCACAAGTGCAAACCCTAGTTACTTTCGATTGAGCATGCAAGCACACATCCTGAATGGAAGATATGGGAATGAAAGGATTGAAAGGATGGATAGGCTAAGTATAGACATTTGAAATAATATTATAGATTACCTCACCTCTTAGAGGAGTGATAACATGGATTTGGTTAGAGGTAAAGTAGATATCACCCTCTTGGAGATGAGGAAGAGGAAAATAATCTTCTTTATCCATGAAATTTGGCAATGTAACTTGGAAGAGGGCTGCTAGGGTATAACATATTAGGTTTGAAAAACTTAACAAAATCACTAAAAAAAAAAAAAAGGGAAGAAACCCTAATATCATCTAGGGATAGGGTTTTTGTAATATTTGAAGTAAGTCAGGTTCACCAAATGATTTAACTATTTTAGGAATTAATGTAAAACCCTAAGTAGATAAAGGAGTACATAAAATCAAAGGATAAATATAACAATAATTAAGCATGTTGATTTTACAACTAATATAACTATAAGGTATTCTAAAATATTAAACAATTAGGAAAAATAATAATTAACTTGAAAAATGATTGAGACAAATGCTCTAACACCTAAAAATTTGAGGTCCAATTGGGCTGACTATCAAAAACAAGATCCATGTGTCAAAAATAGCCCTGGACAATAGCATGGTGCACTATAGTGTAATGTATTATGTTATAGTCCCACTTAAAATATCCATAAATTATTTTTGGGTTTTTTAGATCAGGTCTTGTTCCAGTTATGGTATAAATTTCAAGTTTTCGTGACCCATACTTTTTCCTATAACTCTATTTTCCTCCAAAAAATCTAGGTTTTTATGTTTATAAGGGTTTGAATGAACACCATGAGAAAAATGGGTTAGTGGGTCTGATTTAATATATGTGTGATCCACACCCTTGTGTGGTAACTTTTCCTACATACTAAGACTCTAAGGAGGGATCAAGCTTGATGTAGTTTTTCCACTTATATGATATGTGTGAATGTCTCTAAATGTTAGAATGCCTGCGTGTGAATACATGAGAGGATGCCTTAGAGGCCACTTGAGATTAAAATACTCACACTAGAGATAGATTATTAAATGTATGGGATGAATCAATACAATATTGGAAGAATTGGGAGTTTTCCCTCAATATGAAGTGGTACTTTTATGTGTTTCTCTGTGATAATATCCACCTATAGTGTAAGAGTGTGAAACTAGTGTTTATATGGTGTTTTAATAAAAATTACATGGAAGAGTGACTTAATAATAGGTCTAGGCTGACCTTAATCCTCTTAGGGAGATGTAAAATTACTCGTTGGAGGGTGCAAAAACCTAAATCACTAAGGGATTGCACCATTATGTGTCTCATGTGGTGTTCTATAGGTCTGGGAGCTATTTGTGACATCTATGTGACTAAAAGTGATAAAAAAGGACCCTTAGATGTGTCAAGTGATATACTAAGGTTAAAGTGACCTCAAGTGGACATCCAATGCATAAGTGGTTAATTTTAATGACTAAAATAATCACAAAATGCATTTCCATCAAAACTTCTAGATTGAGGTATAGATAGATCTATTTCCAATGGTGGAGGAAGTGTAATAACATGACATTCAAGGAGATTTTGTAGTATCACATGAGGAGGTGAAGGAAACCTTAATAATTTCCTCTTTCATGGAACTTATAGTTGAAGCTTTTATGATGGTTGTGATATAACAATAATTATAATTTTAGCCTCATTTTTGATATCATTAATTTTGTTCTTGTAATTAAGCTTGTCTTGAAACTTGATGTTTGAAGTAGAAGGAACATTGGAGGTATATTTGAAATTATTAAATGTAATCATTTTGACCTCATATTATTTAAATATATGGCATAGCTCATCAAATGATTTGAAATTATTAAACATGATAAAATCTTTTTAATAGGAGTAAGCAAGCTTTGAGTAAAAACATAATGAAGCTCATTATCAACCATATGATTTGTCATTTTGGCTAGCTTGGTATTATATATTAGAACATGCTCACTATTATCTCATCTATACCTTGTTTGAGATTTAAAATTTGAGCATAAGATAATTTATTACCAATATTGATAGAAAAATGCATTAAAACTAATTTTTCAAAGGATTAAAATTTGTAACTAATTGGAGAGGAAGATCATAGAACCAATTAAGAATATAATATTTGAGACTTTTTGGAAATAACTTAGATATCAATTTGTCATTATTTTCATAATCTAGACAAGTTTCATGGAAGGCACACAAATGTTGTTCAGGGTCACCTTTGCCTTCATAACAAGGAAGCTTAGGAACCACAAATCCAATTAGAAGAGGGTATGATACAATTTTAGGAGCCAAAGGGTTATGAAATAAGGTACAAGAATATAAGGAGGGGATATCATGAAAAATGGTTTTTATTAAATATTATCTATCTTGGCTTACAAGATAAGAAGGGTTTACTCAAGAAAAGTATTGGTTGTAGTAATGGGAGGGGTATAGGTCACTAAGGGTATAGAAATAATGATAGATTCAATGTCACAAATAAAAAAATTTGAATGAATAATATAATATTATTTATTAATTTCATCTCGACCAACATATAAAAATGAATCAGTCTTTTATTGATGTGTCTAATCATAATCCTATATTTTAGGATGATTGGATTAGGTATCAAGTTCAAAAATAAGGGCCATGATGTGATCATCAAGCGGATAAGGGTGGGTACTAAGACATATTATGAGGATAAATGCATAACATAGGATTTCTATTGTTATCTAATCATGAAATATTTAACAAAAACTATAGGACAAAAATATGATAGGTTAAGGTAGAAAAATCATTTGGATCAAGATAAAGAGGTAAAGTATGAGATATAGCTTCTTTAGTTACTTTAGATTTGACCCATGAAAAGACATAATTAATAACATGTTGAAAATAGATGTAATTTATACAAGGATATTTATGATGCTATGTAATACATAGGAGAAACATGTGTATCCTAAACCCATGATGAATATGAAAAATGAGACAAAGAAAGTTACTAACTATGAAGACAATACAAACACAAAATGAGGATAAAGGGTGAATTAGGTAAGGGTTTGAATGATTTTTAAGATCTAAAATATACTTTCTCATTCATTTATTAATGTTGACCCAATATTTTAGAGCACTAAATATATAGTTAAAACCATATCTATAGCCCAAGAACCCTAGTCTCAAGGGTAAGTTGAGAGTAACTTTCCTCAGTGATACAAAACAATTAGATAAAAGAGGCTTCATATTGGTGTGAATAAGGGTATCCTAGGTATTTTTGATATATTTTGAGGCACATGAAAATGAAAGTTCATATTTATCTTTGTACTATAGCTATGAGTATTAGAGTAAAACCCCTCACACCATGATGTATATAAACATAACATTGTGTAGCCCTACATGATAGTAGCTAAGTAATTTTAAAACTATCATAACACAATTTTTAAAATAAGTAAATAAAAATTAAAATAAATAATAACAAATAAAATAAAGGGGAAATATTTTTGAATAGGAAAATAGAAAAATTCAATTTAAAGTCAAATGAAAGAGCCTATGTGTTGGTATTTATCTGAGGTGACAAGATAAACTTTTTTAGTGTCATATTACTCCAAACTCAAAGAAATTGAACTATTATGCTATGGATAATATCCAAGGTTGAGGGTTGTATTCTTTTAGTGTCAATAATTTAAAGAGTTAACTAAAACCTTAAGCTAAAAATCAACAAGCAATAAACAATGTTCTAATTATAGTGGGTTCACCAAAATGTTTACACTATAATTAATTATGAATTATAATTAACTCTAATTAAAAATTTAAACTATTGAAATATGATCTAGGATGAAATATAAGATAAAATACAATAAAACATAGAGGTCTACAATATTTATAACATTTATAAATTTGTAAAAATAAAAAACTAGGGTTAGGGTTAGATAATTACCCTTGCAACACACACACACACACACACACACACACACACACACACACACACACACACACACACACACACACACACACACACACACACATATGTCAAAAAATAGTTGCTTGTTATTTGTTGGGACAAGTTTATAAGAGATAGACAAGATCACAGTGTATATTTGTCTACTACTATGACTTTGTCTTATCAAACTTTGCATTGGATCTAAAAATTTGGGTTTGTTCAGATGTGTATGTATGAAATCTGTTTCTTTATGGATCCTAAATTTATGCATGGAAGACCTAAAAAATCAAAACCCTAATTATACACAAGCACATAAAAGGTGATAAAATACAAAAGGGAAAAACATGGGGAAGTGTGAATGGTCAAGTTATCCTTAGAAAACCCTTTATTGACTGAGTGTTTCCTACATATCCCAAAAGGTCTCAGGCCGATGTAGTCACCCCTTATGGTCAAGTTATCACTCTATAGCTTATACCCTAAAAAAATAGCCTTAAACTCTATATTATACCTTATACCATATGGAATTTTACCTGCACATGTGAAAAAACACCTTGAAGTGGAGCTTAGGGGGGTTTTGAATTTCAATAGGTCATTTTTAGGTCAAATCATAACATTTAGGGGACTTAAGAAACATATCTTCGACATCAGGTTAGTTGAAGGGTAGGGTTTATAGAGCCTTATGGTCTTAACAATGGTTCATAAAGGACAAGGTTCCATTCCAAAAACCAATTTAAAAAATTTGTAGTAGGGGGACCCCTATAACATCCCCTATGGGATTGAGTTCTCATGCAAAACATCATGAAAGTTCTGAGAAATATTTGAACTCTTTCAGCTCCTTATCAGGTTAAACACGATTCTCTATCCTCTTGTTGATTGTTCATAAATATGTGAGACCAAAGGGCTGAACAAAATCCATATGTTTGAATTATAGGACCCCCTCCAACACTTCAAATAACTTCAAGCATCTATGCATCTCTTGTAATAATATTTATCCTCTGCAAACTTGCCTCTTGGGCTGGTGACTGTGTATGAAAAGGCTAAGAAAGACCATTTTGGGTCTTAAGACATCAAAGCTCATTTTAATAGGAAAAAATTTATTAACATGTTTTATATGATCTATAAAATGACTCAACATGATATTTTATAACATTGACCTTCCAAACAGGTCTAAAACATTAAATTCACACCATTGAGGGTTTTAATGCAAATTGGACTTATTAACCCTAGAGGTCTATTCCCTGAGTCTCTATCCTTATTAACTAAATAAAAAATTTATGGATGTCCTAATTAAGGTCATTAACACTCTTTTAAACTATTATACATTTAACTCTAGTAAGGACACTATCTTTACTATGCTTGTGAGTGGGCCTGTTAGTCTCCTAAAAGACTGTGTTAGTTTGGGCTGAGTATGTCCTTTATGAATGTGATATACTCAAACAAATATAATGGAAATGGATCCCTTAAAAACTCACTATCATCTCATTCAACTCAACTCTCCAACACTCTACTATCATCACAAGTGTAATTGTGACCTCTATCAACATTCTCACTCTTTACAAAGACTGCCTGTAGGTGCATTGGTTGTAGGTGTGCATTTACTAATCCTTAGACTATATGAAGGAATGTGATTTGAAAAATACCTTTAATAGGTATATTAAATGTATTTATAACCTCTTATAATATTATGGAGGTATCTAAAATCCTCTCTTCATCCATTCACACAAGTTTTTCTTATGCACTGTGCATGGGTTGACTGTGTTTTCACCTTGCTAACTGTAGGTTCAATAGGATTGTAGTACCAATTTTAGAGGAATAATTAATTAATAATAATATTTTTAATATTATGTTTATCTTTCACAACTTATATGAATTGACTACTCATCTAAACCTCAATCTCATCATTACACTCTTTATGTCCCTCAAGCTTAATTAGGATGAGTTGTAGGTATAGATTTTGGAGTTTGTAGACTAAAGATGTAGAAATTAATAAATAAATAAGGCCTTTAATAGGTATACATATAACTATTTCACATCTTAACACCTTATGGAAGTATTTAAATTCAACTTCTTCCTCTGACACATAGCCTTCCTCATGTGACCACACACATGCCACCTTAATTATCTATGACTTTATTTGCTTAACTATAGGTTAAATTTAATTTATATTATAAATAACACCCTTTTGGTCTTAAATGAGTAATATTATAATAATTATCTATATTATATTCACCCATCACATCCATCTTCTCCTTACCTTCTTGACCTTCACAATAAGTTCATGTTGCATAGAAACCTAACTGTCTGAGTCAAAATGTCATGGCTGTAGGTACACAATTAGTGTTTGTATGAATTGTAGATTAAAAAATGTCATGGTAATTATATTATTACTCCTGTAAAATCAGATTATTATCATGGATATCATTTGAATTCTTAGTGAAAACCACCAATCTCTATAACTACAACATGATGCTTCCTTGAAATAACCTAATTATGACTACTGTATGGGCACATTTGGAGTTTGTACGGACTATAGATAAACATGTGACATGGTTGGTAACATGACCAACATGATTTAAAAACCACTTACTAGGTCAAGGTTACCTTACCAGCTTTGAAAATATTTCAAAGAGTTTATAAATATAGAAATCAACATATGAACTTTATCTTAAAAACTGTTAAAATACCTTAATCTCTTCTAAATAGGATTTAGAGAGGTTTTATTTTATAATATTGATGTACCTTGGTGAAATTTATATCATTTTTATCTCCTTATACTTGATTTGGCATCTGTGACTATCCATCTAACACCTTCATAACACATTCCTAAGGCATTGTTATCACTCTGGAGTGCACCCTGTTTGAAGCTATGTAAAACACACCCTCACTCCAGCTGATACAATTGAAAATTATTAGAGTATGGGTGATTATGTAATGATAAGAACCTCTAGAGAGGGCCAGTTCCCTTAAGAATTATCTATTAAAATTGATCACTATTTTTTTCAGATGAAAAGGGGAAGGGAAAACTAAAGGGAAATCCTATCTAATGGGGTGATGCACCTGAATTGTTTAAATCCTCTAGAAGTTATTGAAAATAATGAACACATATAAACCAATAAAATTTATATATTTCCATTAAGCATTAATATTTAAAATGAAGGTTTGAAATAATTTTGGATTACAAGATTCCTTTTTACCTCTTTAAATGACCTGTAGAAGGTGAGATAGAAAGCAATATGTGAGGAATGGACCTACCAAAAGGAGATATAATCCCACTTATATGATGATACACAATAAATTACACTCTATTCTATATCAAAACTCATATGAAAAATAAAAATTTCCTTTATTGATGTATGGTCCAGATATAATTTCTACTTTAGCTCCAGGAATCATGAAAAATGGCTTCAAAAAGCCAATATATATATGTCTCAAAACCTAACCTAAGCCAATGTAGTATTGATTTTTCATAAGGAATAATATTATTTAGTTAACCAAAGACATAAACCTTTTAAAAATTTCAATCAACTCTTTAAAATATTGTAAGCTCCATAAAGCATGCATGGAATTTCAAACTTTGGCATAAGAATAAGGTTGGTGGGACCATGTTTAAAAAAATAATCCTTTGCATGAAAATATAATCCAGCCTTGAATGGATAACTAAATATTGAAGATTTTTAAGTGATTGTATGCTTTCAATTAACAAGATCACCAAGAACAAATGTGGCACTTGACAATTAGTCAACTGAAGTAAGACTAGTCGATCCAAAAATAACCCTCCTTTGCATGAAAATGGACATTGAAGAGTGAGAAGTGCATGAATATCTTCATGGAATAGAAGATATGAAGCATGTAAATCCATTTGGAACTCTTTTATGACCAATTCTAGTGCCAAACTCAAACTTGACAAGTTAATCAATTAAGCCATTTAGACCAAATAGGCCTAAAGGCTAATCTATGTTCTTGATCACCATTAAACTTGTAATAAGAAGACATTAAACCTGAAAAAATATCAATTAGACTTGGAATAACTTTATTCAGCATCAAATATGTAATTTTTATGAGAAAACCTTCACTATTCAACTAATAGGGTTGACTAGGCCTATTTTGCTCCATTTTCCAGAAAACTAGCCATTTTGATCAAGATGGTAGGGACACTTATGTGATTATTTATTATCAAATTAATATTTTATGATCAATAAAAATTCTTAGGATTTGATCTCCATTGATTATATTCCATTGAAATTCCTTGTAATTCATTTTACATGATGTTTTCCACAAAAAAATATGATTCTACCCTCATCTTTATATATCTATGCATAAAATTGACATTTATGGAATCCCCTCTAAGTTTAATTGACATTTGAAAATGTTTTAGGTTTATCCATGATGATTTGATGGTAATAAAATCCATTTTTATCAAAACTAGTTTTTAGGGGTTTAGGAGGGTTTTATAGCTAAATCTTCAAAATGATGATTCATGAAGTACAGACCTCCAAATCCTAAAATATTTCCATTTATGTGTATAAATTTACCCCCCTGACATCCCTAAAAATATTGGTTTCCCATGCAAAATATATGAAAAGTTACCACATGGATGAAATTTACCTGTGGGGTTTAGCTTACATTCTGGGCTACCTACATTCTTAATGATTGTTCATAAATAAAACCCCCTAAAATGATATAAATTTTTCATTAATTATAATTAAATATGGGTAATCAAAACATAGTAAGATCATTCAACCAAACTCCACATGTGGTGACTAATACAAGCATTTGAACAGGAGGCTTGGAAGGGTGCCTAGAACTAAAAAAGCGAAAAACTTCACCAAGATGAAAATAAAACTTACCCTAATTCAAAAATATTTAAAATATAATTTTTTTATGTGTACCATCCTATCAAAACACTTTAAAATCATATTTTTCTTGAAAAATCAAAAAATACCTTTTTGGCCCATGTGCCTATTTGATTGCATAAGCCTATATGAGCATGGTTTGCATAAAATTTAGAGTTTTTACACTATTTATAGGTCTGATTATGATTTATAAACATCATCCCATGCTTTTCAATCCTTGGGCTTATAAGCTTCTATAGCACTCCAGAACGATGCTTGCTCCAATGGTGACCTCAAATGGATAGGCTGAGGTTTGAGAAAAAAACAAGTATCTCCACTCATCTAATGTCCATGAAACTTTTAAATTATGGCTATATAAATCATGATGACCTTGTGTATCAAATTTGAAATCTTGATTCTACTTGTAGCTCCCAGAATCCTTAATTTTCCCTCAAAATTAACCTCTGTACATGGACTGTTTGCATGCTTGATTGAGTTTTAGTGTATTTGGGAGTGTTTTTCATGATTCAAATAGATTTTAAAGGTTAAAAACATATTCATATGCATCAATATTCCTTTAAAGAGTTTGTAAAACTCCTCTACCCCTATTTTCAAGCACATCAAGACCCTAAATAATGCATTTGGGCTCTCACATGACAAGGTACATACTGATGTAGGTGGATATTGATGTGGTTTGAACATGTTTATCAATTATTTCATCTTCAATATATGATTATAATTTTTTTATATCAATTAAAAGTTCCTATCCATCTCTTTGTATCTATTTGACTCCTTTATGCAAGGTTCTAGGCCTCTCTTATGTTTAGTCCGTATAATAGGCTTGACTATCACATTATAAGCATGTAAATACTCAAGTGGTTTGACAGGGTATTGATAATATTAACTTGTTATTTATTTTAATAGAATAATCCATATAAAACCTCAACCATCTCCTAACCAATAAATACCTTGATTTATGCCTACAAGTAGAAGAATGTGAAGGGATACTATCGCTGTAGGTCATGATCATTTGCCTTGACTATTCCCTTTTATGACCTTTATGAGATGTCATGACTGCCCATGAACATGATTATGATTTTTCAAACAATATATTCCTTTTGAAGTGGCTAACAAACCCTTTAAGCACACTTTAAGCATTAATGACCTTTTGACTGTATAACCTTCTGTGCAAGTGGTATGTGAGGATTCTTTAGGCCTATTATAGGTGATTTCTTAGCTCTTGAATCACTCAAAGGTTGAAAAATTTTGTTCTCTAAGTTTGCCCTTTTATGACCACAAAATCTTATTGTTTCTTTATATACCTCCTTTTTAACATGGAAACTAAATGTATATCATGAAAACAACAAGATTGCCATTTTGAACTCAAAACCATGCTCATAGAAATAGATGCAAGCATTAAGAGGATATGCTTTAGAATATGTTTGAAAACTTCTCATGATCTCCATTAACATCAGGGTTATCATTTTCCTCCATTTGATCATGTTACCACTAAGAACCCTGTCTTTCTGCTTGGAAACAAATCACTTCATAGAGCCCTTGCCTTGAATGTATGCTTGATTGTAGGGTTTCATTTTGCTGTTGGCTATAAGTGAATATTTGAAGGTGAATATGACTATAACTTGTACTTATTGAGTCCTCAATTTACTTGTCTTCACTCCATTATATAACTCTTGACAACATGACCCTGCCTTGGCTAAATCTTCACAATGTTCATTTAGACCTCCTTAAAACTTCAAAAGAGTCTTATACAAATAGTGAAATAGGGGTTTATTGATTTGGAGGGTGTGAACATAGTATATATCAAGTCTGAGTATTCATATTCATGAAATCCTTATAACATATTATAACCCTCTTTTAGGTTTGTACCCTCAAGCTTCTCCAAGATCATGCTTACTTCCTTGGCTGTAGGTGATCTCCAAGTACATGCCTATAGGTCACTATAAGGTTATAGGTGCTCATATTGGGTTTAAAATCATTGGTTTTATACTTAAAATCCCTTAGGCTACTATTCTCCTCAAATTTCATAAGAATCTCCAATAAATACAAAACCCTTATTCACTTCTTTATCATGAGCTAGGGTTTTCTCTAGAAGCCTGTAGGTGTATTAGTGTGGCTATAGGATGGTCATTGTAGGATGAGATTGTATAAAATTATCCTTAACAAGGCTCTAAAACATGATTAACCCTTGAAAACCTATATTCATATGCAAAATAGTATCCTTTGTACTCACCATTTAACCATTCTCACTTCTTGATTGATATGTTTTGTACATACCCATGTACTTGACTGTAGATGGTTCTTGTAAGTCCCTTTGTACATATTGTAAACTATGCCTAAGGCCTTGAAGGAGTCCAAAAGCTTGAGGTATAATTGTTAAGGCCCCCTTTTTCTGCATATTCTAGAACCATAGCCATGATATCACCCCTTAGGTCTTAAACTCTACCATTATCATGAAACCCTCTATGACTATGACACAGACCCTTTGTGATCTAGGAAATTGACTCAAGAGAGGATGGTTAGTATGGCGTTATTTCCAAAATGAAAAAAAAATGAAATAAACACTCTAATAACATAACATCTCTAGGCTTAGACACTAGGGAGAGCTTAGTTAACAAAAATAACTGACAAACACAACTAAAAAGCAAGGAATCAAATACAAGAATTTCTTCACCTTCCTTGGATGCTCCAAATGCCTTTACAGTGGTGGATTGCTCAGCTTGTGCTCATGAAGTCCTTGGAAATGGAAGCTTGGATACCTCAACTTCTCCTTGGCACCTTTGTCTTGTGGCTTGGCTTTGCTTGGAATCAATTTGGCATTATAACTTTGCATAATCAAGTCCTTGAATATATTTGAGCATAATAACTTTGCACCAAAATAGCTTAGAAAATGATGTTCATGGCCTCTCTATTTATATATTTTTGGATTTAATCACAATCAACCTGAACCATCCATCTCAAGATTGAGATGTGTGGTTGAGGATTAATTCAATTTTTAGAATTAAGTTTGTAATTATCCTCATCATGACATTGGAAGAAGGGGTAATTAAGAGGCATGGAGGGCATCATAGAAGGCATTGATGAGGCATGGGAGGCATGAATCTTGATATTTGTGGCATTTATGGCCTAGTGATGTCTTCCCAAGAAATGAGGTCACTGGATGATGCATATATTCAATATTCATTTCCAAAACAAATTATTCAACAAGTTTCCATGGAATTATTAATTATGCCTTGATTTTGGTTAATTAACTCTTAAGCATGTTTAGGCACTTTATGCACAAATTACTCAAATTGATCAGAATGCCTTGTTATTAGTCCAAAATTTAACTAGATTGGAATTTTAAGTCCATGTTATATGCGTTGGATTCATATTACTATTTATGATGTTACCAACAATAAATAACAAAGGCACATATCTTGTGTAGAAGATTTGATAAGAAAGAGTAATCTAGAGTACCCAGGTGCAAATTTGGCATTTTGACTCAAAATGAACTGATCAAAGTTAGCTAGCCCATAAATTGCCTTGCCTTATTTAGGGATACCATGGCCAAAATTGGCACTTGAATATATCAATTTCACATCATTTAGCATGTTTTAATGTTTTTAGGCCAAATTGTGCATTTTGGGTAGAAATTGGCCAAAATCTTAATTGGAAGTTATCGATGGCCAGATTTAGGTGTCTATAGTTTACCCCTATTTGGGAAGGCATTGAAAGCTATAAGCATAGTAACATATTCTCAAAGAATGAAAAGGTCTTGTATGCCTACAACTACAATGATGACTAATTATATAATTGATTCCCCCTCAAGGAATTTGACACTAGGGAGAGCTTAATTAACAAAATCAACTGACAAACACAACTAAAAATCAAGGAATCAAATACAATAATTCCTTCACCTTACTTGGATGCTCCAAATGCCTTTATAGTGGTGGATTGCTCAGCTTGTGCGAAGCTTGGCTACCTCCACTTCTCCTTGGCACCTTTGGCTTGTGGCTTGGTTTGGCTTAGAATCAATTTTGCATTATAACTTTGCATAATCAAGTCCTTGAAGATATTTGAGAATAATAACTTTGTAGCAAAATAGCTTAGAAATGATGTTCATGGCCTTTCTATTTATAGATTTTTGGATTTGATTAGAATCAACCTGAACCATCCATCTCAAGATTGAGATGTGTGGTTGAGGATTAATTCAATTTTTAGAATTAAGTTTGTAATTATCCTCATCATGACATTGGAAGAAGGGGTAATTAAGAGGCATGGAAGGCATCATGGAAGGCATTGATGAGGCATGGGAGGCATAAAATCTTGATATTTATGGCATTTATGGCCTAGGGATGTCTTCTCAAGAAATAAGGTCACTTGATGATGCAGATATTCAATATTCATTTCCAAAGCAAATTATTCAACAAGTTTCCATGGAATTATTAATTATGCCTTGATTTGGGTTAATTATCTCTTAAGCATGTTTAGGCACTTTGTGCACAAATTACTCAAATTGATCAGAATGCCTTATTATTGGTCCAAAATTTGACTAGATTGGAATTAGAAGTCTATGTCAAGTGTGTTGGAACTGTATCCCTATTTAGGATGTTGCCAACAACAAATAACAAAGACACATGTCTTGTGCAGCATATTTGATAAGAAAGAACAATCTAGGGCACCCATGTGTAAATTTAGCATTTTGACTTGACATGAAGTAATCAAAGTTAGCTGGCCCATAAATTGCCTTGCTCCATTTAGGGATACTTTGGCCAAAATTGGCATTTGAATATATCAATTTCACATCATTTAGCATGTTTTAGTATTTTAAGGCCAAATTGTGCATTTTGGGTGAAAATTGGCCAAAATCCTGATTGGAAGTTATCAATGGCCAAATTTAGGTGTCTACAATTTTCCCCTATTTGGGAAGGTATTGAAAGCTATAAGCATAGTAATGTCTTCTCAAATAATGAAAAGGTCCTATATGCCTATAACTGTAATGATGACTAATTATATGATTGATGCCCCCTCAAGGAATTTGACACTAGGGAGAGCTTAGTTAACAAAAGCAAATGATAAACACAACTAAAACTTAAGGAATCAAATACAAGAATTTATTTACCTTCCTTGGATGCTCCAAATGCCTTTGTAGTGGTGGCTTGTGCTCATGAAGTCCTTGGAAATGGAAGCTTGGCTACCTCCACTTCTCCTTGGCACCTTTGGCTTGTGGCTTGGCTTGGATTGGAATCAATTTAGCATTATAAATTTGCATAATCAAGTCCTTAAAGATATTTGAGCATAATAAATTTGCACGAAAATAACTTAAAAATGATGTTCATGGCCTCTTTATTTATAGATTTTTGGATTTGATCAGAATCAACCTGAACCATTCATCTCAAGATTGAGATGTGTGGTTGAGGATTAATTCAATTTTTGGAATTAAGTTTGTAATTATCCTCATCATGAAATTGGAAGAAGGGGTAATTAAGAGGCATGAAAGGCATCATGGAAGGCATTGATGAGGCATGGGAGGCATGAATCTTGATATTTGTGGCATTTATGGCCTAGAGATGTCTTCTCAAGAAATAAGGTCACTTGATGATGCAGATATTCAATATTCATTTCCAAAGCAAATTATTCAACAAGTTTCCATGGAATTATTAATTATGCCTTGATTTGGGTTAATTATCTCTTAAGCATGTTTAGGCACTTTGTGCACAAATTACTCAAATTGATCAGAATGCCTTATTATTGGTCCAAAATTTGACTGGATTAGAATTGGAAGTCCATGTCAAATGCATTAGAATATTATTCCTATTTATGATGTTTCTAACAATAAATAATAAAGTCACATGTCTTATGTAAAATATTTGATAAGAAAGAGTAATCCAAAGCACCCATATGCAAATTTGGCATTTTGACTCAAAATGAACTGATCAACGTTAGCTAGCCCATAAATTACCTTGCCCCATTTAGGGATACCCTGGCCAAAATCAATACTTGAATATATCAATTTCACATCATTTATCATGTTTTAGTGTTTTTAGGCCAAATTATTTATTTTGGATGGAAATTGGTCAAAAGCTTGATTGGAGGTTATCAATGGCCAGATTTAGGTGTCTCCAGTTTACCCCTATTTAGGAAGGCATTTCAAGCTATAAGCAAAGTAATGTCTTCTCAAAGAATGAAAAGGTCCTGTATACCTAAAACTACAATGATGACTAACTATATGATTGATACCCCCTCGAGGGAATGGTTAGCACAAGTAGGTTGGCAAATGATCCCTTGAAAAGAAAGAATCAAAATGAGGGGACCAAAAAAAGGAAAGATGATGGGGTGAAAACACAATGATACTGAAAAATTAATTAAAATCATTGAGAATGCAAGTAGGATGGTGCATAATGGTTTGCCCAAAGGTGGTTATAAATATTTTACCTTAATAGTGGTAATGTGGTATGATAACATAATGATTTACCCAAAGGTAGTTACAATCATTGAGAAGATGGAGCTACCTCAGTTAGGACAGACAAACAAGCTAATAACATGCCCTTGTATGGGCAAAAAAAGAGTAAAGTGGTGACAACACAATGATTTTCCCAAAGGTGATTATAATCATTGATAAATTCAGGTGGGATGGTGTGCAATGATTTTCTCATAGGTGGTTATAATCATTGGACCCTGATTATGGAAAATAGAATAAACTTGGCTGAGGATGATGATAATTTAACATAGAGGGTAATGATGAATTAAAACAACCTACTAGTAGGGAGATACTCATCTGAACTCATAAAGGTTGAAATTCTTTCATGGTTAATTACTCTATTTGGGATATGATTGGGAGTGAATCAGGATGTTGATGCTGAAGAGATGCCACCATTGTTGAATAGACTTCTTGAAGCTAAGCTTTGTTGTAGCATGCATCGGTAGGCATCATGGTATAACATCATCAGGACTTGGTTGAAATATGCATGAGGGATGACTCTTGTAATCCAATACTCAATGGAAAAAAATGCACCAATGATAGAAACCATGATGAAAATGTAAACATATGAATATGGATGGATTCAAGAATAAGTGTGGGCAAGGAATCACCTAATGAACACACATAAACTAAATCAAGATAACAGTGCTAAAAACAAACAAACAAACAAATAAAATAAGCAAAAATAAACAATGCAATAGAAACCCCATGAAAATTGCCCCTAAAAAATAGGTGACAACTTAACAAATGAACAAAATGGGGGAATATAATAAAAATAAGGGGGTGGTTGAGCTATCTCCATATGCACTAGGCAAGTGGACGCTGCCTACATAGTTCCATGGATGTAATATCCAATAAAAAACTTCAAGCTAAATGTAATTCTCTTAGAGAATGGGAAGAATGTGATAACTAAGGAAAACAAATAGAATGAATGTGATAGAAGAATAGGAATGGTCTTGTAAAATGACAAGTACGTGAGAGAAAAAGACCAAAAAGGATGGGGAAACTAAATGAAAAGTGATTTGCTTGTAACTTAGTAAGGGTTCCCAGAATCCTTAAGGCAAAGAAGTGGTCAATGTTTTTATTTTTTTATAATGATTTTTAAAATATTTTTGGAAGTGTTTTGGAGTATCTAAACTCAATCAAGGATGAAGAGACACTAAATGGTTTAAGCTCACAACATAATGAGATCATTTAAACTTAGGTTGCTCATAAAATGGTGAGAGTGTGGCTTAGGTTGCTCATAAAATGATGAGAGCGTGGGTTAGGTTACTCATAAAATGGACAGAGTGTGGGGAAAAGGGGTGACTGAGCTGACCTCAACAAGTATTGAGCACTATCTACATAGTACCAGAGTAGGACCTCAAGTCACTGTAGTTTCACCCTTATAATAGAGGAATTCAACTAGTGTAGTAGTAAATTCAAACAAAATAGGCACAGTTGGTAAAAAGGTATAAGATGACATAGGAAGTGGCTTGTTAGTACATCAAGATTTAATATTTCCCCTAGTTTTCTCATAGGTAGTTATAACTAAGACACAATGGCATAGATCAAAGGTACTAATTTACCCAAAGGTGGTTATAATTAGTAGTAAGATTGGGGGTAAGAAAAGAATAACAAACAAAGGATGCATTTGCTAAAAATTCTATCATACTATCCCAAAATATGATATCTATCTGAAGTACTTGAACCAACTAATGAAATTGATCAGATACTTTGATGCTGTGATTGTGTAACAAACAACAAAAACCAAGGTCAAATGGGCTAGACTTTAGAACACACTGGGTCGATATAATAGAAGAAAATGGATACAATGAAGAGGATGGATAAGGATGGTATTTTTACAAAGAAGAATAGTGATAAAATGGCATAGTTGAAATGGTCCTTACAGACAATACACCTTAGTGATCAAACATAGTACTACTTGAGATGAATAATATTCATCAGCTTTGGAAGTTCCTTTCTGTTAGGTGTGGCAAGCTTGTATGCTCCTGATCCATAATCTGTAGTGAAGATGAAAGGCCCTATCTAGTTTGGTTTGAATTTCCCTTTATGATTCTTCTCGGTCATGGTATTCTTTTAATTTTCTTTAAGAATAAGATCACCGAGTTTAAATGTTATATACTTAACACACTGATTATAGTGGCCTTTGAGTCAATTCTGATATGCTTGAAGATTATTGAGTGTGGTTGTGTATTTCTCATCAAGTAGGTCTAGCTCTTGCAGGTGAGCTTCTTGATAGTCATGATCATCCAGGACATGCTTGAAAGAGATGTGTAGTGAAGGAAATTTTACCTCAATGGGAAGGATGGCTTCAGTACCATAAACAAGTGAGTATGAAGTGGCTCCTATGGGGGTAATATGATTGGTACAGTATGCCCAAAGGGCAGGGAATATATGGAGGTGCCAATCATGACCGATATTATTGACAATATTTTTGAGGATATTGATAATGGTTTTGTTGGATGCCTCAGCTTATCCATTACCTTGAGGGTAATACACTATATAAAAATGTTGTGTGATGTTATATTCAATACATAGTTGGTCTACATCCTTGTTCTTGAATGATCCTCCATTATAAGATATAATGTCAAAAGGGATACCATAGTGGCAGATGAGATGGTTGAAGATGAATTTGGAAATTTGATTTCCAGTCACGTAACTGAGGGGTATAGCTTTAACCCGCTTAGTGAAATATTCAGTGGAAGTAAGGATATGTTTATGGCCATTAGATGAAGTGGGGTTGATCTTCCCAATAAGGTCAAGTCCCCATGTAGAAAATGGCCATGGTGTCAACATTGGTTTCAAAGTTTTTGTTGGGGCATGAATCAAATTAGCATGTCACTAACATTTGTCACACTTATTTACATATGCAGTGGCATCTGTATGCATTGTGAGCCAATAATAACTAGTACCCAATAGATTTTTGGATAGGAATGCCCTTTTAGAATGGGATTCACATAGTCCTTCATGAACTTCTCTTAATGCTAGCGTAGACTCTACCGAAGTTAAATAATGAAGTAGAGTTCCATCAAAACTATGATGGTAAAGGGTGGATCCATGTAGAGTATAACAAGCAAAATGATGAATGAAGGATTTGGTTTGTTTTTGAGAGAGGTTAGGTGGTAGAACTTGGTCATGAAGGTAGTTGTAAAGGTCAGAGTACTAGATAGAATTAGGATCAACAATATCACAAATCATGGCAATGGTTGAATGTTCATAAGATGGTGCTGACAAATTTTCAATGAAGAATTGATACTCTCTAGCTTTATCTATTTGTCAAATTAGAGAGCCAATAGTAGCCATGGCATCTACAGTTCTGTTACTAGCCCTTGGTATGTGCTCAAACTGAATGTTGGCAATTTATTGTTTAAGAGAGTCGACCATGGCTTTATATGGAACCAACTTGTCATCTTTGGTTTGAAAATGATCTATGACCTAATTTATGATTAACTAAGAGTTACCATAAACTTGGAGATGAGATATATTCCATTGCACTACTTATTAAAGACCTGTAACAAGTGCTTCATACTCAACCATGTTGTTTGTACAAGGAAAGCTGATTCTGAATGATTTAGGGATTAGATTCCCTTATGGTGTAATAAATAATAGACCTACCCTTGATCCATGTGAAGTAAATGAACCATCAAAATACAGCTTCTAGGGTTACTCCTCAAGGGGTGTGTCAATGATAGTCATGATAGATTCATCAAGAAATTGAAATGTGAGTGGTTGTGTGTCTATAAAAGGTGCTTTAGCAAGTTGATCTGCAAGAACTTATCCTTTGATTACCTTTTGATTGATATAATATATGTCAAACTCACTGATAAGCATGATCCATTTAGCCATTCTACCTTACAAAGCTATTTTAGATAATAGATACTTGAGAGCGGATATACTTTTGAAATGACCATGGTTTTATTATTCAACATGTAATGGTACAATTTTTGAGCTGTAAAGACCATGGATATACAAGCTTTTTAAATAGGTACATAGTTATGTTCATATGTAACCAAGGTACAACTCAGGTAGTATATAACATGATCCTTTACATTATCATCATGTTGATCCATTAGTTCCCCCAGGGCATGGTCAATAGCTGATAGGTATAACAAAAATGGTTTTCCTAACATAAGGGGGTAATAAAATAGGTAGATTAACAAGATAGTCTTTGAGCTATTGAAAAGTTGTTTGACAATGATCATCCTAGTGAAATGCAACTCCTTTCTTCAAAAGTTGTGTAAATGGATGACACTTGTTTGCTAACTGAGAGATGAAGCATCAGATTGACTGGATCTTACCTTATAAACTACGGAGTTGCTTTAAACTGGTTGGTGGTAACATCTCAGTTATAACATGGACTTTACCCAGATTGACTTCAATACCTCTATGAGACACAATGAAGCCAAGTAATTTACCTAAAGTTACACCAAACACATGTTTATTTAGATTGAGTCTGACTTTGTACTCCCATAATCTTTCAAATATCTTATGCAACACTGCTAGATGGTCAGCCCGAGTTTTGGATTTTCTTAATATGTCATCAATAGAGTCTTTAACAATATCATGCATCATATCATGGAATATGAAAATCATGGTCCTTTGATATGTAGCTCCAACATTATTAAGGCCAAATGGCATCACTTGATAACAAAATACTCCCCATGGAGTGGTGAACGCTAGTTTATACTAATCTTTTGGTGCTATTCTTATCTGATTGTATCCTAAAAAGCCATCCATGAGTGAAAGCATTTCATTACCTACCATGGAGTTGATGATCATGTTGATATTAGGTAAGGGAAAATAATATTTAGGACAAGCTTTATTGATGTCTCAAAAATATTAAAATCATGGCCCTTTGATATGTAGCTCCAACATTATTAAGGCCAAATGGCATCACTTGATAACAAAATGCTCCCCATGGAGTGGTGAACGCTAGTTTATACTGATCTTTTGGTGCTATTCTTATCTGATTGTATCCTAAAAATCCATCCATGAGTGAAAGCATTTCATTACCTACCATGGAGTTGATGATCATGTTGATATTAGGTAAGGGAAAATAATATTTAGGACAAGCTTTATTGATGTCTCAAAAATTATTATAAATTCTGATCCCTTCAGGGGTTTTACTAATAAGTACCATATTAGAGATCCATTCTGAATAGTCAATGAATTGAATACATCCTACTACAACAATGTGAGGATGCATCTTACGTAGATTTTATTTTACTAGTTTGGCATCATGAATAACCACAAGGTGATATAGAACCAAGGCATGGTCTAAACTTGGCATGTCAGAATAGGCCCATGCAAAAATATCTACAAATTCTCTCAATAAAGCTATAAATATGTCATGTTCCTTCTCAGTGAGAGACGTACCTAATTTTATCTATTTCAGGTCTGATGGAGTCCTGATATTTACCTCTATTGAATATTTGATTAGAAGGGTCGAACCATTTGTTAATATAGTAGGCAATGACTTAAATTATTGAATTATGTTAGGGTCCTCTGTTAGGACTTACTCTTCAACTTCTCCTAGGCATGATGAATATGAGTCCCCTAATGGGAGATCTGGCCATGTGACAAAAATAGTCAAAAATTATTGAAGAATTTGATCAAATACTCTTTATTGCTCAAATTTGAACTCATATCCATAGGCAAGTTCATCGTTGGTGGTCTCTTGATCTAAATTTGAAGAAGAATAAACACCCTCATCTAATAATGCTTGAGATAGGTTTTAACCACTAGATTGGCCTTTATCTTTAATTTTTCCCTAGTCAAAAAGTGCCTTAAAGAAGTTTTCACTTTGGGACCTCAATGTTTTACTTATTTGTTTTTGGCTAAGGGTGTTCACTCGCTCTCCAAAATAAGTTGTAGGATCCAATGTGATTGAGAATCTTGATTTCTGATCTCCCAACCAAACATTGTCTCTAAGGCCTAAGAAATCATAGAATGCCTCATCATTCTGGAACTCATCAATTGGCAAACTAGATTCTTGTTGGTCCCAATATATTAGTTGGGGATAATATAATGGTAATGGGTTGTGATGAATGACAAGGGTAAGGGTACAAATGACATTATTATCAAATAGGTTGGTTTTAGCTAGGTTATCAAAGGTGAGGGTATGATCAGACTCTACTTTGATATCAACATCATCATCGATAATCACTAGTGATGGAGTTTGAATAAGATATGTGGGGTCACCTCCAGGCAGTTTAAATCTAAGTACATAAGGTCTTTCATAATTAGTCATAGAAATTGGCTCGATGGTTCCTTGTTGATTTGGTCTGAGGCCTCTTCCTTCATAATTGTGACTCTCCATGATCCTATTAATAATATGATACTTTGTAATTTTATAACAATCAGCTTGGTTATTATTCTATAACCATGATTCATCCCCTTCAAGAGGGTTAAGTTCTAGGCTAAATGCTGGTACAAATAGGATAGGTCCCTTATCTTTGTTCTTTTATTTCCAATGCATATGTGGGGTGACTTTAGGTCACCCAATTTTTTTTGGATTCTAAGAAATATTGGAAATATGAAATATATCATGGGTCACATACTCTCCCAGCCCATTATCTAAAATGGTGAAATGATTAGAAGCTTTATGAGGTGGCATGTGGGAAAGGGAATCCAAGGTATTAGGGTCTATGCAATTATCTGGTGAAGGATCAATAAGTATAACCTTTCCTTTATCCTACTTGGAACTTGGATTCATGTCATACTAATAATTATAGATTTAAAATTCATCCTCAATATGCTTGTAATGTTCATATGGGTGTAAATCTCTTGGAATATTCGCTTCCATCCCTGAGTGAGAAAACTTGGTACATTGGTGTAACATTGATGAGACTGCATGAATCTCATGTAACCAAGGCCTGCCTAAAAGCATATTATATGATAATTCAAGATCGCGCACATGGTAAAGTGTATCATGGGTCAAAGGCCCAATGATAACTAGAAAACTAATGGTACCTTGTAACTCTCTTTCTTGATTGTCATAGGCTTTAATAGTTATTGTTTCTGGTTGGAGATCTATCATTGTGTACCCAAGAATCTTGATGAGCTTTAGAGACACTATGCTGAGGTTGGATCCATTGTCTATAAGGACACATTTCACTTTATACCATCTTATATAAACTTCCATGTATAATAGATTATTATAGAGTGGACAAAGGGAAGACATATCACTTTGGTTGAATGTGACTTGTTGGGCTGGAGTTAGGTGTCCAACCAAAGCTTGAAATTTATCATGGGATTTGTCACTAGCAACATCGGATTGGGTCAAAACCTCATTCAAGATGTTCTTATGGATTATTGACATTTGTAACAAATCTAAAATAGAAATTTGTATTGGTGTCTTCTGCAATTGTTTCACAAGATTAAATTTCTTGTCTTGGTTAGTAGTGAATGGTTTATTTTGAGTTTGAATGGTTGGTTAGATGACAAGTAAAGTGGTAGATGGTTATGGGCCTAAGATAGTAATCTTCAACCTTTGAGTTGTGATTACACAATCAGGATTAAATACTGGACCATTATTGCTAACCAATGTTGGAAATGGTGTGGGACTAGACAAGATAAGTCTCGATTATCAATACACTTACACATGGTCACGTGACAAGGATGAGTTGTTGATATAAGATCCAAAAGGGGAAGTCCTAGTTTTTTGGTTTGCCTATATGCACTCCCAGGTCAAAGAAGGATTATCCATGTAATTTGGCTAAATGGTGTTTTTTAGCAATGGTTTAGGCTGATTAGTACTTGGTCTAGGATTAATGGAGATGGTATTAACACTACCCCCTAAAATATGACCTACAACCTTGTTGTAGTCATGTGCAAATACATGGTAGGTTTTTTTTTGTTACCATTTGACCTTAGTTTTGTCCATTTTTATATCATTGTGGGTTCTACTACTAATTTTGTTGATTCTGATGGTTTAGCCTTTGATTATGATACTATTGATTTTGCTACTGTATTGGCCATTGTTGTTGTTATTAATTTTTTTACTACTGCTAATTATTATGTTAGGAAAAGTGGTTTTGATAAATCCTAAGGGGTTGATTAGAAGTGGAAGCACCATTATCCGATGTTATCTCCCCATTCTCCAAAATATTTTCAATTAAATGCTTGATTTGGACACATCTTCATAAATTATGCCTATTGACTCGATGATAGTCATATAATTTATTTTCATGGTACCAATCAAGATAAGGAATGCCTTGCAAATAATGCTTTGGTATAGGAAAAATAATCAGATTAGTGGTAGCAAGTTGATGAAATATAGATTTAATAGGTTCTCTTAGGTCACTAAACACACAACGTGTAGGGATGGTTCTCCTAGGAGGAGGGGTTTGCAATGGTAAAGGTTATTGTATAGGTTTTTGTTGTTATGCTTGTGACATTGGTTAAAGAGGTTGCTAGGTAGGAGTAAGCTAAAAAGGTGGTGTGGATGAGGTTTGCATAGTTTGGACATGATAAGATTCAATTACTCCATTTCCCAAAACATTTTTATTATAATTAAATTGCTTCAATATTTCTTGGTTATTGGCATGTGCTAGTTGTGATGCTTGTGCTTGAATAGGATATTGATGTTGGCTATTTCCCTAATTGGTACCTTGATTTTGATTAGTTGAATTAATCTTGATGAATCCTTTATTGATGAGCACCCACTCGATCAATAAACCTTTATCAATGATCTCTTTGAATGTATGTGCACATTGTAGTTCTAGATGGTAAGCTATCTCACTATGCAAATTTTTAGTAAGCACAATGGCTAATTGTTTATATAGTAAACTATGGGTAAAATGGCTTGCAAGGGATCTCCATCATTATAAATAACTTGTGAAATGCTCACCAAATTTTTGTTTTGCTTGTGTCAAGTCCACTAATGAAATCTCATGCTTGAGATTATAGGAAAACTATTGCACAAATTTATTAAAAATATCATCAAAGTTCGTTACTAAATTCTTGGGAAACTTTAAAAACCACTCCAAGTCTTGTACAACCAAGCTCCTTAGAAATAAAAGTAAAAGGTATATGTCACTATATGCCACTGGTTGACATGTGACAAAGAATTCGGTCAAATGAGCCTTAGGGTCACCTTTCCTTTTGTATTTATTGAATTTTGGTGGTTTGTATCTTGGAGGAAATGGTATCTAAAAATAATCCATGTTAAATGGATAGGAATATATGTCATCTAATTTTAAATTTTTAGTCTATTTCCAGACTTGAATGGCAACAATTGCATCCTTCTTTAGTTTCAATTCTTGGGATAGGAAACTAGAAAGAATATTGGTTTGTGGGAGAATGTTGGTTTGGGTAGATGTTTGGGAGGTCACAAGTGGTACACTTTGACCAAGGTATGATGGAGATACCTATTGGGGTATAATGGTTTGGTTGGAGAATGGACCAGGAATACGCATACATGGATTGGGATGTACATGAAATTGCACATTTAGTTGCACGATATTCTGGTTTGGGTTGGTGATAAAGGTTTGACTTGGAGAATTTTGTGGTTGGGATGAAGGTATATAACTATACTATGCCTATTGTAGTTAAAAAGGGACATGCTACTGACTACTCAAACCTTGATGTGGAGTGGGAACTTATGGACCAAGACCCTATCTTTAAATTTATGACACACTTTGAACCAATGGTTGTCTAGTAGGTACTTGAGAAATATGGGGGACCTCCTTATTGCATGAACCCATATAGAGAAGTGAAATCAGGTTACAGATTCATCATCTATTTCTAACCAATATTTACACATTATTGACTAGTCATTGCTTAGTTTTAAATTGGCATATTAGTCTATGACTGAAAAGGTATGTTTGTCATTACCTTGTGAGGTGGAACATTAGTTGCCCCTGATTAAGGTGGCAATATATTTATCCTTTATTCATTAATATACTAGATTGTGTTTGCTATTGTGGAATAATATTCATTAATTATTGAGGAGGAATAAGATTCATCACATTCTATTGTTGAGGTATGACCTTAGCCATTGGTTGATTACCTAATCTCGTAGGTTATTACATTTGAGAAAGTAACCAGTTGAGGTTGGGGTGTAGAAACTCCTATTGCTTGATATGATGATCTACTCATGGGATTAAATATAGGCACATGTTTTTGGATATTTATTTATGCATTAGTACCACTTTTATTAGGATTGGATGTTGTTTACACACTGTCCACTATGTTTGGCTCACTATTCTATATAGAGGCTGAAGACACTTCTTCAATAATAGGCATATGCATCAAGTTATCTTTTGATGCAGTTTGCATGAATGGGTCAAAACATAGATTCTCTTGTTTAGTTAACTCTATCAACACTCTTATTGAAGGAACTAGGTCAATAAGAGGCTTAGTCACCATGTTCATCTGATTGAAATCACGTGCTAGATTCAGGTAGCTTTGATATGTTATCTACATTTAGTTAAAGTGATATTTCATGATGCTTTTGCCTCAATTGGATATATTAGGGTCTTGATACATTGTTTAGAATAGATCCATAGGATTGATAGAAGAGGCCTATTGATCATAAATGATATTGTGGGGCACTCTTACTAGACTTGGTAAATTTTCATGGGGGAAGTCTGCCAAAAACTTGACCCCTACCTCTATGGCCCTAACCAAAATCTTATCTTTATTATCTAAAAAATGTTATTAAAAAAAATGGATCATATGTGGAAGTTTTATTAGTAGAAGATGACTATTGAATAACTGGCTCATCCACTATGGGTACTGTAGCTAGATATTGCATGGTTTGTTCTTGGTCCTACTCTGAATAAGATGGTGTGTTAACCAAATAGTTAGCCAATGGATCTTGTCTTTGTGCCCTTGATTGAGTATTATATGAGAGATAAGAATCCATATCATAAGAAATATTATTTGCATAGGTGTTTTGCACCATTTCATCATGTGTAACCACATTACTAATCCCTAGGTTGTACATAACGCCACAAGTGTATGAATACATGTTGGGATCCATAGTCAATGTTTTGTGATAAAAGGTCAAAGAGTTATACAAACTATAAAAAGGATAGAATCTAAAAAAAATGATGCCTTCAACTTGGTTTAGATTTGTCAAAAGGATCAAAAGGTTTATGCAAAGATTTGTGAGGAAATAAGCTAGCGTAAAGTATATAATGTTTCACTATTTATACAAAAATAAGAAAGTAAAAGGACCAAAAATTGAAATGGTAAACTCTAAGGTTGAAGTGTTTCAAATCAACATAATGTAAGAATTTAAAAGTTTCTAGGTCTTTTGGACAAATGTGGCATCAAAAACTAGGCTCAAACAAGGCATGTGCTAGGACTATTGGCCAAATGACGTCAAAAGCTAGAATTTGGAAATAGATGAAAGTTTTAATCGAATGGATTTGAAACACTTATAAAAAACGCTACGAATTTTATTCTTGGACATAAAATTGATCAACTAGGTATAAGGTACAAAACAAAAGTCACTTTCATAGTTTATTTTCTCATAAATAATGGTATAAAACTTGGTTCTTTTGACAAACAAGCTAGACAAAGGTGAATAGTATAACTATGTTTTAGACAAAAGATCATAAAAAGTACACTCAGATTAGTCTAAAAATGTAGAAACAAATTTGAACTCTATGTAAGAAGGTTTATGAAACAAAATTTGAAATGATTTACGTAGCATAACAATGCTATACTACCTAAAAAGGTGTGATAAAAATTTTTATTTCAAAGACTCTCTAAGGAAAAGACATTTTTACATAATTTTGACAACATAACACTACTTTTCTTAACTCAAAATGTTGTGGTGTATATACTCAAAGTGCAAGTGTTTAACACAAAATGGATTAAGTCTATCAAGTGATGACAATGATTATGAGTCTTAAATGACCTTCAACCCAAATTGGAAATTAAACCTAAGTTCCCTCAAGTTTAGTGCAAATGGTGAACCCACTTAACACATCAACTCTATGAACTTGTAAAGGTGTAATTCCAAATTTAGATTATAAGTGAAGGACTTAAACAACTTTGGTAAAGGTCTAGACTCAATTGAGTAGCATAACTATGACAAAGTGGATGATATGAATCTCAAGCTTTTGATGAACTTTGAACAAGGCAGATGGATGATCTCATGTGGGCAATATAATGCCTCTTTGTTCAATAGAGAATTTGGACTATGTGTTTGGTTTGGATTGTTTATTTACACCAAGTTTTGACTCCAAACAAGACTTTAATCTAGGACAAGACCAACTAATTAATCACCCTTAGATCCTAAACTGAGAAGGTTTCTTGGTATTGTTGGAATCTATCAATACACATCATTTGAGAGGTCTTTAAATGTTCATCTAAAAGTACATGCACGTTATATAGTAGGGTTTTTTCACTCCCCTTCTCTCAAATGACAATATTGTGACATAGACATTAAGGCACACCTTGCACCAAAAATTCTTTTATGGCAAGTGGGGATTTGTCTAAGATCTAGTAAGTTTCCAAATGATCTAGGGGAATCAATTGCAAAATGATTTTTATGCCAAACAATGCAAAAGAAAAGCATGGATTTTAGGTCCATATGAATTGGCTTGTTACATAAAGGTCTAGTCATTTTTGCAACCACTACATCTTACTATTCACTCAGTGTAGTGTGATGTCTAAAGTGCCACTATGTCCCGTGTACAACTCCAAAGGAACCAAATGAAGTTAATGCTAGGAGATAAACCCTAGATTAAAGCTTCCATAAAGAACTTGCAGGAAGTGATGAAGTCCCCCTCATAAGCCAAGATGCATAAAAATAAATAAAGCATGAAAGTAGAAATAATTTATGGTTGTTTTCAAGGTCACCCAAAATTTGATGAGTTTTTGGGGAATTCTTTAGATGACTTTCTTTCTAAGCCTTGGACTAGGCTACTTGCAATAGGAATGGCACATTTGATTCTAAGGGTTCCCTATAGGGGAAAAATGGAAGAGCATACATGCAATATTCCTCTTTTTGCTAAACAAAAATTTGATTAAATAACTATTGAAAAATATAATTGACAATATTATTCAATTTTAAGCCCAAAATGAAAGATTTGGTGGTGTTCATTTGGCCCCTTGGTCTTAGTTTCAAACTTTGAAAACATTCATTTAAGCATATAAATTCTTTGTTAAACACCAAAACAAGGTTCTTAATTGATTTTTGAGCATGAAAAAGATAATTTAAACATGTTTTTATCAAATGTCAAGTTTGGTCCTACAGTAAAAATGTTAGCATGTCCTTTAGCTTTGAAGCTCTTTTTAGCTTGAAATAATGAACTTTGGAAAAGTAGCTCTTGGGTCTGTGTTTTTGGAAAAACAAAATGACTGACATCAGCTATGTACAATCAATGATGGTTACCTTAGCTAACCGAGATATAACCAATGTTAGTTTCGCTAATTGACATTGATTAAGCTATGTAACCGATGTCCATCTTACTTGCCAATGTCAGTTACTGTGTAAAACTATGGCAAACAAAAATGGCAAAATAAAGTTAGAAAATCAATTTGAAAGAGTTTTAAGGGCTCAAATAAATATTTTAGAGTTTCAAAATGATCTCCTTCAAGTTTGAGATGCATCTAGTCCCATTGGGCATGTCATTATGTGATCTAGGAATTTGACTCAAGAGAGGATGGCTAGTATGGTGCTAGTTTCAAAATGAAAACAAAATGAAATAAACACACTAATAACATAACACTCTAGGCCTAAACACTAGGGAGAGCTTAGTTAAAAAAAGAAAATGACAAACACAACTAAAAATCAAGGAATTAAATACAATAATTCCTTCACCTTCCTTGGATGCTCCAAATGCCTTTGTAGTGGTGGCTTGCTCGGCTTGTGCTCATGAAGTCCTTGACAATGGAAGCTTGGCTACCTCCACTTCTCCTTGGCACCTTTGGCTTGTGGCTTGGCTTGGATTGGAATCAATTTGGCATTATAACTTTGAATAATCAAGTCCTCGAAGATATTTGAGCATAATTACTTTACACCAAAATAACTTAGAAATGATGTTCATGGCCTCTCTATTTATAGATTTTCAGATTTGATCATAATCAACCTAAACCATCCATCTCAAGATTGAGATGTGTGGTTGAGGATTAATTCAATTTTTAGAATTAAGTTTCTAATTATCCTCATCATGAAATTGGAAGAAGGGGTAATTAAGAGGCATGGAGGGCATCATGGAAGGCATTAGTGAGGCATGGGAGGCATGAATCCTGATATTCATGGCATTTATGGCCTATAAATGTCTTCCCAAGAAATGAGGTCACTTGATGATGCATATATTCAATATTCATTTCCAAAACAAATTATTCAACAAGTTTCCATGGAATTATTAATTATGTCTTGATTTGGGTTAATTAGCTATTAAGCATGTTTAGGCACTTTGTGCACAAATTACTCAAATTGATCATTATGCCTTGTTATTGGTCCAAAATTTGACTGGATTGGAATTGGAAGTCCATGTCAGATGCCTATTTTCCAACAATAAATAACAAAGTCACATGTCTTGTATAGAAGATTTGATATGAAAGAGCAGTCCAGAGCACCTAGGTGCAAATTTGGCATTTTGACTTGAAATAAACTGATCAAAATTAGCTAGCCCATAAATTTCCTTGCCCCATTTAGGGATACCCTGGCCAAAATCAGCACTTTAATATATAAATTTCACATCATTTAGCATGTTTTAGTGTTTTTAGGCCAAATTGTGCATTTCAGGTGGAAATTGGCCAAAACACTAATTGGAGGTTATCTATGGCCAGATTTAGGTTTCTACTCCTCTAATTGTTTTAAGGTTGTAAGTCACTATGCTAAGACTATATGTGCACTTGATATCCTCAAATAAACCTCTTTGAACTTTATAGTATGCTTGAGTCTTCCTTCATCATAAGGTCATCATCCACCATGTCTATGTCTTGATCAAACCATTTGAGCTTTATGAGTACTTGTAGACCACCAAGTAGGCTTACCTCATAAGGCACAGGCTTGTAGATGCACTTTTAGGGATTGTAGGTGCAATTTCATGAATAATATGTGTATGGATTAAGATGTGGATGACCTTAAAGAAGGTTATACACCTAATTAGTCTTTGATACTCTTCTCAATTATGTATAAAGAAGTTTATGGCATTGTATAGAGGAACCCATTGTCACTTTAGATTGATGTAATTCATGAGCTCATTATATAGATAGTGACTATCAGGTGCTTTGAGAGTCTATTATGTATGCATATGACCCCTGTTCTAGCTTCTTATATGTTTAGTGTGATTACTTATGTATCACTAGAACCATGAATGCAATCTCTTCAAGATTGATGCCCTTGAAACTCAAAAGACTTCCTTTGAATTCCTTGACTATATATACCTACTGATAGTGCTCCTTTTTATTGTATTTTGATACTTTTATTGGCCTACAAAACTCCTTGATCATGACTTTAATGGTGTCACCTAATAGCCTCAGCTCCTTGATGATGATAACATGGAATGGAGGTGATGTGAGGGTGTAGGGATGAAGGATAATGGAAATATGAGGGGAAAAAAATGAAAATGAGTATGAATGAACATTAAAACATAATGGAAAAAAGCAAAGTATGACAGTGGTATGGGGGGAAAGAGATGGATGTAGGGAAGGAACATGAAGGAGCAAGATAAGTCTAAGACAAAAAGTTGAATGAAAAGACAAACACATAATAATAAAACCATAACAATTTTTAGGCAATTGAAGGATGGAAAGGAGTAAAAAATGAAACATGGTTTTCTTTAAAAACCTTAAAATTTGAAAAGAAACCTTAATTTATATTAAACATGCCCTTTGGATACATCTTTAAAGCATGGAGATGGGAATTTTTGGCCATAAAACAAAAAATAAACTTTAATAATTTAGCTTATAAATCATGAAAACTTTATGGAAACCTTTAAAACATGAACTTTTTGAAAAATTTAGGTTGAATTTCTCCTCCAAGACGATACAATTCACCTTGCAACATGTCAAACTGCAAATCTAGATTAGCTATTATTATGACATTTTCTTGATCTTGAATTAGATGAATAACACTTGAAGGAGGCCATGAAAAGGTATAAAAATTACTAAGTATTATGTAACAATTTGAATTTATCTAAAACTTTGCCGAGGTGAGGAGAAATTGGAGAAAACTGGTTGCCTTCCTAGATGCTAGATAGTATAATTTTACCTGACTTAAACTAAATGGTTAATGAGCATAGAGAATAAAATTGAGATTAAAATTATACCATTAGGAAATAATATATGTATAGTTTATTCACCCTATATTTTATACCTTAACTCTCCTTTAGCAGATAGTACCATCAAAAAACTTGTAGGTAAGTCTGTTTGTGCCAACAAGGGAAGTAACAGAAAAAGGCTGGTTTAAGGCTTGTATGGACAAGAATAGCCATGAAATACTCATGAATCCTAGATATTACTTTAAAATGATCTCCCCTACCTTGTATTGTATGAAATCTATATGAATTATGTACTTCTCTTGCAAAAATGAAGAAAATAAGCTTCTTTTGGCCTTTTAAGGACTAGCAAAGCATTCCACCACTTGAAATGGATCTTTTGAGAAGGAGTACATGATAATAATGAAAATTTAGACAATTTAAAACCTATTTCACAATTAAAAATTGAAAAATGGCACGTGGGAGGGTGATTTAGGGGCCTTTTGGCTTATAAGACATATCAAATGACCTTTTTATGATTTGAAACTTTAGACATAGGCCATTTTCATATTTTTGAACATGTTAAAAGCCTTTTTGGGATAATTAAATGAATTTAGAAACCATTTTTGATTATTTTTACCCTATTTTAAAACATTTTTGACCAAAATTTGTGTTTTTAGACCATAATTGATCAGTTTGACCAATTGCAAATTGATATATTAAACATGCTTGAAAAATGCCATTCTTAACAATCAAGATGGCAACCAATTTTTATATCAAAAGACTCCCTATCAAGATAAATTACTGGATGATTCAAACATGTAAAATTTATTATTTAACCTTGAAATCATACTAATATAACTATTTTTCTCCATATAGTTTTGAATTGAAGAAATAAAGACAAACCTAGACCTTATCTGGATGACGAGGACATAGTGACCCCCTTACACTCTTAGAGATTGTTCATAAATATGGGAGGATGAGTATGAAAAACAATGCCACTAAATTTAAGTTCATTAGGGTCCCTATCATTCCCAATATATTTGGACCTAACTCTCTCTCTCTCTCTCTCTCTTGTGATCATATTGAGCAAAAATTGATGGCCTAATTTGAGCTGCTAAAGAAGTCGATAAGAGAGATAAATCAAATTTCTTCATTTTGACACCTAAAACTCCTTAAAAACCACGTATTTGAAATTTTAAATAACAAATAATGTCTTTAATATGCTTGGATGTCAATTTTACCTTGAATAACTGTACAAACAACCTTAAAAAAAGCCTTTTTGGCTCTAAAACTACCATAACCACTCGAGAAACCTGATGAAATTGATGTAAAAGTATTTATTAGATATTTTCATGTGTAAATAAGTAAATTATGACCTTATTATGATATTATACTTCCATTAACATTCAAAAACTACTCTAAAAGCGACAAAGTGATCCAAAATGCAATCAATTGGGTCATGAATTTAGTCAAGCATATCACCAACCAGTTTGATCAATTGTAAAGCATGACATGAATTTAACACAAACCATGAGCCATATTAAGATGTTATAAGATCCTTTCATAACTTGAAATAATGTAAAATAGGTTAAGAGGTGGATAAACAAGCACATGACCATGATAATCAAAACCTCAAAATCATCAAATTTACCTTAAAATATACTAATCAAGGGTTTAGATGACCATTTAAAATACCTTAAAAGAACAACATATTAACTAATATGGAAAACAACATGAAAAACAAAGTTTCAAGTTATATGGGTGACATTTTGACCCGTGAGGTCAAAATTGTCAACATTTTACCCACTCAGCTAGAAAGCATGCCTGCTATGCTTATGAACCAGAAAATTGACATATCTTTAAATCTCATGGATATCACTTCTTATATTATGAGACAATCATTATTAGACCTTGACCAATGACCAAAACTCTTGACAAAAGATAAGATAGTTGTTTGGGTCCTCAAAGAAAAGAAAAGAAAAGACAATAAAGCAAGGAAACTAGACTAAAAAACACGTGCTATCTAAGAACTTACTAAAAAAAACATAAGCAAATTAATGTGACAAACAACAATTGAAGGAAATATAAACTAACTACAATTAAACTATAAGGAATCCTCCTCCAAGATCAAATGGAAAGTTTTTTGGATTACTTCCTTCGTGAAGTATGCAATGATGTATGAAATCACATTTGATTAACCTATTACTTGGTTGAGCCTTCTTATTGACTACCAACACATTTGACATGCCTTATAATAGGTCTACAATAGCAAATAGATCTGTAATGAACACACACTGGTCTAAAACTTCAACTTCTACCTTTTGTTGTTGTTCTTCTTTGGTAATAGTCTCCAAGATGGCCAGATATTAGTTTGTAAGACCTACTACATCATGAACTTCATATGATTGATTAAAGTAACATAACTTCACCTTAGTAACATTTTGAAGGCTTTCAACTTGTCCATCATTATCTCTCAAAGAGAGAGTTTTTTTCCTTGAGAAACTATGGCTAAAAAGTATCCCCATTGTCTTCCAAAAGTGCACTAAGGTCTGAAAATGAGGTGAGAAGATGATAACCCATGTTGATTATTTCAAAAAAATCATCATATAGTGAGGTTGCCTCTTGAAAAGGCATATATTTTAGACTATCTCCCTCTATCTTGTTGATTGCTTCACCAAAACTACCTCTTATTGCCTTACTCAATTCATAATCACATGGGAGAAGTGATTATCCTAATTTCAAAGCTTCAAACAAGTCTTCACTATGATCTTGATTGATAAAAGGAATATCAAAGCAAGAATTTACCTTCTCTTTCACATTTGAAGTATCATGAGGGCATCTAATTGAAGCTCTACTATAGTAAGCTCTTCAAACTCATTAATAGGTTCTAATAACAACTCCTTTCACTCATTTACAACTTCCTTGTCATGGTTAACAGATTGATTGACTATGACAAGTACTTCAATTACTTTACCTTGCTCTTCTTCATGTTTAATCACATCAAAAGGAAAATCTTGAAACAAGTCAACATATCCTTTATCTTCTACTGCAACTTCTTCATCTATCCTCCATAGTACAAGCTCCTCTTTAAGAAGGGAGATGGTGGGAGGGCAATGGATATGCTCATGAGTTTTCTTGGGAACAAGTGAGTACTCTTGCAACTTGAGGTTTTGGGGATGGTGGACTCTTGTAATAATGTTTGGAGAAAGAGTAAATTGAGTTGGGCTATGGATACTTGAATTTATTCCTCACCTTCATGATTCACTTTATCAATTTCGGATGTAGCTTGAGCCTTAGCCTATTTAATAATCACTTCTTCCTTCGTTTATATGTTTTATTGAATTAAATTCCATAAGGGAACAACTATAGTCATATTTGTAAAGATATCTTCCTCTACTTTGATTTTTTATCTAGGTACTCCTCCTCTTGTTTATCCTAGGACTTTACTACTTGGTTTCAAGGTAGGACTTTGAAACTAGTAGGTTCTATTGGATATTGATTTGGCTCTCTTAGAGGCTCACTTTGAAGATGTTCAATGACTTCATGAGGACAAGTAGCACAAGAAGGATGGTATGGGATATGATAGGTTTCTTAAAGGGGATGGGAGGAGATTCATCCATAATACTTGGCATGGAATAACTATGAATCAATCCCAATAAGGCCTCCAAGATGGTGTGAACTTATTTTCTTAAGGAAAGGTAGGTGTAGTTAGAAAGAAACTTGGAACACAAGAAGTTTGACCAGGGGTAGGAAGATATGGTTGAGGTTTTTTGGGTTGGATGTCTTGATTCTCCCACCTCACTAACATATCTACCCACCATTAGATAACGGTTTTCATTTCATGCAACTCATAAGTCATAACATACTGATTTTCCTCTCCAAATGTTGCCCACCTACTCATCAACATTTGTACTATCTTCCTCATCTTTTCTATAAGGTGAAATGGTATCACATCTAACTCTCTATCCCATATTCTCATACCCCTTCAGACTTTAACATATTTGTCTTGAATGATAACAAGGATATGGTAGGGGAAACATGATTTTGAGTTGGAAATGGAGTAAGAGGAGGTGAGTATGACTGCTACAATTCTTGATAAGGCTATTAAGATATATAGTTAGGGTCATAGTGAGGCTGATTAAGATCACTATAAATTTGATATGAATGATCATAATCTTGACAAAACTAATCATAGTACTAATAAGACTCTTGGTAAGGTTGATTAGAATCATAACAAGGCTGGTATGAATCATCATGGGGATGATAAGGAAGTATAGCATAGGAATTCTCCTCATACACAACCATCAAACTTCATGAAGATAGTGAAATTAAAACACAAATTAATTGAATATGTGCCTGGGCTGATAGAACCAATTGATGGAGCTTGGAGGTTCCACTAATGTTTTGAATGCCGCAAAAGGCTGATTTGTAGAAGAAAAAAACCAACAATCCTTCCATTGCTTTGGACCTTTGTTTCACTGGGCATGCCAAAAATTGTGATCTACTAGACTTGCACCCTTGTGAAGGTAGTTTCAAGCCTTCAAAGTCTTAATTAACATGGAGATAATCCTAGGCTATAGGTGTCCTACTAGATGGATTAAATATCTAGATTTTAATGGCTATCTCCCCTTGATGTATCAGTTAGGCTCTCTACACTACATTGAAATAAAACTTGTCTAATTGAGGTGATACACCAAAATGTGTCCTTCACTTGTCTAATATGCACTAACAATGATGAATATAGACATGAACTTCTCAAATGGAAGTCTCCAAACATCAATATTTCACATAAAGGTTTAGCTTGATGCATGATTTAAGGCAATTGATCAATATGTCTCTTAGAGACACTAAGGAAAGATTTCACTTTCCATACATACAAGATGATTAAATCACACTATGAAACATGTAAGGATGAACTAACACCTGAAAATAGGTAAACAAGAAAGAAGAAAATGAAAGGAAACATGAATTATCATTTTATTTCATCAACTAACCATGAACATACACTAGTCACAAACATTGAGGATGCATAAATTTAATCTTATTCATTATAAAGAGGAAAGTACAAGAATTTATCTAAGTAGGGCCTTGCCATAACTTATGTTAAGGATTATTTCAAATTCCAATAATAGGATTACATATAGAGAAAATGAGAAAGGAGAGATAGAGACAAAGTAAAAGCCTAAAAACTAGGAAATGTGATATCCACTAGGTCCTTCTCCAAATCCAACATAACACTTGCTTGATTTATATCATATAACCTTTGAATAATGGACTAGAGGTTGATGTAGACTTTATTGGAAGGCTGAATGAGTCTTGGGCATTAATTGAAGGAGTTTAACCAGCTGAAGTGCCAACATTCTTGCTTACACACCCTATATATTAGTTCACATGTCATTTTTGATGAACGAGTCTTCCTATTATGAAATGAAATTTCACCCTTGTGGAAGAGTTATTTAGGCTCATCCACTCCCATTCATAATATGGGAAGAACCCTAGGCTATGGGTAACCTATAATAGGGTTGAACCTTTGGAGAAGGCCAACTTCCTCTTGATGGATCACCTAAACTAATGCCACTACAGGGAAAAGGGTTAGAAAAGGGGGGAAAATGTCCTAATAAGGTTAAAAGGTGATAACAAAATAAAAACAGAATACTCCCATAATCTTTAACCCACACAAATAAACACAAGATAATGCTAGCTCACACAACCTCATAGACCAACTGATTGCATAAGTATTTCATAGACTAGGTTTAGGAAGCAATGAATGGAGACAAGGAGGGATTCTAAGACCCACACTGAGCCTACATTAATGATATAAATAAAATGAATCCAAACCTAAAAAAAACTTTAAAACACCTTAGAAGAGGAAAGGAAGGAGGCTAATGGATATGGAAGAATCTCTTTCACAAGGCCATCATGCACAACTCACTAAACACTAATCCAAGACAAGAAATAGGTAAAGAAAATCTTTTATTACATCAAGAGGTAGTTATTAAAAATTATTGATAGGGTTTAGCCTTATCAAGATGAGCATAACTTTTCAATATATCTTAGAGAGTCCCTTGCTCTTCAAAATTAGAGATTTCTTATGGTAATCGAAAATCCAAGAGAGAGAGATACAAATGGAAAATAATGGGTAATATAGAGAAAATGGTGAAGAGAGAGGGAAAATGCCATCTGAGATCATTAAATAATATACCAATTTTTTATGAATGCTCCACCATATTTGATCTAATTCAATTTCATACATCATAAAAAAGATAGCTTTCATTTTTCCTAATAGCCCCTACATCTTCTCATTGGTTGAGAAAATGCACTTGAAGACAATTGTTTGCCAAAGATGATGAGTCATGATCTTGTTACAAAGAAAAAATTTGGGCACCTTGAAAATATATTAAATTCTCTAACTAATTTCTCTAACCACTATATCTCCATCTTGGGACTCTATGCTAACTTCCACTTGACTTGCTTGTGAAGACAAAATCTTCATATCTACGGATTTGATAGAGCCATGCTTATGTATGCTTTGGGTGGCCATAGGTACTTGTTTCTTGAAGATATGAATATTTTTAAGGATGAGACACTCTACCATATCTCATTTATGTTCGCATCTACTCCAACCTAAATATGGATCTTTACTATAGATCGAAAACCAATCCAATTTATTGGTTTTCATATAGTCATTATATCGATGAAGATCCATATATTGCATAGCTTTGTTCTAGACTATATTAGGTTTAAAAAAACTATCCTACATCTAAGTTTTAATTGTGATAGAACCTCATTAGTAGAAATATTGATTATATGGTTGCATTTTCTTGATGGTATTTGACTAAGCTCTAATGGTGACATAGCCTTTTGAAATATTTACTCTTAGTTCGACTTGAACCATATTTGACCTCTATTTGAAGTCTCATGGCTTCAAATTTTGATATCAACCATCAATATAAATCTAAGATTCTCATATTGTGCTAATTTTTATCTCACTATTCATTTTGAGGGCCTCACAGTTAGACCTGGTTGGTTCCCATGCTTGCACCATGTGGCAACCTTGCATTCATCCTAAACTCAATTAAACCTTTGACCTTCTGCATACTGTCAATGTTCTTTAGCATGGTTTGAATGCATACCATTAATTTACTTGATAGTTTCCATAGTCATGACACTTGGAAACTACACATTCATCCTTAGGATATGTTGAATTTTTGACCTTAAACTTTCCATTAGATATTTGATGCATGATTTAACATGTACCATCTATCTTTTGGGCCCATTGATATCATTGATTTCTTGCTCGCCATTAGATCATGACTCGAGCTTACACAATTTGGACACTTATTAGCTTTGCATTTATATTCAAGATATTTTGAGGTTTTTTGAATTCAAATAGCTATTCATCATGATTTTAATTTGACATCCCTGTGCATGTCTCATTCTACTAGTTCAACTTTGAAGACTTGTATCTTGAGATAGAAAACTCATCAAGATACCAATTTTGTAGGGAATGTTCGAGGCATGAAAAACATCATGTCCATGTGATCTTTGACCCTGATTGATTTTCCAAGTGCATTTATTAAACATGTAACCAGACTAACCTATCTATTTCTGCATGACATGTGATGATGGTCTGGCTCTTCTATGCTTGTGTAAGTCATTTTATCATTCACTTAATTAGGAAACTGTTCAGCTAATCTATCTAGGTAAAATCTTGGTATGTGGGCCAAAATTGGTCAACATATTTGGTGATTCAACTAGGAATCATGCCTAATATGCTTGAGATCCTAGACTATTTGTCTTGCTAATCCATTGGGCATGGAGTCTCCTATCTTTGTTCCCAATTGATATGAAATGATACAAGGCTTCCCCTTTGGATAACTCCTCTTGAAATAATCATGACCAAAAAATAAAACAACAACTATGCTTAAGGAATTTATTAAAGAGAACACATAACATAAAGGAAATGTGAATAAGGCACTTAGAGGAAAGTATAAAATCTACCTACCCTAAACTAACTAATCAAAATGAAACCTATACAAAACTATTGACTAGTTTTACAAATAGTTTCCCTTTCTCACTAATCTAATATGCTTTGCATGTTTGAGGGAAGCCAACCAAATATGGAGAAGGAGTGGATATTTAACATATTTGTGATACACTTTTCCAAGAATAAGAAAAAAAAAACTTACCTACCTAATGTAATTTATTGGACATACAAGTATCTTGTAGTGGATAGGTAAGCTAATCTTTCTCTTTTTGATGCTCAAATTTGTGCTCTAAATTAAGAACAATAAATGATGGCTCATCCTTGCTACCTTTCAACTAAGTTAGGTACCTAATTTGACATCCTCTTGTCAATACAAATATTGAGAAATCATATTTTACCTCACTCCTATACTTTTTTACTCCATCATTATGCTCCTCAAGCACAATCAGATCATAGTCTCCTTAGAGAGGAACATAGATTGATCCCTATTGATACCTCTAAGTGCACCATAGGGTTCCTTAGTGTTCAAAGAACACTTCTCATTTTATAATTTAGAGCATGAGTAGTAGGTTGTGGTAATTTGATGTCACCTATGGTGAAATAATGATAGAGATATATATTGGTGTCCCACAAATTTACAATGAGTGATGGTAGGGAGCCATCATGGTCTATTCTTTATGAATTATAGAGAATCTATATTAATACTTAGTGAATTACAATTCATGCTTAAGCTAAAAACTAATCTAAGTGGATATTTATAATGAAGCTTAAACTATCGTGATCTGGTGTAAAAAAAGAGAAAAGAGAAGGCTAAGGCAGAAAATAGAGTGTGTGATTACCAATTTTAGTCTTAAATATCATGACAAATCATCAATTACAAATGAGTATGCATTCAAACCAATATACAATATCAAATAGCCTTAGCTCAAATTCCACAATATATTAGACAAACTTCAAAGGATAATGTAAAGAGTCACAAGTAAGAACTAGGTCTACTTTAGGGATTTACTACTATAATCAAATAACATTTGCACATCTAAATACAGAGAAATATAAAATGAATCAAAACCTAAAATCCTCCAAGTAATATAACATACACATAAATTAGAAACCCTGTGATTAGAAAATGCAACCTAGAATTCAAAGAAACTATTCAAATTCAAGACATAAAAATAACAATTGAAAGCAAATCTATATTAGCAATTGACATATCAAATCTAAACAATCTTTGTAGAATTCCTTGATTATATTAATTTCTTCAAATGTACAATATTTTCTCAAAAATTCTCCCTTTTTACAAATGGTAAAACATACCTTCATAGAAAGATCAAGTAGTGTACCGGTCAATTACAATATATAGGTATACAAAAGATAAGGGCAATTGTCCTTCCTAAGATGATTTTAGAATACATTTGCTTTCTAAAATTAGATTGACCTAGGGTCAATATGCTAATAGACTAGCATATGCATTACAAAATAATATTCCTATTTAAAATATTACAATGTTTTCAAAAAAGGAATATTAGCTCCTGGGTGGGCCCATTGCTGAAGGGTCCCCTTGTTGATTTTGTAGAAGTTCCATTGTCTTATAGTGTTGGTCCTTGATGAGCTCCATGCCCATAGCCTGATTCATTAGGTAAACCTATTCTTGATTAAACAAGTCATCCAAGTCTTAGTCATCCTAGACCATGGCTTCCTTTATGTTCCTTGCATTTGCATTTTTCTCTTGTGTTATGAAAATCATGTCTAAAATTCTCCTATTGTCCCTACTAGACTAGCCCTAGCTCTTGTTTCTAATTGAATGCATAACCAAAGTGACCATACGTTTGAATTCAACATCATCAATAATTCCAATTATAGTGGTCTTGGTAGTATTTAAAAAAATTATTCTTAGGAGTTACTCAATTCTAGTAATCAATCCTTTATCATCTACCAATAACCTATTCAAATTCTTTATCCAAGTACCCAAACCTTATACCTTGTCCACTATCACCCCCAATATGCCATTTAAATAAGCTAAACTGATAGTCTTGAATTTATGAATCTTATTCCTAATCACAATATTGATGAAATCCTTAACTTGGGAATCTATCTTTTGCCACCCTGATATTAACTCTTGGGCTATCTCACCCTAATGGCTTAGGGCATCAGACCTTAGCTTTATTGAACTCAAAGAACTAAATATATCAAAGAATGAGGCCTCAAACATGTCCATTATAGAGCTAGGGACTAAAAAAATAGCCTAGGTTTCTAAATTTTCTTTTTCCCTTTTAAAGTTTTGAATCCTCTATTTCATCCCTTGGAACCCAACCTTTGCTTGAGATGATTGAGCCTCAATCAATCTCTCAATATCTTCCTCATGAATGGTATCCTCCCCAAGCTGTTGACCTCCTGCTAGGGTTAGACCTACAAAGGGTTCTACCTTTTGGAAGGTGAATTCCTCTACTCCCACCATGGTTGCCTTGGTGGTGACTCTTTCCAATGTAGCTGTCTCTAGATTAAATTGAATAATTGTAGATGAGTTTGTGAGTTTAAAAGGTTCTAAGACTTCTACACCTATGCTAATAGATGTTTTAGGTGCATCCATTTTCTTGCTTTCTAGTCCTAGAGTGACCATAATTCTCTTTTCTTCTTGTTCTTTTACCATAGCCCTAATTCAAGGCTTCATGTCATCTTGTACTTCAACATTGGTAACTTTTATCATGGCCCATGAATGGGAAAGAGAAGGGATCTTTTGAAAATTTCCATAAATGAACCAGTCAGGGATGACTAGTCCATGAATGGGGAATTCATCACTAAATAGGTTGAGCTCACTCATTGGGTGTGTGAGAGTCAACCTTAGTATTTTGGGCCCAAGAGGGACCAGTGTCATTTTTGATTTTTTCTTCTCCTTAGAAGCTAATGGGGCCATATCAAGAGCAAGATATTTCCCTTTATCTTCTTCAGACTCCCCTACTTGGATTTGAGATTCTTCTAACTATTCTTCTTCCCTGTCAATGTCATATGCCTTTGTAAGTTCCTTGAGAGCACCTTCAAGTGTCTCATCTGAATCTAAGACAAGCATATATAAGTAATCAATTGGGTAAGGTGGCATTTTTGGGAATGTTGAAGATGAGGGCCTCTCCCCAAGTCTCTCTTCCAATTTCACTTCTCCCACTTTCTCCTTACCATGGCCTTGTTTATCCTACTTTTACACAATCTACCCTTGAGGCTGTGGTTGTGGTTATTCTACTTGGGGTTGTTCCTGAGCCATCCCAGATGGTCCAAGTAGTAAGTGATATTTTAAACGATGTATTTTCCATGCCTCTCTTGATGGCTTATCATCCTTGGTCAATTTGTGTTCAAGTTTGATGTTTTTCGCTTGGATCTTGGCCAACACCTCTTCATAATTCTTGGACTTGATATAAATGGTGTTATGGACACCAAGTTGATGCATGTACTCAATCTTGGGGAGCTTCTTCTCCTTCAAATTATTAGTCACTATGTTCTTAGGATCCCACATCTTGAGTTCATCAAGATGAAACCAAATGAATCCCAGTGCTTGGCCATGGTATCAACTTGTTTTCAATATTGAAGTATAGTTCTTCCAATAGTCAGAGGGAATGAGTGGAGGAGACCCTTCCTCTTTTCTTTGAAAATGCCATCAATGCCATGAATGAGTTGGGAGGTAATTTATTGCTCAGCTAGCTTGGTGGGAACATACACTGGCAATCTGTAGGGTTGGAACATGATCCCCTCAATCTTGATAAATGTATAATCAGGGTATAACCAAATGTGCCCCATCATTTCTACATACTTATTGATTAGTGGGTAGACCTTAGGCATGGGAACACCTATGATAGCCTCCAATATGGTTGGGAAAACATAGTCATAAATAAATTGCATAAGGTTCATGTACTTAAAAATATGTAATTCAGAGTAATGGTGGGAAATGGTAGTTTTTCCCTTAGGAGACCAATTTATAATATCAGGGAAGTTGATTGAGGTAAGAAGGGAATAAAATAGGTATGACATCATATAAAACTACTTGAAGGTCTTTCTTTTGATGGTAGTGAACTTCTTGGCCAAGAAGACACTAATCAAATCCCTAATTGGAGGGGTGAGCTTTTCTTCCACCATGAAATGCACATAGGGAACCCAAATTTTGTTTATGTAGGTGATTGAAGTGGATCCAAAGGCTCAGTTTAACAAGGTCATTATAACTCTGATGCCCTCCTTGAATTAAACTATTGGAATTTTACCTTCAAAGTCCCTAAAGATATGGGGTCCTTGGTACAACCAGGGTCTAAGAATAGAGTCTAGTTCATGAGTGTTAGTCTATTATTTAATTTTCAACAAGTCTACATGGGGGAGTGGGAGCTTATAATACTTTTCAAAATCCACAAGGGAAATTTAATATATCTTCTTAGAATTTCCCTCCTCGATGATCCATTCATTATCTACCCTACAATCAATAAAGATAGGGGCAAGGACATCTATACAATATAATACCTCAAGTTTTGTAGCAACATACTAAAGGCCAGTCATCTGGATAGTGACCAAGTCATAATGCCTTCAACTCACTATGGTAATTCTCTGTTCCTCCTTTGTGATGGGATTTAGTTCTTCCACAATGAAGAATAGTTCAGACTAGTTCCTAGTGCCCAAGACATTTAGGGATACAATGTCTAATTTTATGTCCTTAAAGATTCATCCCTCATTATCTATCAACAAGTAGAGCTAAGTATCCTCTTTAAATTTTTGTCTATGTGTTGCCATGGTCTCTGTTTCTATAAATTATTCATAGTGGTTTACAAATTCGTCTCTGTGAAAGTTCTTTTGTGATTAAAAACACAATCAAGCTCTTTTTGGATCAAATTGTAACCAAATTAATTAAATTGGGTCAATTTTATATAGAGTTTAGGGTTTTGGAGATTTAATGGTAGGATATATCAGACTTTAGCTTATACGTGCCTTGGATTTGATTTAGACCTTTGCCTTTATACCTTTACACTTTTGAGCCCACAAGATATTTCATTTTGTCTTTTTTGCTTGTATAGCACCTACTTGGCATTGGTATAGACCTTTTGAGACATTTTTCATAAGTGCCTTCGAGCACTAGTCATTGATATTTAAAATACCTTCTTTTATTTTGCATCGTTAGATCAAAATCCTAGATTAGCGTAAGCTATTGATTGTAATCTAGGCCCTAGATTTTGATTGGATTTTTTTGGTTCTAAGTCCTGTGGCTATGACACTTAGCATCTTTAAATGCCTTCCCATGATTCATATCATATGTTAGTCCTTTTTTGAATGAGTATTGGCCACGCAATGAGCTTGTAGGTCTTTGAAAAGTCATGAGCACCATCACACCATTAGATCATCCTCCAATGATAAAGCATGAATCATCAGATCATCCTATCATTTCCACCTCGAATACACTTTCACCATGTGTCAAGCACATAGTATCTCATGTTTCTATTGAAAATTCCAGAGGATATTCACATCATTGGATCATCCTCCAATGATGAAGTATAAACCATTGATCTACAAATATTTCCAAACTTTAAGTTAGCACATCATGAAATTGGAACTTAGTCTTAAGTTCCTTAGGCTAAGGATTGATACATGTTTATTATGCATAAAGAAAACTTTAGGATAAGGTATTTATGTCTAAGTTTTTCAAATTATATAAAGGGTATCATGGCTAAATGTTCTAAGCTAAAGTTTACATTGTGTTTAATAAACATAATGTATGGATTGGTTTAAAATATTTATGCTAAGGCCTTATAAAATATGATCAAAGGGATCAACATGACATAATGGTCTAATGTTAGGTAGGGATTTTAATGTATTAAAAAACACACAAAAATATTTGGTTATATGTATTTAGCCTAAGTTATAAATTTTCAAAGACCTTTTAAACATGAGATTTAGCACAAGTCTTTAGCCTAAGGTTCACGACATTTAAACAACATGCAATGGGGACCTTAGGGTATAGACTTAGACTAAATTCATTTTGCATATACTTAGACCATAAGACCAATTCAATCTTTTTAGATTGAATATTTTTGAGGTTTGAGCATCTATCGATCATTTTTAGTCATCTACAAGGCAATTCACCAGCTTTTTAGTAACATTTTGGAGTCTATTTGATCATGAGTAGAATAATTCATTAGCTTAAACTTGACAGTCTTGTGAACATCAAATCCATCCTTATGAGCTTCAAATGATGGTTGCATGAATGCCAATTTTAAGTTAGTGAAACTTTTAATTTTATGGGGTTAAAGTTGACAGTCGCACATATATCAAATACGTCCTCATGGACGTCAAATGATGGTCATGTGAATGTCAATTTTAATCTCATCAAATTCTAGTGACCCAATGCGAGAGTGCCATTTGTCACCTCCACAGGGCTTCTCAAGATCTTAAGATTAATTCACTCTATTGGATCATAATCTATGATGAAGCAAAAATCATAAGATTATGATCTGAGAGCTTGCTCATGATTGGTAGCTTTGTCAGGTGGGACCCATTTATCTTTGATCATCAAATGTAAGGGTGCCATTTGTTGATCCTATGAGCCTTATGTAATCCTTTGAATTTTTAATTATGCCTCACTCCCTCTGATCAAGTCTTCATGATGAAGTGAGAACCATTGATCATGATTTGAGAGATTGAATGTGATTGGTCTAAAGGGCTATGTGTGGGATAATGTCAGGCTTTCCTCGTGCCATTTGATTAGATGGCTAGAAGTAAGTGCAAAACATTAGATAATCTGAGATGCATGCTATTTAAGTCAATTCTCAAGATTTTCTTGCTCCATTGGATAAAATGCCATGATAAAATGAGTGTCATTATATCCTACAAGATGTAAGGAATTTAAGTTAGAACTACGATGATATAAAAAGACTTAGGCTAAGATGTTAAGACTAAGGTCTCTATTGTATTAATACATATGTCAAGGCCTTAAGATTAAAACCTTAGGCTAAGGTATAAATCAAGAGACTAAGCTAACATAAAAGTAGACTTGAAGAACCAAAACATAAGCTAAAATGTTAAGACTAAGGTTCTGTTAATATTAATAAATAAAATAGGGCCTAGGGTTAAACCCTTAGGCTAAGCTAGGTAATATTAAAAGGACCTTGAAAAATGGATATTAGCTAGGCATACGAGGAACTTAAAATGGTAAAATAAAGGGGACTAAGCATTTTAGGCTAATTTTTAGTTGTGTCTAAAATATGACTAAGCTTAAAATATGAACTTTATGCTTAGGTCCAAAATGGATTTTTAAAAGGTTCCCATCAGTATTCAAATTTGAACTAAGGGTTTTTGAAGGTTTTTAGAACATGAATTTATCATGAACAAGCACCATGGAACCTACAAATTAAGAGTAATAAGACCATTTATTAGCATTGTTATCCAAAATCAAAGAAAAATATAACTAAGCTTACTTTTGATAAATTGGATGATATTCAAATTCTATGAATGACCTTGACATGCCAAACTTCATGTTTAATCTGAGTGTTTCTCAAGGGTCCTAATTTTCAAAAATGGGGATATGTTGGCCCCAATAAATGGAGACTTGGAGGGGGAACATAAAAATATGTTAGAACCCAAAGACTTTGATTTAGACCAGTATTTAGGTCATCCATTCCACTTTGATCAATATCATCATCTAGATCAGGTCATGGTTGAAACAATCCTTGCACTTGTAGACTTAGGGTCAAACACCATGACATAGCCATAATGTGTGTGTGCTTTGATTCCACTTACTATTTACCACATGGTTCAAGAAATAACTTCCAAGTTTCATGCCCTTAATTAGTAACACTAACTTATAGCATGTTAAGATGTTCATTAAGAACCATGATTTTAGCTTAGCGAAGGCTTAGGCATTACTCTTCTGCCATCTAAGCATCCATAGCCTTGATAGAGATGCCTTTATCTCTACTTAAGGCCTTTCTCCACATCCAACTAGGCATCCATAACCCCGATGGAGATTAATAGAATCACTTATGCCTGAAAGCTTTTGATTTTGCATTATATTATTCCTTTTTTATATTTTCTCCAGACTTTTATGATTTTAGCAAGGTTGAGAACTAGAATAGCCAGGTTTTAGGATTTGGTCCAATGTCTGATCTTTGGAAAATTACCTATGGCTAAAACCCTTATCCCAAGCAAAGATGTTGATTAAGTGATAATATGGGTATATCATGATAATTTGAGTTCTCATCCAATAAGAGTAAATCTTCTTAAAACCAATTTAGGGTTTAGACGATGGTTAAGTTCTTATGAAATGACTAACTTAATCTATTGGTCTTTACCAATTTATGTAGATTATAACATAATGCTTAAATTTTAGGACTATGGTCATTGTATGCATGGGGTACACACCTTCATTTCTAAATTTTGGGGATTTTCAAGTAGACTTCATAACTTTGAACTCAGGATTATCTAAAAGTACTTATTTGTAACCAAGGAACAAGACAACAAGAAAAAACACATGACAGAAAGCAGGAAAGTAGAAAAGCAAAGGAAATAAATTAAATATAAACATGTTCATACACAAATAAGGGAAAGGAAGGAAAGAAATAAAAGGAAAATAACTATCTTACCTACACTAAATCTAACCATCTTACAATTTACTCCATGAAAACCTCTGGTGGAGTAGCAACAAAGTAGTGCTTACGGTATTGCCTATTGGTGGGCAATGTGAACTTTGTTCCTTGTAGATATTTGATCTTGAAGGTGTTTTTTCTTAATGTTTTCTATAATCTAGTATAGGACAATCCATAAAGGTGTGAATTTTCCATGTTTACCCTTAGGATCAAATGCTTTGTCCCCAAGGAGAACTAGGTCCTCTTGTCTGAATACCTTGATCTTTGATCTTTTTTCAAACCATATTTTCACTGTGGTTTGATGTCTACTAAAGTCAACAAAGGATTTCTCCCTTGAATCTTCCATCTAAATTATGTCTATCAATCTTGATTTTGCTAACTTCTGGCTTTCTTCCATGTATTCCTGCATAAATTTGTATGTGGGAAACTTAAGAGTGATAGGAAAGATTGGTTCTTGTCCATACACCAATAAAAATGGTGAGGCTCTTAAGGCTTGCTTGATTCTTATCCTATCTACCCATAGTGCATATTTAAGGAGCTTATGCTAGGTCTTGGGCTTGTCTGCAATAGACATTTTGATTTACTTCATTAGGTTTTTATTTGTAGATTCAGAGACTCCATTTCCTTGGGGATAATGGTTAGATGTAAACTTGAGAGTGATGCCATTATCATAATCCCATTCAGTCATCTCTATAGATGTGAAGGCAAATCCATTATCACACACTAGAGAGACTAGAGTTCCAAACCAAGTACAAATGTTTTTCTCTAAGAAGTTGATCACTTCTTCAGTCATGCATTTTTTAGTGGCTACAAATTTAGTCCACCTTGTACAATAGTCTATGGTAATTAGAACATATTTTTGACCTTCAGATGAATTAGGGTTGATCACCCCAATAATGTCTAATCCCCATTATGAAAATGGTTGATCATTTATGACTAGTTGTAGAGGAATTATTGCCTTTGGATCCTTGGTGATAAAAATCTGATATGAGTGACATTCCCTCACATGTTTTTGAGCATCCTTAAAAATAGTTGGCCAATAATAGCCAGCTCTAAGAATTTTATGAGCTATGCTTCTCCTAAATGGATGTCCACTACCTAACTTTTCATGAAATGTGCTCATGATTTGGGTGGACTCTTCTTGTGAGACACATCTCAAGTAAACCCCTTCAAAATTTATTCTATACTAGACCCCATCCTTGACCAGGTAGTGGGTTGCTTTCAATCTTAGGGCCATCTTTTTCTCCTTGGATAATCCTATAGGAAAAAGACCATTTATTAGAAAATGTATGATTGAATCATACCACTCACTAGCTTGAAATTTATTTTGATCCACTTGTATAATACTTTGCCTAGGGTTAACATTATCAATCATCTGAATCAAACCTTGGCATATTGACAATTTTATTATTTTCATCTCCAATTCATACTTCTAAAAAATTGACATCCACTTACCTCTACATTTTCCCAATTCATTCTGACCTAACATAAGTTTTGTGGTAGGCTCAGGTAAGATAACATGCACCTTATTTCTAAGGATGTAATGCCTAAATTTCTTTACTACCTTTACTAATGCATATGCCTACTTATTAATCAATGAATAATTTAATTCAACATTATTAAAATTAGTGCTCATAAAAGCTATTGGGTGATCATACCCTTCAATATTCTAAGTTAATATAGGAACCATAGTGTGGTTAGATGTAAATGAATAGAGGTATAAGTCCCTCGAGAAGTCAGGACTAATGGAGACTAGACCCTGGCTAATGACCTCCTTGATATCAATGAATGATTTTATAGATTCTTCATTCCATATGACCTTGGCATCCTTCTTCATCATGTCATTCAGTAGCTTGAAAATCTATGCAAAGCCAAAAATAAACTTTCTTAAAAATTTTATCTTACCAAAGAATGAATTTAACTCTTTCTTGTTGTTTGAAGGCTCTATTCTAGATATGGCCTCCACTCTTTCAGGATCTATAGAGATTCTATTTTTGGTTATAACATGACCCAATAATTTTAATTCTATAACACAAAATATACTCTTCTTATGGTTGAAGGAGATTCCATACCTTTTGCATCTCTCAAAAACTTGTTGTAAGTACATGAAGTGATCTTCCCTATTTTTAAGAAAAATTGTTAAATCATCTATATTTATAATATTACACTTACCAATCAGGCCTTGGAAGGCATGGTCCATATCTGTTTGAAAGGTAGATCCTACACTAATTATCCCAAAGGGAATTATCTTGTAAGCAAATGTTCCCCACTTTATTGTGAAGGCTATTTTCATTATGTCTTTTCTATCAATCAACCCCTGATTTTAACCTAAAAAGCCATCAAGAAAAGACATCATAGCTGATCTTGAAACAACTTAAATCACTTAGTCTAGAGAGGGAAGGGGATATTTATCCTTTTTCATGATTTTTTTAAGTTTTTGAAGTCTATACAAAATATAATCTCACCATTCTTCTTCCTGACTGACACCAAGTTAGCCACTTAGGTAGAATGTTTGATGGGGAACATTATCTTAGCATCTAGTAATCTTTTGACCTCTTTAAATATCATGGGTTATAGGACAAGGTTTATAGGCCTCTACTTACGCCTGAATGGTTTGAAAATTTCCTTAAGGGGTATATTATGGGTAATGACTCTTGGATCAAATATTTTTAAGTCATCATAAGACCATGCTATGACATCCCTATATTGGGTGACGAGTTGTTTGGCCTTTTTATTCTAAATGTTTGAGTAAGATTTTCCAACATTTACTAGTTGGGGTTGATCTTGGAGGCCAAGATAAAAAACATTATAATCTTTCCCACTTACTTGGGAACCTTAAAAATTTTAACCAGTTTGTCCTGATCAAATAGTCTCTCTAAAGCAATCATACCCTTGGGGATCTTGTCATTCAATTAAGTGAATTTACCATCAAACTTATTTTATTTAGATGCATTTTCATTAGTATAATCAATAATATGAGTATACAATTCCATAAAATTAGTTATGAAATCTAATATCTACTGATCATCATTGAAAACTTGAAAATAGTTAACATTATCAGGCATTAAAGGACAAAAGATCAACTTAATGATGAAATTAGGGGAATCTTGGTTGGGCATGAGGTTGGTTGCACTAGATGCCAACTCATCAACAACTTGGTTTTATTCTCTTGGGATGGAGGTGATGCTAAAATCATCAAAGGAATCAATCAAATCACAAACTTTGAACTTATACCTTTTAAGATATGAGAGCTTGCATTGGTATTTGCTTCTTAGTTGCCCACTAGTTTTGAGTCCCCATAAACTAGTAGTTCTTTGACCTTATTTTGTATAAAAAAATTGAAAGCCTAAGATAAAGGCTTCATATTTAGAAATATTATTAGTATAAGGGAATTAGAGTCTATAATAAGCATGGTACTTTCTATTAATAGGTACAGTTAAGACAACACAACACCTAATCGAACATTACACCTAGCACTATCAAAATTCATTTTCCACAGTCCAAAAATAATATGAGTACTCTTGGGATCACATACCTTATTAATTTTTAGGGTGAAAACCCCTAAGTCTAAGTTAATTATGTTGACCCTCTCATTTACAACATTATACTCAGTTATCATGTGCTTCATCCTTGGTTCTCTCTCAACCCTGATTTGATTAGGAACTCCCTTCTAAGGTAGCCATAGGTGTAAGAAATCTATGAAAATGTAAATATTAAAAGCCTTAGTCCATTCCCTACTCAATAATATTCCATAAACATCAGGTATATCAACAAATTAAATATCAATGAATTGCTGCACCCTAGGCTGAAAAGCTAGTTGCATGTGAACATTTAAAATCTCCCCAATTACCCTAACTCTAGAATTGTCTAATTGGGTGATAAACCTATAAAAATTAATAGAAGTTAGGCCAAGTTATTTGCATATACCTAAAAATATGATATTAATAGATGTTCCTAAATCTAATAATAAATTATGTAAATTATTACCAAACATCCTAATAGTGAGCAAGAAAGGAGGATATTTAGCCTTGGCTTTGTGCACAGTCACATTGGCATGATTAGCCTTGGGTGTATTATTGGACTTCTTTGACAAAGACTCTAGTAGGAGGTCCCTTTGATATGTAATCTATGTAAGTTCATGCAATGCAATATTATCCTTTATCTTCTTTATATCCTCAACTATGTTATATAAAATTTTATTAGAAAATCTAAGAATATCAACATTGGTTTTAGAAGTGCTCCCTTTAGGTGGTTCAAGATTATTATTTGAAGAGGTGTCTGGAGGAGTTCCAAAATTATTTGGAGGTGTTGAGGTAGTCAAGGGCTTCCTCTATTCCCTATTCCTTAAGGGATAGGTCTTCTTTAAGAACTGTTGAAAAGATTAGATCTCCTCAGGGATCTCATTAGGTTCATTCTCCTCTTGAAAGGGGAAATAAAAAGTCTCTACTATGAAGGCTTGATTAGATGACTTGGATCTAGAAGCACCTATACCATTTTCCTTGTTAGAGACCACTTCAAATGTATCAAGTTCCTCTTGAAAATCCTTAAAGGCTTTACAAAACTCAATACAATCAATTCCATCATGCTTGGCTATGCAATGCACCCTATAATAATCAAGTAATGCAATATCAGTGAGGTTAATGTCCATGGTCTTCTTTTCAGAAGATGGATCATTATTCCTATTGTTGTGAAAACTATCATTATGAAATCTATTATTTTACCTATTGTACCTTTGAAATGAGAAGTTCCTACCTGATCTTTTAGTAGTATTTCCAACTTTTTTTTGTAGCTAAATAAAATTAGTGCTAAACTTTTGGACCATTTTAAAGATAGATTCATTCTCATTTATAGGAGTTTTAGAATTATGTACCTGGTTATTGTTAACACCAGTAGTTGATACCAAAGCTCTTTGATAATTTGTATTGAAGCTATTAGTAGGAAGATTTAAAAATCTTAAGTTCTGATTGGGAGTAACATGAATCAATGACAATTGATTGAGGTTTGGAATTTGGTTTAATGTTAGGATATTTTGGTTGTTATTGGGGAATAAGTTCATCATAGGCATATGTGGGTTGATGTTTGGCACAAAGTATGCCATTTTCCCTTGGGCCTACATTTAATCATTGATGTTTACTACCTCAGAATAGGCCCTGGCTAATGAAGTTATAATTGGCATGGATATCTTAAAGAATATAGAGGTCATGGGGTCTACTGCATCCTTGTAGATTTCTAGAGCTAATACATCATCAGGCTTATAGGGTTATATGGTCTTACTATACATTTTATAAAATCTAGAATTAAATGACTTAATAGGTTCACTTGTATCCCTTCTAATGGTGGTGAACTAATGGTAAACAACACATGAAATGATAATCTTACCAAATTGATCTATCAAAACACTAGTGAAACCATCCCAACTAGTGATGTAATTATTAGGAAAGTTTAAGAACCATTCATAAGTAACATATTTAAAAGTGAAGAGGAATAACCTATAAACTACATCCTCATGCACAACATTTATCAACCTTAAGGCAACGTTAAAATACTTAATGTGCTCTTCAATAGTTGTAATACTGATTGGATTAAATGTGGGCAAATACTTCTCAGGGTTATAAGGGAGGTCATATACCACACCTGGTACATTAATTGAAGATTATCCAAACCAAGCCATACCTAGATGAAGGTTAAAGGCATATGTACCTTGAAGAGGTGAAGTTGGAAAATATATAGATCTCTTACATCTACCTTTGTCATTTCTAGCCTTTTGGTGAACCTCAAGCTCAAGCAAAGGCTCCCTAATTTTTGAGTTTGATCTTATTCTAATCCTGGGCAATTCTAGATTTGAAATTTGAAGATCTTTTCTAAAATATGATGTACCAAGTTAATTTTTATAAATAAAAAGAGTTAAACCTATATATTGAGCTTATTTTGCAAAGGTTTTATGAAAAACTACAAAGGATGTTGATCTTTGACTGAATTAGCTCAAAGATGCATTCAATTACATGAATATGATCTATCTTTATAAGTCTAAGCATAAAAGAGCTTAGATATATGAGAGATATGCCGACATTTGATCAAAATGAGTCGTCCTAGCCTTAGATACTATGGATAATCAAAGCTTAAGTTAAATTTACCAAAAACAAGCATCAAATCCCAAAGAACTTCAATCTTGTCTAAGGAAGCACAAATATGTGTCATGAACAACAAAGATCAATGATATTTATACTTATAAGCAAATAATTTACTCAAAAACACAAAGATACACTAATCTTAGATAAAAAATACTAAGATCAACAAAGATTCAAAGAAATCACAAAGATCTACCCTCCTAACACCAATGAGGAATGCCTTGTTGATACCTTTAAGTGCACCATAGGGTTCCTTAGTGTTCAAAGAACACTTCTCATTTTAGAATTTAAGGAATTTAGAGCATGAGTGGCATATTATGGCAACTTGATGTGACCTATGGTGAAATAGCGATAGAGATATGTATTGGTGTCCCACAAATTTATAATGAGTGATGGTAGGGAGCCATCATGGTCCATTCTTTGTGAATTACAGAGAATCTATATTAATACTTAGTGAATTATGATCCATGCTTAAGCTACAAACTAATCTAAGTGGATATTTATAATGAATCTTAAACTATAGTGATCTGGTGTAAAGAAGAGCAAAGAGAAGGGTAAGGCAAAAAAGAAAGTGAGTGATTACCAATTTTAGTCTTAAATATCATGACAAAACATCAATTGTAACTGAGGATGCATTAAAACCAATATACAATTTAAAATAGCCTTAGCTCAAATTCCACTGTATATCAAGCAAACTTCAAAGGATAATGTAAAGAGTCATAAGTAAGAACTAGGTCTATTGTATGGATTTAATACTATCATCAAATAACATTTGCACATATGAATATAGAGTAAAATGAAATGAAGAAAAACCTAAGATCCTCTAACTAATCTAGTGTATGCACAAATTAAAAACCCTATGATTAGAAAATGCAACCAAGAATTCAAAGAAACTATTCAAATTCAAGACATAAAACTAGTAATTGAGAGAAAAGATATATTAGCAATTAACATATCAAATCCTGACAATCTTTGCAGAATTATTTGATTATATTAATTGCTTCAAGTATACAAAATTTGCTAAAGAATTCTCTCCCTTTTTAAAAATGGTAATACATGCCTTTATTGAAAGATGAAGTAGTATATCAGTCAGTTATAATATGCAAGTGTACAAAAGACAAGAATAGTTGTCCTTCTTAAGATGGTTCTAGAATACACTTGCTTTCTAAAATTAGACTAACCTAGGGAAAATATGCTAATAGATTAGCATATGCCTCACAAAATAATATTCCTATTTAAAATTTTACAATGTTTTCAAAAAAGGAATATTATCTCCTGGGTAGACCCATTCCTAAAGGGTCCCCTTGTTAATTTTGTAAAAGTTCCATTACCTTATGGTGTTGGTCTTTGATGAGCTCCATGTCCACAAGTGGCTTCATTAAGAAAACCTCTTCTTGATCAACCAAGTCATCTAAGTCCTGATCATCCCAAGCCATGGATTCCTTTATGTTCCTTACCTCTATATTTTCTCTTCTAATGTGAAAATCATGTCCAAAATTCTCATATTGTCCCTACAGACTGGCCATGGCACTTGCTTCTAACTGACTACATGACCAAAGTGACCCTATGTTTAAATTCAACATCATCAATGATTCTAATTGTAGTGGTCTTGGTAGGATTTAACAACATTATTCTCAGGAGCTGCTCAATTATAGTAATCAATCCTTTATCATCCACTAATAACTTGTTCAAATTCTTTGTCCAAGTACCTAGACCTTGGACCTTGTCCACTATCACCCCCAATATTCTATTTAAATGAGCCAAACTGATAGTCTTAAATTTAGGAATCTTGTTCCTAATCATAATGTCGATGAGATCCCTAGCTTAGGACTCTATCTTTTTCCACTCTATTATTAACTCCTAGGCTACCTCACCCTAATGGCTTAGGGAATCTTGCCTTAGCTTTATTGAAATCAAAGAAGTGAACATATCAAATAATGAGGCCTCAAACATGTCCATTATAGAGTTAGGGACTAAAAAAATGGCTTGGGTTTTAGATTTTCTTTTTTCCTTTCTATGTATTGAATCCTCTATTTCATCCCTTAGAATCCAACCTTTGCTTGAGTTGATTGAGCCTCAATCAAGCTCTCAACATCTTCCTCATGAATATTAGCCTCCTCAAGATGATGACCTCCCACTAGGGTTAGACCTAAAAAGGGTTTTACCTTTTATAAGGTGAATTCCTCTACTCCCACCATGGTTATCTTGGTGGTGACTCTTTCCAATCTAGCTGTCTCTAGATTAAATTGAACCATGGTAGATGAGCTTGTAAATTTCAAATGTTCTAGGACCTCTACAACCTATGCTACTTGATGTTCTAAGTGCATCTATTTTATTACTTTTTGGTCATAGAGTGACCATAATTCTCATTTCTTCTTGTTCTTTTACCATAACCCTAATCCAGGGCTTCATGTCATCTTATACTTCAACATTGGTAACTTTTATCATGGCCCATGAATGGGAAAGAGAAGGGATCTTTTGAAAATTTCCATAATGAACCAATCAAGGATGACTAGTCCATGAATGGGGAATTCATCACTAAATAGGTTGATCTCACTCATTAGATGTGTGAGAATCAACCTTGGTATTTTGGGCCCAAGAGGGACTAGTGCCATTTCTACTTTTCTCTTTTCCTTAAAATCCAATGAGACCATACCAAGAGAAATCTCTTTTCCTTTATCTTCTTTAGACTCCCCTACTTGGATTTGAGTTTCTTCTAACTATTCTTCTTCCCTGTTAGTGTCATATGCCTCTACAAGTTCCTTGAGAGCACCTTTAAGTGTCTCATCTAGATCCAACACAATCACATATAAGTACTCAATTGGGGAAGGTGGATTTTGTGGGAGTGTTGAAGATGAGGGTCCCTCCCTAAGTCTCTCTTCCAATTTCGTTTCTCCCACTTTCTCCTTGTCATTACCTTGTTCATCTTGCTTTTGGAAAATCTTCCCTTGAGGCTATGGATATGGTTTTTTTTACTTGGAGTTGTTCTTGGGCCATCATAGATGGTACAAGTAGAAAGTTATATTGTAAAGGATGTATTTTACATAACTCTCTTGATGGCTTATCATCCTTAGTCAATCTATGTTCAAGTTTGATGTTGGGCCCTTGGATCCTAGCTAACACCTCTTCATCTTTCTTGGCCTTGATATAAATGGTGTCATGAACATCAAGATGATGTATATACTCAAGCTTAGGGATTTTATTCTCTTTCAAATGATTAGTCACTATGTTCTTAGGATCCCACATCTTGAGTTTATCAAGCTAAAACACAAATGAGTCCCTGTGCTTGGCCATGGTATCAATTTATTTCCAATCCTAAAGTAATGTTCTTCCAATAGTCAGAGGGAATGGGTGGAGGAGAACCTTCCCCTTTTCTTTGCAAATGCCATAAATATCATGGATGAGTTGGGAGGAAATTTATTTCTTAGTCAACTTATTGGGAGCATACACTAACAATCTATAGGGCTGGGATATGATCACCTCTATATTGATAACTATACAATCAGGGTAGAACCAGATGTCCCCCATAATTTATACATACTTCTTAATTAGTGGGTGGACCCTAGGCAAGAGAACACCTGTGATAGCCTCTAATATGGCTGGGTAGACATAGTCATAAATAAATTTCATATGGTTCCTATACTTAAAGATATGTAATTTGGAGTAATGGTGGGAAATGGTAGTTTTTCCCTCAAGAGACCAATTTATAATACCAGAGAATTTGATTGAGGCTATAAGGGCATCTAATATATATGATGTCATGTAAAATTTATTAGAGGACTTCCTTTTGATGGCAATGAACTATTTGGCTAAGAAGACACTAGTCAAATCCCCAATTAGAGGGGTGAGATTTTCTTCAACCATGAAATGCACATAGGGAACCCATATTTAGTTTATGTAGGTGGTTGAAGGGGATCCAAAGGCTCAATTTAGAAAGGCCATTATAAATATGATGCCCTCCTTACACTGCAATATTAGGATTTTTCCTTTAAAGTCCTTAAAGATATGGGTTCATTGGTCCAACCATGGTCTAAGGACAGAGTCTAGGTCATGAGTGCTGGTCCATTATTTAATTTTGGACAAGTCTACATGGGGGAGGGGGAGATTATAATAATTTTCAAAATCTAGAGGGGGAATATAGGCTATCTTCTTGAAATTTCCCTCCTTGATGATCCATTCATTATCTACCCTATAATCAATAAAGATAGGGGCAAGGACATCTATATAATGTAGTACCTTGAGTTTTGTAGCATCATGGTCTAGCTAGTCATCTAGACAATGACCAAGTCATAATGCCTCCAACTTATTATGGTAATTATTTGCTCATCCTTTATGATGGGATTTAGTTTCTCCTTAGTGAATAATAATTTAGACTAGTTCCTAATACTTGAGACATTCAAGTATTGGCTTGCCTTGTGGGAGGTGGTGAGGTTGTGAAGGAAAATGTTGACCACATTTGTTCAGCCTTGGTATATGAGGTATTCACCCTCATCTAGTGTTAACAACATGGATGTTAGAGTCTAATATGAGCCTTGGGAAAATAATAGTAACAAGAAATTAAGATAGCTTTGAGGTCAAGGAGTAGGAGGAAAAAACTAAGTTATGCATGCCCTTTAACATCTGGTAGTGACTAGCAACAGTTCAAATTGGACATTCATAATTTCATTATCTTGATTATCATATTTATCACTAATATTATCTTCAATGTACATATAGTTTTCAAGGGTTTTATCAACATGGTAATCATAAATATTTATATTATCCATCCAAGAAGAGATCTAAGTATTCTTTATAGGAATTACACTTAATCTATCACTACACCATAGAGGCAATGAAGAAGTAACCTATGTGGGTGACATGCAAAGATAAAAAATAAGGAAAATGGTGAATCTAGTCAAATTTGTGTTTATTTTTTAGGCTCTCAGATATACTAATCCTAGTCATAAATAGTTAATATGACTACAAAGGCACTAACTATAGAAGATTTCATCATTTCCATAACCAAACTATCCTATCTCTAGGGTATGTTGAGAGTAAATTCATGGGGATAATCATTTATTGGTAAATAGTTGAAGGATTTTAATGGATGAAAAATAAAACCTAGGTGTTTTTTATATATCATGAGGTATGTAGAAACTAAAATTAATATATAGTGTTTTCTAATAGCTAGAGCATTGACACGACACCCCTAACACCAAGGTGCAATTGAAACTAACAACTATTATGCCCATAATGACAACTCCTATTAAAATTGAAATTTAAAAAAAGGAAATCAAAAAGTAAAGGCTCAAAAATAAAGGTTCAATTTAACTAATATATTTTATGCTATTTTTTATAAAACATAAATGAATTGTATTATATGATTATAAATGTGTAAAATTGGAAATATCAAAATGGTAAATATATACTATTAACAACTATTTTAATTTTGATAATTAAATATGGACAGTTGCTATTTTTGGAGAGTATTAAGAATAGATATACTTAGCTTGTACACTAAATTTTATTGACTATTTATACTATTTTTGGTATTGATAAGCTACAAAAAAGGGTGTAAAACGCTATAAAAAAAATCCCCAGGGGCAACAAAATAGGCCAACAACCACTAATAATAGAAAAACAATGAACAAACTACAATCTAGCAAAAGAGCATAAAACCAAAGCCCAAACATAGGAGAAAATTTTGAAACTAGTTAAGAAAGTCTTTCCAGTCTTCCTTGAGGAAAGATATAAGTTCCTCCTTGATGGTAACCTTACCTTATATGTCTGTATCTTCACTTGGACTAGCCTACATGATAGACAAGGATGTAGCAACTCGGTGGATAAATTTCACACATAGGGTGGTCAAAACTTTCATTTTGTTCTTAAGAGAATGTAACCCATTCTTAACCTACTCTAAATCCTTTTTAGTCTGAGTACAATTGTCATAATTTTTGTCATTAGTAGCTTCTTTCACAAGAGCATCCATGGATTTTGTATCCTCCTTATCAAACTTATAGAAGGAATTATTTAACTCTTTGAAGTAGTTTATGCCCTATTTTTCTCTCCATTGGTTAGGAGTGGATTTAACCTTTATGATTTCAACCTCATTCTTAGGATCAAATGCTGATGAGTAGTTAATAATTTTCACCACTAGGGTTTTATCACCTACCAATTTACTAGATCTTTTGATGCTCAGCCTCTTACAAGTACTCCCCAAGATCTCATTACCAATATATTTATTAACATCCTCCTCCCCTTGCTCCTTGTGATTAGAATGCTCCTTGTCCATAGTTGAATTACCAAGCTTCTCAACCCTAACAATGTATTTATATTTTTTATTGCCCACATTTTTGGGCAAATTTTTTTCTTGAGTTCCTCCCTTCCTCTTTTTCTCACTTGAGTATGATGGGTTATTCTTCAATTCACACAATCCCTCAGCCCCTACTTTTTGTAAATGGTCAGGGAGCCCAGTTATAGCCCCCTCTGAGGTCAATAAAGTGGTTCCTTATAGAAGAGAGGACTTGGAGCCTATTTTAGAGTGGGGTTTTAGAACCATGGGATTAGTGACCAGAACCTTGGGCTTATGGGGAGATCCTAGGGGGGCGAGGAATCTTTCAGGGTATGGCTAGAGGCTTTGTTTTAAAAGGGGTACCAAATTTGACACTCAGAGGAATGTTATCATCTGAATCACTAACGTGGGCCTCTTTACCCAAATGAGCTTTAATGTGTTTAGGTGGGCAAAGTGCTAGGTGGAAGTGATAGAGATGGAAGATTAGGCCTTGGTGAAGTGGTATGGCAATGACATTAGGGTGATTCAAATACACTCTTGGTAATTTTGACAAAGGAATCAAGGGATGATAATAGGAAGTAAAAAAAATTCATAAGTAAATTATGATGAAAATGGTTTAATAGAGTAAAATGATAATGATAGTAACACTTAAATCTACCTTCCAAAGATAAATATTTCATAATAAGAAAACACACCTTATCCTAAGGGTAAATGAGGATCTCCTTATCAAGACCACCTTGCTGTCAAACTAGAGTCTCACCTTCTTTAAAGAATTTTTTCATTCCTTTAGCATCTTGTAATTTGGTTAGTTTTTTTAGTCTTTGGCCCTAAAAAAATAGACCCATGGCTTTAGCAATAGTCTCTTCACTTACTTTGAATTGGATACCACCAACTCGAACCTTGTGATCCCCATCCCAAGAAGTATTAAATTGGATGAAAATATTTTTATCAAATTTTTTGAGGCATTCTAAGAAAGGAAAAATGCCTCCCTCAGGTAAAATGCTCCAAAGCATGACATCCACTTTAAACTTAGCACAAGACTATTGCTCAGTTCTAACCTTATCTCCATTGATGATTAAGATCTTCCCTATATTAAAGAGGGGATTGCTCAAAATAAATTTTAGAACCCAAAGATAATGCAGTTTGATGCAGAAGAGTCCAAAAATAATGGTGTGGATATTTTCATTTAACCAATACTTATTACCACTTAAACCCTTGAGCTTAACCTTTAAATCATATATTAATCAATTAATAATTGATAATTTTATCAGTTGGAGAATGCACCTCTAGGAATTGGCACTACCTCGTGTGACATCCAAGTAGATGTCACAAGATTTTGCCAATATGATTATCACTAATGTGGCATTTCCCTTCAATTAAAGTGTACTCATGAATCATATTTTCCATGTTGATGACCACACATATTCACCCCTCCAAGTGGCAATTATCTATCACTAGGCCCTTAATTAGAATATATATTAAAATATACTCTAACTAATAATGTTTTGTAGAGGTCATTGATTTGAATAAGGTTGGGCCTCCAATTGGAGGTGATCTCTAACATTGGTAGGTAGATTTTTTGGGTTCCTCTAACATCTTAGAGGTTATTGCTTCCAAAATTGGCCATTGCATCTACCACTTGGTGTCCCTCTCTATAAATATGCTTAATTTTAACTCCCTCAAAACTTAGAAGTTTCCTCGTGTCTTGTATAATGTCATCAATCTTCCAAACTACCCTTGTTATCTCTTTAACAACATCAATAATAAGTTTTGAATCATCTTTGATTGAGATATTCATAATTCCAATGAAAAGATTCACCTTGAGACCCCAAAGGAGAGCCATAGCTTTAGCAACACTATTAGAGTTTTCTCCCAATCCACCAGCATAGGCCACAACAAGCTCTCCTTTTCAGATCTCAGTACTCATCCCCCACTTGACCCAAGTTAACTTTATCATCTCCATCAAAATTGATCTTTGTCCATCTAGAAGAAGGGGGAGCCCATTTAGTAGAAGCCTGAGCAATCTTCTTAGAATTATCAATTCTACAAATATGGATCAAAATGCTCCATCGATTGATTATGCTTTCTTTCAACTTGGTAGTAGGAAATTTTGTAGCTTTTAAAGTGTTGCAAGAGATATTTTCCTATAGAAATTTAGAAAATCTATGGTAAACCTCCTTGGGATCTCTATTTTTGTCTCTAAATATCCTATTATTAAGCTCCTTCCAAATTTCTAAGGTCAGGATGGGAGGAATCTGGGCCCATATATCTTTGCATAAAGGGTGGATAAAGGGGGACAACCAGCCTCTAATGATAGTTGGGAGGTCATTATTCATGCTTTAGTATACTCTCAAGTTTTTCAAAGCTAGGTTCCACACCTCCCAAGATAATTCACAGTGTAATAAGAGGTGGGGAACTGATTCTTCCTCTTTTTTACATAGTGGACAATAGTTAGGAATTTGGAAGCCTCTGATCTAAATATTATATATAGTAAGGATCTTATTATGAGTGTCAAGCCACCAAAAATGATTGATTTTGGGAATAATATTGTGATTCCAAACCCTTCTCCAAAATTTTGAGTCTTCATTGGACTCAAAGAGAAAATTATATGCCAAATTGACTGGTAAAAACTCTCATTTTATCCTAGGCCCAAAGCAATTTATCCCTTAAGGGGAATATAGGGATTATGTAGTCTTACAAGAGAAGCTTCAATTCCTCAGCAATTGGGAGAAGGTTAATGTGGTCTTGATAGTAGTCTGATAGGTGTTTCCAATCACTGTTATTAGGTAGAAGATAATTAGTAGCTAATGTCCCAAAGTGAGTAATGGCTCTATCAGCAAGTCTTTGGAAGTTATGTATCTTATAAAGACGGATGCCATTTATCCAAAAATCCTCCCAAAATTTAATGTTTCTACCATCCCCCAGTTTCTAATTAATGCCTTATTATAGTAGGGTTTTGATTTTCAATACATTATTCCAAATCACCAATCTTCTAGGGATACTAGAATTGTGAAGGAAATCCTAGGGGTTGTTATTTGATAAGTACTTTACTCTCATAATACTACTCCACTCCTTGTAACTCATGAAGTTCTACCTAATTTTATCCAAGAGGGCTTTATTGGTCAGGTGAATTTTTTTAATTCCTAATCCCCCTTGCAATTTAGGTTTGCATACTTTATCCCAACTGACCAAGGCCATTATTTTTCCCTCTTCCACCCCAGTCCATAGAAAATTCCTCTAAATTATTTCAAATTTTTTTGCTATATACTTGGGGATTTATAAGAGGGAAAGGAAATAAATAAGAATCCCTTGAAGAGAGGCATTTAAAAGTTGATATTTTCCAGCTTGACTCAGTAGCTTTCCTTTCCATCCTACCAACTTATTTTGAATTCTTTCAAGGATACAATTCTAATATAGTGGGGAAACATATTTAACAACTAAGGGAAAGCTAAGATAAGTACCTAGGATCTCACCACTTGAACAACCAAGTGTCCTCTTGATTTTTTATTAAATATCTAAGGATGTGTTAAAAAAGTAGACCAGGATCTTATCGTTGTTAATAGATTGGCCAAAATCATTCTCATAATCCTTGAGAAATTCCATCCATTTCCTAGATTCTACCATTGAGGATGCTCCAAATAGGATAGCATCATCAATAAATTATTGTATGGCATCATGATCCACTATTGAATCAATTTTAATACCTTTGATTTCTTAGGATCTCAACAACTTCATGAGACTTCTGCTGAGAACCTCCACCACAATAATGAATAGGTAGAGGGATAATAGGTCACCTTGCCTAAGACCCCTTCCTACATTGAAAAATCCCCTAGAAACCCCATTAATAAGGATATAATACTTGATGATGGTGACACATGTTTTGATGAGTTGCATTACTCTATCTTGGAATCCCATTTTCTCAAGAATTTTGAAGAGAAAGATCCAATCCACTCTATCATAAGCCTTAGAGATGTCAAGTTTGAAGACCATCCTAGGATAATTCTTTTTCTCCATAGAATGAATGTACTCATGAGTGGATATAGTAACATGAAAAAATTATCTTCTTACAACAAATACCTTCTGGTTGTTACTAATTAATCGATCCAGGATTGGCTGCAGTCTAAAAACCAAAATCTTAGAAAATGTCTTGTAGATGGTATTACAAAGGATAATGGGATTGAAGTCCCCCATATAAATAGAATCAATTTTCTAAGGAAAAAGCAATATAAAAGTGTGATTTAACTATTTCAATAGTTTTCTAGACTTAAATAAATCTGAGGCCACCTTGGTAACATCTTACTCCACAATTTCCTAAGACTCTAGGAAAAATGCTGGGGGAAACTATCTAAGCCTGAGGCCATATAAGCCCCCATCAAAAAGAGTCAAGCTTTAAAATCCTCTTCTATAACAAGTTTTGTTATGAGATTATTATCTTCATTATTTAGTTGAGTAGGGATAATATCAATTAACTCTTATTTTTTCATTCTATCTTGAACTGCAAGAAAATTGTGAAAGTCGTTGATAGGCATGTGCCCCATTTGAATATCTGAGTGGACCAAAGATCCATTTTCATCCATTATATTTTTAATGTTGTTTTTATTCCTATGATTTATGGTATTGATGAAAGAAGGTAGAATTCCTATCCCCTTCCTTGAGCCATTACACTCTGGATTTTTGCTTTTAGAATATTTCCTCCTTTTGTAGCAAATTACTCCATTCCTTTTTCAAAGAGTCCTCTTGCTTCACCATATCATTATTTATGTCTCCTTTGGCCATCTGCTATTGAATATAAATAAGATTATCAAAAATCCTACTTTTTTTCTCAAAAATATTTCCAAAAGTATACTTGTTCCAACTTTTGACTTTGTTTTTTATAATATTTAACTTATAAGCCATCTTAAACATGGGGGATCCTTGAACAATGATATTCCACTAGTTGGTCAATTGATCTCTAAAGCCCAGATGTTGGATCACATACATTCAAACCTAAAGGGAAAATGGACCTTAATATCCCTATCCTTCCAAGGTAAAAGGAGAGGGTTGTGGTCAAAGGTCATCTTAGGAAGAGATTCCAAGTGATAAGCACTAGTGTAATCCCAGTTGGGGAATACTAGCACCATATCTAGTCTAACTTATATTAAATTCTCACCTCTCTTTCTATTAGACTAGGTGAAGCATTGTCCTTAAAGATCAAGGTCCATTAGGCTCATGTTATTTATAAATTCAGCTAAGTCCATCATGCTATCAGTGTAATATAAGATACTTCCAATATTTTTTGAAGGATAGACTGGTGAATTGAAATCACCACAAGCATCCAACAATCCTCCTTATTGCTTCCAATCCAAGTGAAGAGGGTATCCAAAAAATCCTTTATTGTATTTAACTAATTAGGAACATAAATGTTGATTATATTCCAAGACTTATTATGAGTATCCATCTTAATACTCAAAATATTTTTGCATCTAGAGATAAGACTTCCTTTTAAAACATTACTATTCCACATAGTGACAATACCTCCTAAAGATCCTGAGGCTTCACTTATATAATACTCAGTGTTAGGCCATACTTCTTTGGTAATAAGTTAAAATCCTTTAGCTTTCATCTTGACTTCCTGTAATAAAAGGATATTAATTTTATTATCATAAATGCAGTTCTTGATAAGGAACTATTTTTGGGGGATATTAAGCCCTCAATGTTCCATGACATGATCTTCATTTATCAAGGACTTTTCTGGAGCCAATCTCTAGAGTCTTTTATATGCCCATGGCAATGTCCTTATTGACAATTTTCTATTTAGTTTCTCTTTGGGTGCGTCTTCCAACTTTAGAATCAACACCCACATCAACAATTTTCCTTCCTTGACCTTTGCCTTTCTTCTTAGCAATGGTCCAACCTTTAGAATCTAGATCCTTATCATTCATACTTGATCCCACACCTGAGGTTAGATTAATGGATTTCTTCCCTAGTGAAGTGAAACCTTGTGGTTTGCTATCAGTTCTTTCCCCTTTGATTAGGATTCTAATCCCTTTAAGGATGTGTTTGCTTCCAATATCTACATTAGACAACTTAGAACTCTCTAAAATCAAATCAAAACTATACTTAGTCAGCTGATGTATATCTCCCTCCTCCAATTTTTGTAAAGAGGGGGTTATTATCTCAAACTGGTCAATTAGTTATTTTTCTAAACCAAGCTAGATGATTGAGGTCTCAAGAGCCTCCCTCTTAGAGGTATAAATCTTAGTATCTTTCTCCTGGTCATCTGATACTCCTCTATCTTCTTCCCTAGTCATACCTTCCTTTTTCTCCTTTTGGGGAGTACTGATTATGTTTAGGATATCCTATTTAAATGTACAGTCCTTCTCTTCTCCATTGGTTTGTCTATCTGACATAATGGAATTATTTTTCTTGGCTTTACATTATGTAAAGAGGTGCCCTTTCCTATTACAATTCTGACAAAGAACCATTGCATTCTGGTACTAAATCATTTGTGTCCATTTGCCAAATTTTGACTCAAGAGTGATGAAATTAGGTATAAATTTGTTGATGTCAACACTAGCATAAAATCAAGTGAATACTAACCTAGATTTATTCTTGGTGGTATTGTCTAGAGTGATTAAGTGATGGAAATTATTCACTATCCAAGTGATGACTTCCTCATCCCAGTATTCCAATGGGAGACTTGGAAGCCTCACCCAAACTAGGGTCATTGTTTTTAGATCAACAACAACATCAAACCTAAATTTCCACTTACAAAGAGAGAGGCTATGCATTCCATACACCCATGGTCCCCATAAGGACTTGGGTGAGATCTTCATTAGTCATAAACTTGAATAGGAACATCCCCCCAATCATGGCACTAATTGAAACACTACCTTTTACTTTCCATTTAGTAGTGATCCATCTCCTCACTAGATCAGTATTTAGTCTGAAGTCAAAGAACTTACCCACAAGAGTGAGATTCATTGAAGTAATAATTATTTCCACCATTAGATCATGAAGCTTAAGGAAACCATCCACCGACTTTAATAATAGTGGAACATCCCTCTGACTCACATAGTTTTTATCCCCCAAGAGGACATTCTTCCATGCATTGGGAATTTATGCATCACCCTGATTCATGGGTTTGGAATGGTAGCCTATGATATTCTCATGGCTAGACCATACCAAAGGGGAGATGGAAGAGGATCTATGGGGTCCCCCACATCCATGGCCAAATTCAAAATTCTCATAGGTAGAAAAGTGGGTAGAGCATGTAGTAGCATTTTTGTTATGACTTTGCCTTCAGGTTCTGTTTATACTAATTGTAAGTAGAACAAGTTCAATATTAGAATTAGGAACAAAAATAATATTTGGATAGATATAGTGTAAGTAGATAATGACACAGTGCATTCTAGTCCATTGATTATAGACTTGTCTCAATTGACTGTGATAAACTATTGATAGGAAAATATAGAGAAAACATGAATATGGAAATGACATATCAGAGTTAGAAGCAAAATATGTTTCTAGATAGGTCTAATGTAGGAGGATAATAGTGTAGTGTGCTTGATTCTATTGATCACATACTTGTCCCAATTAACCATGCATAAAATCTAATTGTTATGCCTATTATGCCTATGAATGCTGAGAAATTTGAGATATCACAACTAGGGTTTGGTCATATAGAAATAATTTTATGTTTTCTCTTGATTTTGAAACCCTCAAGGCAATTTAATAGCTTAAAAACCTACAAGAAAAAGAGATGGGTCTAATGAGTTGAGCTGACCTCAATCACCCCTTGATGTTTGACCATTGTCTATGTATCTAATACTCTAAGGAGAGAAATCAAGCCCACATAGTTATCCCACTTAGAGTTAATATGAGATGGTCCTCCATTGACTATGTGTATACAACTATAAAATTGATTTAATACTTGAAAATGATAGCTTTAACTTGATTTAGAAGGCTCTTGACTTGTCTTATGGCTCCTCATTATGATTGATTCAAAATTTAGAAAGAATAGGTAGATTTGCTCAACGTGCAAAAGTGTATATGCTTATACCAAGTGAGTAGAATGTGTGTCTAGTGAGTGAATCTTGATATGTATTTACAGGAAAACATTTTGATAATTTCTTTTAACTGACCTTAAGAAATGTATGATAATACTCAAAATATTGTCCTAAACTTTGGAAACTAGTTTTTATTTGGTGCAGTATGTGACCAACCTAAGTGGACATTGCCATATTGCACATTCATCTACTTAGAGAAAACATTTCCATGAGTATCAAGGACACTTGTCTTGAATTGGGGGAAATATGAAGGTGGTTTTAGATAGTTTGAAAAATTAACATTGAAAGTTTATATAGTAGTAACGATAAACAAAGGGTTGATCCACATATATAAATGGCTTAGAGGAATGGTGAATGAGGATCATGTATTAGTGCACAAGTCATGTGATTTAGAATGTGTCAATAATTAGCATTGTCAAGTACCTGTGACCAAAATTTATGTGTCTACACATATCTACTATTATTTTGGGTTTTCTAAGGCTCCGCTTCCCATTCTATTTCTCATAGGTGTGGTTCACTTACTATCTCCTTATCCTTCTATCTTTGATCTTCCTATAATTTACCCTCCCTACCAGTGTTTCCATTTTTCCTTTCTAAAATTTTCCAATCTTTAAATCATTATTGTAAGTCAATTTTAAAGTTTTGAGAAAGTTTCCTTACTAGTGTTTACATGTATATTTTACGTTTGGTTAGTTTGTCTCACCCTATATTCACATTGCCTTTATGGTATTTATAATATTAAGTTATCATTTTTTGTATTCGATTGAATATTTTTAAATATACCTCAACAAACCCATCACACAACCATTATTATTGGCATTAGGAAGGATTGTGTCGAAATGATCTTAAAATTTTGTCTCAAAGGTCTAAAATGAGGTACATATTTTGATAATCCTCCTCATCGTGATGTTTATTAGTAGATGATATTGATAATGTGTTTAGGTAGTATGGAAATAATTGTATCATTACTTAATATGTTAACAACATCACTTATGAGTATTACCTTATTGTTTGGATTTAACACCACTGAGAACCCTTCAAGTTTAAAGTTAATAGTGTCTGTAACTTAAGTATTTTGTCTAGTATTCCTTTAAGAAATCTTCACAAGTGTAGGTTTTCCTTTCTAGGTCAAGATACTAGCACCTTATGAATACCCTTATGATTGTGCCCTCTTAATCTTGTAATTTCAAAGTGTCTGAATAAACCTCCATTAAGGTGCATGTCTAGGTTAAGTTAACATGTTTTTAGCTTACTCTATGGGCTTTCCTTGATGATATTTTCAAACCCATAGGGTGGGTGCTTTATCATGAGATTAATGAGTTTTATTTTTCATCCCTTAATAAATGAATTTATGTCAAATTTTATTTGAAAAAAGACTTGAAATAATCCATTGATATTCAAGTAGGAAGGAAGCATTTTTTATATAAGGTCACCTACTTCAACCTCTCAAACACTTTATTTAGATGTCAGGCATTTAACCATGGGATTCATGAATACCTCCTTATGGTCTGCTCAAATCCCTTTGTCGAACAAATTTTGCCTAAAAATTAGGAGGTGGTTGAAAAGAATGATGAGTGGACTATAGTGGCCAACAAAAAAGTTACCACCAGGAATGAGATCTCTAATGCAGCCCCCAATCCTCCCATTAACTAGCCTTATCAGGAGGTGAAAAAGATCGATAATGTTATCCTCCCTTATGTTAGTCCTCTTAGTATCACATTATTTTAGTGGCCTCTCAAAGCCAATTTTATCAAGTTAAGCACATGTTAATAATTAATTCTAGTGTTGGGACACTATTTACAATCACTCCTATAATGTGACGATCACACAACCTGCCTCATGGAAAAAAAAAATCTCCACAAGAAGTGAATGTGGCTAAGCACTACTCCATTTCACTTAAGTATTTTATTTATCCACACCAACAATCATTATTAGGTAACCAATTTGTAGTGCTTATATTAGAAGATGATTTATATTATGGGTGGGTAAAATTACTCATGGATGATTCATCTAAATGAATCTACTCTCCTAGAATATTTGAAGCCTCACAAAGTACTCTTGTAATTTCTCTATGCATGTTTCTTGTAAACAAATGGGTGTTTTAGATTTCATCTATTTATAAGAGATTCAAATTTCAAGATTTATTCTAAAGTCATATTTGACAAGTATATTATGTGGTGCATCTCACTTTTACACTTTGCATGAACATATATGTGGCAACACTAGTATTTTGGTTTCACCAAAATTCACCCCTAGTTATCATCTTAGGTGAAGATCCCTCACATCAAGCTATTTTGGTATTGATTAATATTGATGGTCATTCCTTAGGGGTTATCAATGTTTATTCATTTAATAATGGCTATATTTGTAGTGCCTGACCTAGATACCCCAATTTTGTGGACCATGGGAGTCTTTATTGAAGATATTATTATGTCAAAGTCATTTTGATGGACATAAGATGCACTTTTTTCATCTTATCCATAATTAGCACTAAACATAATACTAGACAAAGATTTATGGCTCAATACAAAAATTAATGTAAGGCTGAGATAAGAACTAATAAAAATAATAATGAAGGATTATTTTTGTTGCATTTCTATCTATTATGACATGTTGATTATATTTCCTAAGCTGACTTGAAATAACTACACTCCCTTAGAATAATATTATGCAATTAATTCCACAACCTATCATTTCCAAGAATAAAATCATGTCTATTTATATTATAAGAGTCAAAATAATCATAGTCCTATGTAGGATTCCTTAGATAAAATTCTAAGCATTTCAAATCCCTCTCAAATTATAAACTTTATTAATGGAAATTTTTTTGCTACTCTTGCACACTCTATTTTAAACCCTTGAGCCTCTGCCATTCCTATAAACTATTGTAGAGTTTCAATAATTGAATGCACTTACAGATCAAACACAATATTTTTTATTCTACAAAAAAATTTAAACACATGAAAGAAAATTCTTCTCGTACTTTCAATCTTAGTAATGCCATTCAATCCTTTCTTATCAAATGTGAAAATGTAGTTTTTCCTAATTAATTTTTTTCACGTGAGCACCTTAACATCTCAAATCACTAAAATGACCAAAAATATATTAAATAAAGGAAAAATCAATGTGGGAATCATATTAATGATAATAATATATTATATATTATTATATTTGTTTATAGATTAAAAAAAATGGGGCTAAGCCCATTGATTTAACTTTTAAGGGATTATGGAATGTAAACCCTATGTTGTTAAAGTGTTTGAGTATAGTAAATTAGGGTATAAATATGCAATAAATATGGCCAATAATTTGTGTAAGAATTAACCTAATCTTATATTTCTAAAAATAACAATGAATGACACAAATAAGTACTTAATTTTAAACTAATTGAGACAAATGATCTAGAGGTTGAAGACAAGTGTGGAAGATGATTTGAGTGTCAAAAATAGGGTTCAAGTGTCAAAAAACCTCCTATACAATAGAGTTGTGTATTACATAATATCACATCATTCTAGTTCCCTAATTTTAGTGAAAGTATCCTTTATGTATAAACTATTTGATCTTCTAAGTGCACCTTTGATTGAGTTTGATCTGCTTGTACTTGTGTAGATGAGCCCTGATTCACTATTTGTCATTATTTTTGATTGATTTAAGAGAACCCTAGACCTCCATGGTGTTAGGTTATTCAAGTGGCACAAGTAGAAAAAGTGTGATGTTATTTGAGTAGGTTGGACATCCTCAACACCCCAATGTGTTGAGAGTTGCCTACATACGAATACTCCAAGGAGGGATCAAGCTCGATGTAGTTCTCCTACCTAAGTGCTTGGTGCAATTGCAAGTGAATTATAGTATGAGTGTCAACTTAAGTGCTTTGAATAAGGATTAAGACTAAAAATATAGGTATTCTAAGCTTGGTATGGTTTTAGATTATTTTATGCAAAAGTAGGGCAAAATAGGGATCAATAACCTTGATTATGCACAAATCATTTTAAACTTATTTGTGTATTTTGCATTTGATTTCCATCTAGTGGATAAAGGGATAATATTCATGCATATATAGTGATTTGGTTATTATATATAGTTTGAAATATGTCTAAGCTAACCCTAGGTGTCTTAGGAATTGAAAAGATATCCATTGGGGTTAAAATTTGGCAAAGGACAATACCATTATATCTTGGTCACTAGCATGAGGTGCTAGTGTCCATAGTATAGTGTTAGTTTCCACATGGTATAACCTAAGGTAATAAGGGACTCAATCCCTAGGGAAGGGTTTAGGATTGATTTTGAGATGTTTAGGGATGTTTAAGGCTCGCATGAAAGCTACATAAGTGTCAAAAAAGGGCCTAAGTTAGGTCTAGGGTTAAGCTAAGGATGGGTTGTCTCAAGGGATACTCATTGAACTCAAGTGAAATTTTATATGATTACATCCCCCCCCATTTATTTTAGAAATAAAATAAAATAAAATGACTAGGATAAATGAAAAATAATTTTAATTAGACTTACCTGTGAGACAAAGCCTGTGAATCTAGGTTTGAGTGTGCGAAGCATGATCCATTACATATCCTATAAATGAAACATGGATGAGTCAGTACTTACTTAAGAGATATCAAAATCAAAGACAAAACTAAGTAAAGTGATAAGAGAGAAAGGAAAGGATTGAATATACTTCATTGGGTATGCAAACCAATGCAAAAACCTAGTGGTATCCTATGTGTGTACATGTAGATAGTGATCAAATCAATGAATAGCTTGGACTGATTTAATGGCTTGCTTAATCCCCATGTGTGGGTGGATTAATAACTTAATCCAATTTTGACTCCATCATTACCCACCCCTACAGTGGATCATACACTATGAATAACTTGGATTGGATGGATGACTTGTCCAACCCTTTTATGTAGGTGGATCAAGAAGTCAAATAGGTTATGAATCCATAATTACCTACCTATGTGTAGAAGATGCATCTGACTAAAATTTCACAATGTAACTAAAATTGTGTAGGATGGCCCTGGGGCCATTTATAAACTTTGAAATGAAAAGCATCTAAGGGGCCTCTTGGGCACTCAGGAATGTAGCTCAGGGACTATGCAAAAATGCCAACTACTATAGATAGAATTGTTGGACTAATCGCCAGCATCCCCCTTAGGGATTCGTGACATGGACTAACAGCCTCCCGTGGGTACTTATCTGGGGTTTGTATCGGGCGTTAACAGGTCGACCTTTTGGCGCAACGGCAAGCATTCCTACAATTGGTATCAGAGCCGTGGTCACGGGTTCGAATCCCCTCGGGTGATGCTGAGGGGGGGATTGTTGGACTAATCGCCAACATCCCCCTTAGGGATTCATGACATGGACTAACAGCCTCCCGTGGGTACTTATCTGGGGTTTGTATCGGGCGTTAACAGGTCGACCTTTTGGCGCAACGGCAAGCATTCCTACAAGAATAAGGCATCAATCTAGTGTGAACTTGGTGCAAATAGTTTCTAAAGTATATAATGTAGAGAATGACATGGATTTTTCCATTCCATCTTAGATAAGTTGGTGTAAAACTAATCATGTTAAAATAATGTGCCACATAAATGCCCCTAATTTTGATATTTATGCATATGGATTCTAGACTGAGTTGTAGTAATATGTGTTTGTGTATATCTAAAAATAAAATAAGAGCGATCATGTTGCACATGATGCCCCTAATTTGATCAAACTTGGTATGATTATATGTAAAAATAAGCATCCACTGATCAAAACTAATAACCTATGATTGAAATTGTGCAAGTTTGGGTTATAAATACTATATTCTTCTATCAAATTTAGATTTTCCTCTTTAATCTATATTTTCTTGTTTCTAGGCTACTAGATAGTAGTGTGATTCCTTAGATAGTAGTGTACCACGTTAGTGTCCTACTTTTAGTGATAAAGTCCTATGTGTTATCTTTTTGCCAAACTAACTTTGATCTCTATCTGAATGTTTTACATTATGTATTTTTATTTTAGGGTTTGTAATTTGAGTGCACTTAGATGACATGATCTTTGTGATAAACCCTTGTGAATGCCCCCTCTTTTAAGGGGAGTTGTTGTACCTATGCAATAATTGTGCTCAAAAGAAAATCTCCACACAATGTGTGTTAGACTAATCATATATGATATATACGTAGTAAACTAATATATATATACATACATATATATATATACATACATACATACACACACACACACACATATATACACACATACATATACATATACACACACACACACATACATACATACATACTATATATATATATATGTAAGATGATCTGAGCATAAGTTGGTACTAACATTCACAAGGTTGTAAAGACATATATAATAATGTAAGCATGTGTATGAACTACATAATCTAATAATAATCTATGTAAACTACCTAGGGAGATGGGGCATGATGTCCATCAAGCACCCAAGGCAAAATGGGAGATGCATGTGAGCACTCGTGGCATTTAAACCTAGGTGTGTGCATAAAAAGAAAGAAAGAAGTGTCATGGCCATGATTCATACATATAACACACATGAGGCATGTAAATTAGGCTAAGAGGACACAATACAAGGGACATGGGGACATGCCACTAAATCTGAGAAAGTAATACATACAAGGACATGTTTAAATGTCCACATACATAATCAAGAAGGCACACACAATGACATGGCCACATTTCTGAATCATATGTACAATTAAAGGAAGTGGTGTAGAGCCATAAAACAATGACATATTTAAATTCCCTTGAATAGATGTAGAAGTAAAGAGACACAATCAAGTGTAAACTAGGAAATCTAGAAATGAAAGTATGAACATGTGGTACAAATTTATATAATAGCAAAGATGTACATAAAATAAGTCTATAGTAGTAGTAGTTGATAAAAAATCTGAGTAGTATGGGAAGATCAATATAAATATATAAACATTGTTAAATATATTACATAGAGTATATAAAGATGTAACTTGACAAACTAGAATCTGTGTAGTATGATGCCCCCAATGGATGAATGTGTCAATGACGAATCAGTGTAGTTGTGTATGTGCCCCTTGTGGGTAGATGGTACCAAATATGGATATCTTCACTGGACCTAAGTCTTGTAAGAATTTGTGAACACTTGAAAAGAATAAGTGAAACATGCATGTATGATAAAACTAACTATACTAAGATAGTTAGCATATGTAGTACCTGGCAAGTATAGAGAATGTAAACATGGATATGAAAACAATCTAAATTTTGTTTGTTTTAATCAATATTTAATTTTTTTTGTGTTTTGAACATATTATATAGTTTTTATGTTTTCTTAGTAAATAAGCTATGCAAAATCAATCATGAAAATGAAATTATATACAAGGATCAAGGTAAGAGGAGAGATACTACTAACCGATGAGTCATGTAAGAGACTCATAATCAATGTGTCCTATATCAAATAATGGATAGTGATCATGCATGTTATGTGATGAGGTATTTAGGATCTAAGAATCACATGCACTGAGTGATACGTAGCTAAAACTGCATGTGGACTAGCACTCTAAATCTATGAATCCAATTGAATTAGCCTGTGAACTATGGTGTATTTGAGAACCCATATGGTAGAAGAAGTTGTAACTAGAGTGGATTCTATCTATTATAAAATTTATCTATGTGGTGGTGGAGAGAGAGGCCCTCTAGAATCCACAACATGTATCTAATTTAGGGGTCTCTCTAATAAAGGTATTTGTGGGGGAGTATGCATATGTGGTACTATTACAAGAGTAGACCTCACATGCACTAGTGGATCAACTAATATCAGATGTGTGCTAATAGACTATGCATGCTAAACAAAAGCTAGTGTTTATTGTATAATAGGCTATGGAATAGGTAAAAGATACTCATATAGAAGTCCCTCAACTATAACCACCTAATTAGCATGTATATATTTGAGGAATTAGTGTATGGTGGATGGAATGGCTTGAAGTTGATGTATCTAAGGCCTACCCAATAACACATCAAATTTGATGGAACTAGGTACCACTATGAATAAAGTGGCCATGTGTATAGGCCCAACCTATAATGGTATTATTATCTCCCCAATGGAGCTTTGAACATGGCCACTAAAACCACAAATAATTGTATTTGTTTGAGAAATGCCCTTTTCTAAATAACCCATGTTGTAGAAGTGTGATAGTACACATGTTGACACTTGATGCATTTTTAACCATGAAACTTTGAATAGGATGAGAGTAAACAACCAAATATAGTACCTGGGTTAAGCTTAAGGTTCATATTTTCTCTTGATGATCAATGTAGGCTCATATAAAAAGTGCATAAAAATCCTTGTCATCGCCACCTATCACCTGATCTAAAAAAGTGATAATAGGTCTAGCTAGCACTATAGTATGATACACCCTAATGATATTATTTAGAGGGTGTGTCTATCATTTGGGTATAATAGGATGTTAATAGTGGATGTACCTGATAAGTATAGTGAACACCTAAAGTGCTTATTATTTCATTCACTGTATGTTTTGGAAACATATATGAAAATATTTTCAATGTTTTCACTTCTATTTGTTGTGGTCTAGAAGCCTCTATATGAGTGTCAAGATCAATGATATTAGTTTATATCGAATCTTGTATCTTATGTCTTAAGCTAATGCATCTTTTTTTAGTATGGCATGGTGCCCTATGGTAGTCATAGAATGCATTGGAATCATAGTTATTTAGAAGAGGCCTAGTGGTATCAACCTCTTTGATGAGAAGGAGAGATATGACATTGCATTCCAAGAGTTATTATAAAACCCATGTTGGAGACTGATAAAGAGTCATGAAAGGTCTCCTTGGAGGAGCTAATAGGACCATGTGAGGAGGTGGCTTTGAAGCTATATTAATTGTTGTTTTTAATCATTCTTGTTCTCATTGGGCTTTACCTTGTATGGAAGCTTATTAAAAATCTTAGTAGTTGAATTGGACCCCATTATATACTTTAGTTTGACCATGGAGAGAATATTTAATTCTCATTATTTCACTATGTGATAAATATCTATGAATGATGGAAAATTATTGAATAGGATAGTTTCATATAATTTTGGTAACGAACTCTACTTGAATATTTCTTGGAGTTCTCTATCTTCAAGAGGGATAGTCATATTTTCTAATATAGTTTTATATCACAAGACATTCAAATATTGGCTTATTTGATTTTTTCTTGACTTGTACAATTTGAGCATAGGAAACCTTATCACTGATCTTGATTAAAAAGAGTGCCAAAAACATATCTTCCAATGGATTAAATGTTGTGATGGACTAATTAGAAAGATCATATAACCATTGTAATTTGTAGTCTTTTAAACTGTGAGGGAAAAACTTAATAAGGAACTAGTCATTGGACACATTATCTAAACATGTTACATGGAAAGATCATAGATGGTGCTCTAGGTCACCCTTATCATCATACAAAGTAAGATTGGGTGCCACAAATTTGAATGATAAAGGAGTTGCCACTATATGTTATGCCAAAGGTGTATGTAAAAGAACATGAGAATCCAAGGCATGAGATGGCCTAATAGCACCCTACTGAAGATGTAACACCTTGGCATTTAGATCATGGATCTCATGCATAAGGTATTGTACATATAGAAAGGAGGAAATATCCATAGGAGGTGTTGCCATTATCAAAGGTTGCTGAGATAAAACAAGTTGTGGAATCTCAGTTACCCCCAAAGTAGATGTAATAATATTGGCATTAAGGGGAGTAGAAGATTGACCATTATTAGATTTTTGAATTTATTCATAGATAATATGGATAAGGTCAGATTGCATATCTGAATGTTTATAAATGAAATCTCGTAATTGTCTCTTATCAGTCTCATCGAATCGGTTATTGAATTACGCCATTGTAGGTTTGAAAGTAGGAAAATAGAATGTTGTATATTTTGAACCTTTTAAGAAATTTAATCTATTAAGGATTACCAAAATAAAATAATAAATTAAATCTAATATTTTGAAATTAAATTTTGAGCATAAAAAATAAAAGGATACAAACCCTAAGAACATCTAGGTCTAGGGTTTGGGTGGTATTTGAAGTAAGTTGGGTTCATCAAATGATTTAACTTTTAATAGATTTATGGAGTTTAAACCCTAGGTTATTAAAGGGTCTAAGTGCAGTAAATTATGATATAAATATGCAATAAATGTGACCATTAATTTGTGCAATAATTGACCTAATCTAAGATTTCTAAAAATAGAAATGAATGACATAAATAATTACTTAGTTATAAACTGATTGAGATGGATGATCTAGAGGCTAAAACTTAGTGTGGAAGTTGATATAAATATCATGAACATGGCCCAGGTTTCAGAAACCCTCTTGAATAATAACAATGTACCTTAGATAATAACACACCATGTTAGTGTCCTACTTTCAATGCTAGTGTGCTTTGTGTAGAAATTGTTTGATCTTCTGCGTGCACTTCCAACTAAGTCTAATATACCTTCACCTATGTGGATGAGCCCTAATTCAATGTCTATGAATTATTTTTGACTAATTTAGGATAAAACCCTAGACTTCCATGTTGTTAGGGTATTCTAGTGGCACAAATAGTGAGAGTGTGATGTTAGTTGGGTAGGCTGGACATCCTCAACACCCTATCATGTTGAGAGTTGCCTACAAACAAATACTCCAAAGAGGGATCAATATTGATGTATTTCTCCTACCTAAGTGCTTCGTTCAAGTGCAAGTGAATGCTAGTATGAGTGTTGACTTGAGTACTTTGAATGAGGATTGAAACTAAAAATCTGGGTATTCTAAGATTGGGATGGTTGTAGATGATTGTATGTATAATTAGGGTATAATAGGGATTAATAACCTTGATTTTTCACAACTTGTTCTAATATTATTTTCCTATTTTGCATCTAATTTCCATCTAGTGGATAAATGGCTAAAATTCATGTATATATATTAATTTGGTGCTTATGTAGAGTTTGAAATAGGTCTAAACCAACCATATGTGTCTTAATAATTAAAAATAAATATTTTGGGGTTGAAATTTGGTAAAGGACATTAGCATTGTACCTTGGTCACTAGTGCACGGCACTAGTGTCTAAAGTACAATGCTAGTGTCTAGGTGGTAGAACCTGAGGCACTAGGAGTTTGGATCCCTATGGGAGGGTCTAGGACTAATTTTGAGATGTTTAGGGATGTGTAAGGCCTACATGAAAGTTGGATAAGTGTCAAAAGAGGTCCTAAGATAGGTCTAGGGCCAAGCTAAGGATAGGTTGTCTCAAGGGATACTCATTGAACTTAAGTGACATTTTATAAGACTACACTCATCTATTTATAAAAGTACCAAAAACCCTAGTAAAATCATGAATATGTAACAAAAAACTAACTTAAAATAATAGCGTTTTTAACTATATTACTAATATTGATTACCCTTATACAAATAGTGCAATTGAATAAAATAGAAAAAACTTATATTTCCTTAGAGGAGTTAGAAACCACCACCATCAAAACATACTTGTGTGCTTCTTGTTTAATTATTAGGATTATTATGGACTCATCCAAATTGGAATCATCATTGCTTGAAATAAGGATGCCCAATCTATCACAAATGGCATCTAGCTTATGGTTCTATGAGAGATTATTTACTACAATGGCCCTCAAGAGCTCTCAGAATTAGTACATCTTTGTTTGATTCTCATTCCAAAAGTGCTCCATGTCCTCATGAACCACCATCAAGTTACTGGTGCTAAATATAATAGTCTAGATCCCAATCATTTGAGCCACCTTAAGGGTATCAAGCCTAGGAGTGGATTTCCTAGGATCCTCCATGGCCTGAATAATCAAATCCATAGAGACTTCTCCACCAAGCCTCATATAGATTTGAGCATGAAGAACATTGGTGGCCATCCAATTAATAAACTTCTCATCTTTGATTCTCTTAATGAGCATATACTACTGAAAATTTAGTGCTTCTTTGGTCGATATTCTAGTGATTTTATCCAAAAAACTCTAGTCCAGAAGATGCCTTAGCTTCAGGTCATTCACAAGACCCAATAAGGAGTGATGGACCTCTTCTAATGAGTAATTATACATCATATTTGAATTCATCTCCTTGATTTTTTTGAGTGCCACATATTTTCCTAGTTTGTTTGGAAGGGATCAAACTTATAAAGGAATTATCCATAGAAACAAAGGTACTTATCTCCTCCCAAATTTATTCCACAATCCAATGTTTGATGAGAATGACCATGTGAGGAGGGAGGTGGGAGATATAAAAAAATCCCACACATGCCTATTTCCACACAAAATTATCGCCATGCCAAATCATAATGTCCTTGAGCCATTGAAGATGATGCCTAGAATTTTGGGAAGTGATGAGGCAAGAGACACCGATCTTAATAATGATTGGTTTAATTAATAGAACAATGATGGAAATCATTCACAATTAGATGTTTGTCCTTGTTATCCAAGTTTGGAAAATAAATGAGATCCAAAGAATGATCTTGGAAATTAAGCTCGACACCAAGATATATGAAGTGATCAGCTACCTAGTTACCTTCATAATGAGAGTGAAAAGGATTGAAGTGTGTAAAGTTCTCCCAGAGACTTAGGCAATCATCTATAATGTTGGATAGATTCCAATTATTAATGTTTCCTAATTTTATTACTTCCATGATTAACTAAGAATCACCTTCAATATATAGACTAGTCCAGTTATTTTATAGAGCAATAAAGAAACCCCTCCAAAGGTATTTGAATTTAGTATGATTTTTAGTGTATCAACCCAAAACTTCAGTGAAGCCTAGGAGAAAAGAACCTTTGATATTCATGAAGTTGACTTTGGCTCTTGATTAACCTCTATTACCCTTTGTAGCTTTGTCAAAATTTAAACTGATCACCTAGCCCTAAAGAGGATTCCAATGAGTTGGAGATTATCTCTTATAATTTTTACCAACCCTATTATTAAGGAGGCTGACAAATGTGTCTTTACAATTAAGATCATATTATTTTTCAAGATAAATTTTACCACTTTTGGGGGGCCAAGTGGCCTAAAATTTTATGAGAATTTTCAAAATGGAAGCAAGGATGAAGGATTATTATCTAGAATCATTCTTAAAAAAAAAATTGTTTCTATCTAACTAGACATTCCAACAAACAATAGCTGGAAGATAACTCCAATTTTTTTGAAGCAGGGTAGATTTGAATTTATAAAACCAACAAAAGATTAAATCTTTGACTATTTTTTGAAAAACAAAATTGAGATTATATATTTGAAGAATGGAGTTATATATTTTTATAGAATATTGACAATGAATAAACTGATGATCAGAGTCTTCTTCATTATTGTAGCACAAAACACACCAAAAGGGACAACAAAACCTCTCTTTCTTATATTGCAAAAAAAAAAGAACTTGATCCTAGCAAGTAGTCTATAGAAAAGCATTTGCTTTAGGGAAACCATATTTAAATCAAATTTGAGATGCCAAAAATTTACCAAAGTCCTGATTGTTCATGGCTATATAAATTTTATAGCCATCTTTCACATTATACCTATCATTCAAAGAACCCATCCAAATTAACTTATCTTCCTACTTTGATAAATGAAAGGAGTAGAGAATTATTAGGAAGGTGGATTTATTGTTAGAGAGATGACTTGGCACTTGGAAATCCAACCAACCATCCTTGTCCTTATTAAAGTGATATTTGACCAAAACTCTAATGTTCTTTGTGCACCAGACACAAAGATTATGAATGTTATCTAGACTATTTAGAGGGGATAAATAGATCCAAGTATTTGCCCAGAATTTAGCCTTATTTACCTTTCTAACATTCCATCTAAATAGAGATATGATTATGGAGATAACTTTAACTGTAGGCATGTGAACCATATCTATGATTGAAAATAGTAAATATCCTTTTAAGGAGCATATTGTCTAGATATTTTCTTGTAATAATTATGCTCCAGAGAGTGTGCATTTCCAAGTAAAGTCTCCAAACCAACTTGGCCCTCAAATACAAGTTCATATTTTTATTAAGCCAAAAACCAAGGCCTCCCCGCTCATAAGGGAGATAGGTTTTATCCCATTTTACAAGATGAAGTTTTCTAAATTCATCAATTCCTCTTATAAAATGGGATAAAACCTATCTCAATAATCAAGGAAACTACACTTGTTCCTCCTAATATTGAAGGCCTTGAGAATATTTTGGAGTGGTTTCACCCTCTCCCCCATGAAGCTCTGTTAAGTGTTCTTAAAGAAGAGGAAATGTCCAGATCAAAGGGAGATTAAGAGGAGGACAATAAAATGGTGGAAAGCCTAAATGGTTTGTCTCAGTCTCAAATAAAACACCTATTCAACAACCATGGTATGTCCATGCTAGAAGTTTCTAATCTTGCTATAAAGACTATTCAATGTGGTAAAAGTAAGTTGTAAAGGCCTATTCACCTAACTCAAGAAACCTAGAAGTAAGTTGGGAAGGAATATTCACTTTGATTCAACAATAAAGGCAACACCAATTCTTCATTTTGACCAAGTATAAGAGCCAAGCTTGGGATTAACGTCAAAGGTGGAAATGTCTTCAATAAAAAGAGCCAAGTTGCAGGCAAAAGGAGAAAGAATACTAGATCTTCTAGATTTTTCCAAGGGATAAATGACCATGTTGAAGTCTAATCCAAGAATCCACTTATCATTCAAGTGCCAACCTTTGAGGTTATTAAATGATAACCAACAAATCCTCTTTCCCAAACTATAGCTTGGGATATAGACATTAGCATAAATAAATATTTAATTAGATAAAAAAATGTCGAATCTGATAGCTTGCTAGTTGAGACAATCATCCAAAAAAATAACAATAACCATAAAAGGATTATAAAAAATGGATAGTCCACCATTAGAAATAAGAGAGTCTTTTACTAAAAAATTACAATTTCTCTAAATGCCTTTAATGAAATCAGAGCAAAGAGGGGCATCTATTTTTGTTTCTTAAAAGAGTATCAATTCAGGGTTTTTAGATTGAATAAATTATATTAGTAGCCTCCACTTGTGTAGGTATTGGGCCCTCATAACTTCCAAATGATTATTAATATTGAATTGTTTTAGACCCATTGTTGCTATAGAAAAAGATGTTTATCCTCCCAAAAGTTAAACTTTATTTCTTGGTAAATTAGAGAGTAGATTAAGAACCCTCCCCTTTTTCCCCTTTCCTCCTCTTCCAATAAGTTTGGATTGTGATTTTTATTGGGGAGAGCCTCAATATGCTGAGGAATCATTTTAGATATTTGTTTATGGATTCATTTTCCAATGTTAATTTGAGCTTATAGGTTTCTTGAATTAGAGTGAAGAGGCCTTCTCGACTTGATTTTACCACACTAAATAGTATTTATAGTAAGATTTGAAACTTCTAGCAAGGACATACCATGGTTGTTGAATAGATTTTTTATCTGAGATTGAGATAAACCATTTAGGCTTTCCACTGTTTTCCCATCCTCCTAATCTTCATCTTATTTGGACATTCCCCCCTCTTCAAGAACCCTTGGAAAAGCTTTAAGGGGAAGGGGGTCAAACCACTCCAAATTTTTCTCAAGGCCTTGAATGCCAAGAAGAATAATTAAAATTTATTTGATGAAGGTGGCCTCAATTGACCCTAAGAAATATGAGGATTCAACATCTATTGTAATCTCTTGGACAAGATCAAGTTTATTGATAGTTTACACCAAATTTGACTCTTTAGCCTCAATTGGATTTCAAGTTTCATCTTTTTTCCCCTTGTTATTTTTATTTGGTTTGATAAATCCATCCTCTTCCTTATCCACATGTTGTGCTTAAAGAGGATAATTTCGAACAAAATGTCCATGGGAATGACAATTTTTGCATTAGAAAGGAACATTTTTCATAGTCCAAATCTTGAATCCATTCCCTAATTTTGAATTTGAATTGAATCACCTTGGGTAATACCTTGAAGATATCTATGTTAACATAGAACCTAGCATAAACTTCTAGAATACCAACATATGTTACTTTTACCATGTAGATGAACTCCTCTAGTTGAACCCCAACTTGTTCAAATATTTCCTCTTTCCATAGCTCTAAATGGAGCCCATATATTTGAGTCCAAATGGGAAATTTATTTAGTCTACCAACTTATGGCTAAATAACTTTTCCTAGTGTTTCATGAACAACCAATGTGCTATAGAAACCAAGGGCTATATTTCAAAATGTCTTCCCTATGTTTCACATTGTCAAAAACCACTTGAAAAAAACCTTGAGGAAGGAGACTAACCTAGTAAACTTCCCAATTCCTTGCAAGCCATTTCCATAAAATTGTAGCACTAGGCCAAAATATGATGAATTTATAAATTAAGGCACAATCTTTAAGATTCCCTATCCTCACCTCCAAATTGTTGTCAAAAATTTGGATGGTCAGGATCTACTCAGAAGCTGGAATAATGGAGTAGTCCGCTATTTTTTGAAGAGGTATGGCCTTCACCTTAACTATTCCTCTACAATTATGACCAAGGTTATGGTTGGTTATTATTGAAGGCTCTTTAGATGAGGCTCCCAAGGAGGATACCTGCTTAAATTTGCCCATCACATAATTAATTGTGTTGTTTTGTAAAACATTTTTATAATAAAATAAAAAATTTATCCCTTGTATATTATTAAATTATATTGATAGTATAATATTATTAATATTATCTTATTATAATAATATTATAATATAAAATAATGTTATTAATATAATTTTAACGTATACTATTTTTTTATTTATATATTATATATAATATTAATATAATATAATATATACTACTAGCCCGATAAGCTAGCTCATGTGGTCGAGTGTTGAAGCCTATATGTGGGAGATCTCAAGATTCATTCCCTCAGGTTGTCCACCTCTATCATGTTATGCCTCACATGATGTCTGCATTAGCTTAGGCATTCTAAATTTATAGCTGATGGCTTTACCTCTAGTACCATCCATGTATATGGGGAAATACCATTTGGGTTTCAACATCGAATTGTTTTCAATGGGGAAAAATATATAATATATAATAATATTAAATAAGATTTCTATAATATATATATATATATATATCATATCATATTAATAATACAATATATGTATGTATGTATGTGTGTGTGTGTGTATATATGTGTGTGTGTTTGCGGGTGTGTGTGCACGTGTGCGTGTGTGTGTGTCCATGATTTTTATTTTACTCACCTGGGTATGCCTCTTTTCAAAGGAAAAATAGATATTAATAGATGGAACACAATTTTCGATAGGGTATAACATAAATTGACAGGTTGGAAGGGGAGCCTTCTCATCCAAATGGGTAAACTCCAACTTAAAGAGTTCTCTTTAGAGCTTACCCATTTATCTGATGTCTCTTTTCAAATTTCCTTATAAATTAGTGGAAAGGATAGAGCAAATTCAAAAAATATTCCTTTGGTTTGGAATTGAAGAAAAAAATAGAATTCATCTTGTGTCATGGGAGAGACCTTGCTTACCTAAAACTCATGGAGGTCTAGGTTTATGGAAAAATAAAGGGATGAATAAATCATTCCTAAATAAAATGGGTTGGAAACTATTGACTAAAAATAATTTGTGGATTGATAATATTAAGGTTAAATATATGGAAGGCAGGAATGTTGACCATTTTTTGATAATGGAATCCCCTTTGTAAGGGTTTTTTTCGTAATGTTTTTGTTAAAAGTTGGGAGATTTTTTGGGTAACAATACAAGTGGAATATTGGATACAACAACAAAGAATCATTTTGGAACGATGTTTGGCTCTACTATTCTCCCATAAGATATATGACACTATGGAACTCTTTGTGCCCTTATTTCACTAAAACCATTAGGAAACTAGTTGAGGATAATTTGGAAGTTAATGAGATGAAAAAAACTTGGAAATTTATGTCTATGAAAAATTGATTTGAGGTTATTAACCACATTCTAATCCTTAACCAAATGATGATAAGTTCTCACATTATCTAGTTCTATAAAGATGATCAATTGGTTTGGTCTGTGTCACAGGATGGGTGTTATTCAGTTAAATTTGGGTACTTCACTGACCTCAATCTTTAAGAAGATGGTTTTTCATGAATATCCCTATGGGACAAAGATATCATTCCTAAATTAAATAATTTTCTATTGGTTGGTGGTTTGAAAAAAGAGCCTCACATTTGATAATCTTGTGAGAGGGTGTTTTCCTATCCCTAACATATGTGTCCTAAGAATGAAGTTAAATTAGTTAAGCATTTATTCTTAGACTGCTCCTTTACTCTTGTTGGGTGGATATTTTGTTGTCAAGCAATCGCTGGCAAAATGGGTATATCAATGACAGTACAAGGAAATTTATACGGTAAAAAGTGTGGGTTTACCACATCCTAATTAGATAAATCTCTCCTCTCATCAAGGGGGGGTTCCCTATAAATTGCTTATATGCTATATAAATATAAATAAGCATAAAATAACACTCAGGGTAGGATAACACCATCCATCTCTCTTTTTTCAGAGATGATGTTCACAGAGCAAAAGAGAAATCCTGGTTGATGACTAAAAACATTCCTCTTCCTTCAGAAATGATGTTTAGCAAATAATAGAAAATCTTCTAGGATAGAAAATAGGTTTACGAGAAACCCACAAAAGCACAAAGTCTTTTGTTGCTTTCCTCACTGATTCGAAGCGTACGTAACAATAGAGTGAGATGCAACTCAGAGTCTTCACTTAAAACTACAATAGATAATAAGATCACAAAGGATAAAATCAGTTCAAAGTCTTTTTGATATCCTTCAGATAATTTCCACATACACTTTGCTTATTTAATAAAATAGATGAGAGATTATTAGGAAAGATAACATAAGAACGATCTCCTAAATAACACAAATTATTTCAACACAAAGTTTAAAAAATACCCTGCTTCTCATTCATTCAAGAAAATATGATCTACAAGCTGAGATCAAAGTCTCAGAAAGCATCTCAATTTTAGTAGAGTTTTTGCTCTCAATTATCAAAAAAAGATCCATTACAAAAGAGGCTCCCTCTATATATATAGGGAAAAGCTTTCAAAATTGAGAAAAGACTTAAATATTGAAACCTAGTCAAAGATGAGTCTCCATTGACTTTGAGACTTTTCTAAATTTTTACATGTATTTACATATGACAAAAGTACATGTATAAATGTCCCAAGTCAATTACAAAGTACATGAGAAGGATGGAGAAGAAGAAATGGAAGAACAGTTCAATTTTTGTCACCAACCTTCTTTAGATGAACATCGTACATGGTGATAGCTGCTTGTATCCTGATACTGTCTAACACAATAGTAGTTTTGAAGACCACCTTAGCTCTGACTGCGGTGTCTCTCACTTCTGTGATTGATTTTGCATGACTAGTTAAGCTGGTTCTCAAATTATCTAGAATTAACTGATTATATAAAATATTATCCACAGAAGCCATTGAGAACACTTTCTCCTTGAATTCCCTTCAGATCATACCTTCAAACTCTTGAATCATTTCCTCTGCTGAAATGAATTGGTTGTCTCAAGAGGTGAGTCTACAAGACAACTCTTCTAATTTGTTCAACAGATTGGTGTCGCTTTCTTTACTGGCATCTTTGGAAGATTTGAGGTCGCTAATCAGTTCCTTAAGTACCCAGATCCTGTATATCAGTGATTTTTTAATTTCAATATAAGAATATCTATCGGCAATGACGCTGATTGATACTAGGGTATGTTTTTTCAGCACTTTTATCTCTATTCATTTGCTAAGATATTTATTTGTGTTGTCAATATCTTGAGAAATAATATTGATAAGGTCTTCTAACTCTGTTCTCATTTTATTCATTTTACTTTCTTCTCAGCGACCTCTGTAAACAAGGAAATACCTTGTGCATGCATCTTATCTAGGTAATATTCAAGTAATTTTCCCTTTAGATAAGTCTTTTATGCTTTTTGGATTACAGGATCATCTACGGAGAAAGCCTCTGGAGTTACCACTTTTGGAGCAAAAGTGAATCTCCTAATCATTGCGGTCAATTATTTCACCTTTGCTTTGTAATGATCTTCCATTTCTCTTTCTCTGTCAAATTTTTAGACCATAATATCCATCATGGATTGAATATCACTCTTGGTGCCCTCATGATTTATTTTCCCTAACTCAACTCGAGAGATGGAGTAGCTGCTCATATCAAAATTCTCAAGAGTTGCATCTTGTGGGGGTTTAACTATCTCCAAAATTTTGTGCCCCTTATCTCCAATCATTTTTGAAGGGATTTTTGGTTTTTCGGGGATCTTAGCTTTCATTGGTACTATCTTACCAAAGTCAAAGTCATTTGGAGAGATGGCTTGATTTTTCCTTTTGGGTGTGAAAGTTGACAACCAAGGTGGGAGAGCAGAAGCACTTACATTAGCAATAGTCCCTGTAGTTGGTGTCACTAGGGTAACACTTGCACTATTGGCGAGAACAATGGGCATAGTAGGTGTAGTATTAGTTAAAATCACACCTGTTACTAAATGGTCAAAGGTGGAACTATCTCTGATGTTGAAAGAAGGAAATGAAAGACTGGGAATGGATCTTGATGATCAAAGAACATCTTTAGAATCACCTTGAGGGTCGCTAAAAATAACTCTAGAAGGAGAGGCGACTCTAGAAGAGGGAATATTGATGGGAAAAATAGGTGAAGGAGTTGCAATAGGTGAGTGGGGTAGAGAAGAAGGAATTCCTGTATCTAGTTGTGCACCTTCTTATGGAGATTGAGCTTTCATTCTGTGTTGACTCGTAGGCCTGTCATCCATTTCCATCTATTTTGCCCCTTGTTCTTGGGTACTTTGTTTCTCAACCACCATATCTATTGACTCTGGCTCTTTCTTGGCAACCTTTGATTTCTTTGATATAAAAATGATCCTAGGATTATGGGGCCTGGAAGGAGAAGGAACATCACTTTTATTCTTTGTTCTATTTTCCACTCTCCTCCTTGTCTCTTCTTGGAATTTAGCCTCTGATCCCGTGATGAATTATTTTAAAGTGATCCCCTTATTTGCTAACCAATCATTGGTGTTAGCCAATATTGATTTGAATCTCATCCTCAAAGAGGTCAACTCTTTTTGAGGCCATTAAATTAGAGGAAGAGGAGAGTTAGCGACTTGTTCAACAAGATATCTGCTATTGACCAGATCTTTATCATCTACTAGATTTGGAGGAATATCAGCGAGCCCTAGATACTCTATTTACTCAAGAGATAGTCTGTTGTAGTCCATCTTTTTGATATCTTTTGCTGTCCTTAAATCTATCTAGACGTCTTCGATCATGGGTTCATGGAACTAAGTCTTCCTTTTGATCATGTCTTTAACACCTCTGTAGTCAAAATTTGGCCTTCTTTTGAAATGCTTCATGGTGACAAGTTGCATTTTGGTCTCCATTGCCCTTGCTTTTGTAGCAGTCAATACTGAGTACCTACCAATTTCAATAGGGAACCTAAAACTAAGTTTCTTAAGTTCTATTTGTTTACTATGTATGACAATAATTTGCCTACATAACTCCATCATGATCAATTTATTAGAAATAAATCTAGGGAACATATAGGGATATCCTTGGAAAAAGCCAACCTACAAATAGAAAAAATAAGGGAACTGCAAGAACATATAGCTGAAGTCATTTACAACAGCCCATGCTTCATTGGACACTCTTTTCTACTCTAATTGAGGGTCAAAAAGATACAAAAATACCATGAAGAAGGCATCACTTACCCTCCTAAAATGATGGATTGAACCCTTTAATGTCAACTGAGGGTAATATTCATATACAGGGGTGGTTTTCCTATCTCCCTCTGATGTCAAACCTAGAAAGGTTCTCATCGAAGCTGCAATGTATACTAGGTATGAAGTCATATATAACTTTGATGTAGTAGACACCTTTGTCAATTGCTCGTGCAGAACATTGTTGATCTGTTCACCCTAGAAAATGATTAGTTTGCCCTAGAGGATTATCTTAATGAAGTGATACATCCATTCATAAAATTGAGAAGAAAATGGTAAACCTCGTACTCTGTTGAGAAGAGTAATCAAGTCGCTAACTTCTTCTATAAAGTTGCTCCTAAAAAATTTTCATGGCCATTAGGACAAGTTGGCTCTAGGAGTTTTAAGCCATCTGTTGTTGATCACCTTCTTCACCTTCTCAAGATCTTTGTCATATTTATTTTATGCTTCGATGAAGTTGATCTTCAATACTTCAATAACAGGAGGGCACATGAAAACTTTATCGATGAACTTAGGGTCTAATCAAATTACTACATTACCACTAGCATCTGACATAGCTTTGGTATCTTTGTTGTAGAATTAGGTGCACTGGAGGATGAATTATGTGTGATGTGCCAACATAGGAAAAGAGGAGACCAAATAGATATTGCTCTCAATTATCCTCTTCATTTTAGAGCTCAATTTTTTTGTCTTGGTTCTCTCTATGAACTCTGACATATCTACATGCTCGATCTCTGTATCCCTAATGTCATCGACATTAGAAGTGACTGAGGTGATTGGGAAAACACCTTGATATTGGTATTTCATCATCTTTGACTTCTTTGGAGAAACTTTAGTCATCAAAATAAGCCTTTGTTTAAAGTCTGTTGATGAAGAAGGATCTTGAGGAGAAACTACGATAAGAGTCATGATCATGCAATTAGGAGAAATATTGGCAATCTGGGAAAATTGCACGTTAAGTGATCATGACCACAAAAATGCACTTGAAAGGGCTAAAGTGAGATCAGGTTGGAGAATGAAAGGGAATCAGGCTCAAAAAATGTAAAAAATAAAAATTTCTCAGAGTTAGTAAAAATGGAGGCAAGATATGCACAAGCGACAAAAATTGCCGCCCTTGCATGTTGAAGATTGTTTATGCATAGGTGACAAAAATTACCACCTGTATACATCAGGTTAGAAAGGATGCATTGACAAAAAAATTTGCTACCCATGCATGCTTGAAGTGAATCAGTTCATGCATAGGTGGTGATTTTCACCACTAATGCATCTGGTTAGAGAAATAGATTGCATCAAGGTAGAAAGGATGCATCAGGGTAGAAAGGATTCATTAATGGCAATTTTCACCGCTGATGCATTTGGAAAAATTTATCGTGTAAGGGAAGCAAAAATCAATGCCCTTGCACGGGTTGGATGCCCACATATAAGGGCAGTGAAATTTGCTACGATTACATGGGTTAAATGGTTGACGAGGGAAGAAGGGAAGAGGGTTATCCCCACTCAGATCGTGTCTGTGTGGGGAAAAGGAGGAAGGCGATGACAAAACAAATTAAAAAAAATAAATCTAGACCAAGAAAGGAAAAGAAGGGAAAAACAACTAAAAAAAAGACAAGGAAAATGAAAATAAAACAAAAAATAAAACCCTACTTGGAAAAATGTGACACAACACTCGAATCTGATGAAAATGCAATTCCACTTGCTTGCTTGATCACCCAGACATAGGGAGGAGGAGAAACAAGGAAAGAATGGATTGAAATGAGGGAGAAAAGAGATTAAATGGGGGTAAAAATTGCCCCCAACCACTCGGCATGCATGACCATTAATGTCACACCCAAAAATTGAGACCATGTAGGGGCAGCAAAAATTGCCACCTCTGCATGGTAGGTTGGAAAGAGATGCAGGGGTGGCAATTTTTTCCACTCCTGCATGAAAAGCAACAAAAGATGCAAGGGCAAAAAATTTTGCCGCTCTTACATGATGGATGCAAAGGCAGTGAAAAATTCTACCTTTGCATAGGAAACACAAAATAACATGCAAGGATGATGAAAATTGTCGCCCTTGCATGTTAACTCAAGAAAACACCCAACTCTAAGAAACAAGAGAAAATTTGTCATCTGGCCACATCAAGATTGTAATGATTTTCAAATTTTTTGGAAAATGCAATAAGGGAATGTCACAAACTTTGAATGCTACTAGTTGAGCAAACATGAAAACAAGAAAAACTTGCCTTGAAAGATGAACTTAGAGTGAAAAACATGAAATAGACAAGTTTCATAGGGGTTATTCCAAAAATGAGCGTAGCTAATTTTGGGAACAACAGCTAGCTCCTATTAGGAAACTTCCATTGATCGAACTGATTAATGGGAGTAGAATCTAGTCTCTAAGTGCCTTCATCTAAGCCATTGGGATATGGAGTCAAGCCAAAAAGGAAAAGACACAAAAAACCAAAAGAAAACAATCAACACAAAAACTATACAAATGTACAAGTGGACTCATCTAACACTTCAAAGATTGAAGTGCTTTAGATGCTGCCCACTGTGAGACAATGAGAATGGTGCTCCATCTTGATAATTCAATAAGAAGCTATTCTCACCATAGACCTGATGAATGGTAAATAGACCTCTCCACAAAGAATCAAATTTGTCGTGCATTCCTTTTGGTTCTCTCCTCTTGTCCCACAACAAGACTTGATCTCCAATCTGAAAATCATGAATCTTTGCCCTCTTGTCGAAGATTTTATTCACCTAATTTTTATGTGTAGTAATTTGGTCTACCACCATGGTTTGTTGCTCATCTAATTCAGTTAGGCACATGATCCTTTTATCAATAGAATTTTGGAAAGTTGAATCCTTGATTGTCTTTGCTAACCTGAGCGCTGGTAGTTCCAAGGTGATTGGTGTCTCTGCATTTAAGCCATATAGAAATTAGAATGGTGACATGCCTATGGCCCTCTTGGGTGTAATTCTATCTACCCACAAACTGTCAAACAATGCTTTATGCCAACTCCTCTGATTATCATCTACTAGTTTCTTGATAATAGTAACCAGATTCTTATTGCTTGATTCTGCTTGACCATTTCTTTATGAAAAATAATTAGAAGTGTGGGAGAGAGTAATTCCATAATAAAAGTAGAACTGGGTAATCTCATCAGAATAAAAATAGGTTGCATTATCTATTACAACCTTAGTTAGAACCTCAAATTGAGAAATAATTGTTGAGGTGTGGAGCTGAAAGCTTCACCAAATGAGCGAGTTTGCAAATTGCAGGAATTACATAGTCACCGGCATCGGTCAAGAGCAACCGACATCAGTCAGGAGTCGACTAGGAGATGTCAGCGTCGGTCATGGATCAGCCGACGTTGGTCACAGGCAGACAGGCAGGGATTGACGTCGGTCACCTGTGTGTCCAGAATGCTATTTCCATGGATAGAACAGAATGTTTGCATGATAGGATTAAGTTTTAGTATTAAGTCCGCATCTCTATCTTTAGTAGGATTGTTTTGAGCCCTTGATTAGGAGGTGCATCTAATGGTTGTGATTGTATTCTCATGATCCCTAAAGTTATATAATGAGATAGATCTTCATAGCTTATTGTAGAAGTAGAGGAACAGTATTGTAAAATATATGTGTATCAATCCAGGTTGTTGGAATTGATTGTAATTGAGAGAGAGAACTCTTGATGGAAAGAGATCTAGAAAGAGATCTATACATCTGAGAGAGGTGTGGAAGAAAAGAAGTTTCTTCAATTGTATTCCTTCTGTAAAGAGTTTAATACAAGTTTTTAGGGTGGTTTCTTGTATCTCTTGTTCTTTGCTATTTCTGATTCTAGTTACTTATCGTTCTGGTTTAATTCCATATTTAATTGCTTTCATATAGTAATCAAATTTGTTGGTTGATCCCCAACAATAATATTTTCTTTAAGAAAATTACATACCACTTTTGAAGTAACATGCTTAATTGGGATGGCTTCCACCCATTTGGTAAAGTAATCAGTCACAGTAAGGACATAATCATTCCCAACACTTGAAGATGGGTTGACTTCACCAAGTCAATATGCCATTGTTGCAAAGGTTCTTTAATTACCACTAGCTTGAGGGGTAACGCAGCCAATTTAAGTTTTTCAACATACTACTTACACAATTCACACCTACGCACCCATTTATAAGCATCTTGAAACAACATAGGCCAATAGTACCTCACTCTTAGAATTTTATGAGCTGTCACTGGTGTAAAAAAATGTCCTCCATAGGCCAAATTGTGGAAGGACTCCAAAAGTTTACCTTGTTGCACCTTATCGATGCAGTGAAGAAATACCCCCTCACGACTTCTCTTATACAAACCATTGTCCCACAAGACATAGCTAGTAGCCTTTAGCTTAACATTCCTTTTTTCTTTGTAGGATAGATGAGTGGGACACTCACCATAGGTAATAAAATGAGTGATGTTGAAATACCACTCATCAGTAGTAGCGATGAAGAGGACCGTAGGCACGTCTTTGACCTCTGTTTCTTCATTTTCTGTCTCCTTGAGGATATTATCAGTAATCAACTAGCAGAGGCCCTTTTCCTACACAAGTTTGGTAGTTTTGATTTCAAGATCAAATTCCTAAATCTTAGCAATCCAATTTCCCCTTTTAGTACCAAACTCCTATTGAGTTAGAATGGACTTCACCATTGTATCAGGCACCAAAACTATAGTATGTGAATTCAAAATGTAAAATTTGAAATGCTTCACCACCTTAACCACAGCATAAGCATGTTTCTCCATATTTGAATATTTTAATTCATGAGTTTTAAGAGGACAAATCATAAATGATATGGGAGATTCGACACCTTTATTTTGCTGAACCAAAATAGCTGAAAGTGTATGCTCAAAAGCATAGCTGTATATTATGAAGTCTTTGGTGTAATTTGGACAAACCATAATTAGTGCATAGGTGATTAATTTTTTGATGTCTTCAAATGCCGACTTGCCTTCTATAGTCTATTGGAAAGTGGTTTTGCCCTTCATCATATTCATAATGTGGTGAGTCTTCTCAGTGAACTCAGAGATGAACCTTCGTAAAAAATTCACTTTTTTGAAGAAAGAGTGGACTGTAGTCTTACTTGTGGGCAAGGTAAGCTCCTGGATGGATTTGACTCTTTCTAAGTCAAATTTTATGCCTTCTTGGGATACAATGTGCCCAAGAAGTTTCCCTTCTATTACCCCAAAAATAGATTTTTTGGGATTTAGAGAAATGCCATTCTAGCGGTAGCATTCCAACACTTGTTGTAAATAGTGTACATGATCATGATGATGTTTGAAAAAGATTGTTAAATCATCCATGTATACTACAATGAACTTACCCATTTAATCTTTGAGAGTAAGGTCCATTACTATCTGAAAAGTGGTGCCAATATTTATCAAGACAAATGGCATCCTTCGATAGGTAAAGGTGCCCCAAGGTGTGGTGAAGGCAGTCTTATGCTGGTCTGTTTTACCAACTTTAACTTGATTATACCTTGAGAAGTCATCCAACATTGATAACATCTCTGAACTAGTCACCATCTGAAGAACTTGATCCATGATAGGCAGAGGATAGTTATCCTTTAAAGATGCTTGATTCAGGTTTTTGAAATCCACACAGATATAAATTTCACCATTATACTTCCTCATAGAGACTATGTTTGCAATCCATGTGGAATGATAAATTGGGAAAATTATCCTAGCATTCAACATTTTCTATATTTTAGACAAAATAGTACCTGATATCTTTGAATTGTATTGCTTGGATTTTTGCTTGTAAGGCATTGAATTACTTTTGAGAGGAATGCCATGGAAAAATTCTTTAGGTTTGAGCAACTTCAAATCATCATAGGAGTATGCTAGGACATCTATATACTGGTGGAGCAGAGAAGTGAACTTGAACTTTTCTTCTTGAGTGTAGTATTTCCCAATGTTCACCACTTTAGAATTTTTCTTGGTACTTAAATTTACTTGATCAAACTCTTGGGAGGAGCTTGAATCTGTTTGTTGTTGTTTAATGAACCTGTCGTGTTTGTCAGACAACTTCTCAAGAGAAACCAGGCCTTTTGGGATTTTATTCCTTTTAAGTTGTAGGAAAATTTCACCTACATTTGCACTTGATTTAGGGGCTGGTTAGAGCTTTTGAGGCTCATTGCCATCAAAATAAAGCTATTTAAAGCTGTCCTTTTGCTCTAAGAAGGCAATGATCTAGTTGTCATTATTAAACACCTGCCAATGATTGGCATTGTCAGGCACACTTGGTCAAAAGACCAATTTAATAGTGTACCTATCTTTTTTAAAATTAGGGTGAGGAACCAATAGAGTTGTTGAAATAGATAGTGCATCATCTCGATCATTGAATTCCCTAGGTATGATAGAGATGCTAAAAGCGTTAAAGCTTTCAATTTGATTCCAGACTAGATTTTGGTAGTGGCACAATCTCTCATTTTTGGTTTGATACAGGTTCCTTACCTGATAGACCACCAGTTTAGCATCACCTTTGGCATGAAGGAGTTTGATGCCTTTGTCTCGAGCAGCCTTCAATCTAAGCAACAAAGATTCATACTCAGTTGTGTTGTTAGTGTTGTTAAACTACAACTTATATGAAGAAGGAAAAATATCTCCTTGAAGAGATATCAACACAATCCTGGCTCCTGAACTGGTAGAGGAGCAGCTACCATTGAATTCAAAAATCCATACCTCACCAAAGACTAATTTTTTCTTAGATTCTTCTTCATTTGGAGGGGAAGATTCTTCTACACTTGCACTGCACTCCACCAATCTTTTTACTATTTCATCTGAAATGATTTTTAGGTTGACACATTTGGGAATTTTATTAGGCATCTCATGGATTTCCTCTATGGATAAAAAGTAATTACCCATGCCTAAAGACTCAAACAAAATTTGAGCTTCAGACATGGATGTTTGAGTGACCATGTATTTTGCTTCCTTCTCAGGGAGCAATCTCTGCATAACATCTTTGATTGGGATCCTCACCTCAGATAGGTTCAAGCTTAATTTTCCACTAACATCCTTACAAAAATTTCATCCAAGAAGGATGCCATAAGAGGCTAGAACATCAGCCACCAGGACTGTCATTTTGATTTTCTTCTCTAAAAAAATTGCAAAGGCAAATTAGGCATCTTTGATTTGACACAGGAGTGGGACTTGCTTGTTTTCCATGGAGAAACACCTCCTAAAAGTCTTAGTCAATGTAATACCAAGGGAATCTGCTACTTTGGCAGGCATAATATTATCTGAAGCTCCTGAGTCTATAATGCAATTACTCAATTTATGACCATTTATCAACAGGGAAACATAAAAAGGTTCTATTTTTCTAGGGGCAACAAGAGGAGTAGCGACAAGATTATTCTAAGTGGATTTATTCTTGGAGGTATCATGAGTCAACTTTGGAAAATCTCATCCTATAAGGGCAGTTTTAATTTTCACGTATTCGGGCAACCTATCAAACTATTCAAGATTAGCTCACAAGTACTCAATCTCAGTCATTTGAAACTTGGTCTTTTTGGCATGATCAATTATATCAAATAATTAAAATGAGCTAGAGGCAGAGGGAGAAAGCCCATCATCCTAATATTTATTAGGTGTGGCATTGGTTTGATAGATAGAAGTAGAAGGTACGAGATGGTTTGAGGTAATTAATTTTTTATTAGTCACCAGGTCCTTTGATTGAAAAGACAGTGAAGTCCCTCATTTAGCGATAGAAACTATTGGTTGAGGTTCTTCTCCTACTTTTTTTTATCAGCTTGTTGAGCTAACTAATTCTGGGACCTAGTAAAAATAATATAGGATCCATCAAACACTTCTCCCTTACTTTTAGCTTCATCTTGACAATCTAAGAAACCAATATTAGAGTCACCAACTAATTATTCTTCTTGTTCTACAAAGAGATTAGCATCATCTTATTGGTCCAACTCAAGTTGGAACAAGAAATTATGTTCAGCTTCAAGGTAACCAACTACTGAATTAGCAGGTGATGCTTCAATAGCAAGCTTCTGTGTAGAGGAGGAAGGTGATTTGGTTGTCCTTGATTTTTGGTAGCATTGCCTTGATATGACTGATTAGGAAATGTCCTTCTTGGCATATCCTAATAAGTAGGAGCAGACATACCTTGGGCCATTTATCTTTTCAAGGCTAGCAATTCATTCATCAACTTTTGCACCATAGGATCTGTGGTGCTCGTGGAAGAAATTTCAACAGATGAAGAAAATTTATTTTTATTGGAATCTTTTCTAATCTTACCTACCAAGATAAGATCATCCTCAATCTCAGTAGCCAAAATTTGAGCTACAAGAATATCCATAAGACAGGCCCATCTCAATAGAAAATTTACTTCAAGAATTTGAGAGTTGATGAAAAAGCACTTGAGATTCTCTAGCATTGGCTGAGCGATCGTAAGAACTTGGTTCCTTAGCTTATTGAATATAGCAATGAAGTCTCACATGGGATCATGAGGTTCCTTCTTCATTTGCATAAACTGAGATAACAAGGCATGTGCTTCTTTAGCAGGTTTAAACCTAGCTTCAAACTTGGCCTTGAGCGTATTCCAGTCAGTTATAGTTTGAGCTTAAAGGTGGTAAAACTAGTCCGTAGCAGTGCCTTGCAAAGTTTCTACAAATAGTCTCATCACTATATCTTCATATTCTACACCTATCACACCACATGCTATAGAGAAGGCAACAATGTGCTCATCAGAATGAACCTTTCTATTTCCATAGAATTTGGGGAAATTCTTTTTAAACTATGAGGTAGTTTGTGTAAAGGTGGGGCTAGATTGAGAGGACCAAAGGAGTTATCCTAAGGACCTTGGGCCATTATGATATGATGATTGAAGGGAGGGATAACAAATCTTGGTGGGGTAAGTATAGATAAAACCCTACTAGCACTAAGACTAGAGGATTCATGTGGTATTGAAGATCTGACGTTAGTAGGAGGGAAACTCCTAGTTTGTTGAAGGCGAAATGGTGGAGGAGAAATCTCAAAATTAGTTTGCCGTACCAACTCAAAAATAGGATCAACAATACCTTGAGCTCTATGGATTCGCATGTATGGTGGATTTACCAGAGTGTAAAATGAAAAAGGGCTAGAAATGCTTCAAGTTGAAGCTTGAGGCTTCAAAATGCACGTTCGTAATCCCCAACAGAGTCACCAAAATCTATTGGGTGAATATTTAGTCGTCAAATAATCGATGGCAAAATGGGTATATCAACCATAGTACAAGGAAATTTATACGGCCAGAAGTGTGGATTTACCACATCCTAATGAGATAAATATCTCCTCTCATCAAGGGGAGGTTCCCTATAAGTTACTTATATTCTATATAAATATAAATAAGCAGAAAATAACACTCAAGGTAGGATAACACCATCCATCTCTCTTTTTTTAGAGATGATTTTCATAGAGAAAAAGAGATATCATGGTTGATGACTGAAAACATTTCTCTTCCTTTAGAAATTATGTTTATAAAATAGGAGAAAATCTTTTGGGATAGAAAATAGGTCTATGAGAAACCCATGAAAGCACAAAGTCTTTCATTACTTTCCTCACTGATTCGAAGCGTACGTAGCAATAGAGTGAGATGTAGCTCAGAGTCTTCACCTAAAACTACAACAAAAAATAAGATCACAAAGGGTAAAAGTAGTTCAAAGTCTTTTTGATATCCTTTAGAATGTCTTCAGATAATTTCCACATATACTTTGCTTATTTAATCAAATAGATGAGAGATTATTAGGAAAGAGAACATAAGAATGATCTCCTAAATAATACAAATTATTTTAACACAAAGTCTGAAAATAACCTACTTCTCATTCATTCAAGAAAATATGATTTACAAGTTGAGATCAAAGTCTCAAAAAGCATCTCAATTTTAGTAGAGTTTTTGCTCTCAATTATCAAAAAAAGATCCATTACAAAAGAGGCTCCCTCTATATATATAGGGAAAAGCTTTCCAAATTGAGAAAAGACTTAAATATTAAAACCTAGTCAAAGATGAGTCTCTGTTGACTTTAGGACTTTCCAGATTTTTACATGTATTTACATATGACAAAAGTACATGTGTAAATGTCCCAAGTCAATTACAACATACATGAGAAGAATGGAGAAGAAGAAATAGAAGAATAGTTCAACTTTTATCGCTATCCTTCTTTAGATGAGCATCATACATGGCGATAGCTACTTGTATCTCGATACTGTATGGTGCAATAGTATTTTTGAAGACCACCTTAGCTCTAACTATGGCATCTCTCACTGTTGTGATTAATTTCACATGACTAGTTAACCTGGTTCTTAGATTAGCTAGAGTTAACTGATTATCTAAAATATTATCCATAGAAGCCATTGAGAACACTTTCTCCTCAAATTTCCTTAATATCATACCTTTAAACTCTTGAATCATTTCCTCTATTGAAATGAATTTGGTTATCTCGAGAGGTGAGTCTGCAATGTAACTCCTCCAATTTGTTCAACAAACTAGTGTCACTTTCTTCACTAGCATCCTTGGAAGATTGAAGGTCGTTGATCAGTTCCTTAAGTACCTAGATCCTATATATCAGTGATTCCTTAATTTCAATATAAGAATCTCTATCAACAATGATGCTGATTGATAGTAGGGTACATTTTTTTAGCACTTTCATCTCTGCCCATTTGGTAAGATATTTATTTTTTCTATCAATATCTTTAGAAATAATATTGATAAGGTCTTCTTCTAACTCTGTTCTCATTTTCTTCATTTTACCTATCTTCTCAGCCACCTCTGTAAATAAGGAAATCCCCTGTGCATGCATCTTATCTAGGTAATCTTCGAGTACTTTTCCCTTTAGATAATTTTTTTTTGCTTTCTAGATTACAAGATCATCTACGGACAAAGCCTCTAGAGTTACCACTTCTGAAGTAAAAGTGAATCTCCTGATCACTGCGGTCAATTGTTCCACCTTTGCTTTGTAATGATCTTTCATTTCTCTTTCTTTGTCAAATTTCTAGACCATAATATCCATTGCAGATTACAAATCACTCTTGGTGCCCTCATGAGTTATTTTCCCTAACTCAACTCGAGAGATGGAGTAGCTGCTCATATCAAAAGTCTCAAGAGTCGCATCCTATGGGGGTTTGACTATCTCCAAAAATTTGTGCCCCTTATCTCAAATCATTTTTGAAAGGATTTTTGGTTTCTTAGGGGTCTTAGCTTTCACCAGTACTATCTTACCAACGTCAAAGTTATCTGGAGAGATGGCTTGCTTTTTCCTTTTAGGTGTGAAAGTCGACAACCAAGGTGGGAGAGTATAAGCACTTACATTAACAATAGTCCCTGTAGTTAGTGTCACTAGGGTAACACCTGCACTGTTGGCAGGAATAATGGGCGTAGTGGGCATAGTAGGTGTAGTATCAGTTAAAATCACACCTGTTGCTAAATGGTCAAAGGTGGAACTATCTTTGATGTTGAAAGAAAGATATGACAGACTAGGGATGGATCCTGATGATTAAAGAACATCTCCAAAAGCACCTTGAGGGTCACCAAAAATAACTCTAGAAGGAGAGGTAGCTCCAGAAGAGGGAATACTGATGGGAGAAATGGGCAAAGGAGTTGTAACAGGTGAGTGGGGTGGAGAAAAAGGAATTCCTATATCTAGTTGTGCACCTTCTTGTAGAGATTAAGCTTCCGTTCCCTATTGACCTGTAGGCCTGTCATCAATTTCCATCTATTCTACCACTTATTTTTGGGCACTTTTTATCAACCCCCATATCTGTTGACTCTGGCTCTTTCTTAGCAACCTTTGATTTATTTGATACAAAAATGATCCTAGGCTTATGGGGCCTGAAAGGAGAAGGAACATCACTTTTATTCTTTGTTCTATTTTTCACTCTCCTCCTTGTCTCTTCTTGGAATTTAGCCTCTGATCTCGTGATGAATTCTTTTAAAGTGATCCCCTTATTTGCTAACCAATCATTGGTGTTAGTCAATATTGGGTTGAATCTCATCCTCAAATAGGTTAACTCTTTTTGAGACCATTGAATCAAAGGAAAAGGAGAGTTAGCGACTTGTTCAACAAGATATCTACTATTGACTAGATCTCTATCATCTACTAGATTTGGAGGAATATTAGTGAGCCCTAGATACTCTATTTGCTCAAGAGATAGTCTGTTGTAGTCCATCTTCCTGATATCTTTTGCTATCCTTAAATATATCTAGATGTCTTTGATCATGGGTTCATGGAACTGAGTCTTCCTTTTGATCATGTCTTTGACACTTCTGTAGTCAAAATTAGGCCTCCTTTTGAAATGCTTCATGGTGACAAATTACATTTCAGTCTCCATTGCCCTTGCTTTTGTAGCGGTTAATACCGAGTACTTGCCAATTTCAATGGGAAATATGAAACCAGGTTTCTTAAGTTCCATCTGTTTACTGTGCATGACAATAATTTGCTTACACAGATCCATCAGGATCTATTCATCAGAAGGAAATCTAAGGAGCATATAGGGATATCCTTGGAAAAATCCAACCCATAAATAGTAAAAATAAGAGAACTGCAAGAACATATAGCCAAAGTCATTTACAATAGCCTAGGCTTCATTGGACACTCTTTTCTACTCTAATTGAGGGTCAAAAAGACACAAAAATACCACAAATAAGGCATCATTTACCCTCCTAAAATGATGGATTAAACCCTTCAATGCCAACTAAGGGTAATATTGATATACATGGGTGGTTTTCTTGTTTCCCTCTAATGTCAAACCTGGAAAGGTTTTCATCGAAGCTGCAATGTATACTAGGTATGAAGTCATATAGAACTTCTAAGTAGTAGACACCTTTGTCAATTGCTTGTGTAGAGCATTGCTAATCTGTTCACCCCAGAAAGTGATTTGTTTCCCCTAGAGGATTATCTTGATGAAGGGATACATCCATTCATGAAATTTAGAAGAAGATGGTAAACCTAGTACTTTGTTGAGAAGAGTAATCAAGTCACCAACTTCTTCTATAAATTTGCTCCTGAAAAAGTTATGTGGCTATCTAGACAAGTTGGCTCTAGGAGTTTTAAGCCATCTGTTGTTGATCACCTTCTTCACCTTGTCAAGATCTTTGTCATATTTATTTTGTGCTTCAACAAAGTCGATCTTAAATACTTTAGTAGTAGGAGGGCACATGAAAATTTTATCGATGAACTTGGGGTCCAGTCGAATTACTACGTTGCCACTAGCATCTAACATAGCTATGGTATCTTTGTTTTAGAATTGGGTGCACTAGAGGATGAATTCTATGTGATGTGCTACCATAGGAAAAGAAGAGACTAGATGGATATTGCTCTCAATTATCCTCTTCATTTTAGAGCTTAGATTTTTTGCCTTAGTTATCACCACCCTTGCATGGGTTAGACACCCACATGTAAGGGCAGTGAAATTCACCGCCATTATGTGGGTTAAATGGTTGACAAGGGAAGAAGGGAAGAGGGTTCTCCCCACTCAAATCACGTCTGCATGGGGAAAAGGAGGAAGGAGATGACAAAACAAACAACAACAGAAAACTCTAGACCAAGAAAGGAACATAAGGGAAAAACAACTAAGAAAAAGACAATAAAAATGAAAATAAAACAAAAAATGAAACCCTACCTAGAGAAACATGACACAACGCTCAAATTTGACAAAAATGCAATTCCACTTACTTGCTTTATCACCTAGACGTAGGGAGGAAGAGAAACAAGGAAAGAATGGATTGAAATGAGGGAGAAAAGAGATTAAATGGGGGCAAAAATCACCCCCAACCACTCAGCATGCACAACCATTAATGTCGCGTGCAAAAATTGAGACCATGTAGGGGCAGCAAAAATCACCACCTCTGCATGGTAGGTTGGAAAGAGATGCAGGGGCGGTGATTTTTGCCACTCCTACATGGAAAGTAATAAAAGATGCAATGCCAAAAAATTTTGTGACTCTTGCATGATGGATGCAAGGGTGGTGAAAAATGCCACCTTTGCATGGGAAACACAAAACAACATGCAGGGGCAGCAAAAATTTCCACCCTTGCATGTTAACTCAAGAAAACACCTACCTATGAGAAACAAGGGAAAATTTGTCATTTGGCCACATCAAGATTGTAATGATTTTCACATTTTTGGAAAAACGCAACAAGGGAACGTCACAAATTTCAAATACTACAAGTTGAGCAAACATGAGAACAAGGAAACCTTGCCTCGAAAGATGAACTTAGAGTGAAAAACATGAAACATACAAGTTTCATAGGGGTTGTTCCAAAAATGAGCGTAGCTGATTTTGGGAACAACTCTAAGGGCAATGAATATTATTATCTCTCTTTTTAATACTTCATGGGTAAGGCCAAATTCTATGCTAGACCTCGTTGTCTAGTGGAGTGCCCCATTATTCTCTCTCATTCTTAAGAAACTATGAAAGTTTGCTCTACCCCATATTTTTTGGGGAATATGGAGAGAAAGGAACTTCAAAAATTTCCAAGAATAATAAAATAAATCTGTCAAAGTTGGAGTGCTTATCATCGAGGAAATTAAAGAGAATTTATAGACCATCAAAAGGAGCTATAAATTAAATGACTCTAAAAATAAATATTATAACACAAAACTATAAATTAGATATCTCTATAAAAGTTGATGAGAATATAAATAATGCATATAAAAGACTTTTCAAATGGATAAGACCACCTTGTCAATGGTTTAAACCTAATTTCTATGAAATTGTGAAAGGAAACCTAGGAAGAGCAGTTAGAGGAGGTGTAATCAAGGATAATGATGGAGTCTTCTTGGAAACATATGTGGGTTTATTAGAAGTTCAAAGGAATCATGTAGTGGAAATGAGGGTAGTGTTGTGGGGTATTCAATTGGCTAAGGATTTAAACATAAATGCTCTAATTATTGAAGGATATTATTTAAACACAATTAATTGCCTCGAAGAGATAACCACTCCAAGTTAGACTATTAAGAATGTGGTTAAGAATGCACATAACCTCATGTAGAACTTTGATGAGTTAAAAATTATTCACACCTATAAAGGAGGCAACAATTGTGTGGATTGGTTGGCTAACAACTGAGTTTCAAGTTTGAAATTTATTAAATGGACAAATGCCATAGTTTTTCCTCCTCCTTTAATTGATATTACTAATATATAAGCTAATCTTATTTCTAGCTAATCATTTTTTGAAAAGTGTTAAATCCCATCAGGACATCATGTTTCACATAAATTTTGTTTATTTATCAAGAAGAAAGAGTAAAACTTGAAAGAAGGGTAAGGTTGGTAGAGCTTGGATTTGGTTTGTGCTCCATGATCTAGATGGTTATTGATACTCCTCTTTGTCTTGGGAGGAATGACTTGTAGATAAGAAAACACTCAAATAAAATGGTTGATTAGTTGGGTAGGTGGGTGGATTGCCTAGTAAGCTAGATCCAAGAAGTACATGACTTCCTTAAAGGCTATAAATCCACCTTTTAAGACAAGTTAATGCTGATAAAGTTGTTGATAAGAGAGGTTGCATAACATAAATGAAAGTATTTAAACAAACGAAATAAATACTTTTCAAGAGAAATGCTTATTTTAACAAAATAACATTAAAAGAAATGCAAAACTATCAAAAGTAGGTTTAGGTGTTGTCAAGGTATTGTTTTTGGTATGTGTAGTGAAAAATGTCAATAAAATAGGGTTTTGGTTGAGCTTGAGAGGTGGTATGAGCTTGATGTTTTGGGTTGAAGTGATCTACATAGTGACCATCAGTGGTTAGATCTAACCATTAGTGGTTAGGGTGATCGTCGGCAATCAAGGTGACCATCAATAGTTACTGTGGGTTTGGACACGTTATTGGTTCTAGTTAGAATAGGTTATGGGTTTGTTACATAAAGGTTTTGTAGGTTGTTGGAGGTTGGTTAATGGTCTTGAGGGCAAGAGAGAGCCTCAAAGGTATCAAGGGTAAAGGTTTAGTACTCAAGTGGTTGAGAATGGTCAGAGGGTGTTCTAATAGAAGAGGTAATATATAGAGTTGTAGAAATATTAAAATTAAATAACTGAAACTTAAAATAATAATGATATACTTAGCTTGTGGTAGATAGTTTATGGCTTGAATAAGTCCTAGATTTGGGATGTTGGAAGCTAGAAGAATACATACACAAGAAGTTTTGATCTCTTTCCCAAGGAGTTCTGATGATGATTTTTGATATGGATCCCTTTCACATCCTCCTCCTCCTCTATTTTTATAAGAAGAAAGGGGAGGTGAAATAATATGTTAACAATCGGTTCAACAAGTATTTTAATTTTAGCTTTCACATGCATTGGTTTGCACATGATTTAGATGAGCTAAATATAAAACAAGCAAGTTAGAGTTGAATGTTCAGGCGGTGAGAACCTGACCATCAATGGTCAAGCCTAACCATTAGTGCTCAATGTGACCATTAGTGATTAGGGTGACTGTTGGTAGTCGAGGGTAAAGGTTAAATTTGGTCAAGGGTAGGTTAGTCAGTTTAGCTAGTTAGCTAACTTGACTAAAGTTTGCAATAAAAAGGTTATGGGATAGTCCTAAGTGGATCCAAGGGTTTAGTTTGATAACTTAAACCATAATGTGTGGTTTTATAGTGTTTAAATTGTACCCTTTTTTTATTCAATTTGTATCAATAAGTGGTAAAACAAAAATATATTATAGGTCGAAGGTTAGGTTGCCCCGAGTGTGGGAGGAGGTGTTTCCCCTCAAACCAAGATTTGATGAGGTGCAACAAAATTGGGTATAGGTTTGATAAGTGGGTAAGTTAGTGATGAATTGGGTGATAGTTTAGGCACTTAAGTGTAAACATGCACACAAAGTATGACAAAGTACAATAGCCAAGATCACACATTGACTAGGTTTTCATGGTTGGTAAAAATTAAGTCGATATTAGGATAAATGACAAGTAGGCCATGTAACCATATGTGATGGTTGGGATACACTAGTAAACTCAAGTATCCTAGACATGGTCAATGTATTCATGAGTATCTAAGGTATGAAGTGCTCTTGTGAAGACATAAATTGGTTAGGTGTGTGCAAGATAGTGCAAGTTCAAAATGTTCAACTTGGCAATATAGTTGGTGTGGTCAAAATGACCAAAACAAGGTCATCACAAAATATGCATTAGTCAGGTGAGAATGACCCATGATGAGGTAATGTGGTTGGTTATGGTTATTTTTGGAGAACGGTAATCTCTAATGGTTGGGGGGTTGGGGTAAGGTAGTAAAATAAGGTTGGTACTAGAAGGTTAAGTGACAAGGTAACCAGGCCACAATATTAGGCATAGTTGATATGGGTTAATCTTATAAACTCAAGTCTCCTAGGTAAGGTCAATGTATTCATAAGTATCCAAGGTAGGATGTGATCCTAAGAAGACAAAAAAGTTTTTAGGTGGTGGGATCATAAAGGGTCATGTTCCAAATCACCTAAATGGTTGGTGCAAAAAAGTATCACAAGTTTGTCAAAAATGGCAAGGTTAATGATGGGATCCAAATAACCAAGGAAAAGTTGGGTTGTAAAAAGTGAAAAAGGTGGGTCAAGATGACCAATTTGAGGTTAATTTTTTTGGTTGGGTGGTGGAGAATAAGGTTCTCTCTAATGGGTGCATGGTTGGTTAGTTAGTTGGTTGGTGTTCAAATAAGTTGCCTAATTCGGTGGAAGGGTGTAAATTAGGTGGGTGGGGTTTCAATGACTCAAAGATGGAAGACACATGTCTTCTCAAGTGGTCATGAAAGTAGGAGGTTGAAATTATTTGGTTGGTAAAGACCAAAATGGCAAGATCAGCAGGCTTAAGAATATAATCCCCTTTCATGCATTGAATTAGTGTTAGTTCATTTGGTTAAAAAAAGTAGCTTGATCACGTAGTGTCAAGTAAGCTCAAAATCCCTTGATTTGATATAGGGTAAAAGGAGATATGGATGAATTAGGTGAATGGATGGTAGTATAACTTTCTTGTGGGGATGGCTTGCCCCTTCTATAGGTAACTTAAGAACCATTATAGATAAGTCCATATTCTAATTTTGGTGTAGACTGATCGATGCGAAAAGTCTACTACTGCTATGTGAAAGTTGATGGAAGTTTTCTTTAGGAGTTATTTATTTTTTACTTTTGACTTGTGGTATGTTGATTGATTTAAGTTGATGGTTTTGAGAATTTGATTGATGCGAGAAGCTTTCAAATGATTGTTTGCTTGATAAATGTTTGGCTTAGCCATCTTTCAAGGGAATGGTCTAGGATTTGAATTTTTTTTATGTGTGATAGCTATCCTTCTAGGGAGAAGTCTAAAATTCTAAGCAATGTTTGGTAGTTTTGGTCAACTATCCTTCAAAGGAGCAGTCTGCATGCTAGAGATTTGACCCAAGTGATATTTGGTATGCCAGATTTTAATGTTATGTTGGTTTAGACATGGACTAGTCTATATGGGCTTGAAGGCTTTCCTTTATGGAGGAAAAACAATAACACAAGAAGGTTGATGATGGGTAAAATAAGTTTAAGTGACAAAGACCATGTGGATACATCCAATAAATGTCAAAAAGTACCATGAAAATTATGCCATAGGTAGAGCCTATGAACATAGGATTGCCATAGGGGGAGATTAGTCTGGTGTTAGTGAATGAAATCAAATCCAAACAAAGAACACACTAAGCTAACACCCAAATCCATATCAAGGGGATAAAATATTAATAAAACAAAATGAGAAACACAACTAGAATGCAAAGACAAAGAAATCCTTCACCTTCCTTGGAAGCTCCAAATAGCTTATTGTAGTGGCTTACTTGGCTTGTGCTTAATGAGTCTTCATCAAAGGAGGCTTGGCTATCTCCTCTTCTCCTTGGAACCTTTGTGATGGCTTTTTATTTGGCTTGGCTCAACAATTTGGCATTATAACACTAATTTCAATGGCTTTTGGAATTATTTGTGCATTATAACTTTGCACTATCCAAGCTTAAAATTATGGTTATGAGGCCTCCTATTTATAGATTTTTCAAAAGGGATTGGATCAACCATGACTGCCCATCTCAATATTGAGATGTGTGGCCATGAATAAATATAATTATGTAGTTAAATCTATAAATATCCCCATAAATATTTGGGATAAAGAGGAATCAAAGAGGCATGGAAGACAAATAATCCTGATATTTTGTGCATTAATGGCTTAGGGATACCTTCTCAAGAAATGATTTCATTTGATGATGTAGTTATTTAATATCAATTTACAAAAATAAATATTCAACAAGTTTCATGGAAAATTAACTTAAGCTCTTGATTTGGTTTAATTAGCCTTAAACATGATTAGTCAACTTTGATGTAAACCTTGGTAATTTGTGCACAAATTAATTATTATTGGCTCAAAATTTGAATGGATTGGAATTGAAAGTTGATGCGAGATGTGTTAGAACTATATTCCCATTTAGGATGTTTCCAATGCAAAATAACAAAGGCACATGTCTCATGTAATAAATTTATTAGAAAAGAGCAATCCAGAGCACGCAAGTGCAAAAATGTCATTTTGAATCAAAATGATTTGATCAAAGTTAGTTGGCTCATAAATTATGTTGCCTCATTTAATGATAATCTAGCCAAAATTAGAAATTGAATATATCAATTTCAACTCATTTACTGTGTTTTAGTGTTTTTAGGCTAAATTATGCATTTTGGTATAAATTGGTCAAAAGCCTGGTTGGAGGTTATCGATGGCCAATTTTAGGTGTCTATAGTGTGCCCCTATTTGGGAAGGCATTGCAAGATATAATCACAGTGACATCTTCTCAAAGAATAAAAATGTCTTTCATGCCTATAACTTCAATAGTCATGGATGAATTGTATGATGCCCCCTCGAGGGAATGATTGGCATAAGTAGGTCAACAAACAGTCCCTCGAAAGAAAGAAGTGAAATGAGGGGACAAAATATATGAAGATGATGGGGTGAAAAAATAATGAGTTTGAAAAATTAGTCAAAATCACTTAGAATTCAATGGGGATGGCATACAATGGTTTGCCCAAAGGTGGTTATAAGCATTGTAACCTAATAGTGGCAACGTGGTATGATAACACAATGATTTGCCTAAAGGTGGTCATAATCATTGAGAAGCTGGAGTTGCCCTAGTTAGGAAAAACAAACAAGATAACAACATGCCCTTGTTTGGGAAAAATAAAGTGAATTTGGTGAGAACACAATGATTTACCCAAAGGTGGTTATAATCATTAAGAAATGCAGGTGGGATGGTGTACAATGATTTATCCATAGGCAGTTATAATCATTGGACCCTGATTATAGAAAACATGATTGATTGGTTGATGATGGAAAATATGGTGTGGGTAAGTTGATATAGAGGATAAAGATGAATTAGGACAACCTGCTAGTAGGGAGATGCTCATTTGAACTAACAAAGGTTGAAATTCTTTCATTGTTTAATTACTTTATTTGGGATATGATTGGGATTGTCAGTGCCGAGGAGATGTTAATGCCACCCTTGCTAAGTAGACTTCCTAAAGCTAATTTTTGCTATATCACTTGATGTTAGGCATCATGATAGAACACCATGAGGACTTAGATAAAATATACATAAGGACTGACTCTTAAAATCTAATACTTAATAGAAAATAAGACAACAATGATAAAAACCATGATGGTAATGTAAATGTATGAATATGGATGGATTCAAGTATAAATGTGCAAGGAATCACCCAATTAATGCATATAATGGAATCAAGGAAATAGTGTTGAAAATAAATAAACATGCACATAAATAACAAACAAACAAATTAAAAAAGAAACAAATAATAGTTAGTCCCAATATTAGTAAAAATAACATGACTTCAACGAGACAAACATTACCCCTAAAAAATAAGTGACAACTTAGAAATAAATATGATAGGGGAATAAAAGAAAAAGAAGGGGGTGGCCAAGTTGTCTCCATATGCACTAGGCAAGTGAAAGCTACCTACATAGTTCCATGGATGTAATATCCAACAAAAACTTCAAGCCAAATGTAGTTCTCCCAAGAAATGGGAAGAAAATGATAATAAATGAAAAATAGACATGATGGATGTGATAGAAGAATAGGAATGGTCTTACAAAATGGTTATTGCATGAGAAAAGGAGGCCAAAAAGGATGGGTAAACTAAGTGACAAGTGACTTACTTGTGACTTAGTAAGGGCTCCTAGAATCCTTAAGGCAAAGAAGTGGTCAATGTTTTTTGGTTTTTTCTAATGATTTTACAAATATTTTTGGAATTTTCTAGGTATCTCAACTCAATCAAAGAATGATGAGATACTAAATGGTCCAAGCTCATAAAATGGTGAGAATGTTACTTAAGATGCTCACAAAATAATGAGAGCATGGCTTAGGTTACTCATAAAATGGTAAGAGTGTGGATTAAGTTACTTGAAAAATGGTAAGAGCATGGTGGAAAGGGTGATTGATCTGACCTCAACAAGTATCGAGCATTGCCTACATAGTCCCAGAATGGGACCTCAAGTCACTATATTTTCACCTTACAGTGTAGGAATCTAACTAGTGTAGTAACCAATTCAAAAACAAAAGGCATAGTTGTTATGATGGCACAGTATGGCATAGCAAATGGCTAGTTGGTATGTCAAGGCATGATAAACAAATGTTGCCCCTAGTTTGCCCATAGGTGGTTATAACTAGGATACAATGGCATAGGTCAATGATAATAATTTGCCTATAGGTGGTTATAATTAGGATCAAGACAATGGGAGAGAATGAAATAAGAAATGAAGGATGTAACTACCAAATTATTGTCTTACTACTCAAAAATATTGCCTCTATATGGAATGCTGGAAAAACTACTAAAACTGAATCTAAATTCTTTTGTTAAATGTGGCTCTAGAATGAATGGAACAAAACCAAGGTCATAGGGATAGGTAAGGAGGGAGAAATGAAATTGATTAAGGGGAAGGTATGGTAAAATGGACAAGTGATATATTGGTAGGATGATAGGATGGTAAAATGTTATTATACAAAGAAGAGTGATAAAATGATACAACATGAAATGGCCCTTATAGACAATATACCAAGTTACTCAAGTGTAGTACCACTTGAAGTGGATAATGTTCATTGGCTCATCAAGTTTGTGTCTGTCTGGGGTGGCAAGCCTGTATGCTCTTATTCCATAGTTTGTCATAATGATGAAAGGACCAACCCAGTTGGGTTTGAACTTGCCTTTATGCTTCTTCTTAGTCATGGTATTCTTTTGGTATTCTTTAAGGATAATATTACCAAGTTCAAATTCTCTATGTTTCATGCACTAAGTTTAGTGGCCTCAAAGTTGATTATGATAGACTTGGAGATTATTCACTACATCCATGTGTTTCTCATCAAGTAACTCTAGTTCTTGCAAGTGAGCTACATGATAGTCATTGTCAACTAGGACATGCTTAAAAGAGATGCATGTAGATGGCAACTCGACCTCAATGGGAAAGATGGCTTTTGTACCATAAACAAGTGAATATGGAGTGGCTCTTGTGGGTGTATAGTGATTGGTATGATATGCCCAAAGGGTATATAATATCTAAATGTGCCAATTGCGACTGACATCATTGATAATATTTTTGAAAATATTGATAATGATTTTGTTCGATGCTTCAACCTGGCCATTACCTTAAGGGTAATATGCTATAGAAAAGTGTTGTGTGATGTTTTATTTGACACATAGATTTTCAATATCTTTATTCTTGAATGACCCTCTATTATCAAATATAATATCAGAAGGGATACAATAGTGGAAAATGAGATGGTTGAAAATAAACTTGGAAATTTGCTTTCCAGTCATGTAAGTGAAGGGTATAACTTCAACCCACTTCATGAAATAATTAGTGGTGGTAAGGATATGTTTATGGCCATCAGATGAGATGGGATTTATCTTCCCAATGAGTTCAAGTACTTATGTAGTAAATGGCCATGGTGTCAACATTGGTTTTAGAGTCTTGGCTGGGGCTTGAATCAAATTGGCATGTTGTTGACACTTGTCACACTTCTTTACATATGCAGATGCACCTGCATCCATTATGGGTCAATAATAACTAGTATGCAAGAGATTTTTAGATAGGACTACCTTTTTAGTGTGGGCTCTAGATACTCATTCATGAAATTCCTATAATGCTAGAATAGATTCTATTGAAGTTAAACAATGAAGCATAGTTCCATCAAAATTATGATGGTAAAGGGTTACTCCAAGTAAGGTATAATGAGTGGTTTGGTGGATGAATGATTTGAATTGTTTTCATGATAGGTCAGGTGATAAAACTTGGTCGTGGAGGTAGTTATAAAGGTCTAAGTACTAGATAGAGCTAAGACTAACAATATCATAAATCATCATGATGGTTGAAGTTTCATGAGCTAGTGATAACAAGTTCTCAACAAGGAACTGATACTCTTTAGTTCTATCTATTTGTTAAATCAGAGATCCAATAATGGCCATAACATCCATGGTTCTATTACTTGCCCTTGGTTATGCTCAAATTGAACGTTAGTAATCTGTCATTCAAGAGTGTCAACCATGGCCTTATATGGAATCCACTTGTCATCTTTAGTCTAAAAATGGTTTGTAACTTGACTGATAATTAACTAAGAGTCACCATAAACCTTAAGATGAGATACGTTTCATTATACTACTTGGTGAATCCTTATAATAAGTGATTCATATTCAACCATGTTGTTGGTACAAAGAAAATTGATTCTAAATGATTTAAGGATTAGATCCCCCTATGGTTTAATAAATAAAAGGCCTACCCCTGATCCATGTGTTGTGAATGATCCATCAAAATACAACTTTCAATCCTACTCCTCAAGAGATGTGTTAATTATGGTCATTATGGATTCATCAAAAAATTAGAATGTGAGTGCATTTGTATTAGTAAGGGGTACTTCAATAAGCTGATCTATAAGAATTTTCCCTTTAATGGATTTTTGGTTGATGTAATCGATGTTAAACTCACTTAGAAGCATGATCCACTTGGACATGCAGACTTGTAAATCTATTTTAGATAGTAGATACTTGAGTGGATCTAATTTTGAAAAAAACATGGTCTTATTATTTAACATGTAATGGCACAACTTTTGAGCTGCAAAGACCATGGCTAAATAAGGGTTTTCTATGGGTTTATAATTATGTTCATACATGACTAGTGTACAGCTTAAATAGTACATGACATGCTCTTTTCCATTATCATCATGCTAAGCCAAAAGTGCCCCCAAGGCATTGTTAGTAGTAGATAGGTATAACAAGAATGGCTTTCCTAGTATAGGAGACAACAAAATAGGTGGATTTGCTAGATAGTCTTTTAGTTGCTAAAAGGATATCTAGTAGTGATCATCCCAGTGAAATGTGACTCTTTTATTTATAAGATGTGTAAAAAGATGGCATTTTTTAGTTAATTGTGATATGAAGCATTAGATAGACTAGATTTTGCCCTGAAACTATGGAGCTACTTCAAATTATTCATTGGTTTCATCTCTATTATTGCTTGGACTTTAACTGGATCAACTTCAATGCCTTGATGAGATATAATGAAGCCAATAAGTTTGCTTAATGTGACTCCAAAGATAGTTCTTAGTAATAAGTTTGACTTTGTACTCATGTAGTCTTTCAAATATGTTGTGTAGCAGTGTTGGATGTTTAGCCCTAGTTTTTAATTTTCCAAGAATGTCATTGGCTAGTCTTTAACAATGTCATGTATTATATCATGAAATATGATAGCCATGGCTCTTTGGTAGGTGGCCCCTACATTATTAAGACCAAATGGCATAACTTCATAATATAATGTTCCCCATGGAGTGGTGAACATTATTTTATGTTGGTCTTTTAGTGCTATTCTGATTTGGTTGTATCCTGAAAAAATATTCATTAATGAAAGCATTTCATAACCCATTTTGGAGTCAATGATCATGTCAATTTTTGGTAAAGGAAATTCACCCTTAGGGCAAGATTTGTTTATATCATAGAAATCAGTACAAATTTTGCTCCCTTCTAGCTTTTTGCTAACTGACACAATATTGGAGATCCACTCTAAATAGTTGATCGATCGAATACATCCTAATTCTAAGAGTTTTTCCAACTCTTTCTTCACTAATACAACAATGCAAGGATGCATTTTTCATAAATTTTATTTTACTAGTTTGGCATTAGGATTGACCGCAAGGTTGTGTAAAACCAAGGTGGGGTCCAAACCTGGCATGTCATAATATGCCCATGCAAAAATATCTACAAAATCCCTCAAAAGGGTTATAAGGACTTCAAACTCCTTCTCAGTAAGGGAAGCACCTAGATTGATCCATTTTGGGTCATCTAGGGACCTGATGTTAACCTCTATTATATCCTCCACTAGAAGGGTCAAACCATCTTCAAGGATATTGGGCAAGGATTTGAACTAGTTGGCAACATTAGAGTCCTCTATTAGGATTGGCTCTTCGAGTTCCCATTGGCATGATGAATTAGAGTCCCCCAATGGAAGGTTTGGCCATGTAACAAAAACTATTAGAAAATCCTAAATGATTTGATTAAAAGCTTGTTGTCCTTTAAAACTAAACTAAAACTCATAGATAAGTTCATCATTGGTGGTCTCCTAAGTTATGGTTGAACAAGGTTGAACATCCCCATCTAATGGTGCTTGAAACAAGTTTTCACCACTAGACTAGCTTTTTTCTTTACTTTTACCCTAGATAGAAAGCACCTCAAAGAGGTTTTCACTTTGGGACCTCAATGTTTTAATTATTTACTTCAAGATCCAACTTGATTAAGAACCCTGATTTGTGGTCCCCCAATGGAACATTATCTCTAACACTAAGAAAATCATAGAAAGCCTCATCATTTTAAAACTCATCAATCAACACATTGGACTCTTATTGGTCCCAATCTATCAGATGGGGATAATATAATAGCAATGGATCATGATGAATGATTGGTCTAAGGGTACAAATAAAATGAGGGTTAAATAAGTTGGTCTTGATGAGGTCATCAAAAAGGCTATGATCAGACTCTACTTCACTGTCGACATCCTCATCACTAGTTGATGGTGATGAAACATGAGTAAGGTATATGGGATCACCCTCAGGTGGTTTAGATCCAAGTCCATAGGTCCCTTTGTATTTGGTCATGAAAATTGGCTCAAGTGTTCCCTATTGATAGGGTCTGAGGCCTCCTCCTTCATACTCTTGATTCTTCATGATCCTAATGGTAATAAGATAATTTGCATTCTCATAATAATCAACCTACTTGTCATTATATAGCCATAATTCATCCCCCTCAAGAGGGTCCTATTCTAGGCCAGATGTTGGTACAAACATGACATGTCTTTTACCTTTGCCCTTTTGTTGCCATTTTGGGCGAAGTGGCTTTACTTTAGGTCTTCCAAAAGACTTTGGGTTCTACAGAAAGTTTTCAATATAAAAGGTATCATGGGTTAAATACTCTCTTGGGCCATTAGATGAGATGGTATAATGATTAGATATTCTAGGAGGTGACATGTGGGAAAGGGAATCAAGGGTATTAGGATCAATGCAAATATCCTCTTACAAATTAAGAGTATTGCTTTTCCCTTATCTTGCTTAGCCATTGGATTCATGATGAAATAATAGTTATAACTCTTAAACTCAACCTCTAGGTGTTTATAGTGCTCGTATGGATGCAAATCTCCCATTATACAAACTTCTATCCCTCAATGGGAGAACTTGATACTTTGGTACAATGTCAATGGGACTACATGAATGTCATATAACATGGAAAAGTGTATGATGGGTCAAGGGCCCATACATAACTGGTAAAAATATGGTGCCTTATGATTCTCATTATTTATTATCATAGGCTTTGATGGTTATTTTTTATGCTTGAATATCTACCATAGTGTACTCGATAAGCTTGATGAGATTTAGAGACACTATGTTTAGACCTGATCCATTATCTATAAGGACACATTTCACTTTGTGTCACTTTATACAAACTTTAATGTATAATGGGTTATTATGTAGCAGGCTAAGGGACAACATATCTCTTTGGTTGAAAGTGACTTGTTGGGTTAGAGCTAGGTGTCCAACCAAAGCTTGGAAATTGTCAAGGGATATGTCACTAGAAATAATGGATTGGCTAAGGAACTCATTAAAAATATTCTTGTGGATTTTTGATGTACATAACAAATCTAAAATGGAAATTTATGTGGGTATCTTTTGTAATTATTATACAATGTCAAATTTCTTCTCTTGGTCAGTGTTAAATGGCTTATTCTAAGGCTAGATGGCTAGTTGGGTGATTGGCGAAGTGGTAGATGGTTGTGGGCCAAGAATGGTAATATTCAACCACTAAGTTATGATTGCATAATTAGGATTAAATACAGAACCATGACTATTAACAAATAATGGTGATGGTGGGGGACTAGATAGGATAAGTCTTAGTTGTTGGTTTACTTGTGCATAATCATGAGGCAACTATGGGTTATCATTATATGGTAAAAAATTAGTGATCCTTACTTGTTGGTTTTCCTATGTGTAGTGTAGTCCCAAGTCAAAGAAGGATTACCAATGTGAATTGGCTAAGTGGCATTGTTTAACAAAGGTCTCAATTGATTGGTATTCGGTCTCAAATTGATGGAAATGGTATTGATGTTACCTCCTATAATATGGCCTAAAACCCTATTGTAGTCATGTGCAACTGCATGTTAGGTTTGTTGGTTGTTGCCATTTTGACCTTGGTTCTATCCATTATTTGGTCATTTTTGGTTTTATTGTTGATTCTGTTGGTTTGACCTTTATTGTTGATACTATTGATTTTATTTTTACACTGGCTGTTATTGTTGTTGTTGCTATTGTGTTTGGTTGCTATATTGGGGAAAGGGGTTTTGATAGATTCTAAGAGTCTGATTAGAAGTGAAAACACTGCCATCTAATGTTATCTCCCTATTCTCCAACATATTCTCAATCAAATGTATAATTTGCACACAAGGACACAGATTATGTTCATTAACCCAATGATATTCATAGAATTCATTTTGGTGGTACCAGTCAGGATAAGGGATGCCTTGAGGATAATGTTTTGGCATAAGCAATCTAATCATATTAGTGAAAATGATCTTACAAAACACATATTCAATAGGATCTCCAAGATCACTAAAAATGTAATGAGTAGGCACTATTCTCCTTAGAGGAGGGGTTTGAAATGGCAAAGCTTGTTGTATGAGCTTGGGCTACTATGATTGTTGCATTTGATAAAAATTTTATGGGTTAGGAGTAATTTGCATATGTGGCATGGGCTCAGTAGATGGTTTTTTCACCATTTGGACATGACGTGACTTTGTGACTCCATTTTTGACAACATTTTTGTTACAATTGAATTACTTTGGTCTTTCATTGTTATTGGCCTACATCGGTTATGATGCTTGTGCTTGGATTGGATCCCGGTTTTAGCCATTTCTTGGATTGGTACCTTGATTCTAATTAGATGGGGCAATATTGATGATCATTTTATTAATGAGGGTGTGATTGATCAATAAACCTTTATCAATGATTTCCTTAAAAGTATGTGCACACTGTAGTTCCAGATGATAAGATATCTCACTATGCAAATTTGGAGTAAACACAGTGGCTAATTATTTATCTGGTAAACTATGGGTGAATCAGATTTCAAAGGATCTCTATCATTGTAGATAACATGAAAAACTCTCACCGGTCTTCTGCTCGGCTTGCATCAAGTCAACCAAAGAATCCTCAAGCTTGAAATTGTATGAAAAGTGTTGCACAAACTTGTCTAAAAGATCATCAAAATTAGAGACATAATTCTTAGGCAACCTCAAAAACCACTCCAAGGATTGTCTTGCTAGACTCCTTGGGAACAAAAATAAAAGGTATATGTTGTTATATGCCATTGGATAGCATGCAATAAAGAACTCAGTCAAATGAGCCTTGGGGTCACCTTTCCCCTTATATTTGTCAAATTTTGATGGTTCATATCTTGGAAGAAATGGTATTTATAAGTACTCCATGTTAAATGGACAAGAACACATGTCATCTAAATTTAAATTTTTAGTCTTTTTCCTAGCCTGGATGGCATTAATCACATCCTTTATCTGTTGTAATTCTTCAGCTAGGAAAATGGAGGGAATAATGGCTTGAGGTGGAATATTGGCCTAGGAAGATGGTTGAGCAGTCACAAGTGGAGCACTTTGACTAGGGTATGATGGAGGTATTTGTTGGGATACATTGGTTTGGTTAGGTAATGGACTAAGAATAAGCATACATGGATTAGGGTTTGATTGTTGGAATTACACATACTATGATGTGATATTTTGGTTTGGGTTAGGTAAGTAGGTTTGGTTTTAGGAATTTTGAGGTTGAAATGGAGGTATGTGGCCATACTATGCCTACTGGGGTTGAATAGGGACTTTTTTTGACTAATCAAACCTTGTTGTTGAGGGGGTACTTATGAACTAAGACACTATCATTGAATTAGTGACACACTCTACATAAAAGGCCAAGGTTACCTAATTGGCACTTGAAGAACATTGAAACTTCTTTGTTGCAGGAATCCTTATTGGGAAGTTGATGCTTGTTGAAGATTCAACACATATCATTGACCAATACTCATACGTTGTTGATTAAACATCATTTGGTTTTGAATTGGGATATTGGTCTATGAGGGATGATGTATGTTCACTGTTACCTTGTGAGGTAGAACATTGGTTTCCCCTATTGAGGTAGTAATATATTCTACCATTATTGTGTTGGTATGTTGGATTGTTCCTATTTTTGTAGAATATTACTCATTGTCTATTGAGTAAGATTCATCACATTTTGTTGTGGAGGCACAACATTGGTCACTGGTTGATTACCTAATATTATTGATTGAGTGCTTAAAAAAGCAATTGGTTGAGGATTAGTAGTAGTAATTGGTTAAGGTTGGGATGTATAAACTCCTAATCCCTAATTTTAAGAACCACTCATGGTGTTAACTAAAGGTACACTCATTTGTGTACTAGTTTTTAGGTTATTTACACTACTTTGGTTTGGATTGGATATTGTTTGCATATTATCCACTATGTTTTGTTCATTATTATGTATAGAATTAGAAGACACTTCTTCAATGGTTTGTATATGAACCAAGTTATCAGCCAAAATGTTTTGAACAAAGGGGTCAACACCCTAATTGTATTGACTAGTCAACTCTATTAACACCACTATCAAAGGAATCAAATCAATGAAAGGCCTATTGGACATGGTCATTTGGTTAAAATTCCATGCTAGGTTCAAGTATGTTTGATATCATGTATGCATTTATACAAAGTGATCTTCCATGAGGTCCTTGCTTTTGACAAGCATATTAGGGTCTTGATACATCATTTAGACTAATGATAAAGGATTTCTAGAAGAATCCTATTGATTATAAACTATGTTATGAGGCATTCTTACTAGGATTGACACATTCTCATGGCGTAAGTTTGCTAGAAACTTGGCCCTTACTTCTATAGCTCTAACCAATATTTCATCCTTATTTTCCAACAAGTGATGCTCAAATAGATAAGAATCATATGTGGATGGTGCAATAACATCGTATAATTGTTGAGCAATCGATTCCTCAACCATAAGTACCGAAGTTAGATATTATTCAGTTTGTTCTTGATCCTATTCCAAGTAAGGAGGTGTGTTTACCAAGTAATGAGCCAATGGGTCTTGGTTTTGTACCCCTGTTTGAGTGTTATAATATGGATAGGGATCTATCTAATAAGAAACATTATCTACATAGGGGTCTTGAACCATTTATTCTTGTGAAAGTACATTACTAACTCTTGGATTATACATGAGGCCACTACAAGTGTAGGAATACATGTTAGTATCCATAGTAAATGTTGCACAACAAAAGGAAATAGAGTTATATAAAATATGAAAAGGCAATGTCTAAAAATATGTTCAACTTGGTCTAACTTGGTCAAAAGGATGGATATGTATATCCAAAAAATGTTGATGCAATGACCTATGATACAACAAGCTAATGCCAAATATCTAACGTTTACACATCTCACACAAAAAGGTCAAGTAATAGGACCGTAAATTGAAATGCCAATTTCTAGGTTAAAGTGTTTCAAATCAATCTACTCTAGGAAAAACAAAAGTTTTTAAGTCTTTTGGCCAAACATAGCATCAAAATCTAGACTTTAAAAGATAAAATTTTTAATCTAACAGATTTGAAACACTTCTAACAAAAACTAGGCATTTGACTCTTAGCCATAAGCTTGATCAATAAGTATGAGGTATGAAAAAAAAAGGCACTTGGAGATAGTTTATTTTCTCCTAAATAATGGAAAAAATTTAGATTCTTTTGACCAATAAGCTAGGCAAAGGTGAACGGTGTAATCATGTTAGACAAATGGATCTCAAAGAAAACTTGAAATGGTTGTATCTTTGGAGTAACTAGGACTCTACACAAAGAGATCTATGAAAATAAGTCTCAAAGTTATTTAAGTAGATAATAACACTAAACTAATCAAAATATGTGTTAAGTGATTGTTTCAAGACTCTAAGGCAAAAAATGGTTCCAACACAATTATGGCAACATAACACTACCCTCCTTAACCCAAATGATAGACACACACAAGGTTGGACAAATTTCTAAGGAAAAAGTATGCTATCAAATGGACCTAAGACAAAAGGTGCAGTAGGATGGATGCAACAAAAATTTATCTTAGGACTCAAAGTGTGCATAATACGTAAGATGAATTGAGCCCTAATAAATGATGATAATGATGTTGAGTCTAAAAAGGGCCCTCAATTCAAATTAGGAATTGAACTCAAGTTAAAACAAGTCAAGTGAAAAATGGTGAACCCAATTCAACACATCAACCTTTAAAACTTGGAAGAGTTAAATCTAAAATTTAAATTATCAATAAAGGACTTATACAAAATGTGGTAAAAGGTCTAGACTCAAATGGGCAACAATTTTTTTCCAAATTGGAAGATATGATACAAAGTGTATGATGATGATCTTAAACAAGGAAAAAGATGTTTTTCATTTGGGAAACATAACACCTCCTTGTTCAAAGAAATTTGGGGATAATGTGTTTAGTTATGTTATTTTTATTAACACAAAGTTTTGACTCCACACAAAAATCAAGTAATCTAAGACAAAGATAAATTACCTAACTAATTGACTTAAATCTAAATTGACAAGGTATGGTAAAGTGGGGTTAACTAAATTAATTGGTTTTTGATCATTTCTAGATGGATCAATTATACAATATTTTCATATCCAATGTGAAAAAAGAAGCTCATGTCATTCAAGTATATAGAACTTATCTTGTTGTAAAAATGTCTAACCCTTTTTATAACCACTACATCCATCACTTGCTCAGTGTAGTGTTTGTAGACACCTAAAATTGGGCACCAATAACCTCTAATCAGGCTTTTGGCCAATTTCCACCCAAAATATACAATTTGGCTTTAAAAAACTAAAACACACTAAATGATGTGAAATTGACAAATTAAAGTGCCAAATATGGCCAGGGTATCCCTAAATGAGGCAATACAATTTATGGGCTAGCTAACTTTGATGAGATCATTCCAAGTCAAAATGCCAAATTTGCACCTGGGTGCTCTAGATTGATATTTCCTATCAAATATTCTACATAAGACATGTGCATTTATTAATTATTATTGGTAACATCCTAAATGGGAATACGGTCCCAACGCATCTGACATGGACTTCTAATTCCAATCTAGTCAAAATTTAGACCAATAACAAGACATTTTGATCAATTTGAGTAATTTTTGCATAATGTGCTTAAACATGCTTAAGAGCTAATTAACCCAAATAAAGGCTTAATTAATAATTCCATGGAAACTTGTTGAATACTTATTTTTGGAAATGAATATTTAATATCTGCATCATCAGGTGACCTCATTTATTGGGAAGACATCCCTAGGCCATAAATGCCACAAATATCAAGATTCATGCCCTCCATGCCTCATTAATGCCTTCCATGATGCCCACCATGCCTCTTAATTACCCCTTCTTCTAATTTAATGATGAGGATAATTATAAAATTAATTTCAAAAATTTAATTAATCCTTAACCACACATCTCAATCTCAGGATGGACGGTTCAGGTTGATTCTAGACATTCTCAAAAATCTATAAATAGAGAGGCCATGAACATCATTTCTAAGCTATTTTTTGGTGCAAAGTTATAATGCACAAATATTTTCAATAAGACATTTCAATTAGTGTTACCATAAGCCAAAGGTGCCAAGGAGAGATGGAGGTAGCCAAGCTTCCATTGCTAAGGACTTCATGAGCACAAGCTGAGCAAACCACTACAACAAGCATTTTAGAGCATCTAAAGAAGGTAAAAGAGGGTTTTTTTTGCATTTTAATTATGTGTTTTATTCATGTTTTTAAACTAATCTCTTCCTAGTGTCTAGGCCTAGAGATGTTATGCTAGTTAGTATGTTTCTTTCATTTTGGAACTAACACCATACTAACCATCCTCTCTTGAGTCAAATTCTTAGATCACATAATGGCATGCCCGATGGGACTAGATGCATCTCACACCTGAAGAGGATCATTTTATAGCTTTAAAATATTTATTTGGACCCTTAAAACTCTTGTAAATTGATTTTCTAACTTTATTTTGCCATTTTTGTTTGCCACGGTTTTAAACAGTAACCGACATCGATAAGTAAGACCAACATTAGTTGCATAGGTTAATTGACATCAGTTAAAAAAATTGACATTGCTTATATACCTATCAAGATGGTCATAGTGGTATAATTGATGTTCATTAAATAACTAACATTAGTTAGCCAAAGTAACCATCATCAATTGTATATAACTGACGTCAGTCACTATGTTTTTCTTAAAACATAGACCCAAGAGCTATTTTTCCAAAGTTCATTGTTTCAAACCAAAAAGAGATTCAAATCTAAAGGACATGATAACATTTTTTTAGTAGGACCAAGCTTGACATTTGACAAAAACATGTTTAGATCACTTTTTACATGCTTAAAAATCAATTAGGAACCTCGTTTTGGTGCTTAATAAAGAATTTTTTAGATGTCTATGGTGAATGTTTTCAAAGTTTGAAACTAAGACCAAGGGGTCAAATGAACACCACCAAATATTTCATTTCAGCTTAAAATTGAACACACTTTTCAATTCTTGTTTTCAATAGTTGTTTAATTAAATTTTCATTTGAAAAAAAGAGGGATGTTGCGTGTATGCTCTTCCATTTGTCACCTTTAGGGAACCCTTGGAATCAAAAGTTCCATTCCTATTGTAAGTAGCCTAGTCCAAGGCTTAGAAAGAAAGCCATCTAAATCACTCTCCAAAAAACTCATCAAATTTTGGGTGACCTTGAAAATGACCCTAAAGTCCTTTTACTTTCATGTTTTCTTTATTTTTATGCAAAGTTGGCTTGTGAGGGGGACTTCATCACCTCCCATGAGTTCTTTAGGGAAGCTTTGACTTGGGGTTCCATCTCTTGACATTGAATTAATTTGGCTCCTTTGGAGTTGCACACGAAACGTAGTGGCACTTTGGACATCACACTACATTGAGCGAATAGTAAGATGTAGTGGTTGCAAAAAAGACTAGACCTTTTTACAACAAGCCAAGTGATATGGACCCAAATATGTGCTTTTCTTTTGCAATGTTTGGTGTGAAATTCATTGTGCAATTAATTCCCCTAGATCATTTGAAAACTTGTTAGATATTATATAAATCCACACTTGCCATAGAATTATTATTGGTGCAAGGTGCACCTCATGGTCCATGTCATAGTACTATCATTTGAGAGAAGGGTGTATAAAAATCCTACTATATAATTCACATTTACTTTTGGATGAACACTTAAAATCCTCTCAAATGACATATATTGATGGATTCTAATAATACCAAGCAACCTTGTTAGTTTAGGATTTAAGGGTGATTAATTAGTTGGTCTTGTCCTAGATTAAAGTCTTTTTTGAAGTCAAAACTTGGTGTAAACAAACAATCCAAACCAAACACATAGTCCAAATTTTCTTTTGAATAAATAGGCATTATTTTGCCTATGTGAGATCATCAATTTACCTTGTTCAAAATTCATCAAAAGCTTGTGAGTCATATCATCCACTTTGGAATAGTTATGATACCCAATTGAATCTAGACCTTTACCAAAATTGTTTAAGTCCTTCACTTATAATCTACATTCGGAATTTCACCTTTACAAGTTCATAGGGTTGATGTGTTAAGTGGGTTCACCATTTTCACTAAACTTGATGAAACTTAGGTTTAATTTCTAATTTGGGTTGAAGGTAATTTAAGACTCATAATCATTGTCATCACTTGATATACTTAAGCCATTTTATGCTAAACACTTACACTTTGAGTCTATGCACCACAAAATTTAGAGTCAAGAAAAGTAGAGTTATGTTGTCAAAATTATGGGAAATTATCTTTGCCTTAGAGTGTTTTCAAAACAATTTTTTTGTCACACCTTTTGGGTAGTATAGCATCGTTACATTGCCCAAAACATTTCAAATATTGTTTCATAGACCCTCTTGCATAGAGTTCTAAATTTATTCCTAGATTTTCAGACTAATTCAAGTATACTTTTATGATCCTTTGTCTAAAGCACAGTTATACCGTTCACTTTTGTCTAGCTTATTTGTCAAAATAACCAAGTTTAATACCATTATTTATGAGAAAATAAACTATTCTTAAAGTGCCTTTTGTTTCATACCTTATACCTAGTTGATCAAATTCATGTCAAAGAATAAAATGCCTACTGTTTGTTAGAAGTATTTCAAATTTGTTAGATTAAAACTTTCATCTATTTCAAAGTATAACTTTTGACATCGTTTGGCCAAGAGTTCTAGCATATGCCTTTTTTGAACCTAGATTTTGATTCCACATTTGGCCAAAAGACATAGCAACTTTTAAATTCTTAGATTAGATTGATTTGAAACACTTCAAATTTTGAGTTTGGCATTTTTATTTTTGGTCCATTTACTTGCTTACCTTTGTGACAACAGTGAAACATTAGATACTTTATTCTAGCTTGTTCCTCATAAATCTTTGCATAAACCTTTTGATCCTTTTGACAAATCTAGACCGAGTTGAAACATCATTTGTTTTAGATTTTGTCCTTTTTAGAGTTTATATAACTCTTTGACCTATTATCATAAAGCATTGACTATGTATCCCAACATGTATTCCTACACTTGTAGTGGATTCATTTACAATCTAGGGATTAGTAATGTAGTTGTGCAAGAAGAAATGGTGTAAGACCCCTATGCAAATAATATTGCTTATGAGATGGATTCTTATTCCTCTTATAATACTCAATAAGGGGCACAAAGCCAAGATCCATTGGCTAACTATTTAGTTAACAAACCACCTTATTCAGAACAAGACCAAGAACAACCATGTAATACCTAGTTATAATACCCATAGTAGAAGAGCCAATTCTTCAACAGTCATATCCTAATAATATGGCTTCCACATATGATCCATTTTTGTTTGAATGACATTTGTTGGAGAACAAAGATGAGATTTTGGTTAGAGCCATAGAGGTAGGGGCTAAGTTTCCAGCAAACTTCCCCCATGAAAATTTACCAAGTCTAGTAAGGGTGCCCCACAATGTCATTTTTGATCAACAGGCTTCTTCTAGAAATCCTATGGCTCTAGTCTAAATAACGTATCAAGACCCTAATATGTCTAATCGAGGAAAAAACATCATGGAAGATCACTTTAACTAAATACAGACAACATATCAAACCTACCAAAATCTAGCATGTGATTTCAATTAGATGAACATGGTGAGTAAGCCTCTTATTGACCTAGTTCCTTCAATAGGAGTGTTGATAGAGTTAACTAGACAAGAGAATTCAAGTTTTGATCAATTCATACAAACTGCTTCGATAGTTAAATTGATGCATATGCTCATTATTGAAGAGGTGTCTTCAACCTTTTCACATAATAGTGAGCCAAATGTAGTGGGAAATGTGCAAATAATGTCCAGTCTCGATCAAAGTGGTACCAACACACAAAAAACTAGCCAACAACATGTGTATGTAGTTAATCCCATGAGTAGATCATCATACCAAGGAATAGGATTTTCTACACCCCAACCTCAACTAATTGCTTCCTCAACTGTACAACCTACATGATTAGGTAATCAAATAATTACCAATGTCATGCCTCGATAATAGAATGCGATGAATCCTACTAGTCCTTAACAAGTAGCAAGTAGTATTCCACAACAACAAACACAATCTAGTGTATCAATGTAATAGAGGACAAATATATTTCCACCTCAATCAAGGCAACTAATTTTCCACCTCACCAGGTAATGATGAACATACCTCTTCAATCATAGACTAATAAGCCAATTCAAAACCAATAAATGACTAGTCAAAAACATGCAAATATTAGTCAGTGATAAATGTCAAATTTTTAACCTGTTTTCACTTCTTCATAGGGATTTATGTAATAATGAAGTTCTCATGTTTCTCAAGTACCTACTAGATGACTATTGGTTTAAAATGTGCCACAAATTTAGAGATAGGGTCTTGGATCACAAGTTCCCATTCAGAAGCAAGGTTTGATTAGTCACCAGCATGTCCCTTTTCAACCACAATAGGCATAGTATAATTATATCCCTCCATCCCAACCACAAAATCCTCTAAGTCAAACCTTTATCACCAACCCAAACTAGAATATCATGCAATCAAATGTAAAATTTCATGTACATCCTAATCCATGTATGCGTATTCCTAGTCCATTCCCCAACCAAACCAATATACCCTAATAGGTATCTCCATCATACCCTAGTCAAAGTGTCCCACTTGTGACCTCCCAACCATTTACCTTAACCAATATTCTCCCTCAAACTAATGTCCCTTCTAGTTTCATGTCCTAAGAATTACAACAGATGAAGGATTTAATTACTACCATTCAAGCTGAGAAACATACCAAAAAGTTTAAATTAGATGACGTGTATTCCTATCCATTCAACATGGAGTATTTGCAGATCTAATTTCCTCTAGGATATGAACCATCAAAATTCAAAAAATACAAAGGGAAACGTGACCCTAAAGATCATTTGACCAAATTTTTTATCGCATATCAACCAATGGCATATAATGACATATAACTTTTTTTGTTGTTTCCAAGGAGCTTGGATAAACAAGCCTTGGAGTGGTTTTTAAAGTTGCCCAAGAATTCAGTAATAGACTTTGATGATCTTTCTAATAAATTTGTGCAACACTTTTCTTATAATCTCAAACATGAGATTTCATTAGTAGAATTAATGCAAGTAAAACAAAAGGTTGGTGAGATTTTTGTAAGTTATTTATAGTGGTGGAGAGCCCTTGTAAGCTATTTCACCCATAGTTTACCAGATAAACAATTAGCCACTGTGTTTACTAAAAATTTGCATAGTGAGATAGCTTACAATCTGGAACTACAATGTGCACATACGTTCAAAGAGATCATTGATAAAGGTTTATTGATCAAGTGGGCTCTCATCAATAAAGGAGTCATCAAGATTAATTAAACTAATCAAAATCAAGGTACTAATTAGGGAAATGGCCAACACCAACATCCTATTCAAGTGCAAACATCACAATCGACACAGGCCAATAACCAAAAAAGATCGAAGGAATTCAACCACAATAGGAATGTTGTGGGAAATGGAGTAACCAAATCTTGTCATGTCCAAATAGTGAAAAAATCACCTGCACCACTTTTTTAGCTTACTCCTACCCATTAATCTCTCTGACTAATGTTTCAAGCATAACAACCAAGACCTGCACAATAAATACAACTTTTACCATTGTAAACCCCTCCTCCTAGGAGAACCGTGCCTGCACGTTGTGTTTTTAGTGACCTAAGAGAACCTATTGAATCTATATTTTTCAAGATTTCTACCACTAATCTGATTAGTTGGCCTATACCAAAGCATTATCTGCAAGGCATTCCTTATCCTGATTAGTACCATGAAAATGAATTTTGTGACTATAGGTCAACAGACATAATCTACGAAGATGTGTCCAAATCAAGCATTAAATTGAGAACATGTTGGAGAATAGGGAGATACCATTGGATTATGGTGCTTCCAATTCAAATCAAACTCTTGGGATTTGTCAAAACCCCTTTCCCTAACATAATAATCAACAATATTAAAACAATCAACAACAACAACAACAATGACCAGTGCAATAACAAAATCAATAATATCAAAATCAAAGGCCGATCTAACAAAATCAACAAAATCAATAGTAGAACCCACAATGAAATAATAATGGACAAAACCAAGGTCAAAATGGTAACAAACAAAAAACCTACCATGCAGTTGCACATGAATACAATAGGGTTGTAGGTCATATTGTAGGGGGTAGCATTAATATCATCTCCATTAATCCTAGACCAAGCACTAATCAACCTAGACCATTGCTAAACACCAACATTTAGCCAAATCACATGAATAATCCTTCTTTGACCTGAGAATGCACATAGGCAAACCAACAAACTAGGACTTCCCCTTTTGGACCTCATATCGACAACTCATCCTTGCCATGTGACCACATGTGAGTGCACTAGTAATCGAGACTTGTTATGTCTGGTCCCAAAACATTTCCAATATTAGTTAGCAATAATGGTATAGTATTTAATCTCGATTGTGAAATCACAACTTGACGGTTGAATATTACTATTTGAGGCCCATAACCTTTCACTACTGACCAAGACAAGAAGTTTGATATTGTGGAATAATTATAGAAGACATCCACACAAATTTTTATTTTAGATTTGCTATGAACGTAAATAATCCACAAGAACATCTTGAATGAGTTTTTGACCCAATCCACTATCTCTAGTGACATATCCCCTCATAAATTTCAAGCTTTGGTTAGACACCTAGCTCTAACCCAACAAGTCACATTCAACCAAAGCGATGTCTTCCCTTGGCCCGCTCCATAATAATCCATTATACATAGAAGTTTCTATAAGATGGCATAAAGTGAAATGTGTCTTTATAAAAAATGGTTTAAAACTCAACATAGTGTCTCTAAAGCTCATCAAGCTTCTTGGGTACATAATGGCAGATCTCTAGCTAGAAATAATAACTATCAAAGCCTATGATAATCAAGAAAGAAAATCACAAGGCACCATTAGTTTGTCAGTTATCATTGGGACTTTGACCCATGATATACTTTACCATGTGTTTGATCTAGATTTAACATAGAATATGCTTCTAGATAGGCCTTGGTTGCATGAGATTCATGTAGTCCCATCAACACTGCACCAATGTATCAAGTTTTCCCATTTAGGGATAGAAGTGAATATTCTAGATATTTACACCCATATGAACACTGCAAGCATCTTGAAGCCAAATTTCAAAGCTATAATTATCATTAAGACATGAATCTAAGTTCCAAACAAGATACAAGAAAGGCTATACTTATTGATCCTTTATCAGATAATTGCATCGATCATAATACCTTGGATTCCCTTTCCCACATGCCACCTCTTGAGGCTTCCAATCATTTCACCATTTTAGATAATGGACCAGGAGAGTATGTGACCCATGATACATTTCATATTACCAATCTTCCTTAGAATCCAAAAACCTTTGGGTGACCTAAAGTCACCCCACATATGCATTGGTAATAAAGGAGCAAAGATAAGGGACCTATCACATTTGTACTAACATCTAGCCTAGAACTTGACCCTCTTGAAGGGGATGAATCATGGTTATACAATGAAAACAAATATAATTATTATAAAAATGCAAAGTATCCTATTCCCAATAGGATCATGGAGTGTCACAATTATGAGGGAAGAGGCCTCAAATCGAATCAACAAGGAACAATCAAGCCAATTTTTATGACTAAGTATGAAAGACCTTATAGACTTGGATTTAAACCGCCTAGGGGTGACCCCATATATCCTATTCAAACTCCATAACCATCGACTAGTGATGATGATGCCAATAATGAAGTAGATTCTAATCATAGCCTCACCTTGGATAACCTAGATGAAACAAACCTATTTAATAATAATTCCATTTGTACCCTTACCTTGACCATTCATCATAACCCATTACCATTATATTATCCTCAATTGATAGATTAGGACCAAAAAAAATCTAATCTATCGATTGATGAGTTTTAGAATGATGAGGCATTCTATGATTTCTTAGGCCTTAGAGACATTGTTCTGTTGGGAGATCCAAAATTAGGATTCTCAATCACATTGGATCCCATAGCCTATTTTGGAGAGTGAGTAAACACCCTTAGCCAAAAACAAACAAATAAAACATTGAGGTCCCAAAGTGAAAACCTCTTTGAGGCACTTTCTTACCTAGGAAATAGTAAAGATAAAGGCTAGTCTAGTGGTGAAACCTTGTTTCTGGTACTATTAGATAGGGATGTTCATTCTTCTTTGAATTTAGACCAAGAGACCACCAATGATGAACTTGCCTATAGATCTGAGTTTAACTTTCAACAACAACAAGTATTTGATCAAATTCTTCAATAATTTCTTATTGTTTTTATCACATGACCAGATCTCCTATTAGGGGACTCAAATTTATCATGCCTAGGAGAAGTTGAAGAGCAAGTCCTAGCGGAGGACCCTGACATAGTCTAACAATTCAAGTCATTGCCTACTATCCTAGAAGACAGTTCAACCCTTATAGTTGAATATATAATAGAGGTAAATATTAGGACTCTATCAGACCTAAAATGGATAAAATTAGGTGCATCCCTCACTAAAGAGGAACATGGCATCTTTACAGTTCTATTGAGATAATTTGTAGATATCTTTGCATGGGCCTATTCTGACATGTCATTTTTAGACCCCACCTTGATTCTATACCACCTTATGGTTAATCTTAATGCCAAATCAGTAAAACAAAAGCTACGTAAGATGCATCCTCACATTTTTGTATTGGTAAAGAAAGAGTTATAAAAACTCTTAGAAGTAGGATGTATCCAGTCCATTGACTACTTAGAATAGATCTCTAATGTGGTACATGTTAGTAAAAGGTCTAAAGGGATCAAATTTTTTATTGATTTTTGAGACATCAATAAATATTGTCCTAAATATTATTTTCCCTTGCCTAATATTGACATCATCATTAATTCCATGACAAGTTATGAAATGCTTTCACTCATGGATGGCTTTTGAAGATACAACCAGATCAAAATAGCATTAAAAGACCAATATAAAACAACATTTACAACTCCATGGGGAACATTTTATTATTAGGTGATGCCATTTGGCCTTAATAATGCTAGAGATACATATCAAATGGCAATGATTGTCATATTCCATGATATGATGCATGATATTGTTGAAGACTATGTTGATGACATATTAGGAAAATCCAAAACTAGGGTCGACCATGCAACAGTATTACGTAAGATATTCAAAAGATTAAAAGAGTATAATGTTAGACTCAATCCAAAGAAATGTGTGTTTAGTGTAACTTCAAGTAAATTAATTGGATTCATCATATCTCATAAAGGTATTGATGTCGATCTGACTAAAGTCTATATTATAATCGAGATGCCACCACCAACCAATTTAAAGCAACTCTATAGTTTGTAGGGTAAGATCTATTCAATCTAATGCTTCATCTCTTAGTTAGCAGATAAATTCCATCAATTTACACACCTTTTGAAGAATGGAGTTGCATTTCATTGGGATGATCACTTCCAAACAACTTTTCAACAACTCAAAGACTATCTTGTTAATTTGCCTATTTTATTACCTCCTATGCTAGGAAAGCCATTCTTGTTATACCTATCAGCTATTGATCATGCTCTAGGGGAAATCTTGGCTCAATATGATGATAATGGAAAGGAGCACACTATATACTACCTAAGTTGTACCTTGGTTACATTTGAGCATAACTATGCACCTATTGAAAAAGCTTATCTAGCCATGGTCTTCATAACTCAAAAACTGCACCATTACATGTTGAATAATAAGACCATGGTCATTTCAAAAGTAGATCCATTCAAGTATCTACTATCTAAAACAAATTTACAAGGTAGAATGGCTAAATGGATCATGCTTCTCATTGATTTTGACATAGATTATCTCAAACAAAAGGTAATCAAAGGACAAGTTCTTGTAGATCAACTTGCTAAAGCACCTCTCATAGATACACAACCACTCACATTTAAATTTATTGATGAATCCATCATTGAAACACCCCTTAAGGAGGATCCTTGGAAGAAATATTTTGATGGTTCATTCACTATACATAGATTGAGGGTAGGCCTATTGTTTATTACACTATAGGGGGATCTAATTCCTAAATCATTCAGAATCAGCTTTCCTTGAACAAACAACATGGCTGAGTATGAAGCACTTATTGCAAGACTTTTAAAAGTGGTGCATTGGAATATATCTTATCTCCAAGTTTATGGTGATTCTCAGTTAGTCATCAATTAGGTCGCAAATCATTTTTAGACTTAAGATAACAAGTTGGTTCCATATAAATCCATGGTCGACACTCTTAAACAATAAATTACCAACATTCAATTTGAGCACATACCAAGGGCTAGTAACAAAACTATAGATGCCATGACTACTATTGGATCTATGATATGACAAATAGATAAAGCTAGAGAGTATCAGTTCCTCATCAAGAGTTTGTTAGCACCAGCTCATGAACCTTCAACTATTGCCATGATTTGTGGTATTGTTGGTCATAACTCTATTTGGTACTCAGACATTTAAAACTACCTTCATGACCAAGTTCTGCCACCTAACCTATCTCAAAAACAAACCAAAGCCTTCATTCTTCATTCCACTCATTATACTCTACTTGGATCCACCCTTTACCATCATAGTTTTGATGGCACTCTGCTTCATTGTTTAACTTCGACAGAGTCTAGAATAGTGTTAAGAGAAGTTCACGAAGGAGTATGTGGTGCTCATTCTAGTGGGGAAATCTTATCCAAAAAGCTATTGTGTACTGGTTATTATTAGCCCATAATGGATGTAGATGCCATTGCATATGTAAAAAAATGTAACAAATGTCAATGGCATGCTAATATAATTCATACACTAGCAAAAACTTTGAAACCAATGTTGACACCATGGCCATTTTCTACATGGGAACTTGACCTCATTGGGAAGATCAACCCCATTTCATCTAACAACTATAAACATATCCTTATCACCACTAAATATTTCACTAAGTGGGTTGAATCTATACCCCTCACATGATTGGAAAGCAAATTTCTAAATTCATCTTCAACCATCTCATTTGTCACTATGGTATCCCCTCTGACATTATATTTGATAATGGAGGATCATTCAAGAACAAGGATGTAGACTAACTATGTAATGAATATAATATCACACAATATTTCTCTACAACATATTGCCCTTAAGATAATGGCCAAGCCAAGGCATCCAACAAAACCATTGTCAATATCCTCAAAAATATTGTCAATGATGCCAGTCGTGATTGGCACCTTTAGATATTCCTTTCCCTTTGGGCATATCATACCAATCATCATACCCCATTAAGAGCCACTCCATACTCACTTGTTTATGGTACTAAAGCCATCCTTCCCATTAAGGTCAAATTGCCTTTATTATGCATCTCTTTCAAACATGTCATAGATGATCATGACTATCAAGTAGCTTGCCTTTAAGAGGTATACCTAATTAATGAAAAATGCACAGTTGCACTCAACAATCTTCAAGCATATCAAAACCATCTCAAAGGCCACTATAATCAACATGTTAAGAATAAAACATTTGAACTTGGTGATCTTGTTCTTAAAGAAAACCAAAAGAATACCACGGTTGAGAAGAAACATAAATGGAAGTTCAAACCAAATTGGATATGGCCTTTCATCATTACTGTAGATTATGGATCATGAGCATACAAGCTTGCCACACTAGATGGTGATGAACTTCCTGAGTTGATGAATATTATTCATCTAAAGTGGTACTATGATTGAGTGTTAAAGTGTATTGTCTATAAGTACCATTTCAGTTATGCCATTTTATCACTATTCTTTTTTATACAAATACCATCCTTATCTATCTTCTTCACCTATCCACTTTCTGCTTCCATTCTATCAGCCTAGTCTATTTTAAATCCTAGCCTATTTGAACTTGGTTTTTTCCATTCATTATGTGTCATCAAGGTATCTGATTAGTTTTATCAGTTAGTTCAAGAACTTTAGATAGAGATCATATTTTAGGATAGTGTGACAAAAGTTTTGGCAGTTTCATCCTTCATTTGTTATTCCTTTCTTACCACTGGTCTTGTTACTAATTATAACCACCTTTGGGAAAATTAGTACCTTTGATCTATGCCATTGTATCTTGGTTATAACTATCTATAGGAAAAATAGGGGAAACATTGAGACATGACGTACCAACTTCCCACTTCTTATGTCATACTATGCATTTTTATCAACTATGCCTATTTTGTTTGAATTGACTGCTACACTAGTCGAATTCCTCTGTTATAAGGGTAGAACTACAGTGAATTGAGGTTCTACTCCGGGACTATGTAGGTAGTGCTCAATACTTGTTGAGGTTAGCTCAGTCACCCTTTTACCCATGCTCTCACCATTTTATAAGCAACCTAAGTCACACTCTCACCATTTTATGAGCAACTTTAGTTTAAATGCTCTCACCATTTTGCAAGCTTGAACCATTTAGTGTCTCATCATTCTCAATTGAGTTGAGACACTCCAAAAAATTCCAAAAACATTTATAAAATTATTATAAAAGAATAAAAACATTGACCACTTCTTTGCCTTAAGATTATGGGAACCCTTACTAAGTTACAAGTAAATTACTTGTCATTTAGTTTCCCCATCCTTTTTGGCCTTTTTATCTCATGCACTTGCCATTTTTCAAGACCATTCCTATTCTTCTATCACATCTATTCTATTTGTTTTCATCAGTTATCACATTCTTCCCATTCCCTGGGAGAACTACATTTGGCCTGAAGTTTTTTATTGGATATTACATCCATGGAACTATGTAGGCAGCATCCACTTACCTAGTGCATATGGATATAGCTTGGCCACCACCTTCCTTTTCTTCTATTCCACCATTTTGTTCATTTATTTATTTGTCACCTGTTTTCTAGGGTAAATGTTTGTAGGGTTTTTATTACATTGTTTTTTATTTATTTCTTCTTATTTTATTTGTTTGTCTGCCTATTTGTTTGCTTTTAGCACTGTTACCTTGATTCAGTTTATGTGTGTTCATTGGGTGATTCCTTGCCCACACTCACACTTGGATCCTTCCATATTTAGATGTTTACATTTTCATCATGATTTATATCATAGGTGCATTGTTTTCTATTGAGTATTAGATTATGGGAGTCAGTCCTCACGCATATTTTGGCCAAGTCTTTATGGTGTTCTATCATGAAGCCTATCATCACATACTAAAACAAACCTCAACTTCAAGAAGTCTATTTAGCAATGGTGGCATCTCTGTAGCACCAACATCTTGATTCTATCCTAATCATATCCCAAATAGAGTAATTAAACATGAAATAATTTTAACCTTTATTATTTCAGATGAACATCTCCCTACTAGTACATTGTTCCAATTCATCATTACCCTCTGTGTTAAGTTATCATCATCCTCAACCAAGTTTACTATGTTTCCCATAATCAAGGTTCAATGATTATAACTGCCTATGGGCAAATCATTACACACCATCCCACCTGTATTTCTCAATGATTATAATTACCTTTGGGCAAATCATTGTGTTATCATCACTTTAATTTTTTTGCCTATACAGGGGCATGTTATTCCCTTGTTTGTCTATCTTAACTGGGGCAGCTCCATCTTCTCAATGATTATAACTACCTTTGGACAAATCATTGTGTTATCATACCACATTGACATTATCAGGGTACAATGTTTATAACTACCTTTGGGAAAATAATTATACACCATCCCACTTGCATTCTTAATGATCTTGAATACTTTTTTTTGTATCATTGTCTTTTCACCCCATCATCTTTCCTTTCTTTGGTCCCCTCATTTCACTTCTTTCTTTTCAAAGGACCATTTTCTGACCTACTTGTGCCAACCATTCCCTTAAGGGGGCATCCTAAAGTTAGTTTATCATCATTACAACTATAGGCATACATGAAATTTTCATTCTTTGAGAAGATGTTACTATGCTTATAGATTATAATGCCGTCCCAAATAGGGATAGATTGTAGACACCTAAAATTGGCCACTGATAACCTTCAATTAGGGTTTTGGCCAATTTCTACCCAAAATGTACAATTTGGCCTAAAAATACTAAAACATGCTAAATGATGTGATATTGACATATTCAAGTGCCAATTATGGCTAGGGTATCCCTAAATGGGGCAATGTAATTTATGGGCTAGCTAACTTTGATGAGATCATTCCAAGTCAAAATGCCAAATTTGCATCTAGGTGCTTTGAATTGCTCTTTCCTATCACATCTTCTATACAAGACATGTGCCTTTGTTATTTATTGTTGGTAACATCCTAAATAAGAATATAGTTCTAATGCATCTGACATGGACTTTCAATTCCAATCTAGTCAAATTTTGGACCAATAACAAGACATTTTGATCAATTTGAGTAATTTGTGCACAATGTGCTTAAACATGCTTAAGAGATAATTAACCCAAATGAAGGATTAATCAATAATTCCATGGAAACTTTTTGATTACTTATTTTTGGAAATAAATATTGAATATCTACATCATCAGGTGACCTCATTTCTTGGGAAGACATCTCTAGGCCATAAATGCCATAAATATCAAGATTCATGCCCTCCATGCCTCATCAATGCCTTCCATACCTCTTAATTTCCCCTTCTTCCAATTTCATGATGAGGATAATTATAAACTTAACTTAAAAAATTTAATTAATCTTCAAACACACATATCAATCTCAGGATGGATGGTTTAGGTTGGTTCTAGACATTCTCAAAAATATATAAATAGAGAAGCCATGAACATCATTTATAAGTTATTTTTTGGTGAAAAGTTATAATGCACAAATATATTCAAGAATCCATTGAAATTAGTGTTACCATGCCAAATTAATTTCAAGCCAAGCCAAAAGCCAAAGGTGCCAAGAGGAGATGGAGGTAGCCAAGCTTCCATTGCTAAAGACTTCATGAACACAAGCCGAACAAGCCACTACAACAAGCATTTTGGAGCATCCAAGGAAGGTAAAAGAGGGTATATTTTTCATTTTAGTTGTGTGTTTTATTCATGTTTGTTAACTAATCTCCCCCTAGTGTCTAGGCCTAGAGATGCTATGCTAGTTAGTGTGTTTCTTTCATTTTGTTTTCATTTTGGAACTAACACCATACTAACCATCCTCTCCTGAGTCAAATTCCTAGATCACAGTGTGATGTCCAATGTGAATTATAACTTTGCACTATCCAAGCTTAAAAATTATGTTCATGAAGCCTCCTATTTATAGATTTTTTAAAAGGGATTGGATCAACCATGACCATCCATCTCAAAATTGAGATGTGTGGCCATGAATAAATCCAATTATGTAATTAAATATATAAATATTCCAATAAATATTTGGGATAATGAGGAATTAAAGAGGCATAGGAGGCATTAAAGAGGCATGGGAGACCCATAATCCTACTGTTTGTGCTTTATAGCCTAGGGATGCCTTTCCAAGAAATGATATCATTTGATGATGTAGTCATTTAATATCAATTTCTAAATATAAATTTTCAACAAGTTTCATGGAAAATTAAATTGAGTTATTGATTTGGTTTGATTAGCCTTAAACATGATTAGTCAACTTTGATGCAAACCTTAGAAATTTATGCACAAATTAATCAAATTGATCAAAATGACATATTATTGGCTTAAAATTTAACTGTATTAGAATTAAAATTCAATGTTAGATGTGTTAGAACTGTATTTCCATTTAGGATGTTGTTAATGCAAAATGATAAAGGTACGTGTCTCATGCAAGAAATTTGGTAAAAAAGAGCAATTCAGAGCACCCAGGTGCAAAAATGTCATTTTGACTTGAAATGATCCAATCAAAGTTAGTTTGCTCGTAAATTATGTTTCCTCATTTAATTATACTCTAGTGAAAATCAACAATTGAATATATCAATTTCAACTCATTTAATGTGTTTTAGTGTTTTTAGGTCAAATTACGTATTTTCATATAAATTTGTCAAACATATGTTAAATTTATTAAACTTAGGCTAAAAAAGTAAGTAAAGCTATGATAGATATGTAAATGATAAAGAAATATTGTGCTTAGTTTTGATTTTGACATAGTTTTAGATCTTGAACAAGTAGGAAGTAGACTAAAAGAGGGTTCTAGAATAGTCACCAAATTCTAGATTAAGTGCCTCTAGATATGTGAATACGAGCATCATCCTAGGATAGTTACATTGACACTATTATCTAAACTAAACACAGGTGTCCTATATGAAATATAGGCTAGAAAGGGATGTGACCAACTATATGCTTCTATATTTGTCTTTGGTTCACTTTAGTACATTCAAATATGGGTCATGGATTATCCCTCATGAAATTGTAAAACCCTAGTTATTCATCTTCATAGTGACCTTGGGAAAAATGGGTTAGTGGGAACACAATGTCAATTTGAGCCCAAATAACCATATATCAATGAGTTTTTCCTACATATATAATACTCTGAAGAGGGTCTCAGACTGATGTAGTTCTCCCATACATGTTGCCTTGTGTGTGAATTATGCAATATGTAGAAAGCAAGTACAATAGTGACCTAGCTTAAAACTTAGAAAATCAGCTTCTTAGTTTGATCCTTCAATACTTTAAACTTATATATGTGTTATCCCTATGAATTATATGAAAAAATTAAAAAATAAGGAATATTTACTTTATCGATTGCTTAATTGAATGTTTTGATAAGTTGCCTTAGGTCTTTTCTAGGTGAGGAATGAACAAGGAGTGATTGTGAATATATACCACTCATATCAAGAAATATCTCAAATTAAATCACCTAGGCCAACCATTAGGATATTTTTCATTTTTAAATTAGATACTATAGGGTACTAGACACTTGCATCATTCTAGGATACTGATGTCAATGCAGGGGTCTAGGACTAACACTTATGTAGTTAGAAAATAGGTAAAGTGTCAAAACTTGTAGGGGCGTAAGATAAGTATATTTTAAGCATTCTATGTAAGATATAAGGTTTGGGTCATCAACATAAGATTGTTCAGACCAAGAGATAGGCCAAGGGGTACAAGATAGAGTGAATGCGAGACTTCTGAAAATAGAAAAGGTTTAGAGCTGAGAGGAATAACCAAGGTCTGAGTTTGCCAAGTGTATAAGACCAAGGTGCTATATAATCAATAAATATCATATACAATAAAATAATGCACATTTTATATCTTAGCCTCATTTATCATCTCAAAGTCAAGTTGTTTTATGACACCTGTGATTCATTTCAAGCTCTTTGTTACAAGACCCTTTCAGTATAAGATAATTTGACACCTAATATAAATCCAAAGAAGGCACACAAAGATATTAATCTATATAAATAAGTTCCACATAAGGAATCTAAGGAAAATATTCCACCTTCCAAGGAAAATTTTCTAATTTGAGAAAGTCAAGTTAAGGTTCTTAATAAAGGGAAATAATCAATTTACAAAGCAACACCCAAAGTGAATAAACATGCTTTCAATAAGGGGCAACCACTTACATTTGACAATTTCAGAGATCAACCACATGTTATTATACAAAAAATGCTACATGAGAAGCTCACTTTGCCTCCTAACACTTATCATCCTTTGCACCATGTCGAGAAAATTAAAGGTAAACCATTTTGTATTTATCATTATATTAATGAATATGGGCATAATGATTGTTGTGCATTATGAAAAAATATTACACAACTTATACATAGAGGGGTTATTACATTTGGAAATGTTGACACTTAGGAAAAAAGACCCCCTTCTTTGTTTACTTATACTACTCATTCGATGAAGATCGATATTTCATAGGGTGTTATTATAAAAAACAAATGGTTCATCAGACTTTTGTGGATGATGTTTCAGGATAAAATCTTCTTCTAGTGCACATTATACTACAACAAATATATCCAAAGATATTTCCATTGTGGAACTAATGACTATTCGAGCTCTTACTAGAAAATAACTTGGAGAAGGAAAAGTTGCAAAGGACAAAATGTAAATAAAAGAGAAGTCCAACATAGAGAATAATAATGAATCATTTGTATTACATTCACAATCATAGATTACAAATATATAGGCTAATATTGATCCTATAATCTAGGAATGCCAATATAGCTACACTAAGTACTCACTAACAATACACAATTTGTTTGAACAACTCATTTAATGTTCAAGATATTTACGTAGGTTATTTGCAAAAACTTAACTTGCACACAAAATAATATTTACCATAATGTAAATATTCTCAAACCATATAATGTTGCCAATAGTAATTTCCTAATACAAAATACAATATAGTGTGGGCACAATTGCATCTCCTTTAAAACAAGTATGGATACCAAAAGTTTATCAAGAGAATTCAAATAGAAGGAAATTACAAATTCATAGTCTTACATAATAATAATAATAATAATAAAATGATTTACTCAATTTGTTCCATAAAAGGACAAGCTTTTGGTTTCACAAGATTATAGTAACTTATTATTACCCAGTGGATGGGGTAATATTGTTGAGTATCAAGGATAACATATATTAATATTGAATTATCTCATCAAATACATGTAATCCAAGATAATACCAAATTCAAATAAGGAAATACAAATGGACTATTATGAACATGTGATATCAAATGAATAATGATCAAATACATAATTAAAACCATGTGTGATAATAATAATAAAAACTCATGAGATATGAATCAATAAAACCCATCATATATAATTGATTAAAGATTAAGATACGATTATAGTCAATCAATAACTAATAAAACATCCCTGATTCATATGAATCATTATTATCATTACATCTACTAGCCCTAAAAGTAGAGGTTCCACCATCTCCTCTAGGCCCATGTGATTGGGATCTATATCGCCTCATGCATTCTAAAAAAATCCAAAATCCAATGGTATGTGTGTTATACCTATAAAACACTACAGTGAGCTAATAAATCTCTTAATAGATCAATATTAAGTGAAACCACTAGTTTTATATCCAACTATACCTATAAATATTCTAGTTCACTAGTAACAATTGTAAAAATAGTGGTAGTAATGCCAACATGATAAAAAAGGGTTGCATGTACACCTGTAATATGGTTTACTCTCCCAAAGCAACCTACTTTTAATTATGCCAAAGGGATATCCCACATCATATACTATATAGACCTATCTACCATTGTAGCCTAATACTCATCACCTACATGACAAATACATAAAATATCAACATTTTTTATGTAAGATGTAAAAACTCAAAAATAACTACAAGTACACATATATAATTTGAAGTGGTTATATCATCCATTAGACCCAATTGAGAGGTAGCTTGACCTACTCCTATATCTCCTCCTTCTTTAGCTAGAGGCATATTGGCTGGATATATGATAACACAAAAGATAATAGGCCATTTGACACCTATCCACCACTGAATATACAATGCACTACACCCAACATCATCCATATTTGTTTCCATAATTAGAATATCCACATATTTTTAGAAAATGACACCAAATATGAACCAATCAGCTTGTGTCTATCAATTATATGATGAGATGATCTAGTAGTCCTAATTCATGAGTATGAGGATGCTGGTACATCTTGTTAGATGCCAAATTATCATGTTACCTTCTCAAACCGAAACCTCCTCATATCCCTAGTAAAATCGTCATGAAGCCACACACTAACACAAATATGATAGAAATTTATTGCATCCTCAAGCCACGTACCATACCCATGATAAAACCTCCACACTATACCAATATGCATGAGCCTATCAAGGATTTGTAAACACCCAAATCTGACACAAACTTTGTCTTAATATATATTTTAACCACTTTGCTTATATGTGTCTTTTGCTAAGAATTAAATACTTAGTCATGTATGTCTTGTGTGCTTTCTCTGTTAATTATTGGTTGTCTATGATTTTATGTCCCCTTTTCCCATCCACATTACTCAATTCATACTTTAAATAAAGAGATATATAACCTCAATTTATCATATTGAATCTTCCTTTGATCTTGACCCTTGATCTTTTAATGTCTTTTTTGTATACGTTTCCTTTTATAACCATTTATTTGGTCATTGTGAATTTATTTTGGGTCTATTTTAGTGCACCACTAGGTTTTAAATTCAATATGCCTATATACATAATTGCTAGGAGACATTTGGGACAAACATTTTTACATTAGAAGAGCTATACAATATTACATATTACTTATGTACTAAATCATTAGATCTAAACTTGAAATATTGAAGTTAAAATTACATTATGCATGCTTATGCAAAGGGTAAATATGAGAAGGAATATCTAAATTCACATTAACCATTTTACATACACACATAAGTGGGAGAATTACATTTGAGTTTGAGCCCTCTTCAAAGCATTAGAAATGTAGTGCAATACTTGGTATTTCATCATGGATTGATAAGGGTTAGTCCAACTTAATCCCTTTCACCTGATTTCCCTACCCATTTGATGTCTCAAGTGTCTATTCAAGAAACTATGGTTTGATATTTTAGGTGCTTGTGTGAAATTTGAAAAGATTGAAAAATAAAAAAAACATTGCTGATGTAAGTAAAGTATCATAGGGAAAATCATAATCCTTCATTTATAGGGTCAATATTGATTGTCATAGGTCCATATCGATAGTTGACCTTATCTCCTACTATTTATATTGATATGGATGAAAACAATAATTAATTTTAGGCATAATAAAAATATAATATATTTTACACATAATCTAATCAGAAAATAGGTATCCCCTTGGACTTGTCTATTGTGATATTTCTAATTTCCATGTTCGGATCATAGTTGTAGGTCTGTATTTTTTATATATTCTACTAATCCGTAGTTGGATTTTATTCTATTAGTTCTATCTAATCAAAGGGTATTATTTTATTAATCTAATTTTAGATAAATGATATTGGTGAATGTGTATATTTCATTCAAACATTACTTATCTTCTTCCTTCCTTATCTATCTATGTGGGATTGTGTTTTGATAATAGGTCTTATTCTCTTATTTATTATCCTCCTATATTTTTTTAACTATAAAATGTCTATCTGCTTGAAGGACCTTAATATTCCCCATTTTTTAGATTTTCTATTTTCTGGTAATTCTATACTCTATGATTTCTCTAATGAATGGACTAATGATGATCATTGTATGTTTAACAATGCTAATGATGTATATGAGGAATATGATTATGAAGGCAATGATTATGATTATAATTACAAAGAATCATATAGTGAGGAAGAGAATGAATATAGTATTGTCAAAATAGAAGAGCCTAGCTCCCCAATCCTTTTTTAGATTCTTCTCTTAATCATACATTAGAACAAGATGAAATTAATAATAATGCACATATTACTATTCCTCACATGTTGCATGAGCTAAAATATAAAGAATTTTTATTTGAGAATACACCTCACTTCTCTTTACAATTTGATACTACATTTCATTGCATTAAGAAATTTAAGATGCAAATGCATAAGAATAATGACTAATGCATAAATCAAAATTATGATAACACTACTCTTACATGTATATACAATGCAAATGATACAAAAGTAGAATGTGATTATTCTTCTCTCTATATATAATTCAAATGATATAAAAATATAATGTGATTGTCCTTTTCTCTCTCTAAATAATGTAAATGATACAAAATTAGAATGTGGTTATCATTTTCTCTCTCTAAACAATGCAAATAATACAAAAGTAGAATGTGAATCTCATTTTCTCTCTATAGAAATTGCAAATGATATAAAAGTAGAACATGATTATCCTTTTATCTCTCAAAAAAATATAAATGATACAAAATTAGAATATGATTCTCATTTTATCTCTCAAGATGATGCAAATGATACAAAAGTAGAATGTGCTTCTCCCTCTCTCTAGACAATGCAAATGATACAAAAGTAGAATGTGATTCTCCTTTTCTCTCTAGAAACAACATATGTTACATATCTCTCTATAAACACAAACATATGCACATGAATATAATATTTCCTTCTCTTTTCTTGAAAAACAAAGTGATAGTCAAATTATACATGGAAAATCTAGTGACATTCAAAATGATGCCATTTATATTCCTTATTTGTAAACTTCATGTGATATGAATAGTATGATATGCAATGCTTATAAATTATTCAATTACATAGTCTTAGAATTTAATCATATAAAATTTAATTACAGTAGTAATAATTAAATCATACATATGTTTCAATTACATGGTAAATTATAACCTATAAGTACACCTTTCCAAACTACTATTATCACTACTATCCATATTGTGTCCATGATGCATGTTGTAAGAGACCTTAAAAAGCAAGTATTGGGTCTTAATTTGAAAATTCAATCATGTCATGATGATATCATTAAATATCAATCCCTTAAATGAACCATATTCTAGTATTCATACCTAAAAGAGTTTGTAATGCCTATACCTCCATTATTTGATGGTTGTAGAGACCCTACTTACCATTTAGCATAATATGTACACTCTTTTTGCCATTGGTCTAAGGATGAATGCATATTGTTAAAATATTTCCATAGGAGTTTAACATGAGATGCTTGGGATTGGTTATATAGTCTTCTTAATGGTTCTTTAACTACTTTTATTAGATTAGAAGATATATTCTTATTAGATTATCACAAGCACGAAATGCCTAAATTAAAATTGGAATATTTACAAGGATTAAATCAAGGTTCATATGAGTCTATTGGAGATTAAATTCTATTATTTTAATATTTTTTTATAATATTTGCAATATTGAATGTCATATTTGAAGATACAATTTATATTTAGTAAATGTCTCCTTTCTCGATGTAGACAAAGAACATTGCATAGTCTTTACACTTATTATATATATATATATATATATATATATATATATATATATATATATATATATACATACATACATATACATATATATATATATATATATATATATATATACATATATATATATATACATATACATATACATATACATATATATATACACATATATACATATATATATATATATACATATATATATATACACACACACACACACACACACACACACACACACACACACACACACACACACACACACACACACACACACACACACACACACATATATATATATATATATATGGATGTGCACCAAGTTACGCATGTGATCTAGATGGAAATAATATAATTAAAGTAAGACCACTTTCACCAAGGCAACAAATCAACACTCAAAAGGTGGAATCCAATCCATCTTCTCTTAAAGGAAAAAATAATGTCAAAGATTCCTAGAATGAGAAAAAATTGACAAAAGAGGTTTTACCAAAAAGGTTAATAAGAATGCACCTAGAATTTTCCTATGACAAAGGTTTATAGCAAGGAACAATTAGTAAAGGTATTACATAAAGGAAAAAAATCAATTTGCATAGTGGCACCTATAGTAAAGGTATCTATTTATACTAAGAGATAACCACTTCAATTTGATTACTTTAGAGATCAACCACATGATATATTACATACATTATTGGATAAGAAGAAGATTACTCTTCCTTTAAATTAATATCATCCACCTCACAAGTTTGAGAACATAAAATGTCAACCATTTTGCACTTACCTTGGTATTAATGGACATCATGATAATGATTTTTATTCTTTATGATAAAAGCTTCCATAATTTTATGATACATGATTTATCATATTTATAACAAGTATTCCTCTCCCACTCCTTCTAGTAGTCATTCTAAGAAGACCGAGTCATCCCAAGACATTATTACCAAAGAATGAATGGTCTATCAACGTTTTTAGAAATAAAACACTAGAATAAGTCCTTATTATACTTCATATTCCTACTGGGGAACCATTGGTCATTCAAGCTCTTAGTAGTGGTGATAATAAAAAGGCACAGTTATAGAGGTTAAGGAGAAACATGGTACATGTGTATCTATATCTTATTTGAAACAAATATGGAAGCAAAAAGTGAATCAAGTACCTATGGATCAACCAAAAGTACTAGTTAACAAAATATCACAACAACAAGAATCAAAACCATTATGAATTTTTCAACAATAGATTCATCAACCAGATTACAAAGAATTTATTTGTCCAAACAGTTGGGGAAACTGATTTTGAGTAACATTATCACATAAGCACCACTAATAATAATGAATACTAATATATAAAGAACACTTTTTTTGTGATATTCCATTAAAAATAATTAAATTAAGAAACTTATAATGTGTAAATTAAAACACAACATATTTATTCGAACAAGACAAACACATGTGAAAATATCTCATGTATGTCTCTCTCTCTCTCTCTCTCTCTATATATATATATATATATATATATATATATATATATATATATATATGAGTTTCTACTTCACTCATTACAAAACCAGTTATTAGTGATAATTTAGATGACGATGGTGCTCCCATAATTGATTATGTTTTTGTTACACTATGAACATGATTTTTGATATATATATACATATATATATGTGTATATATATATATATATATATATATATACACATATATACATATATATATATATATACATATATATATATATGTATATATATGTATATATGTATATATATATATATATATGTATATATATATATATGTATATATATGTATATATATATATATATATATATATATATATATATATATATATATATATATATATATATATATATATATATATATAAAATCATGTTCATAGTGTAACAAAAACATAATCAATTATGGGAGCACCATCATCATCTAAATTATCACTAATAACTGGTTTTGTAATGAGCGAAGTAGAAACTCCATCTGGTCCTAAGGCTCCTCATGATTGAGACCATTAAAATATATTCTAATCCATCTCTCAAGAACTCCTACTGAAATAATAACACATGTATGTTCATCCTATAAAGTATAAAATTTCTCAAGCAAAGCCTTTGATAAATAAGAGCTACATGTAGGCACAAGTTGCTTATCAATATTTGCTTATAATCATCTCACTCTTTAGTGAATATAGTAAATATTGTGATAATAATGGCACAAGGATTGAACAATGATGCATACTCAGTAGTAATATGGTCAACTCACTCAACTTAGTTTCCACAAACTATATAATAGGATATATTATGTGTGAAAGTATGAATGGACCCATCTACCATCATAGACCAATATGCATCACACGTAATACCAAATTAAATAACTATATTATCAATCAAATATAATAATATTAATAATCAAATAACACAAAATGTAAACACTCATGTGAATACTCATGCTCAAACACAATGATAGTAAAAACTATGGAAATAAAAAAAAGCACATCAATCAACTATGGTTCAGGTTGTGATGTAGGGTAAGGTATAAACTATGGTGCATGTGTTGATCTTGTGTCATCTATATCATTTGTACCTCTTACATCTGCACCACCTCCATCTCCACCTCATTCATCTTTATCCCTTATATCATGTATAGGGACACAACACTAGAATTAACTACCACATTTGAAAATAATATAGCTCATTGGGTAATATTCCACCACTACGTATGCATTGTAGTACACCCAACACCATCGCCTATTACTAGTGAAACCATAGGATCCCATTCCATCATTGGTTGAGGAACCAAGTTAGTACTTATTAGTCTTAGCCTCGTGCCTACTCTAATAACAACCATACTTGTTCTACTTATAGGGGTAAGGTATTGGTGACACATCTTATATCAACCTAAACTTTTGAGTAACCTGATCACATTGACATATGTTAGAAACACCAAGAAATTAATCTTGTAGACACATGTAGAGAGTTTGTTTTCACCACTTCTATGTCTAAACTACAATCATAATGATTTATTGTAATCACACACAAATATAATAAAAAATTAGCAATTGATCTAATTTACCCATGCAACTACTGAGTTAATCCAAAATTAGCAATAACACATTCTTAATTAGGGAAATGCATTGTAACATCATAATAATTTTATCAAATGCACCTGAAATGAACCTAACCCTTTTTAAGTGTTATTCTGAGGTAATTCAATGAACATTTAATTGGAAAAAATAACATTTTAAAAGGTCACCATCCCTCTAATGGTTAATTAATTACCTGATTAATTGACCTAAACATCATCTAATGGAAAATTCCATGCCCTTTTGGAATATCCATATTTATCCAAAATAAAAAAGTAACATTACCTCATCTTGGTGACATCACATCAGAAAGTCAATGGGAAAGGAGAGGAGTGTGAGCAAGATATTACACTCTCTTACACCTTATTACACATTCTTCCTTATTACATCCTTTTACACACTCTAAAAGGGGTCATGATTGCAATTTTCTTCCAAATATCTTACACACTTCAAATTTTATTAAAAGGACCCTCTTACATTTCCAACCTCTAACATTAATGAGGGTGATGACTCATTTTTAGCCATCCATTTGGAGATCAAGATGGACAATTATACTGATTCAACAAGTATATAAATTAAAGGTCACCCCTCCATTATAGACAAGCTTATTGGACCTAGACTTACTCTATCAAAATACATAAGCATCTTCACCATTCTCAAGACAATTATCTAGCCAAATTAGGTGTAGACAAGGGGAGATGCTACCTGCATGCATATTTGACATTGCCAAAGACTTCTATTTCTACAAGATGAGCACATACCTTTTCAGACTAAAAATCAAAGGAAGTATTTCAAATAAGGTATAAAATGCTTATGTTTTATATTTTTTTTAATTCATATTTTCCTTAGTCTTCCTCAATCATAAGGATTAGGCTTATAATATTATGGTCTTTCAATTGTTTTTGATTTCATTTACTAATAATGATCTAAACTTCTTTGGATTTTTGGTCTACATAATGGCACACTCGATGGGACATGATGCAGCCCAAAAACTCTTCTAAACCCTTCTTATTTTTCCAATTACTAGAATTGATTTATTTGCTAGGTTAATTAATCTATTTTTATTTAACAATTTTCTAAAAATCATTTCAAGTATAAATAATGAATTCATACAACACAACAATGAAATTACACTTCAAAACTATGAATTCATACTAAAAAATAACAACATCAAACTTTGAAATGGTGGAAACACACTTATTAGTGTAAATTACCAATAAAATAGTGAATTGATATTGCATAATGGTGAAATTTCCTCTAATTTTTGTTTTACAATGTTTTTACAAGCCATTGTAATCAGTGAAATCCACTTACACAACAATGAAATCACACTTCAAAATAGTGAAATCACCCTGAAAAAAAGTGAAATTACACTTCAAAATAATGAAATCACCCTACATAATAGGGAAATCACACTTCAAAGTAGTGATTTCATACTGCATAACAATGAAATTTCACTTTATAATGATGAAAATGCCTTATTGCAAAAACTCGAGACATGTAAATTTTAGATCTCATTGCAAACTTATAACCAATTTATTTTAGGTTATTGGTGAAAGAAATGGATTTAAAACTCAAAACAAAACATTTTATTCTTTTCACACATTTCAATTTGTGTTTGAAATGAACACACACTTTCAATTTGGGCTTAAAAACTTGTTCATTTCCAAATCATTTAATTTCACCCACTTGTTTAGTTTCTTTTTCACTTTTTGAAGTGTGTTTGTGTGGTTCCTTCATGAGTATGCTCTCCCCTTATTTGGGTGACCCAAAAATATGAAGATAACCATTTGTTTTTATCTTGGGATATTTGCCTAAGTATGCTCTTCGTTTACCCTTAGTGGGATTCTTGTAAATAAAAAATAATGATACCTTCCCCTTTTATTTCAATCTATGTGATTGGGGTGTCATTACATTATCCCAAGTCTTTAAGGAGTAGTGACTTGGGGTTGATATCTTAACATTCGTACTAACCCCATACATATGATGAGGGATATAAATTATTGGCACGTGTCATTAGGGCCTAGCAAAATTCCCCATAGAGGGTTTCATGAAAGCAATAGGTTAACTCCCAATGTTATGCTATTATAGATCACCATCAAGGAATCTAGGGCCTCTTTGGTAAGGGATGTATCCCCATGAGAATAACCCAACACCTATATCTATTCTTTGACAAATTTTGTACCCATATTGGGACCATCTAGTAAGCTAATGAAAACTTTAGATTAAGACCTATTGGCCACAAAACCTTCACTGATATAGGGATGCAAAGGTAATAGCCCCAAAATATTGCCTATCATGTACATAAATTTAAGAGAGGGTAGGTATTTCACCTACATTTAAATAATTTTATTAAAATTAATCCTTAAATTTCTCTTCTCAAAGTGAGTATATTGAAGGCTCAGTGATTGTATGCACTCTTGATTTGCCACTAAAATAAGAACACATACTTGAAATTTGTTTGTTTGTATGTTGTGAGAAAACTCATTGTATGTCCAGAACCAAGTCAAAACTAAGACAAGTCTCAAACTTAGTACACACACACTTATGCAATAAGGTGTTACTCTATCCATATTCTGAGTCAAAAATCACTTCTTTTTACCTATTGTGTTGTTAAATTCAAAACCCAAAATTTGTTCAAACTCATTCTAGATGTCATGTCAAAATTTGTCCAAATACACACCCCTTTTGTTTAAATCACATTGTTATGTTGTCCATTTTGAACTAGCCCTAATTTTGATCAAATTATAATTATGGATTCAAAACTAATCCAAAACCAAGGTCCAATTTCTTGTCTAAACCATTAATTTTATGCTATTTATTTTGTTTCAAGTCTAATTTGAATTTGAATGCTAGTTCCAATCAAAAAGTCAAAGGTTAAATTCAAATTCAAAGTCAAAGTCAATTTTCATCAACCAAATTCAAGTTAAAGGTCAAATCTTTTGAATTCAAAGTCAAACCTCTCATTTTCAAAAAGTCAAAATGTAATTCAGTGAAGTTCAAACATTGTCTAAAGTACAAATTCAATCCAAAGTTTACACAACTTAAAATCAAAATAATGATCCAAAAAAAATGTGTTCAAAGCTTAAGTTAAAGTATAAAATCAAGTCAAATAGCCTAGGATAAGCATTTTAACTTTAAAAATTCCTAAACAATCCAAGTTCATTTTCTACATTCATGCATCAAGTTTCTTTGATAAGCGATTCAAAGTCAAGATCAAATTTCAAACACTTTTGAAGATCTAAACATTGAACACTTGCATCCTTTGTGAGACACAAACACTTTAAAATGTTTTATATAATTAGACTTATGTACGCTTTTGAAAACAATTATGATTTACATACCTTTCCTACTGGACTATTTACATGGACACTCTTTAATTGGATTAGTCCATTGTGATATTCACCTTGACACAAACAAAGTAGGTTATTTCACACATTCACATTGACTAGCCTATTCCAAAACTCTAATTTGATCAAAATCCCATTCCAAATCAAAACAAATTTCAAGCATTGGAAACCTATTCTAAGACAAGGATTTTAAAACCAAACATGCCAAAATATACATGCAGTGGAGCTATTTATAACCCCTCTCTTAATGAAGGGGTCATTTACAATCCATATGGGTATGAACAATATGGTGATAATACTAAAGATGAGGTAAACCAATAATACCTCTCTAATGTACCATTTAGTGATAAACATAGACAAAATCAATAATACCTTCCAAATGTCTTGCACAGTGTTGAACATGGACAACATCAATAATACCTCCCAATTGAGCCGTCTAGTACAGACTATGGACAAGACTAATTTACACAACACCTTTTTGACAACAAAAATGAAAATGTTGTGAGATTATTAGAACTTGATACTAAATTTCTATTTGAATTTATAATAGATAACTTAACACTATTTGGTTAGAGATCCTAAAGAGACACTCCTTACACTACCATATAATCAATCAACTTCTAGCCAAAGTTAGGTTCTTGTACCAACATCTAGCCAGACCCTTATGATATCTAGAAAAGGTGTTAGAACATTTAATTCTAAGTGGGATTAATTGACCCTTAGCCTTGGTATTAATTAAATAAATAATAATATATTATTTATTACCACAAGGTGGAAACCTTGTGATAATAAATAATAAAAATTATAATTATTTAGTTATTACCAAATTTTAATAATTTTTTTTAATCAGGATGGATAGACCCATTATTTTTACAATGGTTACCTCCTTTGGTGTTTCACTATAAATAAGGTTTTACCTGTATTGTGAAATCAATTTGAACATGAATTATTTTATCATATTCAACCTGCAAAACTTGTGAAGGATACTTGACAGAAGAAGTGAGAAGAGGAAGAATATGTTATATTGGGTCTTGGTTTCTCAATAATTTGAATAATCATCATTGGTGGGTTTTTTGACCTCTTTAAGTTTTTCCCACATCAAATAACTACATCCTATGTCAATTGGTCTATGTTCATTTTTATGCTTTGCTAATCAATTATACTCTATGTCATATCCTATGTGCAATGCTATATATATTGTCTATCAATTTTATCATGGTTTTCAATCTTGATGGATGTATATGATTGGCAAGCATATTACATTAAATTAAATATAAATAATTGATATTTTAATGTGTTCAAAAAATTTATTATTCAAAGTCTGAGCACTTGTATGGCCATTTCACTTGAAGAGATCTAAGAAAAATTTCAAGGTTCTCAAGGCCAGTTATGTGTCATTAATGCATTGATATCCAATCATATTTCCAAACAAATAATCTATAGGGCCCTAAAAATCTTTCATTTTGTCCCTAGAAATTTTTTTGGGCACTCCAATCAGTTCTTTTTGAGCCCAGTTGTTGTTAAAAGAGGTTATATCTTATATATAAGCCTCTTGGAAGCATTTATAGAGCCTCTAAAGGCTTCCTCAAGGATTAATTATTTTTTTTATACTTGGGGTACCATAGTTTAGCTTGATAAATTCAAAATAGTGAATTCTTTATCAAAAATTTTGTTTTGAGGGTTCAATTACTTCATCTCAAGTTTTTAGGAGGATTGGTAAGTTTCAGGGCTTTTAATGGTCTGAAAAAGCTTCTATGGATTCCATTGTTGTTGCTGAAATGCCATACTTCTACTTGGAGTATGCTACAGGCATCTAAATATTTTTTACATAGTTGTTTTAATTATTTAAAAAATAATTTATTTATTAAAAGTAAAATTTGCATGCAACTTGAAAAGGGACCCACCTTTAAATTAGCTTTTTAATCTAAATGTTAAAAAATTTAATTTGTTTTTACTTTTTGAAAATTACATGCATGTATTAATTTATATTTATATATTTTTTTATTATTTAAAAAATCATGTAAAAATAATAAATATAAAAATGTGCATGCAAGTTTTTAAAAAAGCTTCTAGAAGGGTATGTGGTAATAATTTTGCTAAAAACTAACAACTAAGGAGGTCTCAAGTTAAAAACCCCCAAATTCAATATTTTTTGACTTGGTAAAATTATTTTAAAAAAAATTAATTTTAAATTGAATTCCATTTTTTGGTTTACATGCCAATGTTTCACGTGTCTAAAATCTTACTTGACCTATCAAACTTGTTTCAACTTTCAACCTAGTAAATATTTTGTCAAACATAATTGTGTAACCAATCGATTCCTAGGTTTTGGAAACTTCAAAATACATTTATGTGGTCCATTTTGTATTTTTAAATATCCTACTATTGATTTTATAACTTTTTAATAATAGTGTCTAGGTGGTCATTCTGAGTGCGACTCTTTTGACACCTAGTTTTATTTAGTGCAATTCTAAATCATTTTTTTGTACTATTTGGTATATAAATAATGTAATTAAGTATATTTTCACTTTTAATTTACTTTATTTTACAAACTTAGTATAAAAACTCATTAAAAAGGTTATTTTCTTAAAATTGTTCTTACATTAGTGTATTTTTTATGACACTTGCAACAACTTATTTTATCCCAATTTTTCATAATTTTTTTATTTATCTAAGATTAAAATAAATAATTATTATGTGTTTGTAATTTTAAATTTGTTTTACTATCAAATTAAGTTAAAATTCACACTAAAATATTCTATTTTAAGCATTTGTTTACTATCTTGTTTAAAGAGAAGTTATGGCTTTGCCTCATTTTTCCTTTGATAAATTTCAAATGCTTAATGAAAATAATTATAATATATATAAAATTCATGTTAAATTTGAATTTATGGCCCAAAAGTTATGGAATCTTGTCATTAGGACTTAAAAAATTATTTCTATATAACATGTGATCCCTGAGCTTACCCATGCATTTCAACAAAAATCATAGGAAGCTATGCCCATTATCTTGTAGAGTGTTAAGGATTAATTCCTTATCCACATCAATTCTTAGGAGTCTCCTATAAATGTTTTAAAACTTCTCAAATCCATGCACAAGGTCACTTGTCTCTCAAATATTATTAAGTTAGTCTTTGAATTGCTAACTACACCTATGAAAGGTGATAAGAAATTTGTGATTTTTTTGCTAAAATTAAAAATATTAAAGCTCAGTTAGATGGATCTAATTATAATTTGATTTAATATCAGTTAATTTATTTTAACATTTAGTTAAATATTCATGAAAAATTAAAAAAATTATTTCAATTTCAAATTCTAAGTATCAAATTGAGCAAGATATTCTTGACCGTACTACCTTGTCTGCTCTCTTGATTCAAGAAGAGCAAGTTATGACAAATTTTGATCTAAAGAGAATGCCATTTAGACACTTCTCAAATTAAATAATATTTTTGATCACACTAAAAACCAAAAATCTAACCCTAATTCTGCTAAAGGCAAACATGAGAATAAAAAATTTGGTAATAAGAATCATAAACCTAAATTTAATAAAAATTACAATTTGTCTGATAAATTTAATCATAGGAGTGAAACCTGATATAAAAATAAGGATAAAAATAATTATAAAACTTTTAAAAATAATAAAGGAAGTATAATCAAAACAAGCAAAAAAATCAAAACTCTAATCAGAATAATAATCAGGATTCAAATGTTATTGCTTTATATGCTGCTTTATTTGCTTCAAATGAAAATGAGTGGATCTTAGATAGTGGTGCATCGCACTATATGAAATTATTATTATATATATATATATATATATATATATATATATATATATATATATATATATATATATATATATATATATATATATAATCATTTAATTAGAAGATAATTCATTTTTAGAAACAACTAAACATGGAAAAGTAAGATTTTCAAATATTGTTATTAATGATGTTTTATTTGTACCTAAGCTTAAATTTTTTTTGCTATCTTGTTCTCAACTTAGAAAATGATAATTTCATTGTAACATTGCTTAAATATAGTTGTTCCATTATAAATCAATAAATTTCTTTGATTGTTGAAGGTGTTTAAAGGATTGTTTATATATTTTTTTGTCCTTCTTATGTATGTTTACTTTCATTGTATAATAAGAATAAATCTCAGTTATGGCATGAAATATTAGGATATGTTAATTTTATAAGTTTAAATTATATATCTATGAATAATATTGTTTTTTGACTTCTTTATATCCCCTTTCATCATGAAACTTGTGGTTGCTTATGTTTTAAGCAACATACTAACCCCTTTCACAAGAATCATGATGTGAATTCCTCACATCCTTTAGAATTAGTTCATAGTGATGTTTTAAGACCTATTGAATTTGTATCTCTTAATATTTATTTGTATTCTATTACTTTTATTTATGATTAAACTAGAATGGTCTTATCTTTTTTTATTAAAAATAAATCTAATGTGTTTTCTAAATTCAAAGAATTTAAAGCCAGTGTTGAAAATGCATCTGATTTTTCTATTAAGAGAATGAGAACTAATAATGGTAATGAATATGTTAATAAAAAATTTGATTTTTTTGGGTATTATTTATAGTATTTAAAGGTAATTAACAAATCCCTTTTCCCCTCAGCAAAATGGTATTGCTGAAAATAAAATTTTTACCATTATTTAGATGGTCAGAACAATGTTGCATTCTGCAAATGTTCCTCCTAGTTCTTATGGGCTGAATCCATAAAAACTACTATGCATATTCTGAATAAGAATATTTTCTTAATATTTGTATTTTTATACATCAAAAATACATGTATTCTCATAGCATTTCATTTTCTTTGATAAAATTATTTTTACTTTAGAGATACTAACTATATTAATAGTGTCTCATCTACATTGTATTTGTTAGGAAAACGATTTAGTTTGACTTTTGAAAATTATTTATTACAATTATATTGTAATAGATATATTTGTATTAGATGAAAACATAAAAAAAATATTGATCATTTTCAATTCATATGAGTTATTATAGGAAATACATTATATGCATAACATCATGCTTAATTTGACAAAATGATCATGTTTAGTTATTGTATTTGGTTAAAAGATCATGCTCAGTGAGTTTGGATCTTTTGTGTTATAATTGATTAGATAATCTCATTTGCTTGTTTTATTTTTTGATTGTTTATGATAACATCTTTATATGTTTCATTTGATAATAAGATATGTTATGAAATGCAAAGTGTAAATAGAGTTTATATTATTAGATCTTCATCATTTACTTTCCTAAGCATTCTATTCATACACTTATAAACTTATTTATTTTAGTCTCATATATATTTGATTGGATGATGGAATTTCATGCTAAAATTATTCATATTTGATGTATGAAAGGTTATACCTCAATCTTTTCTTGAAGCATATTAAACTTGAAAAGTTTTTTGATAAAACTCAAATGATAGAATGAGTTATTTCTAATAAGATATCTAATGTTTAGATAAAATTAATATTATATTATATATAAATTATTGTATGTGCATTGTATGACAGTTGGGGACACTCATCTTATTAATATTAGAGACATCCAATAATGAATTGCATACAATAATTAATGTTTTTCTCTAGCTTTGTAATAAAAGTAGCGAGCTTGTTTGCCTAAAATATGACATGATTATTTTAAAATGTATTTTACCATAGAAAAACACGTCATATTTTTATGTATGTGGTTATTGTGATGTTAACCATATTATGCTATCATGAATCTATTTTTGGATACATGTTTAAAAATTTAAGCATATTGAAGTTCATATATATTTTATCGGAGAGAAAGTCTTCAATGGTGATATTAATCTACAATTTTGTCCTAGGATAAACAAGTGGCAGATATCTTCATAGAACCACTTGGTAATATCAAGTTCTATCACTTTCATGCAATGCTGAGCCTCTCAAAGTTTCTATTGAGAGGGAATGTACATGATAATGACTCTTACTAATGACCATGTGTTTCTTCTTCTTCTCTATACTTCTTCTCAATTGTAAAGCATTGTAAAATTTATGTGAAAGTTATGTTATTATAAATTTCATGTGGAAGTTTTAGTTTTGTACCCAATATAGAAAAACATATTTTGTAATGGAGGTTCTTATGTTATAAAAGGCTCCAAATATACTTAGATGATTATTCAAGAGAAACTATGAGATGTAGTCTCACGATCATGCTAGCCTAAACTTACTTTCAAGTAGTTTATGGATTATAATTCCTTTTATTTCAAAAGGTTATATTTGACATGAAAGTTTTTAAATATTTCAATTGTGTACATATTATAATTCCTTTTTTGAGGTGACTATGACATTTATCCCCACTTAACATTAAGGGAGAGTGTTACAACATTTAAATCTAAATAGGCTTAATTGACCCTTATCTTTTGTATTAATTAATTAAATAATAATATATTATTTATTACCACGAGATGGAAACCTCATGATAATAAATAATAGAGTTATAAGTATTTACTTATTACCAAATTTTAATTAATTATTTTATTGGGATGGATAGACCTATTATTTTTACAATGGTCACTTCCCTTGGTATTTCACTATAAATAGGGTTTTACCCCTATTGTGAAATCAATTTGAATATGAATTATTTTATCATATTCCATCTTAAAAACTTGTGAAGGATATTTGATATAAGAAATGATAAGAAGGATATGTTGTATTGGGTCTTGGTTTCTCAATAATTTGAATAATTATCATTGGTGGGTTTTTTACCTCTTTGAGGTTTTCTCACAACAAATAAATGTGTATTGTGTCAATTGGTCTTTGTTCATTTCTATGCTTTGCTTATCAATTATATTCTAGATCCTATCCTATGTGCATTGCTATATATATTGTCTATCAATTTTATCAAAAGGAAAAGGTCAACTTGTTGACCCACCTTCACAAAATCTTTTTATTTCCTCCCAAATATAATAGGCTAGTTAGGGCTTAACTACTTTGGCTAATTCTTTAACTACTCTCAATATTCACAATACCCCATTTTTAGAACAAACTCCACTAATAAAATAATAACCAAATTTATTATTCCATTCTACACCCAATATCGATTCATTTCCTAGTAACACATTAGTTGCATATCTCTTTAACACTTCTATATTCAACAGTGATACCTTGGCTAACCTCGATCCAAAGCCATCATTGGATTCTTACCAAAATGTGACTGAAAAATCTCAACTAGTGTATTTCAATCCACATCAAATACAATCCAAAACTCAACAAAACATTCTTTCAATTCCCCAACAAGTCTTTTCTTCTAACATTTCAAACAATTTACAACAACAGGTTAAAAACATTCCCGAGCTATAGCAATAGGTTACAAACACCTACCACAACAAATAATTTATTATAATATGCCACAAACCTTAACCAATACTCCACTTCAACAAGTGGTGACCAATCCTCCACTTCAACATGTGGTAACCAATCCTCCACTTCAACAAGTGGTGGTTGTTAGCCAAAACTAGCTACCATAGGTGAGTATCATTCAAAACTTGCTATCTAGACTTATTTGACTCTGTTATTAACCCTTGAATATTCTTATTTTGGTCATAGTTTGTCTTGTCATGGTGAAGAGTGGTGTTGTTCCTAATAGTGGTCAAGGTCTCCATCAAGGTCTAGTAAATAAAAGTGAATCAAAACCCCTAGTATTGTCATTATTCCCTTCATTAGAGTCTTATGACCTTTTTTTGGAAAGATTAAGGTAAATTTGGGAAAGTTAAGGTAATGAGGGGTTATTTTTTAATAATTATTTCTAGCTTTTCCTAGTGCAAGACTTCATTTTCAAAATCCATGAAGGTCTAGGTCAGTCCAAACACAATTTGTTAGGATGGTATGATCACACATCAAAGCATTAAATGTGATCTTAAGCCCAATTGGTCTGTAATAGTTTCTACTAACCCTCTCAAATGCATTTAATACCTTTTCCAACATATTATAAGGCTTTTTAAAAGTATTCAAGACCAAAATGGTGATTTGTACATACAAAATACACTTGTAAGGCACATTCAACATGGGAAGTGGTAGGACATGTTAGAAAGGATCAGTTTTGGTAATTACAATGCATGTTTTAGTTTCATCATTTACCAAAGAGGTAATTTAAAGAAGCTTTATGAGTTTGAGAAGTGAATGAGAGCTCACTTGAATGATTTTCAAGAGTGGGAAGTGTCTTTTTACCTTATCCAAGTAAAATTCATGCTTTGGAAGGTGGCATAGGTCCAAATAGATATAAAACCTCCTTCTATTCTCCATTGGATTCTTGGCAACTCAAGAAAGTCAACCAGTTTGAGGATGGTAAATAGAAGAGAGAGATATTTGGATTGAATTATCCATGGGGTTGATGGATTCCTTTATTCCCTTGAATTTATAGGCATTAGTTTTGGGTTTGAAGGGCTATGCTTTATGAACAATCGTTAAAAGCATAAGGTGCCTTTAAACCCTTCTAAAACCCTAATAGGCATGCTTTTTATTCCCTAAGTGAGTTTTAAAGTTTATGGATGAAAATTTATGGTTGTGTGAGCCTCTCAAGCAGCTATATAATCCTCACACATCATCCTTCATCATCACTTGACACGTGTGAGCAGTCAAAAGGCATGAAATATTAATTTTGAAGTAGTTACCAGGTTAAAGACAATGGAGTTTTGATGATATTAGGGTTTAAAATAGATGAGATCATGTTGGTGAAGCTCTCAAACCACATAAATATCTCCCTAATTTTCTAAAATTTACTAAATAACTCCTTAATGTCTACATGGACCTAAAACTCCTCACACGCATAATGTTCCTTCTAGGCTGCAGGTGTGTGAATAAAGAGAAAAGACATGTTAATGATAATGTGAGACATTTATATAACGATAATAATGTAAATGAGAAATTTATAGAATGAGAATAATGGAAATAATTTTTCAATGTGGTATTTAGGCTTATCAAACTATCTCCCAAGGCAAATCACAAGCCCAAAATGGTAGGAAAACTGTAAAAGCACACATGCCAAGCTGTCTGTGCTTATGGAAGTTTTGCCTTGATGAAACCAATGAGGAAAATTGGATTATAATTTTTTTAGGATGATATATATCATTCCATAAAGGATTAAATAGGTGAATAAGGTATAAAAACACCAAGAAATGACCATTTGTGATCATAATAGAATTATGAAGGAGATGAACACCTACAGGGTTGCCTCTAGGAACATGAGTAAATCATGAAAATTTTGAGGTAGGTTGAGGTATGAATAATCCTATAGGATGAAGAGAATATTGATAGAGGGTCCTACAAGGTTTTGAATTACTGAAATGAGAATAAAATGCATATGGAGGTATATAGTCAGTCACAATAAATGACCACCTACAGCTCTCTTGAGATTCTTTCCAATTTGACTATGTAGACCTATGTAAGGCTCTAAATTAGTCTCCCAATTTGAGTTGATATGACCTATTAATGGTTCATGAAACATGTACACAAGTTGATAAATTTACCATGAATCTTTTCATAGGCTATCAAGATTAGAAGATGAAAGAAAAGGGCTTAATAGAAATACAAGAAGACCTAAAGGTCTATGTGATGTCCCTTACTTAGGGGCTCTTTTTTTCCTACAAATGCTCTGATACCACTGTGATGTCCCTTACTTAGGGCCTCTTTTTGTCTCTACACAACTCTGATATATATAGCAATGAAAGCTCTGATACCACTGTAATATCACTTCGAATATCAAAACAAAAGCTCTGAATTGCTTATCTGAATTTCTAAAAAATATCTTCAAATAGATAAATAAATCACAGTATAAACTCTTATTTATTTGCTCATAAGCTTACAATAGAGGTCCTCTGTCAAGTATACAAAGAATATTTAAAGTACAGCCTTAATAGCCTGAATATTCCACAAATTGGGAAAGAAATCTGAATCTGGTACGTCTCGGCCTTCTGTGTAAAAAACACAGTCACTGACGTCGGTTATACTGCTGTCATCGGTCGACCTGTAGTCGTTAGCTTGCCGACGTCGGTAATATGTGGACCGATGTCAGTCTCTGTAGGTCCCTGTTCGCTGATGTCGGTGCCTAAACTTTCTGTAGATGCTTACAGATTTTTCACGGATCTGTACGGAAGTCATACGGCTGCTGATATCGCACAACCTGTATGCTTGATCCTGATCTGTAGAATTATGGGCTAATACAAAGATCTATATCTGGATAATTCTTGAATCAAAACCCAAAATAATGAAAATACCTGTAAACCCTTGTGATAGCTTCTGTGTGAAGTTATCTCTCAAACTTGTAACACTTGTGATAGCTTCTGTATGAAGTTATCTCTCAATTTGGCAATAGATCGGCTGATCTTTCACAACCTCTGAATCGCACACAATGAAGAGTTGACTTTCTTCAATGCAAATGGAATCCTGGAACCCTTGGCTCAATCTTCACAGAAGAATTTCTTAACAAGAATCAATATCAATAATAATCATGAATGCCAACTCTCTCCCATGAGAATTTCTTATACTCCTCCAAAGGTGTGCTTGCTAAAATTAGATTCCCTTAAATTAGACTTAGGGCTTCTTAAATTAGAACTAGGGCTTCTTAAATTAGACCAATTCTTAAATTAGAATTAGGATCCTAAAATTAGACCCAATAATTAATAATTAATAATTAATTAATACTCAATAATTAATTAATAATTAATAATTAATTAAAATTGGACCAAATAATTAATATTTGATTAAATCAATCAAATATTAATATCTCCCTTAATTCATGTCCGAAAGAGCCCAAACAAAAGCCAAGCCCAGCTCCATCAAGACCCTCTATCCATCTCATCAGCCTACGAGGGTTGCATAATAGGCTAATCATCTACTCTGCACATGTCAACTAAAAAGGGGACATGACAATCCGCCCCTCCTGAAATTGCTTGCCCTCAAGCAATCGCTGAATGATAGACCAATCAATCCACCTAGATCCCAAATGAAGTCTCGATCTATAGTGCTATCAACCAACACAAACTCTAGGCCCTATCCATCACCACTCTCATCCAATGGCGTCACATCACCTCTGTCTCCTATACGCATATCGTCATCAACATGTGACCCACCTGTAAAAGAAAGCTGAGACTCTACCACATGTGCTAACTCTTGAACTGAACTCACCTCATGACAAAGCTCATCCTCATATCTCTCCTGTGTTGGTGCCAATGTGCCCTCATCCACGTACTCTATCATGTCATGTAGTATAGGCATCTCCATCTGATGAAAAAACATATGTTTGAAGCTGCTGCCCTGTATTGCCTTAAGAATATGTGTTTTCCCATCAACCTCAAAATGAACCTCCATGTCTTTGAGATGAAGAGTAACTTCCTCAAATGAATGAAGCCACTTCATACCCAAGACTAATTCTATGTCCCCCATGTTCACTACATAATAATTAGCCTTGAACTCATAGTTGTTCAAGCGCAATGGGAGGTCTCTAATCATACGCTCACACCTAAGAGTGTGACCATCGGCTACCTTAACTCTAATGCCCTCAAAATCTTTGGTAGTGAGTCCACGCTTCTCCACAAATCTAGCATCTATGAAATTATGTGTGGCTCCTGTATCAAGAAGGGTGGTGACCTTCTGCCCTGCCAAAACTCCACGGAGTCTGAATGACTCATCCGAATGAATGTTGGATAGGCGTGCCTCCTGTATATGAAGCTCTAAATCTGCCTCTACCTTAGGCTCTGAAGCCTCTACCTCCTCAAAACTATTCTGCTATTCAGAATCTTTTGATTCTGCATCCTCATAATATGCCCACATCACACGATTTGCTTTGCCCTTAGGCCTCAAAGGGCAATCATGATGGATATCATATGGACCTTTGCAGTAAAAGCAAAGCTTCTTCTTGCATAGATCATTAAGCACCTCACGATCCAAAGGTGGTGCTACTGGATTGGCCTTTGAATCATTTTTAACCTCGGATTTATCTATGTTAAAATCCGGTCTCTCTGTATCCCCGTTGGAGTGCTTACTGTCCCTGGATGAAGAAGTACCTCTGGAGTTAGATCTACTTGATGGGGCTGCCATCTCCATACTGTGCGCCTTCTTCATAGCTTCCTATAATAAAGGAGGATCAAAGCCTTTGATCCAACCTCTCAATGGTTCTGTCAATCCCTCCATGAAGAGTACTACTAGTCGCCTCTCTGAAATGTCAGGAACCATGACTGATAACTTCTGGAAGTCACCAATGTATGACTCTAGACTGCCACTTTGGCGCAACTATGCCAACTCTCAAAAATACGACTCTGGATCCCTCCTGTCAAAATGCTCTACCAGCCTATCCACAAACTCCTGATAAGAAGTGATCTGATCATGATGGAGTGTTACCATCCTGTGGTGCCACCAATCGTGAGGTACTCCCTCAAGATATAGTGTCCCATATCTAATAGCATCTTCCTCGGCCATCAGACGCAATGTGAGAAAGGTGTCTAACTTACTAATCCAAGCCTGTGCTGTGACTTTACCACTTCCGTCGAACATCGTGAGTGTGAGCCTGCTTGTAGCATGCTTAAGATCATTATTCTGATGTCTAGGTCTCCTGTCCTGTCTAGCCAATCTGTAGTGCTCTCTCTTCAGATTAACAAAACGATCAAAGGTCATCCTCTCTCAAACATGAGGAGGTAATAAATTCCACTCATCATCTATAGCCAAGGAAACATCTGCAAATGAGGAATCTCCTGCCTCCTCCTCTGCTAGAACTTCTGGTTCCTCTCGAACAAACGTAGGACGTGTAGGTCTATTTACTGTTCTGGAGTGGCCCTGCTGGGGTCTCTAATTAACAGTAACATCTCTGTTATCACCTTGGTCCCCATTCTATCTATCATGTGGGTTCATCCTCCTTATCATAGTAGTTAGTGCCTGTAGTGCTTGTGTCATCTCACGATAGGATTCTCTAGTACCCGGATCATCATTATGTCGGTGGGCCCTGGGTGGGCTACCCTCTCGTCTGTCACTCATGATAATCAGTTGCTGTTCTAACAACTGGGTACCTTCAAGCAAAGCTCTACTGCGTGTGTAATACCCGTGTGGTCCCAACTCTTGTGGCTGCATAAGATTTTCAAACCCTCAGGATGGCGGGATTTTAGCTCTGATACCACTGTAATGTCCCTTACTTAGGGGCTCTTTTTTTCCTACAAATGCTCTGATACCACTGTGATGTCCCTTACTTAGGGCCTCTTTTTATCTCTACACAACTCTGATATATATAGCAATGAAAGCTCTAATACCACTGTAATATCCCTTCAAATATCAAAACAAAAGCTCTAAATTGCTTATCTGAATTTTTGCAAAATATCTTCAAATAGATAAATAAATCACAGTATAAACTCTTATTTATTTGCTCGTAAGCTTACAATAGAGGTCCTCTGTCAAGTATACAAAGAATATTGAAAGTACGGCCTTAATAGCCTAAATATTCCACAAACTGGGAAAGAAATCTGAATCTGGTACGTCTCGGCCTTCTGTGTAAAAAACACAGTCGCCGACGTCGATTATACTACCATCGTCGGTCGACCTGTAGTCGTTAGCTTGCCGACGTCGGTAATATGTTGACTGATGTCGGTCTCTGTAGGTCCCTGTTCGCCGATGTCGGTGCCTGAACTTTCTGTAGATGCGTACAAATTTTTCACGAATCTGTACGGAAGTCGTACGGCTGCTGATATTGCACAACCTATATGCTTGATCTTGATCTATAGAATTATGGGCTAATACAAAGATCTATATCTGGATAATTTTTGAATCAAAACCCAAAATAATGAAAATACCTGTAAACCTTTGTGATAGCTTCTATGTGAATTTATCTCTCAAACTTGTAACACCTGTGATAGCTTTTTTATGAAGTTATCTCTCAATTTGGCAATAGATTGGCTGATCTTTCACAACCTCTGAATCACACACAATGAAGAGTTGACGTTCTTCAATGCAAATGGAATCCTGGAACCCTTGGCTCAGTCTTCACAGAAGAATTTCTTAACAAGAATCAATATCAATAATAATCATGAATGCCAACTCTCTCCCATGAGAATTTCTTATACTCCTCCAAAGGTGTGCTTGCTAAAATTAGATTCCCTTAAATTAGACTTAGGGCTTCTTAAATTAGAACTAGGGCTTCTTAAATTAGATCAATTCTTAAATTAGAATTAGGATCCTAAAATTAGACCCAATAATTAATAATTAATAATTAATTAATACTCAATAATTAATTAATAATTAATAATTAATTAAAATTGGACCAAATAATTAATATTTGATTAAATCAATCAAATATTAATATCTCCCTTAATTCATGTCCAAAAGAGCCCAAACGAAAGCCAAGCTCAGCTCCATCAAGACCCTCTATCCATCTCATCAGCCTACGAGGGTCGCATAATAGGCTAATCATCTACTCTGCACATGTCAACTAAAAAGGGGACATGACAATCCGCCCCTCCTGAAATTGCTTGCCCTCAAGTAATCACTGAATGATAGACCAATCAATCGACCTGGATCCCAAATGAAGTCTCGATCTACAGTGCTATCAACCAACACAAACTCTAGGCCCTGTCCATCACCACTGTCATCCAATGGCATCACATCACCTCTGTCTCCTATACGCATATCGTCATCAACATGTGACCCACTTGTAAAAGAAAGCTGAGACTCTACCACATGTGCTAACTCTTGAACTGAACTCACCTCATGACAAAGCTCATCCTCATATCTCTCCTGTGTTGGTGCCAATGTGCCCTCATCCACGTACTCTATCATGTCATGTAGTATAGGCATCTCCATCTGATGAAAAAACATATGTTTGAAGCTGCTGCCCCGTATTGCCTTAAGAATATGTGTTTTCCCATCAACCTCAAAACGAACCTCCATGTCTTTGAGAAGAAGAGTAACTTCCTCAAATAAATGAAGCCACTTCATACCCAAGACTAATTCTATGTCCCCTATGTTCACTACATAATAATTAGCCTTGAACTCATAGTTGTTCAAGCGCAATGGGAGGTCTCTAATCATACGCTCACACCTAAGAGTGTGACCATCGGCTACCTTAACTCTAATGCCCTCAAAATCTTTGGTAGTGAGTCCACACTTCTCCACAAATCTAGCATCTATGAAATTATGTGTGGCTCCTGTATCAAGAAGGGTGGTGACCTTCTGCCCTGCCAAAACTCCACGGAGTCTGAATGACTCATCTGACTGAATGCTGGATAGGCGTGCCTCCTGTATATGAAGCTCTAAATCTGCCTCTACCTTAGGCTCTGAAGCCTCTACCTCCTCAGAACTATTCTGCTATTCAGAATCTTTTGATTCTGTATCCTCATAATATGCCCACATCACACGATTTGCTTTGCCCTTAGGCCTCAAAGGGCAATCATGATGGATATCATATGGACCTTTGCAGTAAAAGCAAAGCTTCTTCTTGCGTAGATCATTAAGCTCCTCACGATCCAAAGGTGGTGCTACTGGATTGGCCTTTGAATCATTTTTAACCCCGGATTTATCTATGTTAAAATCCGGTCTCTCTGTATCCCCGTTGGAGTGCTTACTGTCCCTGGATGAAGAAGTACCTCTGGAGTTAGATCTACTTGATGGGGCTGCCATCTCCATACTGCGCGCCTTCTTCATAGCTTCCTATAATGAAGGAGGATCAAAGCCTTTGATCTAACCTCTCAATGGTTCTGTCAATCCCTCCATGAAGAGTACTACTAGTTGCCTCTCTGAAATGTCAGGAACCATGACTGATAACTTCTGGAAGTCACCAATGTATGACTCTAGACTACCGCTTTGGCGCAACTATGCCAACTCTCGAAAATAGGACTCTAGATCCCTCCTGTCAAAATGCTCTACCAGCCTGTCCACAAACTCCTAATAAGAAGTGATCTGATCATGATGGAGTGTCACCATCCCGTGGTGCCACCAATCGTGAGCTACTCCCTCAAGATGTAGTGTTGCATATCTAATAGCATCTTCCTCGGCCATCAGATGCAATGTGAGAAAGGTGTCCAGCTTACTAATCCAAGCTTGTGCTGTGACTTTACCACTTCCGTCAAACATCGTGAGTGTGAGCCTACTTGTAGCATGCTTAAGATCATTGTTCTGATGTCTAGGTCTCCTGTCCTGTCTAGCCAATCTGTAGTGCTCTCTCTTTAGATTAACAAAATGATCAAAGGTCATCCTCTCTCAAACATGAGGAGGTAATAAATTCCACTCATCATCTACAGCCAAGTAAACATTTGCAAATGAGGAATCTCATGCCTCCTCCTCTGCTGGAACTTCTGGTTCCTCTCGAACAAACGTAGGACGTGTAGGTCTATCTGCTATTTTGGAGTGGCCCTGTTGGGGTCTCTGATTAACCGTAACATCTATGTTATCACCTTGGTCCCCATTCTATCTATCATGTGGGTTCATCCTCCTTATCATAGTAGTTAGTGCCTGTAGTGCTTGTGTCATCTCACGATAGGATTCTCTGGTACCCAGATCATCATTATGTCAGTGGGCCCTGGGTGGGCTACCCTCTCGTCTGTCACTCATGATAATCGGCTGATGTTCTAACAACTGGGTACCTTCAAGCAAAGCTCTACTGCGTGTGTAATACCCGTGTGGTCCCAACTCTTGTGGCTGCATAAGATTTTCAAACCCTCAGGATGGCAAGATTTTAGCTCTGATACCACTGTAATGTCCCTTACTTAGGGGCTCTTTTTTTCCTACAAATGCTCTGATACCACTGTGATGTCCCTTACTTAGGGCCTCTTTTTGTCTCTACACAACTCTGATATATATAGCAATGAAAGCTCTGATACCACTGTAATATCCCTTTGAATATCAAAACAAAAGCTCTGAATTGCTTATCTAAATTTTTGCAAAATATCTTCAAATAGATAAATAAATCATAGTATAAACTCTTATTTATTTGCTCGTAAGCTTACAATAGAGGTCCTCTATCAAGTATACAAAGAATATTGAAAGTACGGCCTTAATAGCCTGAATATTCCACAAATTGGGAAAGAAATCTGAATCTGGTACGTCTCGGCCTTCTGTGTAAAAAACACAGTCGCCGACGTCGGTTATACTGCTGTCGTCAGTCGACCTGTAGTCGTTAGCTTGCCGACGTCGGTAATATGTGGACCGATGTTAGTCTCTGTAGGTCCCTGTTCGCCGATGTCGGTGCCTGAACTTTCTGTAGATGCGTACAGATTTTTCATGGATCTGTATGAAAGTCGTACGGCCGCTGATATCGCACAACCTGTATGCTTGATCCTGATATGTAGAATTATGGGCTAATACAAAGATCTATATCTGGATAATTCTTGAATCAAAACCCAAAATAATGAAAATACCTGTAAACCTTTGTGATAGCTTCTGTGTGAAGTTATCTCTCAAACTTGTAACACCTGTGATAGCTTTTGTATGAAGTTATCTCTCAATTTGGCAATAGATCGGCTGATCTTTCACAACCTCTGAATTGCACACAATGAAGAGTTGACGTTCTTCAATGCAAATGGAATCCTGGAACCCTTGGCTCAGTCTTCATAGAAGAATTTCTTAACAAGAATCAATATCAATAATAATCATGAATGCCAACTCTCTCCCATGAGAATTTCTTATACTCCTCCAAAGGTGTGCTTGCTAAAATTAGATTCCCTTAAATTAGACTTAGGGCTTCTTAAATTAGAACTAGGGCTTCTTAAATTAGACCAATTCTTAAATTAGAATTAGGATCCTAAAATTAGACCCAATAATTAATAATTAATAATTAATTAATACTCAATAATTAATTAATAATTAATAATTAATTAAAATTGGACCAAATAATTAATATTTGATTAAATCAATCAAATATTAATATCTCCCTTAATTCATGTCCGAAAGAGCCCAAAAAAAAGCCAAGCCCAGCTCCATCAAGACCCTCTATCCATCTCATCAGCCTACGAGGGTCGCATAATAGGCTAATCATCTACTCTGCACATGTCAACTAAAAAGGGGACATGACAATCCGCCCCTCCTGAAATTGCTTGCCCTCAAGCAATCGCTGAATGATAGACCAATCAATCGACCTGGATCCCAAATGAAGTCTCGATCTATAGTGCTATCAACCAACACAAACTCTAGGCCCTGTCCATCACCACTCTCATCCAATGGCGTCACATCACCTCTGTCTCCTATACGCATATCGTCATCAACATGTGACCCACCTATAAAAGAAAGCTGAGACTCTACCACATGTGCTAACTCTTGAACTGAACTCACCTCATGACAAAGCTCATCCTCATATCTCTCCTGTGTTGGTGCCAATGTGCCCTCATCCACGTACTCTATCATGTCATGTAGTATAGGCATCTCCATCTGATGAAAAAACATATGTTTGAAGCTGCTGCCCCGTATTGCCTTAAGAATATGTGTTTTCCCATCAACCTCAAAATGAACCTCCATGTCTTTGAGATGAAGAGTAACTTCCTCAAATGAATGAAGCCACTTCATACCCAAGACTAATTCTATGTCCCCCATGTTCACTACACAATAATTAGCCTTGAACTCATAGTTGTTCAAGCGCAATGGGAGGTCTCTAATCATACGCTCACACCTAAGAGTGTGACCATCGGCTACCTTAACTCTAATGCTCTCAAAATATTTGGTAGTGAGTCCACGCTTCTCCACAAATCTAGCATCTATGAAATTATGTGTGGCTCCTGTATCAAGAAGGGTGGTGACCTTCTGCCCTGCCAAAACTCCATGGAGTCTGAATGACTCATCCGAATGAATGTTGGATAGGCGTGCCTCCTGTATATGAAGCTCTAAATCTGCCTCTACCTTAGGCTCTGAAGCCTCTGCCTCCTCAAAACTATTCTGCTATTCGGAATCTTTTGATTCTGCATCCTCATAATATGCCCACATCACACGATTTGCTTTGCCCTTAGGCCTCAAAGGGCAATCATGATGGATATCATATGGACCTTTGCAGTAAAAGCAAAGCTTCTTCTTGCATAGATCATTAAGCACCTCACGATCCAAAGGTGGTGCTACTGGATTGGCCTTTGAATCATTTTTAACCTCGGATTTATCTATGTTAAAATCCGGTCTCTCTGTATCCCCGTTGGAGTGCTTACTGTCCCTGGATGAAGAAGTACCTCTGGAGTTAGATCTACTTGATGGGGCTGCCATCTCCATACTGCGCGCCTTCTTCATAGCTTCCTATAATAAAGGAGGATCAAAGCCTTTGATCCAACCTCTCAATGGTTCTGTCAATCCCTCCATGAAGAGTACTACTAGTCGCCTCTCTGAAATGTCAGGAACCATGACTGATAACTTCTGGAAGTCACCAATGTATGACTCTAGACTGCCACTTTGGCGTAACTATGCCAACTCTCAAAAATAGGACTCTGGATCCCTCCTATCAAAATGCTCTACCAGCCTATCCACAAACTCCTGATAAGAAGTGATCTGATCATGATGGAGTGTCACCATCCTGTGGTGCCACCAATCGTGAGCTACTCCCTCAAGATGTAGTGTCCCATATCTAATAACATCTTCCTTGGCCATCAGACGCAATGTGAGAAAGGTGTCTAACTTACTAATCCAAGCCTGTGCTGTGACTTTACCACTTCCGTCGAACATCGTGAGTGTGAGCCTGCTTGTAGCATGCTTAAGATCATTATTCTGATGTCTAGGTCTCCTGTCCTGTCTAGCCAATCTGTAGTGCTCTCTCTTCAGATTAACAAAACGATCAAAGGTCATCCTCTCTCAAACATGAGGAGGTAATAAATTCCACTCATCATCTATAGCCAAGTAAACATCTGCAAATGAGGAATCTCCTGCCTCCTCCTCTGCTGGAACTTCTGGTTCCTCTCGAACAAACGTAGGACGTGTAGGTCTATCTACTGTTCTGGAGTGGCCCTGCTGGGGTCTCTAATTAACCGTAACATCTCTGTTATCACCTTGGTCCCCATTCTATCTATCATGTGGGTTCATCCTCCTTATCATAGTAGTTAGTGCCTGTAGTGCTTGTGTCATCTCACGATAGGATTCTCTGGTACCCGGATCATCATTATGTCGGTGGGCCCTGGGTGGGCTACCCTCTCGTCTGTCACTCATGATAATCAGCTACTGTTCTAACAACTGGGTACCTTCAAGCAAAGCTCTACTACGTGTGTAATACCCGTGTGGTCCCAACTCTTGTGGCTGCATAAGATTTTCAAACCCTCAGGATGGCGGGATTTTAGCTCTGATACCACTGTAATGTCCCTTACTTAGGGGCTCTTTTTTTCCTACAAATGCTCTAATACCACTGTGATGTCCCTTACTTAGGGCCTCTTTTTATCTCTACACAACTCTGATATATATAGCAATGAAAGCTCTAATACCACTGTAATATCCCTTCAAATATCAAAACAAAAGCTCTGAATTGCTTATCTAAATTTGTGCAAAATATCTTCAAATAGATAAATAAATCACAGTATAAACTCTTATTTATTTGCTCGTAAGCTTACAATAGAGGTCCTCTGTCAAGTATACAAAGAATATTGAAAGTACGGCCTTAATAGCCTAAATATTCCACAAACTGGGAAAGAAATCTGAATCTGGTACGTCTCAGCCTTCTGTGTAAAAAACACAGTCACCGACGTCGATTATACTACCATCGTCGGTCGACCTGTAGTCATTAGCTTGCCGACGTCGGTAATATGTTGACTGATGTCGGTCTCTGTAGGTCCCTGTTCGCCGATGTCGGTGCCTGAACTTTTTGTAGATGCGTACAGATTTTTCACGAATCTGTACGGAAGTCATACGGCTGCTGATATTGCACAACCTATATGCTTGATCTTGATCTATAGAATTATGGGCTAATACAAAGATCTATATCTGGATAATTCTTGAATCAAAACCCAAAATAATGAAAATACCTGTAAACCCTTGTGATAGCTTCTATGTGAAGTTATCTCTCAAACTTGTAACACCTGTGATAGCTTTTTTATGAAGTTATCTCTCAATTTGGCAATAGATTGGCTGATCTTTCACAACCTCTGAATCACACACAATGAAGAGTTGACGTTCTTCAATGCAAATGGAATCCTGGAACCCTTGGCTCAGTCTTCATAGAAGAATTTCTTAACAAGAATCAATATCAATAATAATCATGAATGCCAACTCTCTCCCATGAGAATTTCTTATACTCCTCCAAAGGTGTGCTTGCTAAAATTAGATTCCCTTAAATTAGACTTAGGGCTTCTTAAATTAGAACTAGGGCTTCTTAAATTAGATCAATTCTTAAATTAGAATTAGGATCCTAAAATTAGACCCAATAATTAATAATTAATAATTAATTAATACTCAATAATTAATTAATAATTAATAATTAATTAAAATTGGACCAAATAATTAATATTTGATTAAATCAATCAAATATTAATATCTCCCTTAATTCATGTCCAAAAGAGCTCAAACGAAAGCCAAGCTCAGCTCCATCAAGACCCTCTATCCATCTCATCAGCCTACGAGGGTCGCATAATAGGCTAATCATCTACTCTGCACATGTCAACTAAAAAGGGGACATGACAATCCGCCCCTCCTGAAATTGCTTGCCCTCAAGTAATCACTGAATGATAGACCAATCAATCGACCTGGATCCCAAATGAAGTCTCAATCTACAGTGCTATCAACCAACACAAACTCTAGGCCCAGTCCATCACCACTGTCATCCAATGGCATCACATCACCTCTGTCTCCTATACGCATATCGTCATCAACATGTGACCCACTTGTAAAAGAAAGCTGAGACTCTACCACATGTGCTAACTCTTGAACTGAACTCACCTCATGACAAAGCTCATCCTCATATCTCTCCTGTGTTGGTGCCAATGTGCCCTCATCCACGTACTCTATCATGTCATGTAGTATAGGCATCTCCATCTGATGAAAAAACATATGTTTGAAGCTGCTGCCCCGTATTGCCTTAAGAATATGTGTTTTCCCATCAACCTCAAAATGAACCTCCATGTCTTTGAGAAGAAGAGTAACTTCCTCAAATAAATGAAGCCACTTCATACCCAAGACTAATTCTATGTCCCCCATGTTCACTACATAATAATTAGCCTTGAACTCATAGTTGTTCAAGCGCAATGGGAGGTCTCTAATCATACGCTCACACCTAAGAGTGTGACCATCGGCTACCTTAACTCTAATGCCCTCAAAATCTTTGGTAGTGAGTCCACGCTTCTCCACAAATCTAGCATCTATGAAATTATGTGTGGCTCCTGTATCAAGAAGGGTGGTGACCTTCTGCCCTGCCAAAACTCCACGGAGTCTGAATGACTCATCTGACTGAATGCTGGATAGGCGTGCCTCCTGTATATGAAGCTCTAAATCTGCCTCTACCTTAGGCTCTGAAGCCTCTGCCTCCTCAGAACTATTCTGCTATTCAGAATCTTTTGATTCTGCATCCTCATAATATGCCCACATCACACGATTTGCTTTGCCCTTAGGCCTCAAAGGGCAATCATGATGGATATCATATGGACCTTTGCAGTAAAAGCAAAGCTTCTTCTTGCGTAGATCATTAAGCGCCTCACGATCCAAAGGTGGTGCTACTGGATTGGCCTTTGAATCATTTTTAACCCCGGATTTATCTATGTTAAAATCCGGTCTCTCTGTATCCCCGTTGGAGTGCTTACTGTCCCTGGATGAAGAAGTACCTCTGGAGTTAGATCTACTTGATGGGGCTGCCATCTCCATACTGCGCGCCTTCTTCATAGCTTCCTATAATGAAGGAGGATCAAAGCCTTTGATCTAACCTCTCAATGGTTCTGTCAATCCCTCCATGAAGAGTACTACTAGTTGCCTCTCTGAAATGTCAGGAACCATGACTGATAACTTTTGGAAGTCACCAATGTATGACTCTAGACTACCGCTTTGGCGCAACTATGCCAACTCTCGAAAATAGGACTCTAGATCCCTCCTGTCAAAATGCTCTACCAGCCTGTCCACAAACTCCTAATAAGAAGTGATCTGATCATGATGGAGTGTCACCATCCCGTGGTGCCACCAATCGTGAGCTACTCCCTCAAGATGTAGTGTCGCATATCTGATAGCATCTTCCTCGGCCATCAGATGCAATGTGAGAAAGGTGTCCAACTTACTAATCCAAGCTTGTGCTGTGACTTTACCACTTCCGTCGAACATCATGAGTGTGAGCCTGCCTGTAGCATGCTTAAGATCATTGTTCTGATGTCTAGGTCTCCTGTCCTGTCTAGCCAATCTGTAGTGCTCTCTCTTCAGATTAACAAAATGATCAAAGGTCATCCTCTCTCAAACATGAGGAGGTAATAAATTCCACTCATCATCTACAGCCAAGTAAACATTTGCAAATGAGGAATCTCATGCCTCCTCCTCTGCTGGAACTTCTGGTTCCTCTCGAACAAACGTAGGACGTGTAGGTCTATCTGCTATTTTGGAGTGGCCCTGCTGGGGTCTCTGATTAACCGTAACATCTCTGTTATCACCTTGGTCCCCATTCTATCTATCATGTGGGTTCATCCTCCTTATCATAGTAGTTAGTGCCTGTAGTGCTTGTGTCATCTCACGATAGGATTCTCTGGTACCCAGATCATCATTATGTCAGTGGGCCCTGGGTGGGCTACCCTCTCGTCTGTCACTCATGATAATCGGCTGCTGTTCTAACAACTGGGTACCTTCAAGCAAAGCTCTACTGCGTGTGTAATACCCGTGTGGTCCCAACTCTTGTGGCTGCATAAGATTTTCAAACCCTCAGGATGGCAGGATTTTAGCTCTGATACCACTGTAATGTCCCTTACTTAGGGGCTCTTTTTTTCCTACAAATGCTCTGATACCACTGTGATGTCCCTTACTTAGGGCCTCTTTTTGTCTCTACACAACTCTGATATATATAGCAATGAAAGCTCTGATACCACTATAATATCCCTTCGAATATCAAAACAAAAGCTCTGAATTGCTTATCTAAATTTTTGCAAAATATCTTCAAATAGATAAATAAATCACAGTATAAACTCTTATTTATTTGCTCGTAAGCTTACAATAGAGTTCCTCTATCAAGTATACAAAGAATATTGAAAGTACGGCCTTAATAGCCTAAATATTCTGCAAACTGGGAAAGAAATCTGAATCTAGTACGTCTCGGCCTTCTATGTAAAAAACACAGTCGCCGATGTCGATTATACTGCCGTCGTCAGTCGACCTGTAGTCGTTAGCTTGCCGACGTCGGTAATATGTGGACCGATGTCAGTCTCTGTAGGTCCCTGTTCGCCGATGTCGGTGCCTGAACTTTCTGTAGATGCGTACAGATTTTTCATGGATCTGTATGAAAGTCGTACGGCCGCTGATATCGCACAACCTGTATGCTTGATCCTGATATGTAGAATTATGGGCTAATACAAAGATCTATATCTGGATAATTCTTGAATCAAAACCCAAAATAATGAAAATACCTGTAAACCCTTGTGATAGCTTCTGTGTGAAGTTCACTCTCAAACTTGTAACACCTGTGATAGCTTCTGTATGAATTTATCTCTCAATTTGGCAATAGATCGGCTGATCTTTCACAACCTCTGAATTGCACATAATGAAGAGTTGACGTTCTTCAATGCAAATGGAATCCTGGAACCCTTGGCTCAGTCTTCATAGAAGAATTTCTTAACAAGAATCAATATCAATAATAATCATGAATGCCAACTCTCTCCCATGAGAATTTCTTATACTCCTCCAAAGGTGTGCTTGCTAAAATTAGATTCCCTTAAATTAGACTTAGGGCTTCTTAAATTAGAACTAGGGCTTCTTAAATTAGACCAATTCTTAAATTAGAATTAGGATCCTAAAATTAGACCCAATAATTAATAATTAATTAATACTCAATAATTAATTAATAATTAATAATTAATTAAAATTGGACCAAATAATTAATATTTGATTAAATCAATCAAATATTAATATCTCCCTTAATTCATGTCCGAAAGAGCCCAAACGAAAGCCAAGCCCAGCTCCATCAAGACCCTCTATCCATCTCATCAGCCTACGAGGGTCGCATAATAGGCTAATCATCTACTCTGCACATGTCAACTAAAAAGGGGACATGACAGTCTACCTATAAAAGGCATAGAAAGTATACATTTTGGCCATTGTTATATAATTAAAATGTTTTTGAGTTGTGTAGAAGGTCCTAGAATTTTTTTACATAGAGGATGGAATCCTCAAAGAAGGAATAAAAGACCAAAATAGGAATACTAGGGTCACTCACACTAAGTTGCCTACAAACCCTAAGCATATAAAAATCAAGTTTTAAGGCTAGTTATAATCCATTCCAAGTCTCAAATAAGCAATTTTGGGAGTTTTAGAGCAAAACAATCTTCTTAAGATACACACATACAGGTTATTGAGTTTGAGAAAGCCCACTCCTTTCACTAAGATCACACTTGAGGCTTTGAATGGTGATTAATGGCCTTAGGATGAGTTATAAGGGTTAATTTATTTCACATTTATGGAATTAATCTATCCATAAAAATATTGTGCTTCATAAACCATTTTTAAGAGAGTAGATACCTTAAAACCCTATGTTTTGCCTTATTAGAAGTTGGAGAAGCTCTGAAACATTACTTAGATCTTCTATGACAAATTGCATGGGATAAAAATATCTTAAGGAGTTTTGAAGACCCATATATAATCAAGCATGGTTGCTTTGGTTAAATTTTTGAAGGCTTGGTCTTTATTAACTATTATTAACAAAATAGACACCTAGAAGGTCTAAAAGACTCAATGACTATGTTTGCTCTTAAAATGACCTCAAATGTAATTATTTGGTCTTGGGATGATCTAAGTGACCTCTATAGGTCCTAATAGTACCTAAATAATCCATTTGGTGGCATGTGTGAAGGGTAAAAGGCACATAAATGGCCTAGAAAGGGTTGTTACAAGTCTAAATGTAAGAGTTTGGAGTGCATTGAAGTGTCCAAACCAATGGAGAAGGTCTTGTAAGCATGGTCAAGGGTATGATTACCCTTTCTAAAGAATTCCATGGAAACAAAATAGATTTAAAAGAAATATATACTTGAGTGATATTGTCACCATACTTGCATGCATACTAGAACTAAGACTCCAGACTTGTTGAGGCCATATGGATAGTTTAAAGAAGATAATAGGGAATATTGGAGAGAGATAATACACCTCAATCCACATTTCATGAAGATTATAAGGTTGAATGTCCTAGATAAATAATTACACCTCAATTTAGTAAAAATAACAAGTTACAAGTCTAAAAGATCAAACTTAAGGCTTGTCAAGTATAAGCTAGGTGTCACCAAGGGTGATGAGAGTTGAATGAAATATATGACAAAAGGAATATGTAACAAATAAGTTAAAAGACATGATGAATCATAGAGAATTCAACAATATAAGAAGAATACTATGTGTCAACACTCCAACTTGTAACTTCTCCTTCAAGAAATGCATTGTAACTCTTTAAACAAGCTCCTACACCACCTTGATGAAGCCATCACCAAAATAAGTGCACACTTGTGAAGAAGATGCTTAAGGACTATTTCTTAGTAGTTTTTCTTATTTATAATTGGTTTTATGAGTGCTTGGTATCCATAATTGGTTATTGACACCTCTCTCCTCTCTCTCTTATTATTTCTTCTATATGTATTCTTGATTTTGGCATGGAAAAGGATCCTCAACCTGAGTATGACAAATCCCTACTTAAATAAAACTTGTAATTTGCCTTGGAAATGAATACAAGATGATTTATAGCCTTATTAATGATACAAATAATGTATACTCATGGTAGTTGATGAATGTTAGTAGTAATGTCATATCTCTCTTTCATTTATCCTATCTCATTACCTATTTGTAGGTTGTTAGTCATCTTATTAGGTCATATTGAGTGTAGTACATGGTTATGCATTGGCCAAGTGTGGATATTGCTTCACTAGTGTCTCCTATGAGACCTCTTGATCAACCCATCTTGGTTATTGTCTTGATATTCACCTTCATATTGAAATAATGATGCTTGGAGACTCATGTTGAGTTAGTGAAATAGGTTTCAGTCTTGGTTCATGTTCTTAGTGTAACATATGCAAGTGGAGGGTATTAATTTTGGTGCATCACCTCCTTGTTTTGTTTACTTTATCTTTCCATCCCTTTACCTTGCAAGTAATAGGTTTAGTAGTAGTTTTAGGTGATACATCAAGGGAGATAGCCCTATCTAGAGGTTTACCTCATTTATTAGGCCACCCACAGCCTAGAGGTGTCTCCATGTTATCACCTAAATGAGTAAGGCTTGAACAACCTCCTCAAGTGTGAAATTAAAAGTGATAACAATTTTTTCATGCCTAATAGGACCAAATATTTCATCCATCAAAGAGTTCTTGATGTTTTTCTTCAATACATTAGCCTTTAGAAGCATGAATAAAAGCATAAATGGAGAATCCAAGTGAACCACAACTAGTATACGTCTAAAAGTCCTAAAATTGGTATGAATTCTCATCATTCATTTGGTCAAAATGCATATTATATGCCTTCATATTCTTCATATCAAACTGGTGGCATTCACGACTTCACCCAAAGTGGCCCTAAAAAGGTAGCATATCAACCTTATCAACAATCTTATATGCACCCTCCCACCCTAAATTAGACTTTTTGGCAACCCACTTACCCCTATAACCATCCTTATCAAAACTATCCTACCCCTAGTCAACATAGTCATATTCCTACTCAATCACTTTCAAGATTCAAGCAAACCCTTTTAGACATTAAAGGGCAAATGAGAGATTTTGATGGAGAAAAATATCTTGGTCTCATTATCCCCATTCCTTCTATTCATAGTGAAAGCATTCAAATGATGAGGGATTTAATGCATTTGATTAAGTTTGGGTGGGCATTTATTGAGAGAAGGAATCAACAAATGTCAATCAAATATGTGTTATAAATTAAAGAGAGGCAAAAAATTTAATACTATCAATCTCATATGCTCTCTCCTACTCTAAGTCAACCTTCTTTCACTCAAAATCTAGCCCAAGTTGCAACATACCATCAAGAAAATCCTATGCTTATGTCATATTCACCCACTCTTCTCCAAGATACTCAAACCATTCCATCATGGATACCTTCTTAGACTATGACCCCTGATTATATCATGCCAACCTCTAAGAAGGAAACTTCTCCCATGCTTATACAAATTCAATAAAAAGCGAAGTATATGGAGGTCAAACCAAGAGATCTCCCAAGTCTCTCAAGTCCTTCACACACCCCTCATGTTGTATTTATCCATGAAGTTTAAGATACATCAAATTTTGATAGAGTGATTGAGGAGTGGAAGGATAAGAATGCAACATCCTTAACACAATTTCCTTCTCCATCTCTCTAATAATCCTTTAATGATCCTACTACTCCCAAAATCCTAAGTCAGAAGGACACCCTATAAAGTTTTAAACAAGCCAATAAGTTCTCTTGACCTCCCACCCCACCCTTTGTGAATGAGAACCTATTGCATTAATGGAAAAATATGAGAATTCAATTAAACATGAGAGCTTATCAAGAAAGCATGACAAGGTGGCTATCCTTGAGAATAAAAAATAGTCAATTGTACATGAGCCTCAATAAGGTTATGAGGAAAGTGATTCAATTGTGTATGATGAAGAGATCCTTCTTGGCAGTCCCCCTTGTCAAGAGGAAAACAAATCAATTTTTAGAGATGAGGAGAGATCTACACCTTCTATCTAATAGTTAAATAGTCTAAAATATGTCATAAATGATCAAGTGGATCAGTCTAGTTGGTATGGATTTGATGTTGGTAAAGAAGAAGACAAATAAGGTTTAGTAAAAGAGAAGCATAATGAACTAGACCTTAGATGGGTAGATGAACTTTCATTCTACATGGAATAGGAGGAATACCAATCTAGTTGTCATGGATTGAGTCTTGCTGAAGGGGTTCATGATGATCAAGCAATAGTTGATCAAGTTATAGTTGAGTATGAGAGAAACTTTCTTGAAGATACCTTAGTCATTAGCCTTGTTGAGCCTCATGAGTAAGAGATAAAAGTTAAAAAATAAAAATTTCAACTATGTCATAATTCCATTGAAGTGTTTGAAGCTTGGATAGGTATGTTTTCCCTAAAGAAAAAGATAAAGAGGATATTGAAGTTGACATACTTTAAAGTGATCAAGAATATGCTTCTTTTTGAGAAGAGTTATACTTTTTTTGCTCAATATTAGATAGTAAACCTGTAACTCATGAGGATAATGCTAAGATGGTTGTCTTGGATAATGAACATAGTGAAAACATGAGAGAAGGATATTGAAGAAAATATCATGGTTGTTAGCCTTGTTGAATCTCATGAATAGGTTCAAGAAGGCCTTGATGACATATGGCAATCCTATCTAGACATATATAAGGAATTTGAAGATCTGAATAGGTTAAGACCTATAGAAGGACATAATGAAGTTGTTTTTAAGAAGTGAAAATCTCTTGGAAAGTCAACAAGTCTTGCAAGTCATCACCAAGAAGTTCAAGCTCATGTTGCAACAAGCTTTGAAAGAGATGATACTACTCAAAGGAATAAGTTCATGATAACTCATGGAAGTGATACCTTGATACCATTTAAGAGGTTGAAGTTATTTATAAGCCCATATATCCTAGTAAGAACATTGATGAGGATTTTTTCAAATTTGAATAATATGATCCTAAGGAGCCAATAGAAGCTAAGGTTGCTACTACCCCCATGAAACAAAGTGTGGTCATATTGGAGGCCTCTCTCATTGTTCAAGAGAAGCATGAGGTAAGTCCTAAAATACAAGAGGAATTTATATTCATAGGAGACATGTTTGAATTTGTTAGTAAACTTTAAGATAGGCCATATACATTGTCAACCAAGGAAAATGTTTATTGAGCAAGCACAATGCTCCAAAATTAGCTTGCCTATCACTCTAAGTCATTTCATGGAGGAGATCTCATAAATTTCCCTTTGATCCAGGAGGATCATACATTGGAGGTTAGTTGTATATAGTAGTTTTTGTGTTTTGATTTCCCTAAGTGATTCTTAGCATAGTGAGTGTCTTGTTTATTTTGGTTAGCTTGTTGGTGTGTTTGTTTATTATTTATTGTGTGTGTTGAATGAAGACAATTATTTCATCCTTCTCAAGAAGTTGTAGTCAACTTTCAAGTTCTAAGTCATGTTTGGGTTGAGCTAAGATGACCCCATATCCCAATGGAGACAAGAAGGATACTGCTCTAATATGCATAACAAACATACAATCCCAATATATCACCAAAGATTTTAGCCAAAATTGGCTACCATAGGTGAGTATCATTCAAAACTTGTTATCTAGACTTATCTGACTTTGTTATTATCTCTTGAAGATTCTTGTCTTGGTCATAATTTGTCTTGTCATGGTGAAGAGTGGTGTTGTTCCTAATAGTGGTTAAGGTCTCATTTAAGGTCTAGTCAACAAAAGTTAATCAAAACCCTAGTATTGCCATTATTTCCTTCATTAGAGTCTTATGACCTATTTTGGAAAGATTAAGTTAAATTTGGAGAAATTAAGGTAATGAGAGGTTATTATTTTATGATTATTTCTAGATTTTCCTTATGCAAGACTTCATTATCAACATCCATAAAGGTCTAGGTTAGTCAAAACATAGTTTGTTAGGATGGCATGGTCACACATCAAATCATTAAATGTGATCTTAGGCCTAGTTGGTTTGTAATAATTTGTACTAACCCCTTCAAATGTATTTCATACCTTTGCCAACGTACTATAAGGATTATCAAATGTATTAAATACCAAAATGGTTATTTGTACATAAAAAATACACTTATAATTCACATTAAACATGGGAAGTGGTAGGACATGGTCAAACAAGATCAATTTTGGTAGTTACAATGCATGTTTTAGTTTCATCCTTTCCCAAAGAGGCAGTTTTAAGAAGGTTTATGAGTTTGAGAAGTGAATGAGAGCACACTTGAACAAGTTTCAAGAGTGTGGAGTGTCCTCTTACCTTCTCCAAGTCAAATACATGCTTTATAAGGTGTTATAGGTCTAAACAAATAGAAAAACTCCTTCTTTTCTCCATTGGGTTCTTGGCAACTAAAGAAAGTCAACCAGTTTGAGGATGGTATATAGAGCAGAGAGAGAGTTGGATTGAATTATCCTAGGGTTATATGGATTCCCTTATGTACTTGAAATTATAGGTATTATTTTTGGGTTTGAATGGCTATACTTTATGAACAATCATTAAGAGCATAAGGTGCTTTTAAACCCTCCTAAAACCCCATAGGCATGATTTTTCTTACCTGAGTTAGTTTGGAAGTTCATGGATGCAAATGGATTGTTGTGTGAGATTCTCATGGGGCTGAAAAATCCTCTCACATCATCCTTCATTATCACTTTGTACATGTGAGTATTCAAAAGGCAAGAAATCTTCATTTTGAAGCAAGTTATAGGTTGAAGATAATGGAGTTTTGATGATCTTAGGGTTTCAAATAGATGAGACAATGTTGGTGAAGATATAAAACCACATCCATATCTCCATAATGCTCTGTAAGGTCACTAAATAACTCCTCAATGTCTACATGGACCTAAAACTCCTCACAAGTATAGTGTTCCTTGTAGGTTACAGGGGTGTGAATGAAGAGAAATGAAAGGTTAATGAGAATGTGAGACATTTATAGCATGATAATAATGTAAAAAAGTTTTAAATATGGTATTTAGGTTTATAAAACTATTTATAGACCTCTTCAAGGCAAATCACAAGCCCAAAATGGCAAGAAAACTATAAAAGCATACATGCCAAGCTGATTGTGCTTATGGAGGTTTTACCTTGAAGAAACCAATGAAGAAAATCAGATTATCATCTATTGAGGATGATATATATCATTAAATAAAGGATTTAATAGGTTAATAAGGGATTAAAACACCAATAAAATAGCATTCATGATCATAATAGAACTATGAAGAAGATGAGCACCTATAGGCTTGCCTCTAAAAATGTGAGGAAAGCATACAAATTGTGAGGTAGGTTGAGGTATGAAGACTCCCATAGTATTAATATAATATTGGTATAGGGTCATACAAGTTCTAGAGTTATTTAAATGAGAATAAAATGGATATGGAAGTATACAACTAGTCACAACAAATGAGCACCTATAACTCTCTTGAGCTTCTTTTCAATTTGACTATGCAGACCTATGTAAGGCTCTCAATGAGTCTCCTAGGATGAGTTGATATGTATATAACCTATGGAGGGGTCATTATACATGTATACAAGGTGATAAATTTAACATTAATCTCTTTATAGGATATCAAGACAAGATGTAAGAAAAGGGCTTAATAGACCTACATGAAGATCTACAGGTCTACCTGCAAAAGGCATAGAAAGTATACATTTTGGTCATTGGTATAAAAGTATGAGGTTTTTGAGGGGTGTAAAAGTCATATAAGAATTTTCCATAGAGGATGGAACCCTTTAATAAGGAATAAAAGACCAAAATAGGACTGTTAGGGTCACTCACACTAAGTTACCTACAAACCCTAAGCATAGACAAATCAAGTTTTAGGGCTAATTGGAGAAAAAATACCTTTTGAAAACTAATGTAAGATATCATATATGACACCTTAAACATTGATAATCTATTCCAAGTCTCAAAAAATTAATTTAGGAGTTTTACTGCAAAATAATCTTCTCAAAATACACATATATAGGTTGTAGAGTTTGAGAAAGCCCACTTCTTACACTGAGATCACACTTGAGGTTTTACATGGTTATTAATGCATTTAGGAAGAGTTATATGGGTTAATTTAATTCACATTTTTTTAATTAATCTACCCATAAAAATAATGTGCTTCATAAACCATTGTTAAAAGAGTAGATACCTCAAAACCCTATGTTTAGCCTTGTTAAAAGCTTGAGATGGTCTGAAACATTGCTTATACCTTCTATGAAAATTACATGGGACCAAAATATCTTAGGGATTATTGAAGAACCATATATAATAATTTTTTTTGGCATTGGTTATATTTTTAAAGGCTTGGTCTTTATGAATTATTGTTAACAAGATAGACACCTCCCAAGCTGCCTAGAAGGTCTAAAAGACCTGATGACTATGTTTGTTCTTAAAATGACCTAAAATGCAATTAATTGGTCTTGGGATGATTTGAGTGACCTATGTAGGTCTTGATAGTACCTAAATAATCCATTTGGTGGCATGTGTGAAGGGTAAAAGGCATATAAAGGGTTATTTCAAGTCTAAATTTAAGAGTTTGGAGTGTGTGGAAGTGCCCAAACAAGTGGAGAAGGTCTTGTAAGCATGGGAAAGGCTATGATGAACATTTCCAATCATTTCCAAATAATTCCATGGCATAAATAGATATTTCCAAGAAAGTTATACTTGAGTGATATTTTCACCATACTTGCATGCATACTATAATTAAGACTATAGACTTGTTGAGGCTATATGGATAGTCAAGAAGATAATATAGAATATTTGAGAGTGATAATACACCTCAATACACCTTTAATTAATATTCTAAGGTTTCAAGTCCTAGATAAAGAGTTACACCTAAAGTCAATAGAAGGGATAAATTACAAGCCTGCAAGATTAAACTTAAGGCTTCTCAAGTATGAGTTAGGTGTCACCAAGGGTGATGAGAGTTGAATACAATATATGATAAAATGATTACATAAAAAAGAAGTTATAAGACATGATTAATCATATATAAGTCAATGATACAAGAAGAATACTATGTGTTAACACTCCAAATTGTAACTGCTCTTTTAATAGATGCATTGTAACTCTTCAATCAAGCTTCTATCCCACCTTGATGAAGCCATCACCAAACTAAGTGCACACTTGTGAAGAAGATGCTTTAGACTATTTCTTTGTAGGTTTTTTTGTTTGTAACTAGTTCTATGAGCGCTTGGTAACCATCATTGGTTCTTAACACCTCTCTCCTCTCTATCTCTTCTTCTTTCTTCTATATGTATGCATGATTTTAGCATGGAAAAGGAACCTCAACCTGAGTATGGTGAAGCCCTGCTCAAATAACACTTGTACTTTGCCTTGAAGATGAATACAAGCTTATTTTTAACCTTTTTAATGTTATAACTATTATATACTCATGGTAGTTGATGAATGTTAGTATTAATGTCATATCTCTCTTTCATTTGTCCTATCTTATTACCTATTTTTAGTTTGTTAATCATATTACTAGGTCATATGAATTTTAATACATGGTCATGCATTGGCTAAGTGTGGATATTACTTCATTAGTGTCTCCTATGAGACCTCTTAATCATCCCATCTTGGTTATTATCTTGATTTTCACCTTCATATTTAAATACTAATGATTGGAGACTCATGTTGAATTAGTGCAACATGTTTCAATCCTAGTTCATGTTCTTAGTGCAGCATAGGCAAGTGGAGGGTATTAATTTTATTTACTTTATCTCTCCATCTTTTTCCCTTGCAAGAAATAGGTCTAGTAGTAGTTATAGGTGATACATCAAAGGAGATATCCCTATTTAGAGATTCACCTCATTGATCAGGCCACCCATAACCTAGATGTGTCTCCATGATATGACCTAAATGTGAAAGGATTGAATAACTTCCTCAAGGGTATAATTTAGAGTGATAATAGTGGTTAATCCTCCACTTCAATAATTAGTGACTAATCTTCCACCTCAACTAGTGGTGGCCAATCCCCAATAGGCATTTCTAATTAATAACATGTTTTTATTAGTCAACCACATACTACTTCTAGTCAACAATATACTTATTCAAGCTAGCCACATGTTCTTTCTAGACCTATTCCAACTAATTATCAATAATTTCCCTTCATAAAACAAATTCCTTCAAATCAACATGTTCCTTTCCATTCCTAACAAGTCCCATTCAATCCACAAGAAAAAATTCCTCCAAATAGAATGCAGTTACCTCCAAATCAATGTCACAGTCCTAATCCTCTATTTAATGTCTAATAACAATAAGTGCCTTATAAACAATATAACCCCAATCAAAAGGTAAACATCCCTGGTATAATAACTACTAGGATGCCTATTTATTAATATTCTATACCACTACTTTATCTGGGTTAAGGTAATCCGCCTTTGAATACCCAAGAAGATATACCTACTCCTTCTCAACTCATTCCCCACTTTTCAAGATTTGTAAAACGTGAAAGATGTAGTTTCTCAAATCCAAGTAGGGAATTATGGTAAGAAGTTCAAATTAAATGACACAAGATTTTATCCCTTTGATATGAGCTATCTTTAGATACCTTTTCTACATCATTTTGAGATGCCTAAATTTGAAAAGTACAAAGAAAAGGGTGATCCAAAAGAGCACTTAAAAGAGTTTTTCATTGATTTCCAAGAGGTGGCATATAGTAGTGTGTATTTGCTTTGCTAATTTCCCCATAGTCTATTTGGGCAAGATTTGGAGTGGTTTCTCCATCTACCCAAGAATTTTATTGATAAGTTTGGAAACATGTCTAAATTTTTTTTACAACACTTCTCCTTAGAACATGAGGTGACTATAGTTGACATGTGTCATTTAAAACAAAGAGGATGAGAGAGTTTTTCTAGTTACTTGTAATATTGGTGTGAGTTGGCTATTTGATTCCCACACAACCTTCTAGATAAATAGTTGGCAATAGACTTTACTACTAACCTACAAATAAACATAGCGTATAATTTCAAACATAAATAAATTTTAAGATATTATTGATAATGACTTCACATTAAGCAAGCCCCCATTGATAAAAGGGAATTAAATTATATTCTCAAAACTAAACTTGAAAATAGGGTTAGAACCAAGCTTCTACACAAGCTCAAATAAGTACCTATGAAAAACCTAAAGCTTTCAATAAGAAGAAAAATGTTTTAGGGGATGGGATAACAAAATCTAGATACATGAAAATCGTGCAACTGCCACCTGCCTAAGGAACCCCAACTAATCATCCACTTACTTTTCAAATACCACCTCTAAGAAGAGATCAATATCAAAATAGATTTTTTAATGACTTTGGGGAACCTATCAAGGTAGTGTTCTAGACACTAGTTGTGGCTAATATGATCATTTGACTAGTTTTGAAACCATTTATAGAAGTCCAACCTAAACCCAATTGGTATAAGAAGAATGTTTTTTGTGATTACCATTGGGTTAAGGGTCATTTCATTCATATATGTGTGGAACTTAGATACTTCATTCAAGATTTATTAGAGAATGGAGAAATAGAGTTATCAAATGTCTCTTCAACATCTAATCAAAATTTGGGTATTTACCAAAACCTATTTATAAAGTACAAATCTAACTAGAATCAAAATTAGTGGAAAACCAATAATCAAAACTAGAAATATCTTCCCAATAATTAGAATAAGGGATGAATTCATAACATCAAAAAACTAATCAAAATCAAGGTTAGGACACCTATTCTAACTAAGTCAATTATAATAATGTCCCATTCAACTACAACAATGTCGTAGGTCGTATTACTATCAGTCATATAGCCACTATCAAAATTAATCCTAAACCAATAATCAACAACACCAACATTCACCACCTTCCTTTGAGGGCCTCCACCCTCATATGTTGGTAATACTCTTTTGGTTTGAAATTGCATTAATTCTCATCAGTGCCCAAGATTAACCATTCTAGGTCCTCACTCCCCTTCTTCTAATTATAATAACCTCCCTCCATCTTGAGGTTACACAATCACAACTCAATGTTCTAAGGTTATGATCCAAGGTCCCATAACTTCTTCCCTAAATAATCACATTCAAGCTCCTCTACCTCAATAGACCAAACCAACTACTTATACTAATGAAAATCCATATGATATTATGAAATAATTACACAAAAGGCTGACATATATTTCTATCTTAGATCTCTATCATAGATAAAGCATTCATAACAACATATTGTATGAATTTGAGCCAATCTAAGGTCTCCAATGACATTTTTATAGATAAATTCTAAGTGCTTTTGGTTTATTTATCTCTATGCGAATAACTTACCTTTGACCAAAATGATGTCATGCATTAGTGCTCTCCCCAATAATCGACTTTACATATTAGCAATCATTTCCAAACATAAGATCAAACATGTCCTTATAGATAATGGTTTGGGTATGAATATTATGTCTTTGAAACTAGTTAAGCATTTGGGCTACACTATAGTAGATAATCAACCAGATACTATTACCATTAAAGCATATGACAATGAGGAAAGAGAATCATATAGTGCCCTTTATTTGCCTATTATTGTGGGCCTCTAACCCATGATACCCTTTACCATGTTTTTGATCTATAACTATCATAAAAATTAATCCTTAGGTGACATTGGATACATGAAGTATGTGTTTTACATTCCACTTTGCATAAATGTATTAAATTCCCCCATTCTAGATAAGAGCTCGCCATTCCTATAAATTTACAACCATATCAGTATTGTATACATCTTAAACTAGAGTATGAGTTAGCCTAGATCATGTCCTTAAAAATGATAAAGATAGAGCTTTTCAACCTCCTAAATTAAATTATGTGGATCTAAGCACACATGAATCTACTTTTTCTACCCCACCTCCTCAAATACCCTCCCATTTTACCATTATAGACAAAGGCCATGATGAATACCAAATTGGCAATGCTTTTCATATATCCAAATTACCTAAATCACCTACATGATATGGTTGGGCCAAAGTGAAGAGTTTTAGAATGGAATGGCATAAAAAGGATGATTATCGCCAAAAGGGACCTAATGTTTTTATCAACACTAATTCACAAGACCAAGAATAATTCAAAGGAGATGATGATTAATGGTTGTATAATGATGAGTTTGCCACTTGTTACCAAAGAAAAAAGTATCCTATTCTAAACTAAATAATGGATAATCATGCTTATAAAGGCAAAGGCCTAGGGAAAAACCAACAAGGTCCTTTTGATCTTGTATCTACTACCAAACACAAAGGAACTTGAGGTATTAGAAACAAACCACCTAAGGGTGACCCCTTAAATCTCGAGAGTGATACGACTTTAACGACTAATGATGAAGATGGCAATAATAACACATAATCTTATTATAAAATCCATTCTTAGTTAACTAATACCAACCTTTTTAATCCTAATACCATTTTTACCATTAATTTACTCATTTCTAATTCCCTATTTTCCTCCATCACCTCTATTGATTGACTCGGACCAACAAGATTCAATTATATCATTGGACAATTTCTAGAATGATGAGGTAATTTCTAAATTAATGGTTCTCAAAGATGGTTTTATGATTGGTAATCATAAGCAAGGCTTCACTATTACATTGAACTCTACTACCCATTTTGTAGATCATGCAAACTTCCTTGGTAATAAAGCCAAATAAAAAGTAAATGAAACATCTATGTCCCAAAGTGAAAACCTCTTTGAGATGATTTTGCACCAGGGAAATAACAAAGAAAAAGATGAGTCCTACGGTGAAAACCTATATTAAGTTCCATTAGATGGGTAAGTTCACCCTCTTTCAAATAAATCTTAAGGTGCCTCCAGTCCCAAAATATCATGTGGGTCATGAATCAATTTATAAGTTCATAAGGTATTTTAAAAATTGGTTGAAGACTTCCCACATAAATTTTTTGAGTGGCCTTTTCCAACCTTTGGTGATTTAGATTATTCTTAGATGGGTGAGTTTGATGAGCCAGTTGAGCCATAAGATGATGAATAATATCAATACACCTAATTACCAACTATTTTAGAGGATTGTTCCACACTACTCATGGAATATACTAAATAAGTAAACATTAGAACACCAAATGATCATAAATGGATCAAAATTGGAGAGTCCCTCATTGAAGAGGAATGTGAGATCCCTACTTCCCTCCTTTAGGAATTTATTGATATTTTTTCTTGCTCTTATTTAGATATGCCTAGCTTGGATCCTTTTTTGGTTGTACACCACCTTGTTTTTGCATACTCGCATTGCCATGCTAGCCAAAAAGGAGTTGGAAAAATCATTGGGGCTAAGATGTATTCATCCCATAGACTATTTAGAATGGATATCCAACATCATTATAATTAGAAAGAAACCACAAGGAATTTTCATATGCACATACTTCAAATATATTAATAAAGCATACCCAAAGGATGATTTTCCTTTGCCAAAAATTAATATGATAGTAGATTCCACAACCAAGTACAAGTTGTTTCCTATTATGGATGTCTTCTTGGGATATAATCAGATAAAAATAACTCCTAAAGATTAGTATAAAGTATTGTTCACTAGTTCATGGGGGATGTTATATTATCAAGTGATGTCATTTGGCCTCAATAATGCTAAGGATACATACAAACATGCAATAAATATCATCTTTTATGACCTGATGCACAATATTGTATAAGACTATATGGATGAAATTTTGGGAAAATTCAAGACTAGGGCTGACTATCCATAGGCGTTACTAAAAATATTTGAAAGGCTTCATGAATACAAGGTGCATCTTAATCCTAAGAAGTGTGTATTTTGCATCACTTATGAAAAATTGTTATGTTTCATTGTCTCTTATAGGGGTATTGAAGTTGATCTATCCAAGGCTAAGGCCATTACAAAAATTCCTCCCTTTAATCTAAAACAACTCTATAGTTTTCAAGGGAAAATTCAATTTATTCGATGCTTTAGTTCACAATTGGTGGATAAATGTCATCCTTTCACTCACCTTTTGAATAAGGGTACCACCTTTTCATGGAATGCCAACTATCAACAATAATTTGAAGGATTATTTGGTAAATCCACTTGTCTTATCCCCACCAACATCTAGGAATCCATTACTCCTCGATATTTAAGCAACAAAACATGCTTTTGGGGTACTTCTTGCCCAACATGATGATCAGGGGAAAGAAATAGTAGTGTATTATTTAAGTAGAACATTGTTTACCTATGAACACAAATATACACCAAATATGAGTATGTTTTTCAATATATTAAAAAACATGCTTATCAATAATGTTCACATCCTAAAAGTTATGACATTACATGCTCAAATATAAAACCATTGTTATTACCAAAGTGTACCCACTCAAGTATTTAATTTATAAGATAACTTTGATTGTCTATATGGATAAATGGATTATACTCTTAAGTGAGTATGAGATTGAATATGTACACTAAAAATAAATTAAAGGGCAAGTGCTTGCAGATCAACTTGCTAAATCACCCTTATCAGATACCCAACCACTCACTTTTAGTTTCCCTAATGAGTCAATCTTGACTCTGGGTGAAATACCTTCTGAATCTTAGAAGTGAACACTACATTTTGACATCTCTTATACATCTCATAGATTTAGAGCTAGAATTATGCTCATAACATCATAGGGAGATCTCATTCCATAACATTTTCATATTAGTTTCACTTGTACCAATAATATGGTAGATTATAAAACACTCATTACAGGGCTTCACCTGGTGGTACAATGGAATATTAAACAGTTGCTTGTTCATGGGGATTCCCAGTTAATTATTAATTAGGTGATGAAGCAATACCAGATAAAGGATGAGAATCTTATACCTTAAAAAATCATGGTTTACAACCTTAATTATAACTTCAAACATATCCAGTTTGAATAAATTTTGAGGGTTAGTAATAGGACAATAGACACAATGGCAATAATTATCTCATTAGTACAAATCACAAATCACATTTGAGACTAAAAATTCCTTATTGAACATATTTTGAAACCAACTCATGATCATTCAACATCCGAGATGGTATGTGATATTGTTGGTCCTAGATCACCTTGGTACCATGATTTAGATGATTCCCTCCATGACCACATTCTTCCTAATAATATTTCTTGTAATCAACAAAAATACTTTATTCACAATGCCTATCATTATACCTTACTCGGTGATACACTCTATCATATAAGTTATGATGGAAATCTACTTTATTGTTTATCTTTTCTATATTAATGCTTAAATAAGTACATAAAGGGATTTGTGGGGCTCACACCAATGGAATAGTCCTTTCCAAGAAACTCTTATGAATCAGGTATTATTGGCCCACTATAGAAGTAGATGCATGAAATTATGTCAATAATTATGTGCCTTGTAAAAAACATGTTAACCTCATTCATGATCCAACACGAGCACTTCAACTGATCACTACTCCTTGGTTGTTTTTGACATGGGAAATCAATATTACTTCTTCAAATGGCCATAAGCACATCCTCACTGAGACCAAGTATTTTACTAAGTGGGTCAAGTAATTCCCATCACTTACATAATCGATAAGCAAATTTCCAAATTCATTTAAAACCACCTTATTTACTAATATGAATTTGTCTCTGATATTATTTTTGACAATGACAAGTCCTTAAAAAATAAAGACATAAAACCCCTTTGTTCTTGATATCATATCAAACAATGGTTTTCCACTCCTTAGTTTCCCCAAGGTAATGGCCAAATTGAGGCATCTAACAAGACCATTGTCAAGATCCTTAACAATATTATTAATGTTGTTTTCTGTGATTGACACTTGTAATTATTTCCTACCCCATGGGCCTATCCAACCCCCACAAGAACCACACCATATTCCCTATTTTATGACACTACATTTATTCTCCCTATTGAGATCGAGTTGCCTCCCTTGTGAATTTCATTATAGGATATCATTGACAATTATGAGTATAGATTTGCTCAATTACAAGAATTATAACTACTTGATGAAAAATGGGTATCTACCTTAAATAATCTCCAAGCATATCAAAATAGGTTATTTCATAGATATAACAAGTGCATCAAACCAAAAGAGTTTGAACTTGGTGATCTTGTGATGAAAAATAATCATAAAAAAACTAATGCAGATCATAAAAAGAAGGGAAAATTTGAGCCTAATTGACTAATACCATTATTACAACTAACTATGGGTCTAGAGCATAAAAGTTGGCTACACCAGATGGGCATGAGCTAGATGATCCCATGAATGTTATTCATCTCAAAAACTTTTATGCTTGATTTGGTTGACCATTGTCTATGAGGACCCCTACTTGGGGATAAGTCCTATCATCTTCCCTTCATTCTTTTTTATAGTTAATTCAGTTATTCTTTTCCCCCCATCCTATTACCCTCTTGATATTGATTTTAATCTAATAGTAAAACAAATATATTTAGATGTTATATTCAAAGAAATATTCAATAGATGATTCATATTTGGTCATCATTAGCTCATCCTTGAAGGTTGTATTTCAGAGCAGTTCGACATGATTTTCCTATATAGTGGTCCCTAAAATTACATCTTTCATATTTTACCAAGTCTTATACCATTATTATCACTTTACTATCTTCTTATTCCAACCTATTGTTTCTTAGTGGTGTCTTTCATTATAGGCTTAACTACAATATCTTGAGGTCCATTTAAACTATGTAGGTAATGCTCAGTTTCTAAGGTTAGCTTGACCAACCCTATACCACGCTTTCAATTTTTTTGAGCATTTGAAGCTATGATCTCACCATTTTATGAGAATTTTAATCCATACTATCTTTATTTTATGAATATTTTAAGCCACACTCTTGCCATTTTATGAGCATTTTAAGTCATTCTCTCACTAAATTATGAGCATTTTAAGCCCCACTCTCACCATTTTATGAGCATTTTAAGCCATACTATCTTCATTTACGAGTATTTTAAGCCATGATCTCACCATAATAAACCACACTCTCCATTTTATGATAATTTTAAGCCACACTCTCACCATTTTATGATCATTTAAATCCATGCTCTCATTATTTTTTGAGCATTTTAAGTGACACTCTCTATTTGATGAACATTTTAAGCCATGGTTTACCATTTTATGATTAATTTCAACCACGCTCTCATCATTTTGTGAGTTAGCCATTTGAACCCCGAGCCATGTGAGTTAGATGGTTCCCTTATACATTTTCATCTATCCCCTTTATGTATTCTAATTAATAAATTTTTGTATTAATATCTTATTCCAAAAACCCTAAACATTTACAAAACCCACAAAATCCTAAACATTTGAAAATCCAAAAAAAAACCTAAAAATATAAAAAATGACTTAAAATCTCCCTAAGAGATATAAAGCCATGAAATCGTGAAAACTTGAAAAGGCCAAACCAAAAAAGATCTTTGAACATTTTGTCATCTTGTATTGGGTGGCACTATTTGAAGTCTGGCATGGGTAACTCACCCTTTGCATTTAAAGAGTCTCATGGGTGAAAACCTATTATCTAAACACAATTATTTCTAATTACCACCATAATTTATTGATTATACTCCCATTTTTGGGAGAACTACATTAGCCTGAGGTCAGCACAGACTATTTAGGCAACACTTAAATACATGGGGTATCAGGGATGGCTCGACCACTCTTACTATCATCCAGGTTTCCCAAATCAATTCAACACACTCATTTTTTTGTGAGATAATAATTTAAATTCTCTTACCATTTTGTGATTCCCACCCTTTTTATTTTTTAAATTTCGACTTATCTCTTGTTATTACCCTTCTTATCCCGTTTCCTAGGAGAAATACATTTGGCCTAAAATACACAATGGAGTATGTAGGCAACACTTGGATGTATGGGGCATCCTCGGTTAACTTGGCCATCCCTTCTTTATTATTTTATTCCCCCTGTGATAAGATTATCCCAAAGCCTCATCTGATATTTCTCTTGCCTTTGGGGTAATACCCAAGAGTAACACCTTATTTCCCCCCACACACAAATGGTCAATTAATTGTTTGCTTGTTCCTTTTCAATAATGTGTTTGTATGTGTGTTTGCTTGGTTGCTTGCTATTTTATTTTATTTTACTTTCTTCTATTTCCTTTGGTCTATTGCATTATGTTTTACACTTAAGGATCAATTATTTATATCTTGATCTCGAGTTGTTGACATTTACATTTAATCAGGTTCTTTGGTTATGACATATAATATTATCATGATTCATTTATAATTATGATGCATAATATTAAATATAAAAATAAAAATCAAGTAATGGAAGATTATAAAACAATGTCACAATGGTATTTTATCTCATTGTAGAATCATCTATTGTTTAAACCCATCATCTCAATCATCTTTAACCACATCACATCATGACATTTTCCATGATCAAATTGATAATTAAACATTATGGCTACATATTGTTTTATGGTTTAGGGTATTTTCATATAAAATACACAAAATGATAAACCATTTTAAAGGAATGACAATATTCAAATTTACATAAAACTATAGTTAATAATACTTATTTTTATAATTTAGCATGTGTAATAAATATAACAAGTACAAAATAGCTAAGGGATAAAATAGAGCATATCTTGTTGATGTTTTGTTTTGGAAGATAACAATGATTAGGAATCATCACATGACTATAATAGAGATCTGGGTTTCATTCTCTTTGAATTTTGATTGTGTTTAACTACTAGACACTTGTATACAAGTTGGACATTTACATCGATGATAGTGTCTTTATGTTGATCCTAGCATCTAGACCATAATATAGCTCCATTTTCAAATCAATTAGTTGGGGTTTTCTAGGTTTTTTAATTTCCTTCTACTTGATGTCTTTAGATTTTATGTATACGTTATCACTCTTAATTTATTAATAAAAACACTAGGTTCACTTCTCTTTGTCCTTGAATGATGTCCTAGTAAAAATAGATTAGTGGGCACATGGTGTTGAGTTTCCTTAAAGACCCCACTGTCAGTGGGTACTACCTATATAGACAATACTCAAAAGAGGGCCTCAGACTTATGTAATTCTCCCCTACATGTTTTTTTGTGTGTGAATCATGCAATATGTGGAAAATAAGTACAATAGTGACCTAGCTTGTAACTTGGCAAATTAGTCTCTTGGGATGATCCTTTAATACTTCAAACATGTAGATGTGTTGTCCCTATGAATGATATGGAAATATGATAAAATAGGGAAGCTTTTATTTATTGAGTGATTGATAGAATGATTTTGATAATTTGCCTTGGTCTATGCTAGGTCATTCCCATGTATTGCTAGTTGAGGAATGAATGAGTGTTGATATTGTATTTATATCAATACTGTTAGGTTGTGGAGCTAAAAGCTTCACTAGTGCAAATGGAGGAGGATGCTGAGTTGTAGAGAAACCGACACCGGTCTGATCAACTGATGTTGGTCATATACAGGGTGCAGAGCAGTCGACATCGGTAGGGATCAGCCGACGTCGGTCATCCCCAGTTAGACAGGGACCGACGTCGGTCACCTGTGCATTCCAAAACTATTTGTTAAATGAACAGTTAGTTAGTTGAATGGCCAGTTTGCATGTTGAAGGCTAATTATAGTCTTGAGTTGCGTATCTAATTATTGTAATTAAGAAAGTCTAATTATTGTTTGCATGAGGTCTATTTAAGAGACTCATGGGCTATATTGTAATTAAGGCAAGAAAAGGATTTCTTCCAGTTGTAGGATATTGGTCAGTAGGTGTACAAGGCCACGTTTGGAGATCTACATGGTAAGTAAGATCAAGTTGATTTGTAGGTTGTTGCAAGATTAAGGAGATCTACTTGAAGTAATTTTGAGTGCTTGGTACTAGCAGTGTTGAGACTGACTAGTTGGAGGTGAACAACAATTCTGTGTGTGAGTTATTTGTTGGGACCGTAGTTGAGAGAGAGCTTTGAGGGAAGATTACTGAAAGTCTTAGAGGTGTGGGAAGCCTTAGAGGTGGAAGAAGAAGTGGCATCTTCTTTATTATATTTTCTTTTGAAGATTATTTAATACAAGAGTGTGTATTGTCTCTCAAATTCTGTGTTGTTTCTGATTCTAGTTACTTGTTGCTTCTGGTTTAATTCCACATATTTAGTTACATGGTAATCAGTTGTGCTTCCTTGGGTTCCTAATAGTTGGTATCAGAGCTAAGGTTGTAGGGAGCAGGTTTTGTGTTTGATTATAGGTCACTCTCAGGGGTTTCTGATTAAGTGGGAGTAGCAATGGCAGAAGAAAGTAAGTTAAGGATGGATAAATTCAATGGCACGAATTATCAATTATGGAGGATGCAGATTGAAGATTATCTATATCAGAAAGATTTGTACTTACTGTTGAGTGGGATTGCATGCAAGCCCCTAGATATGAAGGATGAAGAATGGGAGGTTCTTGATCAGAAGGCTCTGGGATCTATAAGGTTGAGCCTTGCATTGTCTGTGATTTCCAACTTATCACAGGTTAAGACAATGGTAGAGTTGATGGAATCTTTGGCAAATTTGTATGAAAAACCCTCAGCTCCGAATAAGGTATTTCTTATGAAGCAGTTATCTAATTTGCAAATGCAGGAAGGTGGATCGGTACATAGTCATCTTAGTGATTTCCATGGTTTGGTAAACCAGTTAAATTCAGTCAATATTATTTTTGATGATGAAATTAAGGTTCTCTTAATCTTATGCTCATTACCTAAAAGTTGGGAGAGTTTGGTAATGGCAGTTAGTAATACTGCGTCTGCTTCAAAAATCTTAAAAGTGGATGATGTTGTGAGTGTAATTTTAAATGAAGAAATTCACAAGAAAAGCACAGGTGAATCATCAGGGAATGCTTTGAGTGTTGAAAGCAGGGGAAGGCAAAGAGAGAAGATTGAGCAAGGGAGATCAAGGTCAAAGATAGGTAGGAGATCTAGATCCAGGACCGATAGGAAAATTTGTTGAAATTGTGCAAAGAAAGGGCATGTAAAGAAAGATTTTTGGTTGGTTGAAGATCAGCAAGAAGGAGCTAAAGAAGTAGGTGTTGCAAGTATTGTTGGACAGGATGCTCTGATATGTTCCTTGGATAAAGTGGAATCTTGGGTTTTAGATTTTGGTGCCTCTTTTCATGTATCCCCAAATAGAGAATTTTTTCATGAGTATGTCTAGGGAGACTTTGGAGAGATTTATTTAGGGGATGGTAAGCCCTGTCAGATGGTTGGCAAAGGGAAAGTGAAGCTAAAATCACAGACGGGCAACACATGGGTGTTGAAGGAGGTCATGCATATCCCAGTCCTGAAGTGGAATTTGATTTTTGTAGGAAGTTTGGGTGATGAGGGATGCACAATAACTCTCATAGCGGACTCTTGGAAGGTTACCAAGGGTGCACTTATTTTAGCAAGGGGTAAGAAAGTAGGTACTCTTTATCTATCTACTTGTATTACTGATTCTACTTCTAGTTTATCTACTTCAGCTGTAGATTCAAAGATGTGGCTTAATAGGCTTGGTCACATGAATAAGAAGGGAATGGATGTTCTTGAGTCAAAGGGTATGAGTTCAAATCCAAAAAGCATAGATTAAGATTTCTATAAGCAATATAAGAAAGTGATGTTTCTTGAGACTGAAGCTACAAGAAAGGATCAGGTTTATGGCACAAACAGGGAATCTAATTTTTTTGACAAGAACAGGAAAGTCTTGGTGTTCCAGGAGAAGATGATGGATAGAGATCAATCACAGGGGCTGAATAATTCTGAGCAAGGCAGTTTGGATAAGGGTGTGATTCAAAGTAAGCTCATAGGGAAAAGGTCATCACTCACAGGCAAACACAGGTACTGGGGTCGGTCAGGGAGAACTGACATCAGTCATGTGTAGACCAGAGGAGTCGGTGGTGTCGAGCAGGTTAAGACCAACATCGGTCATATAGGAACTGATGTCAGCAGAAGGGACACTAGTGTCAGTTAGGAAAATGATGTCAATAGTCAGGACAGTCGCATGGGACCGATGTCAGTCAGATACAGGCTGAGAGGTGACCGACATCGGTCACTGTTAAAACAGATTATGGGCAGACAACAAGCTATCAAGGAGTCTCAAATGCCCATGTGGAGGACTGAAAGGGTGAGTAAGCCTCAAATTCATTATTCCCCTTCTTTAGATTACTTGTTGCTCACTGAAGGTCAAGAACCAGGAAGTTTTAAAGAAGCAGAACAGGTAGGATCCAGGAAATAGTGGGAGCTTGGCATGGAGGAAGTTAATTCCTTGGAAGAGAACCAAATGGGAGTTTTGGTAGAGTTTCTAGCTAGAGAGAAAGTACTGAAAGACAAACATATTTTGAGATCAAAGAAGAGAGAGAATGGACATGTGAGATAGAAGGCCAGGGTATATGGTCTTGAGCAGGTTGCAAGGCAATGGAGGTTTGACAGGTGGATGACAAAGCGGGGCTTTAGTCAAGGTCATGGTAACCATTGTGTGTTCTTTACCAGGTTGGATAATATTAGCTACATTATCTAGTTATCGTATGTAGTGTGGATTCTTGTTGCAGGGTCACACATGTAGAGAGTTACTGAGCTAAAGGTAAAGTTAGTTCAGAGGTATGTCATGGAGAATCTAGGAGTAGCAATATTCTTTGGCATGAGTTTTCTTAGAGATAGGAAAAGTCACAGGTTGATGTTGTCTCAGGATGATTGTGTAAATAAGGTAGTGGCAAGGTTCAAAATGTAGGATGTAGAACCAATTAGCGCACCTATGGATGGGCAGTTAACAGAGCAGTGTCCCCAATCACATGATGAGGTTAAGTACATGTGTACTAGACCTGAGTTTTCCCAAGTAGTGGGAGTTGTCAGCGAGTTTGTGGTCAACCCAGGAAAGAAGCACTGGAGGGTAGTTTAATGGATTCTCAGGTATCTAAGAGGGACTAGCAGTAGGTATACATGCGATGCAGGGTCAAGCACTTCTCTACATGGATATGTAGAATTGTATATGATAGGTTACTTGGTTGACAGGTGTTGCACCACAAGTTGTGTGGTGGTCTTCAAGATTGAACTTGAAGAGGAATACAAGCCCAAAGAAACAAATTAGGCGGTGTATAGGTACAGGTGCAGGTGTTTATCTCCAAGTGGGAGATTGTTAGGTTGTGGAGCTAAAAGCTTCACTGGTGCAAATGGAGGAGGATGCTGAGTTGTAGAGCAACTGATGCCGGTCTGATCAATCGATGTTAGTCATATACAGGGTGTAGAGCAGCCGACATTGGTAGGGATTGGCTGACGTCGGTCATCCCCAGTCAGACAGGGACCGACGTCAGTCACCTATGCGTTCCAAAACTATTTGTTGAACGAACAGTTAGTTGAATGGCCAGTTTGCATGTTGAAGGCTAATTATAGTCTTGAGTTGCATATCTAATTATTGTAATTAAGAAAGTCTAATTATTGTTTGCATGACGTCTATTTAAGAGACTCATGGGCTGTATTGTAATTAAGGCAAGAAAAGGATTTCTTCCAGTTGTAGGATCTTGGTCAGCAGGTGTGTAAGGCCACGTTTGGAGATCTACATGGTAAGTAAGATCAGGTTGATTTGTAGGTTGTTGCAAGATTAAGGAGATATACTTAAAGTACTTTTGAGTGCTTGGTACTAGCAGTGTTGAGACTGACTGGTTGGAGGTGAACAACAATTCTGTGTATGAGTTGTTTGTTGGGACCATAGTTGAGAGAGAGCTTTGAGGGAAGATTACTGAAAGTCCTAGAGGTGTGGTAAGCCTCAGAGGTGGAAGAAGAAGTGGCATCTTCTTTATTGTATTTCCTTCTGAAGATTATTTAATACAAGAGTGTGTATTGTCTCTCAAATTCTGTGTTGTTTCTAATTCTAGTTACTTGTTGCTTCTAGTTTAATTCCACATATTTAGTTGCATGTTAATCAGTTGTGCTTCCTTGGGTTCCTAACAAATACCCTTAGAGAAGTAACTTGAATTAAATCACTTAGGCTAACCATTAGGATATGTTTAATTTGTAATATAGATGACTTTATGTCACTAAAAAATTACATCAGATTAGGACACTAGTATAGACATTAATGTTTGTCCCAGACATTAGTGTTTAGGGAGCAAGAAAGTAGGTACAAGCTTAGAACTTATAGAGGTGGAAGATAAGTACATTTTAATCATTTTGGGTAAGATAAAATGCATGGTTCATCAACATAATATTGGTCAGACTAAGAGATAGGCCAAGGGGCATAAGATAGAGTAGATGTGAGACTTTTATAGCAATAAAAGGTCTAGACCTGAGAGGAATAACCAAGGTTTAAGTTTTCCCAAGTGTAGAATACTAAGATGTTATATAATCCATAAATATTGTCTACACATATGCTAATTAGGACATGCATCTCCAAATAATCATATCAAAGAGACTAATACATATATGTCCACATTGGATTATCATCTAGTCTATTCTTCATCATATTCTCTCCAAATTTATGGGAAAACTACATTGGCCTGAGGTCCATTTGGAATATGTAGGTAGTGCTTCGTTATGTACAATTTTTAGGGTCATCTTAGCCACCATGATCTCCTTATTCTTCAACCATTTTTGTGGCAATCAATCCATCTAATAATTACTTCGATCAATGATCAAATCTTCCATGCTAGGGAAACTCAACTAATTTAATCAATGGTCAATTATGCCATATGGGTAAAAATTATTAGTCAATCAATTCTTCCCTCTTTGAGATAATTTAATTAATCCATCTTTCTTCTAATTCTAAGCCCATATTTTTCATCCTATTTTGGGCAATCAAAGCATGCAATTTATTTTAGGATAGATCATTCCCTAAGCTTGTAAATTTCACCCTATTTGGGGTATGTTAAAGTGTGCCACTTATCTTAGGATGTGTTCTTCCCACTTCCCCCCACCTTGAGGCCAATTTAATTATATTATTCTCAAGCATTAGAAATCAAAACATGAAAGCATTAGCTCATTTGGATTAATCTCACTCTTCTTGTCCATTTTATTCTTTATTATTGAGGGACTATCCCTTTAAATCATTCTATGATTGTTCCCTTGAGGGGGAATTTAGGGTTTATCAAGCACCCTCTCGAGCATCAATCTAAACATGTTGGCTTGTAAATTTAGTGATTGTCAAAATGTCATCTTCAATCTTTAAAATTTCTTCTTAATGATTTTTTCAATATTTGAAAATATTTTGTTATTCCTTGTGTCTCATAGTGCTTGCTTAAACATGGGAAAAATATACACACTTAATTTTCTCCACTTCCATGTCTAAACTACAATCAAAATAATTTATCATAATCACACACAAAGTTAATTAGAATCATCAATTGATCCAATTTACCCATGCAATTATTGATTTAATCCAAAATCAACAACACCACATTCCTAATTAAGGAAATATACCATAACATCATAATAATTTTATTGAATGCACCCCAAATTAACCTAACCCTTTGCAAGTGTTATTTTAGGTAATTAAATGAACATTTAATTGGCAAAAAGAACATTGTAAAAGGTCACCATTCCTATGATGGTCAATTAATTACGTGAGTAATTAACCTGGACATCCTCTAATGCAAAATTCCATGGCATTTTAGAATATCCATATTTATACAAAATAAAAAATTTAATATTACCTCATCTTCATGGAATCACATGCAAAAGTCAATGGGAAAGGAGAGGAGTGCAAGTAATCTCTTACACTCTTTTACACATTCGTACACACTCTTCCTTCTTACACCCTCTTACACACTCCAAAAGGGGTCATGATTACACTTTTATTCCAAATATATTCCACACTCCAAATTTCCTAAAATGGACCCTCTAATATTTCTAACCTCTAACATTGATGAGGGTGAGGACTCATTCCTAGCCATCCATTTAGGGATCAAGATGGATGGTTCTCATTGATTCAATAAGCCTATAAATTGAAGGTCACCCCTCCATTATAGATATATTATTCAGCCTAAACTTACTCTATCAAAACACATAAGGAACTTCACCATTCTCATGTTAATTCTCTAGCCAAATCAAGTGCAGACAAGGGGAGATGATGCTCGCATGTAGATTTGACATTGTCAAAGACCTCTAGTTCTAAAATTTGAGCACATACCTCTTCAAGCTAGAAATTAAAGGAAGTATTTAAAATAAGGTATAAAATGCTTATGTTTTGTTTTATATTTGATTCATATTTTTCTTAGTCTTTCTCAATCATAGGGATTAGGCTTATAATGTTAAGGTCTTTTAATTATTTTTAATTTCATTCACTAACAATTATCTAACATTTTTTATATTCTTAAACTACACCACATACTAAGTAATATGAAATAAATCTCTCTTACATCATCTAACCAACTCCTAAATCCAATATACAATTTCCACTGAATCATATTCAAAGTCAATCTATCCAAAATCATTATATACTCTGTAGTGCTCAATCCCCTTCACTATGGTAACACACAACGAGATAAGAAGACATCAAGATGACCCCAATATCCATGAGGATCATTAAAATTATGCACTATAGCGATATGATCATATGCCCATATATGTTGTAATGTGTGTGCTCTAATACCACCAATATGAACCTCTAGAGTAAATTTATATAAATCTCAATATAACTGGGCTAGCAAGCTACACCGAAAAGAATATCTAATATGGCTCTCCTCAATAGAATGAATAATGTCATACATGAGATAAAATATCACAATAAATCCTCCATATACTAATTCAAATGATGCAAATATACAACATATAAAGTTTTATAGTAGTGAAATCTTTGATCGCATAATTTGCTCAAGTAAAACAATATCACTTAGTTATTACCCTATCATTGAATCATCATATACCTATGGGCCTACCATATATATTGCTAACCCTTAGTCTCTACCATAATAACCCTATCCATAAAAAAAAAACAATATTATGTGTCATACATCCTCCAATGTGATGGTCATCTTGCTCATTGGTACCTAAAAAGTACATGTATCAAGATGCCACCTTTCAACCAATGTTGTCATCAAATTCATGTTATAAGGAAGTTGTCCCAATTATCCAACATTATGCCAAACTTGGATACTATAATACCCACCAATCAACATCATTTAAACCAATTTCCACTAGTGTACTCATATGCCATCCACCTCAGAAGTCATGCATGTATATCGTACTACAAAACATGACACATAAACAGAGTCATATCATTTTCAGATCAAAATAAATTCATAAAAATGTAGCAAATGTATTACAATATAAAGTTACAAAACTAAATCAAATGGTCAGGTACATCAAATATTAATGTCGCATATCACACATTAATGTCCCATTCAAGATAGTATCATCAGAAACTTGATGATATTGACCTAATAGGTCAAAATTGTCAAATTTGCATTATGGACTTTCAAAATTGCCAAAACAAAAAAAATTCCAAAAATAAAAAATTCATAAAATCTACTAAAAATCATACAAGTTTATAACAAAAATAAGTAATTTTGATACATACCAACTCATCCATCATTTGTGCCTATAATTCAAATCATGATTTTTCAAACTCAAGCACCGATGCATCTCATCAGATAGGCATCTTGGTATCACAGAGCTCAATTTTCACAATGGGATAATGAAATGAAATTACAATAATCTTTTTCATCCTAATATTTATATTAATTTACTTTTTGTAATATTATTTATTATACCTATTACATAATTAATTCAATTATTGATTGAAAACTTTTGAAAGTGATATCTCAAGTACTATTTATCATAAAATCATTATGTCAATTGAATTGGGACACACATGACACATTATATCACATCATAACACTATTTGGTCACCAAGCTCAACTTTTAAAAATGGTCAATTTTAATACAATAATACAAATCACAATATCTTTATACAAATTTTATTGTCTTTGGAAATCATTTTATCAATTGGATGTGAATATTTACCATACTATCATTTATAGTATCTTGTAGTTTAAAAAAATTAATTCAAGACAACATTTAAATACAGTACTCAATATTGTAACAATTCTAATTATTTTCACTTGTCTAAGCTCACTATATATTTTTCCAATGAGATGTAGAAGGATTGGTGAAGTGGTTTGGTTGTGACCAACCCCACCCAAGTTTGAATCTCATAGGGCATTTATAGGTTGGATGTGGCTATTTACTCAATGATTCAAAAATGATTAAATGATAGTCATTTATATTAGTTCAATAGTTCTCTTGGGGATTGGGCCCCTAGTTTATACTGCAAAACTAGTTGTATCTATGATTAAAAAGGTAGTATCAATAAAAAAAATTCACTATATATTTTAGTTTGATTGATTCGATAATCTTATCTCTCACCTTGAAAGGGGGGCATACATGGTAAAAACACAAGAATATTGCTTACATGAAATTGACATAATTTAGATATTCAATTTTTAATTATGATATAATTTAGCCCTAGTGGTTTACATATTGACATATCGGTACAATATTTTGGGGCACATGTAGTCACTTTACATGAATATATTATATATTTTTTATGATATAAATTACAGTTTCAATGAATTCAGAATGGTTCAAAATTTTATTTATTGATACATATTATTGGGGCATATGTCATGCATATGCATCTCACATTATAGGAAAAAATTACAAATTCATACATTTTGGGGCTATATGCCAACAAGCTTAAATTTTTTTACAAAGTTTACATCTTCATATTGTTATATATTTTAAATTTATCACATGGAGGCACAATATAAACTCATGTCCACATTATACTATTCCAAATTCAAGGAGCACGATATAAATTCATGACATACTTTCATTACTAATTATTATTTATAGTCATGGTAGGGAATGGATTTTATCAATTATACTTTTATCATGAATACATGAAATAAGGAATAAAGTTATTCTTTAATCTAAAAAAAATCATATACAATGGTTGAGTCAATTAAAGTGCATAATGCATACTAGAAATTCAACACACTCCATAATTATAGCCTATAAATCCATTATTGATTCCAAATTTTTTCCATATTGGAGTTAAAAAGACCAACATAAATTAGGGTTTTTCCATCCCTCAATGGGTTATATTTACATACATTTTATCTTCAAATTGGGGATTTATCACCCTCAATTTACCATGATTTGATAGAAAAACTAATTTCTCTAATAGCATGGTTACTTGAGTCAGCAAATTGAGGTTTTTATGTCCCTTAATCATTATACTCATCACATTAACCACTTGAAGCTTATCCATTTCCCTAGAAATAAAATTAATAGATGATAAAAGTTCCATATTTTTATCTATAGTTATTGGGTCAATCCTTGATCCTCAATGTCATGCCCATTTTCTCTCTCTAAAAGATAGGCATGATACAACAAACCACCATCAAAAAAGTATAGATAGAAGAATCTATTCTAATCCTAAATCATAATCTTTAAACTACCATTATGCCATAATTAAGAAGACCACAATCGTAGTTTGATTAGCTTGCACTCATAATTCCCTTTGTGAATTTGTGCCAATGATAACTATGTAGAAGACATTAAGACAATTATTAATTTTGATCTCAGCTATAACAAACACAACTAGCACTACATGGCTACTTCAACATGATTCAAGGCCATGCCAACTTATCTTCAGCTCTTGAGGACATTCTTTGCCATCTTTCATGACCTCCCACTTATTTGTTGATCTGACTCATCGTATGGCTTGCATGAGTAGCCCCAAAACTATGAGGGTAGCCTCTTTGCCACATAGAAACATTTCACAAGCCCACTTGCCTTTAGGCTTTGCTAACTATATGAACATATTTGGGTCCATGGGTCATTGAGATGATACCACATGGTAACATCCTACTTGACTTCTAGCTTGGCATCAATCGTATAACATACCATAAAAACATAACTCCTGGGTTAATGAGATGGCAACATGTGGCTTATTTAGAATCACTCATCAAAGTCATGAAATTGACTAAGGCAAACTCAAAAATAAAGGGTCCTAAACTCAAATGGCATAATCTTTTAGGATGTTGACCTACTCAGTTACATAGAATGTGGAAGCATTGGGGTATTAGACTTAATGGTTTAACTCCTCTAAGATTTTGTGCTTCCAAATTCAAGCTCTATAGTTTATGTGGAATGCAGAGGCATTGGGGTATTACCCTTAATGACTTAGTCCCTTTGAGCTTTCATGCTCTTAGATGTTACCACTTGGTAGTTACACATAACTCTGGGGCATTAGAGGCTTTTCCTTCTAGCTAATGCCTCATATTACCTGGAGGATGCCATGTGGCATCATCCAACCAACTTTAAAAAAGCCCAAAATTTGACTAATTAAAAATCTAAAAGAAAATCAAAGCAAAAGTGACTAAGGCAAAACCTAAAATCAATCGACAAGGAAAATGACTAAGGCAAAAATCCATCAAGAGCTTGGTAATTGACTAAGTCACGATCCAAATTAAAACACAAAGACAACTCTATAATTGGATACATAGTAAGGTAAAATATACATTCCTACGTTGTTGCTATCAAGTCTAGAAAGAAACATAAGCTTGTTTAGAGTAAAGAGCATGATTATAAACCAATAACTCATTGGTTTAGTTGATTAATCAAATAAATATAAGGTGAGTTTGCTCAAGTAAACGTATATAAAGGAATGACTCACTAAAACCACACTGAAGATCTATGCTTAATAAAAATCCATCAATTTTAAAAAGTGACCTAGTTGTTAGGAAGGCATAAAAAAGGCAACAACTCAACTATAAAATCCTCAGGGATTCTTTCACGATACATCCATCTGATCTATAATAACATCAAATTTTTAATGAAATATTTATATTATTATTACAAATAACAATCCATAGCTTAGTAATTGCATTCTACTCATCCTTAAACAAGCTAAATACAAAAAAATAATTAAACCATAATAGATTTGAAAAGGAGAGACACACACATAATAAAGAGACTATTCTCAACAAAGCTTTAATCAAATAACTCACAGTATTTTATTAAAAAATATGTAAGGAAAAATGGAGCTTTATGATTCCTTCCCAAGGGTCTAAATACAATAGTCATAACTAGTTATGACTTCTTTCCAAAAAGGTTCAACACAAAGACAACATAAGTATTTATTCATGACTGGCATAACTATACCAGAAAGCACTAATGTTTATTTTATTTCAACAATCTTGATTTTTATTCCTAATAACAATCTCATAGCTATTTATATAAGTTCCACTCATTTTTATATAATTTTAATTCCATTAACTCTTCACATTCAAATATCCATAGAGTCGCACAATACTTAAAATACTAGTCACTCATGGTAAAGATTTAAGCAATAATACCAATCATCAATCCATTTGAAAGTGTCATGTAGGCATACATTTGACACACACAAGACTATTCTCAAGGTCATATAAATCAAGGATTCATAACTCTTAACGTCTCATTTTAACACTGAGGTCTCAACAATATAAAATAAATGTCGTAATCCATAGTTGGAATATTATCCAAACTCTTTTTTTTTAAAAAATATTACAAGGATGGTTACTACAACATTAGTAATGCATAAAATTCATTCATCTCTTATCATAAGTTAGAGTTACATCTTTTAGTCTGATCAAGTATAGAAGAACCAAGCAGTCTTCAATGACATTCCATGTCTACTCCTGAGCATCTATTGGCCATTATAAGGAAGGCTCACCACCCAACCTTTTGTCATCATCAAGCTACTACTCTAGACACCCCCAAGCTCAAGATTCCCAACTCTGAGCATGTTTATATCACTTGGTAAAGGCAAGGATGGATATATAAGCAATGATATCTTAAAATAAGGGAATATTATACACACTCAACAATCTAAATTTCTAGTTTTACCCATGGATACTCCCAATCCCAAATACAAGATAAAAAAGCATTCAACTGATCATTTAGGTGAAGTGAAACATTCATGAATATAATAGTAATAGGCAAAGGCTTATAACATAACAAAACCCATCAAGATATTAGAGTAGCAAGAGGATATCTCACTCTATTGCTTCTTTATAATAGTCAAGGGAGGCTTAAAAAATATACCATCATGTCTCATCATGAGAGGGATTAAAAACTTCTATCATGACATTCACAGGAGGTTCAAACATTCTACCACCATGCCCAACACAAGAGGGATTAACATTCTTCCACCATGAAGATGTTACTCATAGATAATCACTATACTATGTCACAACATTAAAACACTTCAAGCAAGATGTTGAAACATCCAAGTCAAGTGAGGAGGGACACAACCTCTACAAGGCCCTTAATTGGGAAAAGAATTGCATGGCAACCAATGTACAACCATGTCAAGATAATAAGATAGGTAGAATAAACCAAGTTCCTCAACATTTTTATTTCTCATGGCAAATACATACCCATGAGCAGCATCACATGACATGCATATAGGTGTAGTTTCTCCTTGAATAATTTTTTTAATATTTTCATCTATGACTATACCTTTTATTTCAGTTAGACAGTGATCTATCAAATTATATACATATTTTTGCAAGCATACTATGGATCACTATGACGAATGAAAAAATCCACATCACAATCATCTATATAAGTTTTCATTCTATTTTTTTTCCATTTTATCTAGTATTTATAGATTCACTAAAATTCTAGATCAAAGGGGGATAAAATGTAAACACCCAAATTTGGCATAATCCTTATCTTTCAATGTCTTTTAGACACTTTTCTTATGGGTCTTTAGATAAGACTTAAAAAATTATTGGTGTGTGTCCTATGTGTTTTCTTTTTTAAATATTGATTTTATAAGAAAATTTAGTCCCCTTTTCCCAATCCATGTTACTTGAGTCATACTTTAAAAATAAAGATCTCCAGTCCCATTTTATCGCGTCAAGTTTATTTTTATCCTAGGTTAGTTCTATCCATTACTATAAATATCAACCATTGATCTTGGCCCTTCCCATTGATCTTGAACCTTGATCTTTTAATTTCCTTTTTGGACACATTTTCTTTTATCATCATTGTTTTGGTCCTTGTGATTTTATTTTGGGTCTATTTTATTACATCACTAGGTTTTTAATTCAAATTCAAAAATATGTGTTTATATATATAGTTGTTAGGAGACATTTTGGACAAGCATTTTTACTTATCAAAAGCTATACATGATTATAAAATGCTTTACTAAATCATTATAGCTATACTTGAAGCATTTAAGGTTACATTTACATTTTGTATGTTTTTGTAAAGGGTAAATAGGAGAAGGAACACTTAGATTTGAATCCACCATTTCACACACACATGTAAGTGGGAGAAAAACATTTGATATACATACCTCTTTAGATAATTTGAAATGTAGTGTAAAAATTGATATTTCAACATGATTGAACAACTTTAGTCTAACTCAATCCCTTTTGCCTGATTCCCATCCCATTTCATGTCTCAAGTGTTTATGTAAGAAACTAGGGTTTGATATTTTAGGTGTGTGTACATGAGTTGAAAATACTAAAAAACAATTTCTAACATATGTGGACTACCATAAAAAAATTAGAATCCTTCATTTTCAGGGTCAATATCAACTATCACAAGTCCATATCGATGGTTGATCCTATCTTCTATAGTCGATATCAAGTAGGATAGAAACAAAAATAAATTTTAGGGATGAGAAAAATACAATCTCTTCTATACATCATTTGATTATAAAATAGGTCAGTGTAGATCAGGGAAGTGCAATAAATAAGTTAAATCTCTCTATCCCCTTGTACTTATCTATTGTGATGTTTTAATTTCCATGTTTGGATCATAGTCGTATATCTACATTTTGTGTATATTCTATTAATATATGGTTAGATTTTATAATATTAGTTTTATCTAATTGAAAGGTCATTTTCACATTAATCTAATTTTATATTAAAGGTAGAAATAAACATTAAAGACACATTCACATCATCTTAGGAGGAAATAGTCATCCTCTACATGGAAGGCCAATTATGACCACCACAATTAATATTGATTGTCGATACTGACTAAATTTATCAAATTTGACCACAAGATAATAGGCAAAAACATATCATATACAGAGTGATGGTATAATCCTGAGATGTAGAGTTCAAATAATTAGACATCATATCCACATGATAAATAAGGTAAAAATCTTATTACTTTTTGTTGTATATTGATTACTATATTTAGTATGTACATTTGTATATATATTCTAAATAAGAATTAAGACTATCCATTTCTATCCTATTAGGGTTTAATCAATCCAAATTAGGGTAAACACTTTATTAGATTTTGATCATTCTTGCCTTGAAATTATCACTATTAAAAATGAATCTCTCACCAACTTTTCATTCAAACCTTAACAGAGCTCATTTTGCTTTTCAATCCCACAAACATATGATATTAATTCATGAAATAAATTTCAACTTAACAATGTCTAATTACAATTAAAGTTTTAAAATAAAACTATTATTTTTTTAATGAATGATAATCATTTTGTTTCATGGGCGTAAATAGTTGATCTTCTTTGAGTTAGTGTTAAGGTTTGAATAATATCCATTATAACAAACATGCATATGACTCAAATCGTATGTTATCCATTTTATTAATATTTAATTATCAATGTTTTTAACTTAAATAAATTCAATTAAATTAATAAATATTATATTTAGTTAAAATACACAACTATTATTTTAATAAAATTATATTGTGTCAAACATTAATCATAAAGACATTGTAAATTCGATGTATACAGGGTGTAAATGTTCCTAGAAAAATATGTATTATATTATTTATTTTATTTTATTATTTTCGATCAATAGTAATTAATTAAAAATATTAAATAGTTTTTAGAAAAACATCTATTTTTTACAAATATTATGAGCCATGGAAGATTCAAAACTTTAACCATATGGTTTACAATAATAATTAAATATTAATTTAATTGATACTTAGTTTAATAAGTGTAAATAATTCAATTGTTAATATCATTAAAAAAACTTGATAATGGGTTAGGGATGGTCATGCTATGGCAAATAATGTCTTTTGGTCACCCTTGCCACCATTTTTTATGTAATTTAATTTTGTTGGGGTGGCTTAGGCTAACTTTGCCCTCATTGGGTCTAAATTTATGTTTAGAAATGATCAAAGACAACCATTCCTCCTTTCCACTTTAGATTTTGGTAATGATATTAATAATCATGTGGAAGGTTTGGCTTTACTCAAGGTCTTTGAGTTGAATATTGCAAAGCATTGGAAGAATTTGATAGTGGAAGGAGACTCTCAAATTCTGATTTAGGCAATGGGCGCTAGCAAAATTCACTTCTAGACAACAAAGGCAATTATTGAAAAGGAAAAATGTTTAAGATAAATTTTTAAGGAGATTTAGTTTTAACATGCCAAAAGAGAAGGAAATAAGGTGAAAAAAATCTAACTAATCTAAGGTTGGAATTATTTTACGATTTGGTAATCTAGATAAGATTTGGATCAAAAATAAACCTATGAAATTAAGGGAGCACATCGTTAATAATGTGATTAAATTTTTAGGTAGATTATCTTAAACTAAAAACTCACCACCTTTTTGAATTGATTTAGAGGAGTGGTGGTGGAGGTTTTGATAATAATTAATGATTTTTATTATCTCATATCTCTTCATTAGTGACTTGAATGTATAAATACCTTGAACTCTTCATGAAAAATCCCTTAATTGTGTCAGTAGGGTATCCTTTCATTATATTTTCAAAGGGTTCGGTGTGGAAAAGAAGTGCATCAACAAGAAGACAAGAAGAATTTGGCGTGGGTTTGGTATATGGTCTCCTTAAGTGATTTTTATTAGTCAAATTTACCCCACCCTTTCCTTTTATAATTATAATTTTGTGAGGGAAGTTCTACTTGCGATGGATTTGAGGTTGGCTCATGTAATTATTTCAATAATAAGGTCTATTTTCAAAGCTTCCATATAAATTTGTCTTGGTTCAATTTATTCTGAGGGGTCTTGGGGGCTCATTTTTTCTAGGTAAGTAAAAAGGTTCTCTTTAAGGTAGAATTTGTTTGCATCCTAGGTTTATTCCTACTTTAGATTTGAAAGGAGTTTAGGTTCCTTGATGATATATGCTTATCCTTTTTATGCAGGTGTCTTTCATTTTTTTTAAATTTCTTGAAATGGATATATGTGTAAAGAGTCTTGGTTTAGTAAGGTTGGGTCCACTTTTTATTATCTAGGTGTGTCTCTTCTTATATATGTGAGGTTAAATTTATCATTAGTTTGTAAAGGCTCCCTTTTTTTTCCATTTTATCATAAAAATGAATTTTTTCCTAATATTTAGTTCCTCCTACCTTAAGATTAGTCATCTATAAAATAGAAAAAGCTTATGATTTCCCTCAGTGATACATTGTATAGAGGCACTCATCTCATTTGGTAAAGAAGAAGGTTGATGTGAAGGGAAAAATGGTTAGAGATGGCCATTTAAAATTTGGATATGTTGGTCCAAATGTGGATAATCTCATGGATGATTTTTTTTTATGTTATACAATTAGTTCATCAAAATGTTGTGCATACCTAGTTGTTGGAGTGTGTGAAGGTTGGCAAGGAAATTAATAAACTAGATGTGGACTCAGTAAAGGATCTCATCAAATTGATGATGAATAATCCTAGGACCATCTATGGCCACCAATATTCATTATATGTAGTGCATGATATGGCACCATGAATTTAGTGGGTATTACAAAGACTTCCCACTGCCTAAATCAAAATATTATTGTATCAAATGTTGTTTACAAAATGATTCACAAAAGGAGCCAAAAGGGAACCATGGAAGTATTTAAGAATTTGAAATACCTCTAAACCTATGTTGAATCCATTGTTGTCTCAATATCATTCCATTTGTCTCCTCCTCCATGCACGAATGGTTTAGATTATAATAGGGATGAATCCAACCTTATAAAGGCCATTATCATTGATTGAGTTATTTAAGTGTCTTTTTGATAAATTTTATAGGGATGGAGGATATTGGGGCCTATGAAATTTGTCCCATGCCTTGGATTTCACTCTATGTTTTAAAATATATATAGACTCAAAGTTATTTTTGTTTTTTTATTGATCATCTCTTTTGACTAGAGTTATGAATTGGTCTGGGACACATATGAGGTCCTAGATCCCTAGAGGATTACCAGATCAATAGGAAACATTCTCTAATACACCACATATGGTCACAACCATCCTTATTATTACCATATCTATAGGTAACATTCCTTGAATACACCACATATGGTCACAACCATGCTCACCTTCCTAATGATATTTGAGCCTGGGTGTGGCTAAAAAAAACCAAGCCATTTTACTAACTTACCCACATCTCATTGACTAGAATCAAGGTTATTATTACTATAATAGATATGTATATATTTTTAGTATGTTGATGAAATCAAAGATAAAAATCCATAATGCTAGACACAACACAAAATATTCATGTGTTTTTCCTTTCTTTTATTTATTTGGCAATGATATGTTGTCATTATTTGTAGCTTGAAGTTGTTATTAAATTTTTTAATCGAGAAGTTTAGAATCCTTATGATCACACATTTATCCTTGAATATTGGTTCCCACCTTCCTTATCATGTTCATTGGAAGATATAAAGGTGGTCTCTATGATTTTTATTTGGGTGGTGGCTATCTATTTTGGTATGACATGTTGGTTTGATTGAGTAAAGACTCATTTATATTTCATTTAAATTATTATTAACATGATGATATGCATTCTTCATTTGTTTATATTGTTGAACCTTGGCTAGTGAATATTGTGCTTAGACTCATTTTTAAGAGATAGGGCACTCTCTATGTATCTTAAGAAATAAATTGTTAATTAAAAATTTAATATATCAATTAATAATAATAAAAAATAATCATGTTATCATGTACTTTTACATTAATAATATCTAAACATCAAATTATCGCCAAGGGTGGTCTATAAGTGCCCATGCATGTATAAATATTGGTCGAAGGAGGTCCATGGTTGTTCCAATGCATTCTTCATGAGCTAAATATTCAATGTCAATTATGAAGTTGATGTGGCTACTAGAGGTGAAGTTGAAGTAGTTGTCAATTGTAGAGTGATTTTAGGTGGAAAAGTGGAATATATGTATGTACAAAATGTGGAGTTGATGTGTGGGAGGTGGAGATGATATAGGGAAACCATGGCTAAGCTCAATGGGATATCTAGTGGAAGTGTGAGATAAATAAACATTGACCTATAATTATTATCAAAAAACCTGTAATTTGTAAAGAAAATAAAAAAGGACTTCTTAATAATTAATTACATGTGTTTTAACATTATTTTAATGGTTTTAGGATTAATGTGACCATAATCAAATAAACCATTAAATATATCATAATTACTTAAGATATATAATAATCATACAAATTTGATTGTAACTAGATAAATATGGTAACTTACTATTTCTAGAAAACATTAAAAAATTGATGTAATTAATTTATTTTAGGTATGTGTAAGTATATGAGAAGTTATAATCATCAAAAATACTCTAAAAATGGTCTATGATTGCTCAAATATGAAAATAGAGAGTATGTACATGCATGGACAACTTTGTGCTCCCTAGACATCTACATAGTTGTGGTACTATCTAATGTTTTAAGGAATTATCCCATATAGTTTTTATAGTCTATAATAGTGTCACCCATTGCACCTATCTTTGATGAGGGTGTTTTTATATTCATAATTCTTCAAGTTTTCATGAATATCCATGTTTTCCTTATTTTTGATTCAAAACCTAGCTATGCATTATAGAATAACTATAAAAATAGGATAATCAGTGAAAGGAAATAATTTAACTAACCTTAGCCACCCACTATGACTAAGTTTTTCCTACATGTCCAATACTACAAGGAGGGACTCAAACCATATGTAATTATCCCACCTAGTTGAGTGTGTGCAATCCTAGGTAATGTTAATGTGTTGGGTAATCCTAGGTATGGATCTCAACACTTGGCCACTTATGACTTGACCTTGAAAAATGGTGTTTAGACTTATCTTAGGGTTCTCTCATTTGATAAGTTTCATATTTGAAAGGATTTTGGAAGGTTTCTCTCAATGTGAAATGTAATTTTTAAGCCTATGTTGGATCAATGATAGATATGCCAGATAGAAACATACTTAGGCTTGATGTGTTTATATAGTACTCTTTGGTTTATTTACTTTGAGCCAATTTTTGAAACATGTAGGATGACCCTTATGGTCATTTTGAAATTTGAAAACTAGTTTTTAAAGGACACAGGGACAAGTCTAATATGAGTGGTCAAGTCCATAATAGTGGACCTATCTCATACATGTAGACCTATCCAAAAAGCATGAATAGTGGCATGTGGCTAAGAGATAGTCTGAGAATGATAAAAATTTGTTTGAGCAAAGAATAGGAAATGATTGTGTAATAGTAATGGTAATTTGGAGGGGTCAAGCATATATATGAGAGATTGGATAGAGGAATGGTGAATAAGAGTCATGTATATGAGCATAAATCAAGTAGTTTGAGGTTGGTTCAAATACACATTATCAAGTTTGTAATACCAAATTCAATTGCCCCCTGACCCCTTTTTAATTTTGGTAAATGAAAATGCTAGAGAAAAAGGATAAAAGGTGATACTTGAGGGTAACCACGATGGTTGTGTTCAAGAATTCACTATGTTTTTTTATTTACTTCATGCAAAACTATAATGAAAGATGTATATATCACTCTTTACTTATAATGTAATAATAAATTAATTATATAACTCAAAATATGTGAAAAAAATATGAAAAGTAATGAAAATACCTATGTATATGAAAACTTAAATTGTATTCTAAAGTCAATGGAGAATGGATGCTTGAGTAAACCCTATGTAAGTACACAAATTAAGATGAATATGCCCCAACCCTCATTTGGAATGGATAAATGCCTAAAAGTTATGTTATGGATAAATTAAGCCCCACAAAACTCAAATCAATCTAAGTAAAAGGAATCCACTAAGGGTTCCAATAAATTTGAATAATGCATGAGAGTCTAAGTAAAGTTTATAAGTCATATGTTGCAAATGGATATATAATTCAATCTAATTAATGATTGAGTAATGGCCAAGTATAATTTATTTTTGGAATAAATTCAAGTAATATTGAGGTGAATTACGTGAGTTTCCATTCCATTTGAGACTAACTTGAGTCATATAATATGTGCCAATATATCATGATATCTGTGAAAAATTTGAACATATGCCATGCATATGCCCACATTGTAATAACCAGTGTAAAGTAAATTGTTAATATGTGTTATATTCTTATGAAATACATGAAAATATCTCACAATATTATGGAATCTATGACATATGTCACACATATACCCCCAATCTGAGTCAAATATATCATAATTTGAGTAAAAATTTGTAATATTTGAGTAAACCTATACCATTCTTAAAAATTTGTCCACAAATTTTTGAATTTTATAAGTTTTTAAAGGGTTAGTATCTAACACAATCCATTGTGTATGCAAGTCTTTTGAGGTGAGAAATGAACCCTATGAATTACTTATCAAAAAATATAGTAATTAGAGGCATCATGTTATATATAAAATATGTAGGCAATGTAAAATATGTGGATAATATGTCATCATAAATAGATTAAAGCAACTAAATATGTACGGTACAATGTCATGCAAAGATAGATATATCAATGAAAAACCTAGTTAATAATCAACATAGTGATGAGTATCCATAAGTCAAGTAGAAACTACATGAAAAATGTGCATGACATGTATCATGGAAATGTAAACAAGAAGGTGAGTGCATGATATAGATCATGACATTAAAAATATTAACAATATCAACAATCTCAACATAAAATCCTATATTTATCTACACATATAAACCATAATCAAATAATCATACATGATGTCATGGCCATTGCATACACCCAATAGCACTCAATGTCACACAATGAAATGTTCCCTTTTAGGACTGAATATGCAAGAACAAAAATCTCCACAAATCCCAATTAGTTCTAAACTAAAAATCCATAAAAAATATTCCAAAAATATGAATTTTCAGCCTTAGGAACAAATCATCCACTTGGCCTTGGTGATAGGGTTTGGGGTCTAAAATAAATACTTTTTCACTCAAAAATACTCAGAAATTTCCCAAATAAAATTCAAAAAATTGTAATTATTCTCCCAAAATTGATTGTGCCAAAGTACTTATTTTTTAACTCAAAAATAATTAATTTTTACTATTTTTTTTTTAAACTAAAAAATTGCATAACTCCTTCAAAACTAAATGTATTGAGCCAAATAAATACTCAAAATGATAATAAAAATATGATAGATCAGATTACATAAATTTTAGATTTTTTTGAGCAAAATAAATCCTCAAAAAATGTAGAAGTCACCCAAGAAGGGTGACATCACCCTTTAGGGGTGTGACATCACACCCTAGGGAGGTTTGCCACACTTGGAGATGATTCGAAAGTGCCTTAAAACTAATCAAAACCCTTCAAATCTGATATTTTCTCAATCTTGCCTAAAAATGATGACCAAAATTGCAAAAAATTGGAAAATACTTGACCAAATTAGCAACTAACAAATAATAGAATGTCTTTGATATTATTTTTTAATGAAATCACCCTTCAAATAGTAGTAGCATTAATTGGGTATCCATCCCAATCATTCTTCAAGCATGAAGATTCAATATATAAATTTAGCATGTCCAAAATAGAAACCCTCATGTCCATATATAATCTTTAAAGTGGGGCGACCCACTCTTGGAGGAAAAATACCTTTTTACAATCACTTAACAACTTTTCAAAATATTTGTTCTTCTTTTATTTTTCCTCCTAGCCAACATTTACTCTTTTTTTACTTATAATATTAAATTAATTGCCAAAATAGATTTAATAATTAAAATTACTCTAAGGTAATAATTTAATAAATAATTAATTAGTTTACCTAATTTCCAAGAGTGATTAAATCATTTTTGGGCAAACAATTAATTAAAATACCTTCTCCCAATATTATTTAAACTCTCAAGTGCAATAGTAGTTAAAACCACTTTTATAGAATGTTTATAGTGATAAAAGCCACTTTTTAATAATATTCTATGAACTAAGTAAAATTATCTTATATGGTCAAATGATCAAAATCATTATTCAAGAAATCCTAATTAATTAATAAAATATAATCCCCAAAAATCATCCCTTAGTCTATGGGGAAAAATCATCCCTTAGTCTATTACTGGTGAATCAAAAATGGGGACAATACAGTCCTCCCTTCCCAAAATTACTTGCCTCAAACAATGCCAAACAAGGCTGATCCTTCTCATCCACATAATCATTTGGCTTCCTTGATATTACATCCACTTCCACATTATTTTTACCTTTCACATATTTTTTGTAGTAACTACAAAGACCACAAAACTCTCTCAATTGTGTGAGTGTAGTGGGAGTAGGCCAATCCATGATTTATTCAATTTTATGTTTATCAACTTACACACCTTGAGCATTTATGAGATGCCCCAAATACAAAATTTATGTCAAATTAAACTCACGCTTGGATTTTTTTTCAAAAAAGAATGTTGCCCCAAAGTGCCCAAAACCAAATCCAAGTGTTTCAAGTGATCCTCCAAAGTTTTGTTATGCACAAGAATGTTATCAAATAAAACTAGCACAAACTTTCTTAGATATATGCGAAACATGTTGTTCATACATGACTAAAAATTATCTAGAGCATTAGTCAATCTAGGCATAACCAAAAACTCAAAATGCCCAAAATGACATCTAAAAGCAGTTTTATGAACATCCTCTTCTTCTACCTTGATTTGGTGGTAACCATATCTCAAATCAATCTTGGAAAAGTAGGTGGCACCATGAAAATCATCAATCATAAGTATTAGATAACTATTCTTGATGGTTTTCTTATTCAACAACCTGTAATTGATGCACATCTTCATATTGTCATCCTTTTTCTTTACTAAAATAACTAAACAAGCAAAGGGGGTTGAGCTAGGCCTTATGTGTCCCATGTCAAGTAACTCTTTTATGGTATTTTAAATTTCCTATTTTAATGATCTTGGATGATGGTATGGAGTGACAATAATTGGTTTAGCACCCACTTCTAGCTCAATGTTGTGCTCAAAACCTCTATTTGGTGGCAACTCATAAGGCAAATCATTAAAAACATGAACATGCTTGTCTAAAATAGATTGTAACTCACCATGAGGGGGCTTCTATTCTATTTTTTTTATTTTTTTGTGATAAGGTAGCTTACTACCCATGCAATCTGACCTCTCCTAAAAACTCTTTCCATCCTTTTCATGGACAATTCTTATAGAGCACCATTATCTAGACCCTTGAGGACCACTTCCTTGCCTTATTTCAAGAATTTTAGCTCCATAGTATTATAATTTTGAGTGAATTCACCTAATGAATGCAAGCATTGAACACCCAATATAACATTAATCTCACTAATGCCAACAACATAAAAATCATCTATTACCTTGTGCTTACCAAGAGTGAGCTAAAGTTATTGAATATTTTTGGAACATGTAATGGTGAAACCATCCACCATAGTCACATTGAATCCCTTGTAATCCATGGTTTCTAATGCCATCTTTTTTACCAAGTTCTCATCAATGAAGTTATGATTAGCTCCACTATCAACCATGGTAGTCACTCTTTGTCCTCTTAATGTGCCCTTCACTCAAAATCCATGATACTTAGGAGCTCCAAAAAGATAAGCAAGTATGTTACCCACTTATTTTTTTCATCCTCATGCACATGATCATCATCAACAATTTCATTTTTTTCAACATTAGAATCACTAATATCAAAATCTAAATCAACATCAATTACCTCAATGTAATGGACTTGTCCTTTTGACCATGCAATAGTGGCCTCTAATCCATGGTTTTTTGCATGTGAAACACAAACCTTTTCTCCTCAATTCATCTCTTGCATTTTTTTCAAAGCTTCTATATGGCAGTGCTCTATGTGGTGGTACAAATGGTGAAGATGGATTCCTTTGTTGCTCATTTGGTGCCCTTGGCTGTCCACCAAAATTAGACTATTGCTACCCTAAATTATCTATTTTTGGAAGTAAGTTAGTGGCTTACCCTTGCTATCCTCTTGGACACATATTACTCCTATAAGTTGAACACTCTATATTCAATGCTTTAGTAATGGAATATTACAAGGAAAGTGGGTTAAAATATTTTATCAAACCTCTCAAAGGCTCAATCAAACCCTTAATAAAGAGAACAACCAACCTTATTTCACTTACATCTCATACCATGACTGAAATCTTATAAAAATATTCCAAATACCTCTCTACATTATGGTTTTTTTGAGTTGTGCTAACTCACCAAAGTGGATATTTGGATCTTTCCTATCAAATCTTTCTATTACCCTCTTTCTGAATTCCTCTAAGGTAGTAATAAATTTGTGGCCTTATGTGATCAAGCCATGAAACCACCACTCATGAGCAATACCCTCCAAGTGTAGTGTAACAAAATTGAGATCTTCATCCTCAAACATGGTGTTGAGTGATAAATATGTCTCTAATTTTTACAACCATGATCTCATTAGAAGTTTATCAGTACCATAAAAAATAGGAAGAGAAATCTTACCCAACATTTGTTGCAAGTCTATATAGGGTTGCATGCTTGGTACTCTTTGTTTTGATCCATCCTTCATCTTACAATAATCATGAAATGACAAGAGTGATTGTGTGTCAAAGCTTAGAGTTTCATACTCTTGTTGACATGTATCTAGAGGATCACACATCAGTGGCTCATCTTTGACAACTGGTTCTTTTTACAAAAATATACCCTTGAATATTTTTTGAGGGAGGTTGGTAGAAACCCTCCCACTGCTATTTGAGTTTCCTTCTCCCTTTGGGTGATCACTCTTGCTTGGATCTAGTGTAGTCTTCAATATGGCTATAAAATACATACTCAATGTATGCCAAAGATCACTTTGGATCTCCTTGAGTAAACCTTACATAAATTTTACTTATTTTGAAGTAAAACCTTGATCACCTATGGATTTTCCTCTTCTCTGATAACATAAAATCTTTGTATTTTCTTGCATCCAAATCTACACATGTAAGATCTCATAGGTGTACCAAATCAATGCTCTAATACTAAATGTAACAAATGGTTACACCAAAACCTTAAGGTGTTAGTGAAATCTACCCATCAGGATCATAACATCCCACCATGCTTATAAGACTTTCGGCTGGATTTGGACCCATACACTAGGATCCTTACATGTACGAGCCCTAGATGAACATTGACATGTTGGCATAGCTACTACTCCATGAATTGAACCCAGATGAAGACTCTGATACCACTATAATGTTCCCTTTTAGGGATGAATATGAAAGAATAAAAATCTCCACAAATCCCAATTAGTTCTAAATTGAAAATCCATAAAAAAAATTCCAAAATTTTGAATTTGCATCCCTAGGAACTAATCATCCCACTTGGCCTTGGTGTTAGGGTTTGGGAATGAAAATAATACTTTTTCATTCAAAAATACTCAAAAAATTCCCAAAAAAATTCAAAAAAATTACAATTATTCTCCCAAATTTGAATGTGCCAGAATACTTATTTTTCAAGTCAAAAATAATTAATTTTTACTAAATTTTTGAAAATTGAAAAATTACATAACTCTTTTAAAATTGAATGTATTGAGCTAAATAAATACTCAAAATGGTCATAAAAATATGACAGATCAGAATACATAAATTTTAAATTTTTTGAGCGAGATAAACCCTAAAAAAATATAGAAGTCACCCAAGAAGGGTGACTTCACCCTTTGAGGTGTGACATCACACCCTAGGGAGGTTTTTCATGCTTGGAGATAATCCAAAAGTGACTCTAAATTGATTAAAACCCTTTAGATATGATATTTGCTCAATCTTGCCCAAAAATGATGACCAAAAATGTAGAAAATTGGAAAATTCTTGACCAAATCAGCAACCAACAAATAATAGAATGTCTTCAATGTGATTTTTGAAATAAATCACCCTTCGAACAATAGTATCATACATTGGGCATCCATCCCAATCATTCTTCAAGGATGAAGATTCAATATATAAATTCAACATGTCCAAAATAGAAGCCCTCATGTCCATAATAGTCTTCAAAGTAGGGAGACCCACTCTTGGAGATAAAATACTTTTTAAAAATCACTTAACCACTTTTCAAAATATCTTTTCTTCTTTTATTTTCCCTCCTAGTTGGCATTTACTCTTTTTCCCACTTATAATATTAAATTAATTGCCAAAATAGATTTAGTAATTAAAATTACTCTAAGGTAATAATTTAATAAATAATTAATTAATTTACCTAATTTACAAGAGTGATTAAATCACTTTTGTGCAAACAATTAAGTAAAATACCTTCTCCTAATATTATTCAAACTCTTAAGTGCAATAGTAGTTAAAACCACTTTTATATAATGCTTTTAGTGGTAAACCCCACTTTTTAATAATATTCTATTAACTAACTAAAAGTGCCTTATATGGTCAAATGATCAAAATCATTGTTCAAGAAATCCTAATTAATTAATAAAATGTAATCCCCCAAAATCATCCCTTAGTCTATGGGGAAAAGTAAACTAAAGGTCTTTAATACATGTTTACTCGTGAATTAGAAATGGGGACATTACACACAAGTTTAGGGGCCACACACAACAAATATTGTAATTTCACACAAGCACAATGGACAATATTATGTCACATACATAATGAAAAGTCTAATGTCACACATAAAATGGTAAATCTAATATCACATAATAAAAAAAGTTAATAGAGAAAAAAAAACATTATCAATCATGCATAGAACAAGCAAGGCTAATCCACACAATCAATATATGTCATCATCATACTTATAAAAACATAATATCCAATGAAATAATAATCTAAATAGTGTGAGCCAAATAAATTCATGTATAATTAGTGTACTATGATCAATGTAAATAGTCATAGAATGATAAAACCTATGTATATCAAGAAGCCCCAAATGAAACATGCCCTTGTTGTAGGAAGGTAGCTCATGGGTCTAGGAGTGTCCTAGATCTATGTGTCCATGTCATATATGACTTGTATGTCTTGCATATCACTCATGTATGTTGTGAAACACTTGTATATAAAAACTAAATATATATTGTGTTGTATATGATAAAACAAAAAAATATATTATAAATTGACAATACATTTTTTACGTGGGATCTGAATAATCTATGGCATGTGTCAAGCTATAGCGTGCACCAACTTCAATAACATAGCAATTTATAAGAAGTGAAGGTAAGAAATATGCCCTCATTATATGTGTAAATCAAAACATCATAGCTCACAAGAGTATGTAGGTGGTGTAGAGGGATGATGAGGAATAAATGTATATGCTCATGTCATAATATGTAATCATGAGTGTATGTGCTCTTGTAGGTTCAATGTAGGTCATAAAAAGTATATATGTCAATATGCAAGGGTGAGAAAGTAATATGTTACAAATAATGTGCACTATAATGAGCTTAATGTGAATGATGCATCATCATAGCATAGATGCCACAAGTGTTCAAATCAAGGTAAACTATAAAAAAGGTAAGGGCCAAACATAAACAAAGCCAAGGGATAGAATAATGATCAGTGCAAAAGCATATGTACACATGTATGTCAAAATACAAGAACAATAAGGATGAATGGTCAAGTAAACAAAAAGAAGTTATGCACAATAAATTGAGTTCTAGATATATATAAATTATCATGCCAACCACCCAAAAATATGAATTGTGAAGGGTAATACTCATCAATAACTAAATTATGATGTTTTAATTATAGCAATGTACTCTTAGAAACACTCATACTTGCATTGTTTATATTGCATTGATTATTTGCCAAAAAATATGTATAACCAACTACACCATGTATTTGAATTTTCTTAACAAATGTATCATTCTTTGTATCGTGTATCTTAGATCAAAATGAAGTGATGGTTTTTACCTTATTTTCTTGTTGTGTAATAGTATTTAGTTGTTCCATTTCTTAATCCTTAACTACTTATTTTATCTTTGGCATCCATACTTGTGTATTATGATATTGTCCATCAAAGCCTGAGAGACCATTAGCTCCTTGATAGGAACATGTTGTGATATCTCGATCTTCCTAGGATGAGTAGTGGAATAATATGGACAAGAGGACCTTGTTGACTTGGTTTCAACTATACCAAACGTAATAACCCATCTATCCACAAGTTGGACAATCTTTTATCATAATGCAAACAATTTTTATCTTTATGTCCATTGATATGATAATAATTATAAGATGGTATTTAAATCACTGATTTAATATTATGAGGAGGATGATAGTAACTATGAGGTAATTTGATTAATTTCTTATCAAGTAATGAAAGGTTGATTCTATTTCCAAGGATGTGAACTTATTTATTTTGGTGATTTATAATTGAATTGCATTAGAGCCTCTTTCTTATCCATGTCCTTAGATTCAAATTTATCTTTATAAATGTTCTTATTTGTATAAGTTGTCTCATATGTATCTTCCATTTAATTATCTTCTTAAATTTTAGATTGTCTTGCTTTTGAAGCAGTAGTTGAGATGAAATATTTTATGGCACATAGGCTTTAGATGGAAAATGATATATGTAATTTACATTAGAATGATTTTAATTCTTGATATGTGAAATTTTATCTTCAAGTGATGTAAAATTTAGGCATACATTTTGAATTTGCTTTTGGATATCACCTATTATATGCATCATGAAGATGACATGATTACTAAGAATGGTAGTAGAAGAGGAGTTTTATGATGTTTTGACAAGCATTACAGTTGAATCAAGAGAAGATTCACATAAGGGAGAAAAGATATCAAACCATTAATATTTGAGAGAAGAAATTAATATGTAGTAGTCTTATATAGAGGTAAATGAATGATTAAAATTTAATTATGATTACACATTTGAAAAGAAAGAAGTTAATATGCAGATTAGTCAAGTAAAGAATAAGGTGCAATCATCAAAGTTGGTACAAGGGAATGGTTATGTGGTGCCTAGGTGGGTCAAGATAATATGGGATGAGATGAAGAACACAAACCTCAAGAAATAGGCCATTCAACCAAGAATCATGAATAAGATGAGGTAAGAAGCAAATTTCAATCCAAGCATGTATAAGGTAGAAAATGGGTTATGAAAAGCATAAAGTGGGTGCACAAAGATAGTCTTGAAGGTACATTCTAAGAAAGCATGAAGATAGGAGAATAATATAAGTTAAAGAATAAAATAGAAGACATGGTGAAGGATAACCAAGCCAAAAAGATGATGTTGCAGCTGAGTAAGCAAGATGACAGGTGTGAAGAAGCTAAGTGTTCTCAAAATTTGATTTCTAATGTCATATTTGATGATGTATATGAAGATGATTCAAATAATGAATATGATTTGTATAGAGAAACAATATAATTTTAGGAGAAGCTTGTGAAAGGTCAAGATGAAGATGAAGCACCTCCTAGAATCCTTAAAAAATTTGATGTGCAGCAGAATGAGATTGATTTGACTCTCATGAATGAAGGAGTCTAAGGACAGGTTATGGATCAAGATGTCTAAGAATATGAAGAAAAATATGGTCCAAAATTTGAAGAGGATTGTGGAGAGATAGATGCTCTCATGTTAAAATAAGAATTGGAGATGCTAGAAAATATTTTCAGTCCATCATAAGGGCTATAATCAGGTGAAGGGAAGCAAGAGAAACTCATGGATGAGCTCAAAGAAGAATCAGGTATGGTGAAGCATAGTGAATCACAAAGAGTTATGCAAGCAAAGCCATAAGAAAGTACACTAGTAAGCGAGAAATCAAATCAAGAGAAAGTTGAAAAAGTAATTTATTCAATAGGTAAAGATATATATCAGTTATTTATTGATGTGCATGGTGATGAAAAGTAAAGAAGATGGTAAAGCACATTGTATTATGATGAAGATGAATTGGTTGAGAGTTTATTCTTTCAAGGTAATCAAAGTCATGTGGAGACACATCAAGAGGTGGAGTGTAATGAAGAAGTAGAAAAAGATATTATTCTTGAAGAAGTGACAAAATTTGACATGCTTATGAGGTCATTAGAGTAAAAAGAACAAGGAACCAACATGGACAAGGAGCAAAAACCACTAAATAAGTAAGCACCAAGTGATAACAATGAAGAAGGTAGTCATGTAGCAAGATCAAGAATGAAGGATAAGAAACATTGTTTAGAAATAAGGTATGAGGAAGGATAAACTAAGTTGGAGAAGATAGAACATGTAGAAAATAAAGAGTTGTAGCAGCTGGTTCACCTCATATAGGTAGAGGAAGAGTTGACAAGGAGAATGGACAAGACAAAGAATCATAAATATAAGAGTCTAATGAGAATAAAAGAGAAATAAAGGAGGAGAAGTAGTACATTGAACATTAAATATCCTCAAATAATGAATTGGAAGGCAATAAATAAGAATTTTTTGTTGGTATTCAGTTTTTCTCCCTCCTGAGGAGTATGATGTGGGAGCATCTAGGAAATAGACATCATTTTTGTGTTTTTAAAAGTCATATTATAGTTAGAGGTCAAATTTGATCCATTTTAGAGTGTATATGAGTGTGAAGGATCCTCTAGGGTCCATATGTTGTCTTAGAGTCATCAAGAGTCATAAGAGTGAGTTTTATGTGTGCTTGGAGTTTTCCATCCATAAGTGACAATTTGAAAATTCAAATATTAGAATTAAGCCTAGAAGAACCATAGACATGGTAGGAAGTGGATAAGTGAGATAAAGGTGGTACAAGGTCCAAGTATTAATAAAAATAATTTTTGAAGTCATTTTGATGTCTAAAGTCCTTAAGGTGATAAAAATCAAGAATCACGTTAATGAGAGTAACCACCATTCTTACGTTGGGTTGACCACATGTAAGAGACATGTTTTGTAACTACCCAAGCCGATGTAATTTTTGGATGAGTAAGGAGTTGAAGTTATTTTAGTATGAGATGAGAGTAAGAGGAAGGTAGATATAACTCTAAGAGAGAGGAGAAACTGAAGAAAAGGAAGAATGTAAAAAATCCTCAAGAAAGTTGACATAATCCTTTCATGAATTGCAAATGTAATAGATGATGATTCAAATGAATGAAATAAAGATTGTTGTGTGTGTTTATGCTAATTTGAAGCATAAATTAATTTTTATTATTTTATATTTTTATAGGAAATCCCTTGAGGCTATGCAAAAGTCATTATTTGTGTGTGGTTGCTGGTTGGAGCAATGGATTGTAGGTGATAGTCAATAAAATGTAGGGTTACAGTCAAGAGAAGATAATTTGGTTGGTTTCTCAAGATAGTATAAGGAAGAACTACATGGTAAATTTATTTTAAATTTGTTAATCCTTTAGACTCCATAGTGATGGAATATGATGCTAATAATTAAAGTGACTCAAAAAAGATTGATCTCTGTCTTCAAACTCTACATATGCCTATGACAATGAGGTATGAAAGGTAAGTTGAATTTTATCAAGGTATAGACCATGGATATGTTAAAATGATGATTTATAATTGATATTATGATAAAATTAATGGTTTATTAGTTGGTTGAATGAAATTTTTATTATTAAATGTGAAATACATAGTCAGTATTATGTTCACACACTAAATACCCTATTTTGCTTAGTCACCCCTATTCTTGTTTAGTTAGTATGCAAGTGAAAGGATGTATACATTTGAGAATATGAATGGTTATGAATTTGGTCAATTACTTAGAAGGTGTGGAAGGATAATATAATTTTAGAATAGCCCATTGGGAGATTAGAAACCTTTAGAGTGTAGACAGACCCCTAAAACCTTACACAATCCCTTAAAAAATGCACAAAATTATATGTTTTACCCATTTTAAGTCATAAAAATATTTTTAAATGATTCTTATACATTGGATAAGGTGTATCTTGTCAATACATACTTGGGGAAGGTCTTAGTTTAGTGTAGACACCGTAATTGTGTCTAACCCTTGTCATCCTCCCCTTAACCCCCATTTTAGTTTTCCACGCCTATTTAACCCCTGTCAACCATTTTCCCACAAGCCCTGACCCTGGCAGCATGTAAAAATGAGCAGAGAGCTAAAGTTAGCCTTTGTCCCCATTTTGCATCTGCTGACGACGGTCATAACCTAGCCAATGTCACCGACGTCGGTCACTTATCGGCTGACGTCGGTAGTAATGCCGACGTCGGTTATCTTTAACACTGCGTTCTCGAACCAAACACAGGGACCGTTATCCGTTATCTGTTATTCATTCGGTTGCCAATCCATTCCTCGATCGGTTATCGAACCGTCCTTCATAACTATCAGCACACTATTCATTCGATCAATCAGCAAAAAACCTCTGAATTGGAACAATCAACCTCTTCTGGCATCCAACCAATTTGCATCCAATCTCTCGCATTCTTTTTCTCTCTGGTATAGGTTTTTGCTTCAGTCATCTTGCTGGAGGTCTGCTACATCAAACTTCTGCGACACAGTGACAACATCAATCATGTCTCTGACTCTATTTTCAACATATAAGAGGTAAGCATCTGTTCTGCATTTTTATTTGGCTCTCTGGTTACTATTTTTATTTAATATCATTACCCAGATCTTTTCAGACCACAGCCCCGACCTTACTTCCATCTGTATCACTTCTATCCACCCTTTTTCAGTCTGTAACTCTGTCCAACCTTCCTGAACTCCCAGACAAAACTTCAGACCCATTTGCAATCCTAAGACCCTGTCCAGACTCGACCAAATCCTATCCAAGACTGTTACCCCAACCAACACCGGTCACTACCCCAACCGATGCCGGCACTTTAACCGATGTTGGCACCCTTATTGATCGACACCGGCACAGAGACTGACGCCAGCAACTGTGCGGAGCAGTTTGCTGCATATCAGGTATGCATTTTGCTTTTTGTCTTTTATTTGCTTTCATTCTATCTTTCATTATTTCTACTTCAGTCAAATATTCTACTTTTTATTAGTGGGTTGATATCCCTTAAGAAAGTCTTCGTACTTCAGGGATCAAGCGTTTGCTTGACAGCCCACTGTCTCTTTGTCTAACATTTTTTCGTGTTTAGTCTCTTTTTCTTCGCAGGTCTCATTCCTCCACAGCCAAAGAGGAGTACCTTCCAACGTCTAATTTCGGTGCGCACGACTATATCCGGGTATTTGCTAACCCTAGACCATCTCTTAGTTTCTCATTTCTATCTTTTGAATGTGAAAGTGAAATTAGCGTAGAAACATTCTGGCATGCCCGGTGGGACCCTAGGGCCTTCCTTGGGTTCTTTCTTTCTTTCGTTCATATAGGTGCATTAGGTTCCTTTCTTTTCACCTCTTTCATCTCTTTTAAACGACATCATAAGCAGGAATAAAAAGAACTTTTCTTTTCTTTCTTGCACTTCTAGACTAGTCAAAACTCATATTCTTCGACTCTTTCTCCATTCGTCTTCATACGAACAAACATTTCGACTTGGACTTAAAACATGTTGCATTTTCATTCTTATCTGCTTGCATTTCTTAGACCACACTTAGTAATTAATAAACACATATTGAATTAATCTAGATCACTTGATGTTACACGACCAAACCACTTGCACAAAACAAACATCTTAACTTACCTGAGACAAGGCCCGACTGGGATTTTATCCCCCAGTGGATACCTTACCCGTCCCGACGATCCTACTTGGATTTCATCACCAAGGGGAAAGCCCACTTTGTTCTCTGGCAGAGTCTAATCTATAGGGGAAGTATATTTTGGCTAAGCGGGCCCAGCTTATCACTGGACTCGTGAAGTGAGGGGAGCTTGCTCCTTAGCACCAGGCCTTGTACGAAACCTAACACAGACTTCTTGAGCACCATAACTAACCCAAAACCATCCATAGACTACTTCTTCTAGGACCCGACTCAAAAGCCAATCTTCCTCTACACACATTCTAAGGCATAAGCCACTATAATCCTAATAATTTACTCCTAGAGTTTTAGGATCTGCTTGTGTTCTTCCTCTTTTCTATTCTTATTTGCTTGTTTGAGCTTGTGAGGATGTTCTTTCTTGCCTTGAATGGTTCTGACTCGTAGTCAAGCCAAGGCTCTAGTCGATCACGCGAGGCATCACCCGCTTTCATCTACCCCGTCCATAACCAGTCTTATAATGGAGTTCAACTCGAAGACTAAAAGATCTCCTACTAGACCATCCCTGACCCAAATGCCTATTATCCCAGAAGGGGACCAAGATTTTGCATGATTCTTGGACCTCAACGTCAAAGCCTTGTAGCACTATCTCGCGAATAGCTGAACGCGAGACTCCTTGGGCAATCCAATCTACGAAATGCCAACCTCTCTTCTCGAAACTGCGGCTGTATCAACAGCATCCGTAGTTCAACCTTTTGACACCCAGGCTATGGCCTCGACCAATGACCAGCCTTTGACCAACCATCCAAGTGTGGCCTCTCCCTCCATCTTTGGGCCCACTTCCATCGAGGTTTTGGCCCCCTATCAACCTCGGCCCACTCAACCACTTTCTACCCCCTTTCAGAATCTGGTCGTCTCTATTTCGCCTACCCTGGCCCCTATCAACACCAGGGTGGCTACCTATCCATTGGCCCATGTTACCACTAACCAACCCCCCGTGACAACATCAAGCCTAGCCGTGCCTTCTACCCAACCATCCTTAGTCTTCTCTTCTATCCCTACGACTAGTCATCCGTACGTTGCACCCTTACTGGTACAACCGACTACGTTGTATGCCTCTTCTATCCTCTTCCAAGTGCCTTACAATCTAGGGGGCGCTCCACCCGCCAATCCATTAGTAGATATCATCAAAATGCTGATGGACAAGATGTCCAACTTAGAGATCTCTATTTTCGGCTCATGCAATACTCTCTCATATGAACAAATTTGCAACGAGCCCATCCATCCTTCCGTCTCGATTCGACCATATCCCAGCCAGTGGGAACTTCCTAAGTTTTCTCATTTTCAAAGCAAGGAAGACCCACAATAGCACTTACGGGCATTCAAACATGCCTGTTATCTTATTGCCCATGATGATGCATTGCTCTTACGCACGTTTCCTATGTCTCTCTCAGGTGCTGCACTTGACTAGTACAGCTCCCTTACCAGCCATTCCCTCTTCACGTTCACTCAGCTGGCCCAGCTCTTCCTCGATCATTTCTCTATCAACATTACCAAGAAGGTCTCAATCACAGACCTCTATTCTATCTGCCAATTTGAGGATGAATCCATTGCTGATTTCATTGCTCGATGGAGGGGCCTTATCAATCAACTCTCCTTTTCTTTACCCCAACCTGAGCTTATTGAACTTTTCTCCTAAGCCTGTGCCAGACATATTTCTTCCACCTTGAGGGTTCAGACCTTCCGCACTTTTGATGAAGCCTTCACGATGGCCTGTAAACTTGAGTTACGTGCCGTCGAGGAGAATAAAGTCAAGTTGCAGAGCAAGAATCCCAACTCCAAGACTAATGACCCCTCTTCTAAGCCTTCCTCGTCCAATCCTAAATCTAAAGCTTCAGCAAATGCTGTGGTCGTTAGATCTTCCTCCTCTTCGCCTCCAACTAATCAGCCTGAGCCTTCCACATCTCAGAGTGCCACCCGCCAATTTTAGTAGAGATACATATAGCAACAGTATACTCCACTCAGAGAATCATACGCATCTATACTAGAAAAACTCGTCAAACAAGGGGTACTCAATCTCCTCTAGATCCGACCACCTCCACAATTTGATCCCTCACACGCCATCCCTGCATGGTATAGGGAAAATGACTTTTGTAACTACCACCGTGTTAAAGGACATGACACGGGCAACTGTAAACCCCTTAAAAACATCATCCAAGACATGCTGGAAAAGGGTGACCTCATTCTTGACAATCCCAATGTGCCACCTAATCAAAACATTGACATCTTCAAGCAACCATTCCCCAATCATCCACCAACTCAAAACAATGTCCAGACCTTGACTGACAACATCCACGAACACAATATACGAATAGTCAATACGGTCTTGCCCTTCATTTCCAACCAACATCAAGAGGTGAGTCCATCTATTAGTCCATCACGTGAGGATGAACCTCTTTCCCCGGTTAGTTCTCTGTCAACCTCTCTCATCTTGGAGGATGCCTCGACCTTACCAGCACCGCCAGTTTCCCCATCCTCCTTACTGCTGCCCATGGAAGACCTAACCCTTCCTACTCCTTGACTGCAAGTGGAGGGCACAATCATCCCTGCTCTTTACCCGCTTGAGGAGCCTCATTTTCTAGTTTCTTCTCCACCCAAGGAAGAACCTACCTCTCCTTCGTCTCCAACCACAGATGAACCTGTCATGACTCCATCATGTCTTGGGTCTGAAACCGCTATACCAGTCTCATCTTTAAACCCACAACCATCCACATCTTCTCAAGAACCCAAACCTCATCCCACATCTTCTCAGCCATTTTCCCGACTAGTGGAGAAACTCAAACTTCTCCCTTCTAGGAAAGTGGAGCATCAGGGATTGTGGGAGCGTCTCACAGCTCTTCAACATGCCCATGCCCTCTCGTCTCATGCAGCTAATCCTCCCATGGTGAAATCTCCCAAGACCTTTAACAAAAACTAGACTCCCGTTTCTAAGCCTCAACCGACCCCATCAAAACCAAAACCCACATCTACCCCATCTAAACCTATCAAGTCACTTGGCGTTCGCCCTGTCTCCAACCTCACTCATCCGCAAGTGAAGGTGGACTTAGACCAGACCTCGACCAATATTAGTCTTCAACCCAAGTCACTAAAGACTACTAAACCATAGAGGTGAATGCCTCCTCCTTCGTCATCATTGCCCTCCATTTTGGGCCCCCATCCTTCGACCCTGACCAGAGTCCTTCCCACTCTGACTTTTAATCAAAACCAGTTGCCTCCTTTGCTTCCTTTGCCTACCGCTAGCCTACCCTCTCCCAAAAGGGTGATACCTCTCACAAGGAAAGTACCGTCTCCACCTGTTGCCACACCGTCAATCCAAAAGGTGGTACAGAAGCCTCCTCTGACTCTGCCCAAGCAAAAGTCACCTGTATCACACACATTGACAAGCACAGACCTTTTAGTAAGCTCATACTCTTTGATCTTGCATCAAATTTTGTAGACTTCCAGCATAACCCTTCCACCCATCAGGCCTTTCCAACCTCTCGGGTCTAAGCCCTCCTGGTTCGATGACACGAAGATTTGCTTATATCATCATACGCAAGGACACGATACCGAGACTTGCTATGCCCTCAAGACCGTCATTCACCACTATCTGGAGAAAGACACTCTTCTATTTGAGGACACTCTCGACCGACCCCTGACTCCTTCTCATAACCCTCCGACCTCTTCAGACCCATCAACATCTCATCAACAGACCACGACCCCTTCATCTTCTTCACCCCCTATCTTCAAAATCAATGCCATTCACATAACCACCAGGTCACAAAAAGACAAGGCGAAGGAAAAAGCTGCCATTCCTTGGACCTACCCTTTTGTCTAGCCACCTCAATCGCCCAAACCTAAAATTTCTATCCTTAGCACGCCTCAACCCTCTTCTTCTTCCTCTTTAGGGGCAATTCATGACTCTATGTTGAAACAGCTTCACCAGATGCCTGTGAAGATGTCCCTTTATGACCTCATCCAAACCTCACCCCAGCATCATCAAGCCCTCATCAGAGCCCTGCAGGCAGCAGAGGTTCAACCTGAGGACCCCCAGCCACTTGCTGCCCTTGTCCACTCTTTAGACCCTGTTGCCTCCATCACATTCAGCGATTTTGAGATTCCCACATCCAACACAGAAGATCAGGATGCCACCCTCTTCATCACTACCTATGTTGATCAGACATGCATTAAATGCGTTATGATCGATGGAGGCGCCAGCATCAACATTATCTCCACCCATGCCTTTGAACAGTTGGCTCTTCCCAAGAATTGTGTCTCCAAAATTGACGCAATCTTGCATTCCTTTAACGACACCACTACCACGACCATTGGCACAATCATCCTTCACATTCACGTTAGTCCACACACAGTCATGGAGCTCTTCTATATCATCGAAGGAGAGTTTTAATACAACATCTTGCTAAGCCGACCCTGGATCCATGCCATGACCTGTGTTCCCTCCACCTTGCACCGTTGTGTGAAATTTAAGCATGATGGGCAAGTCCATACCATTCCCGTTGAACCTTCACCCTTCAAAACTTGTAACACCACCTACCATCCAAATGACGTTCTCATTCCTATCAAGCCATCAACCCTAGCACCACCTCCATCCGCAGAAGCGTCAACCAGTTCACAACCGACGGTCGCCCTCACACCTCCCCTTTAAGCGACGACCATAGATCCTATGGAAGACATCTTCCAAAGACTTTCATTGGGGGAATATCGCTTGCTGGCCTTAGACATGTTCTAAACTCCACAAGAGTATGGATGCCTTCATCACAACCCTAGTTACGACCATTGGATCAGGATGATCGTGCCTTATGGTCCTCCTCACCTCCAAACCAACCTTGTCTATGGGGGGCTCAATCAAGCTCCTGCTGATTGCAATCCTCTTTCTTCACCTCAACCTTTCACATCAGACTTCTCATTTCTTGGCAACTCCACCTTTGCACACATTTACCTTTACAGGTGTGCATGGAAGGGTTTTGGCTTTGGACGCTATGAGCAGGGCTCCCATCAGCCCATCAAACCGCTCAATGATGATGATACCAAGAAACGGTATGGCCTAGGATATCACGACCCCACTTAGACCCCTACAGACCTTTGTCTTGAACCAACCATTGACCAATCTCCTCCAGGCTCACCCATTCCTCCTCCTTCACCTACGGAGTCGGTGGTTTCCATCCCTCCTAGTTTTTTTTCATAAACACCATCCGCCTGGAACCCTTGACTTATCAGCTCAATGGGGTGTCCAAATCTCTCCCTCTCATTTTTCCCAGCATGGTAGAAGATGAGTCAGCGACCATTCACACTGTCCACTACGTTGACGATGACACCATTCTTTCTTACATGGGCACCGACGACTCTCTCATCCAGCGCTCTCTCCCTTCTGAGACCCAGGTTATGTTAAATGAATCAACCATTGACATCAAACTCTCTTCTTCTGATGTTCCTCATGTCTTAAAGATTAGACAATCTTTAGACATTCAGGAGTAGCTTGACTATACCTAGTTCCTCTCAGATCATAGCAAGGCCTTTGCCTGGACCTACCATGACATGCCTAGCATCGACCCCACCATTGCTACTCATAACATTGTCACCAAACCAGAGGCTAAGCCTGTTAGGCAAAAGCTTCAAAAGATGCATCCTCGTGTTGCCCTCCTTGTTAAAGAGGAGCTTCAGCACCTCCTTTTTGTCTCCTTCATCCAGCCCATCAATTATCCGCAATGGGTCTCTAACATCATCCTAGTCACCAAGGTGACTGGGGGGATCCAGATCTACACAGACTATCGCGACCTTAACCTAGCCTGTCCCAAAGATGACTTTCCTCTTCCTAACATTGACTAGCTTGTTGATCTCACAGCCGGCCATGAGATGTTATCTCTCATGGATGGGTTTTCAGGATACAATCAAATCTTGATTGCTCTGGAAGATCAGCACAAGACTACCTTCATCACCCCATGGGGGACTTTCTGCTATCGAGTCATGCCTTTCGGCTTAAATAATGTAGGCACCACATATCAGCATGCCATGACCTAAATTTTCCATGATCTCCTCCATAAAATCATGGAGGACTATGTGGATGACCTTCTCGGCAAGTCTAAGCTTTGCCGTGATCATTTGACCATTCTCAAAATCATCTTCTCTTGCCTTCTTCAATACAATGCCTGCCTTAACCCCAAGAAATGTGTCTTTGGGGTCCTCTCCAGCAAGCTTCTCAACTTTATCATTTCTTTTCGTGGCATCGAGATAGATCCCCAAGATCCACGCTATCCTCAAGATGCCACCCCTGACCAATCTCAAGCAGCTTCGCAGTCTACAAGGGAAGCTCCAGTCCATTCACCGTTTCATCTCACAGCTTTCTGACCGCTGCCAACCTTTCCATCATCTCCTTAATAAGGACGTCTCTTTTACATGGGATAAGGACTATCAAGAAGCTTTTGAAGCCCTTAAATGCTATTTGGTCTCTCCACCAGTCCTCATTCCACCTAAAGACGATCAACCCTTCTACCTTTATATCTCTGTCACCAACCATTCGTTAGGTGCCATGATCGCACACCGAGACGAGCATCATCGTGAGCAAGCAGTCTACTATATCAGCCGAACACTGGTCGACTATGAAACTTGATATACTCATATTGAGAAACTCTATTTGGCATTAGTCTTTGCCGCTACCAAGCTCCGCCACTATCTTCTTAACCACAAAGCCTTTGTCATCACTCACACCGACCCTCTTAAGTTTATGCACTCCAAGCCATATCAACATCAACGTATGGCTCGGTGGCTCATGCTGCTTGTTGAGTTTGACCTCGAATTCATCCAACAAAAATCTATCAAGGGGCAAACCATCGCTGATCAACTGGCAAAATCTCCTCTTCCTGACAATCAACCTTCACAGTGTGAGTTTCTTGACGAGTCTATCACTGCGCTTTCCACCGATGACACTGTCTACCAGATGACCATGTTCTTCGACGGCTCTAAATGTCAACTTGGTGGGGGTGCGGGAGTCATTCTCATCCCACTCAATGGTGAGCCTATGCCTTTGTCTTTCAAGCTCGACTTTAATTGTACCAATAATATGGCTGAATATGAGGCCTTAATTTTGGGACTTCAGACCGCCCTCTCTCTCAGCATTAAGTCCATCAACATCTTCGGTGACTCGCAGCTTGTCATCAATCAGGTCAATGGTTCATACCTCTGTAAAAATGAAATTTTGCAAAGGTACAAAAACTGTGCTGACATTCTCCTTGCATCTTTTAACCATTACCTCTTGTAGACTGTTCTTCGATCCATGAATAAGTTTGTTGACACAATGGCTTCTCTCACTTCCCATATCCCATCTTCCTCATCTGCATCCAAACTTTTTGTCACGGTGCATCGTGTGTCGTTACCTTCCTATATCTCTCCTAACATTAATCATGTCCACACTATAGACTCTAGCCTACGAGATGTTTGGTATAAGCAACTTGTGGACTACTTATCTTTTTCTGTCATCCCTCCCGATCTCTCTAGTAATGCACGATGAGCTTTTATCAAGCGTACTGCTCGCTATACCATGCTAGGGGGTCTTCTCTATAAGCGAGGCTTCGACGGCCTCCTTCTTCACTATCTCACCTCCACTGAAGCATCTCAGGCCATTAATCAAGTCCATGACGGGATTTTTGGTAGACATTTCAGTGGAAATTCGGTTGCCAAGCGCATCCTTCATTTGGGCTATTATTGGCCCACCCTTCATCAAGACTGTAGCGACTATGTTCGGCATTGCATCAAGTGTCAGCAGCACTCTAACTTGCTTCATCTTCCTAGTCACGCCTTACAAGTCGCTCAAGATTTTTGGCCTTTTTTTCAATGGGGCATAGATCTCATCAGTGAGATTAACCCTCATTCGTCTCTTCTTCATCAATCCATCATCACTGCCACCGAGTATTTCACCAAGTGGGTGGAAGCCATTCCTCTCATCTCCATAAAAGCTGACAAGATTGTCGACTTCATCAGCAGCCACATCATCTGCCACTTCGGTGTCCCTCATAAAATCATCACCGATAATGGCAAGTCCTTCAAAAACAAGACTGTCTAAAAACTCTGCGACTCATTTGACATCAAGCTCAGTTTTTCTTCGCCTTACTACCCACAAGTAAATGGGCAGGCTGAGGCTTCCAACAAAATTCTGACTAAAATTCTCATGAAGGTGGTCAGTGACACTGGAAGGGATTGGCATATTCACATTCCCTTCGCTTTGTGGGCCTACCACACTAGCATTCGAACCTCCACGGGTGCTACCCCTTTCTCTCTCATGTACGGAACAGAGGCTATCCTACCTCTCAAAGTGTAGATCCTGTCTCTCTACATCTCCTTGCATGACATTCTCTCCAATGATGACTTTCATCAAGATCGCTTAGCTCAACTTGAGTTACTTGACGAGCGCCGTCTTACTGCCCTCAACCATCTCCATGTCTATCAACATCACATCAAGCGAGCTTATGACAAAAATCTGTGAGAACGAGATTTCAACATTGGAGACCTCGTCCTCAAAGAGAATCATCACGTGACCAATATGGAGTGAAGTAAACGAGGCAAGTTTGCCCTTAATTGGCTCGGACCTTTCATTATCACGCACAAGTATGGATCAGGGACATATCATTTGTCTTCTCTCGACAGATGACCAGAACCTGAGCCTCTTAATGCATTGCATCTGTGACCATTCTACTGTTAGTCGAGTACTAATCCACTTGACATTTATCTTGAGCTCATCCCTTAAGCAATCCTCATCCTCTTAGTCCTCATTCCTTCAACCCTATTCCCCTTAACAAATCCTATATACCCCTTTTATACAATAGGGATGCTTTGTCCTAATAAAAGGGAAACCTTTGACCTTCTATAGTCTGGTCCATGACTCACATTTTTATCAAAACAAATCAAGATGTCAAAATATCCAAGGTCACCAAATCGCATCAAAAGATAGACTGCTCCCTCGAAGGATAGCTGTATTATCATTGTTGTAGCTAATAGACTGCTCCCTCGAAGGACAGTGATTCAAAGCCCTTATATATATAAAGCAAAATATAGACCACTCCCTTGAAGGATGGCTATGATTAAATATGGCTATAAATAGCACTTTTTTAGAAGCTTCCCGCATCGATTAGCTTCACAAATGACCACCAATAAAATGACATCTCTATGTAGACTTCTCGTATTGATCAGTCTGCACCTAAAAAAAAAAAAATGGGTCATGGACTTGGCTTATAGTTGTCTCAGGGTCTCCTATAAAAAGGGGCAAGGTTATCTCTGCTCTTAAACGGGTTACCCTATATCCTCCTATCCTAACACCTACTCAAGGGACTTCGAGCTCACTTTAGTGTCAAAGTGATTCGATTACCGCTCTAACACAACCTCTGGTCAACGACGTAATGCATGAATGGGGCTCTTAGTTCTAACAACCCCTATTTATGTTGTCATTTTGGTCTTTGTCAATAAAAGGGCGATTATGCCTTTCACTTCTTTTACACTTTGGTCACATCCAATCATTTGTCATTTATTAAATCAGCTCAACCCTCTTTCTGACCAACCACCTAGTCTATTCACACTGATTTCTATGGACACCAATACACATGGAAACTGTAGACCACTCAATTTATGTCCAGCATAAACCATTACTTGCTGGTGCATAAATAGGCTCATTTCATTTTTGGCATATGTCCATCACCTAATATGGGCAATTGCTAGGGGTGAAAAACCTTGACTTCTCATCATTTCATGACTAAACCAACTCTCGCCCGCTTTGTCTCCTAGTCTGAACTACATTGGTCTGAGGCCCTTAGGACAAGGGCTATGTAGGTAGCACTCAGATGACATGACTGTCTTCTGGGGTTAGCTCGACCACCCTCGTTTGTTCATCTCCCTGATGGATAAACCCTCTTTCCTCCTTTTGACCATGACCTTGACCTCGTCCAAAACCAATTCATGACCTTGACCTCGACTAAGACCAATCCATACCTTTGACCATTCTTCCCTTTTAGGGAGAACTACATTGGCCTGAGGCCCTTCACACAAGGGCTATGTAGGCAACACTCAGATGACACAACGTCTTCTGGGGTTAGCTCGGCCACATTCTTTCGTCCATCCATCCACCTCGCCTAATGACCATTGGAGATCATGCCTATCTCCCCCGACCTTGACCACTTCTAAGACGACTTTGCCTTTGTTGTTTTTGCATGTATGCTACCTCATGATTGGCTAGCAAAATTGTGTGCACCACATTTTAACCTTCACAAGTATTGGATCGCAAGCTAGTTGATCCACACTACTTGTGACTTTTTTGTGTTTCTAGGAGCACTTCCTGAGCCTGGGATACCTGGAGCACGATGACCATTTGGAGCTTCAGCTTCGATTGAATAACCCAATCAGCATATGACTAAATGCTGGGGCCCGGTTACTTCAATTTTGGCACTCCTTGACCCTAGACTTGCAACAATTTGACCTAACCATCCTCGTGAAGTGGTGTACGTGCAATCACGACTTTTGTAGCATTCACCCTCACCCCTTTTTTCATCCACTCTTTGTCAAATCAGCACCCGATTCCAGGTTCCCTTCTCTCAACTCCTACTTTGAGGGGGAATACCTCATCCCATACCTGGGGAAACCAACCCTCCTATTTTTGTCTTGCAGTTCACTTGAACAACCAACAAGATGAAATCAACCTTATCCCATACCTGGGGCAACTGACTCTTGTTTTTGTCTTGCAGTTCATCCAGAACAACCAATAAGACAAAAAGGGGCAAATGTAGACACCGTAATTGTGTCTAACCCTTGTCATCCTCCCCTTAACCACCATTTTAGTTTTCCATGCCTATTTAACCCCTATCGACCATTTTCCCACAAGCCCTGACCCTGGTAGCATGTAAAAATGAGCAGAGAGCTAAAGTTAGCCTTTGTCCCCATTCTGCATCTGCCAACAATAGTCATAACCCAGCCAACGTCACTGATGTTGGTCACTTATCAGCCGACATCGACAGTAATGCCGACGTCAGTTATCTTTAACACTGCGTTCTTAAACCAAACACAGGGACCGTTATCCGTTATTCATTCAGTTGCCAATCCGTTCCTCGATCGATTATCAAACCGTCCTTCGTAACTATCAGCACACTATTCATTCGATCAATTAGCAAAAAACCTCTGAATTGGAACAATCAACCTCTTCTGGCATCCAACCAATCTGCATCCAATCTCTCACATTCTTTGTCTCTCTGGTACAGGTTTCTGCTTCAGTCATCTTGCTAGAGGTCTGCTACATCGAACTTTTGTGACACAGTGACAACATCAATCATGTCTCTGACTCTATTTTTAGCATATAAGAGGTAAGCGTCTGTTCTACATTTTTATTTGGCTCTCTGGTTACTATTTTTATTTAATATCATTACCCAGATCTTTTTAGACCACAGCCCCAACCTTACTTCCATCTGTATCACTTCTATCCATCCTCTATCAGTCTGTAACTCTATCCAACCTTCCCGAACTCCCAGACAAAACTTTAGACCCATTTGCAATCCTAAGACCCTATCCAGACTCGACCAGATCCTGTCTAAGACTGTTACCCCAACTGACGCCGGTCACTACCTCGACTGATGCCGACACTTTAACCGATGTCGGCACCCTTATTGACCGACATTGGCATAGAGACTGACGCTGGCGACTGTGCGGAGCAGTTTGCTGCATATCAGGTACGCAGTCTGCTTTTTGTCTTTTATTTGCTTTCATTCTGTCTTTCATTATTTCTACTTCAGTCAAATATTCTACTTTTTATTAGTGGGTTGATATCCCTTAAGAAAGTCTTTGTACTTCAGGGATCAAGCGTTTTCTTGACAGCCCACTGTCTCTTTGTCTAACATTTTTTCGTGTTTAGTCTATTTTTCTTCGCAAGTGTCATTCCTCCACAGCCAAAGAGGAGTACCTTCCAACGTCTGATTTCGGTGTGCATGACTATATCCGGGTATCTGCTAACCCTAGACCATCTCTTAGTTTCTCATTTCTATCTTTTGAATGTGAAAGCGAAATTAGCGTAGAAACATTTAGTTTGGAATGCCCTAGAATAAATATTTTGAATTTTGAAGCCTTTTGGCCTCTACAGTCATCCACCTAGGGTTTAGAAACTAAAAACCCTATAACTTATATTCTAATCATTATAAATTTCCAAAACCTTGTAATAAAACATAATTTTATATTAGGATAATTATTTAGGTGGTTTTGGTCTAGTAAAATATGTAATAATATGATTTTGATGACTGGGATAGTGTATGGAGGGCTAAAAGGCCTGATTTGGAAGAAGCCTACAAAGGAAGTTGTATTTAGATAGTGACTTAGACCTTAAAACTTCATGAGGGGCTGTAACAAGATAGAGAGTTCCCAAATTTGGGCTTAGATGTTGTATAATATTTATAGATTTTTCAAACAAAGGGAAAAGGTAAAAAAAGGCTACAAGGAGATAGGGTCACTACAGGTTTGAGGTGTGAAAGTGAGAGTTGGAGTGTGAATTAGGAATTCAAAGGGGTTAAGGTAAGTATATCATGATCAGGAGAGATCATCCATGACAATATGTTGTGTTCATAATACCAATCAAAATATTGGGTGTTTTAAGACTTTGAAAAAATTGTCTAGTGAGAGAATAGTGAGTAAGTGAAAGTAAATGAATCAATGAACGAGATGAGTAAATTTAATGGAGAGATTTATAGAGAGTATAATTATAGAATAAAATGAATCCAAGGTGATTATTAAATAGGTACAAAGGTAGAAGGATATTAATCCTAGAAAATAAATGAAAGACTATATTGAAGCATTGAAGCTTACAAACAAAGCAAAGAATTTAAATGAGATCATTGCCAAGCCAAGATCAGATCCAGGAGTAGATGTGTTAGATTATTTTACCATGTAACTCTACATAATTTTTAAATATTAATTAATTAATTATCACTCACCATCTATATTAACAAAGGTGTAATAACATCATAAAAAATATTTGTATCTTCACATTTCTTGGAATCACTCTCTAAGAAAACATCATCACAATCTATGGAGACATCATTTCATAACTTGAAATATCTTTATATGGAAACATCATTGCATAATTTGGAATTATCAACACATTTATTTTCTAGTGAAGAAGGAATAACATCAAATTGCATTTTAGTTGCAGAAGTATCACATAAAGGAAAAAATGTAATATCATATTAATTTTCAAGGAAAGATAGAGGGATATCACATTTATTTTCAAAAGAATCCTCAAATATCATTTATAAAGGAGAATAATTTAGATAAAGAATCAGTATTTAAATTAAATTTTATATTTACATCCATTGTTTAAGTGTACCCTTATTCTTAAGTGGAATCCTAATATGATGAAGTGCATTAGTTAATTCCATGTTAATTTATTCTTATTATAATGTAAGGCTAGTGAAAGAATGGATAGAGGGTTAGAGAAAAACAAATTATTGAATTTAATCTCATTCCATTATTCATATTATTCACTATAATTATAGAATTCAGTAGCATTCCAATCTTCAACATTGATGTAGAGCTTTTTTCAACATGCATTTCTCTTTACACTTAGCTTATAATTTACCAATCTTTCTTGACAAACACTAGGTCTATCTAGTACAAGGAATAAAAACTCAAATTCTTGATTATAAATATTCTAAACACATAAAGCATGCAATCTCATTATTATAAACTATCTCAATCCACTCCCATCACTCATTGATGACAAGAACTCACATTGTCTTGTTTCACTATTTCTTCTTGACAACATGCATTTACTGGTTCTTTGAGTTTCTTTATTAATATATGGTCATTTAATAATTAATAATTATCATTACAACTCTTATCACCCCTCATGAAACATTTATATTTTTCAAAACACTTATACTTACCTTTTATAATGCATTAATATAATTATATACAACTCTGCCCTGTCTTTCACTAAAACCTTGTAGCCTTTTTTTGTTATTTTTCTTTGTGTACTATCTTGTACGAACCTTTATCTAAAAACCAATTGATGTTTCTACCACCCTATATAAATATCTTCTTTTTATCGATGTTTTAATCCTTAGTTCATTACTTAAGTCCCTTTCTTAGGCTTCTTGGTCATCGATTAGGTCTCCTTAGGTCACTTAAGACTTTGTTTATACTCAATTTCACCCAAATAGTACAGAAACATATGAATTCACTAAATAAACTTTAAAACATTTTATTAAGGTTAAATAGAAACCTATAGACCAAATTTTATCCTTTTCCATCAGTTAACATCTTCAAAATGTAAATTTGTAATTCACTACCCTGATTTAGGGTTTCAGTGCTCTATCACTACCTGAGAGGAAAGGAAAATCAATTACAAATGTTTCATTAGGTTTAAAAGGTTAAAAAAAAATTATTAGGTCTGATTTGACCCTAAGCATGTTACCAAATAAATAGATATTACTATCCCATCCATTGTCTAACCCTTTCAACTCAAAATATGCTTGATTGTGAAGCAAAATAACCTTCTACATGTCTGTGCCAAGGTTTGCATAGTCATAACACATTATTGACTCACCTAAAGGTTCAAATAACATTAAATGGATTTAAATTTACTTACCAAAATATTTTATATCTCTTGCAACCTGAATCTTTGAGCATATCCTTTCAAGAAACCAATACACAATCCAACTTGACAATATTAACTACAAGAAACAAGGTCAGATTTAAAGATACCTATTCTCATAGGGTTTATATGTTAAGTGTAAGTATCATAACATTAATTAATTCTCAATATACCTCTTTGAATTTAAAACACAACCTACCAACTTTAATTATTCACCTTCTTGTTAAGCACAGTCTGCATATAGTGGAATTCTCACAAAATAGGGGTTTGTGTATGTTATATCTAAGCACCAGATGTCTTCATTGTCATTATTTTAAACATATGATTTCAAATCACATTACAAAATATTTAAATAATGTTAACACAATTACCAAATTTCATTAAATTAACAATTCTAAAAACATAGTTTATAACCAAACAAAATACACATCAAATTAGGGTTTACACTTTATGCCAATTTCATCAGGGTTCTCTCTATGCTATTTAAATCTTGAAGATTCATTTTGAAACACACATACACTAACCTTATATCAAAAAATACACTTGAAATAATTATCAATCTCATTCTCTCAACAACCATAACTCATGTAGTCAGCAATAAAACCAAGACCTCAACACGGTCTGCAAATATATTCATTCAAATAACAGAGTTTACAAAAACATTACCACTTCCTCCATAGCCATCTTGTTCATGATCCATTACTCTAACTTTAATGGATTGTGAGGATTAAATACTCAAATAAAAACTTTCTCTCTCACACAATAAAACTCCTATATATATCAAAGACTCTTACAACAAGATTTATAACCGATTCTTGATCAAGATTTCACTAGTAACTCTTAATCCAACGTAGGGTGGTGGACTAACACCTCACACTCACATTAATTATGCATTAATATCCATATTTATGACCTTACTGATACCATCAAGGCCTATTATAGCTTTGAGTTATCAATTACACATCTTTTCCACTCACCTAGACCCACTAAGACGTTATGAAAATTTGAAATTCCCTTTTGGCAGGAAAATTGACTTGAACTCAGATTCAAATTTGCACACACTTGAAATACTTTCTAGACTATTTTGAGCATTCTAAGATGCTCGTGCATCATAATCCCAAGGGGAGAAAAATCTTGACACCCATGTTCTTCTTCCTTCAAACACTCATAAAGGTGTGTATACTCTTCATTGCCACACTTGTACTTTATCTTACCTCTTGCCATCTTTCTCCATACTATACCTAAAAAATACAACTCATTAAAGAAAACATATTCTTTCTCATGCCCTTGAGGCATTCTCCATCTTCCCTCTTTGATTGTTTGTTTATTTTTCTCCCAAGCACCTTCATGTGCTTTGTATGCTTCACTCTCCCTCTTTGCATCAGTCATCAATGCATCTTGCTTCTCTCCTTGCATGATTTCTCCTTCATATTTCACCTATACTTCAACCTCAATAGCTAAAACTTCTTCATAAAGAGTGATTCCATATGCTTGACTTCTTTTTTCCTTAATTAATGCCCTTACCTTGGACACCACTATTGCATTCCATAAGTCTATGTTTTCTTTGGTAACATCCTTAACCATTTCTCTATACATTTGATGAGGATCAAATCCATATTCTTGCTTCAAATACTCATACAAACTTTAATATGCTTCATACCTTTCCTTATGTTGTTGTCCCATTGCTCCTTTGGCTTTACTTGCATTCTCTTGAGTGAGGATCTCTTCCTTCTTCATGTTATCTTTCTTCCAAAATGGTTGACCTATTTATTCTTGTTCCATTAACATGACTCTACCGTGAGTCTCTTCTTCATCTTGACTTCTTTTGATCACCACTTGGTCATATGCCTCTTCCTCTTATCTCTTGAGCCTATGAATGGGCTAAACTATCTCTTCCTTATCTTCATCTCTAAAACTTACATTCAAACATACCAATACATCATTATATTTTAAAACATGAGGCTTGATTGCCTCCTTGTCCTTCATATTTTGTCTTCTTCTCTTCTCCACTAATTACTTGATTGGCCACTTAAGTGGCTTATTTCTCATGGCCCATCAAAGATGTAGGTTCACAATCTATTTCATATTCTCTATCTTGGTCAGCATCTCCTCCATTTGTTGACTCATATTTTCCATATCTCTCTCCATTTAAATCTTCTTCTTGGTGTCTTCATGCACCATATTCTCTTTGTGGCTTCCATGCTTAACCCTATCTCTCACTTTCCTTTCTACCTCTTTTTCCATCTTCATCTTGAGTACCTCACTTGGGTACATTCTTCTCCTTATTTTGGTCTCACTTGGACCATTTAATTTGGTTCACACTTAGAACTTTCTATCTCAGACCCCACTTGGGCCTTTCAACTACTTGTCCTTCACACTTGGACTATTTCACTTCCTTGAGCTCTATTTATGAGCTTAGTTATCTTAATCTTGTTAATATCTCTTTTCATTTTAGTTTTCCACCATATTACTTACTATTTTCTATCGCATATTATCAACAATACATTCAAATCAAATAATCAGCCTCAAAATAGATCATACCTTTCTCAATATGCCTTCTTGCTATGTCTCTCAACAAGATTTATTACTTGCTTACCTGTAACTTCTTGGTTAATCATGCAACATGAAATATAATCACCATGTTCATACTTGCATATACCTTCCCAGAGAATCTAGATGGCTTTGATACCAAATGATGCAGATCTTTTCTCAACATGCATTTCTATTTATACTTAGCTTACAATTTGCCAATCTTTTTTGATAAACATTAGGTCTATCTGGTACAAATACACCAAAAAATAAAATCCTTTATTATCAAAATTCCAAACACATAAAACATACAATCTCCTTATTACAAACTATCTCAATCCACTCCCATCACTCATTGATGGCATGAACTCACATTGTCTTATTTCACTATTTCTTCTTTGACAATATGCATTTATTGGTTCTTTGAGTTTATTTTTTAATATATGGTCATTGATTCATTAAGCATGCTCATTAAAAATAATATCACCCCTCACAAAAAATTTATATTTGTTAAAACACTTATACTTACCTTTTACAATGAATTAATACAATCATATACAACTCTGCCATGTCTTTCACTAAAAACTTGTAGCCTTTTTTGTTATTTTTATTTGTGTACTATCCTATATAAACCTTTATCTGAAAATGAATTGAGGTTTCTACCACCCTCTATCAATCTCTTCCTATTCTCAAAGTTTTAATCCTTAGTTCATCACTTAAGTCCCTTTTCTAGGCTTCTTGATCATGGATTAGGTCTCCTTAGGTCATTTAAGACCCTATTTGTACTCAGTTCCACCCAAATAGTATGAAAACATATCAATTCACAAAATATACTTGAAAATATTTTAGTAAGGTTCAATAATAAACTATAGACCAAATTTCAGCCTTTTCCATCAGTTAACATCCTCATAATGTAATTTTGTAATTCACTTCCGTAATCTAGGGTTTCAGTGTTCTATCACTACCCAAGAGGAAATTAAAATAAATTACAAACATTTTAGTGGGTTTCAAAGCTTCAAAAAATGTTTACTAGGTCTGATTTGATCTTGATCATGTTACCAAATCAATAGATATTACTATCCCATCCACTGTCCAACATTTTCAACCCAAAATATGCTTGACTGTGAAGCAAAATAACCTTCTACAACTCTGTGCCAAGGTTTGCACACTCTTAATAACTACTTGACTCACCTAACTGTTCAAATAATATTAAATGGATTTAAATTTACTTACCAAAATATTTTAGAGCTCTTAAAACTCAAATCTTTGAGCATATCCTTTCAAGAAACCAAATACACAGTCCAAATTGATAACATTTACTGTAGGAAACAAGGTTAGATTTAAAGATACACATTATCATAGGGTTTATGGGTTATATAGACACCAAAAATCCACACGCTATTATTCTAAATGTCAAAAACACCCCTAGACCACCTAGGACCCCCTTGGGACCAATTTCACCCCTTGACCGCTAATCAAGACCAACTGTAGTTAGTTTACCTAGCTAGATTAACCTAGCTTTTACCCACCTTTTTACCTTCACCCTTGACCATCGATGGTCAAGATGACTACCAATGGTCACCTTGATCATTGATGGTTAGGGTGCACTTCCTTAACCAAAAGCATTCAAACCACCTGCTTTACTTTTCTAAATATAAGTTGTCTAAATCCTATTGTGAGCCTTTGTATGGACAATTTATAATTAGACAACCCAATTGAACCTTCAATTCCATCTTTTGTTGGTGCCTATAAGAAGAGAGGAGCTAGGAGGTGATATCCATTTATAATTTTTATCAAGAGGTTTTGTGCATCCAAGAGTTTCTTTCTTATAGGTTAATCACTATCAACAATCCAACAATAATATCAGAGAGTCAACTCGCCATCGCCTCTCCATCAAGCCTTCAGGTACCATTACTCTATCAAAATAAATTTAGGTTCCACCAACATGTCAACTACATTAACCATATACCCAATTAACTTTTATTAAGATAAGTACTTATTTCTCAGTATTCATCTTATTTATTTTCATTTTGTAATCAACCCAAACCTTACCCACCTCTCAAAATCCATCTTTTGAATCTCATCAATCAACAAAATTACCAACCCAAATATTCACATAGCAACCATCAATGGTTGACTCAAGCATCGATGGTCTATCCAATTATTGATGATCACCTTAATCACTGATGGTCATCCCAACCATCAATGGTCACTATGGCAATGAAAACCAACAAGCTAATTCACCCACCTACACCCAACCAAACCTAACTTTCTATGTTCTTTCTTGTTCATAGACCCCATTCTAATTTTTTGAAGCAAACCTTAACCCTTTAGCACTAGTATTAATTAGTTTAGTGTTATATTTAGCATTTTTAGTCTATTTTTATCAGTAAGCATTTTTGTGTTCAGTTTTAGTACCCTTTGATCATTGATGCAAGTAATTTATATTCTATTTATAAACTTAATTATTTAAAATGTGTATATTGATAGCCCCTAAGGAAGCTCTCACTTTCAGGATCTAACTATCACTAGGCAATCTACTCAACTATCTATCTAACAAACAAGTTTGCTTTAGTGCTTTCTTTTCTGAAGGTCATCCTCCTAAGCTAAAGATGAGCTCTTCATAGTCTTTTGATTCAATGCACGCAATATTAATTATATTTTTCAACCATACCTATAATTAGTTTTTTCTTTCCTCTCTTCCAATAATAAGTAAGAAATTCATTGAAACATTATGGCACACTCAGTGGGACCTTTGTGTCCTTATTTGGGTTCTTATTCACTTGTATTCTATATTTATTCTATGCTCATAAATGAAATCAAAAGTTTCATTTAAGCTTAAAATAAAGTGCATACATCGACTGATTAAAATTTTAGTTCACATATCTTAACTTAAAATGGAAATTAATCTATCATAACTTCACTCTTTATTGAACACACTCAACCAAACCACTTTCACAAATTAAACATCAAATAAACTTGAGACAATGCTCAACTAGGATTTCATCACCTAATAGTAACCTTACCCTTTCTCGACAATCTTACTTGGGGGTCATTACCAAGGGGAGGACTAACTCAACTCTCTGTTTAAGTATAATCTTTGGATATCAATATATATTGGCTAAGCACTAACACCCTTATCACTTTAGTATGTGAAGTGAGAGGGTAGGCCCCAATACCAAGCCATGTATTGATTCTAATACAAATTCTTTTTTAGCACCTAAATAGAACTTGAAACCAACCTTAGACTTCCTTTTTAATACCCAATCTACAAACCAATTACAGTCACACATTTTCTTAAGGCATAATCCAAAAGTGAGATTAATTAAAAATCTAGGGCTTTGTTGGGTGAATATTTTGTTACCAACACAATGGTAGCAAAATGGTTATTTCAGCCACAGTGTGATGAGATAAAATCTCTCCTCAATGAAAGGAGAAGCTCCCTTTTATTGTTAACTAACACAACACTTAATTATTTACACTTATTTACAATGATTTTATCAAAATGGGTTTTGTCATATTATCTAATTTTATCTTTTTTGAATTGATGTTCAATCACAAACTTCCTTATGTTCTTTGTGATATACTTTGAAAATCTAAGATCACTTGATGAACCAAATATAACTGATATTTAAATTTGTTAGCCGAAAGATTAACAAAAATAATACCAGTAGAATAAACTTAAAAGATATAATAAGGTGCAGCCCAAATTCTTCACCTTATTTCCAACAAAGATAAAAATTATCAAAGAAGAATAAATGGCAACCCAAAGTCTCCTCATTAATTCACTTTCAATGTGAACATAAACCCAGCAACTAAAAAGCAACTCAAAGACTCCAAAATTAGCTTCCTCGCACCTTCTGTCTTGTAAAAATTTCACACCACAATTCACTCAAAGAAGAATAAAATGAAATGGAAAAGAAAAAATAACATTCCCAATACACCACAAGTATATATCAACACAAAGTTTGAAAGATCACTTAATTTTCTTATAGTGAATAAATTTTTGATCTACAATATGAACACAAAGTTTCAAAATTGTTTCTCAATTCAGCAGTATTTCCCCTCTATAACAATTGGTGACAATTTTTACAAAGAGCATCCTCCTATTTATAGATAGGAGCTATGAACAAAAATGGTAAAAACATGAATATATTGACTTATTCATTGATAGAGTCCTATTTGACTTAGGACTGTGTACTTTTCCTACATGTAAACTACATTGAACAAAATTACATATGAAAAAATACAAAAGCAAAATAAGTATCCTTAAACACAATAATTTCTTCATTTTTATTCTTTTCTAAAAATTTCTCATGTCTCTTCAATATAGCTTGAACCTCACTGTTATCTGGGTTGGATGTATTTTTGGAGTTGACAAGTACCCTTGTGATTGAATCTTCTAAGTTAACCGATAAATCTTTGTTTTTGTCCATGATTCTTTGTAATTTATTCAAAATAACCTAAAATTTAATCAATTTTCCAATGAAGTCCAGTGTGACCTGTTTCAATCTTTGATTGAAGTAAAGATGTAAACTCTTGAATAACAGTCTCCATAGGAAGAATTTCTTGAGAATCATTTTTAACTTGGTAGGGAAGCTCTCCAATTTCCTCTGCAAGATCTAACATCTTATTACCACACATATCTTCAGCTTCTTTAATATTTTTAACTAGATTCTTGAGAACTTCTCTTTTATTCTTCATAGCTTCCCTGTATTCAATGAGCATTTTCCTATTTGGAATGACCTTATGCTCAACCAAAAGCTCCAATTTGAATTTGCATAGTTGAGTCCATGTATTAATATCATTTTCAATTAATTCCAAATCTTAAGTGAGTATTTTAATTATTTACTTAATTTATATTTTCATTTCACTTAGGTTCTTCAAAAATCCAATGGTAGAATGCAACCTTTGAGTACCCTATGTTGTTAATATCTCAATCTAGGCATTGACTGTATGACCCTGAGATCTAATTTTCTCTACATGTTGAATGGCATTTTCAATATTTTCATGCACAATAGGATAAATAGACTCCAAAGGCTGAGTGATTTTTAGTAAAGCAGAGGTCAATTGTTTTACTTATACTTTGAGTTTATCCTTTATCTTCTTGTCCTTATCATATCTCTCGATCAAGGATGCCATTGCTACTTGCAAATCTTCCTTCACACTTTCATGGGTTTGTTTCCCAAGATCTAGTTATCCTACTACATATTTAGACACTTGAATATCTTCAATGTTTCTATCTTCAAGAGGAACTACAACTTTGGCATACTTGTGCCTAAATTCAAAAATCACCCTTGACATAGTTTTGGCCTTATTTGTTGTTTTAGGCTTTATTGGCACAAACTGACCAAAATCAAAGTCTTCTGATGCCACTACTTGCTTCTTCTTCTTATTTATTTGTGATGCCAGCTAAGGAAGAAGAGGAGACGGATCTCCTTGGGTAGAGGATGTTAAAGCTTGGGATACTTGGGCAGAAATAATAAATTGTGAAGTAAGTGGAATGGAAGGTAGTGTAATGGAGGTATCTAGTAATGGGGTTGACACCAATGGGATTGTAGTAATAATAGGTAGATTTTGGGTTGGATTAACCATCACTGTAGTTCCTATTGACATTTTAGACACTAGAGTGAGACGAACTTGAGTTGTTATCTTTGAAGAAAGTATAGACATAAATTTGTCTATATCTTGTTGGGTGAAATATAAATTAGTTGGGGATCCCAATGACTTTGAAGGACTGGGTAGATTTGACAATGAATTAAAAACTTGATCTAGTGTACCTTGTTAATAAACTCAAAAAAATGTGGCACTAAGAGGTGAAGGTGGTGGTGAAAGAACAACTTGAGAAGAAAAAAGATCAACTTGTATAGTGGTACTCATGAGAGGAATTATGGAAAATATTACCTATGAAACCATGGATTGAGAAGCTTCAATCAAAGGAACCTTTAGTTGAGTAGTCTCTATTTGTATAGTCTATTGAAGCACGGGCTGAGACACTTATGACATTATTGATTGAGGTGGTGCTTTAGTTGTGATTGGGATTTCTTTATTCTCCACTTGAGTACTTTCCTTGACACTTGCTTCTTTGTCTTTCCTATTTCTTTTACTAACAAATACAAATTTTGGCTTTTGTTTGGAAGTAGAGGGCTCCTCTTTGTTCTTGGTTCACAGCTCCTCTTATTTCTTATCAGTCTCTTCATCATACTCTTCCTTTGAACCAATTTTAAAATGTTTCAACTTAATTCCTTTAGATTCCAACCAAACATTAGTTCTTGAAAGAATAGGTTGAAATATGTCTCTAATAGAAGTGGATTCTTTAACTGACCATTGGATGGGAGGGAGAGGAATGGAAGCCACTTGATTTTCCTCATATGAAGAATCTAATATATTCCCATCATCTATCAAATCCCCAAGAATATTTACCAATTTCAAATTGATAATCTGATTAACAGTAAGGTGACTATAATCAAGTCTCCTTATATATTCATAAATTTTGCATTCTACCCAAATATCTTTAATTTTATGCACATGGGTGATATTACATTTGAGCTTCTCCTTCATCATTTTGTAATCAAAGTTTTCTCTACTTTTGCATTTCTTAAGTGTAATCCACTGCAACTTGATTTCCATAGTCTTAGCCTTTGGAGTAGTGGAAATTGTGTACCGACCAATATTGATTAGAAATTTGAAACTTTTCTTGTGAGCATCTATTTGTTTTTATGCATGTTCATCACTTATCTACACATCTCCATTAGTATTAGTCTATCACTTAGGTATATGAGTAGCATGTAATGTTGTTTATCAAATCCTCCTACCCTAATGTATGTAAAAGTTGGAAATTATAAGAAAATGCATCCAACTTTATTGACTTGTGCCTATGCCTAATCTGAAACTCTCTTCTTTTCAAGTTCTTTCTCAAAAGTGAAAATGAATTTATAGAATAAAGCATCATTAACTCTCCTATAATGCTTGATGCTTTCTTTTAGAGTTAGTTGTGGATAGTGCTCATAGATAGGAACAATTTTCCTTTCACCAACAGAATTTAAACCCAAGAAAGACTTCATACTAGCTACAACATACACAAGATATGAAGTCATGTAAAACTTGAGTGAAGAAGCTACCTTAGAGAGCTGATGACAAATAGCATCACTAATTTGTTTACCTCAAAAGATCATTTGCTTATTTCTTTTGATAACTAGAATGTAATGATACATCCATTCTTGAAAAATGTTGGAAGTAGACAACCCTTTCACTCTATTGAGGAGATTAATCAAATATCCTATCTCCTCTATAAAATCACTATGATATAAATACTTGGGCCATATAGCAATGGTGGGCCAAGGAGTCTTGAGCCATTTGGAGTTAATATGTTTCTTACACTTCTCAAGATCTCTATCATAGTATTCTTGAGTTGATTCCATAATTAAATCATAATATTCTTCAATCTCAGAGAGGTGAATTTTTTTTTGAAAATATTCCTCATCGAGGTGAATGATCACCTTACCCTCTAAATCCTTGATCAATCTACTTTTTTTTATCAAAATGTGCTGCCATGGTCAAGATGAATTCAGAATCATGTACTAATATTGTAAATGAAGAAGCCAAATGAATTTCACTGTTAAGTATTGGTTGCTTATGAGGTGCAATGATTTCTCTTCCTAATCTTTGTAAAAACTTAGTCATATCCACATGAATAATCTATATATCCCCAATTTGATCCATATTTGAATCAACTGTAGATGATGGGAACACACCTTGATACTTGTACTTCATTATCTTCTTAGAGATATGTCTGACATTGATCAGATAGTTGTAAGTAAGAAATTTTGATTGTCCAGAGTTAGCATTTTTTTTTCAAAAAATGTAGGATCAATGAAAAATATAAATTTTACATGAGATATGGTAGAGGTTATGTAGTTTGGAGAAATTTCTCCAAACTACATAAAAGTTGTGTAGTTTAGAGAATTTTCTCCAAACTGCACAAGAGTTTGAAGGTTCTAAGATGTAAGTTGGAGAAAATTCTTTGACTTGCATAACTTGGGAAATAAAACTTCTTTCATTAAATTCATAGAAAATACTCTAACTTTCATAAGGATAGATTAAAATTAGATGTAGGTCAGAGAAAATTATCTGACTTGCATCCAACTTGACTATTTTGTGCATGTCAGAGAATTTTGTCCAGACTACACAAAAAGGGATGGCTAACTTTATGCATATCAGAGAAATTTCTATTAAGTGCATAAAAAGAAATGTTCTTTGAAGAAAATTCTCTGATGTACATGAAGATGGGGAAAAAAAACAAAGATAAAAACCCTAAGAATCAAAATCAAAATGACGAAGGGGGAAAAGAAGGGAAAAGAAAACAATCAAAACTCAAGATGATAATAATAAGAAAAAAGTAAATTGAGCAAGGATTTAACTCAATCAAAAAACCTAGGGAAAAAAGGCAATAATAAATAAATACAAAAAGGAAATTAGACAAAAATGAACTCTACCTGAAAAGCATGCTCAAAATATCAATTTGTGTGCAAGCTAAAACAACTGAGAAAATGGTGGCAGAGGAAGTGTTGATGAGCTCGAAAATGGTGCTAAAAGGAATGTAAGAGAGCTCAAAAATGGTGAGAAAAATTTAAAAAAGTGGTAAAAATAAAAATTACCAAGCATAATATATATATAATGTAATAATAAATGCATATTGATTACCACATGTGGTGGGTCCCATATGCAATATCAAAGAAAAATCTTAACATTACATGTGTAAAGTCAAAAAAATTATCTGACTCAACATGTGCAAAGTCAAAAAAATTCTATGACTCAACATGTGCAAAGTCAAAAAAATCTCCAATTTTGCATATAATGGTGTAGTCTGAAGAAAATTCTCTAACTTGCACCAAACTAAACTTAGTGTAGTTTGAAGAAAATTCTTTGAACTACACAAGATGAAAAACTCCCTCAAAAAACTATCTTTTTTGAGAGAAAAAATAAAAGCAAGGAGGTAGTGATTGGACTCATTTTTTGAGCTTAGATCTCATGGGCTAAAAGACAAACAAGTTTCATAGGGGTTATCCCATGAACTGAGCCTACTAAAATTCAAGGATAATAGCTGGCTCTGACTGGGGAATTTCCTCCAATTATTCATTAAAATAAAATGCTTGGAGGAAAAAGAATCCTATAACTCTAAGTTTCTTTCCCCATTGGGTCATGGAGTCAAGTGATAGACAAGATGAAAAAATAAAACAAAAAATAATATACATATATATACAAAATGTACAAACTTATCTGTAACTTTACTGAGTGAAAAGCTTCACACGTTGCCTAATATAAGGTAGCAATAATGGTGTTCCATCTAGGTATGCTAATAAGAAACTATGTTATCCACTGAGTTGATGATGAGAAAAGGACCCCTCCATAGAGAATCAAATTTTCCATGCATTCCTTTTGGCTCTCTTCTTTTATCCCATAAGAGGACTAGATCCCCAACTCAGAATTCTCATGATTTAGCTTTTTTGTCAAAATATTCCTTGACGTGACTCTGATGTTTAGAATATGATCCACTACCTTTGTACATTGCTCCTCTATCTCAATGAGGTACATAATATGCTTGTCTAAAAGGCTTTCAAACATTTAATTTTCAATTACCCTAGCCAATTTGAGAGTGGGTAACTCTAATGTTGTAGGTATTTTTGTATTCAATCCATACAAAAGTTGAAAAGGAGACATACCAATCGCTCATTTAGGGTTGATATGATTAGCCCATAATGCATCATACAAATCTTTATGCCACATTCTCTAATTATCTTCTATCGACTTCCTAATGATAGTTACCAAATTCTTATTACTCAACTCATTTTGACCATTTCTTTAAGGAAAGTAGTCCGAAGTGTGAGATAAAATGATCCCATATTCATAACAAAACTAAGTCATCTCTTGAGATGTGAAATGGGTAGTATTATCAATTACAACTTTGCTTGGCACACCAAATCTTGTGATGATATTCTCTTTGAGGAAGTTACAAACAACCTCTAAAGTGGCATGTTTGGTTGGAATTGCTTCTACCCACTTGGTAAAGTAATCTGTATCCATGAGAACATAACTATGACCTGCACTTGATAATGGGTTATTTGCACCAATGAAATTGATACCCCATTGTTGAAAAGGTTATTCAATGACTACCAACTTGAGGGACAAGGCTAATAACTTGGGTTTACCCACAAACTAATGGCAATTCATGCATTTACGTACCAAAGCATATGCATCCAAAATAAGTGTTGGCTAATAATATCTATCCCACAAGATCTTATGAGTTGTGACCAAGGCTAAAAAATGTCCTCCAAAATCCAAATCAAGGAAATATTCCAATAAATTACCTTGTTGTGCCTTATCTACACATCTTATAAAGATTCCATCAGTGTTTCACTTATACAAACCATTGTCCCAAAGGACAAAATTTTTAGCCTTGAGCCTAATTGTCCTCTTCTCTTTTAGATACAAATGTTCTGGACACTCTCCATATTGGAGAAAATAATCAATGTCAAAATACCATTTAACCATTGTGCTTACAAGAAAGACCATGGGAAGTTATTCTATATCTCCTTCATTGCTGGGTACTTCTTTTGAATAAATCTCTACCATGAGTTGACATAAACCTTTTCCACATACAAGTTTTGTAGGCTTGATCTCCATATCATATTCTTAGATTTTGGTGATCTAATTACCTCTTTTTCCTCCAAACTCTTTTTGAGTTAAAATAGACTTAACAGTAGAGTCTGGTCTACTGTAATGGTGTGAGAATTGAGGATGTAATATCTAAAATGCTTAACTACTTTCACCACAACATACACATGTTTTTCCATGGATGAGTATTTGAGCTTGTGAGCCTTTAGAGGACAGCTCATGAATGTTATAGGAGATTCAATCCCCTCTTCATTTGGTTTTACCAAGATGGTAGATAAGGTATGCTCTAAATCATAACTATACATAATGAAGTTCTTGGTATATTCAAGGCAAACTAGGATAGGAGCAAGTGCAATGTCTTCTTTAATTTCATGAAAAGCACTTCTTCCTTCTGTATTCCAATGAAAAATGGATTTTCCTTTCACCATATCAACAATTTGGCATTTATTTTTAGCAAAATTAGGAAAAATCTTCACAAAAAATTAACCTTCCCAAAGAATAAATGCACTCCTTTCTTACTTGATGGCAGAGTAAGATTTTAATTAACTTGACCTGTTCAAGATCAATTTTGATTCCTTCCTTGGATACAATATGTCCAAGAAGCTTACCTTTTGTAACCCCAAAAATGGATTTCTTGGGGTTAAAATATATCCCATGTTCACAACATCTTTCAAGTACTTGTTGTAAATGGTCACAATGATCTTGGCACTTTTTTGAGAAAACGGTTAGATCATCTAGGTAGACTATAATTAACATACCAATAATATTTTGGAAAGCCAAATCCATATCCCTTTCAAAGGTAACACCAACATTGATCAATCCAAAAGGCATTCTATGATATGAAAAAGTACCCCATGGAGTAGTGAAAGCTAGTTTCTTCATCATGAACCTCCACTTGATTGTATCTTGAGAAACCATCTAGCATAGACAACATCTTTGAACCAGTCACAGTTTACAATACTTGGTCCATTACTAAAGTGGGTTTGATCCCTAGTAGAGTCATCAAAAATTGTTGGGTGAATATTTTGTTACTGATATAAAGGTAGCAAAATGGTTATTTCAACCATAGTTTGATGAGATAAAATCTCTCCTCAATGAAAGGGGAGGCTCCTTTTTATTGTTAACTAATACATCACTTAATTATTTACACTTAGTTACAATGATTTTATCATAATGGGTGTTGTCATATCATCCAATTCTCTTTTTTAAAAATTGATGTTCAATCACAAACTTCCTTCCATTCTTTGTGATATACTTTGAAAATCTAAGATCACTTGATCAACCAAATATAACAAATATTTAGATTTGTTAGCCAAAAGATTAACAAGAATAATACCAGTAGAATAAACTTGAAAGATATAATAATTTGCATCCCAAATTCTTCACCTTATATCCAACAAAGATAAAAATTATCAAAGAAGAATAACTGACAGCCCAAAATTTCCTTAGTAATTCACTTTCAATGTGAACATAAACCTAGTAACTAAAGAGTAGCTCAAAGACTCTAAAATTAGCTTCTTGACACCTTTTGTCTTATAGAAATTTCACACCATAATTCAATCAAAGTAGAATAAAATGCAATGGAAAAGACAAAAGAACATTCCCAATACACCACAAGTATATTTCAACACAAAGTTTAAAAGATCACTTGATTTCCTTATATTGAATAAATTTTTGATCTACAATATGAACACAAAGTTTCAAAATTGTTTCTCAATTCAACAACATTTCCCTTCTAATACAATTGGTGACCATTTTTACAAAGAGCATCCTCCTATTTATAGAGACGAATTATGAACAAAAATAGGAAAAACATAAATACATTGACTTATTCATTGAGAGAGTCTTATTTGACTTAGGACTGTGTACTTTTCTTACGTGTAAATTACACTAAAAAAATTACATATGAAAAATTACAAAAGTAAACTAAGTGTCCTTAGACACAAGAATTTCTCCCTTTTTATTATTGTATAAAAATTTCTCATATCTCTTCAATATAGCTTGAACCTCATTATTATCTAGGTTGGATGTACTTTTGGAGATGACAAGTACCCTTGTGATTGAATCTTCTAAGTTAACTGGAAAATCTTTAATTTTGTCCATGATTCTTTGTAATTTAGTTAAAATAACCTAAAATTCAATCAATTTATCGATGGAGTCTATCGTGAAAGTACCTATTTCAATCTTTATTTGAAGCAAAAATGTAAATTATTGAAGAATAGTCTCCACAGGAAGAATTTATTGAGAATCATTTTTAACTTAGCAGGGAAGCTCTCCAATTTTATTTGCAAGATCTAACATCTTATTATCACACATATCTTTAGTGATATTTAACTAGATTCTCAAGAACTTCTCTTTTATTCTTCATAGCTTCCCTATATTCAATGAATATTTTCCTATTTAGAATGACCTTCTGTTCAACCAAAATCTCCAATTTGAATTTACATAGTTGATTCCATGTAATAATTTCCTTTTCAATCAATTTCAAATCTTGAGTAAGTGTTTTAATTATTTGTTGAATTATTATTTTCACTTCACTCATGTTTTTGAAAAATCCAATGGTAGAACGCAACCTTTGAGTACCCTATGTTGTTAATCTCTCAATCTAGGCATTAACTGCATGACCCTAAGATCTAATTTTATCTGCATGTTGAATGTCTTTTTAAGTATTTTAATGCACAACAGGATCAATAGATTTAGAAGGTTGGGTGATTTTTAGTAAAGTAGAGGTCAGCTATTCTACTTATACTTTGAGTTGATCCTTGATCTTCTTGTCCTTATCATATATCTTGATCAAAGAGGCCATTACTACTTGTAAATTTTCCTTCATGATTTCATGAGTTTGTTTCCCAAGATCTATTCATCCTAATACATATTCAGACACTTGAATATCTTCAATGTTTCTATCTTCAAGAGGAACTGCAACTTTGATATACTTGTGCACAGATTCAAATATTACCCTTGACATAGTTTTGGCCTTCTTTGTTGTTTTGTGATTTATTGGCACAAGCTAACCAAAATCAAAGTCTTCTAGTTCCACTACACACTTCTTCTTCTTAGTTGTTTGTGATACCAGCCAAGGAGGAAGAGGAGATGGATCTCCTTGGGTAAAGGATGTTAAAGCTTGGGATACTTGGGGAAGGACAATAGATTGTGAAGTAAGTAGAATAGAAGGTAGTGTGATAGAGGTATCTAGTAATGGGGTTGACACCAATAGGATTGTAGGAATAATAGGTAGAGTTTGAGTTGTAGTAACCATCACTTTAGTTTTTATTGACATTTTAGACACTGGAGTGATAGGAACCTGAGTTGTTGTCTTTGAAGAAGGTATAGACATAAATTAGTCCATATCTTGTTGGGTGAAATATAAATTAGTTGGGGATACCAATGAATTTAAAGGACTGGGTAGATTTTACAATGAATTAAAAACTGGTTTAGTGTGCCGTGTGAAGGAGCTTGAAAAAATGTGGCACTAGGAGGTGAAGGTGGTGGTGAAAGAACAACTTGAGAAGGAACAAGATCAACTCATACAATGGTACTCATGGGAGGAACTATTGAAAATGTTACCTATGAAACCATGGCTTGAGAAGCTTCAGTCAAAGGAACCTCTAGTTGAGTAGTCTCTATTTGTATAGTCTATTGAAGCACTAACTGAGACACTTGTGACATTGTTGATTGAGGTGGTGTTTCACTTGTGATTGGGATTTCTTTCTTCTCCACTTGAGGACTTTCCTTGATACTTGATTCTTTGTCTTTCCTCTTTCCTTTAATGATAAATACAAATTTTGGATTCTATTTGGAAGTAGAGGGTTCCTCTTTGTTCTTGGTTCTTAGCTTCTATCATTTCTTAGCAATCTCTTCATCATACTCTTCTTCTAAACTAGTTTTAAAATGTTATAACTTAATTCCTTTATATTTCAACCAACCATTATTTATTACAAGAATAGTTTGAAATCTATCTTTAATAGAAGTGGATTCTTTAACTGACCATTAGATGGGAGGGAGAGGAGTTGAAGCCACTTGATTTTCCTCATATGAAGAATCTAATATATTCCCATCTTCAATCAAATCCCCAGGAATATTTGCCAATTCCAAATTGAAAATCTAATCAACAGTAAGGTGACTATAATCAAGTCTCCTTATATCTTCATCAATTCTACATTCTACCCAAATATCTTCTATTCTATGCACATGGGTGATATTACATTTGAGCTTCTCCTTCATCATTCTGTATTCAAAGTTTTCTCTACTTTTGAATTTGTTAAGTGTAATATACTACAACTCGATTTATAAAGTTTTAGCCTTTGGAGTAGTGGAAATTGTGTACTGACCAATACTAATTAGAAATTTTAAACCTTTCTTGTGAGCATCTGATTATTTTTAATGCATCTTCATCACTTGTCTGCACATCTCCATTAGTATTATTTTATCACTTGGGTATCTAGGTAACATGTAATGTTGTTCATCAAATCTTCCTACCTTGATGTATGTAAAAGGTGGGAATTTTAAGAAAATGTATCCAACCTTATTGACCTATACCCATGCCTGATCTAAAACTCTCTTTTTTTCAAGTTATTTCTCAAAAGTGCAAATGAATTAATAGAATAAAGTGTCATTAACTCTCTTATACTACTTGATGATTTCTTTTAGAGTTAGTTATGGATATTGTTCATATACAGGAACATTTTTCCTTTCACCAATATAATTTAAACCCAAGAAAGACTTTATACTAGATACAACATACACAAGATATGAAGTCATGTAAAACTTGAGTGAAGAAGCTACCTTAGAGAGATGATGACAAATAGCATCACTAATTTGTTTACCTTAAAAGATCCTTTGCTTGTTTATTTTGATACCTAGATTGTAATGATACATCCAATCTTGAAAAAAAATTAAAGTAGACAATCATTTCACTCTGCCGAGGAGAGCAATCAAATCTCATATCTCCTCTAGAAAATCACTATGATGTAAATACTTGGGTCATCTAGCAATGGTGGGCCAAGGAGTCTTGAGCCATTTGGAGTTAACATGTTTCTTACACTTCTCAAGATCTCTGTCATAGTACTGTTGAGTTGATTCCATAGTTAAATTAGAATATTCTTCAATCTCAGAGAGGTGAAATTTTTTATCAAAATATTCCTCATCGAGGTGAATGATCACCTTACCCTCTAAATCCTTGACTGATCTACTTTCCTTATTAAAATGTACTACCATGGTTAAGATGAATTCATAATCATGTGTTGATACTGGAAATGAAACAACCAAATGAATTTCACTATTAAGTACTGGCTACATATGAGATACAATGGGTTCTCTTCCTAATCTTTGTAAAAACAACCATATCCACATGACCAATCTCTGTATCCCCAATTTGATCCACATTTAAATCAAATATAGATGATGGGAACACACCTTGATACTTGTACTTCATTCTCTTCTTTCTTGGAGAGATGTTTGACATTGATCAAATAGATGCAAGTAGGAAATTTTGATTATTCAAAGTTAGCATTTTTTATTCTTTTTTGAAAAATGTAAGATCAATGAAAAACAATGCTTTTACATGAGGTATGGTGGAGGTTATGTAGTTCAAAAAAATTCTTTGAACTATATAAAATTTTTGTAGTTCAGAGAATTTTATCTGAACTGCACAGGAGTTGGAAGGTTCTAAGATGTAAGTCAGAGAAAATTATCTAACTTACATAACTTGGGAAGCAAAACTTCTTTCTTGCAAGTCAAAGAAAATTATCTAAATTGTATAAGGATAGATTAAAATTAGATGTATGTCAAATAAAATTCTTTGAATTGCATCCAACTTGACTATTTTGTGCATCTCAAATAATTTTCTCCAAACTACACAAAAAGGGATGGCTAACTTTATGCACCTTAGAGAAATTTCTCTGAAGTGCATAAAAAGAAAATGTTCTTCGAAGAAAATTCTCTTATGTACATAAAGATGGAAAAAAAAAGCCAAGATAAAAACCCTAATAATCAAAATCTAAATGATGAAGGAGGAAAAGGAAACAATCAAAACTCAAGATGATAATAATAAAAAAAAAGTAAATTGAGCAAGGATTTAACTCAATCAGAAAAACTAGTGCAAAAAAGCAATAATAAATAAATAAGGAAAGAAGACAAAATTGAACCCTACCTAAAAAGCATGCTTGAAAAATCAATCCACGTGCAAGCTAAAACAATTGAGAAAATGATGGCAGAGGAAGTGTTGATGATCTCAAAAATGGTGCTAAAAGGAGTGCAATAGAGCTTTAAATGGTGAGAAAAATAAAAACAAGTGGTAAAAATAAAAATTACCAAGTGTAATATATATATATATAATGTGATAATAAATGCATATTAATTGCCATAGGTGGTGGGTCCCATATACAATATTGGAGAAAAATCCCCACATTACATGTGAAAATTCAGAAAAATTCTTTGACTCAACATGTGTAAAGTCAAAAAAAATCTCCGAATCAACATGTGCAAAGTCAAAAAAATTCTTTGACTCAACATGTGTAAAGTCAAAAAAATTCCTTGATTTTGTATGTAATGGTGTAGTCCAGATAAAATTCTTTGACTTGCACTAAACTAAACATAGTGTAGTTCAAAGAAAATTCTCTGAACTACACAGGATGAAAAACCCCCTCAAAAAAACTATCTTTTTCGAGAGAAAAAACAAAAGTAAGGAGGCAGTGATTGGCCTCATTTTGTGAGCTTAGAGCTCATGGGCTACAAGATGAACAAGTTTCGTATGGGTTGTCCCATGAATTGAGCCTACTAAAATTCAAGGATAATAGGCTTAACACATCTTTTAGAGTGTGATCTAATTTTTATTTGATCTTTTCTCATCTTCTCTTTGTTTGAGTAGTGAGGTTGTTTGTGCTTTTTATCTCCCCTATCTCATATGGTTCTCACTTGCCAATAACAAAGAGACCTTGTAAATCAAAACCCATCACCAATCCAACCTACCTCTTTTACCTCTTCATCCATGGAATATATTTCTGAACTAGCAAACTCTCCTCACCCTTTGAGAAGTCCTACCTTCCCTCAGGAGGTTCCTCAAGGAGATGCAAATTTTGTCACTTTCCTAGATAACAATGACTTGGCCTTGCAATGGTACCTTAAAACCACATTTTACCGTATCTAAGATTTGACTCCATCTATAGATCCACCTTATAACATGCCTCTCCATCTCATGGGGGGTACCTCTATCTCCATGGTTACTACCCAACCATTAACTACCCAAGCTTCTTCATCAACCAACAACCCCTTCAAAACTACCATAAAGAACAAACCAACCCAAAATACCACCTCCCCCATACCTTCTACTCCTAACAACCACTCCTCCACTATAGGAGTTCCTACCTCTATCACTACTAGCCTTCCTTTAGATACCTTTAACCCATCAACCACCACTCTGCTTCAAAGTATTGTGGCATCCATACCCTCTACCTTGCCACTGATTAGCATAAGGGTCACCACCCTTCCATCAATCACCAACCCAACTACTTCTCTTATCCAACAAGCACCCCTTGGATCAACCTTTGGCTATATCCGTAATCCACATGGGCATATACCCACTACCCAACCACCTACCTCTACCTACCCCTATGTATCTTCCACCCAACCATTCACATCCATTTACCCATATGTGACAGCGTCCTAACCTTCTACCCACTATCAACATGTCTCCCAACCACTACAATAATATGCATCTTATAACCTTCTAGGTGTACAACCCCAAGTAGACCTAATGAAAATGCTTATGGACAAGATGAACACCTTAGAGTCATCTATTTAGGGTGCTCACAACATCTTTTTATATGACCAAATTTGTAATGAGCCCATCCATCCATACCTATTAAACCATAGCCTCTCCAATTGGAAATTCTCAAGTTCTCTAAGTTTCAAAGTAAGAAGGATCCCCAACAACACCTTAGGGAATTTAAGCATGATTCTTATCTCATCACCTATGATTATGCCCTTCTCTTTTGTACCTTCCCCAAGTCTCTATCTGGTCTAGCATTGGATTGGTATAGTGCCATACCTAAGCACTCCCTTTCCTCTTTCACCCAACTGGATCAAACCTTCTTGGACCGCATTTCGATCAATATCTCCAAGAAAGTTTCTATCACCAACCTCTACTCTATCTAGTAGTTTGAGGATGAATCCATTACCAATTTTGTGGCTCATTAGAGGAGCCTAATTAACCAACTTTCCTTTTTCTTTCCTCAACCTGAACTCATAAAGATCTTTTCTTGGGCATGTGCCAAGCATATCTCCTCCACACTACATGTCTAAAGCTTATGAACCTTCGATGAAGCTTTTACCATGGCAAGTAAGTTAGAGAACTGAGCCATTGATGAAGGAAAGATAAAGCTCAAAAACAAGAATTCAACCTATAAAACCAATGAGGCTTCTTCTTCCAAGTCAAGCAACTAGCCCAATACCAATACTAAAAACAAGGGAACCATGAATGTAGTTGTCCTAAAAACTACTCCTCTACCTTCTATCAACCAATCTAATTCCTATAGTTCCTTAAAGAAAAACTTAAAGAACCAAGCCTGAAACAAATAAAATTAATTCACTCCACTTGGATAATCCTATGCATCCATCTTGGAGAAGTTATTTAAATCCAATATCATCTAACTTCCTCTTATCAATCCACCTTGACAATTTGACTCCTTTCATCCTACACCTAGTTGGTATAATGAGATTGATTTATGTACTTTCCATAGAGTGATATGGCATGATGTTAATAGGTGAGATATTTTCAATAGCCTTGTCCAATCCCTCATTGACAAGGGGGAGCTTACATTAGACAACCCTAATGCACCATCAAACCAATCCCTTGATATATTCAGGTAACCCTTCCCAAACTATGCTCTTACCAAGAATGAGAGCAAAAACATCAAGTTTTCTCATGATACCCATATAGTTAACATGGTTCTTGACATACTCATTGTTAAAGAGCCTATTGACCAACCCATTTATGTATCACCCTCTTCACTTATTGAGGTAGTGGAGTTACATTCCCCTCCTTTAGAAACCCAAATGGAGTAAGTGGCATCTTCTCCCTCCACTTATTGAGGTAGTGGAGTCCTTAACCACCCTTTTAATCGATATACTAAAACTCCCAACTATTACCACCCTATTTTCACCTTTGACTACTTAGCAAACCACTCTCCCTTCAAAAATCATTCTCAAGGAGAGAACCCCCATGTCTACCCCTCCTACAGAGGATCCATATATCTCAACCTCACATCCTTTCATTGAGGAAGAAGATGAGGTTACCATATTTGTGTCTCTATCTAGGGACTTATCTTTTAGGTCTACTATTCAAGGAATCAAACCAACCTACAAACCATCCTCTAGGCTTGTGAAAAAATTAGAGTTTATCTCCAACCCTGACATAGATCAAGCCACTTTCTGGTAGTAATTAGGGCTATCTTATATCACCAATTAAGATACTTCAATCATACCTTTTGTAGACCAACCCACCACTTCCACTATCCAAACTTCTACCTTTTCAACCATACCCATAACAACTCTTACCAATCTAATGAACCCTCAACCACCCAAGACACCTAAACCCTAAGCAACCAAATCACCCTCTCAGACCAAGCTGACTAAGCTGATCAAGAACCTTGGCATCCTCCCTACACAAAGCCTTAGTCACCCATATACAAAATTAAACCTAACCTCTTTGAACCCACCAACCAAATTCCAAACCAAATAAACCAAAGAGGTGAAGCCACATAAAGGCCAAAAGGCATGAACTTTTCCTCCCTCAACTTTTCCCTCCATTATAGGGCCTCATCCCACTACCTTGAATAGGAATCTAGTTACCTATACCAAAATCTCACCACCTCTTTTGGTGACACCTTCATAGTTACTCTTCAACACACCTCTTTTCACCACAATAATAATACCTAAGATACCTACCTTGTGATCTTACACCTCTAGCTCATCTACCTCCTTTCTTAAACTAAATCCATCAACCAAGCATACCACCCTACCCAAAACACCTACCACCAAACCTATCTCCAAATAAACTCTTACTTTAACCATTAAAACAAAAATTGCTAAACCTTTACCACCTTTGGTTGAATCCTACTTGACCATTTTCCATAGGTTATTACAAACCTCTTGTTTAACCCTACCACCCATCAGGCCCTTTTACTCTCTAGCTTCAAACCCTGCCTAGTACAATGACCACCACATGTGATCTTACCATATGACACATAGCCATGATATAGAGAATTGCAAGGCTCTCCAAACCATTATCCACTAGCTTTATGATGAGGATGATCTATTAATAGACAAACATCCTATGTAACCTATACCAATCCAACCATCAACCATATCTACCCAACACTTAAATACTCCTCCACTCTCACCTAAGAGTGAAGATGAGTCTAACCAGTCTACTACCTAAACCTCTCTTTCTATTTATATTATCAATGTGGTCATTAGATCAAAACAAAAGGATAAGGAGAAACCTAAGGTGTTCATCCCTTAGACATATTCATCTTCAAACTCCCAATCAACCTACACCTAACCATCTCCATCTTTGACCAAACCCAAGGTGTCTATCTTAAGTGCCTCCCAGTCTAACCCATCAAAATCCATCAGGAGAGTTATCCTCAAACAACTTCATTAAACCCTGATGAAGATGAGCTTTAATGAGTTTATATTTGCCTCTCCCCATCACCACCAAGCACTAATAAAGGTTTTACAATCCATTGAGGTCCAACCCGAGGAAACCCAACCTCTAGACACATTTGCCAGTGCCCTTTAGATTTCCAAACTTGTTACCTTCAAGGATTCAGAAATACCCTCCATCCATCTTGAGGACCTAGATCCTCATATCTTTATCACTACCTACATCAACAAAACCTACATAAAATGGGTCATTATTGATGGGGGAACAAGCATTAACATCATCTCCTCTCATGCCTACAGCCAACTTATCAAACAATGTCATGTTTAAATCTTTGTCCATCATTCACTCCTTCAATGATACCATGGCCACTACCTTGGGAACTATCCTCCTCCATATTCATGTAGGAGCTCACACTCTCCCTAAACTTTTATATGTTGTAGAAGGTAAATTCTAATACAACATCTTGGTGGGATGACCTTAGATTCACTCTATGGGTTACATTCCCTCTACCCTCCACCATTACATTAAGTTTGAACATGAAGGCCAGGTCATCACCATCTTATCTAACCCAAGTCCTTTTTCAACATGCAACATGACCTATCACCCTAATGATGTCCTCATACCCCCTTCTATCACACCCTCAATAGCTAAAACCCAACCTTCAACCAATGAAATGGATATCATACCTCCTTCTACTAATGAGGTGTTAACTAGGTCCTCTATACCTTTACACTAAATCCCTACCATATACCCTTTATAATCCATGTTCTATCACCTTTTGCTATGGGAATATTGCCTTTAACACTTGATGATTTCCATACTCCCCATGAGTAAGGGCAACTTACCAACCAACAAGGCTATGAACCCAATGTCAAAATGATCATTCCCTTTGGACCTCCCCACCATCAAACTCATTTTTTCTATGGGAGACTCAATAAATCCCTCGATGATCCTACCACCTCTCTACTACCTCAACCATTCACCACTAGTTTCTCTTACCTAGATAAACCAAACTTTTCCAAGACATACCTTCATCGATGTGTTTGAAAAAGCTTTGATCTTGGGAGATATGAGCATGGCCCACATGAATTGGTCACCATCAAAACTAGGAAGCCACATGAGAATCATGAACTTAGTTTCATCTTACCGAATAAGAAGAAATCCAAACAACTTTCCACTACCATTGTTGAAGAGGATATCCCTTCCTCACCAACCTCACCTCCACTTGTGTGTGAGGGTGATGACATCATCCCACCTAAATGTTTTCATCAACATGATTAGCCTTGGACCCCTAACTTATCATAAAGAGGGGAAATCATAACCATCCCTTTGACCTATCCTGAGATGATAAGAGAAGACTCTCCTACCATTAACACTATTCAGTGTCAGGATGATGATTTTATTATCACCTACATTGGTGCCCCAAATTCTTCAATCCATAAATCCCTTCTTCCCAAGTCTTCAACCATGTTGAATGAATCCACCATGAATATCAACTTGGGTACTCTAGATAACCCTCACATTGTCAAAATTATCCAATCATTGAATATTGAGGAACTTTGAGACTTCCCTTTCTTCTTCCAAGACCACAACATATCATTTGCTTAGTCTTATAGTGATATGCCTAGAATTAACCCCACTATTACTACCCATAACATAGTCACTCACTATGATGCCAAAATTATAAAATAAAATATCCAACACATGCATCCCCACATATCCCTTCTCATCAAAGAAGACCTTCAACATCTTCTATCTATAAATTTTATTCAACCCATTGACTACCCCCAATGGGTCTTGAATTTGGTACCTATCACCTTTCCTCAACCTTGATTTTGTGTGTACTTTCATGACCTCAACCTTGCTTGCCCTAAATATGACTTTCCCTTACCTAGCATCGACTAGCTTATTGATCTTACAACTAGCCATGAGATGTTATCTCTCATGGATGGGTTCTTAGGGTATAATCAGATCCTAATTGCACCTAAAGATCAACAAAGACTACCTTTACCACCCCTTAGGGAACTTTCTGGTATAGAGTCATGCCTTTCAGATTAAAAAACACTGGTGTAGCCTACCAATGTGCCATGACCTATATCTTCCATGACCTCATCCATAAGATTATTGAGGACTATGTGTATGACATTCTTGGATAATCCAAAGTCTAAAAGGATCATTTGACCATTCTTAATATCATCTTTGAATGATTTATCCATTACCATGTTTGCCTTAACCCCAAAAAATGCATTTTTAGGGTCTTGTCGAGAAAGCTTCTTGGTTATATTATCTCCCTTCATGGAATCAAAATAAATCCCACCAAGATCAAAATAATCCTAGACATGCTTCCCCTAACCAACCTTAAGCAACTTTATAGCTTGCAGGGGAAACTGTAATCCATTCACCATTTTATCTCTTGACTTTCAGATTAGTGTTAACCTTTCCACCACCTCCTAAAGAAGGATGTGTCTTTCAAGTGGAATAGAGATTACCAAAAGTATTTTAATTCACTTAAATAGTAACTTTTATTTCCACCTATCCTTATCCCTCCCAAGGATGACCAACCTTTCTACCTATATATCTCTACCATAGACTATTCCCTAGGGGTAATGTTGGCTCACCAAGATGAACAACATAGAGAGAAATTTATATACTACATTAGCCACACACTTATAGAGTATGAGACTTGGTATACCCATACTAAGAAACCTTGCTTAGCTTTAGTATTTGTGGCTATGAAACTTTGCCATTACCTTCTTAACCATAAAACCTACATCATTACCAATACCGACCCTCTCAAGTACATGCACTCCAAGCCATATCAAAACCAGTGTATGTCCAAGTGGATCATGATCTTAATAAATTTTGATATGGAGTTCCTATAGTAGAAGTTAATTAAGGGTAAACTCATTACTGACCAATTGGTTGAGCCACCTTTAATAAATAACCAACCCCCTCCCCTTGAGTTTTCATATGAGTCCATCATGACCTGCTCTCAAGTAGATTTTACCCATCAAATCACCATGTTATTTGATAGATAAAAATGTCAATGTGGTGGGGGAGCCAGTATCATCCTTATCCCCTTTGATGGTGAACCTTTCCCTTTGTCCTTCAAGCTTGATTTTGAATGTACCAATAATATGGCTGAGTATGAAGACCTAGTGATAGGATTTCAGACTGCCTTAGCCCTAGGAGTCAAAATAATCAACATATTTGGTGACTCCCAACTTTTGGTCAATAAAATCAATGGCTCTTACCAGTGTAAGAATGATATTCTACAACAATATAAGAAATTGGTTAACAAACTCCTAGCATCATTTAAACACCATCACATCTAGTCAACCCCACAATCTACCAACAAGTTTACCGATACCATGGCTTCTCTTACTTCTCAAATACTATCTATATCATAATAATCTAAGATTTTAATCATTATCCATAGGCTTACCCAACCATCCTATGTCAAACCAAATTCCCCACCATTTTCACTATGAAGGATACCCAACCTGACCTTTGGTATCAACAAACCTTTTATTACCTTAACTTAGCATAGTTCTTTCTAGCCTCTTTAGGAATTCTTAAAGACTATTTATTCAGAGTACCTCTCACTATACCATTATGGGGGAATTATTTATAATCATGGATTTGATGTCCTCCTCTTCTATTGTATGCATAGTCAAGAAGCCTCCCATGCTATCAAGGAAATACATGAAAAAATATATGGGGGACACTTTAGTGGCCTTGTTGTAGCTAAGTGTATCCTTTACCTTGACTATTAATATCCTACCCTTAACCAATAATTTTGTGATTATTTGAAAAAGTGTGTCAAGTGTCCACATCATGCTAATTTACATCATGCACCTAGCCATAGTCTTCAATTTTCTACCAATTTTCGGCCTTTTTCACAATGGGGTCTAGAACTCATTCAAGAAATTAATCCCCATTCCTCATAGTGACACTATTTTATCATTATCATGATCAAGTATTTTACCAAGTGGGTAGAGGTTATTCATCTAGTCTTGACCAAAGTGGAAAAGATTATTGACTTTATCAATCATCACATCATCTGTCACTTTGGTGTTCCTCATAAGATCATCATCGATAATGGAAAATCCTTTAAAATAATCAAATCCAAGGTATATGTGATGAATTTGGAATTAATTTAAGCTTCTCTCACCCTATCACCCTCAAGTTAATGGACAAGCAGAAGCTTTTAACAAAAATCTTAATAACATGCTAACTAAAATGGTCAATGCATCTGGTTGGGATTGGCATTTGCACATCCTTTTTGCCTTATGGGCATATCATACTAGCATTAAAACCCCTATTGGTGATACCCCATTTTCTCTAGTGTTTGGAGTATAGGCCATCTTTCCTCTTGAAGTCCAAATCCCCTCTCTTTGCATATCTTTTCAAGATCTCATCTCTGAGGATGATTATCGTCAACATCATTTAGCCCAAATTGAACTACTTGATGAGTATCATTTAGTAGCCCTTACCCATCTTCATGTATATCAATAACACATTAATCATGCCTATAAGATTCATCTTAAAGTATGAGAATTCAATATTAGAGATCTCATCCTAAAGGAAAACCAACATGTCACTAATATGGAGAAGAGCAAGCGAGGCAAGTTTGTTTTCAATTGGCTTAGACCTTATATCATAACCCATAAGTATGGATCAGGGCAAGTTTGTTTTATCTTGAAGGCCACCTAGAACCTAAGCCCCTCAATGCTTCACATCTACATCCATTCTTTTGTTGAGAAGGATCGTGTTCACCTTTTGTCTAATTTGAGTTCATCCCTTGCCATCTACCCACATTCTATCTCCCTATTTTAGGAGCAACTAATTAAAACTAAATCATGTGATTAGTTTTCATCAACATATCCTTATCTTAAACAATGGGTATCATGACTCTACCCATGGCATGGTTCTCATGGTACTTTCTACACCTTCACAGGATAGATTCCCATGATCATTGTCACCTAAACTTTTTCACACCTAATCAACATTCTTGTTCTTTTAGTTTTGCCTTCATAAAGATGAACCACCAAGCTGACCTAAGAAATTATATGTCAATAAAATTTTTTAAAAAATAACAAAATTTATATCACTAACAATCATGGGTCATTCCTAGCATTCACAACTACTCCCTTGAAGGATAACTATTAAAAATCTATTTGAAATTGCCAACACATAAGGTGGACTGCTCCCTCGAAGGACAACTATCAAAAGCATTAAGTAAAGAACATAAACTTTGACCACTCCCTTAAAGGATGGTCAAGTAAGCATTTGTCAAAAGCATAGCAATTTCTCAAAATCTTCTCACATCGATCAGCTTCATATATACAATAGTGAACAAAAGACCCATTATCACAATCATAGCAAAAATAAACTAATTTTGAAAGATGTAATCGGATCTCAAGCAACACACTAAGGTGGAAGATATAATTATCTTTCAAAGGTAGAATTCTTGCATCGATCAGTCTACATAGTTTTGATAGAGGCTTGTTTACCCTGGTTCTTTGGACACCTATAGAAGAGGCATACTAGTCTCAAAATATGGTTCTATTTTCACCCATCTCCCCTTTTCCACTATATGCAAGGGTTTTTTGAGCTTACTTAACATTATGTGGTCAAGACACCTTTTTAACCAACTAATGAATGCTAATACAAAGCATTCAAATGTCTTGTGTTTGTTAAGCCAGTCTAACTTTGGTTTTGTTTTAGTCCTTTTCAACAAATATGCATCGTTCCCTCTTCTTACCCTATCGTGACTAGTTGGTATTTTTGTGACGATGATTATATTCTTTAGTCTCTCATCTAGTATTTTTTTTTGTTTACCTCATGTGTTTTACCTTAAGCCAAATTAACAACATAGCATAACCATAACAACAACCATAACTATAACAAGCATCATAAATCAATAACATCCATAACCATTTTAATAATCAACCATTTTCCATTTCATGTCTAAAGTATACAATAATAAAATATATCCACATTAAGATTTAGCATGTCATAATCATTACCATAAATCAAAACCATCTCATGCCTAAGCTAAGCATCCATAACATAAGCATAATCCATGATCACATAAATTAAACATCACATCATAAGCATTAAACATCAACATCAAACCATAAATCATACACCATGAACATGAGCATAAATAAATGATCACATATATAACTCATGATTCAAATAACCATAGAATAATTTGTACATGTAGATAGACATAATCTCTCTCAAAAATGTATATCTCATCGCATTAGCTCATAGGTCAGAATCAAAATGATATACAAAAGTCACATATCTAACTATATCTATGCCTCAAGGACACCACTAACTCTTGTAGCACTATTTGATCCTAGTGCCTATCTACCTAATATACCTATTGATCCACCACCTATACCATTCTACCTAGATACAGATGTTGCCCACTAGCTTAGGGTTGCCAAAACTACCATGTCTGCTAAGCTAGCCCTATACTTCCCCCTTCAAATCTCATTTAGACACTATTCTAGAATAATAGCCTCATAATACCATAGCTCTTCTACTATATCTAGGAATCAGGCTGTAGGAGTGAAACTTGATGGTACTAGCTATCTTTCTACTATCACTACCCCTACCCTCTATCTTAGGGTATCCTTCTTCTAAGTAACCAATCTCAGTGAGGCCTTGGACTGAACCATCTCTACTATCAAGGTGATAACTTAACCTTGTAATTCCATGATCTACACATACAAAGTGGCCACCTATCCCTATAAGGATGTGATCTACATGTATGTAGTTTCCAGTGTTACTTCATCATATCCCTATGCCTATGGAACCCCTCTATCTAGATCTACATCCATCACTTACTAGCCCCCATCATCCCATCTAAAATTAGTGACTGCATATAGGGCATGACACCATGTTGGTTATCCATCCATAAAACCAACATCATCTATTATTACTCTAAATAACAACTCCTCATGGTCTAACACTACATCTTGTGGTTGTGGATCCAAAATCAAAAACTTCCCTCTTATACCTCAAAAAAGTAGCTAGGATCCCCTACATGAGGCCAAACTACATCTAAACTCTATAAAATGGGATCATCTCAATCTCACCATCTCACTTCTCATAGATTCATCACCATATTTACAATGATAATATGTACCATGTGTAATGGGCCACCTAGGCCACCCTACATATGGTCTCCAAATCACATCCCCCACTACCAAACCCTACAACACGTTTTAAAACTAGTCTATGTCCCTAACCCCCCACCTACACCTATCAATGAATAGTCTCCTTTCCACCATACAAATCCCACTGTGTAAGGTACATGGGTGTATCCCTCCTATGGTATCCCTATTGGTCTCAAAACCCTGATGTGCTCATATGTCCAGCGATGGAGCACAAAACCCACACTAATCCCATATCACTGGTGAGATCAGAATCCTTATAGCTCCTTATAAATATTGACCAACAACATAAGATCCTACTCAAACACTATCCTACCCAACAAAATCTCTATCAACACTTCTAATAGTAGATATAGAAATCATCCATTATTTAAATCTAGCAATGTGAAGCAAGACATGGTCATCATCATTAGGCACCTCTCATTTGGGGCCCTTTGGTACAATTACATGTAACTAAAACTGCATGAATGCCACCTCATATGGTCCTGATCTTCACCATATAGTAGCTCCATCTACTCATCCCTCTCCTTAGACTCAATGTGGTAAATTGGTTCCCCTCAGATTAGTAGCTATGTGATCCTATGAACATCCTCTAAAAGGATGGTCATCTCTCTAGTAGGAAGCAAGAAGGTGTTTATGTCCAGATCCCATCTCTTGATGAGGGCCACAATCATCGTTGCATCTCATGACAATCATTGATAATGTTGAATGGATCTTAATCCAACCTCCTCCATATGCATCTAATTACCCATGGTCATACCTCCATGGATCTCTACAAAGATCTTGAAAACTCGATCCCTCATCTAGATCTAGTATCATTCATGTAAAATAATCATGTTATCATGCACACTTAGTTTTCCATTGCTCATTTCTAAATCAACCTTAGTATCAACCTACACCCACATATTTCAACCTATTACATCTATAACATTACCTCTAGTAATCAAATAATGTCTACCCTACCTAACAAATTTCAACACCTCCCCTAAACCAATCAACCTAATACCTCACTCTACCCAAATAACCATTTTTATCTATCAATCCTACATATCATCTTATCCTTGACTTGACTTAAATTTTTTAACCATTTAACACCTTTATAAACATTTTTTCAAAAATAAACATTTAACAATATTTTTCCTAAAACTTGTTATTTAACCACCATCCCCAAACAATTCAATCATCGATAGTTTACCTAAACCATCAACAGTTTAGTAAACCTTTTTTCCTTGGTGGTCAATGGTTCATGGTTAAGCTTGACCATTGATGATCAGGTCAAACCACTAATGGTCACTATAGGTGATCATCAGTGGTAAAACCTTGACCTACCTCTTCCTAAACTTATCAAAAACACTAGAATTTAACATCTAATCTATCTAAAACTATCTTATAAACTACCCTCAACCCAACCAATCCATCAATTTCAAATTTTACTAGTTACTTTTCCTAATTTTACCCAAAATGTAAACTAGGGCAAAACCCCATCAAAATACCCACAAAACAATCAAATTTAGCCAATTAGTAGACCTAATCAACTAATTTAATAATTTAAAGCACCCCCTACCTCATTCCCCAAACATTATCGAGGTCAGAGCCTACATCCTACTACTCAGTCTCATCCTCATTTGCCCTACATCATTGGTCCCCATAGATTACCTTAAAAAATACCTCTCACCAATAAAAACCTCCACCTCATCTAAACACCCACTCAACTCTCTAAAAAATACCAAAATACTCACTCAACAAATGCATAGAAAACTCAAAAATAAAATAGCATAAGGTGAAAATGAAATTTCATTTTCACTTTTTATTATTCAGTCATTTAGGGTTCCACCCTAACCATCGATGGTCAACCCTTGGGACCCTTGATCATCGATGATCAAGAACCCACATTTTAGACTTTTTAAGCACCCAACCTAGGTGCTAAACTTTGGAGATGACCTTTCTCCCACATAAACCTTTTGAGATTACCCTTCTCTAACCCATAATTAAACCATGTCCACCTTGACATTGGTCATTTTTGACCCACATTTTTGCATATTTTATGATGATCATGATTTGTCCTTTTAACCGTATTGATTGACCCCACCATGTTGACCATTTGAATTTGTACCACCTAGTGCACAACCAAATTATTTATGTCTTTTTTAGAGAAATTCCTACCTCAGACACCCATGACACTTGACTCATTTTTATTTTTCAAAGGAACACTTCCTCCTCAGATACCTATGGAAAAACTAACCTTGTCTAGGAGAATTGTGTCTACAAGTGTTCCTAACTACCACGCCTACATGCGGTCACATGGTTCACTTGTCACTTATCATTCTTAGCATTTACCCTTATTATTTTTACAAACATTGGCAACTTTAGTCTTTGCATGATCTTGAATATCATACTTAGTCGCATTTTATGTGTAGGTTTGTATTTCAAATGCCCAACCTTCTTGTCACCCACCTTGTGACTCACCATATACCACTTATAAAACTTGTACCCAATTTTTTTCTTCCTTGTCGAATCTTAGTTTGATTGGGGATACCTCTTCCCATACTCAAGGTAACCAGACCTTTGACCAGCAATCTATTTTTTATTTTATAGATTATTGATTCAAAGATGTATAACAAAAAGGGGAAAAGTGTAAACATTTGAAATATATACACTATGATTCTAAATGTCAAAAATACCATTGGATAGCCTAGGACCCCCTTGGGACCAATTTCACCCCTTGACCACTAATTAATCCCAACCATAGTTAGTTTACCCAACTAACTTAACCTAGCTTTTACCCACCTTTTTACCTTCACCCTCGATTGTCGATGGTCAGGATGACTATTGATGGTCACCTTAACCACTAATAATCAGGGTGTACCTCCTTAACCAAAAGCATTCAAACCACCCACTTTGCTTTTCTAAATATAAGCTATCTAAATCTTTTTGTGAGCCTTTACATGGATAATTTATAATTAGAAATCCTAGTTAAACCTTCACTTCCACCTCTTACTAGTGCCTATAAGAAGAGAGGAGTTGGAAGGTGAGATCCATCTGCAATTATTATCAAGAGATTTTATACATCTAGGAGTTTCTTTTTTGTAGGTTAATCACTATCAATAATCCAAAAATCATATTAGAGAGTCAAATCTCTATCACCTCTCCATTGAGCCTTCAGGTACTGTTACTCTATTAGAATCAAGCTAGTTCCACCAACAAGTCAACTACCTCAACCATCCACCTAATTAACTTATGGTAAGATAAGTACTTGTTTCTCAGTATTCATCTACTTTATTTCCATTTTGCAATCAACCTAGACCTTACCCACCTCTTAGAATCCATCTTTTGGATCTCATCAATCAACCAAATTACCAACCTAGAACTTCACATAGTAACTATCGATGGTTAACTCAACTGTCAATGGTCTATCTAACCATTGATGGTCACCTTGACTACCAATGGTCACCTTAAACATCGATGGTCATCCCACCTTTTGAAATTCACTATGGTAGTGAAAACTAGCAAGCTAATTTCACCCACCTACCTAGCTAGACCTAACTTTTTATGTTCCTACTTGTTCACAAACCCCCTTCTAATTTTTTGAAGCAAACCCTAACCCTATAGCACTAGTATTAAATATCTTAGTGATATATTTATCATTTATAGTCTATTTTTATTAGAAATCATTCTTGTGTTAAGTTTCAATACCCTTTGATCATTGATGCAAGTACCTCTTATTCTATTTTATGAACTTAATTTTTTAAAACATGTGGATTGATAGCCCCTAAGTAAGCTCTCACTTCTGGGATCTAGCTATCACTAGTAAATCCACTCAACTATATATAAAAAATAATTTTTATTTAGTGATTTCTTATATGTAGGTCATCCTCCCAAGCCAAAGAGGAGCTCTTGATAATCTTTTGATTTAACATGCACACTATCAATCAAGTTTTTCAACCATACTCATACTTAGTTTCTTCTTTCCTCTTTTCCAATAATAAGCAATAAATTCATTGAAATAGGTTAAGTATAAGTCTCATAAAATTAATTAACTCTCAATCCACCTCTTGAAATGTAAAACATAACCTACCAACTTTAATGATTCACCTTCTTATTAAGCACAGTCTACATATAGTGGAATTCTCACAAAATAGGGGTTTGTGTATGCTATATCTGAGCACCAAATGTATTCATTGTCATTATTTTTAACATATTATTTTAAATCACATTATAAAATATTTCAAAAACATTAACACAATTACCAAATTTCATTGGATTGATAATTTTGAAAGCATAGTTTATAACCAAATAGAGAACACATCAAATTAGGGTTTGTACTTTATGACAATTTCATCAGGTTTCTCTCTGTGTTCTTTAACTCTACAAGGTTACTTTTAAAACACACATAAACTAACCTTATATCACACTTGAAAAAATTATCAATCTTATTATCTCATCAACCATAACTCATGTATTCAGTAATAAAACCAAGACCTCAACAGGGTCTACAAATATATTCATTCAAATAGTAGAGTTTACAAAAACATTTCCACTTCCTCCATACCCATCTTGTTCATGGTCCATTCCTATACTTTTAATTGATTTTGAGGATTAAATTATCAAATAAAAACATGCTCTCACACACAATAAAACTCCTATATATATCAAATAATCTTACAACAAGATTTATAAATGATTTTTGATCAAGATTTCACTAGCAACTCCTAATTCAACATAGGGTGGTGGATTGCCACCTCACACTCACATGACTTATACATCCATATACATATTTATTACCTTAATTATACCATAAAGTCCTATTAAAACTTTCAGTTATTAGTTACACATCTTTTCCACTCACCTAGACCCACTATGACATTATGAAAATTTGAAATTCCCTTTTGGCAGGAAAATTAACTTAAACTCAAATTCAAATTTGCACACACTTGAAACACTTTATAGAAAATTTTAAGCATTCCAAGATGACCCTAAATCAAAAATTATCACTATAATAACTATCATAATCATTTCCCTCACTTTTACATACATATTCTTTATCTACATAAGCATTGTCATTAGACACATAAGCATGATCATCTACATCTTGATTTATCCATTTATTATCATAGCTAAAAGGCATAACATGAGTAGATGATAAGGGATCCATGAATATATAAATATTATGTATTTTATAAACATACTCATTCTTAATTTTTCAAACCCTAAAATGAGAAAGAAAAGAACCACAAAACCTATTCCTAAGAAAAAATCAAACAAAGGAACAGGGAAAATTGTAGAAGGAAGAAACCCAAATATTAACATAGGGTTTAGTATGTTCTATATAAATAAAGGGTTAAAAAAATAATATAAAACTTTTAATATTATTATGACCCTAATAACATAAAATAATTGAATAAATTAGATTACTTAAGACATAATAATCGTAAAAATCCGAATGCAACGAGCTAAATATAGTAACTTTATATTTTTGAAAAATACTATAAAAATGTTCTTAGGTTATTTTAGGTTTGTACAAGTTTATTAGTGTTTAAATCATAAAAAATAGTTTGAAAATGATGTCTTAGTGGACATATCTACAAACATAGAGTCTATGTGTGCATTGACAAGTTCACACTCCCTAGAATCTTGTGCAGTCACAACACTGTTTGATGTTCTATGAAACTACCATGTGGAATTTTTATGCTTTGTGATATGTATAGCACCTATGTTTGATGAGGGTGTATATATATTCATATTTATTCATGTCTACATGAATATCCCTATTTTCCTTCTATATGATTTTAACCTTAGTTATGCATTATAAAACAACTATAAAATTAGGATAATGGGTGAAAGGGGAAGGTTGAGACAACCTTAGCCATGCTATCATGACTAAGTATTACTTTAAAATATAATACTCAAAGTAATAAATCAAATTATATGTAGTTCTTCCACCTAGTTGAGTGTGTGAAATCATGTGCAATTCTTATATATAGTGTGTTTTGTTAAGAATTATTAGTACTCACATGATTTATTATTAGTTATTAGTTTGTACAAGTGAGGTGGTTTATAACAACTCACTAAATTATATTAATGTGTGGGTTATTACTATGTTGTAATTTGAGTTTTGATAACTAATCAATGAGAATATGAGATATACTAAGGATTGGAAATTGGTGTTGACTCCTTTGTAGGAGAATAATACACTATTTATATGTAATAGTTTTCAATGAATAATGAAATGAACTATTATTATGTTGTTAAAATGTAAATAATCTATTCAGTGAAAATATTTCATGAGTAAACTCTAGACAAATTTTACATTTGGTATCAAAACCAGGTAAAAATCTAGCATGAGAGTCTTATGGGAGTTGGAACCTTTCTGATAATATAATAAATAATAGGAGTAACCATTTACACTACTGCCCCTATAGATGTAAGTATAAGAGATTAGTATTTTGTGAAAGATATATATTGAAATATATTTTTTTGAGTATTATTATTTGACATGTTTTGTTTTCATATCATTATTCTCTTCTACTATCAACTCTATCTTTGACTTCATTGGACTATACCAATAATCAATGCATGAAGATGTGGAAGAACTAAATGATTACTTTGTTCACATTGATTTGATCTTTATGGGGAAGTGTTTAGGAATGTGTGATGACATATTTAGGGGAAGCATCTAGGAATATGTTACGCATTATTTCTATTCTTTAGAATGCTGCGAATGAAGTTGTTTTAGCAGGTGGGTGCACCTAAAAATACCTTGTTTTGGTAACACTAATACTGCTTTGGAAAATAAGAACTATGGATTAACTATGTGTATATTATGATCACATTTTATATGCTTATATTTTTTTGAGAATACATCTTATCCATTATATAATACTTTAGATCTTACTATTATGTCTATGCCTGATCATCTATAGACTGTGCGAGAGATTTCAATTCACCTCAGTGACCACTGTGTAATTTATTTTCCACCTGAAACCCTAAATTAATAGGCAAGAAGTCTAATGAAAATCATGGAGTAAAAATGGGTTATCGATTGAATTTGGGCATGACCTCAACATCCCCTATGTTGAGCATTGCCTACATACTAATACTCTAAAGAGAGATCAAACTCCATGTAACTCTCCCATGCTACGTTGGTGAGTATGAAACTAGTGCAAAATTCTAGATGCTAGTGCAAATCCTAGTGTTATTAAGTGCTTCAATCATGAATTATGACTTTTAAGTGTATTTAGACTTTAGATTATGGCTATTAGGGTTGTATGTAATCAAAACTAGCGTAAATAGTGAATTTACTCTCAATATGCAATTAGAATTCTAGTGCTTTTCTATGTGGAATCCTCTTGTTTGAAAAATGGTTTAAAATGTGTTTTTATATTGGTATTTTTATGGTTCCTTCCATTATGACTCAATTTTAATTTTTAAAACTAATCATTAGTTTGTAGGAGGACAACTTCCATAGGATGTAGACAATAGTGGGGTGCATTGTAGTCCCAATGGGGTTCTCATGTCCAATAGGTGATTAAAGCTAATCTAAGAGAATGAAACAATATGAGCATTTGATTAGGCTAATGGGAAAATTGGATAGATGTATTTTTAGGAGTTTGAAAGAGTGGGTCCTCATGAAAAGTGATAGAAAGTGGTCAAAAGGGCCTAGAATAGGTCAAGAGATAAGTGTGTCAAAAAGGTGATCACAAGTGCATGATTTTAGCTTAAATATTATTTTTTATGACTATATTTTACCCCCTTTTATTCTCATAATGAAAAAATAAAAATTACTAGAGTAAAATAAAAAATGCATATATGAACTTACATGTGAAGTGAAGTCTTGAATGAAGGCCACAAAGTCAAACTATCCTTTACACAAACCTATAATGAAACATGTATAAATTTAGTCCTTAGGATGAAAATAAATAAATAAAGATATGAAACTTGAGATCTAATAATAAAGAATGAATACACTTGATTGGGTACATGCATCATTGCGTTTTATGGTGCAAAAATGGTGACTATGGAGGGTAAGCCCCTTATAAATCTCATTTGTGTTGAAAATCTTGGATTGGACTATGCATGCCCCAATTGCCATTAATTAAGAGAGTGTGCTTAAGAACTCAAAGTGTGATTGACTCCAACATTACATACTCAAGGTAGTGAAGTATCTTGGAATCCCTATACAAATTCTAATAGAGTGTTCTAGTGTGAAAGCGGGAACCAACTACTGTAGATGGAATAGGTTCATTTTTGGTACAAAATTAGTAAAAGACTAGTGTAAATGGTTTATATAAACTGATTCTAGTGTATACAACACGTATAATGACAATTTTTGTCATTCCATCTATAAATTTGGTGCAAAATAGAGTAGGGAAGAAGTCATATCCTATGCACATGCCCCCAGTTTGATATATGGTGTATACAGATTCTGAGATTGCGTAATAACAACTAAAATGTTGAGAAAAACCCTTTGTAATAATATAAAACATATGTTGTGCAAGATTCCCAAAAACTAATCAAATCTAAGATAAAATCTAATTAAATATTAAAAACTAAGATTGTAAACACAAATTGATGTAGACTATCTGAGATTCTAATAGATTCTAGAAATGATTATTTTCTTAGTTTTGGTATAACAACATCCTATTTGGACAAAAATAGGGTGTGTTGTTGTCCATTTAGATTTCTCATTCCATAACTAATTCTCTAAGTGATTTTTGAGTATGGACTATGATCCACTATATAAAGACTACAAAATTATGCCTGTGTATTATTTATGTCTATGTGTGCACTCTGATGAGTGGGTATAGTCTCTAAGATAAACCATTATGTATTCCCCCTATTTTGAGGTGAGTTGTTGATATTATACAATAATTAACTCAAAATAAAAAGTTATGTGAGATATGTTATGATAAGATATGTAAATTTGAGTAATAGTGATCACATGGAGGAACATGTCATCATCATATAGATAAACTAAGTACAATAGTAATGTGACATACATGCAAGGATAAACATACATAATATGAATGTCAAGATAGATTTTATCAGTTAGGCATGTATATAAGTGATAAAAAATGAGTATCAAAAGTTGAATATAACTACTTTGGAAGGGATGCATGATATCCATCATGGCATTAAAATATGAGCAAACTGAGAAATCAATCAAGAATGTGTCATGGACATGATGCATACAAACATAGAGTACACACAAAGCACACAATCTATTTAAAATAAAAGGCTAGTGGACCACATACAAGGGACATTTTAAAACATCACTCACATGCATAGAATCAAAAAATAAATCCTTAAATCCATACACAATGACATATTCAACTGTCCTCAAGCATAGAAACACATAGAAGGGCATGATCAAATGTCCTCTCATGCATATAATTATAGAATAAAGGTATAGAGTCACACAAAATGACATATTAGATTGTCCTCACTCAAAAAATCACACACAAGACATGAAGTGGGAAAACAAACATGAAATGATGCATAATATATCTAGTTTATCAACATAAGCAATTTGAAACACATGTAGGTTCAATAACATAGATAACCAATAGTATATAAATGTGTTAATACATGAGAAATATCAATATATGTAATGCAATGAAAGAAATGAGCTATGATAAATAAGGGAAAACCATAAAAGGATAAAAATTGTGTATGAGATGCCCCCAATGAGTTGCTTGTTTTGTATACAATCTTTATAAGGCCTAGGTGTGATATTGGTCTATAAAATGAGAATATGTGATCACTAGGACAACATTAGGGAAATAGGACAGCAAATGGGTTTAATCCTATCTATATAGGGAACTATTATCTAAATACAAGGTTTGATGTTTGATACTTTAAGTAACCTACACTAGAGTCTAGGTATGGCAAACTGTACACTCTAAAATCACTCATGTTCATTCATGAAGCATATATGATTAAAAAAACTAGATAAAAATAGGTATTGAATACTATGTACAAATTCAACTGGTGAAAATGAACTAAAGATAAGCATGCATAGGTCCTAATTATGTATTGTTATAGAATATATAATTTTAATTTTAACAAATATATATGTGAAATAATATATAATCTACAAATCAAGTAACACATCTAATGGATATGGATAATTAAGAGGTGGATTTGGTGGAAGGTCACTGAGGGATGGGTAATATATTATGTTGAATTCATCTAAATCATCATGATTATGGAAATCATACCATTCATGTGTTATAACTATAAATTTATCTTTAGTATTATGTTGAATTCTATGCAAGTGTATAACATGTTGTTCTAGTGTCTAAGAGGCCTCATATGTGGTTTATAGATAAACGTAGTTGTTCTAGTGTCTAAGAGGCCTCATATGTGGTTTATGGATAAACCAAAATTGGCCCCTACCTCTCATTCCTAATATGTGATAATCAACTATACCATCATGAAGAATGTATATTTTACTATCCTCAAAATGTAATGTGAGACATAATTATATCTTTTCAATTATAGCTCCTATATATTGTAACCATGTTTGACCCACTATAGCATTTGGTTGAGTTCTTGTTGGCATAATGAAAAATAATGTGTCCACCACTTTAGGACCACATGCCATCAGAAGTGTGATGTGACGTATTAAATCTCAATAATAAATAGCTTTTTGTAATTCTATTTGTTCATACCCTATGTGGTGAATAAATTCAAGTGCGCATATATTTGGCTCTCTTTTTTCATCTATTTCCACATGATGTTTATATTTATTCTCAATGAAAATATGAATAGTTAGTATATTATGTCAGGACCACTTGTGATTCATGCATGGGTTACCCTATTACGAAGACCTATTTATATTTGAGATGGGTTGTATATATTTGAATAGTAATATTAGCCTTATATTTGTGTAGTTTTTGTTATAATTTTGAACAATTATATATAACATTTCATGTGATTATGTGATATTGGCAAAGGGGATTTCCCTCCTACTTTGTTAATCTTTTTGTATATTTGTGTCATATTATTAGAAAAACAATTAATTCTCTATCAAGTAACATATGTAATAGTATGTGTGGCCTATCATGTGAACTATTGTCTTGTATTCTAATGATTGGTTCTATATCCATGATCTCAAAATTATAAAATGAGTCCGTATACAAAAAACTTTGCATATATGTAATGCATTGATTTATATATTGCACCTCCTATTCTCTTGTGATGCTCAATTTGACAAAGGAATTAGTCCTTGGTATATTTTCTGAGATAATATACTATGTGATGTTCACATTACAACAAATGGTCTTTCCCTTATTAGTATTTGATGTGGTTGGCTTCTCTTTGTTGATATGTACATGAACGATGGTTTTTAAATTGCCTTTATATTCTCTTGGGTCAATTGGTGTAAATTTTAAACCACATAAATATTATTCCATATCCATTGGTATTGTATTTGTATCATCATCAGAAGTAGCCTCAGAATCATCATTGACATCCTTTATAGATATAAATTTTGGATTTTAGAAGTTACTAATTAAGGCAACTCTTGTATATGCTTGTCATGGTCTACCTTGTTAGGTGAAATTTTTGTGTTGGGATATATATACAATGTGCCTTTTACTGATTTATAATAGATTCCCCAATCTCATATGTGTGAATTTGTGTTAGAGGAATGATCTTTGCTGGTCTTACTATAATGGATGGATTTATCTCCAACTATGATGGGATCTCAATAGTATACTCTATAACTTTATAATATCAAAAGGTTTGATTGTTATCTAGACATGTGCATAAATATCCATCATGTATAAATTTGATGTAACTATTTAAGCTATAGGGTGCAGACTCAATGGCATATATGCATGGCTTGCCTAATAATAAATTATAATACAAATGATTAAGCATGAATTTAAAGTACGTAGATTGAGTTTTGGGTCCCATTGTAATATCCAATGTGATAGAACCCACAACTTGATGGGGTAAATCATCAATCCTTTTATGTTCTTATATGACTTTTGAAGAAAGGACATGTTAACACCCATTTTATGTAATAATGTCATACTAAAAAAGTTAATCCTAATCTATTGTCAATTAAAACCCTTTTGATTGTCATGTTTTTTATTTGAACTTGAATGAATAAAGGCAAATTTTCATCGATGGTGGATTACAAGGGTAAATCCTCATTTGTGAAAGAGATAACATCCTCAATGTATTTCAAATTATTCGTAATAGAAGCAAAGTATGAAGGCTCAATGTCATGAGCATAGATGTTTGATTTAAAGTATGATATAATATATCCTTGAAAATAATAATTTTTTGAAGTAACTCAAGCATGGATATATTTATTGGTGTATTTCTTAACTAATCAATGATGTCATATTCTAAAGACTAATTATGGGATCCCATGAGTTTAGGCTGGGGACAAGGAGGAAATAGATCCTGTTGTGTTGGTGTGGAGGAACTTAACCTCGTCTAGTAACAACAACTTGAACTATGGGGTATACTATAAGCCTAGGGTGAATAGTAGAGGTGGGATATGAGCTAAAGATAGTTATGAGGTCTAGGGATGGGAGGAGGAAAAGGCATCATCTGAGTCCTCTTTTTTTTGGTGGTAACATGTGTTCATTTAAATTGAACCATGTAACAATAATCACCATAAAACTACTCATTATTTGATGCTTGACTAAAGTATGATGTAATCCTTGAGTGTAAGTGATATAGCTATGGGCTTACATGTATGTGGAAGATTTGATAGGTCATAGGCAAAGAACATGTAAAAATAATAAATAAGGTTTAAAATAAGGAATGGTAGACAAATTCATTCATGGTGTTCATGATGAATGTATAAATTTGTAAAAATCAAGGATTTAAAAACCCTAATGACAAACTAGGGTTTTGGGGAAACATTTAATAATAAATAAGTTCACCAATATTTTTTATCAAATTTTAGGAAACTAAGAAATAAATTACCCTAATTATATAAACTACTGATTAAAATCAAACTACTACAAATATGCAATAAATGACACAAGTAATTTTTAAATTGATAAAATTGGAAACTTACTAAATATAGAAAGTGCGGGAGAGAAATATAAAAATTAGATGGAAAATTGATATGCAAGTTATTTTAGGATCAGAGACTAAAATACTGAGTGTGTTGACTATGCATACACCCAAAATAGGAGTTGGTAGGGTCCTTAGATATGAGCATTGTAATTGGACAAGGTAGGGTTGCACTATTATTCAAGAATAAACATGGATTTATAATTTTTGGGTTTTGTTTACCTTTGCTTTCTATCTCTACAAATTGTATGAGATTTTATTATTCACTTTAGTGAACAATATGTAACTAATTTTCCACTTGAAACCATAGCTCAATAGGCAAGAATACTAATTCAAATCATGGAGTAAAAAGAGAATAATGATTGAAGTTGGGCATGACATCAACACCACCTATGTTGAGTGTTGATGGCATACCAGTACTCTGAAGAGGGATCAAACTCCATATATTTATCCCATTCTATGGTGGTGTGTGTGAAATTGGATGAAAATGCTATATGTTGGTGCAAATCCTAATGTGATTAATTACTTCAATTATGACTTATGAACATAGAGGTGTATTTAGACTTTAACTCTAGGATATTAGGGCTATATATAATCAAAATTGAGAGAAATATGGATTTTGTTCTCAATGTGTAATTATAATTCTCATTTTTTTTCTATGTGGAAGCCTCTTCTGTGAAAAATGGTTTTAAATGTGTTTAGATACTAATATTTTTAGAATTCCTTCAGATAGGGCTCACTAAATCTTATGGGTTAACCTTTACACAACTTTAAATTTCATAAAATAGTTTTTAGTTGGTGTGAGGACAACTTTTAGAGGATGAAAACAAAAATGGGGTGAATTTTAGTCCCAATGGGGTGCTCTTGTCTAATAGGTGATAAAATCTAAGCTCAAGGAAAGAAAAAATCATAGCATGAGCCTATGTTGATGATCAAGCTAGATAGATGTATTCTAAGGGGTTTGAAAGAGTGGGTCCTCATGTGGAAAGTGAATAAAAGTGATAAAAATTCCCTATAATAGGTCAAAACTTAAGTGTGTGAAAGTGTGATCACAAGTAGATGATTTCAACTTAAATGTTAATTTATGTGACTACATACAAACACATTATTGGGAGACCCTGACATCCTGGATAATATGTATTTCTACTTTGTGGGAGAACTTATTTTATCATAAAAATGACATGTTATTGATCTTCAAATATACATATTGATAAATAAGAATAATTTCAAAGGAGGATAGAAGCAACAGAGGAAGGAGGCCAAACACCACCTCTCATCAACCACTAATGATGGGGCCACTTCTGCTATAGTGGTTTTCTTTTTCCTATTCTTATTTATGTGAAAATAAGTGGCATAGTTCCTATTTCTCAAATTATGTACTTTATTGAGAAATATTATGTTTGTATATATAAGAGTGTAGGTTGACTAAATGTAAAATCCATTATCGTATATTTGACACTAATTCAGTTGATATGTTCCCATCAGTGATTTGGTTGATGAGAGGTTCGTGAATGATTGTTCCCTCCCTACCTCCATCTAGCCCTATAAAACACATGTTCCTATGTTCTTATTAAGGGGGAATGTTACGAATTATCAGTTCTCACATGATTTGTTGTTATTTTTTATTTTATACAAGTTCACTAAATTATATTAATGTGTGGGTTATTGTTGTGTGTAAGTTAGGTTATGATAACAACTCAGCAAGGATAAGAGAGCAGGAGAGATCTTAGGGATTGGAGATTGGTGTTGACTCCTTTGTAGGAGAATAATATGATATTAATATGTAATAGGTTTCAGTTAATAATGAGACAAACTATTATTGTGTGGTTAAATTGCAAAGAATTAATCGAGTTCACATATTTCACAAGTAAACTCTGAGTAAATTTTACACAATCCTGAGTATGACTTTCAATAGTTGACTAAATATGACTTGACCTTAAAAAAGGGCACCTAGAATTAACTCATGGTTATTTCCTTTGACAAATTTAAGATTTTTGGAAGGTTCCTTTTAATGTGCAATGTAATTTTTAAGCCTGTGTTAGATTAATGTCAGATGTGCAAGATAGAAAATGCTTAGGCTTGATGTGGTTATATAGTGGACTGTTTGGGTTATTTCTTTTAAATCAACTTGTGAAACATGTGTGTTGACCCTTATGTAAATTTTTAAATTAAAAAACTAAACACTAATGGGCATGAGGACAAGTATAATCTTAGTGGACAATCTACGATAGCGGATTTGTCTAGAAAGTAATAAAAATGTCTTGAGCTCAAGAGATAGATTGAGAATAATATTAAATTGATTTAAAAAAGACTAGGAAATTGCTAAGTAACAATAACAAAAATTTGGAGGTGTCAGGCCTATATAAGAGATACTGGTTAGAGGAATAGTGAATAAGAGTAATGTATATGAGCATAAGTCAAGTAGTTTGAGGTTTGGTCAATTTACACATTTTCAAGTGCCTAACACCAAATATAAGTGTCGATAAACCCCTGCATTAGAGTGTCACACTCATGAGAATTTCAACCACCTAGAGGGAATATGTGTTTTTTTAACTTATTTCACTCATGTGCTTCAAGGATAATCTAAACACGGTCATTATGAAAGTATAAAATGGATAATTTGTTGCAGTTATGGATAAACCAGATTATATAATGAAAAGGAAAAACCACCTTATGAACAATGGTAGATACAAAATTTTAAAAACCCCTAGTTAACCATATTATAAAGTATGTTAATAAATATATGATGAACTCCCATCTCAATATGAATATGGAAAAAAATGGACAAAGCAAATAAATTACTCCCAAGATATATGGCCAATTGAATATTCACTAGTAAGGGCCCCCTCTTAAGATAATTGTTAATACTCACGATTCTTTAACATTTTTTCTCTCAACATACCTGGATAAGTAGTTTCAATCACTTATGGGTAAGAGTGTCTCTTACATAAAAAAATCATAAGGCATTTTAGATTATCAAGGATAAAAATGGCAATGAAATGATATCATTATTTACTAAAATTCCTTTATTTGAGAGTGTTACACTTACGAATAAATGAAAATATTTATTGAATTAAATCACAAATCCACTATCTTATCTTTCAAAGAATGATGGTTTGAGCATGCATAAGGTATAGTTGTGGCTTCTCCCTTATCTCTAGTTGTGGTAAATATTTTGGACAAAATTTCTTGCTTCCTTAATATGACACTCTGAATCTCTAGTTACAACCAAAGTGGTGGAAATAATATACATGTATCTAATATATATTTTAATCAACCTCATGGTATAAAATTTTGAGCTTTGGAAATCACTATGAAACTTTGACAAACTTGTAGGGTTTAGGGTTTTAATGTTCTCAAATAATTTATTAATGCTCAAAAAAGTGAAAAGCATTCAATATTATAATCTAGGTGAAGATATGACATGGTGATTTTTGTTATAGGTTAGTTACATATTTGTTAGAAACTTTTCATTTTACATACAATCAAATGATTGGTGAACATATTAAAAAAGACAATTGTATTCAAATCATTCTTAGTAACACATTGTGACTAGTGATGGAAGAATTGTGATTTATTCCATTCTTCAATTCATATATTTTTACTATTATAAGTGATGTTATGAGGCTAAATTCTCTTGGTTTGATAATTTGTAAAGTTCCTTTTTTATTTTATTAGGTAAAAGAGAGGGTTTTGATGGAACCATTCAACTCGATAAAAAGTCTACCAACAGTAACTAGAAAAATAGAGACATAATAGACAAAACCACAAAAATAAAGAGTATACAACCAACTAGAAAGATAACAAAAAATGACTCTAAAAAAACAACCAAGAGGATCGTAATGGCACCATCAACAACCAATCATCACCTAAAAGTTTATAGAGGGGAATCTAGGAATGGTCTAGGAGTCTTCAATAAAACCAATCAAAAGTGTCAAGTGTTAACAAATAAAACACTCAAAAGTAATCAACAACAAATTAGCCAATGAATAGGGTTCTTATTCTTCTACAATGGGAGAGAATACCTTCCATAGTCCATTGGTTCAATTCTTTCACTAGGTCTTTAGCATCGACCCCTAGCCTTTCTACTTCCATCTTTCATCCTTTCCTTTTGCCTATTATGTCCAAAGGGGCTTTGATTTTAGATTGAGGGGAATGATAGGAGGAAGCTAATTAGGCTAGTGAGCTAAGAATAGAAGGGGACCCAGCCAAATCAACATCATTTCAAGAAAAGATCAAAGTATTTAGAGGAATATCCCCTGGTGGGGGAGGAGGAGGAAAAGAGACCAATGACTGATAGAAGATGTCATGATTATGCAATAAAAATTCTTGGTCATGGGATCCTTCTTTCTTCTTCCAAACCAACTGAGAGTGAGAAGCACTCACTATACCCTTAGAATATCACCTTATAACTCGGTGCATGATGAGATTGCAATGGAATCATCTGAATAGAAGGCCTTTAAAGTTAATAAATTAGATCCACATGCCCTATGAAGAAAAAATGCAAATGGAGTACCAAATAGGTTTGGAGATATCCATAATCACATAAACTCTCATGAATATCTTCTCCAACAAATCCTTGTCCAACTTTACAAATGATCCCACCTAGTTAATTAACATCACAATGTGTTCTTACATTCTTAAAATGGGTGGAATATTGTAGATCCTAATCCAAAGGGGTGTCACAATCACCACAACCTTTGTAAGATCAAAGAATGGATTACACAAAGAGAAAAAGAACCCAAATTTGCCAAAAAATTAGGGCCCTAAAGACCAAATGAACTCCATAATCTGAATAACAGCTAAACGCCACTTGAAAGAATATGTGGCTAAGTAAGGTGAAGTAAGGATCTTGCAAGGAGCTCCACATAGCCTTGGCCCAATGTTCAAAGTATGGAATAGAGAGTGGATAACCCACAAATTTACTAATAAACAATGACTACCCAAATCCATTTCCATATCTAGTATACCCTGATCAAAAAACTCTGGTTTAGATACTTCATTTGAGAAGGACACATGAAGGTCACCCAACAAGAAGGAAGGAGAGGAAACATCTAAAATATGGGAAAGAGAATCCTTGAAACCTACTTCAAACCTCACCAAAGGAGTCACAAAGTTAAGGGCTAGTCTAGTTTTGTAGAAGGCATTACACTCATGATAAGGGTTCACCACATTTGAATAGTTAGCATAAACCAACATCTACTTGGGATCATTCTCATCTGGGGGGAGTAGAAGACTTGATAGAACTATACTGGAGCCCAATATCTCCCTTACTTGACTCAGTCAGATCTCTATGTTTTGGGACCCATTTGCTGACAAAATCCTATGTAGGGGGAGTCAACTCAGTAGGTTGATTGATCGCATCCTTTACCAAGCACCTCAAACCATAACTAATGCAGTTGGAAGAAAACATTATTTTCACTTTTATTTTTAAATTTCACTTTTATTTTCAAGTACTATAAAAAATGGCATTATGTTTTAACTTATTGCATTGCAATTTTACGTCTCAACTATAAAATATTGCTTCAATTGAACATACTATTCATATCCTTGATACAAAACATAGTAAGATACAAAGATGTGATAACATGTAGGGACATATTCATCTTGATTTACAAAAGCCCTCAAGTAATGATATTTATACTGCTAAATTTTTAACTCTTTAATTTTACCTATAAATCATTTTTACATATTTTCCTCTAGTTTAGGATTTTATGTAGATATGTCTATTTATGAAAGAGGAGAGTAGGAATGAAATAAATATTATTGTTGGTGTATGTTGATATAATACTTTTGAGATGTGATTGTAGTAAATGAGAAGGATTAGCCTTACTTGAAGATATAGAGAATAAAATATCATTTTATAATAGTGACTGCAGTGAATGCTTGTTATTTCACATTAACATTAAGCAACATGTTATTTCTATGCAAAAAGGATTATATTTTACATGTTTACATCCACACGTGCAACTATTAAAAAATTATTTCTAGACTCATCATAAATTATAGATATAAATATAGCTCCTAATAGATCATCTACAAGCATGACCTTATTTTTTACAACTAAAATATTTTATAAAAAAATCTACATTGTTTATTTCACTATAGCCTCAATTCCCATAAGGGACTTATTTATTAAATGGGTGCTATTAATTATAATAACACCAACATCACTAACATTATATTTAATAAATGGAAAAGTTTATTTCCCATTACAAGTGATATTAATAAAAAATGAATAAAAAATATTGAGTGTTCATGGCTGGGTAAACTTGCTATTTTCTCAATTGGATCTCACGCCTATATGAGGCAACATAATAATAAGTCTTGTGGTTATGGGAATAATTTTTAGTTGTACCATTAGAATCATTAATATTATCATCAAAATGTTCGTATTGAAAAGAACTAGAAAAGGGAGATAATTGTTTAAAACACTTTTCATAAATAAATAGTTATGGTGTGTAATTTAATTTTATATATTCTTGTTTTATTTAGTAATAACACCCTTAATTTACTAGTTACATGCATACATACTATGTAAATTATTTTTTGCTTATCTTAATAGTTACTTGCAAGTATTGTACCACTTTGTGGTGTTGTTTAATAATAGAAATAAAGGCATAATGATGACTTGGATTCAAATCTCATCTAAAGGTTTTACACATACTATTTGTTTTAAGGAGACCATATCAAATAGCTAAAAAGAACATTTAGATAATAGTTCACCTATTGGAAATGCCATGTTTATGTCTCAAGGTTAAAATGACATGGATTGAAATCTCACCTCAATTTTCTAAGCTTAATATTCACATCAAGGAGACCATATCAAAAGGGAGGGAAAAAACATTTTAGATAATAGAACATATATTGGAAATGCCTTATTTTTGTCTTAAGGTTAGAATTATCAATAATTTCTCATTAAAAAAAAACCTAAAAAATGAAAATAAATTAGAAGATTATTTTTAGTAGGATTTTTTTAGTGTTATAACCACAAAAGGACATATAAGTGTTTAAAATATTATGCCAATTAATTCTTACATGGCATAAAATAATTAATGCTTACATGGCATAAATTAGATATAAGATAAATATAATAAATTAAACGTGTTTAAGTACTTGAAAAAAGGGAAGAATGAATGATTGATAATTGAAATGGGGAGAGGAAGGTATACATATGTGTACCTTAATGTTACTTAAATGAGTTATGATAGTGACTAAAATGTAAGAAATAATTTCAAGAACATTGTAAATGATCTCATAAAATGATGGCAATGATCTACGATGATGATTGTTGAAAATTTTGACCTCATAGGTCAAAATGTCACCCCTGTAACTTGAAATTTTGCCTGTCATGTTGTTTTTCCTGCTATCTAATATGTTTTTCTTGTAATGTCTTTAAAATGGTCATCTAAAACCTTGATTAGCATATTTTAAGGTAAATTTGATGAGTTTAAGGTTTTGATTCGCATGGCAATGTGCTTGTTTAGCCACCTCTTAACCTATTTTAGGTTATTTCAAGTGATTAAAGGAGACCATAACATCTTATTAGGCCTCATGGCTTGTTTCAAATTCATGTAATGATTTACAATTAATCAAACTGGTTAGTGATACACTTGTCTAACTTCATGACCTAGTTGATTGCCTTTTGGATCATTTTGTGGCTTATGGAGTAGGTTTTTCATGTTAATGTTAGTATAATATTATAATAAGGTCATTGCATAATTTTTAATACATTAAAATATATAATAAATAATGTTTCATTAGTTTTATCATGTTTTTCAAGTGGTTATGGTAGTTTTAGTGCCAAAAAGGCCTTTTTTGAGGTTGTTTATACAATTATTCAAGGTAAAATTGACCTCCATGAATATTTAAGAACTTATTTTTTAATTAAAAGGTAAAATACATAGTTTTTAAGTATTTTTAGGTGTCAAAATGTATTAAACTATTTTATCTCTGTTATCGACTTCTTTGGCAGCTCAAAGAAGGCCATCAATTTTTGCTCAGTACGGTCAAGAGATAACAAGTTAGGTAAAAATATATTGTGAAATTATAGGTAATATAATTAAATTCAATTTATTTTCATTTTTTTTCATATTCATCCCCCCATATTTATGAATAATTGCTAAGAGTGTAAGGGGGTCACTATGTCCTAGTGATCCAGACAGGGTTCAGGTTTGTCTCTATTTCTTCACTTAAACTTGATGGAGAAAAATGGTTATAGTGGGATTATTTTAGGGTAAAATAGGAAATTTTAAATGTGTTAATAATAAATTAATTTATCTTTATATGGAGTCTTTTAATAGTAAAATGGTTACCTATCTTGATTGTTAAGGATGGCAGTTTTCAAGCATGTTTGTTATATCAATTGACTGTATTCTTATTCAAATTTTTCTTAAGTTAATGTGTAAGTTATGATACACCTCATTCATTAAATAAAATTTTTTAGGTAACTTCATCTTAAAGAGGGTCTTCCTTGAGATAGCTTGAGTGAGATAGGGCCTTTCACAATGAATAGTTGCAGGTTTAAGGAGATTCTAATGTGTAGGAGTATCTCAATGATATCAAAATGATTTTAGTAGATGATTAATGAATAAATAATTATAAATAATATAAATTAGGTAGTTAATGTGATGTATTAAAATACATACTCTCTTAGGATTTAAGATATAACTCATAAGCTTGATTGTTTAAGAATTCTCCCATGGACTTCAATGAGCAGGTAGATGTCAAAATGAAAAATGACATGAGATCAAGAGTCATGAGGAAAATGAAATAAATATGGAAGAATATGAATTATCCCAAGGAAATATCTATGGGTATTGAATTTTCTAATGGCACTATGAGACAAAGAAGTCCATTTCCAGACCTATTTATACTTAAATTACATAGTCAGGACTGTGCATTATTGTATTACCAACTTGAGAGACCTATAGAAGATTGTGTGTGATTTGGAATGTGTTATGAAGGTGTTAGATGGACATTAATGGATGCTAAATCAATTATAATGAGATGATAATTGTATAAAGGTCACCAAGCTACATTAGGATCATAAAAGAAAATCTCTCTAAATGTTATTTAGCAGATATTAAGGTATTTTGATAGTTTTTAAGGTAAAGTTCATATGTTGATTTCCATATTTATCAAACTCTTTGAAATATATTACAAGTTGGTAAGGTGACCTTGACCCAATAATTGGTTTTAGAATCATGTTGGTCATGTTACCAACCATGTCATATACCTATCTATAGTCCATACAAACTCTAAATGTGCACCTACAATAGTCACAATTAGGCAATTTCAAGAAAGCATAATTTTGTGGTTATGGAGATTGGTGGTTTTCACTGAGAATTAAAATGATACCCATGATAATAATTTGATTTTTATGGATAAATAAGATAATTACCATGACATTTTTCAATCTATAGTCTATAAAAACACTAAATGTGTACCTACAACCATAACATTTAAGCTCAGGCAGTTAGGTTTCTACGCAACATAATTTTTTTGTGAAGGTCAAGAAGGTAAGGAGAAGATGGATGTGATGGGTGAATATAATATAAAAATGATTATAATATTCCTCATTTAATACCAAAATTATTTTATTTATAATATAAATTAAATTGAATCTATAGTTAAGCAAATAAAGTCACAGTCAATTAAGGTAGCATGTGTGTGGTCATGTGAGGAAGGTTGTGTGTCAAAGGAAGAAGTTGAATTTTCATAATTTAATAAGGTGTTAAGAGGTGAAATAGGTCTATTCAAACCTATTAAATTCCTTAATGATTGATCACCTTCTACATCTTCAGTCTACAAACTCCAAAATCTATACCTACAGCTTGACCTAACTAAGCTTAAGTGACATGGATGCAAAGAGTGTAATGACAAGGTTGAGGTTTGGATGAGAAGAAAATTCATAATATTTTTTAAATATAAACATAAGATAAAAAATATTCTTATTAATTAATTATTCCTCTCAAAAGGGTTCTACAGGCCTATTGAACCTACAATTAGCAAGGTGAAAACACAATCAGCCCATGCACAGTGCATGCAAAAAACTTGTGTGAGTGCAAGAAGAGAGGAGTTTATATACATACAAAAGATTATAATAGGTTATAAAACCATGTCATATAAATATTAAAGGTCTTTTTTCAATCACATTCCTTCATATAATCTAAGTAATAATAAATGCACACTTATAGACAATGCACCTACAGGCAGTCTTTGCAAAGAGTGAGAATGTTGACAGAGGTCACAATTACACTTGTGATGATAGGAAAGTGTTGGAGAGTTGAGTTGAATAAGATAATAATGAGTGTTTAAGGGATAAATTTCCATTATATGTTTTTGATGATATCACATTCATAAAGTACATGCTCATCCTAAACTAACACAGTCTTTTAGAAGATTTACAGACCTACTCACAAACATAGTGAAGATAGTGTCCTCACCAGAGTTGAATGTCTAAAATTTTAAAACAGTGTTGATGACCTTAATGAGGACCTTCATCAAGTTTGGATTTAGTGAATAAGGATACATACTCAAGGAATATACCTTTAGTAACCTAGATAGCACCCTATTGAAAGCAGATTGCTCAGATCTACTTCATATCTGGACTAACATTGGAATGGTCTAAGGTTGTGGGACACTAAATATTAGACTAGACCTCTACATTTTAGAGGCTAGATCCTTTGATGCATCACTAATGTTTAGTTTACTAAAACCTACTATAATTTTGGGATGAAAAGGGTTAGAATAATGACTGAAAGGGAAATCTATTCTATTGATGGTGATACACCTGTATTGTTGGTTCATCCACTCTATTTCAACTCATACAAAACTGATAAGATAATGAAATGACTAAATATACAACTCTAAAGAACTCTTATGCAACAATATTTCACATATAGGTTTCATCAAGTGATCTAAGCATGAGGTCAATGATGGTAGGCCTGATTCAAGGCACTAACTAGTCAATATATCCACTATTAGCTCAGTCAATCAACATCAAACATTGTATATGACCTGCATAAGATGGCATACTAGTAACTAGGTTAGATCAGGACCTGCCTAGGGAGAAAACACTACCACATGTGCAAATCAAACCAATATAACACACTATAAAATTATATATTAATATGAAAATAGTCATTTTATTCATCTCAAAAGGTTACAAAGCTCAATCTTGGTAGAGTTTAATCATGCCCAAGAGAGGGATCTTGAAAATAGGCCTAAAAGCCTCAATATATAGAACATGAGAATAGAGAAAGCCAAGATATTGTCTATAAAAGAGAAGAGGAAGACATCTCATCATTAACTTAAGTCAATTTTTTGTTACAATATTTATCAATATTCCTTAAGACTTCTCTTTGTGTCTAAGCCTTGCATGAGCTCCTTTTAGCGTTGGAAAAAATGTGGTGGGCCCATTTAACTTATCCAAGTTCCTTCTCCAACATGTTACATCATTCCCTAGTTATTTAATTCCACTTAACATGATAAAAATGTAAGTGAATGTCTCATCTTACATGAAAACCATGGAAAATGCATTGATTGCCTCTTTAGTTCATTCAAAGTGATTAGCACTTAGAACTAGTTAACTCCTTATTTATCCCTCCTTTACATGAATTATCACTTGAAGATTGAATGTGTATGATAAATCCACATGAATACTAGACATTTGGTTTGATAACTCAACATAAATTCATTTGATATCCTTTCAATGCAAATTTCATCTTTGCGTGATTGATCAAATAAGCCTACTAGGCCAAATAGGCCTAGTAGCCTACTTCTTATACTTGATGGCTCTTGAAAACCTATATATAACTTTTAATACCTATAAATATGGTGAAATTAGGCCTAAAACAACCTTCCATATCATGAAATAGGTCCTATGGAGGAAGGAACATCTATAACTTGGTCAAAGTAGTTGACTAGGTCAACTTTTCCTTAAATTCTTATAGATTGGTTATTTTGAAGAAGCTCATAGAGGCACTTTCAGGCTTGTTTTTGACCACTTGATGGCTTGATGAGGGATAAAAAGTGCCAAAATTTATTCTCCATGGATTGGAATCCATTAAACTACCTTGTACCTTATTTTTCTTCAAAAAACTCTATTTTATGCCATGTTCATATGTGATTTAACAATTTTGGGAATAATTGGGGTTTTTATTCCTATTTAGTTAAAATTATGAGTAAAATAAATCAGTCAATAATTATTCCATAATTAACCTACTAATTTGTTAATTATATTTATTTGTTATACTTTCTAAAAATATCAAGTAAATAGAGAGAAATATAACTTAGCTTAGAACTGTGATGATCCGACTAAGATGAAGGCTAATATTGACTGTGTAAGAATGGGACAATATTAAGAACCTATATCTATATTTTTTTTAGTGAGAGGATAAGAGCACTAAAAATAGGACACTTTAGGGTCTAGTTTTATAGTCTTGTTCATGTCGCTGTTGTCCAAACTAGTCACAATGGTCTGAGCTTTTTGGGTTCTATCCACCACTTTTATATGACCTTTCTTATGAAATTTAGAAGCTTAACTCTTAATATTACTCCTTATAGAGATGATTTATCTTTTATCTTAGGTCTCTAATAATCTTGAATAGGACTTTGAGAGAAGGGGGGTTAATGTGTGTAATATGCACTGGACATGCTTCACAACCTATGTGTGGGCACACTGCCTACATACCAATACTCTAAAGAGGGATAAAACCATATGTAGTTCTCCCTTTGAAAGTGATTATTGAAATTGTGATATACAAATGCAAGAAATGCTAAAACTAGATATGATTAAGGTGGTTAGTGGTTGGTGTAAGGATTTGAATGAGCTTGTAAATGTATTAGTTGGTTGTATGTAGAGAATAGGGAAGATTGATTGAATAGTCTTGCTTGTATTCTTTATTACTTAGTGATATTTTCCAACCCTTTCGAAATGATATTTGAATGGGATTATATAGGGATCTATTGGTCATGGGTTAAATGTAATCACACTAGGCTAACATAATGAATAAGAGTAATTGAGGAAAAATGGTAACTTCAGCTCAAAAGGTGATTAGATAGGAGCATTGGAAAGGGGACACCTTAGGTTCTATCACTATAGTCCAACCTAGATGCTATTGTCCTAGAGGTTCAAGACTTGGGGAGATGGAAAGAGCATGGAAAATGGGTCCCAGCTAAGCTAGAATGTGGTCTTAAAAGCTTATGGATGACTTGGAATTAGTGAAAAGGTTCCTAAAAGGGTCATGAAAGCAACAAAGAGAGAATGATGGGTTGGGTGTCATTAGCCACACTCAAGTTACCAAGTTTTTCATTTTATATGACTACATTTCCCCTCCCCCTTTATTCTAGTGATGCAACAAAGTGAAATACTAGGATAAAGGAAAAATAAAAAGTGCACCTGAACTTACCTACAAGGGTGAATCTAATGATGTTATGATACTGGGTGTGCATAGAGAGAGCAGCTTTTGAAGTATGAATCTATAAGAAAAATAAAGAGTAGATTAGTTCTTTCTAGATACACTATATCTAAAATAAGAACATGCAAAGCTGGTTAAGAGAGAGAGGAAGAGAAAGGAATGAATACACCTCACTAGATATGCAAACTAATGCAAACCCTATTGTAATGTTGAGTGATGATAGATTATGCTGAGTAATACTGGAAGGTATTGTACCAAGATTAATATCACGAATGAAGCTGAGTGCTCAATTCCCCAAGAGTGGCTCAAGAATGTAAAGGTTGGCCCTTTGGCTCCATCATCACCCACTAAGTAAAGATATATGATCATGCATGTGTTAATTGATGTTTGGACTATGTATCTAATCCCTCTAAGTAGGTGGCTCAAGAATAAAAATGATAGCTAGTCCTTTGGCTCCATCATTGCCCTGTGAAGTGAAATTATAAACTGATATCAGTATGAAATGTGTGTCAAATGAGATGGCTCTTAAAGCCCATGAATACTATATAATAAAAAAATGTTGGAATGGATAGCCAAATGCATGTTGGAAACTAGGCCACTCTTGACCACTCTGAAAGATGGAGATTAGGCTTGTATGAAAGCCACTTCAAAATTGGAAACTAGGCTTATATAGAATCCACTTAGGAACTCAAGAACTCAAGAATGTGGAGATTAGGCTTGCATGAAAGCCACTCCAAAATGTTTTCAACCACCTATAGATGGAATAAGGCATACAACTACTAAGAATGCTTGGGTAATGCTAAAATTAAGAAGAAAAGAGAATAAATGTGTAACGCACATTGCCCCCAATCACTAGTGTTTGAAACATGGATTCTAATCTCAAAGTTATACCAACTATTGTATCTAAAATTAGAAGTGAGAGCCATCATGCCATGCATGATGCCCCCTGTATCTAGATTTTTTGAGCAAAAGTGTACTAAAAACTATTGATTCTAAACTAGTCTAAATGTATAAAACTATATCTAAACCTACCTTTCTACCTGCTTCTAATAAAAATCTAGTTTTCCTATTGTTTGGATAGGAGTGCTAAAAATAGGACTCCCTAGTGTCTAGTGTTTTTGTCTAGTTTGGAACTATTGTCCTTTGTTGAAACTAAAAACTTTTCTAAAATCATCACTATTTTTTTATCTATTTTACCTAGTTTGACCTCTAATTGTTGTTCTAAGCTATTCTGGGAGCTGGATTTTGATTGTAAAGAGTTTTGATCTCTGTGACAAAACCCCTATTTTTTCCCCTCTTATAAGGGTATGAATTAATACCCTTAAATGACTACCCTAAAAAATATCCTTGTAAGTGTGTTATGCTACAAAAATACATGATATAACAATGATAATTGACAAGATATCTCAAGATATAGCATGGTTTGTATTGAGAGATTGTTGGATCAATAGGTGTATGCCTAAATAGATATAACAATGTAATGTAATGTAATGTAATGTACTAAACTAGAAGTGGAATGAGAAGTCTAGTTAGTTGTTAGTTTTCATGGAAGGATGGATCATGATGTCCATCATGACATCCAAGAAAACAAGATAATGCATGATTAGGATCATGGCATTACAAACAATCAAATAGTGATCAAGAAACAAGTACACAAGGCAAGAAGCAAGAAGCATGAAAAAATTATCCAAGGGGCCAAGCAAACAAGGGACATGGACACATGTCACTCAATTTGGAAATCAAGCATACAAGGTATGTTCAAATGATGCATACACATATAATTGAAACAAGCACATAGAAGAGTAAAAATAAGGGACATTGGTAAATGTCTAAAGGTACACACATGAATAGAAGTGAAGGACATTGGTAAATGTCCTAAGGCACGTATAAGAGATAAACAAGAACTAATAAATGCAAATAATCTAGTTATGCTAAGCAAGAAATAAAAGCATGTAATAACTGAAAATATAATTGCATCTAACTAATCAAAGCAAGAGGAAAAGTATGCAAGACATGTTAGTACAAGACTAGGTATATGCTAAGAAATACACAAGTGTTATATACTAGTGAGATGTTGATATATTAATCTATATAAGTGATTAAGTAATGTACATTAACATGATAACTAGAGTATGTGGTGTAGTAATGACATAATATGGATGGTGTATTCATGTATAAGATGCCCCCATTGGGTAAATATATTGATGTATGTCTCTAATGTATAAGTAGGATGCCCCCTCAATGGGTAGAGTGAATTAGTCAAGGATCTATATGTCACTACACACACTCAAAGAAGATCAAGTGAAGCATGGTAATGTAGATAAAATTTATAAATAATATGATAGAATAAGAAATGTAAGCCTAGCATAGTAGTATCAATGTAAAACATGGATGATACATACAATCAAAATATTTTTGGTGTTTTTGAATGTTTTTATATTCTGAAATTTTGTATTGTTTTTGAATTTTTGAAAGTTTTGAGATATGTACAATCAAGCAATGGAAACTATGTATATGTGTTACTGGGTAAAATGATACTAACTGATGAGTCTCATGGGAGACTCCCTATCATGGTGTCTTGTATCAAGGAGAGGAATCATGCATGATCATGAAGCATGATGGAAATGCTAAGATTGTGGTTCTGAAAGATGTATATGTTGTAAATGCTCTAAAATCTCTAAATTATAAAATGACTGTGAGGTCCCCCTATAAATCTAAGAATTAGATGTAACTGTAGGATGATTAGGTACCCATCTGGTAGTAGGAGAAGCTCTTTGAACATGTGATATATGTGTAGATACATTAGATCTCAATGATACTACCCTAGGTGTGAACATTGTAGCTGGAAGCTATCTAGAATCTTGAAGTTGTGGAGGTGTATAAACTCTTTGTGTTGGTGATGGATGTATCAACTATGTCTAAATCAAAACTAGAGGATGAACTATAACTAGTGGAGAAATTGGAACTGGTGGCAAAACTAAAACTGATGGCAAGACTAAAACTAGTGACTATGGAATAGTAGATGGCTCTGAAATGGGGAGTGGTAACTCATATGGAACTCCACCAACTATAATAACCTGATTAGTGTGGATGAATTTCACACATCTATGAAATATAAAAGGTACTACTCAAATTTTTTAAATCCAAGGTCAACCAAGTAGCATATCAAAAACTCTTGCACTGGGAAATATAGTGAATGGTGTGGCCACGTGTGTTGGACCAACCTATATAGGAAGTACAATCTCACCCAAGGAACTTTATATGTTCCCATTGAATCCACTAATAACTATGTCTATCAGTGTAATATCCTACTCTAAATATCCTAAATATTCCAATAATGTCATAGTTCACATGTTCACACTGGATCTATTATCTATGAGAACACTATGAATAGGATGATTATGAATGTGAGCTATAATAAAAAGGGCATGATAATCTGTATCATCCTCAATGATCTCATATTTTGAGAAGGAGATGGAAGGTATAGCTGGAACTCTAGAATTGTATACACCAATCATGTTGATCAAAGGATGTAACTCAAATGAAGGTGCCTTATATGTATCTGGTGGGAAATGTCCATGATATGCATGATGAACCCCTAATGTATCCTATTTCTCCTATTTGGAATGTTGTGAAAAAGAATTTGAAAAGATTTTCACTGCTTTATCTTGGGTTGGTTTGGCCTGGGGAGGCTTAACTAAAGTGCCATGATCAATATGATTGTCATCTATTAAATCCTACATCTTGTGTCTCAAACTAATGTACCTATTTGTTGTATGGCCTAGTGCCATATGAAACTCAAAAAATGCATGCTAATGATATCCCTATGGAAGAGGCTTTCTTGGGTCAAATTTTTGAATAGGAGGAAGAGATATGATGTTACATTCCAATAGCTACTATAAAACTCCGGCTGGAGAAACTAGTAGATTGGTAAAGGTACATTGAGGAGGTACTGATAAAACCACTCATTGAGGGGGTTTTGAAGCCACATTAACTATAGGTTGATTCTGAATCTTGTTATCATTAACCTTTACTTTTTATGGGACTTTGTTGTTACTCTTGTTTTTTGTGTCTGAGATACTTGTGTACTTGAGTTTTCCCATTGAAATTAACTTGACTTCTCTTTCCTTTAGTATGTGACACAATTCAATGAAAGAAGAGAATCTTTTGAATATAATTGATTTATGCAAATCTAGTAGAAGACTCTATTTGAATAGATCGTATAACTCTTGATTATCCATGGGTCTAGTCATCTTAGCCAAGATAGTCTTATATTGAAGAACATAATCTGTGAGTTGCTCATTGGCCCTTTATTTCTATTGTGAAACTTAGGCATATGAAAATTTATCACCAGTGTTAATGCTAAAATGAGCTAGGAACATGTCAGCTAAAGGATTGAATGCATTGACTGACTGATTCAGTAGATTATAAAACTATTGTAAAGCATAAACCTTTAGGCTCCATGGAAATAGTTTGGTAAGTAGCTAGTCATTTGGTACATAGTCCAAGCATGCTATGTGAAAGGCTCTCAAATGTGTCTTTGGATCACCCTTTCCATCATATAGAGTAATCTTGGGTTGAACAAAACCTTGTGGCAAGGGTGTAAAATCCATATGACATGCTAATGGTGTATGCAAAAGAGCAAAAGAATCCAAAACTTGTGTAGGTCTAGAGGCACCTTGCTCAAGATGTAGCACCTTAGATTGAAGACATTTTATCTCTTACACAAGGGCTACCACATCAAGAAGCAAAGATGTACTAGCTATAGCTAGTGGTAAAGAAGAAGGTTGGGATACTATAGGGGTTTGTTGAGACATAGTTTCCCCCATATTGTCATTTGTAACTGGTTGCTGTGTGGTTTGAGAAGACTCAACTTGCTTGGCCTTTTTGATTTACATGATAGATTGTAAGATAAGAGTATGATCTCTAGTTTGTTTCCTGAGTCTTTCTCTAAAACTTTGTAGAATCAAATCTTTGTTGAGAAAAACTTCATTATCAACAATAGGTAGAAGTGGATCATTAGTCCAATGTGGTGGAGCATGAGCATCGATGTGTACATCATCAGTGTTATTTTCATACTACTCATTATCAAATTTATCCTCATGAAAGTTTGTGTAATCTAGATGTGTAGGATCTATAACAAGAACTTGATATAGTTGTTTATCCATGGTATATGGTCGGGTTGAAGGAATCTAGGTGAATTCAGGAGGGTTGCCACTAAGTCTTGCACTTCATCTCAAAGGAAGAGATGCAAGGAGATTAGGGGGCATAAGGAAAATAATTTTAATGATGGAAGAAAACATTAAATAGATATAATCTCTAATCAAGGAACTAAAATATGCATAAAAAGGATACAAATCTCACAAACATGTAAGGCGATACCTCGAGAAGCAATGGGACCTAGTATGGGCAACTAGGGTTTTAACAGAGAATTATGTGAACAATTACTACACATTTTTGAAATTGAAAGTAGATTTTTGAGTTAGATATGCAAGTAAAAAATCATAAATTTATTGGAAAATTAGTGATTTAATAGGACCTAGTAGATGCAACTAGGGTTTGTAAAAATAAATATTTTGACAAATTACTATGAATTTTTGAATTTTGAATGGATTTTTTTATTTAAATATGCTAGTAAAAATTCAAAAAATGATTGGAAAATTACTGGGACCTAGTATGGTCAACTAGAGTTTGAAATAAAATTATTTTAAAATTAATATGAAATTTTAAAACTTTATGCAAATTTATGATTTTATTATGCACAAATGAAGTAAGTTGGGTTCACCAAATGATTTAATAATTTTAGGAATAATTGAGGTTTTTATTACTATTTAGTTAAAAGTCTGAGTAAAGTAAATCAGTCAATAATTATGCCATAATTAACTTACTAATTTTTTAATTCTGATTGTTGTTTAGACTTTCTAAAAATAGTAAGTAAATAAAGAGAAATATAACTTAGCTTAAAATTGTGCTAATCTAACTGAGATGAAGGTTGATATTGACTATGCGAGATTGGGATAGTATCAGGAACTTAGATCTAGATTTCATTAGGTGAAAGGATAGGGGTACCAAAAATAGGACACTTCAAGTTTTGATGTTATAGTCTTGTTCCTACCACTATTTTCCAAACTAGTCATAGAGGTCTAAACTTTTTGGGTTTTGTCTGCCACTCCTATATGACCCTGTCTATGAAAATTTGAATCTTAGCTCTTAATAGAACTCCTTCTAGATCTGATTTATATTCAATCATAGGTATCTAATAAGCTTGAATAAAATTTTGAGAGAAGTGGGGTTAGTATTTTCAATATTCACTAGACGTGCTTCACACCCTGTGTGGGGACATGTTGCCTACATACCAATACTCTGAAGAGGGATCAAGCCATATGTAGTTCTCCCTTTGAAAGTGATTAGTAAAATAATGATATGTGAATATAATAAATGCTAAAATTAGATATGGTTGAGGTGGATAGGGGTTGGTGTAAGGATTTTAATGATCTTGTAAGTGTATTGGTTGGTTGTATGCAAATAATAGGGAAGATTGCTTGAATACTCTTGCTTGTATTCTTGCTTGCTTAGTGATATTTACCAACCCTTTCCAAATTATATTTGAATGGGATTATATATGGATCTATTGATCATGGGTTGAATTCAATTGTGCTAGGATGAAATAATGAATAAGAGGAATGGGAGAAAAATGGTAACTTGGGCTCAAAAGGTGATTGGACAAGAGCGCTAGAAAGGGGATGCCCTAGGTTCCAATGTTGTAGTCCAATCTAGGTGATATTATCCTAGAGGTTAGGGACCTAGGGGTATGGAAAGAGCATATAAAATGGGTCTATACTAAGCTATAATAAGGTCTTAAAATCTTATGGATGACTGGGAATCAGCAAAAAGGTGCCTAGAAGGGTCATGAAAGCAAGTAAGAGGCAACTATGGGTTGGGTGTCATTAGCCATACTCAAGTTACCAATTTTTGCATTTTATATGACTAAATTAAGGTTTCATACAATAAATTACCATTTATATGACCCTCTCTAAGTTTAATTCATGTTTTAATAGGTTTTAGGATGATTCATGAGGTTTTAATTGCAATAAATTTGACTTTTCTCAAAATTGGTTCTTATGAGGGTTTTGGAGGTGAACCTTCTTAAAGATGGTTCATAAAGTAAAAACCTTCAAACCCAAACTTATTTACATTAATTTTTATTGTATTTACCCCCTTAACTTCCTTGATAATATCAGGTTCCCATGCAAAAATTTATGAAAATATACATATGTAAAGAAGTTGGCCTATAGGGTTTTACTTACATTTTAAACATGCTTATGCTCTTAGAGATTATTCATAAAGTATATCCCCTAAACCAACATCAATCCTTAATTAATTATAATTTTATATGAGTCCTCAAAAGATTATAATATCATTTGTAAAAACTCTTCATGTGGTGAAAGATATGAGCACTTAATCAGGTGGTTCAAATGGGTGCCTTAGACTACAAAGTTAGAATTTCTCCTTGTGCATGAAAAGGACTGTTCCACTACTTATACATACTTGAAATAATCCTGATTGTACCTACACCTTCTCATTACATCTTATCAAATTGTCATTTTACATTTTAGTGTTTGAAAGTCTTCATATGATACAAGCCTTCTAGGCCTAAAACTGGCTTTAGGCCTAAAAGGATGTAATACTAAGTTTTGATGGTTTGAGGCACCTTTAAGAGGGTATGAGTGTGTTAATATCAAATAATTAATAGATAAAACTTTTTTATATCCCCTGTGACCTCACTTTGCTATCCAAGCTCCATTTTGCCTTAATGCATCTTAGGACTGCCCGTAGGGACTTCTGCCTGCCTATGTGTTTGTATGAAGTTTTTATGAGTTTCCTTTGATAACATTATCTCATATTCCATATGATATGTTTTAATTCCATTACATGTTATATTTATCTTTCAAAATCTACGTTATTCCTTGAAACACTCTCAAACCACCTTAGTGACATCACTCCCAGCATAGTACACAGGCATGCTTGCTTATTTTAGCCTTCAAGGGCATGGTTTGCTTTGAAATTGGAGTGTGATCACCTATAAAAATGATTTTTAAGACTTAAAATCACCATATTTTTTCCTCAAAACCTTACATTGTGTTAAACAACCTCTGTCACTCTCTCAAACTTCTCAAAATCTCACCTATCTCTTTTAGGCCTTCCTATTAACTACAAGAGGATTGTGCTAAAATAGTGAGAATATAAACCTATGTTAGGACCTTAATGATATAATTGGAGAATTTTTAAATTCATAATTATGATTTATACAAAAAATTAGGTCTTTATTCCATGTGTATGTGTCCCAAATTTCAAAAACCCCTCAAAATTATCTCATAGGTGTTGATTGTGTTTGTATTTGATTGTGTAGATGCATAAAATTATATATGTTTGAAGTTTTGGGTCTACCTCCACTATAGGATCATAATTATAACCCATTTAATATATTTTTAAACCTCATCAATCCTTAATCATCTGAAATTAACTCTATTCTTCATCATATATCCTTGTAAGCCTCATTTTCTTGATCATGGTTTGGTCAAAAAGAGGACCTACAAGCTAGGGCCTATAGGTCACTTTTTGAGTAAATATGCCACCTTAAGATCACATTTAAACTATAAAATTTCTGATATAATCAGCCAATCTACCTCCACTATGACTTCTTGGTGATCTATGAGGCATGTGAAAAGTATAAGACCTTTTGAACCTACTTATCTCACTATTCTTTCATAGTTATAGGTGAGTATTAATATGTATTTTACAGACTATAGCAGTCCAAACATATCATGTGAATTATATGATTTTTATGGGGTTCATGATGTATATTGGATACTTGAACTTAATCTCATTTTATAAACAAATTTATGTAACTACTTATCTTGATGTTTTCTTAAGAAAACTCTTTGAGATTGTGTTGAAGTACCCATATAGTCAACTATAGGTAACTATAACTTGTTATTCATACTTTAGACTTGATTGGTATAACCATTTCTTCATGATCATGTTCTATCTCACACTTCAAATGTCTTATGAAATTTCCATGTGACATATGACTCATCTATACCACTTTGCTTGAACTACTCTTGCAACTTGGAGGTATGTCTGCCTTTTGTATGGTTTTAGGTCCTTGTACGAACTGTAACAAGGTTTTAGGACTTTAATATCTTGATAATCAATAATAAGAGATTAAAAATTCATTTACTTGTCATGATTCCTCTTCATAGTCTCAACAACCAAAATTAAGGTCAAACCTCCATAAAAGTTTATTTAATAACATGGTTTACTATCTTGAAAACAAACTTTATGATTATAGGTTATTGTGTTTCCCATGTTTTAAAATATTCAAAACCTTTAACATGTGTTGTAATTTAGAAATATCCTTGGGGTTATCCATATCATAATATTCATGCATTTTATGATCCAATTATTCTTCTTCTCTCCTTCACAGGTCTTAAGAATACCAAGACCCTTACCTACTATAGGTTATGACCTTAAGAGCAGCCTTGTTGGTGTCCTTTGATACATTTAATGTTTTCTTATGTTATTTTTCATCCCTTATGAGTCATGATTGAAGTCATAACATAAAATACGATAAGATACCTACATTTCTTTGCAACTTCAAGCTTGAAATGACATGATGTCAACCTCCAAAAGACTATGTAGTACAACTATAGGTGAATGTGTTGGTATAGACAGAGTATGAATTTGGCCTTAAGAAGGCTCAAAAAAATATATTATGAACTTGTTACTCATTATTTTGTATCTTAAGGAAATATATCTTTCAAATATATTAAAGGAGATATCTTCAAGCCTATCCCTTATTTGTACTTTCATGAGAAACACTTGACTGTGTTTTTTATGGCTATAGGTATACATTTCACCTCAGTCTAGTATGGCTTCAAGGTCTTATGAAATATTTATATGACCAAGATACTTCATGGTGATCATTAACTCTTTATTTCAATGAAACCATGGGATGGAGATGAGTGGAAGGTGGTAATTCATGAATGGAGGATGGGAAACCATGAATGGAGTGAAAATCTTGACTTATGCCATGATGGAAGACAGTGAGAAGGCAGTGTGTTGGAATGAAACACAAAGGAGGAAAAAATAACATTTAATAGCATCACCAAGTAGTCTTGAATACCTTAGAGGAAGCATATACACATAGACAAAATATTCAAACCACTTAAGAGTTCATTGGAAATCATATATTGTTGCAAGTGGAAACCTAAGAGTTTGCAAAAAACCTTAAAATATGCTAATTTTCCATATTCTTTATTAAGCTGGGAATATAAAGATGGTGAGAACACATTTATGGATCTCTTGACATGGATATTTTGGAAAAAAAAATTAGTAATATTTCTTTAGAAACATAATAACATGAAGGAGACACCTCAAACCAAAAATCAAGAAATCTTGAGACCCTTTCTCTCTCCTAAACCATATAATTCTCCTTTACATGCATGTATACTATAGATTTACTTTTTTTTCATTATTTAGATCTAATTTTACCTCACACATATGGAAATGACCTGAATAATTCCATATAAATGTGGATCGTGTTCTTGATAATCCTTGTAAACTTGAATTTTCTTGCCATGATGCCTTAATGAAGAGAAATTGCAAAAAACTGACTAGTTTCTTGGATGTAGGAGACAAAATGAGCCTTGAATTCAAAGGGATGGTTCATGAAATAGAGATAAAAAATTTTAAAAATACTTACCATGGATAGAATCTCTTTGGGACTAATTTATTTGGCCAAAATTGTAGACCTAGATTTTCTCTCTCATGTTTGTACCACCTGCAAACCTGAAGGGTTCTCACTATGTGAAAACAAGAAAGATGAAGGATATGAACTAGTTTTGGGATTTTTTTCACCTTCTTGCCTTAAAATTATTCTATAACACCTGCTATGTCATCCTCCTCCAAATTCTTAGCCTTGGTTGTATTAAATATCTATAGAAGTCCATACTTCTCTAGTAAATATGCATGAAAATGGCTTGTTTTTGCCTTGTATTCACAACTTAAGCTTGGAACCACAACTTTTAGGCCATGAATAGAATATCACAAGTCATAAAGCATGTTATAATAATAAATAAGCTTTTTAACATCTTTATTTGGCCAAAATTGGCACGTGGGAGTCTTTTGAGGTCTTTTTTAAGCTTAAACTTGCATGAAAATGTATTTTCAAGGTATGAAACTTTGAGTAAAGATAATGACATTCAAATTTAAGTATTTCAAACTATTATGAAGGCATTTATGACCTTTTGACACCAATTTTATCATTAAATTTCCAAAACTAGTCTCTTTTAGATTTAAAAAATACACATTTTAGACCACTTTGAATAGGCTTGTGAAATTACTAGGAAAAGTTTTGAATTATATGGGTTGGTATTTTTCCTTGATAGACCAAATTAACAACATTTATGGCAACTCATAGGGGTTGACCAGCCTACTAGTCAAAAGAACCTAATGAATTTTACATAACAATGATAATTTAAAAGCACAACAACTTAACTTGATGACTCTCTTGAACTGGCAAACAGACTTTGGGACTTTGTAACACCTCTTTTGACTATGATAACAACGAGACACAAATGAAACAACAAAAGGAAAATTAACTAAACTAAGAAGTAAACATAACTAACCTAAGGAAAATAAGAACAAGACAACAGAAAACTACTTGTGTTATTCACTTATTGAAACATGACAAACAACCTAAAATAACTAACCTGAGATCAAAAACTTTCCTCCAGGGCCAAATGAAAAGCTAGATTTTATGCCATATAACCTTGAGGCATGATTGACATACCTTGATAGCTCTCTTTTTTATCTAAAATCATTTTCACATTCATAATCTCTTTAGGGAAGTGATTAATTATTCTACTACCAATTTTAGGTACATGAACTATAGACATGAGTTCAAGACCCATTCATACTCCTCTCAGATCCATGTACTTTACATGAACAATCTTAATTATTCTTGAGTCATGATTTGTTGATTATGGTCATGTTGGGTAGCTTGAAGTGTCTCTTATGTTATGGATGTAACATCTAATTTCATGACTTGTTGAGGCCATCTGAGTTCATTTTCAATCTCCAAGAGTAAATAAACATCTGAAGATGAAGAGAGAAGTTGATAACCTTGTCTGAAACACTCAAACAAATCATATCCTAAGGAAACAACTTCCTAGAATTGATTTCTTGAAAGGTTGATTGCTTCTTATTTAATGAAACTAGTTCTCTCAACCTATAATGAATCACATTAAAGCAAAGAATAACCTAAATTCAAAACATCAAACAAATCCAATAATTGATTTTCACTAAGATAAAGTGTAATTTGAGTTTATTCACTAGGTGATTGGTACTTTAATTATATCACTACTACAAGATCTTTTAAACTGTCATAATGAATGGTATCTATTATGTGATCAAAGAACTCATGGAAATCATCTTGTTCTTGCTCAATTGGAGTGTCTTCCTCTTGGATATAAATAACCTCTTCTTATACTTGTTCTTGTACTTATAGGTCATCATCTATCTTAGCTTCATCTTATAATTCATCTTATTTTACACTCTAAGAGTTTGGATCATGCCCAATGATGATGTTCTCTTCATGTTCATGTAAGACTCTATCATCTTCATTCATCTCAGTTGCACTTTCTTCATTTACCTCACAAATGAGAGGCTCCTTCTCAAAAAAATGGCATGGTAGACCTCTGAAAATATTCAAAAAGATGAGATAGATCTACTTGTGCTATAGGTGATTGATTCTTCTCATGGGGCTACTCAACCTTGATCACCTTCACCTCCTCTTTCTACTGCAAGTTCTCTTGAATAACTTTCCATGATGGAAATGCCTTGGGATTTTAAGGAGGGAGGAGTGGAGGCTAAAATACTTCTTGCCTGCTATTGAGGTCAACATACCCCCATTTTTGAAAAATGAGGACCCTTGTTCAATTTTTCAAATTATGTTGTAAATTGAACATTCAACTTGATCATTGAATACTATTGAATATCATGTGTTGATCTAGTTTACATTAGCATGTTTTCTTCATATGAATTTATCTAATATTACAAATGTCTAATTGTTGTGTTTCCATGTTGTAGGTTTAATGGAGTTTTATTTGAATGAATAGTATTTAGGTTTTTCTGCTTTAATGCTAATTTAGCATTTTGTGGTTAACCTTTGGTATTTGGTTAATTAATTAGATCCATGTTTAAAAAAGTGTTAAAAACCTTAGTCTAAATGTTTTAGCCTAAGTCCCTTTTGACATAGATTCAAATTTATGTGGGATCAAATTTACGTGGGAACAAATTTTTATATTTTAAAACTTAGTTTAAATTTTATCATAAAGTTTTAATCATGTTTATTAACATAGATAAAACCTTAGCCTAAAACTTGACACTAAGTCATATATATTACCAACCCCTTAGTTAATTTCATGATCCACATGAGCTAATTAACATGAGGAGACCAAGTGGAAAGATCTCAAGAACTTGGATAGAGGATTGACAACCCATGTGCAAAGCTGGAGTCAATAAGTCAAGCTCGAGATCGATGATGCATGTTTAATCATACCTTCAAGTATTAATAGTGAGTGATGAGTCAATGTGTCAAAGGTTTCTGAAATTAAATGTGAGAATGATAAATGTCATGATCTCAATAAAGTGTTAATGGATCTAATGGTGAGTGAAGGTCAATAATTCAAAGATGTTGAGAAGGAACGTGAGAGTCACAAGTGTGACAATCATGATAAATGATCAAGAAAATCAATGGCCCATGTTTGAGCTTATGTATAAAGAAAGAGATCGATGGTCAGTGCTTGATCATGCAGTTAGTTGATTAATGGTCTGAGTTTAATCCTATAGAAGGAAAATCAATGGCTTGCATTTGATATTACATTCAAGATAGATGGTGTAGGTGGGGTCAAAAAATTCAAATATCCCATATCAAATGAGATGCTACCATATGGCAAGAGAGCATTCAATTTATGAATATTTTTAAAAGTACATAGAAATCCCATAGAGCTACCAAGTGGCACACTCTCAGGAGCTCATGTGGAAGATCAATGGATCATGATGAAGTCAACTATAGGAAGACTTTTAAAGAGATCAACGATGAAAATTGATTGAGCTTTAATATTTCCTGAGGTAATGACATGTATTTAAAAGTGACAAATGGTCAAATTTTAAATTAATAAATTGCATGGCATGGTAATGCCACATAAATATAACACATTAAATTAGAGATCTTGTAGACCTAGCATGCATAAGGTATAAATATGCAATCCAAATGTGATCTAAGTCACATAAAATCATAGTTTGAATTGCTTGCCACCATTAAAGCCTTACATAAACCCTTAGAAAACCTTAAAGCATACAAATAACCCTAATTTTCTCCTATATTCACTGGTTTGAGCTGAGAAGAATTGAATTATCACCTCCAATTAGATAATTTGATTAAGATTATAGAAATGGTGACCCATAAACATGTTTCAAAACAAGAGGTTGAGTTGTATTTGACATCAGATGTTGAAGGACGTGTGTTCAAAGACATGGAATTTTTTGTTGTTGCTTTGAACATAGGGAATAACAATTGTTCTAAATTATTATAGACAATTGAAAAATATCCAATGATCACCAAGGAAGAAGAGAAGATTCTCCCTATAAAGAGGCTCTATGATGACATTGTGGCCATCTAAATGACTAGACTACACTATACAGCTACCAAACCTGAGGTACTCCATTGCATTGATGATCTTGGTCCCATTTTTAAGGAAGCTAAAATAGACAATGGCATGTTAATTAATGAACATAATTAGAGTAAAGTTGCTTACATTTCCCCAATTGCCTTTGAATATTATTACAAATTTCCCAACCCCCAAATTTACCTAACCTATATCAATTCATGGGCTAAGCAACACCACATGATGGATACCCTAGTTATATGGTTAAAATTTGGTAACTAGTTTGTTATAGACCCTACAAAGAATATCCCAATCAATCAGTTTAGACCTAGAGTCAAGATGGTAATGCCAATGTTGAACAAGTTATATGGGTGTGTAACTACAACATTTGTAGATCCAATGTGGGTACCCATGGTCTATTTCATCATTGAGAAAGTGTTAGTTCACCCACTAGGTGATATAATTAGCGTCTCTTTGAGAAGACAAATATATGAAATCAAGCATAGGAAGAAGAATGATTTTTTCATTATGTCTTATCTCCTAGATGCCCTATGTGTAATCACAAATATCCCTAATCAGAGAGAATGGTCTCCAGATGAAACCCAAACCATTTATCAATACTATTTTAAGTTACACATTTATAATTATAGGGATCACATCTAGTTCATTTGTGATTATGTCTACCCAACATTGAGTGAAGCTATACCTGGTATCCCTATGTTAATAATTAGTCCTTTGATCAAGAAATATATTGAAGTAATGGGGGATATATGGTTTTACCCTGACTACACTATAATAAAGATTGAGGGAACTCAAAATTATCCTCTCAAGTTTCTAGTTGACATTCTCGATAAGCTAGCAGAGCAAGAGGTGGCTTATCAGTTGTTATATGGTATATATGACCTTTGTAAAACCAAAATGAAGTGTCTCCAACATATTTTTCCTATGAAAATTGGCAAGACTATCTTCAGGCAGTGGGATAATAATAAGGCTACATCAAAACATAGGTTGTTTGTCAACCTACAGATAGATGATCTTAGGCAATGGGATCCTTATGGCAAGGTAAAAGAGCATTTAAGGATCAAGGGTATTTTGAATACACCATATGATCATAAGCCTAGTTTATTTAATTTCATATACATTAAAGCATCCTCATGTTTTGAATTAACCAGGAGATTGAAGGAGTATAACATAATACCTAACTCTAGATTACATAGAGATCAAAAGGTGGATGATAGGTGGCAATTAGGCCCTAGGCAATATCATCTGATAGGTGGTGAATCTTCTAGGTCCCCATCAATAGAGACACAAATAGAGCATAGGCCTATAGGGAAAAGGCTAGATGAAATCCCTTCAAGTTCATCAACCCCTGAATCATCTAAGATAGAAGAGCATAATCTACCTTTAGAGGAGGTTCATATGATAACCCTTGATCCTAATGAAATTATTGAAGATGCATTAAAAATGCAATACATGGCTTATTATGTGGATTAAAATGAAGGAGAAGTAAGTTTTGAGGGAGCTAAGCAGGAGAAATAGAAAGAAATGGCATTAGACTTGGTAGTTGTTAATGCTCCAAAAAGGAAAGTTGAGACTTCTATTGTCTCAAAAACTAAGAAGCCTAAAGTAACCATAACTCCTCCCTTGAAGGAATTTAGTTTGTTTAGTGAAGAGAATATTTATGGACCTCTTATCCTTGAATGGTTCATTTATAAACCTAGATTAGAAAAGTTGCCTACTTATCATCCATGGACTATGGTAAAAACCACTAGCATTCCTATGCAATAATAACTGGAACCATGGATTTTTGATTTAAAAGAAGAGGTGGTAAGCAGAGTGGCTATTCCTAGTCATCCATCCCAATCACAAATGGAGATCTTAGTCCCACATGTGACTTAATCTTCAGTAGGGATCAAGTTTAATCCAGAGACTGCTAGTTTACAAAGAGTGACTGAGAAAATAGTCTTGGCAAGTGGTGTAGAAATTGTATACCAAAAGGTGGAACCTTTGACTAATTTGACCTAAAAGGAAGGACAAAGACTTGGTTAAGATCCAATCTTTGAATAAGATGTCTTGGAATTAGCCCAAGCCTAAACAAAATAGTTGTAAGCTACTAATAAAGGGCTAAGGAAACAAAAGAAGAACTTAAAAGAGCAGTCTATCTTATTAGTTCTAGGAGATATGGTCAATCAGTATGAAACTACTAGGTATGACTTATTTAGCTCTTTTAAATCAACAAGGTCTAGGAAAGATATGGTGTATAAATAGGGTACCTTAGCTGTAATCCAAGTTAGCCAATGGAAAACTTCAAGCAACAAAGTGAAGGATTTGATCAATGTTTTGACAGAGGACCAAATTATTGGGTTTAAGCTAGTCATTCTAGCCCCTTTGAATATGGCTATGATAATTTTAATAGAAAATATCAAGGCTTTGAGTAAATGGTCCAAGGAAATAGGGGATCTTTTTAAAGATTTCAAGAAATTAGAAAATAAAATGATGCATATAGTAGGGAGCTTGATGACAAACCAACTAAAATCAGTCCTATTTTCTTTATCATTAATGAGGAGTTCAATCAAATAGCTACTCAATTCATGTAGGAGGTGAAAAACAAAAGCCAAGGCAAAACAGGGGTAGACAACAAAAGGATCTTAAACATGATCATGTTTGTAGAAGAGGAGATTAGTGATGTTAGAAGCATCAAGGAAGCATTGGATAGAGCCAACAAGGACTTTAGAGGCCTGATAGATCAAGAGGATGAGTTGAGCTTTTCATAGAGCCCATCATCAACCTTAAGTTAATTGATGAGAAACATAGTAATGCAATGAAGATCCTAGAGCAAAGACAAAAGATTACAACAAGAAGTGCTTCTGAAAGTCATGATTTGTTGACTTCAGCATATTATTTTATAACAAATAATGTAAATTATCTTTTGAAAGAATATTATTTTTGTAAAAGCATGTGCATCTTGTAAAGTGCATTGTTTATAAGTTAATCCACTTAGAAAGTGTCACTAGTTCTAGAATATTATAGAAGGACAGTTGTCCTTGACACTAGTGCAATTATCATGACTAATTGACATACCTCCTTAATCTTATATAAAAGGGGTATTGTCATTTGTAAAGGAGGAAGGAGTTTTTGAGAAAAAACTATTTATAAAATTAGAGTAATCAAGCAAGGAATTTTTCAAAGATTGTTTAGCATTCATTTGTGTGATTGTTATTATGGTTGCTTCCTCAACCATCTAGTTGAATGTTTAGAATTGAATGGTATTTATGGATTTTAGATGTGCACACTTGAATGTAGAGTTGTCAATTTGTGTTTATCCTATATTTATTGAAATATCTTAGATTCATTTCATTTTCCTTTGCTTTTCTTGCAGATGTGCTAATGCAATTTGCTTGTAGAAGTAAACCTTTCAATTGAATCTAGTTTTTCATTTGCATTATTTTTCCTTTCCTTAGACATTTACCTAATATATGGTGGGATCTATGCTTTAGCTATTTCATGTCATATATTGGTATTGGTGCATGTTTTGATAAAATTTAAGCTTTATCGTAATGTTTGGACTAAAGATCAGAAACCTCTCTTTCTACCCTACCCTTTATTTTGTTAATTTTTTGATCAATTCACTATAGCTTAGTTTTCATTATAAATATACATGTTAGATTATACTTTAGGCTTTGATCATAATTTACTATACTTAGTTAAAATCACTTTCATATTCACAAGCAAACTTTTAGACTAAGGTTGCACCCAACAACCAGCTATATTATCATTTTGTGAAATAGTTAATTGCTTTGTAACTATTCCACCAAAGATCTCAGTAATATCATAACCAACTACTCATGCAATGGATTTTATGAATCTAAAAATGAGAAGTGTTTATTAAACAATCTGTAAACCCCTATGATACACTTTTATACATCAACACCTACTTTTTGAAATAAAACTTGGGCTCATGCTTGATTGTTCTTCACTCTCCTTGGACTGTTGTACCTATTTCTAAATCAAGAACTTGGGTTTAGAGAATTATTCCTTTACACTTATTGCATCCATGGGTGTGAATGAAATAACTAGAACTTGTTGAGATTGTGTTGCCTTTATATATGCCATTGAATAATAAATATGTTGATTTTCAATATCAACTTATTTGGCTAGGTGAGCCTCAAGGTCATGTACCAACTCATTAGCGATCTCTCCCTACAAACTTGAAGATGAAGGATCTTGTATGATCTATTGTGAAACATGAAATTTAGCCTTCTCAAAACACACTTATTCAACCTTCTGAGGTATCTCTTGGATAGATTTCCAAGTAGGAAATCTTGGCAAGGATTGGATGGAATCTTGAGGGCTATGATATGCATTTGTTTGATGTTCATGAAGAGAAATGGGCAGCTCTATGGTGAAATGATGTTTCTCATGAACAACTAACTTCTCTTTAATGTTTACAATTAGACCGCCTATGTCAAGGATATTACCACTAAATTTTGAATGGCCTTGTCTTATGAAGGATGCACATACCTATTTAGCTTGTTGCAATAAAGCTCTCATGCTCTCAATCTGATGATTGGGAATCTCATGTCCATAGCTCTTTTGAATTTATATTCTTACCATTTATTTCTCATAACCAAACAGGGTTTGTTTGAAGTTGGAAATGGATTGTCTTAGGACTTGATTGAGTTGATTAGAAGGATAACAAGGTTCATGAGGATTATCATAGGATTGATATGAGTCACCATACTAGTGGTAAGGCTCTGTGTAATCATAAGATTGATATGGATCATAACAAGATGTATATGGATCATATTGGAATTATTGATAAGGAGATGAATGACCAAAGTCTACTCCATAGGCTGCCATAGCTTAGAAAACACATGAAAATCTATGAATTATGAACAAAAGTTGCCCTTTACCTCTAATATGAGGACCATATGAGTGCTTAAACTACTTCTAAAGACCAAGATACTATAAATGTGTAATCTAAAGGCTGAATCTATGTCGCATCGAGCATGCCAAAAAATTTATCAACCTAGATAGTAACCTATTAAAGGCATATTTCTCATATTTGCTTCATATCTAGACTAACATTAGACTGGTCTAAGGCTATGGGACACTGAATCTTTGACCAGACCTCTATATTTGTGAGGTTAGCTCCTTTGTTGAATCACTGATGTTTAGATTACTAAAACTTACTATAATTTTGGGATGAAAAAGGTTATAAGGATGATTGAAATGAAAATATATTCTAATGATGGTGATACACCTATATTATTGGTTCATCAACTCTATTTGAACTCATACAACACTGATAAGTTAATACAATGACTAAATCTACAACTCCAAAGTACTCCTATACAACAATATTTCACATAGAGGTTTCATCAAGTGATCTAAGCATGAGGAAAATGGTGGTAGGCCTAATTCAAGGCAATAAATAGGTAATATATCCATTATTAGCCTAATTAATCAACATCAAACACTATACATGACATGCATAAGATGGCATACTAGTAATTAGGTGAGATCAGGACATGCCAAGGGAGAAAAAACTACAATATGTACAAATCAAACCAATATAACACACTATACCAGTATATAAGAATCTAAAAATAATCCTTTTATTCATCTCAAAAGGTTACAAAGCTCAATCTTGGCAGAGTTTAATCATGCCCAAGAGAGGGATCATGAAAATAGGCCTAAAATACTCAATATATAGAACATGAGAATAGATAAAGCTAAGATATTAGTGTATAAGAGATAAGAGGAAGACATCTCATCATTAACTTAAGTCAATTTTTGTTACAATATTTATCAATAGTCCTTAAGACTTTTCTTTGTGTATAAGCCTTGCATGAGCTCCTTTTGGCATTGGAAACAATGTGGTGGGACCATTTGACTTGTCCAAGCTCATTATCCAACATTTTATACCATTATTGGGTTAGTTAACTCCACTTAACATGAGACTAATATAATTTAATGTCTTCTCTTGCATGAAAACCATGAAAAATTCATAGATTGCCTCTTTAGTTCACTTAGAGTGATTAGCACTTAGAACTATTTAAATCCTTTTATACCCCTCTTTTGCATGAATTATCACTTAACTATCAAATTTTCATGATAACTCCACATTAATCCTAGATATGTGGCATGCTAACTCAACATAAATTCATTTTATAGCCATTCAACACCAATTTCATCTTTGCTTGATTGATCAAATAGGCCTAGTAGCCTAATTATTGAACTTTATGGATCTTTAAAACCTATATAAAACTTTGAATACATACAATTATGGTGATATTAGACCTAAAACAACCTTCCATATCATGAAATAGGTCCTTTTGAGGAAGGAATAACTACAACTTGGTCAAAGTTGTTGACTAGGTCAATGTTTCCTTCATTTCCTATAGACTAGCTATTTTAAAGAAGCTCATAAAGGCATTTCTAGGCCTATTTTTTACCAAATTATGGCTTGAGGAGGGAGAACAAGTTCCAAAATTCACTCTCCATAGATTGGAATCCATTAAACTACCTTGTACCTCAATTTTCATCACTTTTTCTTCACAAAACTTTATTTTTTGTTATGTCTATGGTTCCTTACAAAAAATTACCATTTCTAGGACCCTCTCTAATTTTAATTCATATTTAAATATTTTTTAAGATGATTCATGAGGTTTTGATTGCAATAAAATTGAATTTTCTCAAAATTGGTCCTTATGAGGGTTTTGGAGGGATTTGGAGATGAACCTTGTTAACGATGGTTCATAAAGTATAGACCATTAAACCCAAAATTAATTCCATTAATATTTATTTTATTTAACCCCTCAAATTCATTGATAATATTGGTTTCCCATGCAAAATGTATGAAAATATACATACATAAATAAGTTTGCTTATAGGATTTTGCTTGCATTCTGAATATATGCTTAAGCTTTTAGCGATTGTTCATAAAATACAACCCCTCAACAAACCTCAATCCTTCATGAATTATAAGTGAATAGGGTTCCTCAAAACATTATAATATAATTTTTCAAAACTCTTCATGTGGTGAAAGATATGATCACTTGATTAGGTGGTTCTAATGGGTGCCTTAGACTGCAAAGTTTGAATTTCATCTTCTGAGTGAAATTGATTGTTCCATTGATTCTCCATAATTTAAATAATCCTCATTATACCTGTAACTTATCATTACATCTTCTTAAAGTGTCATTTTTCATTTGAGTGTTTGAAATTGTCTTCATATGATACAGGCCTTCTAGGCCTAAAACTAGCTTTAGGCCTAAAAGGTCCTAATACTAAGTTTTGATGGTTTGAGGCACTTGTAAGAGGGTATTATGGTTTAAATTTCTCATAATGAATTTACTTAAACTTTTTTATATCTTTTTTGACCTCACTTTGCTATCCAAACTCCATTTTGCCTTGATGCATCTTCAGATTGCCTGTAGGGACTACTGCCTACCTGTGTGTTTGTATGGAGTTTTGATGACTTTCATTTGATAACATGATATCCTATTCCCTAGTATATGTTTTAATGTCACTACATGTTCTATTTATCTTATAAAATCTAATTGATTCCTTGAAACACTCTCAAACCACTTGAGTGACATCACTCCCAGCATAATACACAGGCTTGCTTGCTATTTTTATCCCTCAAGGGCATGATTTACTTTGAACTTGGAGTGTGATCACATATTAAAAGGATTTTTAAGACTAAGAATAACCATATTTTTCCCTTAAAACATTACATGGGGTTAAACAACCTCTATCACTATCTCAAACTTCTCAAAAGCTCACCTGTCTCGTCTAGGCCTACCTACTAACTACAAGAGGACTATGCTAAAACAGTGAGCATTTCCATCTCTATTAGAACCTTGAGGTTGGTATGGAAGGATTTTTCAAGTCATATGGATTATTTATTAAAAAATTAAGGTCTTTAATCCATGTTTAGGCCCAAACTTCAAAAACCCCTCAAAACTATCTCATAGGTGTTGACTATGTTTGTATTTGATTGTGTGGATGCATAGAACTATATATGTTTGAATATTTGGGTCTAATTACACTATAGGATCAAACTTATAACCCATTAAAGCTATTTTTAAACATCTTAAATCCTTAAGCATCTAAAAATAACTCTATTCTTCATCATATATCCTTCTAAGCCTCATTTTTTTATCATGGTTTGATCAAAAAGAGGAACTACATGCTAGGGCTTGTAGGTCACTTTTTGAGTAAATATGCCACCTTAAGATCACATTTAAACTCTAAAATTTATTATATCATAAAAAAATATACCTCCACTATTACTTATTGGTGATCCATGAGGCATGTGAAAAGCATAAGACTTTTTTAACCTACTTATCTTACTGTTCTTTCATGGTTGTAGGTGAGTATTAATATGTCTTGTATAGACTATAGTAGTCCAAACATCTCATGTGAAGTATATGCTTTGGAGGGGGTTAATTATGTATATTTGATAATTTAACTCAATCTCATTTACCAAACAAACTTTGTACCTGCTTATCTTGATGGTTTCTTAAGAAAACTCTTTGAGATTATGTTGAAGCACCCATACTATCCATTATGTGATCTAGAAATTTGACTCAAGATAAGATGGTTAGTATCATTTTAGTTCCAAAATGAAAACAAAATGAAATAAACACACTAACTATCATAACATCTCTAGTCCTAGACACTAGGGAGAGTTTAGTTAACAAACATGAATAAAACACACAACTAAAATGCAAAAGAAACCTTCTTTTACCTCCCTTGGATGCTCCAAAATGCTTGTTTTAGTGGCTTGCTTGGCTTTTTGCTCATGAAGTCTTCATCAAAGGAGGCTTGGATATTTCTTCTTCTCATTGGCACCTTTGGATTGTGGCTTGTTTGGCTTAGAATCAATTTGGCATGGTAACACTAATTGCAATGGCTTTTGTAATCATTTATGCATTATAACTTTGCATTATCAATTCTTTGAAATGATGTAGTAAGGCCTCCTATTTATTTATTTTTGAGAATGTCTAAAATCAACATGAACTATCCATCTCAGGATTAAGATGTGTGGCTAAAGATTAATCCAATTTTTAAATTAAAATTGATAAATAGGCTCATCAATATTTGGGATAGAGGAGCAATTAAGGGGCATGGAGGGCTTTGATGAGGCATGGGAGGCATGAATCCTAATATTTGCAGCATTTATGGCCTAGGGATGTCTTCCCAAGAAATGAGGTCACCTGATGATGTAGATATTCAATATTCATTTCCAAAAATAATTATTCAACAAGTTTCCATGGAATTCTTTATTAGGCTCTAATTTGGTTTAATTAGCTCTTAAGCATGATTAAGCACTTTGTGCACAAATTACTCAAATTGATCAGAATGCTTGTTATTGGTCCAAAATTTGATTGGATTGGAATTGGAAAGCAATGTTAGATGTGTTGGATCTATTATCCCATTTAGGATGTTATCAATATAAAATAACAAAGGCATGTGTCTTATGTAGAAGATTTGATAGGAAAGAGCAATCCAGAGCACCTAGGTGCAAAATTGGAATTTTGACTCAAAATGATCTGATCAAAGTTAGCTGGCCCATAAATTGCATTGCCCCATTTAATGACACCCTATCCATAATTACATTTTACTATATAAATTTCATATCATTTAGTGTGTTTAAGTGTTTTTAGGCCAAATTGTGTATTTTGATGGAAATTGGTCAAAGGCCTGGTTGGAGGTTATTGGTGGCTAGATTTAGGTGTCTACAAGTATTAATATATCTTGTACAGACTCTATCAGTCCAAACATCTCATGTGAAGTATATGATTTTGAGCGGGTTAATTATGTATATTGAATACTTTAACTCAATCTCATTTTCCAAACAAACTCTATACCTGCTTATCTTGATGGTTTATTTAGAAAAATCTTTACGACTATGTTGAAGCACCCATACTATCAATTATATGTAACTATAGCTTGTTATTTTGACTATAAACTTACTTGTTATAACCATTTATTCGTGATCATGTTCTATCTCACGCTTCAAATGTCTTATGAAACATCCATGTGACATATGACTCCTCCTTTAGACCACTTTGCTTGAACTAGTCTTGCAACTTGGAGGTATGCCTACCTTTTCTATGGTTGTAGGTCCTTATACAGATAGTATCAAGGTTTTATGACTTTAAGAGCTTGATAACAGGAAACAAGAGATTAAAAATTCCTTCACTTATCATGATTCCTCTTCATAGTCTAAACAACCAACATGAAGGTCAAACGTCCTTAAAATCTTCTTTAATAGCATGGTTCACTATCTTCAAAATAGACCTTATGACTATAGGTTATTATGTTTCTTATGTTTTAAGCTATTTAAAACCTTGAACCCGTGTTGTACATTAACAATCTCCTTGGGGTTATCCATATCATACTATTCATGCATTTGATGATCCAATTAGTCTCCTTCTCTCCTCAACAAGTCTTAAAACTACCAAGATCCTTACCTACTGTAGGTTATGACCTTAAAAGTAGGCTTTTAGGTGTCCTTTAATCCACTTGAATATTTGCTTATGGTAGTTTTCAGCCCTAATGAGTCATGACTAAAATCACAAAATAACATAGGATAATATCCCTACATTCCTTTGCACCTTCAAGATTTAAATGACATGATGTGAATCTCCAAAATACTTTGTAGTACAATTGTAGGTGACTATGTTGGTATGGACTAAGTATGAATTTGGCTTTAAGAAGGCTCAAAATAGTCTCTTGTGAATTTGTTCCTCATTATTTTATAGCTTAAGGAGATATATCTTTCAAAGATATTCAAGGAGGTATATTCAAGCCTCTCCATTCTTTTTACTTGCATGAGAAACACTTGACTATGTTTCTTAATGGTTGTAGGTATACATTTCACCTCAGTCTAGTATGGCTTCAAGGTCTTATGAAAGATTTGTATGAACAAGATACTTCATGGTGATAATTTACTCTTTATGGTAATGAAACCATGGGATGGAGATGAGTAGAAGGTGGGAAACCATGAATGGAGGATGGGAAACCATGAATGGATTGAAAATGTTAACTTATGCCATGATGGAAGATAGTAAGAAGGCAGTGTGTTGGAATAAAACACAAAAGAGGTGAAAAGAACATTGAATACCATCAACATTAGTCTTAAAGACCATGGAGGAAGAATATACACATAGACCAAATATTAAAACCACAAAGGAGGTCATTGGAAAGCATATATTTCTGCAAATGGAAACCTAGGAGTTTGTAAAAAACCTTAAAATGTGCTAATTTTCCTTATTCTTTGCTAAATTAGGAATATGAAGATGATGAGAACACATTTATGTCTCTCTTGACATGGATCTTTGGGGGAAAATATTGAGTAATATTTTTTGGGAAACATAATAACATTAATTAGACACCTCAAACTCTAAACCAAGAAAGCTTGAGACCCTTTCTCTCTCATAAACCATATGATTCTCCTTTACATGCTTGTATACTACAGATTTGCACTATTTTGACTTATTGAGATCTAATTGGCCCATACACATGTGGAAAGGACCTAAATAATGCCATGTAAATGTGAATCATGTTCCTAAGAATCCCTACAAACTTGAATTTTCTTTCCATGATCCCTTGATGAAGAGAAATTGAAGAAATCCAACTACCTTATTGGATGCAAGAGACAAAATGAGTGCCTTGAATTCAAAGGGATGATTCATAAAGGAGATATGACCAATTTAAGAACCAATTTCCATGTATGGAATCTCTATGGGTCTAATTTATTTGGCCAAAATTACAAACCTATATTTTCTCTCTCATGGTTATACCACCTGCAAACCTGAAGGGCTTTCCCTATGTGCAAACTAGCAAGATGAAGGATATGAACTAGTTTTGGGCCTATTTTGCACCTTATTACCTTTAAATTTTTTAGAATACTTTATATTCCCTCATCCTCCAAATTATTGGCCTCATATGTATGGAATGGACATGCAATTCCATACTTCTCTATGAAATATGAATGAAAATGGCTTGCTTTTGCCTGTTATTCAAAACTTAAGCTTAAAACCACCAATTTTAGGGAATGAAGAGAAGAAAATGAGTCATAAATCATGTTATAATAATAAAAAATATTTTTAACATCTTTATTTGGCCAAAATTAGCATGTGGGAGTCTTTTGATGTCTTTTCTAAACTTAAACTTGCATGAAAATGTATTTTCAAGGTATGAAACTTTGAGTAAAGCTAATGACATTCAAATGTAAGTATTTCAAACTATTATGAATGAATTTATGACATTTTTACACCAATTCTATCATTAAATTTCCAAAACTAGTCTCTTTAAGGCCAAAAATACACAGTTTAGACCACTTTGAATAGGCTTGTAAAAGTACCAAGAAAAGTTTTGAATTATATGGGTTGGTATTTGGCCTTGACAGGCCAAATTACCAATAATACCTCTAGGGTCAACAAGTTAGGTTTACATTAAAACCCTTAATTGTTAGAATTAAATATTTTAGACCTATTTGGAAGGTAAACATTTATAGAATATCATGTTGAGTCATTTTTTGTATCATATAAAACCTGTTAAGAACTTTGTTTGCTATTAAAATGAGCTCTGAGGTTTTAAGACCCAAAATGGTCTTTCTTGGCCTTTTCATACACAATCACCAGCCTAATAGGTAATTTTTTAGATAATATATATTATTTAAAGAGATGCGTAGATGCTTTATGTTGATTTAATTTTTGGAGGGGTTCCCATAATTTAGACATCTGGAGTTGGTTCGGCGCTTTGGTCTCACATCTTTATGAAAAATCAACAAGAGGATGGAGAACCTTGTTTTGCTTGAGAGGGAGATTGAAGAGGTTAGATGTTTGATCAAAAATTTCATGACATTTTTCATGTGAACTCAATCCCATAGGGGATGTTATAGGATCCCCTTGCCACAAATTCTTGTCATTGGTTTTTGGAATGGACCCCTATCCTTTATGAACCATTATTAAGACCATAAGCCTCTATAAACTCTTATTAAACACTTCAACTGACCCAATGTAAAATATATGTTTATTAATGACCTTAAATGATATTATTTTACCTCCAAATTATCCTAATGAGATTCAAAACTCCCCTAAGCTTCACTTCAAGATGTTTGTTCACATATCCAGGTACAGTACCATATGATATATGGCAAAATATGTAGTTTTAGGTTGGTTTGTGAGGGTATAAGCTATGGAATGGTATAAAAACCATTTACAGAGGATTATGATGACTTGAAAAAGGCTCCACAATCATTAAAACTCTTCTAAATTCTCTTAATTTTTTATACAGTCCCTGCAAGTTAACCACTAACTCAAAGGGTGAGAAAACTCAGTTTTTCAAGCCAAGAATCAATGGTGAAGGCCTATGAGTGAAAAAAAAGAATTTAATATCAATTAATGATTTTTTTAAATGTTTTACATGTTTCATAAAGTAATTTTCAGTCACTATAACCTCCAAGTTTCATGAAAAACATCTCAAACAACCCTTCAAGCAAATAAAAGTGCCTAGGCTTGCCAATGACCATTTCATGGTTTGACCATCTACACAATGTCCCATAAATTTAAATTTATAATTGAGTATGGTATTAGGATAGTTAAAGTGAATCAAACACTTTTGGTAGGTTTCACACGTTTGAGTGGCCATTTGGATCAAATCTCTCTTTCTACGCCTAATTAGAGAGAGAAATGGCATAAAATGGATAGTTACACTTGGATTTGGATCATAAAAATTGGTACGGATATGTAAGGGGATAGAGGGTCCTCAATAATGTGCTCATTTATCCATTAAAATCATTAGAATATTCTACACAAGGAGATTTACCAATTTTTAGGGCTACAAGGAATATAAAGAAATGCATGCTATATGCGCAAAATATCATCTTTTGGAGGGTTATATGGATCCAAGTGACTTGTTTTAGGTTTGAATTAATTTTTATAAGACTTACATGAATTAAATTTTCTTGGTTAAAATCAAAACCCAATTTTCTCTCTCTTACACCTCTTTGTTTAAGAAGTCAAGTGATCAAATCACCAAATTAATGCATAGAAACTCTTTAAAAGTCTTTATTGAGGTTGATACTTGTATCCTATACCTAATAAAGTAATAAAAATTCATAGTTTGATTTTATAAATATTCAAAGGTTGAAAAGGTCTCCAACACTCCTAATAAGACCTTCCTTCTTTCCTATGCCTAGCAAAGAGACAAAGTCAAACAAACATCAATGAGCCTTCTAACAACCCAAGTAAGGTGGAAAAACCTCATAAATGGCTTAGTAGAATATTTAAATATAGAATTATTTAAGACTTAAAGACCTATTTTCAAGAAGTAAGTGTTGGCCTATTTTGACCCACATACCAAGCTTTTGCCTAGATAGATCAGTTGAGTAGTTTCCTAATTGAGTGAATGATAAAGTGACTTACACAAGCATACAAGAGCTAGACCATCATTACACATCATGAAAATATGGATAGGTTAGTCTAGTTTCACATTTAATAAATTCACTTTTGAAATCAATCAGGGTCAAAGATCACATGGACATGATGTTTTTCATGCCTTGAACATCCTCTACAAAATTGGTATCTTGATGAGATTTCTATCTCAAGATACAAGTCCTCAAAGTTAAACTATCAAAATGAGACATACACAGGGATGTAAAATAAAATTATTGGTGAATATCCATTTAAATTTAAAAAACCCCAAAGGATCTTGAAGATAAATGTGAAGCTGACAAGTGTCCAAATCATGAAAGCTTGAGTCACAATCCAACTTTGAGCGAGCAATCAACGATATCAATGGGCCAAAATTATTGATGGTTCACATTAAATTATGCATCAAAGATATAATGGTGAGCTTAATGTCAAAAGGTCAACATATCCAAGGATGAATGCATAGCTACCAAGTGTCATCATTATGGCAACTACTAAGTCAATCAATGTTATGCATTCAAACCATGCTAAATAAGATCAATGATGCATGTAAGGTCAAAGGGTCAATCGAGCTCAGGACAAATGTGAGGCCACCATATGGCATAAGTGTGGTAACTAGTTAAGACTGACTATGGGGCCCTTGAAATAAATGGGAAACTAATAATTGGCATAATATGAGAAGCCTAGATCAAGATCGATGATAGATATCAAAATTCAAATCCAAGAGACTTCAAGTAGAGGTCAAATATGGTTCAGGTCGAACCAAGAGAAAATTTTTCAAAGGGATATGTTGCCAATAGAGATCGGTCAAATACCATCAAGTAGACATAGCTATATAATCAATATTACTAATAATGAGGCTCTATCACCATTAAAAATCAGATGCAGGATAGGTTTGTTTAAACCTAATATAGTCTAGAACAAAGTTCTGCAATCTATAGATCTTCATCGATATAATGACTATATAAAAACCAATAAATTGGATTGGTTTTCAATCTATAGTAAGGATCCATATTCAGGTTGGAGTAGATACAAACATAAATGAGATATGATGGAGTGTATCTTCCTTCAACATAGTCACAACTTTGATAAACAAGTACCTATGGCCACATAAAATAGACATAAGCATGGTTCTATTAGATCCATAGATATGAAGATTTTGTCTTCACAAGAAGGTCAACTAGAAGATGGCATAGAGTCCCAAGATGGAGATATGGTGGTTAGATAAAGTATCCAGAGCATTTAATATATTTTCAAGGTCCCTAAGGGTTTATCTTCATAACAAGATCATAACTCATCATCTTTGGCAAACTATTATCTTCTAGTGCATTTTCTCAACTAATGAGAAGATTTGGGGGCTATTAGGATAAATGAAAGCTACCTTGTTTGTGATGTATTAACCCTAGTTAGATCAAATATGGTGTAGAATTCATTAAAAGGTGGTAGTTCATTTAATGATCTTAGATATCATGTTCCCTCTCTCTTCACCCTTTTCTTTATATTACCCATTCTTTCTCATTTGTATCTCTCTCTCTTGGATTTTAGATTCTCACAAGGACTCTCTAATTTTGAAGAGTAGGGAACTCTGAGATGTCTTGGAGAGATATTATCATATTGATAAGGCTAAACCCTGTCAAGAATTTGTAATTACTACCTCTTAATGAAATAAAATATTTTCTTTACCTATCTCTTGCCTTGGATTAGTGTTTAGTGAGTTGTGCATGATGGCCTTGTGAAGGAGATTATTCCATATCCATTATCCTCCTTCCTTGCCTCTTCTAAGGTGTTTTCAAGTTGTTTATAGGTCTGGATTCATATTCTTTATGTCATTAATATAAGCTCAATGTGGGTCTTAGAATACCTCCCTATCTCCATTCATTGCTTCTTGCACCTAGTCTATGAAACACTTATGCAATTGGTTGGTCTATGAGGTTGTGTGAGCTAGCATTGTCTTGTGGTGATCTAGTGTGGCTTCAAGCTTATGGGAGTCTTCTATTTTTATTTGTTACATAACCTTTTATCCTTATTAGGACCCCTATTCCCCTTTTCTAACCCTTTTCCCTGCAATAACATTATTTTAGGTGATCCATCAAGAGGAAGGAGGACTTCTCTAGAGGTTCAACCCTATTATAGGATACCCACAGCCTAAGGTTGTTCTCATATTGTGATTAGGAGTGTAGTATCCTAAAGAACTCTTCCACAAGGGTGCAATCTCACATAATAATAGTTTCTAGCACACCCAGTAGGACTTGTTATGTTGTTCACTGGTGAAGATTTTTAGTGTTCTCTTCATCCAATCAGCCTTTAGAGGCATGTGTGTAAACATCAATGGTGACTCCAAGTATTAATCAGCTAGTTTAAGTAACCCAAGTGCCTAGTAATCATTATTCAGTATGTATCATCACTCTTTTGATTAGTATGCTTATTCTCTACCTCAGTATCCTTCATATCAGATTATTAATATTTATGACTTTACCCCAAGTGGTTCTTAAGATTCAGTGCATTAGCTTTCTCAAGCTCAAGATGTCCTTAGTTTTTCCCCAAACTGTCCATTTCAAGTTGGAGGCAAATTCTCTTAGGTTATGAAAGGTACATGATAGAACTTAATACATAGAGGGGATATGGTCAGGATATCCCTAATCACATCATTCATGACATGAGAAATGCATTATGATTAATGAAGGAAGAATGAGCACTTATTAAGGGAGCAAATTGAAAAAACCTCTCAAGTGAGATGATGGATGTAAGTGGTTGCATTCAAAGCATCAAGGATAAGCTAAGAGGCTTGAATAATTATAGTTCCAACTCCATCAACCTCATATGTCTTCATATACACCACCTCATCCCTCATATATGCCACCCATTCTTCCCCAAAAGACCACTCTAAGTAACTCTTCGAGTGTTTCAAGTTTTTCATATGTTCCTCAGGCCTTCCCTTCTTGGAATTCAATCCAAAAGAGCCTTCAAAGAAAAGACACTATTTTTGAATATCCTATTATTGAGATCCAAGATTCCATTTATCTTCCCCAAGAATCTTTTTAAACCTCATACCAGCCCTCGTGTGTTCCTTATCTTCATGAGGCAACAAACCACCTTAAAGAGGGGCTTTTCTAAAAGAATATAGATAGACAAATCAAAGAATTACAGCCAAATATGAGGAAAGAGGAAGAGAGTCAAAATCAAGAAAAGGTGATTATTTCTTACACATTCCCCTCATATAAATCAATCAAGGAACGTATACAAAAAAAGGAGGCACCAGTTCAAGAGCCACCTAGAAGATCCTTCAAAATCCCTAGATGGAAGGATACCCTTCTAAACTATAAGCAAGGTGAAATTATTCACCCTCCCACCATCTCCCTCTTGGAAAAATAACATGTTTTACAAAGGATAGAGGAGCTTACAGTCATAGGTTAACCTAAAGAGAACAATGCAAGTGTCTATGATGAGGAGATCATGATAGGTATCCTAATTCATTCAGAAGGGGAAGAATCAGGTTTAAACCAACCTTCTTGGCATGGCTTTGACACTAATGAACTAGATCCTAATGAGGACAATCCTCCAGTTAAAAATAGAGAAGGCCTTGAATAGACTACTGAAGGTTCATTCTACATAGATGAAGAAGAGGATTAGAATCAAGAACTAGAGGTTGGTACACTTGAAGATGAGTTACTAAATGAAGGTATCCCTAATAGATTGGAGATAGACGAATGTAAATTAGACATTGAGAAAAACAAATGTGTCTTTTTGGACCTTAGTTGGTCAAATCAACCCTCATTTGGAGTTAAAAAATAATATCAAATCTTAAGTGAGGTTGATGAAGAAAACATCTCAAGTGCTCAGGTAATGTAGTTTAATGATCTACCACTTTGTGTGATGGAGGAGGACCTTGAGGGTGAACAAAGTTTTCAATATGAGAAAGAGCTTCAAGGAGAAGATCCTAATCAACTCAAGATAAACTTGCATACACCAGCAAGTGAAAGGGAGTTGGAGGACTTGTTTGAGAGCTTGGGAGTGTTGGGGCCAACATATCCCCTTGAGAAACCCTCAGATTAAACATGAAGTTTATCATGTCAAGGTCATTCATATAATTTGAATATCATCCACTTCATCAAAAGCAAGTTTACTTAGTTATATTTTTCTTTAATTTTGGTTAACAATGTTAATAAATGGTCTTATTGCTCTTAAGTTTTAGGTTCCATGGTGCTTGTTCATGAGAAATTCATCTTCCAAAAACCTTGAGAAACCTTCAATTCAAATTTGAATACTAATGGGAACCAATTGGTGGGAACCCTTGAAAAATCTATATTGGACCTAAGCATAAAGTTCATATTTTAAGCTTAGTCATGTTTTAGACATGACTAAAAATTAACCTATAATGCTTAGTCCCCTTTAAAGTTCCTCGTATGCCTAGCTAATATCCATTTTACGAGGTCATTTTAATATTTCCTATCCTAGCCTAAGTTTTTAACCCTAAGGCCCCATTATATTTATTAATACTAATGGGACCTTAGTCTTAACATTTTAGCTTAAGTTTTGGTTCCCTGAATCCACTTTTATGTTAGTTTGGTCTCTTGATCTGTACCTTACCCTAATTTTTTAATCCTAAGGCCCTAATGTATTTATTAATGCAATTGGGACCTTAGTCTTAACATCTTAGCCTAAGTCTTTTTATATCATTGTAGTCCTAACTTAACTTCCTTACATCTTTTAGGATATAACAACCCTCGCTTTATCATGGTATTCAATTAGATGGAGCAAAAAAATCCTAAGCTTCAACTAAAATAGCATGCATATTGGATGATATAATTATTTACACTTCTTCACGATCTTTTGACCGAATGGCACAAGGAAAGCTTGACATAATCCCACACATAACCCCTTGGACAATTCACATTTAATCTCTTAGATTGTAATCAATGGTTCTCACTTCATCACAAACACCTAATCAGATATACTAATGCATAGTTAAAAATTCAAAAGATTATAGAAGGCCCACAGGATCGACACATGGCACCTTTACATTTGATGATCAAATACAAATGGGTCCCACTTGATAAAGTAACCAATCATGAGCAATCTCTTGGATCACAATGTTATGACTATCATTTCATCATAGATTATGATCCAACAAAGTGAATTAAGTTTGAGACTCTAAGAAACCCCATGGAGGTGACAAGTGGTACTTTTGTATTGGGTCACTAGAATCTGATGAGCTTAAAATTGGCATTCATGTGATCATCATTTGATGTCTATAAGGATATATTTGACGTCCACATGACCCTCAACTTTAAGCCCATCAAATTAAAAGCTTCACTAGCTTAAAATTGGCATTCATGTGACAGTCATTTAATGCCCACAAGGACATATTTGACATCTAGGAGACCATCAAATTTAAGATAATAAATTATTATACTTACGATCAAAATACACTCCAAAATTTTGCTAGAAAGCTGGTGAATTGCCCTCTAGATGACTAAAAATGCTCAAAAAATGGTCAAACCTTAGAAATATTCAATATGCAAAGACTAAAATCATCTAATGGTCTAAGTATATGCAAAATGAATTTAGTATAAGTCTATATCCTAAGGTCCCCATTGTATGTTGTTTGAATGTCGTGAACCTTAGCCTAAAGACTTATGTTAAATCTCATGTTTAAAAGGTCTTTGAAAATGTAGAACTTAGGCTAAATACATATGTGTGTTTGTTAATAAATTAGAACCCCTACCTAACATTAGATCATTATGTCATGTTGATCCCTTTGAGCATATTTTATAAGGCCTTGGCATAAATATTTAAAACCAATGTGTACATTATGTTTATTAAACATAATGTAAACTTTGGCTTATAATGTTTAGCCATGATCCCTTTTATATAATTTGGAAAACTTAGACGTAAATCCCTTAGCCTAAAGTTTTCTTTGTGCTTAATAAACATGTATCAAACCTTATCCTAAGTAACTTAAGCCTAAGTCTCACTTTAATGATATGCTAACTTAAAGTTTGGACATCTCTGTAGATCAACAGTTCATGTTTTGTCACTGAAGGATGATCCAATAACACAAAGATCCTATGAAATTTTCAATAGAATCATTAAAGCCCATGAGCTTGATGCATGGTTGAATTGCATTCAATGTGTAACTAACAGGATGATCTGACGGTTTATGCGTTTCACTAGAGGACGATCCAATGGTGTGAAGGCACTCATGAATTTTCAAAGACCCACAAGCTCACCACATGGCCAATACTCATTCAACTAAGGACTGACATAAGATATAATTCATGGGAAGGCACACGGAGATGCCAAGTGTCACAACCATGGGACTTGGAATAGAAAGTGCCAATTAAAATCTAGGGCCTAGATTATAATCAACAACTCATGTTAATCCAAGATTTTTATCCAGCAGTACAAAATAAAAGAAGGTATTTTAAATACCAATGGCTAGTGCTCAAAGGCATTTATGAAAAATGCCATGAAGGGTCTAGACTAATGCCACATAGGCACCACACAAGCAGAAAAGGACAAAATAAAAGATATTGTGGGCTCAAAATCACAAAGGTATAAAGGCAAAGGTCTAAATCAAATACAAGGCATGTATAATCTAAAGTCAGATATATCCTACCATTAAATATTAAAAACCCTAAACCCTACATAAAATCAACTCAATTGAATTCATTTGGTCATAATTTGATCTAATAGGAGCTTTATTGTGTTTTTGAGCACAAAAGAGCTTCTATAGAGACCAATTTGTAAACTAGTGTGAATAATTTGCAAAAATAGAGACCATAGTAGCTCACAGACAGTAATTGAAGGAGGAGACTGAGCTCTACTTGTCGATAGATAATGAGGGGTAAATATTCAAGGACATCAAATTAGATGATGTAATCAAAATGTTATGATATCATTGATCAACTTAGGAATACCCTTTCTAAAATTTATATCTTAGATATATTAAAAATATCAACATCTTACAAAGATATCTTATATTATGCTTTGCATGACACAAATATTCTTGGTGATACACAACCAACATCATTAAATTATATCATGAATACACTCAAAGATGTCAACAAGGTCATCACATTCAATAATGAAGATGTACCTCTTAAACATATCACAGAGCAAGACCTTCCACTATTCATACATGGTTAGATATATGGAAAGGTCATCACATGTGTTTTGGTTGACAATGGTTCAAGATTGAATATTTTAAACTCTATGGTCTTACAAAAAATTAGGTATTGATACAACTAGCATCCAAAAAATAAAATAAAATATCAGGGTATTCGATAATACTCATTTTCAAATAATTGGAACCATCACATTAGATTTAATAATAGGTCCCAAAATAGTGCCTAATACTTTTAAAGTCATGTCAAATAAAATAAAATACAATTTACTCTTAGGAAAACCTTAGATTCATTCCATGGAGATTTTACCTTCTACACTTCATAGATGTATTAAGTTTATAGACAAGGGATATGAATATTCTATTCCAATAGATGATACACCTTCCAAATACTGTAAAATGACTCAATTAAAGTTTAAAGATATTTATATCATACCCATGTACAACTAATCACACTTGATCATATGCACACATATGAGGTTGGTGAGTCAAGCAAAAAACATGATCAAGCACCAATTATAATTATTCAAGAAGATACATGTAAAGCATTACTAGTCACTATCCAACCTAAGAAGAAAATACTAACTCTCCCTCTTTTGGCTAATTTTGAATATCCTAATTAAATAATTATATATTTTTATGGTAGTTACAATGATGATATGTAAGATCCAACATATGACAAGTTGTTCAGCTCAATTTCAATCCCATTGATCCTAAATAATACTTATCTCATACTTTATCCATGTCGATGGGAGGGGGAACATATCAAGAGTATTCAATAATAAAGGATAAATTAGATTATATTTTGGAAGCACCATGTTCTAAGGACAAATTAAAATATATAATTCAAGATAATCAACATAATCATGACACTAATACCTATCTTTTCATTACTTCACAACAACATCAAGAACAAATTAAAGATTTATGTCGATGGGTTACATCACTTGAAGGCAAGATTACAAATACTCTCAAATTTTAGAATGTTACAATTAATGTCACAAATAACAAAATCAATTTGAAAAATAAATATCACAATGTGAGCATGACATATTAAAATAAAAAAATCCAAAAGGAACAGTTATAAGTCGAAGTAAAACCAAAAAGGCTAGAAGCTTAACATGTTGAACAAGAGTGGTCACAAAAATAAATTTTACAAAAGCAAATCACAACTAAGCAAGACAATATTTTCAAAAAAGTTTTTCTCACAAAGGACATTCAAAATTAAGATAAACCACATAGACTTAATATGGTTCCACAAGAGGCAACTAAAAATGATTCATCATATCTAAGCCTTTGACTCTCAGTCGTCATATCGATGGCATACCGACATTGAGATTGCCTCTCTTAATAGGCTAATATATGTATCATGACACTTATTCATTATCTAGGTAATGACAAAAAACATTTTGTTAATAATATTAGGCCTAAATGTTGTATCAAATTCATTGATTTAATAGTAATATTGGGGCCAAAAATATGTTTAATTATATTTCACATTCATCCTACTTTGGATCACTGCAATGAAAAAATGGGAAAATCAAGGATGAGAGCAATGGAAATAACCTTGGACAAAGATAGTGACTCCACATTTGAACATGAATTAGCAATGGTTACAATTTCTAAGGCATACGAATCCACCAAGCTAGAGAAAATAAAATAAAACACAATAAAAACACATAATATGACTCATTCATAAACACTAAAGACATAAAAAAATACATTAACACATATGGTGCAATGGGATTTACATTTACAAATACAAGTAATGATCAAAGTAACATTTCAAATCTATAGGTAAAAATAGATGATTATGACCTTGATTATATAGAATATGGGTACAACATTATTGATAGCACAAGACCTACATAATGACATTTTGTCTCAATCAAAGGTTTAACATAGAATTTAGATGGTGATTACATATGTTATGTAAGAACTCTATGGGATTACCCTATGGACCAAGTCATCAGTTAAAAAAATATTCCAAAAAAAAATCTAAAAAATATAGTATTTCAAAAATTCAAATAAATCAAATGCTACAAAAATACAAAAACATTCAAAATATACATATATTTTTAAAAGGACCTGATTATGACATGAGATGCTAGTTACTTATTTTCATATGATATTTATCATATATGTTGATATATATCATATTATTTTCTATACACACATACATTTCATGAGGTATTTGAGTGTGATGTAGGACATACATTACACATGCATTCTTATATGTTTGACTCCCTTATACCTAGTGGCGATGCATATATTGGGGGAATATTTTTTTACAAGTTATACTATAACAGGTTGTATCTATTTATGGTCTCAACTGTAATACTAACCTACATATCTTATAAGTGTCTTGCTAATCACTAATATTTTAAATTATGCAACATAGATATGATATTTTGCTAATAAAAATGACATTAATAGATATGGATATAATATACTAGTTTTCACTTGTTCTATGCTACTTTGATATTATTAATTTTCCTGCATAATAGTCTCAACATTTTTTACTTATTATGTGTGTTCCTTCACCCCAATCTATAATTTTTTTTAGTATCTTTATGATATCATTTTTTTGGTATGTATGACATTTGAGCATGTCCACTACTTATGGCCCTTGGCCTTATGTGTAATATTTACTTATACGACATTTGAACATGTTTATTGTATGTAACCCTTGGCCTTATTGTATGAAATTGCATGAAATTATTTTTTGTTGTGTGCTTGTTGAGCTTGATTAGTGGTGACATGATCTTCATCAAGTACTTTTAGGGCATAGTTTACTTAAAATATGCTTACTTTACTACATGCTTCATTGTTAAATCTATCTAGACATAACACTTTATATGCCTTTCAATTAATATGTTACATATATATTTCAATGATAATATAAAATATATGATGACATACTCTAAAACATGTTGAGATTATACTGTATGACATATCTTTATCACATTATACAATTAACTCTTCTTTTGAGATGAGTGACTTATAGGCTACATCCCTCATCTAAAAAGGGGGCCATCAAAATTAGTTTGTCTTAGAGATCCAAACCTCCATGAGTAGATTTGGGATAGAATACATGTTCAAAAATATAGAGTATAGGTTTTCAAATACTCAAATTAATGCAAAATCAGGTTTTAGAATAGAATATAGGTCTTTAAAATATTTAAAATGATATAGAAATCAGGTATATGATAAATATTATCACATAAATATAGATTTTTAGGGCATACAACAAGCATATGCCTTCATTTTTCAAAGACTCAAATTCAAAAATTACACACATTTGAATATATATGCATGGGCACGTGCAAAATAGTTACAAGAATAAAGTTATAGTTTGTGAATATATTTACAATTTTGCATATAGTTGCATAACATTCTATATCATTGGCACATATTCAAAGGGGGCATGATACTCATTCATGATCACACTTTTTCAAACTTACAAATTATAATTTTTCAAAGTTTCAAATTTCAAAATAGAAAAAATCAATATTTTTCAAAGTTTCAATATTCAAATTTAAAAGCAAAATATTCTTTTCAAAGGAAATTATATGAGCAATTTGGTCATGATGGAAGCATGAATATTCTTCATTATATTTTGATCATGCAAGTCTATATTTTATATTTGTCTGTAGAAGTGCAATTTGAATATGTGCAGGTGATGTACATTCAAGTCTAGTGACACTTCATGACCTTGACATCACTTCTAGCAAACCTAGCATGGTTCCACCTTTTTGGGTTAGTAGCTTAGGTATTATTCCCTATTTATGAGTTTTAGAATAATGCATCTTTCCAACCCAAGAGTTTGATTAGCTATTTAGAATTGGGACTTGATCACTCTCAATTATACATTAATTTAGTTTCTCCAAATGATTCAGTAAGGGGGCATGGTTCTCCATTATCAGTTACAGGGTACATGGAATTTTGGTTTCACCTATGTACAATTGTACTCCTTTGCTCTCTTTTCATTTCTTCAATTTTTGAAGTTAAAATTTTTCAAAATTTAAAAGAATAAAATAACTACTTCATGATTTATTACAGGGTTTGCTAAATTTTAGTGCCCTATAAAATTGAGTATTTTCTCAAATACAAAGTGTGTTTTACACAATCAAGTTCAACTCTTCCTCCTTTACTCGAGTAAATTCATTTCTAGAATAAAGAGATGTGGGAGGAGGGGGGTATATGTAGACACATAAATCTAGTCACATTACTTGATAATGCTAATTCTTGACATATTCCAAGCCACATGACTTTTGCACTAAATCACGACCCTTATTCACCATTATTTTAAGCCATTTCTCTAGATGCAAGTTTGACCCTTTATTTTCCATTACTACTATACAAAACTATCAATGTCAAATACTCAAGCTATCTAAAATTGCCTTTAGACTATCTCCCTTTAGGACATGTGTCCTTGGTCTTCATATATAGGTTCAATCTAAGTAGACATGGGCATAATGCAGTGTTATCCCCTTAGGACGATCATGTCCTACAACAAATAATGACTACTTTCCAAATTTGAAATCAATATTTTATGTATTCTCACATGTTTTATAAGGCTGATTTAAATAATTTATCAAAATATTCTATAAAGAGGCATTTAATAGACACACTTTATAGTCACTTAATACAAGCATATACAATTATGCACATTAAGCAAATCTACTCTATTCTTTCCATATTTTGAATCACTCACAAGGAGTAGCCATAAGCCAAGTCAAGAACCTTCTTTAAATCAAGTCAAGAACTATCATTTTGAAGTATAAAATCCATTTTCTAGGTGCATACATAGTCAAAGGATCATAATTACACATTCACTCTAGGTGGAAGAACTACATAGGATTGATTTCTCTCCTTGGAGTATTGGATGTGTAGGTAGTGGTCAATCATCAAGGGGGAGATCGAGGTCAACTCAACATATTGCACTCCCCTCTTTTTCTTGCAAGTTGTCAAGTTATCAAAGTGTCATAAGGGTTTCAAAGAAAAGATAAGACAAATAATGATTTATATGTGGCCAAACCCTAGTTAAGATAACTTAAATTTATCAACATTCACATGAGTAATAGGTACATCGATCAATTTTTACACATAATTAACCTAGATATGTCTATAATCAATGGACTCAGGCACATTTGTCATTATCCTCTTATATCAGACCTATCCAAAAACATATTTTGATTTTACCTCTAATATATAATTTCCAAATTCATGCTTTCTCTATCTTTTCCTTCTAGTTGTTTATCACATTCAACAAAGACAAGTCCATAGTCAATGAACTGGAGCGTACTGTGTTGCCATCTACTTACAAAAAACCTATCTAGATCCTCTTGATTTTGATACTAAGTCTAAATAATCACCTCTTCTTCTAATTTTCACTTACACACAATCATATCAATCAACAAAAATCAATGTACAAGCTACGTATATTACTTCTTAGTACTTTCCCAAAATAACAGCTTTCCATATTTAGTGATTTGTCAAAATTAGAATAGTTGATCATTGCATATATTTAGCATTCTGATATTTATAATTTAACACCTATATAATCATATAATATAATTAATTTATGTTTTATAAAAATAGGTTAAAATATTATGTAGAACACAATAAAAATCTAAATGAAAAATTATAAATGAATAAAAGGATCTAAACATTAGTGATTTGTACAAAATAAAACCAAATAAAGTGTCATATTTTGCATATTTCATAAATTAGGACACTATTTTTACTTTTTAAGACTTAGTGCATGTAAATATTAGATTTTTAAATTGATGAGTGTAACAATAACTTGGAATGAAAATAGTAAATAATTGATTTGACAAGCCTTTCCTAAAATAACAAAGATGTAAAGGAAGTGTGCTTATCTAGAGTAAAATAGGTATTTCTATGACTTAAGAGGTTGAAACAAGCTTGAGAATCAGTCAGACATATTTCATTTTGTGAATGTAATTGAAATCAAACTTCAGATAGTAGTGCCCTTATGAAGACCATAATGCCATGTGGCGTTAGTGTCCCGTTGTGATGCTAATATCCTTCTTGGAGGAGTTATCTAAAACTTTCAAGAAAGTTGAATGAGAGTTTGAGGGACCTATAAGTGATTATGTGACTTATTAAATTTAACCTATGTCATTATTCACCTAAATATATTTTTAAACCCTAATGAATACCTACACACATGAAACAATAACCAGATCAAATGTAAAAAAAAAGGAAAAAACTAGGTTGTGGGATATTATGATCACGCAGAGCAGAACCCCTGTTGTCCTGGCTACTACCTATATTAACACTAATGCTAGAGGTATTAAATCACATGTATTTCTCCCTTAGGTAATGTGCATAATCAATGCACATGGTATGCTAGGATGACTTTCACTTACTCCCTTCTTTGATCAAGCATACAAGTCTAGATGTGATAGTTGAGTAATATGCAATGTATTGAGATATATTATTGACTGATTTTATGTAATTATATGCTAAGATAATAAGTGTTAGATGTAAAATTCCCTGTGAGGCTATGTATATAAAAATAAATTTGATTTGAATGTAAGACCTTGTTCATTAGCTGATAAGACGTTAAAGAGGGATAACAACATAAGAGAAGGCTCAAGGGAGGGTCAGAACCCAAAATATAGGATAAAATGACATTGGACACTAGTGTTAAAATTAGACACTAGTGTCATATGGCACTACTATCCATATTAAGGGTATTAATGTTTTGAGGCCTAAAAATAGAGTTAAGATTGAGTAGGATAGGCTAGGGGCCCCTGTGACTGGGAGGAGATGCTCAGGACCACTAGGGGTGCAACAAATAGGGAAAAGAAGACAAGAAATATCAAAATACCAAAAATAACCACATAAATAAGGGTTATATTCATCATTATAACCTTCATGTGGAACAATATCAAAAGACATAGTATTTGTGGTTTCTTGACCAAATTAGGGTGTATACATTTACCCCTTTTTATTCTAATAGTGCAATAAAATGAAAGTACTAGAGTGAAAGAAAAAGAGGAATGTGTACTTGTGCTTATTTATATAGATGTGCTTTGGATCTAACCCACTTCTTAGCCAAATAAGTGGATAGGAGATGGAGTGAAGTATTTGAAAATGAAATCCATAACATGGGTGCCCTATGTGTTGAATCTGAATAGTAAGGAACAAAACCCTATTTCCCCCCCACCTTGATATCTGGACTAAATCTAAGTATGTAAACTAAAACTATAGAGAAATAAATCCTACTTTCCCCCACTCTGATATCTAAACTAAATCTAAGTATGTAAACTGAAACTAGAGGTTGAAACCATCGCTCAACCTACATAATTTGGGTCTAATGGAAGGCTATGGATTAACTGTTGTAGATGGTCATGTGACCCAAACTGGTGAAATCTTGGTGGCATCTTGGTGATGTCTTGGTGATAATCTAAGTGTAACCTGACAAGTTAAACATAGAAATCAAGGATGTGTACCCTAAATAACATCTCTAAACTTGATATATGAGGAATGTAACTATGTTTCTATATATACATATATATATATATATATATATATATTTGAGTCAAATTATATATTTGAGTCAAATTATATATTTGAGTCAAATTATATATTTGAGTCAAAATGTATATCTTAGTTAAACTATATATCTGAGTCAATCTATATATCTGAGTAAACTTATATGTTTGAGTAAACATGTATGTCTGAATAAACCTATATGTCTAAATATGTATATCTGAGTAAGCTTGTGTGTCTAAATATGTATATCTGAGTAAACCTGTGTGTATGAATATGTATATATGAGTAAATATGTATGTCTAAATATGTATATCTAAGTAAACTTGTATATTTGAATATATGTATTTGAGTAAACATGTATGTTTGAATATGTGTATTTGAGTAAACATGTGTGTCTAAATATGTATATCTGAGTAAACATGTATATCTAAATATTTATATTTGAGTAAACTTGTGTGTCTGAATATCTATATATCTAAACCAATCTATGTGTATATGCCTCCATTTTGGTGAGAGAGTTGAGACTATGGTAAGTGTGTCTATCTAAAAGTGGTATCAACTAGTATGATGGTGATAGTTAGTTGGGGTGATGTTGTTTTTGGTTTGAATATTTTGTTGATTGTGATGGAGTTGATTGTTTAAATCAGTAATGGGATAGACCTTTGGTATATTTGAGTTTGTTAAGGGAATATGGGTTTTATCATTTTGTAGAGTTGAATGTGATTGGGATATTAGTGGAACTAATATAGGAAGAGGTATATTAAGTTTAAGTCCCACACACAAGAAATGGATTGCAAATTAGAGTTACAATTCTCTAGATATCACGTTTGAAATAAGTTGGTATTAGTTAGTGAAATTCATGTGCAAGGTCAACCTTAGTAAGGTGAAATTTTAAAAATATGAATTAAAAAAGTTAGTTGATTATTTTGACAACTCATTTGAATCATTTGACTTGATAGTGATTGTTAGCTTTGAGATAGAAGTATGCCAAGGAAAGGACGAAAGAATTTGACCAAGTATGAGGAGGTGGAAGTGCTTATCCAGGCCAGGGAGAGTTGGTGTAGACCTTTTTCCTATGGTTTTGTCTACACAGTTCATTATGCTTGTTTAGGGTCTTAGAGGCCATTTGGGTCATTTGGGAAGATTAATCCCACAGTCACTGGAATGTGGGGTTTTACTCTCTCTCCCACCTATATATGTACCTCTCTCCCTTTGTATTTATAATCTAAAGTTAATGAATATTTTGGCTTTCTCCATTTTGATTTGTCTTTTGTAATTCTCTTGTGTGATTTCAATTTGCTACAACTCTTTGGTAGTATGAACTCACTACTTATCTTGTATGACCATTTGACCTTCACATTCACCTTATCTGGATTGGGATCAAACCCGATATTGTATTAGAGCTATCCATGGTAAATGTTTGTCTATTTATTCACTGCTAAGCTTTCTATGAAATCTAGAGATTTTTTGCATAAGAAAGATCATAAATCTATATTATTTTTCATTAAGATCTATCCATTCCTTTTATTATACATTTGCATGCTTTGTAATGTTGGTATATGGAAGCTCTTTGGAGATCTAATATTCTTGTAGTTTGATCAAATTCACTATATCTTGGAACAAGTAATTTTTTTCTTGAGGAAACATGTTTTACATTACATTTTCTTTTTTGTGGTTTCCTAGTTCAGATCTAATTTTTCATTGGCATGCCTGGTTTGCCATCCACCTGTTCAAACTATTAATGCTCTTGAATCACAACAAATATCACTAAAAAAATTTTGATTTTGGTGCACCTTGGTTTTAGATTTCCAGATAATTTTGAATTTTTGGATTTCATTAAGAAATGCAAAAGTTATGACATTTTTAGTAATTACTACTCAAAAAAATCAAATCTTATAATTTGGAGATTGATGCTGAAAGTTTATTCAAAAACAAGCCAAGTCTATTCAATTTTGCCTTAATGTTTTTGGAATGTTAAATTTTTTTTAATAACTTGATTTAAAACAAGGGAAAATAGGCTCCTTTTATTTTCATGCATAAATAATATATAAGAAGATTGGTCAAGTTTAGTATTATTAGTAGATATTTTTTATTATTTTTATAAAAATATTTGTAGTAAATATTTAAAAAGAAAGTGTTATTCATTTTCTCACTTTCTCACATTGTAATTGCTTCCTTAGATGCAATATCAACTAAGTTCGATGTCCTCTTTTGTTTGAAAATTTTTATCTTTTCTGACACATGCATTGATTGCTCTAGACACACTATCGATTGAGTCTGACATCTTCTGAGTGTGCATTTTCAACATTTGGGTGGGTTCACCATTTCATAGTTTAGGGGGGTGTACAGTGTCATTTTGGTCCCTCTTTGTATTCAAATTGCACCTTTATTTCTGTAACAACTTCAACTTGCACTACTATACATCTCATTTCTACACTAATGGATTCAAGTTCAATCAACCCACTAACTCCCTTTAACTATCATAAATGGAAAATCAAGATGAAAATCATTCTAAAGAGTAAGGGTTTGTATAGGATAACCATGGGTAATGAAACTAAACCTAACACAAATGCAAAGATAGTTAAGTGGTATAACCATAGTGATGAATCTTATGGGCTATTATGTCTTTCTATATCACTTGATCTTTTATTTCACGTAGAGCCTACCAAATCACCTCATGATGTATGGACCATTCTAGATAAATTATTTTGGGAGAAATATGTGATGAGAGGTTAAGAGCTTGAGAATGAACTCATTAGCCTAAGTCTTGGTAACTTTGACACCCTTTAGGATCAAGTCCTTGAGATTGCATTTGAAAGAATGTGGGATAAAGAAAGAAGATGAATAACTTGTTCTTTATATACTCTCTAAACTAGGTCTTGACTATTCGATCTTTGTCTCTACTTTTCATGCCACTAAAAGCACTTTAGGCACTACATGGAAAATACCCTCTTTAGATGCTTTCATTGCCAACTTAACTAGGGAGTAAGATAAGTTGATCCAAATGGGCACATTGAAGTCCATAAAACTTCAATCCTAAATTGTTAGGAATGGAGAAGTAAAGATTTCTAACAAAGAGAAGAAGAATAAGGATTAAGAGAAGAAGAAAAAATAAACCTCTGCTAAAATCAACACTGAAGCCTTCTCTTCCAATGATAAACCTAAGAAATAGAAGGTTAAGTATGCCTACTATAAGAAAAATGGGCAAGATGAAATTAAATTCATGAAGAATCAAATTGATCACCTAACTCATCTCTTAGAGAAGAACAACATAGGTGTTCCTGAGTCTATCAAGTAGAATTCATCTACCCAAGATTCTACTAAAGTAAAGGGCAAGGTTCTTGTATCAGTTTCAACTTCAACATCTTCATGGGTCATTGCCTCAAGTGCCTTTCACCACATGGGATATTCACTAGTTGAGTTTTCTTCTTTAGAGCCTTGTAGCATGTCTTTCATCAGTTGCATGATGGCACTTTTGTACCTATTGTAGGGAGAGGGTGTATTGAAATAGAAGGAGGAACATTCAATAATTTTCTAAGTGTCCCTTTCCTTTCAACCAATCTCCTATCAGTGTATCAAATCACTCATATCAACAAAGGCATGAGGATTGAGTTTTTACCATATTCGATTATCATCAAGGACTTTTATAGTGAAATTATAGTGGTAGTGGGTAGGGTAGATCACTAATTCAAGTTATACACCTTCTCACATTTTGCCCCTGATTCTTCTCTGATAGTATTACTAATTCTTTCAGATGGAGTTAACAAATTATGGCATGAGTGGTTTGGCCACCTTAACTACCATGATCTTGAACAACTTAAGAAAAATGACATGGTCATAGGTTTGCCTCAAGTCCAATTCTCTAAGGGACTTTATGAGGGGTGCTCTTTTGGAAAGCATCCTAAAGAAAAATTTGACAAAGGTAAAGTTTGGAGGGCTTCACAAGCATTAGAGTTAGTACACATTGATGTGTCTGGGCCTTTTCCTAGTCTATATTTTATAAGGGCTAAGTACATTCTCACTTTCATTGATTATTTCTTGATATATACATGGGTCTACTTTCTTAATCAAAATTTTGAAGTGTTTGAAGATTTTCAAGACTTCAAGGCACTTGTTGAGAAATAATTTGAGAAATCCATCAAGGTTCTTCAAACTAACAATGGAGATTTATGTCAACAATAAATTTGAGCATTTTTGTACCAAAGAGGGTATTGATTTGTAGCGGATGGTTACTTACATTCCTTCACAGACCCAATTTGTAGAACTCAAGAACAACTCCTTGAAACAGGTGGTTAGTTGTATGATTCACTCTAAGTCCTTCACACCTAAGTATTAGGATATAATCATTAATTTTGCTTGCCATATTCACAACATGGTTCCTCACAAATCTTTGAAAGGTGTAACATGCTTCGAAGCTTGGCATGGAAGGAAACTTGATATTGATCACCTTAGGGTTTTTAGATCTCCAGCTATGTCATGTATATTTAAGAAGATACATAAAGATATAGAACCTTAGTCTAAGCCTTACATCTTTGTAGATTATCCAGATGGTGTCAAGGGGTACCACCTTATACATCCAACCACACATGAGTTATTCATAGAGATAAGTTTTCACTTTTAGGGGAGTCCCACACACTCAACATTTGACACTTATTCTCTTTCATTGGAGTCACTTAGACTTGATGATTCTTCTTCTGACTCAAATCATCCAGAGTAGGTTCTTGAGATAAGGTCTTCTTCTTCTTCTTCTAGTTCTAATAATGAGGGTATTGATGGTGATTATTCTACATCCATCTCAAGTCACATTTTAGAGGATGAGGAGTCATCACTTAACTCACCCACATTCAGGCCCCTTTGGGCTAGGTGGACATTTTAGAGTGCAGGCACTTGGGTAGGGGATCCAATTGATGAGAGACGTACTTAGGTAGATTATCAAAGTGGTCCAAATGCTTTCTTTACTTCAATTTCATATCCATAGACATTTCAAGAGGCTTCAGGCATACCTGAGTGGGATAGTGCTATACAAGAATAATATTTTTCCTTGATTAAAAACCACACTTAGGATTTGACTTCACTTCCTAAGGGAGATGGTTCAATGTAGGTGGATATATCAGACCAAGTTTGTAGTAGATGGGTTGATCAATAAGTATAAGGTATGATTGGTCACAAAGGGTTTTTCATAGGTAGCTGACGTTGACTACTCAGAGACCTTTGTACCTATTACAAATATGACTTTGATTTGAATCACGCTAGATATAGCCGCAAAACATGGTTGGGATGTGCACTAGATGGATGTGAAAAGAGCCTTTCTTCATGGAGACCTTGAGGATGAGATCTACATAGAGAAATCACCTAGGTTTGTTTAGGATTCATCCTTAGTTTTCAAACTTAGAAAATCCATCTATGGCCTCAAACAAGCCCCTCGAGCTTGGTACACCAAGATGGATTCCTTCCTCCTCCTTACTTTAGGTTTACTAGGTGTCATCCAGACCCTAATGTATATCTTTACTAATATTGGTCTTTTATGTTAATGATATTTTTATCATTGGGAATTTTTCATCAACTATTGTAGTGGTAAAGATAACTTTATAGGACAAATTTGACATGACTGACTTGGGTTTTCTAAATTACTTCCTTGGCATCAAGATTTCACAGTCTGATTCAGGGATTTCACTTACACAACCCAAATATGCTCTCAATATTTTGGCTTGGTTTCACATGGCTAATTATAAGCCATCTTTGAATCCCTTTCTACTAAGAGTCAAACTTGAGGTTGATTATTCTACACCTTTGGTTGATGCCATTCAGTATTGATAGCTTGTTGGTAGCCTTATGTATGTGATTTGTACTAGGCCCATTATTTCATATGCAGTAGGACTTGTCTCTAGATTCATGTAGGAACCTTATGAGATGCATTGGAAAGTAGCTGAGAGGATCTAGCACTACATTTAGGGATCTTATAGATTTAGGATTCAATACAAATTTGGCACAGAGGTTGGCTTGGTTGGTTTTACATAATCAAATTGGGCTGACAATACTCATACTCACAAGTCCACTTCAGGTTACAACTTTTCTTTGGGTTCTAATCCCATCAATTAGTCTAGCAAGAAGCAAAATGATATTGTTATATCATCCACAGAGGTAGAGTATAGGGAAGATTTTAAAGCAATTATTGAGGCTATTTGGCTTTAGGGGATTCTATCTGAGTTTGGTATTCCTTTCAGGTAGCCCACCATCATCTATTATGACAACTAGAGTACCATATAGATATGTAGGAATCTGATTTAGCACTAATGGACCAAACACATTGAGATTTACATGCATTTTATCTAGGAGCTTATTCATGGTCAGGTCATCGACTTGAGATTTTTCCAGCATTCAGAGTAGGTTGTAGATATCTTTACCAAACCCTTCATTGAGAGCAAGTTTATTCATCTATGAGCTCTTTTTTGGGTGCAGTCTACATCAACAACAACATCATCTTCAGGGGGGGCCTTTTAGCCTCTTCACTTCTTCAATGTCTCTCTTTTTGGGAGGAGTTTTTCCTATGAGTTTTCTCTTTTTCTCTACTTTATGAGAGATTGCTATGTACTTGGGTACCTCATCAGGCCTCATTACTAAGATCCAATTCTCTAACCCACTTAAGCTATGTTTAAAGGGGGGTGTCGGTGTAGACCTTTTTCCTATGGGTTTTATCTACATCGTTTATTATGCTTGCTTAGGGTCTTAGAAGCCATTTGGGTCATTTGGGAAGATTAGTCCCACATTCACTAGAATCTGGGGTTTCACTCTCTCTCCTACCTAAATATGTACATCTCTCCCTTTATATTTATAATTCAGAGTTAATGAATATTTTAATTTTTTCATTTTTTATTTGTCTCATGCAATTATCTTATGTGATTCCAATTTGCTATAGCTCTTTGGTGGTGTGCACTCACTTCTTGTCTCATGTGACCATTTAACCTTCCCATTCACCTTATCCAAAATGGGATCAAACTCTGATAGGGAGGAGGTTACCCTAGTAAGGAACTTATTCTTTTCCCTATTTTTGACACATGTAGTACATTTTAATTATTTTTAGTGAAAATATGTTAGTTTAGGGTCATTTTAAGAAATATGGTGATATTGTCCTAATAATGATGCTAGTGTCTAGGGTATGTTGCTAGTGTCTAGGGCATGACACTATTATCGAATGCTATTGTCCCATATGTAGTGATAGTGTCTACTAAGCTTAGTTTGTGGTGTTTGTTGTTGATGAATGGTGTTTTATGACTGTTTTTATATAGTTATCTAAGATTTTATGATGTTAATGTCATATTTGGTTGTATTTTGTAGGTGGATGTGTGCATGAGAGAATTATGGAGTGGTTGGATGATGAAGTCATTATGAGGATTACCCCTAATAGATGCAGAGATGGATGTGGTAAATAGATCCAATCTGGGTCACATGGCATCACCAGATCTTATGCCTTGGGACAAACATATGATGACAACATTATGTGAGAGGTGGGATACATATACCAGTACATTTTGGATACATAATAGGGAGATGACTATCACATTGGAGGATGTGTATAGGATTATGAGGTTATCGATTACTAGACAGAGATTAGTGATACATGAGGATACTGGTGACCAAGCTATACAATGAGTTGTGAGGTATTTTTTCATGATATATATAGGACTCATCAGGTAGGGAGCCATAGTGATATATTATTATCGTTGATTATCATAGTGAATGTTCCATGGTTGCAAAAAAATTTAGAAATTTTATTGTCTTTGTTTGTGGCCATGGATAGGAATGGGGTATCTATATCATACATGATGTATGAGGTAGTACTACATAGAGGATAATGACATTATGTACTTGTGGGGTCATACTATGTCAGCCCACTTGTATTGAGATTTATACTGCTTCACTTAAGAGATGTGTGAATGAGGTACTAGGTCTTCCACACTATTGTATTATTAGGTATATGAGCATATATTAGTGAATAAACATACGTTGCCTTGATGGGATGATTGGGCCCACCCTTAGATGTTTATAGAGAGGTATACCAATACGACCTACATGCCCAGGAGGAGCATGATGTAATATCGATAAGTGATTGATAGGTTGGTGGTTGAAGACATTATTTGGAGGCACTACAAGGGCTATGAGGGATAGCTTGAGGATGATGTTCAACTAAGATGGGTGTAAATGACTTGTTGGTTACATAACTATTGGGTCAATTTATTTGAGAGGTTTCAATATGAGTGAGTGATGTGATAGTTTGGTGTTACGATGTGCCATCGATGTCATTGGTATGGTTAAGGAGTTCTCAAGCTTTAGTGAGGCCTAAGAGTAGGCCTAAACCATCAGATATAGAGTCAGCTCTAATTTTGTTGAAAGAGCAAGATTCGATGATTGATATACCAAATGTGGATGATGTAAGAGCTATTGATGCCTATGTATCCTGGTGGAGGGAGAATAGATGGGAACCTTTGTTCCCAAGAGGTGGGATCATCATAGAGGATATGTTATATGTGGATCCCCTTAGGGATATTGATCGTAGGTTGTTATTGTATGTTTATATATTCTACTTACTTCATTACTTATTTACTTAGGTAGGTATTTGATGAATTATGTTAGCATGCATAGGTTTAGGTGGTGATGAGTATTGGGATACTACCATTGAGTCTGGACTTTAAGTACTAACACAACATATCCATGATGATGTCATGGATGATGGATTAGTAGAAAGGGCCACATATATTATTAGTTTCCATGCTCATTTATATGATCAGGAAACCATAGCTATTGTAGCATATAGGTGAGTGGCTTTTGATAGGGGTGAGGCACGTGTAGAGTTACAAAGATAGACTATGCCCACACCCAATACTTTGGGTGGGTCAAGTAGTTGAATAGCGGATTATTATATCTGCCTATATTAAGGGCATGTGGAGTGTATATTCAAGTTGGGTGTGTTATGGGAGAGAGATTAGATACAAACCTTGAAAGAGATCTTAGAGTGATAGTGGGGCCTTTAGTTCCAATATGGATGTATCAGAGAGTGAGAGTGAGGGGGTTAGTCCTAGTGGCCAAGTATGAATTATTGAGTGATTAACAATATTTGTATTGAAACTATGTTTTGAGTTATATATATATATATGGATGCTTGTTCTTAAATAGAACTATGTATATTGGTATTTTGGTTTGTTAGATTTTGCCTTTTCACGTGTGTTTGATTATTTTCATTGTGTTAAATGGTGAAATGGGAATATAGTATGTGTCTAAGTAATGGTAATGAATTATTTATCTATTTATAAATATTTAAGTAGACATGTATAGTGGATTAAGAATGTTAGTTATTAGTATGGGTGTTATAGGAGTCTCACAAGATATCTATGTGTGGATCATAAAGCTATGGTATGCACTATCTTAACCTAGATAGCATGGTGAACAAATGACCATACTGCTTATGATGTGTTGGTGTAAAAGTAAACTTTAGAACTAATACTACGTGTGGTACACTAATAGTAACTAAGTGTGGAGAATTTGTAGCAAAGAGATTGATTGGTTGTCATACTAAAACTATGATCTAAGCTTTGTGACCTCTGGAAAATATCTTGATCAGCAATCAAATTGAAACTATGCTTTGATATATTTGATTATTGCCAAATATCCTAATTGGTGTATGAAGTGATATTGTGTTATGATCTCTATGATTATTACCAAATATCTTAATTAATGTGCAAATAGAAACTATGATATGATCTTTGTGATTATTTCCAAAAATATTAATCAATGTACAAACTAAGATTGTGCTCTGATCTCTATGATTTTTACCAAAAATCTTAATTGCTGTGTGAATAGAGACTGTGCTCTAAGCTCTATCATTATTGCTAAATATATTAATCGATGGGTGAACTAAGATTATGCTCTGATGAATTGGCTACCATCTCAATTAAATCTATGGTGTATAATATCTCTCATAAATAGGTGTCTAAGAAACCACATAACTCATAAATGAGTAACCAATGGTTCCTTAAAGGGAACATCCTAGGATAACTTGATCATAGAGGAGTGTGATAGAGGAGGTTATGGAGATTGAGGTATCAATGGCCCCTATGTGAATGTTATTATACCTCTATCGACATACTGTTCAATATGATCTGTGAGTGCATAACAATTATTGTCTGAATGTCCATTTATCTTATGAAAATTGTAATATGCCTTACTTTGTATCATGTGTGGATGGTGTGGTGGATGGTGATGAGTAGAAGGAAGTGTGATCATATCCTTATCAAATAATGTAAACAAGATATCATGAGGTCTATCTCTATCTAAAAATTGTCTAATCCTTTTTTGTGTGTTTTATGCTCTACTCATTATAGGAGGTTCTCCATGAAGTGGTTATTTGCCCTTGTTAAGTGTCATTATTGGTTTTATTTTCCACTTATTTTTAATCAAAAGTGGAGTAGGTTCTTGTACCATGATAGATGATTGTGTCTTTAGGACACCTACATCCAAATCTACCTCTAAATGTGTAGAAACTAGTTCTAATTCTATCTCTAATGTTATAGATGTGTTACATAGATGCCAGAATGATTTGGATGTTTGATATAATAATTTCTCCTTAAGAGGAAAAATGAGGCCTCTGGAAAAAATGCAATGTACCTCTCAATTTTCCAGCTAGTAAATCAACTGATACATACATGACTTAAATCTTAGAACGTACTTAGTTATTGGTTCTATCTCACCCTGGTGTAGTGAAGGCAACCTCTCATATGTGACTCAAGGTCCCTTATTTTATATGTAGTGCTTGAGAAAGACTAATTCTAACTCATCATATGTATGTAGTGACCCATTAGGGTGTGCATGATGAAACCAATTTAATGCCTCACCTTTTAGGGACTTTGGAAATAACTATAGTATAGTCAACTTGTTGGTGACATATGCCATGGATTTTCTATAAGCCTGAAGGTGTAAGTATGGGTCTCCATACCCATCAAATTTTGGTAACAATGGTATCTAAAAGTTGGGTGGCAACTTTGTAGTGAAGATTTTGCATTAAATAGGATTGCTATGAATGGCATTGGAATCAGCCCAAGAGTGGTATGCTTTAATCTCCAATGTGATATGGTGTACTTATTGTTGTAAATCACCAACAACATGTATCAAGGAGATTACTTCTTGTGAAGGTATTTTACCATCATTAATGGGTTCATTTAACTCTTGAATTTTGTTATTTATCTTATCCATTGGTACATTGCATTGGGAATATTTTTAGAGAGGATTGGTTTGCTCTCTGTAATCTTTGGAGGGGTAATAACTTGGACCTAGCTATAGGGGAATGGGATATCACCCTTGTGTAGGTTAAGTTGAGAAATGGGTTCTACTTTAGTAAGGGTGGTTAAGGGAGATTCATTGGTATATATTAATTTGTTAATTTTCAAATAAGTATCACATGATAATGGACTATAAGGTACTTTATTATAATGTGAATTTAAGTTTTAGACATCCAATTCCTAACACCATTGTGTTGAAATTGTCAATCTTACTTGAAATTTATGAAAACGCACAAATTAAGCCAAAATCACTGAAAACATGCTAAATGGTTCAAGATTGTCATATACAAGTGCCAATTTAGGCTAATGTATCTCTAAATGGGGAAATGAATTTTATGTGATTGCTAACTTTTTTCAAATCATTTTGAGTCAAAATTGTAAAAATGCATTTTGGTGCTCTAGATCACTCTTTTCTTCTAATTCGTAAACACATGTCATGTGCTTGTGTTATTTTGAGTCAACAACATCCTAAATGGGATAATGGTTTATACACAACTAACATCACTTTATAATTCCTCTCCAGTCAAATTATGACCTAGTAATAGGACATACTGACTAGTTTGATTAATTATGCACCAATTTCCAAAGAATTGCACAAAAATTGATTAATCTTACTTAGGCAAATTAAACCAAATCAAGAACTTAAGTAATAATTCCATAGAAGTTATTGAATATTTTTTTATTGTAAATTTATTCTTGTTAACTAAATCATTAAGTGAGGTCATTTTTGGGGTAGCGTCTATAAGCCATAAATGCAACAAATATCAGGATTATAGCTTCCCATGCCTCTTTAATGCCCCTTCCTCCCAAATCATTATAAGGATTTTTATAGATTTTAATTACATAATTGGATAAATTCATGGCCACACATCTTGATTTGAGATGGATGGTCATGGTTTAACCTGATCAATTTGGAAAATCTATAAATAGGAAGCCTCTCACTCATATTTTAAAGCTTAAATTGTGTAAACTTATAATGCAAGATTCTCTCCATAGCCTTTCTGTGTGTTGATTATTATGCTTTATTTTCAATAAGATAGCTTCATTTGATAGGCATAATTTTGATTTCATATCATGAGCCTAGATTATACTTGGTGTTCTTGAGATGGTTGGAGGATCTTGCCTTGCACCATTGTTGAAGACTTGAGCACCAAATCAAGGGTAAAAACACGCTTGGAGCCACATTTGAATGGTAAGATGCTCATGGAAATGTAATTAGTATTTTCTTTCTTTCATTTGATCTTTACTATCATTAGCACACCCCATTTAAATAGGTTGGCCTAGATTAGTATGTTCTTATGCATTTCTTGTGTTTTTTATGACTAATTCCTGATTTAACCATATTTTTTATCAATATCTAAATCTTGGCACACCCAATGGGACAATGCATCCCTCTTAAGTAAGGAAGACATTTTGGAAATCTTAGATTTCCATTAAATTCATTAAAAAGTCCTTTAAAATCAATTTTTAGCTTATTTTTCCCATGTTTTTAACTTTATTTGTTGACACATAAGTCACACAGTGACCGATGTTGGTTCTAGGTGACTGACATCAATCAAGGATAATTGGCATTAGTTGGGTTGTGGAGAAAAACATGGCTAATAATTTGTAAGTTAGAGATTTTATCAAGTTTTAAGTGGCAATTGAGTTTTTAAGTCTCTAGTCAGAACATTTATCCTGATCTAGAAGTTTTTATTTTGGAAATTTTATCCTAACATTATGCTAACAAGTTTTTTGTTCAAATATTTTTGTGCGTAAGTGTTCACAAGTAACCATTATCGATCATTTTTGACCGATCATGACTAGTGTTATGATTGGTATCGGTCTTGTTGTAATTGACATTGGTCATTTCTAACCAATGTAAGTCTATGTGTGTAAAAAATAGAGAACCCAAGAGCAATGAATCTAAACTTGCTTGTTTCATTTCAAATTGTGCTTCAAAGCTCAAGGAGACTCTCTAATTTTTCATATAGGACCCATGAGAAAAAGTGGTTAATTTGAGCACAATTTAGATCTATAACCTTCCCTTTAGTATTTAAAATGAACCCAGATGAGCATGTTTAAATATTAAGCCTTCCCTTTGGTGTTTAAAAGGAACCTAGACAAGCATTTTAAATCTTGAACCTTCCCTTTGGTGTTTAAAAGGAACTTAGATGGTTTGATTGAATGTTTTTGTCAATTTTTTTTTTAAGTTTTTACAAGCTAAGGCTAAGGGGCCAAGAACTTCACTTAACATGTCAATTTAGTGTTATAAAACTCAACATTCACTTAAATTTCAAATTTATTGAAGTGTTATTCTATGTAAATCATCTATCACTTGATTGTTAGATTGTTTGAGCAAGAAGAGAACTATGTGTATGCTCTCCCCCCATCCCCTATAGGGAACTTGATGACCAAAAGTACCTTTTCATTGTGATTATGCATTTGTCCAAGGCGTGAAAAAGAATTTTTATAGGCTCTCCCCAAAACCTATATGGTTTGGTTGATATAAAAAATAACCTCTAAAGCCTTTTCACTTAGATAATTTTATTTCATGTAATTGGCTTGTGGATGGGATGTCATTGCCTATTCACGAGTTATTTAGGGAATCTTTTACCCAGGGCTTCATCTCCAACCATTGACCTTAACCCCTCTCCACAAGCGGGGGAATATATAAATTGGGATTGCCCTATTGGGACGGTGGTTTGAGTGGTTAAACTGGCTCCGTTAGTGGTAATCTAACCCAAAACATATGATCAATAAGGGCATTGCACTATGTTGTCCCCCAAAAATATCAGTCATTTTTTGGACAACATTTGAACTATTTTGGCTCCATAGGCCAAAATTATCTCTTCCCTTCCCAAAAATTGTTTTGTACATTCAAATTCTCCATTTTTCAAGATTTTCAAAAAACTACGGACTCTGCAGACCCATTTCTATGGACTCTGCAGGCCCATTTCTATAGACTCTATAGGCCCATTTCTACGGACTTTGCAGGCCATATCTATGGACTCAGTCAATTCTATGAACTCAAATCTACGGACTCCCCCAGTTCTACGAACTCTGCAAGGTGGAACTATGGACTTCATAGATGGTTTCTATGGACTCCGCCAGCTAGATTTATATGGACTCTTTCAAAGTTAGAGAAAACTACGGACTTGGTTTCTACGAACTCTGCAGGCTAGTTTCTCACTTCTACAGAATCCTCCAGATCTATGAACTCATTTCTATGGACTGTATAGGTTGGTTTCTATAGAGTTTGCAGGAAAGAAAAAGGTTCAACACTTAGTCATTTTTTCAATCGAGAAGTTCAAAGGGGTCTTCCAAGAGCCCGAAGGACAAGTGCCCTTGTAGAGGGCACTTGGAAACCAAAGTGGACCGTTGTAAAAATCTAAAAGGTGACTTTGGAGCTCAAATAGCCCTTACAGAGGGTAGGTGGGCAGCAAGTGGACTGATTCAAAGGTTGAGCTAGCAAGGGAATTCTTTCAGAAAAGTTCCCATGGCAAAGTTGTAAAGGAACAATTCCTTCGGACAAAAAGTCTGAAAGAAATAAACTTAACAAAAAACAAAAGTCTGTCGAAGAAAAAAAAAGGCCCAGAGGGGAAGAAAGAATGAAGGAAGGAAAGGAATAATTCCAATGAACTTTTGTCTGAAGGAAAATCCCAAAGAAAAACAAAAGCCCACCAAAGAAAGAAGTCGAAGGCCATCCAAAGACCACTCAAAGGGCAAGAACCCTTGTGGGGGGGCTCTCACTGACCAAAGCAAACCATTTCTCAAGACCCTAAAAGGTAGGTCCCCTTTGGGAAGGACAAAACAAGAATTTTGAAATAAATTTTTAGGAGATTGATGGGCCCACAGATGTCAAATTTGAGCACCATGAACTAGCCATTGTGATCCAGATGTCCGTTGACATCCCCATAGCCATCAAATTTAGGGCAGTGAACTAGCCATTGGCTTTTAGATGATTTTGGGCCCAAAAACATCAAATTCAAGGAAATAAAATAGCCTTTGATCTTTGAAAGCTGGAACACAGACCCAAATGCAAAAGGCCAAAATGACAAAGGGAAAAATCGCTGATGGAAGAGTGTAAGGAGCCAGAAAGACTGAAAGAGATAGCTTGAGAGCTCAAATTGCACAGATAAGGATGAAATATAGTAAGGAAAGGGGGAATGATGGAGAAAGATTAGAAATATTTGTGCATAAGATATGTTTCTAGAAGGTAAATCAGCCCACCAAGTGGACATTGGAAGAGCACTAACATTTAATGTCATGGCCCATTTTTTTGCATCGAGTAAAGCAAATAGTTGCATGCACATTAGGAAACACATCAGGTGGCCCATATTGAAGACTGATGCTTGATGTTATCATAGCCCATGGACAAAATTTAAAATGCATTAAAGGCACTGAATGCATTGTAACACATTTTTGTGAAACAAAGTGCCCAAGTCTTTCTTAGAGCACTATATATTAGACTCTCTCTTATTGTTTTAGAGATCTCAGTCTGTAATCAAAAATGAAACTCTACCCAAATTGAAAGGCATTACTAAGACTTTGAGCCTCAGATTGTTGATCATATTTCATTATTTGAATAAGAAAATAAGTGACTTCTCAGACTTTGTGCTGGAATAGCTTAGTTGTTGGGGAAATTGTTCTTATGTTTATTTCTTTAATACATTTTTTGTCCATTTGATTAAATAAGAGGAATTAGTGAAAGTGATCAGGAAGGTACCCTGAAGCTGGTTGTACAGAGACTTTATGCTGCTACAATTGTCTTTAGTTTTGTCTGTTATTTTATTCCTATGTAAAGGATCTTGGGATGACTTTGTGCCCTCATTATCCTTCGTATTTTGTTTCTGTGTAAAATACCTTGGGATGACTTTGTGCCCTCATTATCTTTTGTATTTCACTCTTTGGTAGTTGAGGTGGAGACTTTGTGCCTCATTTCATCTTGTTGTGTTACTGTGCCTTGTTATAGTTACTTATCATCACTCAAAAGATTCCTTTTGTTTGTTGAACAACACTTCTGAAAGAAGAGGAGTGTCTTCTATCATTTCATCATGATTTTTCCTTTGATTTGTGAGCATCATCTCTAAAAAAAGAGAGATGTATGGTTTATCCTACCCTTGAGTGTTATTTTCTATTTATATATATAGTATATAGCTCCTGCATATCTACAGGGAACCTCCCCTTGATTAGAGGAGAGATTTGTCCCATTTCGATGTAGTAAATCTGCACATCTGGTCAACTAATTTCCCTATGTTGTGGTTGAAGAGACCTATTTTTCTCATCAATTAGCTGATTGATAAAATATTCACCCAATAGTTTTTGGCGACTCTGCTGGGGATGAACATGTAATCTAAAGCCTCAAGTTTTAGATTGAAGCAGTCCCTACCCTTATTCATTATAGACTCTGGCAACTCCATTTTGTATCTTACCCATTATCATTATAGCCTTACCATCTCCCTCCACCTCCATGCCAATTGGAATAGAATGTGCAGTTTGAAGCCTCAAGCTTTAAGCTGAAGCAATGCCAGTTCTTTCCCATTTTTGTTCTGCAATTTGGCAACTCCATGGTATACGCGAAGCCAAAGGGCTAAAGGTACTATTGACCCTATATTTGAGTTGGTACAACAAAGTAATTTTGACCTGTTTCCTTCACCATCTCACCTCAAATTAAATAGGAGCTTTCCTCCTACTAAAGTCAAGTCTCCATTACTAGGCAAAGCCTCCATTTCTACTATCAATAAAGCTTTGTCAATACTTACCCCTCTAAGATTTGTTATCCCACCTTTGCATAGTCATATAATGGTAGTTCAAAGTCCTTGGGGTAACTCTTTTGGTCCACTTAATCTAACTCCACCCCTACATGAGCTCCCACGTAGTTCAAGGAAAATTTTCTTCAAGTTCTATGGTGATGTGAAAGTTCATCCTGATGACCATATTGCAACCTTCAACATAGCCCGTGGTGTAATAGAAGTGGAATTTGAGGATGTGGTAGTCAGGCTTTTTGTGGAAACACTACAAGGTGTTTCTACAAACTAGTTCTACCATTTGCAAGCTAGATCAGTGACTAACTGAAACACCTTCAAAACCAAGTTTGAAGCCAAATTCAAACTTACAGAAGATGCACATGCCCTACTGGCCCAACTCACACAAATGAAGAAGGAGCCTCATGAAATAATGAGGGATTTCATAGCCAAGTTTGACAAATTGAGGAATAGGATTCTTGCTATTGCTCAGCCAACATTTAAGAATCTCAAATGTTTTTTCATCAACTCTCAGCTGCCTAAAGTAAGTTTTCTGTTGAGACGTGTTGGCTAAATAGACCTTGTTGTAGCTCAAGATTTAGCCACTGAGGTGGAAGATGACCTTATCTTAATAGGAAAGATAAGGAGAGATCCAAATAGAGGTAAATCCTCTTCATCTTTTGAATATCCATCTACAAGTACCACTGATCCAATGGTGTAAAAGCTGGCAAATTAGTTGCTAGCTCTCAGGAAGCAAATGACACAAGGGATATCTTCAGCTCCTTCATACAAAGATATGCCAAGAAGGACATCCCCCAATCAATCATACCAAGGCAACACTACCAAAAATCAAGGATAGCCAAATCATCTTCCTCCCCCACAGGGGAAACAAGCCATTGAAGCACCCCCAACCAATTCAGTAGTTGGATATCTCAAAACAGAATTTGATTTCTCTTTCTAGCTTGAATTGAATTAAGAAAATGATGGTGATCTCCTTGTAGAAAGCCAGGAAGAATTAGCTAGCAACTCCAACATCAGTTTTTTGAATTACCAAGATGAACCCAAAGGTAAAAGTGAAGTAGTTGATGGATCATATGTTGTATTCACCCGGTCCCAAAACCTATCAACCCAGCAAGCTGATAAAGGAAAAATAGGGCAAAGTTATCAGCCTGTAATTTCAATTGCTAAATGAGGAACTTCTCTACCTTTCCAACTAAAGGACCCCATGAGTAATAAAAAGGTAAGTACATTAAGCATTCCTCCATCTTCAACTTCAATTCCATAGACCAATCCTCCCCCTCCTAAAAACTAGAAAGATGAACTGCCTTCCTCTGTTCCTAGTCCATTTTAGTTATTTGACATAATTGACCATGTCAAGAAGACCAAAATTCAAATGTCTGAATATGAATTCTTGCAATCCAATCTTGAGTAGTTGGATAGGTTAGTTCAGTGTGTAAAGAATAAAGTTGTCCTTGTAGGACAAGATGCTAAGAAGGTAACTCATGATTCCCCAAAGAACATGCCTATCCCAAACAATCTTGTTATTTCTCCTCTAGTTGCCCCTGGGAAAACAGAGCCTTTCTATGTTTCCCTATTGATAAATGGTCACAAACTGAGCAATTGTATCATAGACTCAGGTGCATCTGACAACATCATGCCTGCCAAGGTGGTAGAATCTCTTGGACTCACATTGACCAAAACCTTTGAGAGATGTTTCTCCATGGAGAACAAACAAGTACCTCTAGGTAAAATCTCTTGGACTCATGCTGACCAAAACCTTTGGGAGATGTTTTTCCATGGAGAACAAACAAGTACCTCTACTAGGACAAATCAAGGATGCCCAATTTACATTTGTAGCATTCCCAGACAAAAGAATCAAAATGACAATCTTAGTGGCTGACATTCTAGCTTCATATGGCATTCTTTTGGGGTGAAATTTTTGCAAGGATGTTGGTGGAGAATTGAGCATGGACCTATTTGAATCAAAGATCCTTGTCAAAGGAATCATGCGAAGGCTACTTCCTGAAAAGGAATCAAAATATGTTGTCACTCAGACATCAGCCCCTGAAGCTCAAATTCTATTTGAATCTTCAGGCATGGGCAATTACTTCTTAACCACAGAGGATGTTCATGTTTTAGCAGATGAAAGTTCTATAGGTGGTGATCCAAATATGGATTCAAATAAGATGTTAGAAGAATTGGTAAGGTGTAGTACAGATGAAAAAGGATCTTCCACCTCTAATGATGAAAATTTTGAAAGAAGATCAATTTATGATGATGTTTAGATCCTGGAATTTGATGGTATCAATTCTTCTACCGGCTAAGGGGGTGGGATTATGTTGATATCTCCTCAAGGAGATATTTTTCCTTCTTCATATAAGTTGTAGTTTAGCAACACCAATAATAGAGTTGAGTACGAATCTCTATTACTTAGATTGAAGGTTGCTCGAGATAAAGGCATCAAACTCCTTCATGCCAAAAGAGATGCTGAACTGGTGGTTTGTCAAATAAAGAACCTATATCAAATAAAAAATGAGAGATTATGCCACTACCGCAATCTAGTCTGGGACCAACTTAAAATCTTTGATGCTTTCAACATCTCTACCATACCCAAGAAATTTAATGACTGAGCTGATGCACTGGCTATTTCAGCAACTCTCTTAGTTCCTCACCTAGACTTCAAAGAAAATAGGTACACTATCGAATTGGTCTTTAGACCAAGTGTGCTTGATAATGCCAATCATTGGCAAGTGTGCAATGGCGATAACCAAATCATCACCTTTCTAAAATAAAAAGATAGCTTCAAACATCTTCACTTCGAAGGCAATAAACTCTAGAAACTCGAATCAACTCAAGAAATGAATTCAGACGCAGGTGAAGAATTCCTAAAGCTAAAAGGGATAAGATTCCTAAAGGACTGGTTTCTCTTGAAAAATTGTTTGACAAACATGACAGGTTCATCAAATAACAACAAATGGATTCAGACTCCTCCCAGGGGTTTGATCAGATAAATTTGGGTACCAAGGAAAACCCCAAGATGGTGAACATTGGGAAGTGTTGCACTCCAGAGGAGAAACTAAAATTTACTAACCTACTTCACCATTACATGGATGTTTTGGCTTACTCTTATGATGATTTGAAGTCGCTCAAGCCTGAGGAAATTAACCATGAAATTCCTCTCAAGGATAATTCGGTGCCATACAAGCAGAAATCTTAGCAGTATAATCCAAAGATATCAGGTACTATTCTATCTGAGATATAAAAAATATTGAATGCTAGGATAATTTTCCCAATCCATCATTCCACATGGATTGCAAACATAGTGCCTATGAGGAAGAAGGATGGCAAAATTTGCATCTGTGTAAATTTCAAGAATCTAAATCAGTCATCTTTGAAGGATAATTATCCTTTGCCAATCATGGATTAAGTACTTCAGATAGTGACTGGTTCAGAGATGTTATCAATGTTGGATGGCTTTTCAAGATATAATTAGATTGAAGTTGGTGAAACAAACCAACACAAGACTACCTTCACCACACCTTGGGGCACGTTTGTATATAGAAGGATGCCTTTTGGCTTGATAAATGTTGGTGCCACCTTTTAGAGAGAAATGGACCTTGCTTTCAAGGATGAGATGGGTAAGTTCATTGTATTTTATCTTGATGACTTGACCATCTTTTGTAAGCATCACCCAGATCATATACGCCACTTGTAACAAGTACTGAAGCACCGCCACCAGAATGGCATATCCTTGAACCCCAAGAAGTTAGTTTTTAGAGTAACAAAGGGAAAACTTCTCAGACACATTGTGTCCAAAGGAGACATAAAGATTGACTCAGATAGATTCAAGTCTATCCAAGAGCTTACCTTGCCTATAAGTAAGACTGTTGTTCACTCTTTCTTTAGAAAGGTGAATTTCTTATGAAGGTTCATCCCTAAGTTTACTGAGAAGACTCAACACATTGTGAACATGATGAAGGGAAAGGCCACCTTCAGTTGGACTGAAGAAGGCAAGTCAGCATTTGAGGATATCAAGACTGCCATTTCCCATGTCCCAATTCTGGTTTGTCCACACTACAACAAAGAGTTCATCATATACGGTTACGCTTCTAAACACATGATTTCAACAATTATAATTCAATAGAATAAAGAAGGTATGGAATCTCCTATTTCTTTCATGAACTACCCTCTCAAAGCTCATGATCTAAAGTATTCAAACATGGAGAAGCATGCTTATGCAGTGGTGAAGGCAGTCAAGCATTTTTGCTTCTACATCTTGAATTCTCACACTACTGCCTTGGATCCTGATACCACGGTCAAATCCATACTAACTCAACAAGAGTTTGAGATGAAAAGAGGCAATTGAATTACAAAAATCTAGGAGTTTGATCTAGTCATCAAGCTAACAAAGTTGGTACGGAGAAAAGGCCTATGCTAATTAATTACTGATAACAAACTAAAAGAAATAGAGCATGAAGAAGCAGAGGTGGAAGACACACCAATAGTCCTCTTTGTCTCTACCATGAATGAGTGGTATTCAGGTATTGCTCATTTCCTTACTTATGGTGAGTGTCCTACTCACCTATCTTACAAATAAAAGAGGACTATCAAGTTGAAATCTACCAATTTTGTCCTTTGGGACAACAGCCTGTACAAGAGGAGCCTTGATGGAGTGTTCCTTCACTGTGTGGACAAAGAACAACAAAGCTAACTTTTGGAATCTTTCCACAATCTAGCTTGTGGAGGACATTTTTTTGCTCTTGTGACTACCCATAAAATTTTGCGATCCAGGTATTACGAGCCAACTCTTTTCCAAGATGCATATAAGTGGGTGAGAAAATGTGAACTGTGTCAGCAATTTGTTGGGAGACCCAAGTTAGCTACTCTACCTCTAGAGCAAGTGGTCATAGAGGAACCATTCTAGCAATGGGGAATTGATTTTATTGCAGCTGTAAACCTATCTTCAAGTGTTGGACATGATTATGTCCTTACAGCAACTAACTACTTTACCAAGTGGGTGGAAGCTATCCCAACCAAGCATGCTAATTCAGAAGTAGTGTGCAATTTCCTCAAGGAGAATATCATTTCCAGGTTTGGGGTCCCAACCAAGATTGTTACTAATAATGCAGCTTGTTTCACTTCCCAAGAGATTACAAAATTTTGTTTCTACTATGGGATTACTCTCTCCCACTCTTCTGATTACTTTCCATAATGGAATATACAAGCTGAATCAAGCAATAAGAACCTGGTGACTATCATCAAGAAGCTGGTGGATGACAACCAAAGGACATGGCATAAAGCATTGGTTGATGCTCTATGGGTAGACATAATTACACCAAAGAGGGCAATTGGTATGTCTCATTTCCAACTTCTTTATGGTATCAATGTTGAGATACCAATCACCTTGGAATTGCCAGCATTAAAATTGGTGAAGGCAATTGAAGATCAGACATATGAAAGCACCCTTGATAAGAGGATCATGTGCTTGACTGAGTTGGATGAACAAATAACTATGGTGGTGGACTGAATCACTACCCATCAAAGCTTGGTGAAGAAGCTCTTCGATTGAAAGGCAAAAAATTATGATTTCCAGGTTGCAGATCCAGTCCTACTGTGGGATAAGAGAAGAGAACCAAAGGGGATGCATGGGAAGTTTGACTCCCTTTAGAGGGGCCTGTTTACTATTCATCAACTCAATAGTGAAAATAGTTTCTTACTAAAATATCAAGATGGTATGCCCTTTTCATTGCCTCATAGTGCGCAACATCTAAAACATTTTAATTTGTGAAGTATCAGATAAGATTAGCGTATATATATGTATATTTTTATAGTCTTTAGTCCTATTTTTGTGCTTTCATTTTTATTTTTGTCACCTTTCTTTTTGGGTAGCATGACTCCATATCCCAATGGCACACTTCAAGGCACTAGAGATTCTGGTTTCTACTCCCCTCAACTATTCCAAGTTTTCAACTGAAGGAAGTTTCCCAACTGGAGCCAGCTATTGTCCCCCAAAAATATCAGTCATTTTTTGGATAACATTTGAACTATTTTGGCTTCACAAGCCAAAATTATCTCGTCCCTTCCCAAAAATTGTTTTGTGTATTCAAATTCTCCATTTTTCAAGCTTTTCAAAAAACTACGAACTCTGCAGGCCCATTTCTATGGACTCTGTAGGCCCATTTCTACATACTCTGTAGGCCCATTTCTATGGACTCTATAGGCCATATCTACAGACTTAATCAGTTCTATGAACTCAAATCTATAGACTCCCCCAATGCTACGAACTCTACAAGGTGGAACTATGGACTTCACAGATGGTTTCTACGGACTCCGCCAGCTAGATTTATATGGACTCTTTCAAAGTTAGAGAAAACTATGAACTTGGTTTCTACAAACTCTGCAGGCCGGTTTCTCACTTCTACAGAATCCTCCAGATCTATGAACTCATTTCTATGGACTCTATAGGTTGGTTTCTATAGACTTTGTAGGAAAGAAATAGGTTCAACACTTAGTCATTTTTCAATCAAGAAGTGCAAAGGGGTCTTCCAAGAGCCTGAAGGACAAGTGCCCTTGCGGAGGGCACTTCAAAACCAAAGTGGACCATTGTAAAAATCTGAAGGGTGACTTTGGAGCTTAAACAACCCTTGCAGAGGGCAGGTGGGGAGCAAGTGGACCGATTCAAAGGCCGAGCTAGCAATGGAATTCCTTCAAAAAAGTTCCCGTGGCAAAGTTGTAAAGGAAAAATTCCTTCAGACAAAAAGTCTGAAGGAATTCCTTCAGACTTTTGTCTAAAGGAAATAAACCCGACAAAAAACAAAAGTCTACCAAAGAAAAACAAAGGCCCGATGGGAAGAAAGAACAAAGGAAGCAAATGAATAATTCCTTCAAACTTTTGTCTAAAGGAAAATCCTAAGGAAAATCCTAAAGAAAAACAAAATCCCACCAAAGAAAGAATCTTGAAGGCCATCCGAAGACCACCCAAAGGGTAGGAACCATTTCGGGGGGGGCTATCACCAACCAAATCAAACTGTTTCTCAAGACCCCGAAGGGTAGGTCCCCTCTGGGAAGGACAAAACAATAATGTTGAAGGAATTACCGAGGAGATTGATGGTCCTATAGACATCAAATTTGAGCATTGTGAACTAGCTGTTGCGATCCAGATGTCTGTTGACATCCCCGTAGCCATCAAATTTAGGGCAGTGAACTAGTTGTTGGCTTTCAAGCGATGATAGGCCTAAAAATGTCAAATTCATGGAAATAAAATAGTTGTTGATCTTTGAAAGCTGGAACGTAGACCCGAATGCAAAAGGCCAAAATGCCAAAGGGAAAAACTACTGATGGAAGAGTTTAAAGAGCCAGCAAGACTGAAAGAGATAGCTCAAGAGCTTAGATCGCATAGATAAAGATGAAATACAGCAAGGAAAGTGGGAATGATGGAGAAAGATCAGAAATATCTGTGCATAAGATATGTTTTTAGAAGGTAAAGTAACCCACTAGGTGGACATTGGAAGAGCACAAACATTCAATGGCGTGGCCCATTTTTCTGCATTGATTAAAGCAAATAGTTGCATGCACATTAGGAAACACATTAGGCAACCCATATTAAAGACTGACACTCGATTCTAGCATAGCCCATGGACAGAATTTAAAATGCATTAAAGGCATTGAATGCATCGTAATACATTTTTGTGAAACAAAGTGCCCAAGTCTTTCTTGGAGCACTATATATTAGACTCTTTCTTATTGTTTTAGAGATCTCAGTCTATAATCAGAAATAAAACTTTGCCCAAATTGAAAGGCATTACTGAGACTTTGAGCTCAGATTGTTGATCATATTTCATTATTTGAATAAGAAAACAAGTGACTTTTTAGACTTTGTGCTGGAATAGCTTAGTTGTTGGGGAAATTGTTCTTATGTCTATTTCCTTAATATATTTTTTGTCTATTTGATTAAATAAGCAGAATTAGTGAAAGTGATCAGGAAGGTGTCCTGAAGCCAGTTGTAGAGAGACTTTGTGCTGCTACAATTGTCTTTAGTTTTGTCTATTTTTCTATTCTTGTGTAAAGGATCTTGGGATGACTTTGTGCCCTCATTATCCTTCATATTTTGTTTCTATGTAAAAGACCTTGGGATGACTTTATGCCCTCATTATCTTTCGTATTTCACTCTTTGGCAGTTAAGGTGGAGACTTTGTGCATCATTTCATCTTGTTGTGTTATTGTGCCCTATTATAGTTACTTATCATCACCTGAAAGATTATTTTTGTTTGCTGAACAACACTTTTGAAAGAAGAGGAGTGTCTTCTATCATTTCATCAAGATTTCTCCTTTGATTTGTGAACATCATCTCTAAAAAAAGAGAGATGGATGGTTTATCCTACCCTTGAGTGTTATTTTATATTTATATATATAGTATATAGCTCCTGCATTTCTACAAGGAACCTCCCCTTGATGAGAGGAGAGATTTGTCCCCTTTTGATGTAGTAAATCTGCACATCTAGTCAACCAAGTTCCCTATGTTGTGGTTGAAGAGACCTATTTTGCTCATCAGTTAGCTGATTGACAAAATATTCACCCAACACACTACACTAAATAATTGATGGATGTAGTGGTTGTGAAAAGGATAAGGCCTTTTCATAACACATTGATTGGCATGGAACCAATTTATGTGTTGCATCCCTTGTATTAGCCATACTTGGGACCATTTAGATGGTCATAAATTTTAAGTTTTAGACAAACCCACTGCCATGGAGTATTTTTGATGTAGGGTGTGTCCAAAGGTCCATGTCATCATATTCTCTCTTGAGAGAATGGGGGTGTAAATACCCTACCAATTAATGTGCTTTTATTTTGGATGAATAATTTAATTCCTCTTAAGTGCACATATAAAGACAAATTTCAACAATAAAAAATAACCTTGTTAGTTTAAGGCTTAGGATGATTACTTAGTTATATTTTTCTTTGTCTTAGCTTACTTGGTCTTTATTTGAGTCAAAACTTGATTGTAAACACATTATCCAACATTTCTTGAATAAGGAGGCATTACACTAGTCAAATCCAAATCATCTTTGCCTTGTTCAATTTGTCATCTCAAACATTTGTGTTTGTATTGTCTAATTTTTATATTTATGCTTCCCATTTGAGTCTAAACCACTTTTCAAAATCTTTAAGTCCTTCATTGATACTTCAAATTCAAAATTGAACCTTTCTAAGTTACTAGATTAATGTGTTAATTAGTTTTACCATTTATACTTGACTTGATTAACTTGGGATCAATTTCTCATTTGGATTGAAGGTTGTTTATAGACTCATTATCATTTGATCATTGTGAACATAGGTCATCAAGTGTATCACTCACATTCTAAGTTATATAATAAATTTTATTCTACCTCCTATTACCATGTGGTAGCATTGTGTTGCCCATTTGGTTCTAGTCTTATACTTAAGAATTTTTGCATGTTTTCACATCTTGAGTTTCTTGGTTTGCATTGTTGCCTTCCTAATCTGAAGGGCTTTCTTATAGTTTCATAGTATTAACTCATCAAAGTTTAACTAGATTTTATGGTATTGACATATCTCAAAACCTAAATTTGGTGTACTAGTTTACACTTAGTTTTTTGAATTATCATACCCTCCTCTAATTCATACAATTTCAACCCTACCCAAGATTAAGTAATTTTGTGAACGCATTCTTCTAATTGTGTGTGGTACTATAACACCCTCCTTTTTATTATAGTCTCTTTGGTACCTTATCATTTCGATAGAAAAGAATTCAAAACATATACTTTATTTAAACATTTACAAAACATTTTTCAAATATTTTCAAACATAGAGAACAACCCATTTTAGACATGACTCAAAGGTACACTTGTAGTGGGGTATCTTATGGCCCTAGATATGAGGAGGAGAATTATTATGATGGTCAAGATAATTATATGGTATTTGAATACATTCCCACAATTGTAGGATTAGAGGAAGACTTTGTATAATATCCACCCTAAGAAGACAAGGATGAAGCCCTTCGAAGGTTGATTGAATCTGATTCTAGACTACCCTCACATTTTCCGATGGAATAATTGCATACTTTGGTTAGAGAAAGAGATCAACAATGAGAATAAACCTTCATGAACATTACATAGACAAACATACCTTCTTCTAGCAAAGGCAAGGAAGTACTTACATATTCAAAACCAAATGATCAAGAACTTGTCAACAAGATTAAGAAAATAAGTCAACAATATGCATACCAGCTTATATTGGACTTAACATTAATTGCTACTTCAATCCATAATGATGCTTCCAAGGAATAAGGTAATGTGGTTTAACCAACACAAACTTTAGTTTAGAACATAACGATGATGGATCAAAATGTCTCAATAAAACAACCCAATTCCTAAGAGGTTCCACAACATACTTCACTAAACACGGAGCATACATTTTTCAATTATTAAGAACCTCTCATTCCTTTGTAGAACCAAAGATCAAAACATTCAATACACATTGAATAAATTATACAAAATAATTTGGCTAGTTCATCTAAACCAACACATACATTGGTAAATAGACCACGGACTTCCCAAAATCAACAAAACATGTATAATTTAAAGCAGAAGATTCCTAGGAATCGGCCACTTAATTAACTCAAGGAATGAACCAAAACCAAATCATAGATCATAGGGTGTACATCCCTCAAAAATCCATGAAATAATAGGGGCACATACCACCCCAAAAATAACAAAAAGGTCACATACCACCCTAATAGAATTAAGTTCCACCCATGAATGCACCAAACATGTAAGAGTGGAACTCCATGAAAGATATTGTGTCATGATTAGATACTAAAAATAGAATCAAGAAGTACAAATTCGATGAGATATGTCCATACCTATTTGATTTATCTATTCTCCAAATCCCCTTTCCATCTCATTTTGAGGCACCTAAATTTGACAAATACAAAAGAAAGGGTGACCCTCATGAACACATTCAGGCATTCTTTGTGTTATGCCAAGAAGTTGCTTACAATAGCATTTATTTGCTTCATTTATTTCTATAAAGTTTAGTAGGATAAGCTCTAGATTGGATACCTAAATTACCCAAGGGATCAATTATGGATTGGAATGATCTATCAAAAAAGTTCTTCAACCATTTCTTGTACAACATTGAACATGAATTGACCATTTTTTATTGTGCAAAGCCAAACAGTGTGATGGGAAAACTTCATTGCATATCTACAGAGGTGGAGAACATTAGCAGGTCACTTTCAACATAATTTTCTATAAAAATAGTTAGTGAACATTTTTTCACAAAACTTACATCTTAAGGTCACTCACAATCTATGGCTTGCTTGCCCTAATTCATTTGAAGAAATTATTGACAAAGGGGTGTAGATTGAGAAGGCTCTTATTGACAAGGGCCTTGTCAATATTTTAATACAGGGTCAAACATAAAATCAAACCCAATCACTAGTTTGAATAATTATGCAAGAGAAACCCAAGGGTTTCAACAAAAATAAGAATGTGATCAGGAATGGTATGATTGAAACAAGACACGTATAAATAGTGCAGGCCTCACTGGCCCCAAACATACAATTATCTCCACCTAATTTGCAAAGACAACCTCTAAGGAAGACATTTCATAATAAATTTGGAGTCTTTAGCAAATTGGGAGAACCTGTTGAGATAGTATTTCAAAATCTCATAGCAGCTAACCTGATTATATGGCCGACACCAAGGCCATTTCCTCAAGATCAACCAAAGCCATATTGGTATAAGGAAAATGAATGGTGTAACTTCCATCATGTTTTTGGTTATGGTACTGATCGTTGCATCTAATTATGGCACCTTATTGAATTTCTAATTGAGAGTGGTGAAGTTGAGATCAATCTTGCCCCATAAGGCACTAATCAGTTCATGGGAATCTACCAAGTTCCATTTCTTCAACATAATCGACAACCACAAAGGAAAAATCAAAATCAAGGATAGAATTAGTGGTAAAATAAGAACTATAATTAGGGTCAAAATCATAATCAACATGATCATAAGCAAGATCATAATATATATGCTAATAACTTGGGTTATAACAACATGACTTATGACTATAACAACACCGTGGGATGTATTTATGTAACCCACATTACCACTATTACTATCAAAACCCATGAAATGTCTTGTACTCCTTGTAGTAAAAGACCCATTATTATAGGGTCAACACCCTCTCCCCTAGTAACACTATATCAAGTTCATGTAATTTTGTTGTGACTTCATTTACATGGGTTACTATTTCTATACAATACCCTTCCTTTAATTATAATGGCTCCTCATTGACTCAAAATTGCTCCAATATAACTAGACTCCTATGAGTCACCCTCCAAGGCCCTTCACCTTCATCTTCTGATTATAATGGCTCATTGCCACCTTTAGGTTATGTAGTTGCAACTAGATGCTCATGAGTTACTCTCCAGGGCCCTTTGCCCTTTTCTTCCATAAAATCCAATATGAACATTATGCCTTTAGATCCAAAGCCTAATATTGTGTTATCCAAGGCCACAGCGTCTCATCCTAATGTTGAAAAGCCTTATAGTCTATCAGACTAACTAAGCAAAACCCCTACATAGATTTCCATTTTGGATCTCTTGTGTGCATCTAAAGTCCATAACACTATTCTAAATAGCCTTTTACAAGAATCAACTATTCCCAAATATATAAATCTTGAATAGTTCCAAACACTAGTGGGACACTTATCTTCATTTCCTCAGCTTATATTTGATCAAAAAGACATGTCTACCTTAGGTCTGAGCCATAACAACCCATTCTATATTGAGGTAATCATTTAAAACCATAAGATCAAGTGGGTTCTTATACATAATAGTTTGAGGCTAAACATAGTGTCCCTCAAATTGGTACAAATTTTGGGATACACTATGAAGGATTCTAACCAGAGATGATCACCATAAAGGCTTACAACAACATTGAGAGGGAGTCTTTTGATACTATTTGGTTGCCAATCATTGTTGGGGTTATTTCCCACCATACTTTATTACATATTATGGACATTGAGCTACCTTATAATGTACTTCTTGGTCATCCTTGGATCCATGAACTATAAGTCATTCCATCCACCCTTCTTCAGTGCCTTAAGTTTCCACATGATGAGATTGAGGTTACTATTCCCACCGATCAATAGCCTTATCAATATTGAAAACATTTAGAGGTTGAGTACCACAATTGTAAATATTATCTAGGTTCTAAATTCATTACAAATAAGAATAAGGAGATAGTTTCACATTGACATCCATCTAATTATATCAACCCTAGTGACCTTGCATCTACTTTGACTAATCGATTTCCCGTAACTCTTATAAAATAAGTTGTTATTAAAGATGTGGGAATTTCCACATATCATCTTAAGGATGCCTTCCATATTGCTAAGTTGCTAAAGTATCCTAAAACATTTGGTAAACCCAAACCATCTAAGAGCCCAAACAAACCCAACTTGATCTGGAAATCAAAGAAATAATAGCAAAAACCACCTATTGTATTATTACCTGCTACTTTGCCAAAACAAGATTGAGAGTCTTTCACCAAAGGAGATTGGTTATATTTTGACGAAATTATTGATTGCTTTCAAAATCCAAAATATCCTATCCCTAATCAGATCATGGATAACTTTGATTATACAGGACAAGGCCTTGGCCTACAAGCCCAAGAACTATTGGAACTCTTATCAGATGGAGTATCTCATTTGAATCATGGTCTAAGATTTATACCACCTGGGGGTGACCTCATGTTTTTCGATAGTGATTCTTCTAAATCAATTAGCAATGAGACTCCTGATAACAACGTAACATCCCATTATAGATTTTTTGATGAGTTTGTTAACTTGGATTTCTTTGATCAAAATGACATTGTGACCTTAACACCTCATTGTTCCCTATGCCTTTACCATCCTAAACTCATTGATTAGGACTAGGAAAATTTGGTCACATGTCTAGATGAGTTTTAGAATGAAGAATCAATTGTAGAATACATGGGCCTAAGGGATGGATTGCCCATTAATGATCACAAATAAGGATTTGATTTTTTTTGGATCCTTCTACCTACTTTGGAGAACAGGCAAACTTTCTTGGTCATAACAAAGATAAAACATTGATATCTTTATGTGAAAACCTCTTTGAGGTCATTGTTGATTAGGGAAAAATTAAATAAAAAGATAAGCCCTTGAGTGAAAACCTATTTTAAGCACTCTTGGATGGGAAAGTTTGCTCATCCCCAAAGGACACTCAAGGTCCATCAAGTACTAGATCTATAGCTAGTACAAGCATTTCTTCATAATAACATCAAATGTTTGGGTGTCTCAATCTTGAGTTTTCAAAGGTTTTTAATGCTTGGACATTACCTGAGATGGTAGATTCAGATTCATCACATTATCCAAAGCTTTGGGAGGAATAAAAAAAAAGTGTAGTAGAAGAAGATGATCATGATCACACCTTGCCTACTATTCTTGAATATGGATCTACACTTCTTATAGGGAACACAGTTGAAGTGAACTTAGGAACATATGATCATCCCAAAATTATTTATCTTGGAGATTTCCTTATTGAAGTAGAACGTGAACACATTATATCCATTTTGATGGATTTCATTGACATTTTTGCATGGGCATATTCAAACATGCTACGATTAAACCCACACTTGGTAGTGCATCGACTTGTTATTCATCCAGATGCCAAACCAGTTAAATAGAAATTTAGAAAGATGCATCCATGCATCACCCTCTTGGTAAAATTTGAATTGGAGAAGTTATTAGGAGCAGGCTTCATTATAACATTGGACTATTTTGATTGGATATCAAACATAGTTTCAGTCAGCAAAAAGCCATAGGTCATACATCTTTGTACAAATTTTAGAGATATCAACAAAGTATGCCCTATAGATGATTTTCGTCTACACAACAATGACATGATCATCAATTATATTTCTAGGTATGAGATGTTACCCCTCATGTACATATTTTTTAGATACAATCAAATCAAGATAGCCCAAGAAGATCAACACAAGACTACATTCACCACTTCATGGGGATTTGTTACCAAGTCATGCCATTTGGCTTGAAGAATGTTGGAGCCACATATCAGTGTGTCATGACTGTCATCTTCCATGACATGATGCATGATATTATTGAGGACTATGTTGATGACATACTAGCAAAATCAAGAACACGTGTTGGACATCCTGACCTTATACAAAGAATCTTTGAGAGGCTTCGTGAATATAAAGTTTGCCTGAATCTTAAGAAGTGTGTCTTTAGAGTCACTTCAGGGAAATTGCTAGGTTTCATTATATCATAAAGAGGGATCAAAGTTAACCTTGCTAAAGTTAAGGCTATTATTGAAATGCCTCCACCTTAAAATCTTAAATAGCTCTGAATCCTATAAGGAAAGATTCAACCAATCCATAGGTTCATTTCTTAACTCACAGATAAGTGCCACCCATTTACTCATCTATTAAAGAAAGGGGTCACATTTCAAAGAGATGAAGACTATTAGTTATCATTTTTGAAGCTCAAGACATATATGTCCAACCCATCAGTTTTGAGATTGCCAACACCTAGACAACCATTGCTTCTTTACATATCAGCAATTGAGCATGCACTAGAGCCACTTTTGGCCCAACATGATGTGAAGGCAAAGAACATGTAGTCTACAATTTGAGTCCTACACTGGTGGATTATGAACACAATTAAACCCCTATTGAGAAGGCATGTTTAGCTATGGTGTTTGCTTCTCAAAAATTTGTGACATTATATGTTGAATAATAAAATAATATCATTGCTAAGGTGGATCCTCTTAAGTTTCTATTATCCAAAGCATCTCTCATAGGATGTATGGATAAATGGGTCATGCTCTTCAATGAGTTTTATATTGAGTATCAGAATTAGAAAGATATCAAGGGGCAGGTTATTGTTGATCAACTTATAGAGGCCCTTATTATTGGCACTCAACCACTTATATTTGACTTTCTAGATAATTCAATCATGACAGTTGAAGAAGTGTTGCGTGAACCTAAATAATAGAAGCTATATTTTGATGGTTCCTTCACTTCTCATAGATCTGGAGCTGGCGTATTTTTTATTATGCCATAAGGGGTTATGATTCCCAAAGTGTTTCACATTACTTTTCATTTTACAAATAATATGGCCAAGTATAAGGAACTTATTATAGGACTGCATCTTGCCATACAATGGGATATTCAACATTTAATAGTTTATGGTGATTCCCAATTGATCATCAATCAAACCACTGATCAATATCAAACTAGATATGACAAGATTGTATTGTACAAGCAAATCATAGATAATCTCAAGGTTCATTTTAAATCTCTATAGTTTGAACAAGTACTAAGGGCCAAAAATAGATTTGTCGATGTAATGAAAATAATTAGGTTAATGATACCAATTAATGGTGGTGTTAAAGAGTGCCAGTTTTTGATTGAGAATATTTTATAGCCTACACATATTATGCCAGATTTATAAAGGGTATGTGCCATTATTGGTCCCAATCCCCCACCTGAACTACCTTGGTATCAATATTTTTATAATTACTTCCATGATCATGTTTTTCCACCTGACTTATCCAATAAGCGACATAAACTATAACTTCACCATCTAGCCCATTATACCCTCCATGGAAACATGCTTTATTACAAAAGCTATGATGGAATTCTAATTTATTATTTATCTTTGGGAGAATCCAAGCTAGCGTTGAAGGAGGTTCATGAAGGAATGTGTGGGGCCCACACCAATGGTGTAGTTTTAGTTAAAAATCTCCTTAGAACAAGCTATTATTAGCCAAAAATGGAGACAGATGCTTGAAATTATGTGAGGAAGTGTGTTCTTTATCAACAACATGGAAATTTGACACACATACCTTCCTTACCACTACTGTCGATCACAACACCATAGTCATTTTCTACATGGGCCCTCGATCTCATCGAGAAAATAAACCCAACATCTTTAGATGGCCATAAACACATTTTAATTGCTATCAAGTACTTTACTAAGTGGATTGAGGCCATTCCTCTCACTTAAATCACTAAGAAGTAGATAACTAAATTCATTCATTACCATATCATATGTCAATATGGCATTCCAACACACATTATATCTGATAATGGTGGATCCTTTGTAAACAAAGATGTAAAAGACCTTTGTGTAAAATTTAAAATTAAGCACAAGAAATACACACCATATAACTTGCAAGGTAACATACAAGTTGAGGCATCAAACAAGACAATTGTAGCCATTTTAAAGAAGATTGTCAATGATGCTGGCCATAATTGGCACTTGCAAATCTTTCTTACCTTTTGGGCTTATCAAATGAGTCATCGAACACCCATAAGAGCCATACTTCCTTTTTTATGGCACAGAAGTTATTATCTTGATTGAGATTGAGCTGCCTTCATTGCAAGTATTTTTAGAACATATTAAAGATGATGAAGAATATAGAATCTCAAGGTTGCAATAACTAGAACTTATTGATGGTAAGCATTTGGCTACCCTAGAAAAATTACAAACCTATTAAAATAAATTTCAAAGAAGCTACAACAAGCACATTCTCCCTTGGGAGTTTGAGATAAGTGATTTGGTCTTAAAGAGTTCTAAAAGGACACAAATGTTGAATGAAATAAAAAATGTAAGTTCCAATCTAATTGGTTGGGACCATATGTTATCATGATAAACTATGGATCAGGGGCATACATATTGGCTACTCTAAATGGTGAAGTATTTTTGAATCCCATGAACATTGTGCACCTTAAGAGGTTCTACACTTGATAACTTTGAACCATTGTCTACAAGACCCCTTACTTAGTGGCAACTTGTGTTAAAGTAGTTTATCCTACCATTATATCCTAAACTATCCTCTCATGGACCATATTATTTTGACCTACCTTGGACCATTATTTTGAGAACCATATTCTTTTCACAACTTTATATAGTGAAACCTTTGGGCCGTTGGCACTTTAAACACATTTTATATTATCCTGAACCTTCTTCTTTTGGACCATTTTTTTTTAGAACCTCATTTTTATCCCACCCTGGACCATCCTCTTTTGGACCCTATTCATTCTAGATTGTTCTCTTTGAGAATCACATTCTTTTCATGTCTTGGGTTGTTGTAACTCAGACACTTTTTATCTCTTAACCAATTATGAATCATAGGCATTATGAACACATTTGATGTTAGTTTTACAAAATAGATCAGCATGGATGGTCTTTTGTAGCTTATTCTACAAGATAAGTGAACACATATACCGCAATGTATGGTTTTTACCCGTTGCATGGTTCTTCAGATTTTATCTATTACTACACATTATTCTATTATTTTGCTACTATTTGGTAGACATTGTTATCTTATCAAAAACCTCACTCTCATTGATTTGTGAGCATATGTTGTTATAGACAGCTTTAGCAATTATTGTAGCTCCTAGTTAGTTCCCTGAGCCATTGTTTATATCCACAAGTGTCGTTGCAGCTAGCTTAGCTGTTATTGGAACTGCTACTCTTGGAGGAGCATATCCTTGATTAGTTGATTCCTTATTATACATATTTTATCCCAAAAACACCAAAAACATTAGAAAATGATCCATAAAAGAATAAAAACATTATCTTACACTTTTGTAAATTTTGTTCTGCACGCTCTTGCCATTTTGCAAGTAATCATCCCATGTTCTTGCCATTTTTTAAGTATCTTTTCCCACTAGCTCACCATTTTACAAGACCATTCTCATTTGTCTCATCTTCCCTTTTCTTCTACAACATTAATCAGGTTTTGTTTATCATCACTTTTTCTTCTATCCCACTTTTTGGGAGAATAACATTTGGCTTGAAGTTCATGTTGGACTATGTATCCATGGAACTATGTACGTAGCATCCACTTTTCCTTGTACATCTGGAGTCATCTCAGCCAACCCCTTCCTTTTCTTATCTTCCCTCATTTATTCCATTTTGTCTCCCTATCATCTTGGGGGCAACTTTGTGTTCTTGTTCTTGTTACATTATTGTAGAAAGTAACGACTCTACTACGCATGCCTGAACAATTATTTTTAAACCACACTAGCTTGGTTTTTTTTTTGTGTTTATTTGGATTTTATTTGGTTTTTTGTTAGGATTTCTTGTCTCTTCATTTATTTATTTCTCTGTTTATTCTTTTTTCTTCCTGGTCTTTTTTTTGTTGTTTGGTCTTGTTTTTTTTCTTGTTTTTCGAAGTACATCTTGATGATCCATATGGATCTTGATTATTTATATCTTGATATCATGTTATTAAGTTGTTATTGCTTTATTTTTTAACATTCTTGTTCCTACTTAAGTCTTGATTATTCATATATTGATTTTATGTTTGGTTCATTTATGTTTTATTTTTCTTTATCTTTATTTTTTGTTTAAATGTAAATAGTTGTAACTGTAGTCTCGATCATTTGTTACCATTATCTTTAGTTATAGATATTCAAATTTGAATCAACTTATCATAATTGTAATGCTATGTCACTATAATTTCCTCTTACTTATGATGTCTAATTTCATTTTTCTAAAGCAAGTACTATGTGCTTTAGTTCAAAGTCTCCATGTCGATGCAGCTTCGATGAACAGCTCTCAAGAACACCAATGAAACTAGGTACCAATGGCTTATCTCACACTTGAATCTCTACTAGATATGCATCTCTTGGCATACATCATGAGTCTAATCAAACATTGGTCAGTTTTCTTCATTCCTCATTCCATTCTCTCCCACTTCTGGGTGAACTACATTGGCTTGAGGTCCATTTGGACTATGTATGCAGTGCTTGGATACACGACATATCTTGGGTTAGCTCGACCATCTTCATTTTTATGTTCATCTCTTTCATCACTTTGTGCATACTTGTATGCTTGGTTTTTATGGCTTTTTAAGTTATTGCTTGCTAGTTTGACCTAAAATGGCACAACATTTTAACTAGTCACAAATCTAAATCAACCCTACAGGGTAAAACCATTCTTTATCAGTGATTAAAGTCTTCCCTACTAGGGTAAAATTTATTTATCAATGATCATATTCTGCTCTATAGAAGCACATTATTATTTCTTCTATCTTTGGAGACATGATTATCTTTTTATTATAATTCCAAGATCTTTAAACTTTTGCCCTCATTCTAGCAATATTTTAGTATGTAACTTATCTCAGGATTGATAATTTTGTAAGTGCACAGCTTGCACCCTAGCTTTAAGTGTGTTGAAAGTGTGTCACTTATATTTTTGGATTGTATCCTTCCCATTCCCCTCATCCTCGAGGCTATTTTATTCTAATTATATTTTGATCATTGATGGAATCAATAAGTGCAAGCATTATCTCATCTAGATTTAATCTATTTAATGGGTTAATCTCACTTTCTGTCTCTTTTTTAGAGTCCATCCTTCTCTTTCATCCTTGTATGCCCTCTCAAGGGGGCATCATGGGTCATTTCGTTCCAATTTATTATTGAAAAATATTTTCTTTGCAAAGATATTGCTTCACTGAATGTCTCGCTATGCCTTCTCAAATAAGGGTAAAATGTAGACATCTAATTCCTAATACCATTGTGCTGAAATTGTTAATCTTACTCGAAATTTATGAAAATACATAATTTAAGCCAAAATCACTAAAAACACACTAAATAGTTTGAGATTTTCATATACAAGTGTTGATTTAGGCTAATGTATCCCTAAATGGGGTAATGCATTTTATGTGATTCCTAACAATTCTCAAATCATTTCGAGTAAAAATGATGAAAATACATTTTAGTGTTATGGATCACTCTTTTCTTCTAATTCATAATCACATGTCGCGTGCCTATGTTAATTTATGTCAACATCCTAAATGGGATAATGGTTTGTACACAACTAACATCACCTTCTAATTCCTCTCTAGTCAAATCATGACCCAGTAATAAGACATTCTGACCAGTATGATTAATTATGCACCAATTTCCAAATAATTGCACTAAAATTGATTAATCTTATTTAGGGAAATTAAACCAAATTAAGATATTAAGTAAGAATTCCATGGAATTTATTGAATATTTATTTATTGGATATTGATTCCTATTAACTGCATCATTAAGTGAGGTCATGTTTGGGGTGGCATCCATAAGCTATAAAAGCAACAAATATCAATATTATGGCTTCCTATGCCTCTTAATGCCCCTTCCTCCCAAATAATTATGAGGATATTTATATATTTTAATTACATAATTGGATTAATTCATGGCCACACATCTTGATCTTGAGATGGATAGTCATGATTGATCCTAATTGATCCTAATCAATTTGGAAAATCTATAAATAGGAGGCCTCTCACTCACATTTTTAATCTTAAATTATGTAAACTTATAATGTAGGATTCTCTCCACAACCTTTCTTTGTGTTGATTATTATGCTTTATTTGTAATAAGATAGCTTCATTTGATAGGCATAGATTTTATTTCATATCATGAGCCTATAGAATACTTAGTATTCTTGAGATGGTTGGAAGAGCTTGCTTTGCATCATTGTTGAAGACTTGAGCACCAAATTAAGGGGGAAAACATGCTTAGAGCCACATTTGTATGGTAAGATGCTCATGAGAAGGTAATTGGTATTTGATTTTTTTCATTTGATCTTTATTGTCATTTGCACACCCCGTTTGAATAGGTTGGCCTATATTATTATGTTTTTATGCATTGCTTGTGTTTTTCATGACTAATGCTTTATCTAACCATATAATTAATCCATCTCTACATAATTTATATAAACTATGAACATATGAATAAGTGTGTGTGTTTTTTATCATTTGAACTAACGTTAGTTTGGACATGAGAAATAAGTGAAGTAACAGGATAACTAGAAGGTTTAGACTCAATATCTTCTTAACCATAATCTTGGTAATCATCATTATTACAAGGTTCATCAAAATCAAAGTTTAATTAACTTTTAAAATTAAGAGTATAAGACATATCATTCGCATGCTCACTAAGAGAGAGACTAGGAAAAGACTTTAACTTTTTACTACTATGTAATATATCATCATGTGTGGGTGTAATGCGATGCATTTCTTCACTAGCTATGTGTGGAGTGCATGAATGATTATTACTTTAAATATTGGATTCAAGTGTAGAATAAATTAGCAATCATGTTTTCATCTAGAATATTATGATATTTAGGATAAGACTTAGTGACATTTGCATTATCAATATTTTGTAAAGAATCACTGCATTGAGCTTGGAATGTAAAATAAGGTGATAAAATAAATTTTTCCTCCTTTATTTTGTGCATTGGTAAAATGTGTAATATCATTTGTATTTGATTTTTAAAATTGAACTGAGAAGGGTAAAGAAGATGCATTTCTCTTTTCTATGTTGCTTGAATCATGCAAAAGTTGATTTCATGTATTGCACTTATATTGATTTAATTTGAATAAGGAGGTAGTGAAGTAGTTGAAAAGCTAGGATCATATTGGAGTAAAGGACTACCAATAAGAGGTTATTTTTGCATTATATTATTAGTTTGATTTTGAGGTGTAAGAAAATTTAGAAAGGAAAGAGAGGAAGATGCATCTAGTATATCTTCATCAACACTTTCATTGTCATGCTCATAGTAATCCTTATATCCATCATTATGATAATAGCCATCATCATCATTATAAATGAAATAATTATCAATTATTAATGTGAAATCTTGAAAAATTGTCTATTCATTATTATAATTATGAGATAAATTCAAAAACTCATTGATTGGGTCAGGGGTAATAGGCTTCTTGGATGTCATTTTAAACTTGCCAAAGAAGATAATGTAAATAATGAATAACAAGCACACAATAGGTAGAATGTAATCTAACATAGGTATATGTGAAACTATGGGATATATTCAACCCAATGTGTAGAAAAAATCAAGTTTTTACTTGAAACCTTAATTGTTAGTATTTGGATGTATAGGGACCTAGTATGTAGATCTAGGGTTTGATGACAATTATTTGGCAAAAATTTAAATTATATTAAATTAATAAAACCCTAATAAAGGATTGATTTGAATGAGCTAGGTTGTGATAAAAATTATGAAGAAAATAAGTTTATAACCCTAATTTAGTGTACAAAAAGTGAATAAGGTAAACCATAGGCTAAACTAGGGTTTTAAGCAATATTCAAATTAAGTCAGGTTCACCAAATGTTTTAACTATTTAAGACTTATTGCATTTAAATCCTAGGTTATTAAAGGGATGAGTATAGTAACAACTTGGAATGAAAATAAGAAATAATTGATTTGACAAACCTCTCCCAAAATAGCAAAGATGTAAAAAAAGTGTACTTATCTAGAGCAAAACAGGTATTTCTATGACTCAAGAGGTTAAAACAAGATTGAGAATCAGTCAGACATATTTCATTCCATGACTATAGTTGAAATTAGACTTTAGATAATACCACCCTTATGAGGACCATAGCACCATGTGGCACTAATTTCCAATTATGGTGCTAGTGTCCTTCTTGGAGGAGTTGTTTGAAACTTTCATGAAAGCTATAGGAGAGTTTAAGGGACTCGTAGGTGATTTTATGACTTTTGAAAGTTTGATTGTGTCACTATTTCACCTAAATATCTTTCAAAACCCTAATGAATACCTGAACACATGAAATAATAACTAGATCAAATGTAAAAGAAAGGAAAAAATTGGGTTGTGGGATATTATGATCATACAGAGTATAACCCCTGTTATCTTGGTCATTACCTACATTAACCCCAATGTTAGAGGTCTCATATCACATGTAGTTATCCTTTAGGAAATGTGCATAATCATGCACATAGTATGCTAGAATGAATTTTGCTTAGGCCCTTCTTTGATCAAGCATGCAAGTCTAGATGTGATATTTAAGTAATATGAAATGTATTGAGTTGTACTATTGACTGATTTTATATAATTATGTGCCAAGATGGTAAGTGTCAAATGTAAAATGCCTCTTTATATATAAGGAACTTTGATTTGAATGTAATACCTTGTTTGTTGGTTGACAATACACAAAAGCGGGATAAAAACATAAGAGAAGGCTCAAGGTAGGGTTAGGACCCAAAACATGAGATAAAATGATTGTTGGATGCTAGTGCCATAACTAGACACTAGTGTTATATGGTACTACTGTCCAGATAAGGATACTAGTGTCTTGAGGCCAAAAAATAGAGTTAAGACTAGGCATGACAGGCTAGGGACCCTTGTGATTTGGAGAAGATGATTCAAGACCATTGGGGGTGCAATAAATAGAGAAAAGAAGACATAAGAAAGATCAAAAAATCTAAAATGACCATGTAAACAAGGGAGATATTCATCATTAAGACCTTCATGTGAAAGAGCAATAAAATACAGTACTTGTGGTTGCTTGACCAAATTAGGGTGTATACATACACACTTTGCATCCTTAAATTTTTTGATGCAATCAACATTGGAAAAATAAAAACCTATAGAAAATTTCTCCAAAAACTCTATATTAGACCAAATTTTTGGATCTTGATGCACTTTGCATCAACATGTGACACAATGTGACACCAACCATTTAACCTAGTCTTTGATCATCCCCAAACTCCTAAAAATGGGTTTATTATTATTAAATATATTTAATGAAATTGACTTTTTTCATTATAAATCCATAAATTTTTTATTTGTTTGTGAATAACCATAAACAAAATATTATCAAAAATGAAATAGTCACATATTTACATCTAGAGTCATGTTACTCTTTTCATTAATTACTTAACAAGTAATAAATATTCCCCTAAAAACATGCTTACGCATATTTTATCTTTATAGTCCCACCTCAACACACTTTCCAAAAGTAGTGTGCATGATTTTGGCTTGATAATGATTTTATCATGTATGCTTTTATTACACACAAATATGAATGCATGTCTATTTTTTTGATAGTTATTGGTTTTGGTGGGATCCTTACCCTCTTCACTTTTGACCAAAGCTCTAACCAATCTAGGACACAATCAAGGGCCTAGATCCCCAAGTGATCATCTATCACAAATACCAAAATTACCAACAACAACCACAACCATCCCAAGAATACCAACGAATGGCCAAAACCGGCTCAATAATACCAATGATCAACCATAACCAACTTCTGATACCAAACTAAGATTTAAAATTGGGTGGTACTTGAAACAACCAAGTTACTTTACCAACTCACCCACATATCATCGATAATGCATGTCTAATTTTTACATGTATGCACATTTTATTTTTTATTTTTGCATACACACATTAATTACTTTTATATATTTTGCATGCATGTCTTTTTCTCATAATGCTTATTTTTCTACATTTTACATGCATGCATGCCTACTTTTGCATGCCTAAACTTTACCTCTTTTTGTTCTTTTAAAGCACCTCTTCTAAGATACATTGATATCCATGAAAAACATTTAACTATAATTTTATTTTAGATCTTGGTGATATTGGTTTTCTTCCCCTTTTATTTTGTTCCAAATTACAACTCTTTCTTTCACTAGAGAATTGAATGAATAAAATGATGACCCCTTCAAGCAACCCTTCTACCTCAAATCCATAACCCAAAGTCTCTGCCAACCTTGTGTTTTTGCCTGCATTAACATTGCCTTTTTATACTAAGGTTGGCTTCATGCCAATGTCAAAGTCACTAGTACCATGTTCCTTTTTGATGATTTTGCACTACCCTATTTACCCTTTGTCTTCATATATTCTTTTTTCTTCTAGCATGTTCTTAATATCCTCTTTGAACCTATATCTTTCTAGTAGTTCTTTCTCCTCTTCTTGGTTATCAAAAATCATGAAAGAGTTAGTGTTGTATAGCAACTTTGGTTATTTTTTGTCATGTTTAATTACTTTAATTTTTCCTTGTTAATTACTTCATTCACCTAAACCCAATTTTTTGTTGCATTTTTCTTTTGGGGTTTCTAGAAACCATCATCTTTAGTTTATTTGCTCCAATTATCTTAATTTATGGGGTTATTTTTTATTTATAAAGGCATTCTTGAGCCAAGTTCCCATATTCATAGTTCCCTCTACACCTAAACAAAATTCACTCATAGTCAATAGTGTGTTCTCAAACCAAATTCTTAGATTTAAAGGTTTTGATTTTTCACAAATGTTGTTCTAGTTCTATCTTTACATAGATACATGCAAAGTTTAGAGATCATTTGACTATTAAAACTTTAGATGTACAAATAAATCCTCTCATGAAGACAACCATTAATTTGAAGACATGCTTCATCTAAATTTATTTGGGAAGAGCATGCAACTAAATCTAGACAAGGGCCTTTGATTGAATTTCCCTTTGGGTATGAATCTTATGTGTTAGTGCTTAATGGGAGGGTATGCATTACGAAAGAGTAAGGGACCTCCTTGAGATACATCTTCATGATATTTTTCATTTACAAAATCACTATGAAATACCCTTTGGGGTAAGGTTTTATCTTATACTCTCCAAGCATTTTCTAGTTCTTCTTAGCCCAATTAATCATTTTTTCAAACAATATTTGCATGTTAATGAATATACAAATCAAACCTTTTATGGCTAACTTGGTGATAGTATCCTCTCATTTTATCCAATCTAGTTCTAATTTTAGGCTATATTCCCTTGTTTTTGGGCATATTTTCCTCATCTTCTAGGGTAGAACATATTTTTATTTCCCCTTGACATTAATTTTTGCCACTGTCTCCTTCTGCTTTAGGTCTAAACCTCCACATGTTAGTGCTTGTTTGTAGAGTAGGCCTACGGGGATTCTCTCCACTCTTCCCCCCCCCCCCACCCCCTCATTTTCATTACTTTCCATTCTAATATATCTTTATGTAGACACCTAGATTTGATAGAAGTATTGTTTCATAATACATTTAATCAACTTTGCATGTATAGATCTCAAACCACAAACTATGTACTCAGTGGCACATTTATTTTGATATTTTGATTATCTTATTGATTCTATTTAGTTGTGTGTCACCCTCATCATGTTATGACTAGATTCACATGACATGTCATAAATATCTATGGCCCTTCTTGTCACCCATGGTGTCTTTTAAGCCTTAGGTTAATTCTATAATTTATAATTTGTATCGACTATTGGTACTGAACATAAATAATGAAACTGAACCAAGTTCCCTTTTTATTTATTTTGACATGTTTCACTTTATGCCAACTTTTTGGGCATGTTTCAACTTTTTTTTTTGGCTTTTGCAAGCCATTAGGTCCTTAATTCAAAGTTAGAGGCTAGTATATATACATAGCTACTGTAAGATATCTAGGACAAACACATTGTATTATCAAGGGATACACAAGATTATAAATTACACCTTGTTAGTGTGTGTATATGTAATTATGTATGAAAACCTAGATGTTCTTTCTTGTTGGGTGAATATTTTGTCGGCCAGCTAACTGGTGACCAAAATAGTTCTTATCACCACAGCATAGGGAGATCAATCAGCCAGATGTGCAAGTTTATTGCATCAGAAGGGGACAAATCTCTCCTCTCATCAAGGGGAGGTTCCTCATAGATATTTATGCGCTATATGTATATAATTAAGTAGAAAATAACACATGGGGGTGGTATGACAGCATCTACCTCTCTCTTTTCAGAAGTAATGTATAAAAAACAAAAGGGGGAAATCCTAGTCTGCAGCTAACAACATCCCTCTTCTTTTAGGAACGGTATCAAACGTGGAGTAGAAAATCACCTGAAGTGACGAAGTTCTCAAGAACACTCACGTAAGCACAAAGTCTTTCGTAGTCTCCTTCACTGATTCGAAACAAGTACAACCATAGAGTGAAATGAAGCACAAAGTCTTCACCTAAAACTACAAAAGATAACAGAATCTCAAAAGATAAAAGTAGCACAAAGTCTATCTTCTACCTTCCAAAAATGCCCTCAGATAATAATAACACACCCACTTTGCTTATTAAATTAGATAAATAAGATATTACTAGGAAAAAAAACATAAGAACTATTTCCTAAATAACACAGACAATCTCAACACAAAGTCTGAAATAACATGCTTCTCATTCATTCAACAAAATATGATTTACAAATTTGAGCACAAAGTCTCAAAAGTTGCTTCAATTTTAGCAGAGTGTTTTCTATTAATTTTTCCAAGATCATTTACAAATGAGGTCTCCACTATATATAGGGAGAAAATCCTCAAAAAGAGAAAATAATAAAATACACAACATATCTCGGTGAAAGATGACTCATCTTTGACTTTTAGATATTTTTCTAAAATATTTACATGTAATTACATTTTTCAAATTTGCATGCACTTTGCACAAAACAGAAGTGCGTAAGGAGAGAAGAATAAAGAAGGACAGAGATTCAGTTATTGCTGCCAAATTTCTTCATATGTGCATCGAACATTGTGATGGATGCTTGAATTCTGATGTTGTCTGGCGCAAATGTGTTCTTAGAGATGATTTTGGCTCTGATCAATGCGTCCTTCAATGTTGTGACAGCTTTAGCGTGGCCAGTTAACCTAGATTTTAGATTCTCCAAAGTTAACTGAGCATCTAGAATGCTGTCCACAGTAGACATTAAGAAGGATTTTTCTTTAATATCTCTCTGAACCATCTCCTTGAAATTTTAAATTATTTCTTCTACTAGAAGGAACTGATTGTCCTTAGAGGTCAGGTTGCATGGCAGCTCTTCTAGCTTATTCAGCAGGCTCAAGTCACTCTTCTCACTAGCCTCCTTGAAAGCTTTGAGATCATCAATTAGATCTTTGAGTCCCTGAACCCTGAAGATCAGTGACTCCTTGATTTCAACATAAAAGTCTTTATTGGAGATGACACCGATAGATATTAGGGTGCTTTTCTTTAGGTCTTTCATCTCCTTCCATTTATTAAGGTCCCTTTCTGAGCTATCGATCTCTTGAGAAATGAGGGAGACAAAGTCATCTAACTCTGCTTTTACCTTCTTCATTTTACCCGTCCTCTCTGTAACCTCTGACAGCAAAGAAACTCCCTGAGTATGCATCTTTTCAATATAGTCCTCTAAGACTTTACCCTTCAAATAAGTCTTTTCTGCTTTCTGAATGACTGAGTCATCCACAGAGAAGGCCTCTGGAGTTGCTGATTCAGAAGGAAGAGTGAACATTTTTATTACTGCCATTAGTTGCTCTGATTTGGCTTTGTAATAATCCTTCATCTCCTTCTCTCTATCTAATTTTTGGACCATGATGTCCATAGTTGACTGAAGATTGCTTTTCACACCTTCGTGAGTAACTTTGCCAAGTTCAACATGAGAGATGGAATAGTTGCTCATTTCAAAACCCTCAAGGGTTGCGTCTTGTGGAGGCTTGGCAATTTCCAAAAAAAATTGTCTTTTTTCTTCAACCAATTTGGAGAGAATTCTTGGCCTCTTAGGAGCCTTTGCTTTCACCGACACTATTTTGCTAAAGTCGAATTCATCTGAGGAGATGGCCATCTTCTTTCATTTTGGCATGAAAGCAGATATCCAAGGTGGGAGAGAAGTACATGTTGTGGCAAAGGTTGTCTCAGTCGGTGTTACTGTAGCAATTTCCATACTGCTAGTGGTGATAGTAGTTGCAGTTGGAGTAACTGGTGAAACTACACCAACTACTAATTCTGGCTTGGGTGCAGGGCTTGCTGGCAAGTTGAAGGAAGGAGATGATAGACTTGGAATGGATCCAAAAGAGCGAGGGGAACTTTTAAAAGGGCCCTGAGGATCACCAAATATGACCCTGGAAGGAGAAGCGGCTTCGGAGAAGGGAACACTGATAAGAGAGATGGGAAAAGAGGGTACCACAAGAGACTGAGGGGGAGAAAGAGATACGCTCTTACTCGGTTGTGCTTATTCTTGTGAGAGTGGAGGCCCAGTGCTAGGTTGCCCTGATGACTGATCATCTTTCTCCATGGGCTGAGCTGCCTGTGCCTGAGGGCTCTATTCCTCAGTTCGTTTCATTGCCACTGCAGGCTCTTCAGTGGCCTTAGGTTTCTTGGATATAAAGATGATCTTAGGCTTGTGGGGCCCAAAAGGAGAAGGGACATCACCTTTGTTTTTAGTTCTATTCTCTGCTTTCTTCTTCAATTCTGCCTGGTATTCAGCCTCTGATCTCGTAACAAATTCCTTCAAGGTGATCCCTTTGGCTGCTAACCAATCATTGGTGTTAGCTAATATTGGTTCAAATCTTTTTCTCAGAGAAGTCAACTCTTTTTGAGACCACTGAACTGGAGGGAGAGGGGAACCAGCAACCTTCTCTGCCAGATACCTGCTATTGATGATGTTTCCATCATCGATTAGACCAGAGGGAATCTCTACAAGCCCGAGATATTCAATCTGCTCTAGTGTCAGCCTGCAATAGTCTAGTTTTCTAATCTCCTCAACTATTCTGAGGTCAACCCAGAACTCCTCAATCATGGGTTCATGGAATTGGGTTTTCCTCCTGATATTTTCTTTGACTCCCCTGTAGTCAAATTTTTCCCGTCTCTTGAATGATTTTAAATTAACCATCTGCATTTTGGTTTCCATGACCTTGGCTTTGGCTGATGTTGCAATAGAATATCTGTCAATATCAATCAAAAACTGGAAACTTGGTCTCTTTAGCTCCATCTATTTGGTATGTACGACAATCAATTATCGGCAAAGCTCCATTAGCACTAGCTTATCTGAAGGAAACCTGGGGAGCATGTAGGGGTAGCCCTGGTAGACTCTGACCTGCAAATAGCAAAAGGTGGGGAACTGAAGGAACATGCAGCCGAAATCATTGACCACCATTTAGGCCTCGTCTGATATTCTCTTTTGTTTAAGCTGTGGGTCGAAGAGACATAAAAACACAATGAAGAAAGCATCATTTACTCTCCTGAAGTGACGGGTTGATCCTTGAAGCGTCAACTGAGGGTAGTATGAGTAGACTGGGGTCATTCTTCTATCTCCCTCCATGGTTAAGCCTAAAAAATTTTGCATCACGGCAGCTATATACACAAGGTATGAAGTCATGTAGAACCTGTGAGAGGTCTACACCTTGGTCAGCTACTCATAGAGGGTGTTGTTGATCTGCTCTCCCCAAAAGATGGCTTGTTTGCCTTGAAGGATGATCTTGATGAATGGATACATCCATTCATGGAACTGTGAAGAGGACGGGAGGCCCCATACTTTTCTTAGAAGAGTGATCAAGTCACCAACTTCTTTGATGAAATCGCTCCTTGGAAAGTTTTGCGGCCATCTGGAGAGGCTGGTCCTGGAGGTCTTTAACCACTTATAGTTCATGACCTTCTTTGCCCTCTCAGGGTCTTTATCATACTCTTTTTGTGCATCCCTAAAGTCAATTTGGGTTACTTCGATGGCCAGAGGCACATGAAAGCTTTGTCGATGAATTCGGGGTCCAACCGAATCACCATGTTGCCGTTGGCATCTGAGATTGACCTAGTCTCTTTGTTGTAGAAGTGTGCGCATTGGAGGATGAATTCAGTATGATGTGTTGCTATCGAAAAGGTATCCACCAGGTGGATGTTGCTCTCGATGATCCTTTTTATCTCGGTGCTTGGGTTTGTCACCTTTGTGCGGGTTAAGAATTCAGCCATGTCCATGTGGCCAATCTCGGTGTCCCGAATGTCATCGACATTTGAGGAGACCGATGTGAGCGGGAAGATGCCCTTATACTTGTATTTCATCATTTTTGCCTTTTTGGGGGATGCTTCTATCATTGAGAATGATCTCGACTGGATGGGAGCAGATGTGCAGGAGTTCGCTAATTGAACTGTAGTCATGATCGCCAAATTAGAGGAGAGTGGATGAGAGGGGGAAAGGGCAATTTAAGTGATATTGGTTACTAGAGGTCACTTAAAAAGGTCAGGTGAAAGAAGGAATAGAAAATGAGGAAGAAAGGGAAAGAAAAGGACAACTCAGAAAATTCTTGAGAGTTAGGAAAATTCGAGGGAAAGGTACACGGGTGGCAAAATTTACCGCCCCTGCATGTAAGGATAGAAGAGGGTGAGGGCGGAAAAATTCACCTCTCGTGTAGGGATAGGCTGCATAGGCAGAAAATTTTGTTGCCCTTGCAGACTTAGAAAAAAAAAAGGGTAAGGGCGACAAAATTTGCCACCCTTGCAAGGAGGGTCTGTAGGGTGGCAAATTTTGTTGCCCCTGTAGTGAGGGTAGGAAGAAAGTAGGGGCGGTGGATTTCACCGCCCATACAAGTTAGGAAGAGAAAGGGCGGCAAAATTTGCCACCCCTTCAGGGGACTGTTATTTAGGAGAAGACATGGGCGGCAAACTTCACCGCCCTTAGGGCTAAACGCAGGCTAGGAAGAGGAAAGAGAAAACCACGGGTGAGTGTGAGGGAGAAAACAATGCCCGCGATAGGGTGGAGAGGAAGCGCATGGGTAGGGAGAGAGAAAGGAAAAAATGAAACAAAAAACAACTAATACTAAGCAAAAACAAGAGAAAGAAAATGAAACAAATGTCAAAAACAAACCCTACCTGAGAAACTACACTCGCCACGAGATTGAATCCACCAAAACTCACTTTGACTCGTCAGTTGGGTCACTCAAGCACAAGAGGTAGGAGGAGAGGAGGAAGCAATGAGAGAACAAAGGTTCAAATCGACTTATATGGGGTGAAAAAGTCACCCCAACAACCTGTCGTGCATGGTTACCGAGACCTGTTAGGGTGGCAAAATTTGCTGCCCTTGCACAAAATCAAGGGAAATGCAAAGGCGGAAAAATTTGCCGCCCCTATAGGAAATGGAAGAGAAGACTAACTCTAGAAGAGGTAGTCTAAAAAGGGGACTTGGTTCTCATGACATTTCGAGACCGTAATGGCCTTCACTTTTTGAGAAGACGTGTTTCACGAATTTTACAAGTTTTAGGGAGACCAAGACAAAAACGAGAAAAACCTGCCTCGAAAATAAACTTAGAGAGACGAAAGATGAAATGGACAAGTTTTGTAGGGGGTTTTCTTAAAAATGAGCTAAGCTAATTTTGAAAACAATAGCTAGCTCCTGTTGGGGAACTTCTATTGATCAAATTGATTAGTGAGAGTAGAAACCAGTCTCTAAGTGCCTTCATCCAAGCCATTGGGCTACGGAGTCAAGCTAAAAATGAAAGGAAGAAAATAGACAAAACGTAAAAATTGTACATATATACAAACAGACTCATCTAAGCTTCAAGGATTGAACAACTTCAGATGTTGCCCACTGTGAGGTAGTGCAAATGGCGTTCCATCTTGGTACTCTAGCAAGAAGCTGGCCTCACCACAGAGCTGTTGAATGGTGAACGGGCCTCTCTATAGGGAGTTAAATTTTCCATGCATCCCTTTTGGTTTCCGCCTCTTGTCCCACAACAAGACTTGATCTCTGACTTGGAATTCACGCACTCTAGCTCTCTTATCAAAAAGTGCCTTCACCTGATTTTGATGCTCTGTAATTTGGTCCACTACCATAACTCATTGTTCATTCAACTTGATCAAACACATAATCCTTTTGTCGACTGAGCTTTTGAAGGTCAAGTCTTCGATTGCTTTAGTTAGCCTGAGCGCTAGTAACTCAAGGGTGATGGGGATTTCTGCATTTAATCCATATAGAAGTTGGAAAGGTGACATACCTATAGCCCTTTTAGGTGTTATCCTGTTGGCCCATAAAGCATCATACAAAGCTTTGTGCCATGTTCTCTGGTTGTCATCTACCAACTTCTTGATAATGGTGACCAGGTTCTTGTTACTCGATTCTGCTTGTCCATTTTCCTGAGGGAAATAATCTGAAGTGTGAGATAAGGTAATTCCATAATAAAAACAAAATTGGGTAATTTCATGCGATGAAAAGTAGGCCACATTATTTGTTATGATCTTTAGTGGAACCCCAAATCGGGAAATGATATTTTCTTTGAGAAAATTACACACTACTTCAGACGTAGCATGCTTGGTTGGGATGGCCTCCACCCATTTGGTAAAGTAATCTATTGCGGTGAGGACATAATCATGCCTGGCACTTGAAGATGGGTTAACCACACCAATAAAATCAATACCCCACTGTTGGAAAGGTTCTTCAATTATAACCAGCTTTAGAGGTAATGCAGTCAGCTTAGGCTTCCCAACGAATTGTTGACACAATTCGCACCTACGCACCCATTTGTAGGCATCCTAAAAAAGTGTGGGCTGATAGTACCTTGCTCCCAAAATCTTGTGAGCTATCACTGGTGCAAAAAAATGCCCTCCACAGGCCAAATCATGGAAAGACTTCAAGAGTCTTTCTTGTTGCGCCCTATCAATGCAACGAAGAAATGCCCTGTCCAGGTTTCTCTTGTAAAGACCATTGTCCCACAAGACATAACCAACTGCTTTCAATTTAATATTCCATTTTTTTATAAGAAATATGAATAGGACATTCACCATATGTCAAAAAGTGAGCAATATCTGAATACCACTCATCGGTGGTTGCAACAAAGAGGACTGTAGACACATCCTCGATCTCTACTTCATTTTCTTCTTTATCCAGAATGTTGTTGGTGATCAACTAGCAAAGACCCTTTCCCCATACAAGCTTTGTAGATTTGATATCCAGATCAAACTCCTGAGTCTTGGCAATCTAATTACCTTGCTTCGTACCAAACTCTTGCTGAGTCAAAATAGATTTTACTGTTGTGTCAGGGATGAGAACTTCGGTGTGCAAGTTTAGGATATAAAATTTGAAATGATTGACTGCTTTGACCACTGCATATGCATGTTTTTCCATGTTAGAATATTTCAACTCGTGAACCTTGAGTGGGCAACTCATGAAGGAGATAGGAGATTCTACACCTTCCTGATTTGGTTGAACTAAAATGGCCGATAGTGTATGCTCAGAAGCATAACTATTTATTTTGAAATTCTTAGTATAGTTAGGACAAACCAAGACTGGTGCATGAGCAATTGCCTCTTTGATTTCATTGAACGTTGATTTGCCTTCAGCGGTCCACCTAAATACAGCATTGCCTTTCATCATGTCGACAATGTGATGAGTTTTCTCAGTAAACTCAGGAATGAACCTTAAAAAAAAATTCACCTTTCCAAAGAAAGAGTGAACTGCAGTCTTGCTGGTAGGCAAAGCAAGTTCCTGGATGGACTTGACTCTCTCTGGATTAATTCTAATACCTTCTCGAGACACGATATGTCTGAGAAGTTTCCCCTCAATAACTCCAAAGATAGAATTTTTTGGGTTTAAAGAAATACCATTTTGGCGACAACATTTTAGTATCCTTTGCAGATGATGAACACGCTCAGAGCAATGCTTTGAAAACACTGTTAGATCATTCAGGTATACTACAATGAATTTCCCCATTTCATCCTTGAAAGCGAGATCCATTGCCCTTTGAAATGTGGTGCCTGCATTTATCAGACCAAAAGGCATTCTTCGGTAAGCGAATGTGCCCCAAGGTTTGGTGAACGTTGTCTTGTGCTGATCTTTTTTCCTGACTTCAACTTGATTATACCCCAAAAAACTATCTAGCATTGATAACATTTCTGAACATGTTACCATCTGCAGGACCTAATCCATGATAAAAAGGGGGTAGTTATCTTTTAAAGACAACTGGTTTAAGTTCTTGAAATCCACACAAATTCAAATTTTGCCATTCTTCTTCCTGACGTGTACTATGTTGGCAATCCATGTTGAGTGATGGATTGGAAAAATTATCCGGGCATCCAGCATCTTTTATATCTCAGTTAAAATAGTACATGAGATTTTTGGATTATATTGCCTGGATTTTTGCTTGTAACGTACGAAGTTGGCTTTCAGGGGAATGTCGTGGCGAATGTCATTTGGCCTGAGTGATTTCAAATCATCATAGGAATAGGCCAATACATCCATATATTGGCGAAGTAGACTAGCAAGCTCAAATCTTTCCTCGAGAGTGCAGCATTTCCCAATATTTACCATCTTAGGATCGTGCTTGGTTCCCAAGTTTATCTGATCAAAGTCTTAAGAGGACTTTGAATCCATTCGCTATTGCTTAATAAACCTGTCATGGTTATCAAACAATTTCTCTAGGAACACCAAGCTTTTTGGAATCTTATTCACTTTAAGCTGTAGAAAGTCCTCACCTGTGTTTGCATGGGCCTCAAGAGCTGCCCCACACTCTCGGGGTTCACTACCTTCAAAATGTAGTTGTTCAAAACTATCCTTTTTCTCTAAAAAGGTGATGATTTGATCATCATTGTTAAACACTTGCTAGTGAACGGCATTATCTGGTACACTTGGTCAAAAAACCAGCTCGATAGTATACTTATCTCCCTTAAAATCTGGGTGAGGAACTAGAAGGGTGGCAGAGACAGCCAATGCATCTACTCGGTCATTGAATTCCCTCAAAACAACAGAGATGTTGAAGGCGTCAAAATTTTCAATCTGATCCCAGACCAGGTTGTGATAGTGGCACAACCTCTCATTCTTGGTCTGATAGAGGTTTCTCACCTAACAGACTATCAACTCAGCATCTCCTTTAGCATGGATTTCCCTAATGCCTCTTTCTCTGGCAGCTTGTAGTCTGAGCAACAGAGATTCGTATTTAGCCATGTTGTTGGTATTATTGAACTGCAATTTGTAAGACAAAAGAATAATATCTCCCTGAGGGGATACCAACACAAGCTCCCGACCCAGTAGAAGAGCAACTGCCATCAAATTCTAAAGTCCATACCTCATTAGGTGTTGTTTCTTCTTTGAAAACTAATCTATTTGGGGGAAAAGGCTCTTCCATGTGTTCATCTTGATTTGTCAATTTTTTAGCTGTATCAGTTGAACACAATCTCAAGTTATCATTTGAAGAAGTTTCATCAGATGTCTCATGGGTTCCGTCCGTAGATAGGAAGTAGTTGCCCATGCCTGAGGACTCAAATAAAATTTGAGCTTCTGGTGCCGATGATTGGGTAACTATGTACCTTGCTTCTTTTTTAGGAAGTAACTTTTTCATGACACCTTAGACTGGGATCCTTGCTTCGGACAAGTCCATACTTAGCTCACCTCTGACATCCTTGCAGAAATTCTGCCCAAGCAGGATGCTGTAAGATGTGGGAACATCGGCCACGAAAACCGTTATTTTTATTCACTTCTCTGGAAAAGCAGCGAAGGCATATTGAGCGTCTTTTATTTGACCAAGGAGAAGAACTTGTTTATTTTCCATGGAAAAACATCTCCCAAAGGTTCTGGTTAAGGTCAAGCCAAGGGAATCTGCCACCTTAATGGGCATGATGTTATCTAAAGCTCCAGAGTCTATGATGCAATTACTCAGCTTATAACCATTTATAAGCAGGGAGACATAAAATGGTTCAATTTTCTCGAGAGCGACAGGAGGAGTTACAACAAGATTGTTTTGAGCAGATTTATCTTTAGGGAGATCGAGAGCAGATTTTGAAGAGTCTTGTCCTACAGGGATGACTTTTTTTTTTACATATTTTGCTAGCCTATCAAACAGCTCTAGGTTAGCTCTCAAGTATTCAACCTCTATCATTTGAATTTTAGTCTTTCTAGCATGATCAATTATATCAAATAATTGAAAAAAAACTTGTAATAGAGGAAGAGAGTCCATCATCAGGGACTTTAACAAGTGCAGCACTGGTCTGAGTAATAGAAGTGGAAGATATCGAGTGATTGGGAGTACTCACTTTTTTATGGGTTACTTGATCTTTTGATTGTGGAGGCAATGGAGTCTCACGTTTGGCAATGGAAACCGCTGGCTGGGATTCCTCCTCTACCTTTCTTTTGTCAGTCTGTGAAGCTGACTAATTTTGGGATCTGGTAAAAATAGCGTAAGATCCATCCAAATCCTCCCCTTTACTTCCAACTTCATCCTGGTAATCCAAGAAACTGATATTAGAGTCATCAGCTAATTCCTCTTCTTGCTCATTGAAGAGATTATCATCTTCTTGTTGATCTAACTGAGGTTGAAAAGAGTTGTCGTGCTCAGCTTCCAAGTAATCGACCACTGAATTGGTAGGTGTTGCTTCAATGGCTAATCTCCCTGGAGGGGGAGGTAGGTGATTGGATTGCCCTTGGTTTCAGGCAACATTACCTTGATATTACTGATTTTGGAACATTCTCCTAGGTGCATCTCGATAGGTAGGAGCAGACGTACCTTGGGCTATTTGCCTCTTCAAAGCTATCAATTCATTTGTCAATTTTTGCACCATAGGATCTGTAGTACCTGAAAAACTTTCAACAGATGAAGAGAATTTATTTTTACTAGAGTCTCTTCTGATCTTACATGCTAGGATACGATCATCCTCAATCTCAGTAGCCAAACTTTGAGCCAAGGCTAGATCCATAGGGCCAACTCGCCTCAACAGGAAACTTACTTCGAGAAGCTGTGAATTGATAAAAAAGCACTTGAGATTTTCTGGCGTGGGCTGAGCCATAGTTGGAATCCGATTTCTCAACTTGTTGAATTTAGCTATGAAATCCCTCATGGGTTCCTGAGGTTCTTTCTTCAACTGTGTTAGCTAAGCCAACAAAGCATGTGCATCTTCAGTAGGTTTAAACCTAGCTATGAATTTGGATTTGAGCGTATCCCAGTCTGTTACTGACCCAGCCTGCAGGTGATAGAACCAATTCGTGGTAGCTCCTTGCAAAGTTTCCACAAAAATTCTAACTGCTACATCCTCGAATTCTACGCCGATCACACCACATGATATAGAGAAAGCCGCAATATGCTCATCGGGATGAACCTTTCTATCACCAAAAAACTTAGAATTTTTTTTTCTAGAACTACGAGGTAGTTCATGCAAAGGTGCAGTCAAATTGAGAGGGCCAAAAGAATTACCCCACGGGCCTTGAGCCATAATGTTAGGACGATTAAATGGTGGGATAACAAACCTTGGTGGAGTATTTACTGGTAGGGCACGGTTAACCGTAAGAAAATAAATTCTACCTTGTTTTGGTGACCTGATAGAGTTAGGAGGGAAACTCTTAGAATGTTGGAGGAAAGGTGATGGAGGAAAGAGATCAAAGTTACTTTGCTGCACCAATTCAAATACAGGGTCAACAACACCCTTAGATCTCTGGCTTCTGGTGTAGCGTGGAGTTGCCAAATTTTAAAATAAAAAAGGGAATGAAATTGCTTCAAGTTGAAGCTTGAGGCCTCAAAATACATGTTTTTCTAGTGGTTCTGGTTTTGCAGACCAGATAATGTAATGGAGGTAGATGGTAAGGCTAGAATGATAATGGGTAAGACATGGAACAGAGTCGTCAGACTATGTAATGGATAAGGGTAGGGACTGCTTCAATCTAAAATTTGAGGTTTCATACTGCACATTTGAATCCCCAGCAGAGTCACCAAAAAGTTGTTGGGTGAATATTTTGTCGGCCAACTAATTGGTGACCAAAATAGTTCCTATCACCACAGCATAGGGAGATCAGTCAGCCAGATGTGCAAGTTTATTGCATCAACAGGGGACAAATCTCTCCTCTCATCAAGGGGAGGTTCCTTATAGATATTTATGCGCTATATGTATATAATTAAGCAGAAAATAACACATGGGGGGTGGTATAAAAGCATCTACCTATCTTTTTTTAGAAGTAATGTATAAAGAACAAAAAGGGGAAATCCTAGTCCACAGCCAACAACATCCCTCTTCTTTTAGGAACGATATCAAACGTGGAGTAGAAAATCACCTGAAGTGATGAAGTTCTCAAGAACACTCACATAAGCACAAAGTCTTTTGTAGTCTCCTTCACTGATTCGGAACAAGTACAACCATAGAGTGAAATGAAGCACAAAGTCTTCACCTAAAACTACAAAAGATAACAAAATCTCAAAAGATAAAAGTAGCACAAATTTTATCTTCTACCTTCCAGAAATGCCCTCAGATAATACTAACACACCCACTTTGCTTATTAAATTAGATAAATAAGATATTACTAGGAAAAAGGACATAAGAACTATTTCTTAAATAACACAGACAATCTCAACACAAAGTCTGAAATAACTTGCATCTCATTCATTCAACAAAATATGATTTACAAATTTGAGCACAAAGTCTCAAAAGTTGCTTCAATTTCAGCAGAGTGTTTTCTATTAGTTTTTTCAAGATCATTTACAAATGAGGTCTCCACTATATATAGGGAGAAAATCCTCAAAAAGAGAAAATATTAAAATACACAACATATCTCGGTCAAAGATGACTCATCTTTGACTTTTAGATATTTTTCTAAAATATTTACATGTAATTACATTTTTCAAAATTGCATGCACTTTGCAAAAAATAGAAGTGCGTAAGGAGAGAAGAAGAAAGAAGGAGAGAGATTTAGTTCTTACTACCAGATTTATTCATATGTGCATCGAACATTGTGATGGATGCCTGAATTCTAATGTTGTCTGGCACAATTCTGTTCTTACAGACAATTTTGGCTCTGATCAATGCATCCTTCAATGCTATGATGGCTTTAGCGTGGCCAATTAACTTGTATTTTAGATTCTCCAAAGTTAACTGAGCATCTAGAATGCTGTCCACAGTAGACATTAAGAAGGATTTTTCTTCAAAATCTCTCTGAACCATCTCCTTGAAATTTTGAATCATTTCTTCTGCTGGAAAGAACTAATTGTCCTTAGAGGTCAGGTTGCATGGCAGCTCTTCTAGCTTATTCAGTAGGCTCAAGTCACTCTTCTCACTAGCCTCCTTGAAAGCTTTGAGATCATCAATTAGATCTTTGAGTACTTGAATCCTAAAGATTAGTGACTCCTTGATTTCAACATAGGAGTCTTTGTTGGAGATGACACCGATAGATATCAGGGTGCTTTTCTTTAGGTCTTTCATCTCCTTCCATTTACTAAGGTCCCTTTCTGAGCTATCAATCTCTTGAGAAATGAGGGAGACAAAGTCATCTAACTCTACTTTTACCTTCTTCATTTTACCCATCCTATCTGCAACCTCTGACAGCAAAGAAACTCCCTGAGTATGCATCTTTTCAATATAGTCCTCTAGGACTTTACCCTTCAAATAAGTCTTTTCTGCTTTCTGAATGACTGAGTCATCCACAGAGAAGGCCTCTAGAGTTGCTACTTCAGAAGGAAGAGTGAACCTTTTTATTACTGCCATTAGCTGCTCTGATTTGGCTTTTTAATAATCTTTCATCTCCTTCTCTCTGTCAAATTTTTGGACCATGATGTCCATAGCCGACTGAAGATCACTTTTTGCACCTTCGTGAGTAACTTTGCCAAGTTCAACACGCGAGATGGAATAGCTACTCATCTCGAAACCCTCAAGGGTTACGTCCTGTGGAGGCTTGGCAATTTTTTAAAAAAAATGTCTTTTTTCTTTGACCAATTTGGAGAGGATTCTTGGCCTCTTAAGAGCCTTTGCTTTTATCGGCACTATTTTGCCAAAGTCGAATTCATCTGGGGAGATGGCCATCTTCTTTATTTTTGGTGTGAAAGCAGACATCCAAGGTGGGAGAGAACTACCTGTTGTGGTAATGGTTGTCTCAGTCGATGTTACTATAGCAGTTTCCATACTGCTAGTGGTGATAGTAATTGCAGTTGGAGTAACTGGCAAAACTGCACCAACTACTGATTCTGGCTCAGGTGCAGGGCTTGCTGGCAAGTTAAAAGAAGGAGACGATAGACTTGGAATGGATCTAGAAGAGTGAGGGGAACTTTTAGAAGGGCCCTGAGGATCACCAAATAAAACCCTGGAAGGAGAAGTGGCTTCGAAAGAGGGAACACTGATATGAGAGATGGGAGAAGAGGGTACCACAAGAGACTAAGGGGGAGAAGGAGATATGCTCTTCCTTAGCTGTGCTTGTTTCTGTGAAAGTGGAGGCCCAGTGCTAGGTTGCCCTGACGGCTGATCATCTTTCTCCATGGGCTGAGCTGCTTGTGCCTGAGGGCTCTATTCCTCAGTTCCTTTTGTTACTGTTGCAGGCTCTTTAGTGGCCTTAGATTTCTTGGATACAAAGATGATCATAGGCTTGTAGGGCCCAAAAAGAGAAGGGACATCACCTTTATTTTTAGTTATGTTCTCTACTTTCCTCTTCAATTTTGCCTGGTATTCAGCCTCTGATCCCGTAACAAATTCCTTCAGGGTGATCCCTTTGGCTGCTAACCAATCATTGGTGTTAGCCAATATTGGTTCGAATCTTTTTCTCAAAGAAGTCAACTCCTTCTGAGACCACTGAACTGGAGGGAGAGGGGAACCAGCAACCTTCTCTGCCAGATACCTGCTATTGATGATGTTTCCATCATCGATTAGACCAGAGGGAATCTCTACAAGCCCGAGATATTCAATCTGCTCTAGTGTCAGCCTGCAATAGTCTAGTTTTCTAATCTCCTCAACTATTCTGAGGTCAACCCAGAACTCCTCAATCATGGGTTCATGGAATTGGGTTTTCCTCCTGATATTTTCTTTGACTCCCCTGTAGTCAAATTTTTCCCGTCTCTTGAATGATTTTAAAGTAACCATCTGCATTTTGGTTTCCATGACCTTGGCTTTGGCTGATGTTGCAATAGAATATCTGTCAATATCAATCAAAAATTGGAAACTTGGTCTCTTTAGCTCCATCTGTTTGGTATGTACGACAATCAATTATCGGCAAAGCTCCATTAGCACTAGCTTATCTAAAGGAAACCTGGGGAGCATGTAGGGGTAGCCCTGGTAGAAGCTAACCTGTAGATAGCAGAAGGTGGGGAACTGAAGGAACATGCAGCCGAAATCATTGACCACTATTTAGGCCTCATCTGATATTCTCTTTTATTTAAGTTGTGGGTCGAAGAGACATAAAAACACAGTGAAAAAAGCATCATTTACTCTCCTGAAGTGATGGGTTGATCCTTGAAGTGTCAACTGAGGGTAGTATGAGTAGACTGGGGTCATTCTTCTATCTCCCTCTGTGGTCAAGCCTTAAAAAGTCTGCATCGTGATAGCTATATACACAAGGTATGAAGTCATGTAGAACCTGTGAGAGGTCTGCACCTTGGTCAGCTGCTCATAGAGGGCATTACTGATCTGCTCTCCTCAAAAGATGGCTTGTTTTCCTTAAAGGATGATCTTGATGAATGGATACATCCATTCATGGAACTGTGAAGAGGATGGGAGGCCCCGTACTCTGTTTAGAAGGGTGATCAAGTCACTAACTTCTTTGACAAAATCGCTCCTTGGAAAGTTCTGCGACTATTTGGAGAGGCTAGTCCTGGGGGTCTTTAACCACTTATAGTTCATGACCTTCTTTTCCCTCTCAAAGTCTTTATCATACTCCTTTTGCGCATCCTCAAAGTCAATTTGGGTTACTTTGGTGGCCAGAGGGCACATGAAAGCTTTGTCAATGAATTTGAGGTCCAACCGAATCACCATGTTGCCACTGGCATCTGAGACTGACCTAGTCTCTTTGTTGTAGAAGTGCAGGCATTGGAGGATAAATTCAGTATGATGCACTGCTACCAGAAAGGCGGCCACTAGGTGGATGTTGCTCTCGATGATCCTTTTTATCTCGGTGATGGGGTTTGTCACCTTTGTGCGGGTTAAGAATTTGGCCATGTCCACATGGCCAATCTCAGTGTCTCGAATGTCATCAACATTTGAGGAGACCGATGTGAGCAGGAAGATGCCCTGATACTTGTATTTAATCATTTTCACCTTCTTGGGGGACACTTCTGTCATCAAGAATGATTTCAATCAGATGGGAGCAAATGTGTAGGGGTTTTCTGATTGAACTATAGTCATGATCGCCAGATTAGATGAGAGTGGATGAGAGGGGGAAAGGGCAATTTAAGTGATATTAGTTACTGGAGGTCACTTAAAAAGGTTGGGTGGAAGAAGGAATGGAAAATGAGGAAGAAAGAGAAAGAAAAGGACAACTCAAAAAATTCCTAGGAGTTAGGAAAATCTCAGGGTAAGGTGCACGGGTGGCAAAATTTGCTGCCCCTGCATGTAAGGATAGAAGAGGGTAAGGGCGGCAAAATTTGCCACCCATGTAGGGACAGGCTACATAGGCGGCAAATTTCACCGCCCTTGTAGACTTAGAGAAGTAAAAAGGGTAAGGGCAGTGAAATTTGCCACCCTTGCAAGGAGGGTCTGTAGGGCAGCAAATTTTGCCGCCCCTGCACTAAGGGCAGGAAGAAAGTAGGGGCGGCAGATTTCACCGCCCATACAGGTTAGGAAGAGAAAGGGCGATGAAATTTACTGCCCCTTCAGGGGACTGTTATTCAGGGGAAGACATGGGTAGTGAACTTCACTACCTTTAGGGCTAAACGCAGGCTAGGAAGAGGGAAGAGAAAACCATGGGTGAGTGTGAGGGAGAAAACAATGCCTGTGGCAGGGTGGAGAGGAAGCGCGCAAGCAAAGAGAGAGAAAGGAAAAAACAAAACAAAAAACAACTAATACTAAGCAAAAACAAGAGAAATAAAATGAAACAAATGTCAAAAACAAACCCTACCTGAGAAACTGCACGTGCCACGAAGTTGAATCTACCAAAACACACTTTGACTCGTCAACTGGGTCGCTCAGGCGCAAGAGGTAGGAGGAGAGGAGGAAGCAATGAGAGAACAGAGGTTTAAATCGGCTTATATGGGGTGAGAAACCCACCCCAACAACCCACTGTGTGTGGTAATAAATGTCATGCACGATTATCGAGACCTATTAGGGCGGTAAAATTTGCCGCCCTTGCATGTCGGGGTGCAGGGGCAGCAAAATTTGCTGCCCTTGCAGGGAAAAGTGCAGGGGCAGCAAAATTTGCCGCCCTTGCACAAAATCAAGGGAAATGTAGAGGCAGCAAAATTTGTTGCCCCTACAGGGAATGGAAGAGAAGACTAACTCTAGAAGAGGTAGTCTGAAAAGGGGACTTGGTTTTCGAAACGTTTTGAGACCGTAACGGCCTTCACTTTTTGGGAAGACATGTTTCATGAATTTTGAAAGTTTTAGGGAGACCAAGAGGAGAACGAGAAAAACCCACCTCGAAAACAAATTTAGTGAGACGAAAGATGAAACAGACAAGTTTTGTAGGGGGTTGTTCCTAAAAATGAGCTAAGCTGATTTTGGAAACAACATTTCTCATATTTTTCATTGTAACAAGCATGTAGAAATGAATTAACCTTTGTAAACTTTAGATTTATATTTAAAATCCTAATTAGGTCAGTGACTATTATAAGTTTAGGTTAAGTTTTAAAACATTCAAACTCTTTTGAAAAGACCAGCCCAAATCTATGCAATGAAAAGTGCATTTTAATATGTATTTGCATGTTCCAAAAGACTCAATTAGGTCTATTGTAGAGGTAAAAACGTGTTTTTTGTTTTCTTTCCTATTTTTTTAGCCCTAGAAGAATATGGAATGCCAAGAGCCACCTAGGGAAGACAATAGGTCAAACCATTCCCACCTTAAATAGTAAAATGGCACTTGTATGGGATTATTCTGTTGGAGATTTTATTAAGAATTGATATTGTAATTTTTTTCCTCCCTCTTGATATTAGTGGAGTGTTATGCTATGAAGAATTGTATTTGAACCCTATGATTAAGGATTTGCATTGTTTTCCCTGATTTCCTTCAAGATAAATAAGGGGAACAAATTCATGTGTTGAGTTTTACATTTGTTTTTCTAATTTGATTCTCATGTATGGATGTGTTCACTTAAACTAAACATCACAGGTTAAATGAAAGTCCTTAATTAAATGCCCAGTCTATATGAGCACTGTTATTTTTCTATATTTTGTATGCATGCATGTTTATAATTTTCAAATTTTTTCTCTTTCTAAGCACCTCATCAAAGATAGGTTGAGATCCATCAAAAACATCTAGTGATAGTTTTATTTTAGATCATGATGATTATTGGATTTCTTCCCCCTTTATTTTTCTCCATATTACAAGTTTTTATTTCACCAAATAATTGAATGACAAAACTGGTGACCTCTTATAAAACCCCTTCTACCTCATATCCATACACCTGAAGTCTCTACCAACCTTGTGTTTTTACCTACTTTAATCCCTTATTTTTTTACTAAGGTAGGCTCCATGCCAATGTCAAGGTCACTAGCACCATGTTCCTTTGTGATGTTTTGTTTTGCAGTATCCTGTTTACCCTTGTCTTGTATATGTTCTTTTATCTTCTATCATGCTCTTATTATCCTTTTTTAACCTATAGATTTTTAGAATGTCTTTCTCCTCTTATTGATTATCAATAATCATGAAATATTTGGTGTTTTGTAGCACCTTTGGTTTTTGTTTTGTCACATTTAGTTGGTTTACTTCTTCTTTGTTAATTGTTTCATTCACCTTAACCAATTTTTTGTTGTTTCATTCTTTTTGGGCTTCTTGAACCCATCATCCTTAGTTGTTTTCTCTAATTGTCTTCTATTTAAGAGGGTTGATTTTTCTTTCTCTAGGCATTCTCGAGCCAAGTGCCCATATTCATAACACCCTCTACACCTAAATGAAATCCATTCATAGTTGATAGTCTACTCCCAAACTAGATTTATAGATTTTAAGGTTATGATTTTTAACAAAGGTTGGTCTACTTCTAGATCTATATAGATACATGAAAATCTCAATGCTCCTTTAATTTTTAAAATTTTAGATGTACAAATGAATCCCCTGATTAAGACCCCCATTTATTATAAGACATATTCCATCTAAAGTTCTTAAGGAAGAGAATGCAACCTAATCCAAACATGGGCATTTGATGGATTTTCCCTTGTGGGTGTGAATCCCATGTGCTAGTGCTTCATGAATTAAGCTCCATTACAAAAGAGCAAGGGCCCTCCTCAAGATTTTTTTTTCATTATATTTTTCATTTTAAAAAATCGTTGTGAAATACCCTATGAGGAAAGTCACTATCTCACACTTTCCATGTGTTTTCCATCTCTTCTTGGCCCAACTAATCAAATATTTCAAAAATATTTACATGCCAAGGAATGTACAGATGAACCCTCTTGTGTCGAGTGTGTGGATGTTATCCTCTAGTTTACTTTGATCCATTTATAAGATCAAGCTATCTTCCCTTGATTCTAAGCATATTTTCCTCATCTTTTGGGGTAGGCCTTATGTTTGTTCCCCTTGGCACTAATGGCTATAATTGTCTTCTTCTACTTTAGATATAAACCTCTACCATCAGTGACTGCTTATAAACTAAGCCTAGGGGGATTCACCCCCCCCCGCCCGCCAATTCCATTACTTTCCTTTCTAGTTTACCTTTATGTAAATACCCATATTTGGTACAAGCCTTTTTTCATAATACATCTCAAATGATAAACAAAGTACTTAGTAGCACATTTATTTTAATCTTTTCATCATCTTACTGACTCTATTTCGTTGGGTGGTACCCTCATCATATCATGACTAGCTTCACATCACACATCACAAAGATATATATCCCTTCTTATCACCCATGGAGTATTTTAAGGCTCAAGTTAATTTTGACAATTGTGGTTTGAATAGACTATTGGTACTGATCGAAAATAGAAAAATTAATCCAGGTCCCCTTTTAATTTATTTTGGGCATGTTTCACTTTATGATAGTTGTTTGGGTATGTTTCATCTTATTTTGTCAGCTTTTGTGTGCCACTGGCTCCTTAATTCAAAGTTAGAGGCTCACATATATACATATCTATTATAAGGTACTTTAGACTAACACATTATTTTTGAGAGGGCTGTTTAATATTACATATTGCACCTATATTTTTTTTAAAGATGAATCTAGAGTTTACAAAGTTCAATTCATATATGCAAGGTCAAAATAGGAGAAAGGGCATCTAGGATTTCATTCACAATTACACATACACACATTAACGAAAGAACTACAATCAAGTTTGAGCCCTTTTCAAAGTATTGGTAATGTAGTGCAACATTTAGTCTATCAACAGGGATTGACAAAGGTCAGCCCAAATCAACCCTTTTACTCAACACCACTCATTTGACATTGTACCATTTTTACATAACTAAGGTTTTAAACATATAGGTGTTCTTGCATGATTCTAGAAATAAATTAAGGGAAAAAACATACATTAAATATGTAGTCATATCACCTTGGGAGAAAACAATCATCCACTACATGTAGGTTCAGTATCAACTTTCAATATTGACAAAATCTATTGAAACCAACCATAAGAGAATATGCAAAAACAAATCATATGTAATGTGATGATACAGTCTTGAGATACAAAGGTTAGATAATCACACTTTATATCTGCACAAAAAATAAGCTAAGAATCTATTACATCTTGTTGTATATTCATTAATGTATTTAGTATGTACATTTTTTTGTCTTGTGAAAATCAGAATTAAGACATTAATTTGATTATTTCTATCCTATTAAAGTTTTATTAATCAAAATTCATGTAATACATATCAATGAACACAAATTTTGATCAAACCATCCTTCCAAGTATTTAGATATTTTATCTGAAGGTTTCTAATTTCATTTATGATCTCCTTACACAAAAATCTATCTCTGATTTTTATCCCAGGGTTCCAATGATTTTTTTTCTTATTTCCATACACAAAATATATTTTCATCTTTGGCCCTAGCCTCCCCATGCTTGTTTATTTATTTGGATTGTGTTTTGCCTATATTATTATTTTTTATTTAAGGCCTAATAAAATAAAATTAAAATTAATCAAAACCCCTTATGACTATAAACCTATGGACTTATTATTTTATAGACTCTCCATTCCTTATGCATATGATAATGAATGGACAAATAACCAAACATGTGTGATTAATGAGGCTTGTTGTGTAGATAACATGATCAAGGTTATAATTATGAGTATGGTTCTAATGATGACAAATAAGAGGTTTGGAATGATAGTGAAGACTTTAATTAATAATAAAATAAGTCCACTAATGATGAAATAACAAAACCTCCTTCTCCTAATTCCTCTTTGCTATCTTATTTAAATTATACAATAAATCAATATGATCAAGAAACTAATGATGAAAACATGCATGTTTCTAGTATACCTTATGAATTAAAAGTGAAGATTATTTTTTTAATGCACCTTATTTATCTCTAAAATTTTCCACATCATTTCATCTTGTTAACCATTATAAAATACAAAGGCATGAATTTTGCATAGAGAAGGCAAAAAATGTGAAGATTGTGAAATTCCTTCTCTCTCTAGAAATAGAAAAAGAATGTGAAATTTCTTATCTCTTTATAGAAACACAAAAGAATATGAAGAATGTAAACTATTTATTTCTCTCTAGAATTTCCAAAAAATGTGAAATTCCTTCTCTCTAGACATGAAAAACCAATGTGTAGAAAGTGAAAATTTTCCTCTCATTAGAACTGGAAAAATAAAATAAATTTCCCTCTTTAAAATATTAAAGATACAAACATATGTGATGATTATTTATCTTCTATTGAAATACAATGTCAAAATATTCCTCCTCATGAACATTTTATTGAGATCAAATGTGATAACAATATGATAATATGCAACGGCACATCTTCAAAATGTGTATCTATAGAAGATGATGTTCAACATGAGTGTGATGACTTCTCTCAACATATGTTGAGTATACATTTTTTATTCCCTAGTCCTCTTTCACCCATTCATAATAGTGCACCTATGACAACTTACAATAATAATATTCAACCATTAAATGAACCTTTTAAAGATATTAATATGCCTTCCCAAGAAGTGATCTCCTTAATGCATGTTGTGGGTGCCTTGCAACACAAAATGCATCACCTAACCCTATAAAGCAAATAATACCATGCACAAATTGATTTTAATGCCATATATGGAAACCTAATTGTGTGAAATATTGTCAATGTCCCATTACCTCATAATTTACTCATGCCTAAATTTTGTATCTTTGACGGAAGTAGTCATCCTTATCTACTTCTCAAATATTTTAGGGCTTCCATGGATGGATGTGATGGTAGTTACATTCTATTAAAAGTGTTTCCAAAAAATTTAACTAGAAAAGCTTTGGATTGGTTTCATTCATTTCCTACTATGCCTTTACACTTTTATCTTTAGTTATAAGAAACATTTTTAATGTGATGCCTTCAAAATAAGGGGCCAAGAGTTACATATGAAGGTTTACCTACTCTTCATCATAAAAAAATCAGAGCCATTTTATGATGACATTCTATGATTTAATAATTGTGTGTACTAATTGATATATCAGCCAACAAATTTGGAAATGTTTAACACAAAAAATATGGATTACGAAATATAGGGTTAAAGGGGATAGAGATAGCCTAGAGCATAAGGGTGATAAATTATCTCTATAATAGGACAATTAAATGCTAACCTTAGATATAACATATGTTTAGTTCATTAAATTGAGACAAGATAAAAATCATAAGTACAACTATACTAGATATGGAAATGACAAAGAAATAATATACTTAGTTGGTTCTAATGTTGACATAGCTCTAGATCTAGAATAGGCGAAAATCAAACTATAAGAGGGTTTTATAATAGTCATCAAATTTTGGATTAAGTGCCTCTAGATCCATGAACACTAACATCAGTATGGGATAATTATGTTGATGTTATTATATGAGTTAAACATAGGTGTCATGTATATAATACTTATTGTAAAAAGATGTGACCATTTAGATGCTTATGTATTTGTCTTCACCTTTGCTTTAGTTTATTTAGATCTAGGTCATGGACTGTCACTCCTCATAAAATTTGAAAACCCTAATTTTTCATCTTTATAGTGAACTTGTAAAAAATGAGTTAGTGGGCACATGATGTCGATCTGACCCCAAATACCCCTATGTCAATGAATATTACCTACATATCTAATAATCTGAAGAGGGCCTCAGACTAATGTAGTTATCCATCATGTATTGGCTTGTGTGTGAATCATGCAATATGTGAAAAGTAAGTATAATAGTGACCTAGCTTGTAACTTGGAAAATTGGGCTCTTAGGCCACTCCTTCAGTACTTCAAACATATGTATGTGTTATCCCTATGATTGGTATGAAAATAGGAGAAAATAGAGAAGTTTTACTTTATCAAGTGCTTGATTGAATGCTTTGATAAGTTACCTTAGGTCTTTTCTAGGTGAAGAATGAATGGTGAGTGATTGTGAATATATACCACTCTTATGGGGAAATATCTCAAATTAAATCACTTAGGCTGACCATTAGGATATGTTTCATTTATAAATTATATGACTTTAGGGTACTATACACTTGCATCAAGGTAGAATAGTAGCATTGACATAGGGGTTGAGATTAATGCTTATGTCATGGCAGTTATAAAATAGGTACAGGCTCAGAACTTGTACGGGCATAAGATAAGTATATTTTAAGCATTATAGGTAAGATAGAAGGTCTAGGTCATTAATATAAGATTATTTAGACCAAGAGATAGGCTAAGGGGCACAAGATAGAGTGGATGTGAGACTTTAAAAAGTGGGAAAGGTCCAGAATTGAGAGGAACAACCAAGGTCTGAGTTTTCCAAGTGTACAAGACTGAGGTGTTATATACTCCATAAATATCATCTACATTTCCCCTCTTTAATCTAATAGTGAATTATTGGTATAAAGGAGAAAAAAAGTGTACCTAGGTGTGTATAACACACCTTACCTTTATGTGAGTCCAAATTGAGTGCTTTACTGGTGACTGACCTCCAACCAAATGCATGTTACAATATATAATCAATGCATATAATATGAAATTGAAAACATTTGAAATGATTGAAATTGAAAAAATAAGGTTTAGGAGTACAAATGTGTGTTGATGCAACCACCTTGCCTATTGGCAAGTTATTTTGAAAATATGTATAATTATAAATCTATAAAACTAAGATTAAGATAAATATATATAAATCTAAAAAGTTCATATATCTAAGAAGATAGAGAGAGATTTGAAGGCATATGCCCCCAAATTAGAGAAAAGGTAAGTTGCCACTCGATAGTTGAGATTAGCTCAATCGTGCAGCCCAATCATACGTATAACTTGGTGAGTATGAGTGAATAAATTTTATCCATACCATATATTGGGTAAGGATATATGATGTAATCAAGTCTAACCTATAAACTTGGCAAGATTGAGTGATTTAATCACCTCAACCATACCAAAATTGAACCAACTACCGCAGTAGATTGGCTCAATACAGTCCATAAAATTTCAACTTGGTGGGTAATGATAGTCCTTGAGAGTGTTTTAAAATGTAAAAATGATTTGTATTTTTCAATATTAGGTGCACATTATATAACATATGCACCTTAGATATGTCTCATAATGAAACTAGAATTCTGCCACAACTGTGAATCTAAATTATATAACCGTGTACTTTGGCAAATTCAAAAACTATCTAAGTGTGGAAAAAATACTTCCAAAGTATGCCCCCACTATATATTGAGAAATATAAAAACTAAAATAAGTGCCAATGTGGAGGACATGTCTCCAAAACATGCCCCCACTTCAATCTGGAGATGTTGAATACTGAATAAGTGTGGAGAACATGCTTCCAAAGCATGCCCCCACTGAATCTGAAAATTGTGCCAAGTGTGGAGAACATGCATCTATGACATGCCCCCATTGATATGTCCTCCCTTTGAGGTGAGGGAATGATATAAATAGGTATTTACCTCACCTCAAAAGGATAAAATAATTGTATAATTTGTGAATGGAATTGTGTAGCATATATAAGAACATGTCTAGGTAAATGTAGTATTGAAATAGAACAATGTGATCACATTAAGGCCTAATATGCATGATAAATATCATGATAACATATATATATATATATATATATATATATATATATATATATATATATATATATATATATTAATAGTACAATCTCAACAAGTAAATAATCACACACACAAGAGCACTCAAAATCAAGTCAACATACAATGGTCTTAAGAGACCGTAAACAAGGGGCATGTTCAAATGTCGCACAATTAAAGGGACGTGACTTAGTTAAATGTATATAAAATCAAGGATTACATATTCAAACATCCACAAAATAAAACAATGACATGTTCAAATGTCAAAAAAATCACACATAGGCACAGGGTCCACAAACAAAGGAATATATTCAAATGCTCGAACAAGCAAGACAATATCAAAACAAGACACTCAAGGAAGTGCATAAAAGAAAGCACAAGAAACCAACATAAACATATCATATTAGCCCATAGATCAAATGTGTTAGTAAAACATTTCAAGTACATATCATATCATGTACCCTATGAAATATGTAATCATGGATAAAGGCATGTGTAACTATGTATAAGCTCAAACATAATAATGAAAAGTGATGCTCGAACCATATAACTTGTGAGTATCCGGATGAAAGAAGTGGATGTACCCAATGTCCATATGACATGAGTATAAAGAAGGCCCAACATCCAAAATATTCATAGATCATGTATCTATGTATGCATATATCCCATTCAAGTATAAGTATGACACATTGTATGTAGGAGTAACTAATATGTCATCCATCAACATGGAACTAACACATAGATGCCAAGGAGCCAATAGAACACATTTATGTTGAAAATATTTTTGGATTTTTTAAAGTTTTTTTTTTTTTTTAAATTTTTGGAATGTTTTAAGAGGAAATATCATCTTATGATCCCATCAAAATAATGGCCATAGGTATCTCCCCACTCAAAACCTAGTGCAAGGAATTTGTGGTACTATCAAGGAGAATGTATAGGTCTAATATATGTCAGTGTAGTGTCTTTGATGATCTATGTATGTATAATAAGACTCTAAGGTCATGAATTAGTACTATAAGGAATATTATTTCATGTAACCCATCTCTATGTGCTTTATGGTTTGTTTGGAATAACAATAGTAGAAACATGTTTAGGTGTTCAGGATGTCTGAATATGGTGTGTAATAAAAGATGAGGATTCCATGGAATCCACTGTATGTCTCTCATGTAATGATGTCTCAAGTATTTTCCACCTAGTAAATGGGATTTCCTATTACTTACCCTTTTATAGTGGATTAAACGTAGTAGGTTTGATAGTTAGCTGCCTAAGTATAATTTTTTCTTGTTTAAGTGGATGCTCATATGGGATTTTGATAATTATAATTACCCAATTACAATAAATGTATTTAACACACCCATGCATTATAGAAGGTAATATATGAAGTGTATGGATCCAAGGTCTTCCCATACCATATTAAATATTCCCATGGAAGGTATAACTAAAAAGGTAGTAGCCACATATGCATGACTAACTTGTAAACATAGGTCAATCTCTCTAAGAACCTTTTGGGAGGTCCCATTGAATGCTCTAATTGATCTGGTATAAGGATGTAAATCATGATAAGTATAACCCAAATTCCTAATTAATGTCATGGTACAACATTTTTGCTTACACCATTATAAATTATATTATTGTCTATAGGTTTGTGATCAAGGAATTCTCTACTGAATAAAGAATGAAGTTCAGAGTCATCATCTTTAACCTCATTATCATCGAAAGGAATAGAAGGTATTTGAAATATATGAGGTGTATATAACATATAGGTACAAATAATCCCATCCAATGGGTGCTCATAATGTGATGAAGGAGGTTGTACATTATATGCCATTTGCACTTTTGATTCCTTCTTATAATGGTCTTGCAAAGGATTGTTAAATATTTTTTATTTGTAGTGATCACTAGGTTTTGAACTTGATTCCTTGGAAGGATCATCAAATATAATATTTTAGTTGTCAATAAGTTTTTGGATCTTATTCTTCAAGGTAAATCACCTATTCATATAATGCCCTAGTCTTTGATGATAATCACAATATGCATTTGCATCATATCCTTTGGGTAGAGGCTGACTCATATCAACCTCTATAGGATGAGGGAGAGATATAAGTTGACACTCTATTGACCATGAGAGTAATGAAGCTAGAGACTAAATTAAACATAAAAATTGTCTCATCGATGCACTGGATAAAATAATCCAGTTAGATTGTTGTGAAACTTTGTTAATCATGGTGGTTGTTTCCTTTTTAGGCTTAAGAGGTTTTACCTTATAACTTTATTTATTTTTAAATTTGGAATTGGATGTAGATGCAGATAGTGTGTTTACTACATAATGGATATTACTCAATGAAATAAGATTCATTTCATAGTCTCTACAACATGGCATAAGTCATAAAAATATTTGAACTTATTGAAAATAATTTACTCATGTAAAGGAGTAAGCAATTTTTTCTTGAATGTGTCTTAAAATTCTATATATGTCATAGTATCAGTCATTTTAGACAACATTGTCTTGTACCTCAAGACATATTCATTAATAGGTTCATTTTTCCTTGTTTGATTTTGGAAATTTGATCATAGGAAACCTTTTTAGAAATATTAATTAAAAAGTGTGCCAAAAATTGATTTGAAAGAGGTTTGAATGCTATCATAGATTGAAGAGGTAAATCATAGAACCACCTGAAAGCATAGTCCTTGAGGCTTCTTGGGAAAAATTATTTAAAATTTTATCATTAGAGTCATAATCAAGGCATGCCTCATAAAAATAATCAAATATATTATTTGGGATCACCCTTGCCATCATAAAATGTGAACTTAGGTGCAATAAAACTAGTTGGCAAAGGGTGCAAAGATATATGAAGTGCAAGAGACTTATGTAACACATCTTTGGAATCAACAGCATGTGGATATTTTAAAGCATTTTTTTCAATGTTTGTAACCTTGTCCTCCAAGGTATTTATAACTTGCAGGAGTGTTTGAACTATGGACCCATTGGGATTTAAATTAGTAAACCGAGTAATCACCAAAGGGGATGTAATCTTGGTTTGAATAAGCATAAAAACTAGTCTTTGAATTGAAACATTTATTATCCCCATGGTAGATGTAGCAATAGTAGTTTCAGGAAACAAAGGTTCAAAGACATAACCCAAGCCTCCACTATATGTAATAAGGTTGATAGGTATGGAATTATTTGTATTACCTTCTAAGGATTTGCTATCACTAGGTGAGGATGCCTTAGCCTTATCAAGTTTATGGATTTCATCTCGTGTAATATTCAAAAATGCATCCATTAAGGCTTACTTATTATTGATATGAGTGATCAAGGCTTCATTATCTTCCATTTGAAAATGTGTTTTTGCACTAACATTTTCCATTACTTCATACATGAAAAATTTAGAATTTTTAACAAAGTACAGTTATCAATAAAATAAGAAATATAAAAACCCTAAGTTGCCTAGAGTTTGGTGCTCAAAGGATGGTTTTACCAAATGTTTAACCCTAAAAATATATATTAGGGTATCTAGGGTTAAAGGGGATAGAGAGAGCCTAGGCATAAGGGTGATAAATTATCTCTATAGTAGGTGTTTGATTGTTTTCATAATATTGAAGTTATATTCCTAAATAATAAAGGGGCTGATCAATGACTTGATTAGGCTTGAAACAATGTTGGAAGGCTATGTGCAAAGAATAGGGAAGAGTTCTTGAGTGTACTTGCTTGTATTCTTGTGTCTCTCTTGAAAATGAGTGCCAACCCTTCTAAATGGAATTTGAATGGCCTTTTATAGGGAAACTAATGATCATGGGTTAAATTAATTTGCATAAGACCGATAGGGAAAAAGATAAGGAAACAAAAGAATCTAATTATTGGAGGCAAAAGTGAACTTGGACAATAACATCAAAAAATAAGACACCCTGGGTTCCAGTGCTCCTATCCTATTTGAGCACTTTTGTCCTAAGGGGATGAGACCTGGGAGGATGGATCTGGGCCTAAAAGGACTGTCTAGTTCTAAAAGGGCTAAGTCTAAAAATATTTGGATGAATGGGAATTAGTGAAAGAAGTAGCTTAGAAGGGTTGTGTGAGCTAACAGGAGGACCTATGGATTAGGTGTCTTAGTCATACTGGAGTTGTATAATTTTGCATTTTACATGACTACATTTCTCCCCCCTTTATTATAGTGATGCAACAAAGTGAAATACTAGGATAAAGGAAAATAAGAAGCATACCTAAACTTACCTATAAGGGTGAATCTCATGAAACTATGTGATGCTTGATGTGTATAGAGAGAGCACACTTTGAATTGTGATTCTATAATGAAAACATAAAGTAGATCAATTCTTACTAGATATGTTATATAAAATAAGAATGTACAAGAGCTAAGTAAGAGGAAGATAAAGGAATGAATACACCTCACTAGGTACATGAACCAATACAAAACCTGTTGTGATGTTAGAATGTGTTGGATGATGTTGAGTGTGTTGAATCAACAATAATATCATGAATGGGGTTGAGTGCTTAATTCCCCAAAAAGTGGCTCAAAAATGCAAAGGATGGAACTTTAGTTCTGTCATCACTAATTATGTGAAGCTAAAAAATCATGCGGGTGCTAATCGATGTCTGGGTTGTGTGTCCAATCCCTCTGAATAGGTGGCTCAAGAATATAAAGGTTATCTAGACCTTTGGCTCCATCATTTCCCCATGAAGTGAAGCTATGAAGTAATACTAGTATAGAATATATGTCATATGAGATGGATCATGGAGCCTATGGATGTGTTGTAAATCTGACAATGTGGCATGGATAGCTTGAATGTGTGCTAGAAACTAGGCCACTCTTGGCCATTTTGAAAGATGGAGGTTGGGCTTGTATGAAAGCCTCTCTAAAACTTATGAAAAATGCTTATGTGAAAGCCAAATCAATAAATAAAGTACTCAAAAAGCTAAACTTGTATGAAATTTTAACTCAAATGTGATGCCAACCACCTATAAATGTAGTAAGGCATGCAACTACTGAGAATGCTTGGAATAAACTGAACTTAGAAAGAAAAGAAGATCAATGTGCCACACACATTGCCCCAAATCATTGATGTCTAGAACATGGATTATGACCTAGAAGTTATGCCAATTTCCTAATCTAAACTAAAAGTGAGAACTATCATGTCGTGCATGATAACCCACTCTATCTAAGAAAACTATAGTAAAATTGTTGAATCTAATTAATATGGAAGTATAAAAACTATCCCTGAACTGAACTTTTTGCCTATTTCTAAAAACCTTAAGTATTTTCCTACCTAGATAGGAGTGCCAAAATATGGACACCCCTATTTTTTGTGATACTATCCATTTTTGATGATGTTGTTTGATGTGAAAACTAATTGTTGATCTAAAATTGTCACTATTTTTTTGCTCTAGTTTGATCGGTTTAACCTATGGATTCTATATTGAGTGTTTTGAATGCTACTATTTTGATTATTAAGAGGTTTGATCTCTATGACAAACCCTTGTTTGATTCCCCCTCTTCTAAGGGTAGGATGATGAACCTACAATGACTACCCTCAAAAGAAAAGAGTCCTGCAAGTGTCTTAAACTGTATAGATGCAAGATATATCATTGAATATTTCACAAGATATTTCAAGATATAGCAATATTTGTATTGAGAGATTGTTAGATCAATAGGGTTACACCTAGATAGATATAATAATGTAAAATCATGTGAAAAGTACTAGATTGGACTAGTAATATTAGATATTAGTTGTTAGTTTGTTAGTAAGCATGGAGGGATGGAGCATGATGTCCATCATGGCATCCAAGAAGCAAGATAAATGCATGATTGGAATCATGGAATTGCACACAATTAGGATCAAACAATTAAAAAATCATAAAAAGCTAGAAGCAACAAGCAAGAAGCATACAAGGGTGGCTAAGGGGCCATGCAAATAAGGGACATGGACACATGTGACTCAAACTAGAAGACAAGCATGGAAGGCATGTTCAAATGCCACATATACATACAAGTGAACAAGAAAATTTGGCACAAGGGCCACAAGCACATAGAAAATTAAAATCAAAGGACATTGTAAAATGTCCTAAGGAACACACACGAATAGAGGTTAGGACATTGGAAGATGTCCTAAGACACAAACAAAAGACAAGTAGGAATTGGAAATGCAATCACACAAGTTATGCTAAGCAAGGAATGAAAGCAAAAGTAAGAAATAGAAGATAAGAACACATGTAACTAATTAAATCAAATGTGAAAGTATGCAAAACATGTATAGTATAAGATTAGGTATATGTTCATAAATACACAAGTGCTAGGTACTAGTCAAATGTTGATGTAGTATTCTATGTAATCTATAGAGTAATATATATTCATGTGATAACTCAGAGTGTGTAGTTTAGGAATGACATAACCTGGATGGTGTAGTCATGTAGAAGATGCCCCTATTGGGTGTGTATATTGATGTATGTCTTGAATGTAGAAGTAGGAATGCCCCCTCAATATGTAGAATGAAATAATCAAATAGCTAGATGTCACTACACACACACAAAGAAGATCAAGTGAATCATGGTAATATTGATAAATCGATATACAATAGCATGAAACAACAAATGTAAGTCTTAGAATGATAGTAGTAATGTAAAAATGGATGATGCATACAATCAAAATGGTTTTTGGTGTTTTTGTAATTTTTTGAATGTTTTTGTATTTTAGATAATATTTGAACTATGTATAATTAAATAGGAGATAATGTGTGCAATCAACACTGGAAATAAATGATATTGACCAATGAGTTTTAGATGAAACTCCTTGTCATGGTGTCCTATATCAAATAATGGGATCATACATGATCGTGAGGCACAATGGAGTGTTTGATATTTTGTAATTGAAATCTATGTACATCGTAACTACTCTAAAATCTCTGAAGAGGAAACTGAATGTGGGGTCCCCTTGTGACTCTAAGAAGTGGATGAATTATATGGATCTTAAGGACCTATATGAAAATAGGAGAAGAAGCTCTATGAATAGGTGCTCTCTATGTAGTTGTATGAGATCACAATGTAACTGCTCTAGGTGTGAACATTGTCGTTGGAAGTTGTCTAGAATCCTAAAACTATGGGGGTGTATGAACCCTCTGTACTAGTGATGGATGTTGTAACTATGGCTAGATTAGAAGTGGAAGCTATACTAAAATTGGAGGAGAAGCTAAAACTGAGGGAGAACTATACTAGTGACTGTAAGCTGGTAGATGGCTTTGAAGTGAGAAGTGGTGACTCGTAAAGAACTCTGCCAACTGTAATAACTTGATTAGCATGAATGAATTTCATGTATCTATGAATTGTATAAGGTAATACCCTAAGTTTTTGAATCCATGGTTAACCAAGTAGTATGTCAAAAATTCCTTCACTATGAACTATAGTGAATGGTGTGGCCACATATGTAAGACCAACTTGTAATGGAAGTACTATCTCACCTAATGAACGTTGTACATGCCCACTAAAACCACTGATAATTATGTTTGTCAGAGTGATATCTTACTCTAAATAGCCCAAATCTTGTAATAGTGTGAAAGTACACATGTTAAGACTAGAACTATTATTGATGAGTATACTACGAATAGGTTGATTTTGAATATGTGCTTTGATAAATAGTTCATTATGACCTGTATTGTCCTTGACAATCTCATGATTTTAAAAAGATATCAAATTCCTAGCTAGAACTTTGGACTCATACACCCCTATCATATAACTTAAAGGATGTGATTCCACTGAAGGTGTTTGGTATGTATGGTGAACACCTGATGTGTCCCCTTGCTCTTGTTTAGAATGTTGTGTAAATAGATCTGAAAAAAATTCAAAGCTTTATCTTATGTTGGTTTTGACTTTGGAAGCTTAACTGAAGTGCCCAGATCAAGTATATTATCATCTATCAAGTCATGTATCTTATGTCACAAATTGATACATATGTTTGTGGTGTGGCCTGGTGCCCTATGAAAATCATAGAATGCATGTTGATCATATCCCCATGGAAGAGGCTTTACTAGATCTGCTTCCTGGATAGGATGGAGAGTGATGATGTTACATTCTAATAACTATTGTAAAACCCTGGATGGAGCAAATGGTAGATTGGTGAATGTATGATGAGGAGGTGATGATAGAACCACACACTGAGGAAACTTGAAAGTTGCATTAACTATTAGTTGATTTTGATTCTTATTATCATTGATTTTGACCTTGTATGAAATTTTATTGTTACTCTTATTAGTTATGTATGGGATACTTGAATACCTAAGTTTTTCCATTGAAATTAGCTTGACTTCTCTTCCTTTGAGTGTATGACATAATTCAGTGAAGGAAGAGAATCTTTTGAACAAAATAGATTCATGCAGTGCTAGTAGAAGGCTCTATTTGAAGATGTCATGTAGCTCTTGATCAGCCATGGGGCTAGTTAACTTAGCCATAATAGTCTTGTATCTAAAAACATAATCCGTGAGAGGTTCATTTGAACTTTGTTTCTATTGTGCAATCTATGCATATGAAACCTTATCACCAATGTTGATATTGAAATGTGCTAGAAACATGTCTGTTAAAGGATTGAATGCCATGACCAACTGATTCGATAGACTATAAAACCATAATAAAGCACAATCCTTTAGTCTCCATGGAAATAACTTGGTAAGTAGCCAGTCATTGGGTACATAATCCAAGCATGTTGCATGAACAGCTCTCAAATGTATCTCTGGATCACCCTTACCATCATAAAGAGTAAGCTTGGGTTGAACAAAACCTTGTGGTAAGGGTGTATAAGCAATATGGTGTGCCAATGGTGTATGTAGAAGAGCAAAAGAATCCAAAGCCTACATAGGTCTAGTGGTACCTTACTCAAGATGTTATACCTTGGATTGAAGAGATCGGATCTCTTGCACAAGGGCTACCACATCAGGAGATAGGGATGTACTAGCTACAACTGGTGGCATAGAAGAAGGTTGGGCTACTATAGGGGGTGGTTAAGACATAGTTACCCTTGTAGATGTTTTGTGGTTTGAGAAGATTTCACATTGGTTATTTTTTGTTGTTCTTCTTATAAAATCTAAGCATGTCACCTTGCATATTTGGATGTTTTGTTAAGAGTTTTTGAAGTTCTCTTTTATCAGTATCATCAAAATTGGTATATTGAGCCATTGGTAAAGTAGGAAAACAATTTGAAATGTTTTGCAATATGTTTTAATAGGCAATGTGCTAGAAATGGAAAGTACTAAATATAAGAAACACAAAGTCCAAAAAATAGTGAATTGGAATTTGTGCAAAAAGGATACTAAGTTATCTAACATGTAAGGTGATACTTCAACAAGCAAAAAGGATATTGTACATGTAAATAGAGATTTTTCATAAATACTATTTGCAAAATACTGTGAACTTTTGAATTTAAAATTGATTTTTTGAATTAGATTTTCAACTAAAAATGTAGAAAATGATTGGAAAAAACTTGAAAAAATAAATGGAAACTAGTTGATGCAACTAGGGTTTTGAATGAATTATTTCAAAATTAATATAATAATTTGAAATTTTTTGCTATGAATTTGTAGAGTTTAGCTTGAAAAATTTAGGAAAATTTTGAAAATATGTCTAAAATTACCTATATATTTTTTCTAGTGGTTTGAAAGTGTTTGTATGCAAATAGGACCTAGTATGTAGAAACTAGGGTTTGGGTGAATTTATTGGAAATATTTCAATTAATTTGTAGTTTTTTTATTTTTAAATTTAAGAAAATATTACAAAAAATCAAAAATAATTAGCCCTAGGGTTTTAAGGGTTTTTGTGTAAAAATTCAAAGTAAGTCAGGCTCACCAAATGTTTTTTTGTTTTTGGAATATTGGAGTTATATTCTTAAATAATAAAGGGGCTAAGCAATGACTTGATTAGGCTTGAATCAATGTCAGAAGGCTATGTATAAAGAATAGGGAAGAGTGCTCAAGTGTACTTGTTATATTCTTGCATCTCTCTTGAAAATGAGTGACAACCCTTCTAAATGGACTTTAAATGGCCTTTTATAGGGAAACTAATGATCATGGGTTAAAAGAATTTGTGTGAGGCCCATAGGGAAAAAGATAAAGAACCAAAAGAATCTAACTATTGGAGGCAAAAGTGAACTTGGACAATAGTGCCAAAAATTGGATACCTTGGGTTCCAACGCTCTTGTCCTATTTGGGCACTATTGTCCTAAAGGGATGAGACCTAGGGAGATAGATCTGGGCTTGAAAGTGTTGCTTGGGTCTAAAAGGGCTAAGTCCAAAAAGCTTTGTATGACTGGGAATTAGTGAAAGAAGTAGCCTAGAAGGATTGTGTGAACCAATAGGAAGACCTATGTATTAGGTGTCTTAGCCATACTAAAGTTGTACGATTTCATATTTTACATGACTACAGTAGGCCAATTAAATGCTAAATTTAGATATAAAACCCTAGTTGGAGGTTATCGATGGCCAGTTTTAAGTGTGTACAGAGTCATGGTACCCATGCTCAAGATTAGGTTAAGGTTGTGATGAATAATCACATGATCATGTTAATCAATTGTCTTTAAAATAAGGAGATGAATGTTGTTGAAAATAAGGGATGAGCTTAAGTTAGACACAAGATGACTAAGAACTTAGTTTAACAAAAGAACATTGAATAAATACAAAGCATTGAGGGGCTTAGGTTTTGATATGCCCCATATCCATACTTACATGTAAATGGTCTGAGCCAATCAGGAGTGAAGATGTCCCCCATTTACTTTCTGACACTAGATTAGACGTGGAAAAGAGAATGGTCAAAGGTAAGGTTGATTAGGTCATAGTTATTAGGCATTAGTTGGATTATGATGTTGATTGGTTTCTAGTTTGGTTAATTAGGTTTAGGTTGCTAGGTTGATTAGGTGGTTGGGTGAAAAGGTAGGGTTAGTAGGTTTAAAGACCAAAAGAGGCCTAAGAGGAATGGTTGAAGTTGAATTTTTACTTAGGTTAGAGGTAAAAAGTTAGGTTAAGGTCAAGGTTAGGTGTAGGTTGAGGTAAGAAAATACCAAGGGTTGGTTTGGTCATTATCTTAAGGTAAGGTTTTGAGTTGATAAAGGGACAAATCTTCTTATAGGGAGAACTCCCCCAGTTTGATCCTTTGATGGATGGTTAACAAATCAAGAGGCAAGGCTGGTTAGGTGATGATAGTTAGGCTTTGAGTTGGCTTTTAGGCTTAATTGTGGTTGGTTATGATTTAGGTTGGTTTGGGATATTGATAAAAGATTGGTCAAGGTCAAGGTTTGGTTAAGTTTAAGGTTGGTTTGGTGTTAGGTGAAGTGTAGGTTTAGGCATAAGTGTCAAGGGTTGGTTTGGTCATTGGTTAAAGTTGGCATGCAAAAAGTTAAGGTTTGGTTTGGTTATTGGTTAATATTCAGGTTATTGCTTGTTCGAAGATTTTATAGGGGGACTTTAGGAAGGAAAAAGATTCCTAGGTAAAGAGGTTGGTTAGTAAAGAGGGTTTAGGAAGGATGAATATGACCTCATTTACCTCCCAAGGGTTATTAGTTGTTAGTATGGAGTTCAAGTTGTAGGCAATGGTTCAGTTGGGATCTCTCTTATGGTCTTATGGTGGAAGAAACATTATTGGGTTGGATTTGGGTAGGGTTGGGGTCTAGAAATGATGTTAGGAACATCATCTTATAATAAATACTAGTTGGATAAGAACATTTGGTTGTCCCAATGAGAGAGCTTAGATAAGGTGTGGGTAGCTTGGATAAAAGGGTAGCTGAGATTGAAGAAATCTTGAATGAAGGGTTGATGTTGGTTTGGGTTGATAAATAAGTTGGTTTTGGTTGGATCAAAAGTTGGGTTGATCATGGTTGATTGAGTTGGTTTAGAGGTTAGTTTGATTAGTTGGGGGAGATAGAATTGGTGGTTTATTTAGTTTGTTGGTTGGGTTTGCTTGTTTGTTTGGTTTGTATGGTAAGGTAAGGTGACAAAGATTTGACCCTATTCAAAAGAGAATGAAATCAAAGACAATGTCATTAGATAGATGAAAATGAGTAGATTATAAAGGAATTGATAGTGTTTGGTTTTAATTGAGGTTGGGGTTGGGTTGATTTGAGGTGAGGTTGGATTAGTTATAGGCGAGGTGTTTTGGATTGGATCTACAAAAAAGGGAGGTGAAAGTGGGATGTTGGGTTGGTTTGATGTTTTCTCCACTAAAATAGGAAGTGGAAAGGGTAAGGTAGCTTTGATTGGGTCCACCAAAAGGGTAGGCAAAATAGATATGGTTGTTGGGGGTGATTCCACCTTTTGAGAGAGTGGAAGAGGTAGGTTATTTGAGGTTGATCCACTATAATGGGAAGTCAAAGAGGTGGGTTGATTTTCTTAATTTTGGTTTTAAAGGAAAGTTAAGAAGGTTTTGCTTGGTTAACAAGTGGATTGGTTAGGGTTGATTCTTCCTTAGTGATGATTTGAAAAGAAAGTTGAAAAGGTTTCACTTGGTCAACAAGTGGATTGGTTTATGTTTTGATTATGGTTTCTTTAGTTATGGGTTCACTAAGGACCAAATCTAATGAAGAGGTCTCAATGTGTTGAGGGATTTATTCATGGGTTTGTACAATAATGAGTTAAGAAAAAGGTTCAATAATGGGTTATTTGATGATATTTAAGGCTAGGTTTGGGGTAATATATAGAATATCCTTTGAAACCTCCTTTTGATCAATAAGGTTTTGGACAAACATCTTAAAAGACCAACATCTATCTACCACATGTCTGTTTGTGTGATGATAAGCAAAAAAATCATTCTCTATAAACCAAATGGGCTTTGGAAGAGAACAATTGATGGGTTTGATTGGAGGAAGTCTAATGATAGAAGCCTCTAAGAGTTTGTCAAGGATTGAGGCATATGATTCCTCAATGGGGCATACTACCTAGGAAGAGGGTGTACCCATGGCTCTTGGGGTTATGAGCTAATTGGTTGGTTTGATGAAGTTGGTTGGTTTGACATGGTTGATAAATTTGATGGGTTGGGTAGGTTTAATAAAATTGGTGGTTTTGAAAGGTTTGGTTGGTACTTGTTGGTTTTATTTGGGGAGGTTGATAAGTTGAGTAAGGTTGATAAGGTAGGTTGGGTAAGGTTGATAAAGTAGGTCGGTTTGAGAGGTTGGGTAAGGTTGATAAGGTGGGTTGATAGTTGTTGGTTAGATTTGATAAGATAGGTAAGGTAGGTTGGTTTTAAAATTTTGGTTGATGGTTGAGGGGATAAACCAAGTGTTAGTTTTGAGATAAATAGGGTTGCCAAAAAGGAGGTTTAGACAATTGATATGATGGTTGGGGTAGATAATAAAAATTATGATAAAGTTGAGGTGGCTGATATGATGGTTGAGATAAGTAGCCCAGAGATTGGTGAGGTTGAGATAGTTGAGGTTGAGGTGGGTTGTGACAATGGTCAAATAGGTTTTGAAAGGTTGTTAGTTGGTTATGATGATGATCAAATTTTTGTTAAGATTTTATTGGTTGGTTTTAGATGAGGGTGGATTGATTATAGGCAAGGTTAGGTTGGTTATAGGTGAGGTTGGGTTGATTTTAGGTGAGGTTGGGTTGGTTATAGGTGAGGTTGGGTTGACTATTGGTAAGGTTGGGTTGGTTGAAGGTATGGTTGGGTTGGTTATAGGTAAGGTTGGGAACACAAGTGGCTCTTGATGCAAGGTAATGCTCTAAGGCAAGAGGGTTATCTTCTAGGAGTTTAATAAAGTTAGAATCTCTAAGAGAAAATATAGGAGTGTTCCCCATTGAACAAGGCAATGGAGATGAGGTGGGTGAAGGCAAGATGGTAGAAGGTTTTTCCAAGGGGGTTAGATTTCTCATGACTCAAACAAAAATAAGATAAGAAAAAAGTCAAAGAAGATAAAACACACACTAAAGCCTATTAAATCCTAAGGTTATTTTAATCTCTCTTGTGGCTTATGCCTTAAGCTTTAAGAATCGTTACTCCACTTGGTTTATACAATAGGTACTAGAAAATAAGTCTATGGTTGGTTTTAGGTTTTGTATAGGCTCTCAAAGGGGTCTATATTGGAAATTAGTATGTGGCTTGATATTGAGACCTACCTCCTCACTACACACACCACAGTGATAAGGGTGTCAAGTGCTTAGCCAAGATATATCGATTGTCATAGATTATACTCAACTAGAGAGTTGAGTTGGTTCTCCCCTTAGTGATGAAATATAAGTAAGATAGCTAGGAAAGGAAACTACTAGGTACTAAAATCTGAGTTGGGCCTTATGTCAATGTTTGATGATTGATTAAGTGTAAGTGGTTTGGTCTTGTGTGTGTGACAAGAGTGAAGCTATGATTGAATTACTTCACTTTAATTTGAACTATGAGAGCTAAAATAAGTAAGAAAACAATGGATGTAATCAATTTTAAACCCAAAAAGAAACTTTGATTTCATTATATGAGCAGAAAGATAAGATGAAGAAAGCACCTACATGCAACTATGAACCTAAAAAAAGACTCAAGCATCCCACTGGGCATGCCAAAATAATTCACATAAATTTTGATTATTTCTCAAGAAGAAAGAGTAAAACTTGAAAGAATGGTAAGGTTGTTAGAACTTGAATTCTTTTTACACTCTGTGATCCAGATGGTTGCAAATAATACTCTTTGTCTTGGGATGAATGGACTACAGATAAGAAAGCACTCAAATAAAATGGTTGATTAGTTAGGTAGGTGGGTAGATTGCCTAGCAAGCTAGATCCAAGAAGTACATGACTTCTTTGGAGGCTATCAATCCACCTTTTAAGACAAGTTAATGCTGATAAAGTTGTTGATAAGAGAGGTTACATAACATAAAAGAAAGTACTTAAACAAAAAAAATACTTTTCAAGAGAAATGCTTATTTTAACAAAATAACATTAAAAGAAATGTTAAACTATCAAAAATAGGTTAAAGTGTGGTTAGGGTATTGTTTTTGGTCAGTGTAGTGACAAAGGTCAAGAAAATAGGGTTTAGGTTGAGGTTGAGAGGTGGTATGAGCTTGTTGTTTTGGGTAGAAGTAATCTACACAGTGACCACCAATGGTTGGATGTGACAGTCGGTAGTTAGGGTGACCATCAACAGTCAAGGTGACCGTCGACGGTCAGGGTGGGTTTGGACAAGTTATTGATTCTAGCTATAATAGGTTATGGGTTGGTTATATAAAAGTTATGTAGGTTTTTGGAGGTTGGTTAATGGTCATGAGGGAAAGAGAGAGCCTCAGAGGTATCAAGGGTAAAGATTTGGAACTCAGGTGGTTAAGAATGGTCAGAGGGTGTTCTGGTGGAAGAGGTAATATATAAAGTTGTAAAACTAATGAAACTAAATAACTAAAACATAAAACAAGAACAATATACTTAGCTTTCAATTGATAGTTGATGGCTTGAAGAAGTCCTAGAGTTGGGATGCTAGAAGCTAGAAGAATACCTACACAAGAAGTTTTGATCTCTTGCCCAAGGAGTTTTGATGATGATTGTTGATCCAGATCCCTTTCACCTCCTCCTCCTCTCTTTTTATAGGAATAAAGGGGAGGTGAAATAATATGTTAATAAGAGGTTCAACAAGTAGTTCAAATTTAGCTTTAACATGCATTAGTTCACACATGATTTAGACTAGTTAAACATAAAAAATCAAGTTGGAGTTGAATGGAGTTTGACTATTCAGGTAGTAGGAACCTAACCATCGATGGTCAATCCTAACCGTCGGTGGTCAATGTGATCATCAGTGGTCGAGGGTGAAGGTTATGTTTGGTCAAGGATAGGTTAATTAGTCAATTTAGCTAGTTAACTAACTTGACTAAAGTTTTTCGTAAAAAGGTTATGGGATAGTTTTGAGGGGGTCCAAGGGGTTCATTCAACAAATAGAACCATCATGTGCATTTTTCTAGTTTCTACATATCAAGACCCCAAGATTCACATAGTATGAGCATTAGTGAGGTAATTAGTCTAAAGCCAATTTGGAAATATAATCTAAGCATCTTTCATGTGACTTCACATCAAGCTTCAAGAGATATAAGGAAGGTTTCTCACATTAATAATTACCCATATGAAGTCATTATTAGGTTTATCCCTAACACTAATCAAATTAAAGTTTTGGGTTTTTTGCTTACCCTAGACAATGGTGTTACCAGAGCCAAGAGGAAGGGATTATTTGATAGAGAAGACATGGATGGTAAACACTAACATGTTTAACCACATCTTGTGTGGGCTTAAGAGAAATAACATAATGTGAAATATACTAAAAAGGGGAGGCTTGAGCTAAAATATAGAGAGGATACAAGGCTATGACTTAGGTTTGTCATTATACTTCATGAAATCCTAGAGGGACATAGTTGTTACTTCGAGAGGTGTCACATTGGAGATTTTAGAAGATAGTGTTGCCAAAGTTACTAGAATGGCCATGGAAGGTCTAAAGTATTTAAAGATAGAAGATGGGAAAATGAGGAAATTCACAAAAGAAAAAGAGAAAATTCATGACGTGGAAGATGGAATTATGCATATTACTCTGCCTACTCTAAGGGGTGTGGTATGTATGCAAATTATGTAGTACATTAATTTATAATGAATGTTTATAATCTCTATTCTTACCATTTCTCCTTACTTAACCACTTCAGACACAATAATGTAATGAACATTCATTTCTAAATTAATGTCTTTTTAGAATTATGTGATTGAGTACCAAGTGGAAAAAAATGATATGCTTATTCATCAGGCTATTATTTTCTTCCTTATCCACTCGGTTCTTCTTGCCTTAGCTCCACCTATTGAGGATCTTAGGACCTTAAATTTAAATCTTTTCAGCTTGGATAAGGGACTCTTTCATAATCCTGAAGAGAAACACCTAAACCAAAATGAAGAGGAGGATGAAACCTTGGCTAAAATGTCAAGAACACTATGAAGATAAAGGTAAAGGTTTCAAATAGTTCCAAGAAGGTTATTCAGACCCTAAAAGCTAGTTGCATCCATACAAGGTATAAAAAGAAGGGCTTGTTGGTTCCTTTTAAACTAGCAAAAGAGAAGAGCTTTGGAAATAATGATGATTTACAATTCCCCTATATCATCTTTGAATCTGATATTAATACTATTATCCCCCAACAATATGGATATTCCACACCTTGATGCCTCTATCAATGTTAGGGTTGGTAAATTGGAACAATCCCTTAATACCCAACTAAGTATCATGAAGGAGCTCTTTAATGAGATTGAGAAAGTGAAGAAGGAATTGAAGGATGTGCAGACCAAGTTGTAAAAATAGGGGAAGGAGAACAATGAAGACTCCTACTTTCATAATGAATTCACACAAGATACTCATTAGTTGGAGCATGTGGCTAAAATGGGAATCAATCTAAAGAAGATGGATGAAGAGATACAGATGATGAAGAAAAAATAGAAGTGATCAATATGATGAATAAAAGAAATGTCATCAATAACTCTGGCTCACAAGGGAATGTCAAGAAGAGGAAAGCCGTGGAAACCCAAGATGGTCCTAGTAGGAGGACTAAAGGGAAAAATAAGAAGCAAAAGGTAAGTGAAGAGGAAACAATAGAAGATACCCTGGAAATTAAGCTCCAATACTTACAAGCAAAAATGAAAGTGGCTAAGAGTCTTGAAGATCTCATCATTTAATGAGGTTTAGTAGTTTGGTTTCTATCTTTTTATTGTTGGGTCGTTGGTTTTTTATTGATGTTTAGCTGACATGTTTTGTGTTGTCTAGTGGCTTGCTTGTTTAGTAGGCAAATTTATAGTTGGTTTTTGTTTGGATCTTCATTACTTTATCTATTTTGGCTATCTATAAGTTTAAGGGGTCCTTTCAAAACCCTCTTTTTTAACCTAATAAAAAAAAAATTAATTATATAAATATTAATATATATATATATATATATATATATAAAATTATAATAATATTATTATTGCATAGAGAGGTGTTCCTATGATGGCAGATGGCATTTGAGGGTACTAAAAGGTTGTAATGTCATGAGTGTGTTCACTTTCAATTAATAACCAATGTGATAAAAATAAAAAACAAAAAATATAACAAAAGTGACGTGATATTTAAAAAAAACAAATATATATAAATAGAAATAAGATACATCAAATAAAATAGAGCAAGACTCGTCTACATAGATGATAACAAGAAAGAGTTTAGTGCAAGTTGTGGTAAGTGTGTGGGTTTTTAATACAATAATTATATTATACTGAAATGTATTTTAAATTTGATTTATCATTATTAACACATGATAGGAGGGCAAAATTAGCAAAATCGCATTGAGGATGGGAAAATGTATATGCTCTTTGATAAAGGTAGGACATCACGAAGGAGGTTCACTGTAAAATATCTAGGGTTCAGAAAAATGTGAGGGTTTATGAGTGGTATGACGAGCAAGTGGAGAATGTGTGGTGGAAAAAAGTGAGGAAAATATAGCCCTTGAGGATGGTGTGTAGCATAAAGAGAATGTGGTGAATGTTCACTTGAAATCATAAAATGTAGTTGGTGGGTGTGGTTCGATTGTGTTTGAGGCCAATGATATTTCAATGGGTGCTTAAAACTTGGATATGGAGACATCCATATGTTTCCCTAGTTTTTGTTGCTTCTCATAATCTCAAACTAGAGATTAATAAACTTTCCTTTGCTTAAACTATTAAATTTTTAATGGAGTAAGGTTTAATCTGTAGAGTTATAGGCAAGTGGCCTACAATTGGGGAGGTGGAGTTATGGGTGAAAAGAGGAACATGGAGAGGACTATGAGGTCAAATTAATTCTTAAAGGGGTTTTTACAGTTTTATACCCTTACTTAAGGAAAAAAATTTATATCTTAAATAATGGTCTATGGTTGATGAATGAGGTGCAAATCCAGATTCACAGATGGTGCCCTAATTTTGATGTCATTCCTATAAATTTGGAAGTCTTCCCACTTGGGTAAGAATATCTTCCCTCTCCCTTGAATATTGGTCAAATGACTACCTTCTTTCCATTAGAGATAAGTTGGGGGCCTCATTTTAATCGCCCTTAGATCCTTAGAGGGGGTTCTAGCCTCCTATGCCATAAATTATGTGTCCATTGAAATCAATAATGGCATTCTTAAACAAATTATTCTAAAATATCATGGCAGAAGGTGGGTCCAGAGAATTGATTTGGATGAGTTACCCTTTGTATGCTTTAAATGTCATAAAGTTAGACATCTTCAAAAAAAATTCCTAAATAGATTTGCTCCTCAATATTTTTAGAGATTCGAAAGGATTTGGAGGGAAAACCATATTCCTCATTTTGAATCTTTTTTCAGGAGGAGTGGGGCCATTCCCATCTATTTTTAGAATACGGAGGAAACACATAACATCCAAGTTTGAATTTTGAGTTCCCCTAGGTCAAGGGTGAGCTTATCTTTAGATATAGATATCCTTATAGCTTCAAAAAAATTGGTTACTGAGTCTTCAAATTTGGTCTCACTCCTTCACCCTTCCTATATCTAAATAAAAGTATTAGATGAAGTTGAAGAAAGGGTGCAAGAAATGAAATTCATGATAGAAGATGTAGAGGACAATGATTCAGAAGGGGATCTCAACTCCAAAGAATTTTTGACCATCTCTTAGTGAAAGTACCTCATATCTCAACCTAAATGTTGATCTAAATGCAGACATGGGTGGACATCCAACACTAAAAAAATGGTATAAGTTATAAATGATGGGGGAGCTCAATAAATAGTAATAATGAAACCTTCATATTGATGAGATGTGGGTGAGTTTGTAAAGTGACTTGGTTGCTACAAGCACCACCTAGGTTCAAATCTCAGTATGGTATTAGAGGTCAGTTGTGGCTGATCATTGGTATTGTGGGGCCGGTTGTGGCTGTTGATGGTATTCTCAGGGTGATTATGGCCGTTCATTCGTATTATTGGGTCAGTTGAGGTATTTGTTGGTAATTTTGGTACTCGTGATAGATGGTCGCTTGGGAATTTGGGCCCATGATTATGTTCTAAATCAATTGGAGCTCTAATCAAAATCATATAGGGTAAGGATCCCACCCAAACCAGTAACAATCTAAATAATAATAATGAAACCTTCATCTTTTTAGATGAACAATACATAGGCTATTATATAGCCATTGTAATAGCAAACTTCCTACTAAATAGGAAGGCATAATAACAAATAACTTGGTATAGAGTCATGGGTATAAAAAACTAACCACTAGCCTATATACATAACAAATAATAACCATACAATAAATAATAAATAGTATATAGTAATTCACCTAATGTAAATACTAAATTGCAACATCCTCCCCCCTTAGTTTTTACATGGGGATAAAGTACATCATGTAAACTAAAAATAGAATCATATGTCAATGCATACTTTTTGATCTGCATATTGTTATATAAATATCGTTATTTGGATCTTGTTGCACATGATCACCTACATATGAGAACTTATCTTGCTTTTACTTCCAGTTGAACATATTCACTAGATGACCATCTTTCAACTAAGTATGGCAGTTAGAGGATCTTTGCTTTTAGAGGATTCTTATGGTCAATTGCCCTCCTATACAATTGTTTACATACTTAATGATATCTAAATTATCCTCTTCTCCAACTTAGTAGGGGAAGGTTACAATCTCTTATTTATTTCACACACCACACAACTAAAAATGAAAAATTCCACCAAAATAAAATGCGACCTCATCGTTAATGGTTGATGAGAGGCACTTTTTAGCCTCCTTCCTATGATGCTTCCAACCTCCATTATATAGCTCAACTAGCTAGATTAGTGAAGAAAATTTCTGCCCCTCCCCCACCCCCACTCTTGACATAACTATTACAAAATAGACATTGGTTACCCCAATATTGCGTCTATGAGGCAAAAATTTTATTTTTACAATTTTTGACAATGACCCTCTATGACATAAAAAGGACTCTAAACCTACACTCATTTTATAATGACCTAAATATTAAACCAATACTTAAATACTAATCTAAATAAACTATGAACCTTGATTTAAAACTAAACACACCAAATATAAGGTGTCACTAATGACACAATTACTTTTTTTTTTTAAATACAATATGACTCTTACCATGACTATGACTTTACATGCAAAAAAAGGCAATTTTACATAGACTCAAATTACTAGTCCAATTTTATCAAAAAATGTATCTAAAAACTTCAAACCATCCTTTAAAGCCAAAATTGCCTACCAAAATTGTGTATTGAATTAAAGTTCTACTGTGTAGGACCAAGCGGGGAGCTTGAGATGAACTAGATTATTGAGATGTTGAGGTGTGACGAGCTAAGAACAAATTTGAATTAATAGAGCTCACATGGGTATTGCAAATAATTGTCTTAGATTTTGGATTGTTAGTGGTAGCACATGGGTACAATCCACATAATGGATTAGACTTGTACCATCAATTTCTAAGGTTGTAAATTATTAGTTGTTGATGTGCAACTCTTTTAATCCCTTAGATACTTTGAAAGACTTAATCTACTCACACAAGGTTATGTTGTTATGCACAGTCTTAATCACTAATGATTATATGTACTCACATCCAAAGGAGTGTCGTAGTGACTATAAACTCAAATATGATGCTACTTCATATGCCAAACACAATTTCCACATATCAAAAGATCAAATGATGATTTGATAGTAGGACACAGGTAATCAATAGAGCAAGCAGAGATCATAAATACATAATATGTAGATGCACCCTTGAAAATAAAACTTCTTGGCATGCACTATTGACTAGAATATAGCTACATCAAAAGAATATCTAGGAATGGCCTATGAATGAATTTAATCTTCAAGACAGAAAATAATGACACCAAAGCTTTAATCTGGTTTGCACACAAAAAATGATAACTTAATCAAAATATATATTACAAGCTTTTCACATATTATTTTATCTCATTCACAGGGGTGAGTAACAATGAATGCCTCTATTTTTATTCTAATTCTCCATATTAAAACTGCTTTGATACCAAATGTAAAGAATGGAGGAGCTCAACACAACAATAATGAAACCTTCATATTTTTAAGTTGAATAATACATAGGCTATTATATATCCAGTGTAATAGCAAAATAAAGGCTATTATATAGCCATTGTAATAGCAAAATAACTTCCTGCTAAATAAGAAGACATAATAACAAATAACTCGATATAGAGTCACAGGTGTAATAAACTAACTACTAATCTATATACGTAACAAATAATAACTATATTAACCATACAATAACTAACAAATAGTAAATAGTAGTACCTAATGTAAATACTAAATCCCAACATAAGTTGGGATTGATGGGAAACAAAATTTGGTAAAAAAAAAATTGGTGTTGAATGATGAGGGGTGGAACTCCCCTCATAAGATGAATGAGGGTCATTTCCTAGAATGTTAGGGGCCTGAACACCCTTAACAAAGGACACTCAATAAAGCATCAACTGGTATCCTTAAAATGGATATCTTGTTGTTACAAGAAACCAAACTTATTGAGGTGGAGGCTACCTCACTCATGGAAAGGAGTTGGAGTCAATGGAAAGGTTCATGTGTGGCCTTAGATGGAGCTTTTGGTGGCATTGTAATAGTTTGGTCTTCCTTAGGAGTGATGGTTTAACCTTGGGATAAAGGCTTTACATGGTAATTATGTAAGGTCTCTCTTATATCTCCTTATTTATTTTTAATATTTACGGTCCTTCTCTCCGAACAGCTAAGAGACAATGTTGGGGAGAAATCTCTCAAATTTTACCTCATTTTCCTAATGAAAAGTTTGCTTTTAGCAGATACTTTAATGTGATTATGTTAGGTAGTGACAAAAAGGGAGGGATTGCTCACCCTTCGTGGTCAAAGATTGATTTTGTGGATATTGTTTCCTCCAATGGTATAATTTATGTGGTTCCCAAAAATGGGATTTACTCTTGGAGCAACTAAAGACTTGGATTTAACAATATTGCAAAGAATTTGGATAGGTTATTTGTTACTCCTTATTTTGAGATGGATTAGATTTAGGAAAGAAATATCATCCTGATGGTTAGATTAGATCACGCCTTTGTGGAGTGGGTGTTAAATAAGTATGAGGTTCTATCAGAGTTGTGGTCAAGATCACTAGATCATGTGGATGCACAAGTTCATGATAGGTGTGAGATAAACAAGGACACAACACACAAATGCAAGCAAAATGAAATCAATACAAGAATATAGCATAAGATAAATAGGTGTCAAAATACCAATCTTCCATTAATTGAAAAATCTCACCAAATGAGATGTACATATAGGAGAGTGTTGAGTAAATCCTCGATAAAAGGTGGTCAACAAACCCTTAGAATGGAATATAAATCCTCCATAAAAGGTGGTCAATAGATCCAAGAATAGAGGAGTAACTTTCATACCTAAAATAGCCAGTTCAGGGAGTTACTTCCTAGTCATCTAGTCAAATTGTACACCTAAGCAAGTTTCTCCATAAAAGTAAGAAAATTCTAAATGAGGGAAAAAATACCATAATAAATAGATATGGAAAAAATAAATAACCCTTACTCTATCACCCCCCCCCACAACCTTATAAACACAACTTAGGTGGGTAGTGTAAAAAAATGGATCCTAATAACTAGGCTTGATGAGGTACCCATGTACAAAGTAATCTCTCATAAAGTAGATAAATGGAGAAAACATGTAGGAAAAAATCCCCCCCCCAAAAAGAGAGACATGAAGAAGAAGAGGCTAGAACCCCCTCCCACCCAAAAAATGGTGCTATAGTATCTCAAACCTCAAGAAGAGCCCACAAGTAAAGATACTTATTCTCCATGAAAGGTTTGGTGAAGATGTCTATTATCTACTCTAACATCTAGAAATAGATCAGATTAATGATGTCCCCATGAATGATCTCTCTGATGAAGTGAATGTGAATCTCTATGTGTTTAGTCCACTGATGTTGGATTGGATTCCAAAAAAAATAGTAATCTGGTTGTCATAGTAAATGATGGTAGGTCATTTAAATTGGATACCAAACTCTATGAGAATCCCCTGGAGCCAAATGGCTTTAGTGGTAGCATTGATAGCCCCTCTATAATTTATCTTTATAGATGATAAATCAATAGCTTTTTTATTCTTGCTTGACCAAGTAATCAGACCTAAACTAATGGAGAAATTGTAACATGAAGTGGACTTACAATTTTGAATATCGCCAGCCTAGTCTGAGTTAATATAGCCAATCAAGCTGATGTCAGTGATAGTTTTGTAGTAAACCTCAAATCTATGTGTGCCTTAAATGTAGTGCAAGATCCTCTTAGTTGCTTTCCAATGTATCTCATAGGGTTCTTGTTAGGAATATAGAACATATATCAATATCAATGAATTAAAGATAGAAATAAAATGTAGAAAACACAACACAATAGAGACATAGATTTAACGTGATTCACCCAATATGAGCTATGTCCACACAAAAATATCTAGTCTTTATTATTTAGTCTAACAAATGAAGATAAAAACCTATAATACATCCATTACATTATCCTCTTCACTCACATATAGTATGCCACCATGATTACAAATCCCTCATATCAAAGGAGGGTTACATATTAGGGTGAAAAAGCACAAACATAATTTCTACCATTATATCACTAACCTAATAGTGAATGGTCCATATTTACTATAGAATTAAAACATTTGACAATGCATTTTTAACAAACCTAGACCCCCATGGTGACTCTAGTGGGGGGAAGTTTCCCCCAATGCCCCTCTGTTGGGAACTAGGCATTAAAATAAGATCAGGGTCCACCATCCAATAATCTCTCACTTGGAGACTGATTGTTGCAATTCCACCGCTACAACTCTTCCTTGGAATTTTTTTTAAACTTTGACCCTAGAATGTTTCTCATCTTCCATGTTATCCTTGAAGACATATTGAAGTTCAACAACTCTCCAGCTTCTCTTTTGTGATAGCCTTTGTTAGCATATTTGTAGGATTCTAACTCATATGGATCTTTTCCAACTTCAGTTGACCATCCTCCAAAACTTAATGAATGAAATGATACATAAGTTATATATGTTTGGTTCTTGAATGGAATGTTGATTTATATACTAAATGAATCACACTCTGGATATCACTATATAACCTATAATCTTCCTATTTCTACCTCAAATCTTTCATAAACCGTTGCATCCATATCATCTCTTTGCTTGCTTTTGTAGCTGCCACATATTCTGCCTCTATAGTTGACAAAGCAACTATCTTCTATAATTTTGAAATCCAACTAACTATTATGTCATCGACAGTGAATACATAACCTATGGTGCTCCTCTTACCATCTAAATCTCCAGCCATGTCTGCATCAACATATCCTTGTAAGGTAACATTTGACCCTTTATAGCATAATTGTTTATCAGTGGTCCCTCTAAGGTACATAAGAATCCACTTAACTGCATCCTAGTGCTCTTTTCATGGATTATTCATAAACAAGTTGATAAGTCCCACTGCATGAGCAATGTTTGGTCTAGTGCACACCATAGCATATATTAAACTTATGACTGCTGAAGCATATGGCACTTTGAATATATAATTGATTTATTCCTACATTTTAGGACATTTTTCCTTGCTTAATTTGAAGTGCCCTCCCAAATGTGTACTCACTAGTTTTACATTTTACATATTGAACCTGACTAACACCTTCTTGATGTATTCTTCTTGAGACAATGCCAATTTTCTATTTTTCCTATCTCTTGTTATTCTCATACGAAGGATTTGATTTGCAACACCCAAATCCTTCATTGCAAATGAATCTACTAGTTTTCTTTTGATCTCATTGATATCATGCATGTTAGACCCTGCAACAAGCATGTCATCTACATACAATAACAAGATAATATAATATAACTACCATTATTAATCTCTTAAATTAAACAGAGTGGCCAGAATGATGTCTACTATAGCCTTATTCTATCATAAACATGTCAAATTTCAAATACCACTATATTGGAGCTTTTTTTAGGCCATATAACCTCTTCTTCAACTTTGACACCATTTTCTCCTTACCTTTGAAATCGTATCCCTGTGGCTACTCCATATATATTTCCTCCTCGAAGTCACCATGAAGGAAAGTCATCTTCACATCTGACTATTCAAGGTGTAAATCTTCTACTGCTACCAAACTTAAAATAGTTCTTATAGAAGTCATTTTAACTACTAGAGAAAATATTATATCAAAATCTATACCTTTCTTTTATGCAAACCCCTTTACAACAAGTTTGGACTTGTACCTCTTTTTGCCTCCATCTTCTTCCTTCAACCTATAAACCCATTTATTCTGCAATGCTCTTTTACCTACAAGCAACTGAACCAAATCCCAAGTTTATTTATGTACTAACGAGTCCATCTCCTCTTTCATGCCTTGCTCCCACTTCTTTCTAGTTTCTACTTGCATTGATTCTTCATAGATTTTTGGATCACCACCATCAGTCAATAATAAATAATAAAGTGAAGGAGAGTATCATTCAGGGAGTCTACTTACTCTGGTGGATCTTCTAACTGCAATTCTAGGAGTTTGAGGTACTTGTATTTTTTGCACATTCTAATTTTTTGGCACTTTTGGAATTTCATTTCTAATGATTTCATCAAGTACTGCATATTCAATATTTTGCTTTTCTTATTTCTTTTTGTACAACTGATCTCTATACATGACCATCTCATTAAAGATCACATCTCTACTCTTAATGATTCTATGCTTTTCAAAATCTCATAAACATAACCATAATCATTAACTCCATATCTAATAAAAGTACATTTCTTGGGTTTTGCTTCAAGCTTGGTTCTATTTTCTTTATAAATATGGATAAATGCTTCACAATTGAAAGTCTTTAAAAAGGAATAATTTACCTTTTTATTTATCCATGATTCTTCTAAAATGCCATCATCCAAAGGACTTAAAGGTCCTCTATTTATCAAGTAAACAATAGTATCTAGCATCTACCCAAAACTATAAGGGCAATCCTCCATGTAATCTCATGCTCCTTGCATGCTCCATGATTGTCTTGTTCATCCTTTCTGACACACCATTTTGTTGTGGTGTTCTTAGAACCATCTTCTCTCTATGAATCCCATGGGATGAATAATAATTATCAAATTCCTTACTGCAGTATTCACCTCCATCATCTAATCTGACACACTTCAACTTATTTATTTTCTTATTCTCAACCAACACTTTCCATTTATTAAAAGTATCAAAAGCATCAAATTTTTTTTGTATGCAATAAACCGAAGTTTTTCTAGTTGCATCATCCATAAAAGTAACATAATAAGAATAACCACCAAGGGATGATACTTGAACCGGTCCTCATACATCTATATGTACAAGCTTTAACTTTACATCCTTTTTTATCTTCCCAACTCTGATAAATCTGACTCTCTTTTGTTTTCCATACACATGGTGCTCACAAAAATCCAAATCCACCTTCTTCAAATTAGGCAACAAATTCTTTGAGTGGAGAACTTGCATCCCCTTCTCACTCATGTGCCCAAGTCTGCAGTGCCATAATTTTGTATCTACGTATGTAGAAGCTAAAGCAATAGAAGAGTCAACATTACCATTATATAAATATAATGTACTTACCTTATCTCCTTTTGTTATTACTAGTGATCCTTTAGTGACCTTTCATGAATTTTTTGCAAATGTAACTGTGTATCCCTCATTTCCCAACTACCCTACTGAAATTAGATTTCTTCTCAACTTAGGAACATACCTCACCTCTTTCAGCAACCATTTGTTTCTATTCTGTAATTTTATCTATATCTTACCCTTTCTTAAAATTTTATAGGGTTCACCATCACCCAAATAAACCTATCTAAAATCACCTTGAATATACTCTTGAAAATATTTCTTATGGGATGTAGCAAGAAATGAAGCCCTTGAATCTAACACCCAAAAATCATTAATGTTATCTAAAGAAAGGATTAAAGCATCTTATAACACATCACCTGCTACATTTGCTTCCTAATTTTTATCTTGTTGTCCATCTCCTTATTTCCCTTTTCGAAACCACTAATCTTTCTTCAAGTGTCCTTTTTTCCCATAAATCTAGCACACCAAACATTCCTTTGGATTTGGATCTACCCTTCTTAGACTTCCCATGATTCCCTAGGCCCTTTCCTCTATCTTTTTGTCTTCCCCTATTCTCCATAGTCAAATCATTACCTAATATCTCACTTGTGCTTTTTCGTCGCATTTCCTCATTAAGAATAATGCCAATAACATCATCAAACTTTAAAGTGTTTGAACCAGAGACATAATTACTCACAACCATGACCAAGACATTCTAAATTTCTGACAATGAGCATAAAATCAGAAGATCCCAAACCTCATCATCAAAATTTACTCATATAAAGCTTAACTGATTTGTGACCGTGTTAAATTTATTTAAATGATCAGCGACAGACCCACCTTTCAACATTTTTAGATTAAATAAATGCTTCATAAGATATACCTTATTGGAGGTTGAAGGTTTTTCATACACTTTATCCAATGCCTTTATCACATCTATTGTTGTCTTTTTTTTGAAATATTGATGGCCACCAATGCTACCGGGCACAACCATATTGTTCCTAGTGCCTTTCTATCAAGAACCTCCCAATCTTCATCCTTTATAGTTGTTAGCTTCTTTGTTATTCCACCTAGTGATAGGAAATTATCCTTATGATATAGATAGTCCTCTATTTGCATCTTCTATAGCTGGTGGTTTTGACTATTGAACTTCTTGACCGTAAACTTTCCTTTTTCTACCATTGCTCCCACTCAAACCAAGAACCCTATTTTCCTATGAGTTTATATGCAAAATAAACTTTCAGATATGATATCAGTTGTAAGGAATATAGAACACAAAGTAATATTAATGAATTAAAGACAAATAAAATACAAAAAACACAACATAATAGAAATAGATTTAATGTGGTTCACCCAATATGGGCTACATCCACATAAAAATAGCTAGTCCTTATTATTCAATCCAACAAATAAAGGTTAAAACCTATAATACATCTACTACAATATCCTCTTCACTCACACACAACATGTCATCATGATTACAATGTCCTCATATCAAATGAGGGTTACATATTAGGGCAAAAAAGCATAAACATTATTTCTACCATTAGATCTATAACCTAATAGTGAAGGGTCCAGATTTAGTACAAAATTATAATATTTTACAATGTAATTTTAACAAAATGTTGATTCAGGGGAACTACCCCTAAACCCCCACCAAGGAGATCCAAATATGGTCATCTCCCCCCTGGACACCCATGGTGACCCTAGTAGGGGGGCGTTGCCCCCGTACACCCCCCTTGTAGGGAACTAGGCATTAAAATCAAATCAGGCTCCACCATCCATTAGTTCCTGCATGAATTTGGAGAAAAGGCCCATTATATATGATATGTCAAGTATGGTATATCTCAAGTAGATATGGTTGCCCACAAGTTATCGATACAAGGTAGCATTAACCAAAGGTGAAGTACAACTTGCCTCAAGCTTGACTTTGAATAGAAAATTTGTTGGATTTGGATTAAAATCAACCATGTGAAACTGAGCAAGTAGATTGAAAACATATTTAGGTTGTGCAAGAGTGATCCCTGAGTCAGATTGATAAATCTAAATCACAAGAAAGTAATGTAACAAGCCGAAGTCTTTCATGGAAAATTTGTCTTGAAGATCTTCTTTCACCATTGTAATGGATGAGGAAGAAATCTCAATGATCAATGATCAATGATCCATAAACTGGGTCTAAAAATAGTTTTTTTGTAAATGGATACTAGATTCTCAATTCTTGAAGTAACTAGAATTGGTAGTGAAATGTTCTAGGAATGAATAGAAATTAATTAGAAAACTTCATCAACTCATTTCCCATATTTTAAACTCTCTAATTTGTGTCATTCTCAACTTCCCATATTTATTTCTAGTATTCTATAAATTCATTTATAACTAAATTAAAACAAAACACAAAATAAACTGAAAGGGAAAGTGACACCAGAACTGATAATAGAGTTCACCCATAATTTGGGCTACGTCTTTGGGAATGCTTAACTACAATCTGATCCTATATAAAAATGATGTAAATATACACTTTTCAACTTACATCATAAGTGGATTTAAGTAACCTGAAATGTGATGTTGAAATAGACTTTTAAGACTCTGATTCATTCAACAAACATCTTTCCTCTTTTTGTAGCATATGTTCATCCTTCTCCATATATTCAGGCAATTCTCTATTCAAGTGTATTTGTAAACTCTTAAAAAGGGGTAATGAATAAATAGGAGTGCCTTTGGATTCACACACCTGCATCTCTTGATAATAAATAACCCTATAACTATTTACCCTCCATAGCCACTAGGTTTATAAAAATAGAGGCAATTAGTCACAGGTCCCTTTATCAATACAGAGCCATAATACATATTTCCCTTTACTATCATAGGTCTATATGTGTTTAAATAACCTGTAATGGAAAGATTACATCTGACCTTGAATAGTTAATTATCTTCCTAAAATTAAAATGGAAGATAAAAAGATTCCACTCAAAATAATGCCAAATAACATTATATAGAGATAAATTACCTGATACCTATTTCCATCTGCCATACACCAATGACCAACAGCCATTTACAAATAGGAGATGACTTATTCACCAACTCAATTATGTGCAAATAGGTATGAATCTAAAAATAATCAAAATCCTTCATGTTTCATATTGTGTGATTTAACATGAATAGTCATGCTCTCTATGTTTAAATTATGTTAGAAATAAGCCCCTTGTGCAACATCTCCATCATCAGGACCAATTGGCCATTTATAAATAGATGAATAAGAACACATGTTTGTTCTTGTTGGAAATAATGGAACTCTCCTTCATGCGGGACTTACATTTAAATATCTTGTAGCATGGATAAACCATTTTGGATGCCACAATGAGATTCTTTAATTTGAATTCTACCAATAAGAGAATCTATATAATCAAAAATAGTAGATTAATACAACTCGGCTTCACTCCTACTTGGATTCAAAAATAGAAGAACATGTTCTCAAGTTCCCCCTTGTCTTGATTTCTTTAAAATAGATGCTTGGCCTCCACACTTTGAACCTATCATCATTCTTATGGCTCTTTATCAGCTGAAAGTAATCAAATGGTCTCAGGATATGGCTATGCACTTCCTCGATGACTCGATTCTATCACTTATCCCAACAATGATCCATAGTTTTAAAATGCCTTTACCATGGCCAATAGGTTTTCCCCAAAAATGCACAGATCTTACACCTGCACTCTCAACCTAGTTTTAGTGTTATGGCTTTACCATAGACTAATGGATGAGCTACTCTCACCATCCCATAATCAGTTACCACATCCAAGTGGTTCAACCTTCCAATTAGCTTCCATTGTGCTAAAATGAATTTCATATCAATTATTCTTTTTCTCTTGGTTCCACAAGCCTTACAAAATAGGTGTCAACCTTTCCATTTAAATCGTCGTCATACAAATTTTTTTATGAATTATTATAATGGAACCAGCACATCCCTCAGGGTCCCACAGGCTTGGCCTTTTCCAAATATCCTCCCCATTACCAATGGTGTCCATGCCCATTTGGGCTCTTACTTCACCTTAATTTCTCACAAGCTCCTTCCATGGTTGTCACACCATATCAAACAGAAAATAACTAAACCCCTTCATGCCCATTCGGGGCTCCTTTCTACACTAAGGCTTTTCTAGCCCTCTAACTGTGTTTCCCCTTTTTTCTCAGGCCTTCCATATATCTTTATTTTTCCAAAGATGGATTTAATCCCATAACCACATGACAGCGTTTTCTTGGAATTAAATCCCACATTCATAGGGATAACACCCAATAAGGCCTTTAAATAGGTTTAGCTACAATGTTCAAGTCATGGCTTCGGCCACATTTTACAATCACTTTTGCTTATCCATACAAACAACTCTTTGACGATAGAAACCCCATGTAGATGAGCTTGGCTTAAAAGCTTCGAATTAACTGCTCGGGGGTTCATGAGCTACATCACCAAAGTTGGCATGCATGATGAGTTAGATTCATTGAAAATGAGCTATCAAACACACAACTTAGTTTAGAACTTGAGTTGATATCGAGTTGAGTTGGACTCAGGTTGGGTTGGACTCTGAGTTGGGTTGCACGACAAGTTGGGTTACACTACAATTTGGGTTACATGGTGAGTTAGGTTGCTAACTTGTAAAATAGAGGATATGGTGGTAGGCCACCTGGTGACCTAAGGACCCACCATGTGGGCTTCTCCAATTACACCTCATCCTGCCATGTATCACAACCAAAAGCATAGAAATTATTGTATGGCAAAAATAGTGTAATTATGGAATTAATAAAACACTGTTACCATACATGATGGTAGAGTCCCCCTCCATCATAAAAGTGGGCTTCACCAGTTACGGTTTCTATAGCTAGCCTTTTATTGATGAATACAGTGACTCAAATAATCCTTTGGATTGAACCTCCCCATAAACATGCTTTTATCTTCAAAATTACCAAGGATCCAACTAAACCTGCTACATGACTTTTTGCATCACACCAACAAACATAACTCTACAAAAATTCAACTATCCAACTATAATTTCAACTTGTATATGGAGAGTAAAAATAAATTCTATATCCATTCTACCAAATGATTTGTTACCCAAAATAGTTATAATCTTTGGCAGCTTCTCTCAACCCTCCACTACATGAAGGTTAAGGTATTCTCCTTGTTATCACACAAGGGAAAATCATTATGCTACATACACCTATAAGATTTACAAATAAATTGCACACATGTATACTTACATTTTACAAACATTACCCATCTATGGGTGTTTTGAAAGTACACCTACATGACGTGACTGAGAAACACACATGTGTGTATAGAAAGTTTGTAATACAAACATTACCCATATTACTATGGGACTTAGACGTATATAATGTTAAGTATAAAAATGTGTAATAGATTTTGTCTATCCTAAGGTGACTAATGCACGATACACATTACCTGATGGTAATCAAGGCAACTAAAAACAACAAAAATAACTGTTGTGTCCCTGAAAATGATTATCAAATCCTTCCCTGTACCTGTCACACTCCAATGTCAACTTGGATAACTTTTCATAACAAGAGCTTCTTTATAAAATCACAAATCTTGAAGTAACTATAAGCAAATATCATATCAAAGTGAGAAGAAAACTAAGAATATTAAATCTATCTTGAGGTTTCTTTCACTATCTAACTTCTCCCTGATTCATACCTCCACAACTCATCTAACTGAGTTAGTTTCCTGTTGACACAATGGATTGCACCCGAGGTAGGAGGCCGAGCTCCTGCCTTCCACACGTCAAAATGGAAACTCCCCTCTCACCTATGGGACTAGCGAAGCTGGAGGGGAGAGTCTCTAGGTAAGGGCTAGCTCCCTTTGATGCATTTGAGTTGTTCCAATAAGTGTTGATACAGGTATATAGATATATAATAGGGGATGAAAAGGGAGAAGGATTACAAGAAAACAAAACTACTCTAAAAGAGCTGATGCACCAAATGATTCAACCTACTCACACTCACACTTGAAGCCAGATAAACACATACGTACACTTCAAACTGACAGAAGGACCAGGTTACAGGAAACTTGATAGGGAGGTTTTAATGAAACACATAGAAAATAGAGACTCACCAAAAGGTGTTGTAGAAAGGCACACTGTATAGTATCTTCTTCTATCTCTGCACTTCCAAATACAGCTCTCATTATCACCTACAGAAATGGCACCTTGTGGACACCATGTGTGTTGGTGTTAAACCTGTGGAAGCAATAAGAAGTAATGACTAAACACAAACTGACACTTAGACACACATAGAGATGTCTAACCAGAATGGAGGTAAAAATGCGTTTATTGATTTCAGGTGAAAATTTGCCAGGGCTTCGCCTTACAAATGTGGAAGATCCTTTTTCAAATGACCAGTCTCCAATATATAGAGGAAGGAAGGAGGCCTTTTTGGTGCCCCTTTTTACAAATGACCCATTTATGCCACTGTCATTGGGAAGAGCAAGCCGCTTAAACATCAATGAGAAATTATGAGCCACGCCATTTGTCTGCTTGTAAGATTGCTTCTTCAAGGTGATTACAAAGTTTGTCTGCTCATTAATGAGAAATGAAGAAAAATGAGTTGCACTGTCAGCTGTTTGCAACTCCTAGTAATCAATTCATGAGCAATGTATCACCTACTGGAGTAACTTCTTCAATCAATGCTTCCCTTCACCACTTAGGCTATCTGCCTGTTCTTACACTTGGCACTTTTCTCTCTTTGTTCTCTAGGCTCTTTGTCCTTTTCTTGCTTTGTCTCCTTCTGCTCCTTCAACCCTTGGATGTGATCTCCTGGCGAGTCGTTGCATTCCTTGGGCTCTTTCCATGGTTGGCGTGCAAGTATTTAAACAACAACAGCTATTTTACTACCTTAAAATTGATGTTCATGTAGCCATCACCTTGAAATTGAATACTCAACGGCTAGTCTGTCTCCTTAAAATTGACGGCTTCCGGGACGTCACCGTCCTTGGCAAATTCCTTCGGGTCCTTTGATGGGCTTTTTTGTGGGTTTTTTTTGCTTTGGCCTTTTCCTACGAACTTCCTTTATTGATCCTTCCCAGAGGGGAAATGACCCTTTAGCTTCCTGAGAACAGTCCTCCCCCTTGGCGAGAGCCCTCCGCAAGGGCACATACCCTTCGGGCAGGCTTCTTACTTTGGACTTTTTACTACGGCCTTCCTGTGAATTTATTCAGACTTTTTGTCTGAAGGAATTCCTTCAGACAAAAATTTTGAAGGAATTATGACTTAAACGAAATTCTAAAAATTTTACCCCTTCGGTTGCCTTTGAAAAGTTTCTTGCCCTTCGCAAGGGCTCCTGAACCTAGGACTGCCCTCCATAAGGTCACTTATCCTTCAGATTTGGGATGCCCCCTTAAACCAAGCTATTGAACCGACCCATTGACCCAAAATTGGTTCAATGATTCAACACTGCGCGCTGAGCCTTTATTGAAACAAGTGTTTAAACCTTTCACTTGAACCAATCGTTGGACCAACTCGTTGAACCAGTTCAATAGTTCAACACTGTGCATCGAGCCTTCAAATCGAGCTCATTGAACTGTCTGATGAACTGAGTGTTTGAACCAAATGATGAAACCACTGATTGAACCAATGCATTGAACTAGCTCGTTAAACCAAGTCGATGAACCAAGTGATGAACTGATTGATTGAACTAAGCCGATTGAACCAAGGCAATCAACCAACTCGTTGGACCAAGCTAATGAACCAAGCGATGAATCGAAGGCGTTGAACCGGTTCAACGGTTCAAAGGTGCTAACTCTTAGAAAGATTATGTCATTGAACCACTCTTCCAACCTTAAGGAAAAGTGCCTTCTAGACCATTTTAGCCCTCTTTCCTTATGAATTTCTTCAGACAAGAGTCTGAAGAAGCTTTGCAAAACCTTGCACTCTCTAAATTGGTTCTTTATCTGTCAAGATTACACCTGCAGAGTTCATAGAAAATCCTGGACTTGTGCAAAATCAAAATGAAATGGCCTAAAACATCAGAGGAAGAAGGGGACCAATTTTTTTGGCCTATTTGACCCAAAAAATGGTCAACAAATTGGCGACTCTTAGGGGAAGCATGCCTGTTATGCTTAGAAGCTAGTTGCCTTAAAATCCATTAGGCACGGGGTCAAATTGTAACTTAAAGATCAGCAATAGCTCTGATAAATCTAGAACCAATCATGAAGATTTACCTCGAAAGGAAATGAAAACACACACAAAGCTAATAAAACTATTAACATGTGCAGAAAGCACTTAGGAAAAATAGGAGAAAAGCAAGGGAAAATATATACATGATAGAGAAGGGGCTCAGTGGTAATGCTTAAGATGTATCCCATTAACTGGGATATATAGTTCTTCACCATCCAACCTGGACAGTTAGAATGCATTATGCTATTTACACTGAGTAATTACGTATGGGCCACTCCATAGGGCGTCAAACCTTGCATGCTTTTTAGGCGTAGCTCGATCTTCATCCCATTTCAAGACAATGTCTCCTTCTAGGAAACCTTTTGATGAAGATTTCTTGTCGAAGTGTCTCTTCACTTGCTATTGGCAGCCAGTCATAGAAGCCATATCTTGGTCCCTTGCCTCTTAGAGTTCCATCAGCTCGCATGATCTAACTTCCATGCTATTTCCTTCTTCTAATTCCAACTGGCGAGCGAGATCCAAGGCTGGCAACTCGAGTGAAATGGGGAGCCTAGCTTCCCTTCCATAGACGAGCGTGTATGGTGAGTTGCCAATTTCCCTCTTTGCGGTGACCCTATCTGCCCACAAGGTTGTTTTCAACTTGGCATGCCAAGTCCTCTGATTTTCCTCCATGGTCCGCTTGATGATCCTGATCAGGTTCTTATTTGTAGACTCAGCTAGTCTATTCCCCTGTGGGTAGTAATTGGATGAAGTGCTGAGATATATACCATATCTTAGCACCCATTCACTTATTTTGGTTCCCAAAAAAGCTAACGCATTATCTGAGATTATGGTTGTTAGAACCCCAAACCTCACCACTAGGTCCTCATAAAAATCTAGGACCACACTTTCGTTTGCCTCCTTCAGAGCAACAACCTCTACCCATCTTGTGAAATAATCCATGGCGGTCAGGACCCACTTGTGTCTAGCACTGGAGGGAGGATTAATCATCCCTATGAAGTCCAGGCCCCATTGCATGAATGGCTACTCCACCTGAATAGGCTGTAAAGGCATGGTAGCCAACCATTGCTTCACATCAAAAAGTGTGCACTTTTGGCACTTTCTTACCCAGGCATGGGTGTCCCTAAAAAGAGTAGGCCAAAAATAGCCAGCTCTCATTATTCTTGTTGCAGTAGCCCTGGGAGCAAAATGACCACCCATTGGTCCATCATGGAACTCAGACAGCACCCTGTCAGCCTGACTCGAGTCCAAGCATCTCAAAAAGACTCCTGAGAGATCCTTCCTAAACAGCACTCCATCAATCAGGGCATAAGGGAGGCACTGGAGTCTTAAATACCTCCTCTTGGCCCTGTCAAGTGAGTGCAGACACTCACCAGTGAGAAGGAAATGCCTCACGTTTGATGTCCACTCCTTCATGATAGCTAGTTCTTCTACTATAACTGCATCAAGGATTAGCAGACTATCCTCCTTTTGTTGCTTAAAGTCTACAGCGAGGTGTTCACATAGGCCTCTCCCTCTTACCAGCTTGGTGATCTTGATATTTACATCATACTCCATCACCTTAGTGATCCACCCTAATCTCTTCTCATTTAGATCTCAGTTGATCAAGAAATCCTTGATACCAGGATGTGGAACCATGAGGTGGATTCTGCTATTGGACAACATGTGTCTGAATTTCTTCAAACTCCGTATGACCGCTAAGACTTGCTTTTCTACATATGTGTATCTGACTTCAAAACCTTCTAGGCCTTGGCTAAAAAAAGTGATTGGTTACTCAAGGTTATCATCACTTACTTGGGTAAGCATGGCAAAGATTACCTCTTCATTGTCGAGGGTGTAGAGGTTGAAGTCTTTGGTGAAGTCAGGGCTGATCAAAGTAGGAGCTCGAGCTATGGCCTACTTGATTTCTTCAAAACTGTATTTTCTCTGTACTGTCCATGTGAACTCCTCACCCTTCCTCAGCATAGAGGTCAATGGCTTGACCATCTCCACAAAATTTGAGATAAATCTTTGTATGAAATTTATCTTACTAGAAGAAGCTTTGTAGGCCTTTCTTGTGCTTGGGTAAGGATAGCTCTAGGATGGAGCGAACTCTTTCTAAATCAATAGCCAGACCTTCTAAAGAAACAATGTGACCAAGGAGCTTTCCCTCATGGACAACAAACATGCATTTATTAGGATTGAGAGAGATACCAAACTCTCTACACCTCTCAAATATTTGCCTGAGGTGTTTCATGTGTTGGCTCGCTTCCTTGGAGAAAATTGTCACATCGTCAAGATATACCAGCACAGTCTTATTTATCAGGCCTTGAAAGGCCATGTCCATAGCTCGTTGGAAAGTGGCACCAGCATTAGATAGTCTGAAAGGCATTTTCTTGTAAGCAAACATTCTCCACTTGGTTGTGAAGGTTGTTTTGTGATGGTCATAGTCTTGCACCAAAATCTGGTTATATCATGAATATCCATCCAGGAGGGAGAAACACTCGCTGCCTATCACCATCTGAAGGATCTGATCCATGCTTGGGAGAGGATAATGGTCTTTTAAAGAGACTCTATTGAGATCTCTGAAATTGACACACAGTCTGATCTCTCCATTCTTTTTCTGGACAGGAACAAGATTGGCCAGCCAAGAAGAGTGTTTGATTGGAAATATTATCTTAGACTCAATCAATTTGGTGAGCTCCTTGTGCATGAGAGGTTCAATCATTGGATTGACAGGCCTCTGCTTCTACTTGATTGGTTTGGCACCTTCTTTTAGTTCAATGGTATGTTGGGCTAAGCTCAGATCAAAACCCTTCATATCACTATACTCCCAAGCAAAGATATCGGCAAATTCTTGGCACAACAAGATGAAGGCCTGCCTTTCCTAGTCTATGCACACTTTTCCAAGTGCAAGTAGCTTGTCCTTAAATATTTCCACCTTCTCATGGTGCTCCTCCTTTGTTACAATGCACACCTTGTTGCTTCTCAATTGGTCATCTCCATTAAAGATATTTTCTAGAGTGACCAGACCTTTGGGGAGCTTATTGTTCTTCAGCTGAACAATTTGGCTGCCATATTACTGCTGTAGCTTTGCCTAGTTTTTTGTAGTGAATTCCATTTCTTCTTACAGGAAAGTGCTATTTGTTGATCACTGTTGAAAACCTGCCAGTTGGTGATGTTGTCATGTATAAAAGGCCAGATCACCACTTTCAAGTGACATGAGTTATGGTCTCGTCCTATTTCCTTAGCAATATCGAACTGGGCACCAATTGCCGCCAACTTGTCTGCTTGCTTGTTTTGTTCTCTAAGGATAGAAGTAATATTGAAAGAACATAATTTTTCCACTAAGTCCCATACCCTATGTTTGTAGGACTTCAATAGAGAGTTCTTCATCAAATTCTGGCCTCTTACGTGGTTGACAACCAGCTCACTGTCACCAAACACTTGCAGCTCTTTGATTCCTCTTTTCCTCGTCTACTCCAAGCCGTGGATGAGGGATTCATATTCTGCAACATTGCATGTGTAGGAAAACTGGAACTAGAAAGCTGAAAAATACCTCTCTTTTAAAGGAGAGACTAGCACCACTCCACCACCAGCCACTAGCTCCCAACTTACTCCTTGAACCATCAAAGAATAGCTGCCATAGACCTGAGTTCTCATGGCTAGCTTTCATCAAATTTGGTACAAAACTACCCTCTTCATGCATACAATAAATTCCAAGGCCCACCTCCTCTATGAATTTGTAGGGATCATGCTCGAAATTATCACTTCCCCATTCATCTAAGAGCAGGTCTACAACTCCTTTAAGGGCAGAGGATGGAGATTGGTCTATTTGGAACTCTTCCTGGTCAATGATGGCGAGGCTGACATTTGTTGCCTTCAGTGAGTAAGGTTCTAGATGATCTCTGTGGAGTGGCTCAGATTCAATCTTGACTTTAGTCTCGTACTTGGTTCTAAAAACTAGATAAGACTAATTCGTTGCTAAGTAGCCGCCTATCTTGGATGTAAAATCCCTGGATAAGCAGATGGTAAAGTAGGGAGGGACATCTACCACTACCACATCGTGAGGAACCAAGAAAGTCAGGCAAGCATGGAGCATTAAGCTCAAACCTATTACCACCCCAATTGTCTTTGTTGGGGTTCTATTTAGCTGTAGAACTCCCTTGCTTATCTCTTTGTATTTCAAGCCCAGCTTGTCGACTATGCATTTGGGCATTATTGAGGTGCTTGCTCCACTATCAATGATGCAATTATGCACCAAGAAATCTCTTATGACCAGGGACACATAAAAAGGAGGAACCTTCTCTTCCTTCTGGGTTTGACCTGAGGTGGAAGGCTATCCATTCATCATCAAAATGTTATCAACTTTTGCTGGGACAGCTCATTCATCTAGTTCATGCAATTCCTTTTGCAGCATGTCTTTCTACCCTGGTTTTGACAGCAAATCCCACAAGGAGATGTTCATGTACAACTTCTTCATCTAGTCAACCATGTTGACTCGAGGGTTGCCTTCAAAATTTCTTTGGAATTATGTACAGCCTAAGGGGCACGCTGAGGAGCTGGAGGAGCAACCGACAGTCTGAAACATGGGACATTTTGATTTGCATGTGATGAAGAAGGCATTGCTAACGCCTAGGCAGTAGCTAGAGTTTCTTCCATTGCCCTTCTTTTAAATCTTGTGTTGGTTGCAACACAGTCAGCCTGATTATCTGTAATGCCCACATAATTGACTGAAAAGAATTCTCCTTCCAGATGATTCATGAAGGTAGAATCAAGCTGGGCCTAACTGCTACTCGTGTTGGGTTACATTGGAGCCTCAAAGACTTGGGAATGGGTGGCTACCTAATTTTCTTACACATTTGGGTAATAACCCATCACCTCATTTGTGTAAACAGCTTGCTCCTGACATATCTCATGGTTGAACAACTTGGATGTTCTTGCACTAGATTGTTTTGAATGGGCATCATGACCTTAGATGATGAAGGGGCGCTTGGGTTGTAGCCTTGAAAGGGTCTGGTCTGAGTAATCTGACCCTGTCCTTGATTATAATTTTGGAAAGGGGGTCTAGGAGCTTGGCCATACTGCTGGTATCCTTGGTTTGGTCTGTTGCTTTGAGCTTGCTACCTTTTAAGAGCCACAAGTTCATTTGACATACTTTGCAATAGACTCTTAACTTCATGAAGCTCATTAGATGGAGCAGCAGCTGGTTTCTCTATGCTAGGCAGAGGAGCTAATGTGGGAGCAATGGTCTGAATTGGAGGCAGCATTTCAGGGAAAAGTGGCATATGGGGTCTAAGAGCTATTTTCCTAGCCTGTACTAAGCAATTTTCAACTGCTATAGCTATATCATAGGCAGCAAGCAGCATATGTCCTCCCATGGATTGTATCATAACAGCGATATCACTGTTTAATGCTCTTAAGTAATATAGGAAAGCATAGCTAGCAGTCGGTCTTACCAGAATTGGGATTATATCCCATGTCTTTTGAAATCGAGTGTTGAAATCCTGCATGTATTCATGTGGGGCTCTTTCCATGGTAGTCAGTTGCTCAGCAAGAAAGAGGTGGTCACTCTTTTCCCCAAAACGGTCCATCAAGTGAGTACCTAATTCATTATAGGAATTGATCAAATTTATAGCCAAAGTCCCATACCAATCAAAAGCTTTGCCCTTGAGAGACAATGCCAGCAATCTGATTGCAATATTTTCTTCAGTGACATTGTAAATATTGCAGAGGTTAGCAATATTTTTGATGTGCTTGATGACTATAATGGGCCCCTCTCCATCAAAAGAAGGCACATTTTTAAGGGTTACTCCTGGAATTGGGTCATAATGTGGGAGATTCAAGGGGCTCTGACCACAAAAAGTCATAAAGGGTAATGCCATGGCTGGGATGGGATGTAACTGTGGCCCTGCTGTGTATGTGTTCCTTACAACAGGTCTGGGAAGGTGGTTTGCTAAATAAGGATGGGTCCTCTCAAACCTTAGTCTTTTTGTTGAGTTTAAAGGTAATTCAACAAATTCAAAAGGGACACCCTTAGAAGTAGACCGTGTGGTGACTTTAGGCATAGGAAGTCAGACTGGTCTTTGACTAAGAAATGAAGTTATTACTAGTGGAGTCGCCAGATGCTAAAAATAGTTGACTTGCTATAACAGGACCAGCATCAATCTTGAAACTTTACTGAGTGTAAAACTGAGTCCCACCAGGCGTGCAAAAAATTGTTGACGTAGTGGATTGCACCCGAGGTAGGAGGTTGAGCTCCTGCCTTCCACACGTCAAAATGAAAACTCCCCTCTCACCTGTGGGACTAGTGAAGCTAGAGGGGAGAGTCTCTAGGTAAGGGCTAGTTCCCTTTGATGCATCTGAGTTGTTCCAATAAGTGTTGATACAGGTATATAGATATATAACAGGGGGATGAAAAGTGAGAAGGATTATAGGAAAATAAAACTACTCTAAAAGAGGTGATGCATCAAATGATTCGACCTACTCACACTCACACTTGAAGCCAGACAAACACATACGTACACTTCAAACTGACAGAAGGACCAGGTTACAAGAAACTTGACAGGGAGGTTTTAATGAAACACACAGAAAATAGAGACTCACTGAAAGGTGTTGTAGAAAGGCTCACTATGTAGTAGCTTCTTTTGTCTCTGCACTTCCAAATACAGCTTTCCTTATCACCTACAAAAATGGTGCCTTGTGGACACCAGGTGTGTTGGTGTTAAACCTGTGGAAGCATTAAGAAGTAATGACTAAACACAAACTGACACTCAGACACACACAGAGATGTCTAACTAGAATAGAGGTAAAAATGCGTTTATTGATTTTAGGTGAAAATTTGCTTGGGCTTCGCCTTACAAATGTGGAAGATCCTTTTTCAAATGACAAGTCTCCAATATATAGAGGAAGGAAGGAGGCCTTTTTGGCACCCCTTTTTACAAATGACCCATTTGCACCCTTGTCATTGGGAAGAGCAAGCCACTTAAACATCAATGAGAAATTATGAGCCACACTATTTGTCTACTTGCAAGACCACTTCTTCAAGGTGATTACGCGGTTTGGCTACTCATTAATGTGAAATGAATAAAAACGGGTTGCACTGTCAGCTGTTTGCACCTCCTAGTAATCAATTTGCGGGCACTATATCACCTGCTAGAGTAACTTCTTGAATCGGTGCTTCCCTTCGCCACTTAGGCTATCTACCTATTCTTACACTTGGCACTTTTCTCTCTTTGTTCTCTAGGCTCTTTATCTTTTTCCTGCTTTGTCTCCTTCTGCTCCTTCAGCCCTCGAGGGTGATCTCCTGGCGAGTCGCTGCATTCCTTGGGCTCTTTCCATGGTTGGCGCGCAAGTATTTAAAAAACAACGGCTATTTCACTACTTTAAAATTGATGTTCACACAACCGTCACCTTGAAATTGAATACTCAATGGCTAGTCCGTCTCCTTAAAATTGATAGCTTTCAGGACGTCACCATCCTTGGCAAATTCCTTCAGGTCCTTTGGCGGGCTTTTCTGTGGTTTTTTTTGCTTCGGCCTTTTTCTGCGAACTTCCTTTATTGATCCTTCCTAGAGCAAAAATGACCCTTCAGCTTCTTGAGAACAATCCTCCCCCTTGGTGAGAGCCCTCCGCAAGGTCACATACCCTTCAGGCAGGCTTCTTACTTCGGGCTTTTTACTACGGCCTTCCTATGAATTTCTTCGGACTTTTTGTCTGAAGGAATTATCACTTAAACAAAATTCTAAAAATTTTACCCCTTCGACTGCCTTTAAAAAGTTTCTTGCCCTTCGCAAGGGCTCCTAAACCCAAGACTGCCCTTTGTAAGGGCACCTATCCTTTGGATTTGGGACGACCCCTTGAACCAAGCCATTGAACCGACCCATTGAACCAAAATTGGTTCAATGGTTCAATTGTTCAACACTGCGCACCGAGCCTTTGTTGAACCAAGTGTTTGAACCTTTCGCTTGAACCAATCATTGGACCAACTTGTTAAACCAACTCGTTGAATTGGTTCAACAGTTTAACATTGCGTGCTGAGCCTTCAAACTGAGCTCATTTAACCATCCAATGAACTGAGTGTTTGAACCAAATGATGAACCCGCCGATTGAACCAACTCGTTGAACTAAGCGATGAACTGATTGATTGAACTAAGCTGATTGAACCAAGGCAATGAACTAACTCGTTGATCCAAGTAATGAACCGAAGGCGTTGAACCGGTTCAACGGTTCAAAGGTGCTAACTCTTAGAAAGATTATGTCATTGAACCACTCTTCCAACCTTAAGGAAAAGTGCCTTCTGGACCATTTTAGCTCTCTTTCCTTATGAATTTCTTCAGACAAGAGTCCAAAAAATCTTTGCAAAACCTTGCACTCTCTGAACTGGTTCTTCATCTGTCAAGATTACACTTGCAGAGTTCGTAGAAAATCCTGGACTTATGCAAAATCAAAATGAAATGGCCTAAAACATCAGAGGAAGAAGGGGACCAATTTTTTTGGCCTGTTCGACCCAAAAAATGGTCAACATTTCCAAAAGCTTATCACAATGGAAAGCTGAAATAGGAGATACCAATAAGATCCCTCCACAACACTAAGATTATCAAATTCCTTTCTAAATCAAAGTAGTAAGGAAATCCCTAAAATAGTGTTTGAAGAGTAACTGAGATTATTATTTTATTCTATATTTATGCTTTATCAACTATTCAAATAAACCATTTAACCATTAAGGGTTGTTCTCTTTTCATGGTTTTCACAAATGAATAGTAGTGGTTTTATCTTTTCAACTCTATCTCAAAGAGTTAGATGATAAATGTTATAGTTTCAAAGGCTTTAAAGACAATTCCAAAAAAAGACATACTTTACTCCCAAAGTAACCTTACATAAAGGTTTCAACCAAAAATGTGCAAACATTGTTACGTTTGAGAACAATTTATACCTCTGAAGAAACTATAAAGTACACTTGTTGAGTATTGTGGCCAGCATATTGTAGGTATCTTAAACAACTTCTTGTTTGCATCCTATAACCCTTAACAAAGCTGTGAGACATACCAATCTATAAACCAGTTAAAAACTCACCGCTCAAAGTGCAAAATCCTATTCGATATTGAATAATGCCTTGTTGCCATTTCCATATCTACCATGGAACTGGTCTTTTCTATTGTTCCTATAATCAAGGACATAGTCATCCATAATATAATTAATAGTCCAAAATATAAATGCTACACAACTGGTTATCAAAGACCAAAATATTGTGCCAATACCAATATTAAATTAGACCATAACCATACCTCAATCTGCCTTATATGTAAGACTAGTAATCGAACTGCAATTGATTCCTCTTGGAGATGTATTACTGAAAATGCCTTGCATTTTATCTGAATGTTTTCTAAGGAGGAAAGGTTGTTCCTTTCACAAAACCATTTCATAGCTCAAGTGTGTTGTGTTCTTCATTTATGTTGATCCTCCAGGGCTAGTAGTTCTAGAAACTTGGTTGTTAGAAGTTTGTCTTCTTCCAGTGAATTGTAACACCTTCCAATTTCCCTTTGCACTAGCCTTCCTGCATGGTCAACTCAAATAAAAGAATCATAAATCAAGAATATGATAAAAACTCCAAACTGAAGTATATCACAACTGAAGCAAGGTCTTGTAATCACTTGCTTTGATACTAAAATTGATCCATAAATTGAGTCTAAAAATAGTTTTTGTAAATGAATACTAGATTCTCAATTCCAAAAGAACTAAAATTGGTAGAAAAATGTTCTAGGAATGAATAAAAATTAATTAGAAAACTTCATCAACTCATTTCCCATATTTCAAGCTCTCTGATTTATGTCATTTTCAACTTCCCATATTTATTTCTAGTATTTTATCAATTCATTTGCAACTGAATTAAAAAAAAAAACATAGAATAAACTGAAAGGGAAAGTGACACCAAAAGTGATAATGAAGTTCACCCATAATTTGGGCTATGTCTTCGAGATTGCTTGACTGCAATTTGATCCCTTATAGAAATGATGTAAATATACACTTTCCAACTTACATCATAAGTGGATTTAAGGAACCTAAAATGTGATGTTGAAATGGACTTTTTAAGACTCTAATTCATTTAGCAAACATTTTCCCTCTTTCTGTAATATTTTTTCATCCTTATCTATATATTTGTGCAATTCTCCATTCGATTGTATTTGTAAACTCTTAAAAAGGGTAATGAATAAATAGGAGTGCCTCTAGATTCACACACCTGCATCTCCTGATAATTAATAACCCTATAACTATTTAATCTCCATAGCAATTGGGCTTATAAAAATAGAGGCAATCAATCATAGGTCCTTGTATCAATACAGAGCCATAATACATATTTCCCTTATCTATCACAGGTCTCTATGTGTTTAAATAACCTATAATGGAAATATTACATCCACCCTTGAATAGTTAATTATCTTCCCATAATTAAAATAGAAGATAAAAATATCCCACTCAGAACAATGCCAAATAAAATATATATAGAGAGAGAGAGATATTACCTTATACCTATTTCCATTTGCCATACACCAATGACCAACAACCATTTGCAAATAGGTGATGACTTCTTCACTAGCTCGGTTTTGTGTAAATAGGTGTGAATATGAAAACAATCAAAATCCTTCACATTCTATACTATGTGATTTAACATGAATAGTCATGATTTCTATATTCAAACTATGTTAGAAATAATCCCCTTGTACAACATATCCATCATTAGGGCTAACTATCCATTTGCAAATAGATGACTAAGAACACATGTTTATTCTTGTTGGAAATACCAAAACTCTCCTTCATGTGGGGCTTACATTTAAATATCATGTAGCATGGATAAATCATTCTGGATACCACAATGAGCTTCTTTAATTCAAATTCTACCAATAGGAGAATCCATATAATTAGAAATAGCAAATTAAAATGGCTCAGCTTGACTCCTACTTGGATTCAAAAATAGAGGAACACATTCTCAAGTTCCTCCTCATTTTGATTTCTTTAAAATGGATCCCTAGCCTCCATACTTTGAACTTGCCATCACTATATGGCTCTTTATTAGATGGAATTAATCAAATGGTCTCGAGCTATGGCTATACACTTCCCCAATGACTCGATTCTATCACTTATCCCAACAGTGATCTATAGTTTTAAAATGCCTTTGCCATGACCAATAGGTTTTCCCTAAAAATGCACGGATCTTACACCTGCACTATCAGCCCAATTGTAGTGTTATTCCTTTACCATAGATCGATAAATGAGTTACTCTTGCCATCCCATAACTAGCTTACTACATCCAAAATGGATGTCAAACATCTAAGTGGTTTCACTGTCCAACGAGCTTCCACTGTGCTAAAATAAATACCATAGTTATTCTTCTTTTTCTCTTGGTTCCACGAGCCTTACAAAATAGGTTTCATCCTTTCCATTTGAACTGTCCTGATAAAAATCTCACTATGAATTCTTATAATGGAACCAGCATGTCCCTTGGGCTCCCATGGGCTTGGCCTTTTCCAACAGGCTTCCCCATTGCCATTGGTCTCCATGCCCATTCGAGCTCTTACTTTGCCTTAATTTCTCACTAGATCCTTCCATGGTTGTCATGTCATATCAAACAAAAAATAACCAAGCCCCTTCATGCCCATTCAGGGTTGCTTTCTACACTAAGGATTTTCCATCCCTCTAATCGTGTCTCCCTTTTTTGCTGAAAGCTTCCATATATCTTTATTTTGCTAAAGATGGATTCAATCCCATATTTACCCAATAGCCTTTTTTTGGAATTAAATCATGCATTCATAGGGATAAAACCCAACAAGGCCTTTAAATAACCTTAGCTACAACATTTAAGTCATGGCTTCGACCATGTTTTACAACCACTTTTGCTTATTCATGCAAATAGCTCTTCAAGGATAGAAACCCCATGTAGATGAGCTTGGCTTAGAAGCTTCAAATTAACTACTCAGGGGTTGGTGATTTACCTCACCAGAGTTAACATGCATGATGAGTTTGATTTTAATATCGAGTTGAGTTGGACTCAGGTCAGGTTAGACTCTGAGTTGGGTTATACAGTGAGTTGGGTTGTACTGCAAGTTGGGTTGCTAACTTGGTAAATAGAAGATATGGTGGTAGGCCACATGGTGGCCTAAAGACCCACCACATGGGCTTCTCTAATTGCTCCTCATCCTACCATGTGTCACAACTGGAATCACGAAAATAATTGTATGATAAAAATAGTGTAATCATAGAATTAATAAAACACTGTTACCATATATGATGGTAAAGTCCCCCTTCATCATAAAAGTGGGCTCCACCAATTACAATCTCCATAGCCAGCCTTTTATTGATGAATATAGTGACTTGAATAATCCTTTGGATCAATCAAAAGATCATCAACATAAATATCCATAATCAAAAGTGAATCATCATGCCACAATAGATAGATATTTGAATCTAAATGGTATCTAGTGAATCCTATTAAAAGAAGGAAGGAACCCATCTTGGTATATCAAACCCAAGGGGCTTGTTTGAGGTCATAAATGTATTTCCCAAGTCTACACACAAAGTAATAATCTTGAGAAATCTTGGTGGTTATTCCATGTAAATCTCCTCCTCATGATCACCATGAAGAAAGGTACTCTTCACATTCATTTGATGAACATCCCAATGATTGGTTATAGCAATAGTAAGTGTGAGTCTGATGAAGTTCATTTTGGTAACTAGTGCAAAGGTCTTTATGTAGTTGATGTCATGCACCTATGAGAAACCCTTTGTGACCAATCGCACCTTGAACTTATTGACATACCCCTCTACAACATACTTGGTATGATATATCCATATGTATCATACCATCTTTCTTACCTTAGGAAGAAGTGTCAAATCCCAAATATGATTCCTGATTAAGGAGTTATATTCCTCATGCATGTTAGAACCCCACTCAAGAATACTTGATGTCTCTTAAAAGGTCCATGGATCTGAGACAAAGCATAAAAATCATGTGGACCACTCTAAAACTCTAAATGTATCTGCCTAACTGATCTGGGTGACAATTCGGGTGGTATAACGAGTGCCAAGATGCGGCAATATAATGGACCACGGCTGTCAAAGCAGTTGTTGTAAGACCCCGGAGCGGGCAGCTGGTAGACCAGGTAGGGCTGCACGTAGCTTTGTATTGTTTTAAATCTTGGACATTGAATTGTCATGTGACAGTTAATTCCTCAAATTTTGTATTGTTTTCATTCTTGGAAGTCACATTGTCAATGACAGTTATTTCCTTGAGCCATTATGTCCTCGAGCGCTATATTGTTTTAATTTTGGGACGTCAATTTGTCGACAACAATTATTTCTCTTGAGCCACTCAGTCTTAAATCATCACCCGTTAATTCCTTGAGCCACTTAATCCCTTGATGTTTTCAAAATATGTATAAATGCATTATAACCTGAAAAGGGAAGGAGACATCTCTTCTCATAGATAAGCGTATGTTTTGCATCTGCAATTTATTTGATTCAACAAAACATCTCTTTTCAGAGATAAGCCTATATTTACATTGTGATTGTTAAGTAATACGACGTCTCTTCTCAGAGAATTCATTGTTATTGTGTTATTTCTGTGCTATTGAAATATTTGTCAACCAAAACTTTTGAGTTTTGGATCAGTGGTATCAGAGTGGTTGGTCTTGAGAGTGTATGATCCCGAGGACAAGGTTAGGATACAGAAAACTTGGGTGGGAAGTGACATAGCTTCCAAACGTTCCACTTGTGCACCCCAAATGAATTTAAATGGTGGATGACACCGAGATATCCGATCCTTTCAAGGAAATGGTGAATGAAGCCCTCCAGTGACAATAAGCGCAGATGCTCCAACAATTTGCTCAAATTCTTTAAACACTTTCGATGGAAAATTCTAGCTCCACGGCTACACATCCTGGCTCCTCATCGAGGGAACTTCCTTTTAGTGCCCCAACACCCTTTTTAAGGTTTAGGTAAATTTTGATATTCCCAAATTTGAAAGCAAAATCAATGCTGATGCGGTGGAAAATTGGTTGGATCAACTGTCTTCCTACTTCTCTGTAAATAAGTTCATCGATGGAGAAAATATCACTTTTTCTCTTTTGAAATCATCATTGCCCATGAAAAACTGGTGGGAAGTGTACAAAAAGAGGTTCAGTACAGATATCATTGGCCTTGGGGTAGAACCTACCTGGGATGATTTTATGGAAGCAGTAAAATAAGAATACTATCCCATCGGAGCATATGATGATCTGTACATACAGTGGCAGCAACTTCACCAAGGTAAGGAACAATTTGTCCAAGATTACACTGACATTTTTCATTCTCTATTTGCGAGACTGGGCATCCAAGAAAGTGAGAAACACAAGGTTCTCAAATATCGTGGCAAATTACAATGGTACATACAGGGAGAAATGGAGCTCTTCAATTTGGAAACCATTGGTGAGGCATACAAGTTCGCAGTAAAGATTGAGCAAAAGCATGGAAGAATGGATATAAAGAATCAGTCTTCAAAATGGAAAAGTGATAAAGAAGGTCAAACACGAGGCCAAAATTGGAAGCAAAAGGAAGGAAAGACTGGGAAGTGGTGTGGTTATCACAAATTTGGAACTCACTCCAAAGAAGAATGTCGAGCTATCAAATCATTGCTTTCTAAGTCACCATCCTCAACATCCACTGCTCTACCTCATACAGACCCTGCAGTAGAAGAGGTTGAAGAAGAAATTATAGATGTTGATCCTGAAGCCATTGTAAATTCATCACAGACACAAGACGAGATGCTAGATGACAAGGAAAGGTTGTTTCACTCTAAGATATGGGTGAAAGGTAAGCCTCTGCATTTCATTCTTGATAGCGGAAGTCAAAAGAATTTAATCTCTACTAATGTTGTGAAAAGCCTAAATCTATCCATGAAGCCTCACCCAAAACCATACAGTATTAGATGGTTGAGTCCAGGGAGAAACCTCCGTGTCACCCACCAATGTATTCTCTCATATGCAATACAACCTTTCCAAGATGAGGTCTTATGTGATGTGGTCAATCTAGATGTTTGTGATGTACTCTTTGGTCAACCATTCATGTATGATCGACATGGTATATATAAATCAAGAACTAGATGGATCACTCTCACTCTTGGAACAAGGCATTATAGGGTACCAGAAGTACCACCTTTCACATATGTCTCTCTGCTTAGCACCAAGAAATTTGTTTTCATGGTGGTCAAGCCACAGGAATCCAAAAGGGCCGATGTTACAGCCTTGACAACACAAAAACAGAAGCAAATAGATACCACGCTAAAGAAGTTCACAGCCTTCCATCCATAGACTGATGGTCAGACAAAAATGGTGAACAATCAGGGCTCGCACAGTTCCATAAACCACAGTCCCTTCCAAGTGTGCATCGGCAATCAAATCAAGACACAACTACCACACCTAATGGGGAACAGTGACGCAATGGGGACCATTGCTTTTCAAGGAGGGAGGAATGATCCAAGTGATAATTCAGGTGGTATAACAAGTGCCAAGATGTGGTGGTACAATGGACTGTGGCTGCCGAAGTAGTTGTTGTAAGACCCCAGAGCAGGCGGCTGGTAGACCGGGTAGGGTTGCGCATAGCTTTGTATTGTTTTAAATCTTGGATGCTGAATTATCAGGTGACAGTTAATTCCTCAAATTTTGTATTGTTTTCATTCTTGGAAGTCACATTATTGGTGACAGTTATTTCCTCGAGCCATTATGTCCTTGAGCATTGTATTATTTTAATTCAAGGATGTCAATTTGTCGACGACAGTTACTTCTCTCGAGACACTCAGTCTTAAATCATCACCCATTAATTCCTTGAGCCACTTAATCCCTTGATGTTTTCAAAATATGTATAAATGCATTATAACCCGAAAAGGGAAGGAGACATCTCTTCTCAGAGATAAGTGTATGTTTTGTATCTGCAATTCATTTGATTCAACAAAACATCTCTTTTCAGAGATAAGCCTATATTTGTATTGTGATTGTTAAGTAATACGACGTCTCTTCTTAGAGAATTCATTGTTATTGTGTTATTTATGTGCTATTGAAATATTCGTCAACCAGAACTTCTGAGTTTTGGATCACTAACATAAGAAGGATCCCCAACCCATGTCCTTGCACTATGTATTGTCCACCTAGCCCAAAGAAGACTAGAAGTGGATGAGTCAGGTAGAGAAACATCATCCTCTAAAGTGTGGCCAAATGTGGATGAAGATGAGTCTCCATCACTATTCTATCAAAATTGGAAGAAGTGTCCTCAACCTTTAAAATATGCTCAGGCTAATCTAAATCATTTGAATTGAATCCAAGTGAGTCCAATGAAGTGAGATAAGTGTCAAGTTTTGAGATTATGGGACTCTCCTAAAAGTGAACATTTCTCTTAATGAACCAATCATGTGTGGATGGATGAATAAGGTAATACCCCTTGACACCATTTCGATAACCTACAAAGATGTAAGGCTTACTCTAAGGTTCAATAGCCTTGCATTTATTCTTCGGTATACGAGTCTTAGTTGGAGATCCAAAAACTCTAAAATGTTCAACTACGAGTTTCCTACTGTACCAAGATTCAAAGGGAGTTATGCCTTTTAAATATTTATGGGAACCCTATTTTGAATGTAGAAAGTACAATTAATTACTTGGGCCCAATAATATGGTGCAAGTGACTTAGAGTGAATCATATAGTTAGCCATATGTTTCAAGAACCTGTTCTTACATTCTAAAACTTCATTTTGTTGAGGAATATATGGAATTGTAGCTACAAATCAATCCCCTTTTCTATACAAAATTGCTCAAATCTATTATTGACATATTCACCCCCATTATCATTTCTAAGAACCTTAATGCATTTCTCAAATTGTTTCTCTACAAAAACTTTGAAGTCTCAAAACTTGTCGAAAACTTCATATTTATGCCTAAGGAAGTGAACCCATGTGTACCTTGATAAATCATTAATAAATGTGAGAACATACTTAGCCCTTGTGAAATATAGACTAGGATAAAACCTGATACATCATTGTGTACTAACTCTAATGCCTATGAAGCCCTCCAAGCTTTGCCTTTGTCAAATTTCTCTTTGGGATGCTTCCCAATGGTATAACCCTCACAAAGACCCTTAAAAAAATGGACTTTATGTAAACATGTGACCATGTAATTTTTATTGAGTTGTTTTAGGTAGTGGTAGTTGAGGTGGCCAAACTGTTCATGCCATAATTTGCTAACTCCATTTGAATGAGTCAACAATATATTCGGAGAAGAATCAGATGCAAAATGTGAGAAGGTATATAACCTGGCTTGGTGATTTGCCCTACCCATTACCACTATAGAATCATTATACAACTCTCTAATTATGACTGAATCTGGTGAAAATTTGACCATCATGCACTTACTGATGTGAGTGATTTGGTGCATTGATATGAGATTAGTTAAAAGTGATGGAACACTTAGAACGTATTTGAATGTTCCTCCATCCTTTTCAACAGACCCGCTCCCTGTAACATCTACTGAAGTGTCATCACCTAGAGTGATAGAAGACATGATACAAGGATTTAAAGAAGAAAATCAACTTGTGAAGAGCCCATGTGGTGGAAATCACCCAAGTCAATAACCCAAAAAGAGGTTGGAGTTGTAACTACTACAAGAGCCTTACCCTTTTCTTTCTCTATACCTTTGCCTTTTGCCTTAGAAGAATCTTGAGTTGATGAATTATGCTTGATAGACTCAGGAACACTTATGTTGTTCTTGAACATTTCCTTGAAAGGATGGCCTATTTGATTGATAAGGCTAATGAGCTTGTTAAGGCCTATGAAACTAATTTTGCTACCTTTTCATTGCCATGACTTTATTTTCAAGAGTTTTAATAAGTCCTTCCACATCATTTTTCTTACTTGCTTGACTAGGGGCAGCCAAATCATGATCGATTATGGTATGAATTGGGGCAAGAGATGGGGTAGGGGGTTGAATATCAAGAAACAAAGGCATAGGAGGTCTTGGACCAAGTTTTACATCTTGGATCAAGTTGTTCTCAGCTAGTATAACAATGTCATATGCATGTGGTAAAGTATTCCCACCCATGGATTGGATCATAACTGCAATATAACTATTCAATGCCTTTAAATAATAGAGATAATCATAGTTTGGAGTGGATCTTATAAGAATTGGTATTCTATCCCATGTCATTTTGAACCTAACATTGAAATCTTACATGAATTCTTAGGGATTTCTTTTTATGGTAGTAAATTATTTGGTCAAGGACAAATGATCACTTTTCTCTTCAAATATCTTGCTCAACATCTCTCCTAAGTGATGCAGGAGCATCAAAAATACAATTTACTTATATTATGTAAATGACAAAAAAAATATAATTGGGAGGTCTAGAAAGATTATTTGTAAAATATGGTTTTAACAAATGATTAAAATATTATCTAAAAACTTGTCTACGAAAAAGGAAAGCATGTTAGTTAGGGATAAATGTCAATGGAGAAAATCTTGGTCTATTTTTAAACCAAACCTAATCTAGATAAGTCATATACCACATAGATAGGAGTCCAATAAAAGTAAATATGTTAGTATAAGGTCGAATGAAACTAGTCTTTGTAGGAGAGCAAGTGTGGGTGAGTAAATAAGGAAACCTCGGGCCTTTAGCCCTGTATGGTGATTGTAAATACTTTGTATGATGATTAATAAAATAATGTTTAAATCTGCCCAGTTTGTGTATATAGTTTCAAGATATGTGAAGGAAATGTTTGAAGGTGCAATGTATATTGAAGAATTGGACCTGTAGAATAATTATAATCTCTACAACTTATATCATCGACATCAATGGTGTATAAATTTTGCAAGTCTAGAAATTGTTTCAATAATCAAATAAGTAGACCATATTTTGAAATAGTCTTGTAAGTATGAATTTTAATCTATTTTGATATAGTTTCTGCATGTTAATTGATGAATGGAGTATTGTTTGTAATTATGATCCGAGTGAAGATTAGAATTGATTGGTAATAATGGAGGGAACTATTTTATATTAAAATAGAAACACCCAGCAATAAGTCTCCATTTAAGATTGGTATTAATCTATTGTTAAATGATTGTTATGGCATGAAAATATTAAAGGAAGTGATTTGATGTTGAATCGATCTTTCATTGGCTGAGTTATAGGGGATTTATAAATCAAGTCATACACATAAATAGGGACTCATGATGCTTCTATATATCACTAGTATTAAAACCAAATGGTAATACAAACTTGTCTAAGTGTGGAGGACATGTTGATAAATATTTATTCATCATTCTCAAGGAGATAGACCATGTTTGAATTACCTATATCTGGTGTTAGCAATTGATATGTTTGATATCTTAGATCTGCATGTTAACTCATAGTTGTAAAGTTAGGCACCAATAAATTTGATAGTAATTAATGTTTGGCATAAACATGAATTAATGCATTTATTGAGTCAAAACACATTGTAGTGGCAAGTGGAGTGGCTATTGAAGTGAACTGACAATTAGGTAAATTGCAATTGAATCCTTGAAACATGGAATTGAAGTGTCATAAGTTGTTAGTGTGGATTGATAAGGTATAAAAACCATAGTATAATGAAATCTAAAAGAGATCTCTCTTGACTTTGTATGACTACTTTAACAGATAGTGAGAATTTATGCCAAAGATGATTGTGTGGATAAATAATGAAAATATAATTGTATATCGATGCTTGGACATTGTTGAGTAACTATGCCAAGTTATATGGACAGTTCTTGATATGTGTGTTTCTATGGGTAGAAGAAATTGAAAAGATTGAGTTGCTATGGGGAGAAGGAGAGAGAGAGAATAGAAAAGGTCACTAAGCCAATTAGTAAAGCTATCAGAGAAATGCTACAGGAAATAGATAGTGGCTATGGACAGAATGTAGGAGTTATGTTATGGGTGGAATGATTGGTAAATGCTATAAGTAGGAATTAAATGTTGCTACGGGTAAAGGTAATTGTTATAGGCAAATTTTATATGAGTACACTATGAATGAATAATTAGATTGTGTGCTCTGCACCACTAAGTCATCCCATGAGTCAATTGAATTAGGAGCTAAGGTCCTATACCACTCTAAAGCTTTGCCTTTGAAACTAATTACTAACAACATGGTTGTTACATTCTCTTATATGATGTTGTGGATGTTATAAAAGTTTGTCATGTCTCTAATGTGTTCAATTGGAATAAAAGAAGTCTCTCCATTGAAATAAGACACACTCTTGAGGGTATATCATCATATTGTTAAAGATTCAAAGGAGAATCACCATTGAAGGTAATAAAAGGTAGATTTCTTGCCATGTTATTAGCTTTAGGATAACTTGGATAACATGGAATAAAGAGCATCCTTATAGGTGACTTGGTGTATGGGAGAGTATGAGGAAATATCTTTCTTTTATATGAATGCAGAGGTAATTAAAGAAATTAAAAGGGTATACCTTTCCCTTTTGACCTTGTTGTCAAATTTGGCATGAAATTTGGCCCATTAGTCAAAAACCAAGAGTTCAAAACTTTTTAGAGTTGCCAAATATTACATAAAGAAGGCTACTACTACTACAATAGTGCCAAGACCAACATTTATCTTGGACAACCTCTTTTATGTTGAGTCCCACCAGGCGTGCCATAATTATTAAAGCTCAAAAATTCACACTATGAGAGGGTGATTCAAGCCCTCTCAACTTAAGCTATGTAATGGGATTGACCCTAGGTTGTGGGTTACCTACAAGTAAGTCAAACCTCTAGATTTTGGGCTAGCTCCCAAAGTACAACACCTAAAATAACCAACTACACTATTTGTTTGTCATGGAAAAGGGAGAAATGAATACTAAAACTAGCAATATAACTTGAAGGTGATGAACCAAACAAGAAGTCCTCAACTTGTTGAAGATGCACTATGAAACATTAGAATGCAAAATGATTATGCTACTCTCACACTACTACTTTGATATGAATATTGGAGAGATTACAAAGGTAGTAGGATGATCAACCAAGAGGTGATAGTACCAAAAACTAATGGTTTATCAGTTCTATAGCTTAGCAAACTAAGTAAAACATTTCATATGACTTGTGAGAGGTACAACTTGCATAAGGCATGAACATGAAGGACAAATGCAAAGAATACAACACTATCACTAAGCATTCATCAATACAACACACTCAATTCATTATTTGTAAGAAGGAGATAAAATATCCAGCTTGAATTCATTTCAATAGGCAAGTATAAGACATAATTTTGGCAGGGCTTCGCCATAAACAATGTGAGGATCCATTACAAGGCCAAAAATGACTACTTATATAGAGAATTGTGAAAAGAGAGAGAGAGATATGGACATAGGAGAGAGTAGCGATGTGTTTTCATTCATCATGAAATCAGTTACCCTCTTAAAAAACTAGAATACAATCACAAAAAACTCCCTTGAGACACGTGTCAATATGCTCTTCAAGTAACTCTATGAGGTTGGTGAAGATGAGAGGAGAAAGTACTTATTGAGCATCTTTGGGGTTTTGGAGATCTACCACCTCAACACAATAGAGTTACATTTGTGAACCACTCCTTCAACTATCATGAGTATATTTAAACCTTATCTGATGTCTGACATCTCAACTTGACACCTCCATATTATCTCTATGCCAAAAGACACTTTCTTGATTAGGGAGTTTGTAAATTGTTTAAAACTACCTTGGAGACTCCAAACACCTTTACTTTGACCTAAAAGGTGGAAATTATGCTTGAATAAGTCATCAAAACCTTCTTTGAATTGATATATCTCTTGGACACCTGACTTTCATACTCTTACTTGCACATCACAAAAGGTTCTCTTTCATTGATCAAGTAGGCCAACTAGCAAACTAGGCCTAATTGCTTGACATTTGTCACTTAGATGGCCGTAGGCATTCAAGAACTCTCATTTCATAGGTGAGAAACATATGCATGAATTCCATTTGTCCTCTAGTATATCATGAATACCTTATGAGAATTCAAACTTATTGTTTCTTGTTCATCTAGATGGTCACCTTACTCCACATTAGCCCATTGGGGTTGTCCTCAACACACAAACCTATAAAGGTGATTTTATGGATAGTAAAGATGAATTTTAAGGTATAATAGGTTGAACAACATACTAATATTCCCCTTGATGGTTTCCACTCACTTAGCCATCTTTACACCTTTATTCTTCTTAGAAACCTATAAAAATGTAGCATTTATCAGTTTCGTACAAGTGACAATACGAAATGATTATGTGATTAGGACCTTATAAGAGTGTTCAACATGTTCTAACCATCAAATAGGAAAATTCAATACATTTGGATGCATTTTATTTAATATCTCCTCCATTGGGTTTTTATTAGGGTTTAAGAGAGGTTTATGGAGGTTTAAGTTCTTAGCAATAATTCATAAAGGTTAGGCCCCCAACCTATGAACTAATGCCACTAGTTAATGGTATACAAGGTCCCTAAACTTTTTCCATGTGCTTGTATCTCCATGTAATTGCTTTGTACAATTATGATTTCACAAAGATGTTTCTTGAGTGACCAACATGCATTCTATGTAGTCCTACAGCCAATTTAGGACAAAATGGCCAATTCTAAGTTATTCTCTGCAAACCAGTGTCACTCTCACCTCTACCAATGCCATAGGAACACTTTTATTTTATATTTAGGTTCCCATTCAACCCTTTATTTATTTTGACCTCAGTCTCTAAGTAGTGGTACTTTGAGAAGGGTATTAGGTTAATAGGCCTAATGACTATGTTTCTTGTGTTTTGCCCTTAAAGGGAGTGATATAATCACTTGGCCATTTCTATGTGCATGTAATTCACTCTATAGACCCCTTGGATTGCTTATGTTGGGTTGGTTAATCTAATTTATTCCTCTATAACACCTTACATAGTCAACTAACTAAACCTCAGGGTGAAGCTATAGGTCTTCATCAGAATTTAGAGACCCCTGGAGGTGATCTTCATGCCCTGAGAAGTTGTGTTTATTATTCCTTTATGTTCCTTAAGGTCCTTAGAGACATTCAATATCAAAATGAAGTCAACTATACCTTGATAACCCTGAACTTGGATCTTGATCCTCATGACTGGCTGTAGGTGGTGATTGTAGGGTTTTAGAACTTCTATTTAACATTTGACACTGTAAGTTTTAGGTAAACTTATCAAGATTTTGAGTGCACTGAAAACCTATCTAGCCGTCAAATTATCTTCATCTATAAACCTCCTCTAAAATTTGAGATGTTTCCTTTAGGTCTGATGTGTGAAAAAAAGCTCTTGAGCTCATCTAGGCCTTTTAGGCATTCTTCATAAGATGCTACTGTGTGAGGCCGATTCCTCATTTGAAGAAACTAAGGTAACTTTCCCCTTTTTGACAAATTTCATTACATACCTTATTATACCCCTCATTCTTTGTGTCATTAAATATAGTTCATCACCTGGACTGGGTAGGCCTATAGGTGATGAGGACTATGTGTACAATGGTTTAGATTTAACTCATCTTTTATTATCTCAACAAGCATATTGTAGACACCAAAATTGTGTCTACTCCTTGGTCGACTCCCCCTTGGTCCCCTTGGTCCACTTCTAACACATTCCTAACCCACACACTTATTAATTTAAAATAATTATTTATTTTGAATTAATAACACCCCCCTTGACACCTCACCCTTGGATTCCTCACCCTTGGATGCCTCCCATCACCCTATGACCAATTTATGACCTATTTCAACCCTCCCACTAACCTCTCACGCCTATTAAACCCACCTTCGACCGTTTTACCACGACCACTGAACCTGACAGATGGAGGAATGGACAAAAGGCTAAAAATAGCCTTTTTACCTGTCCTCCAGTCGCCGACGTCGGTCAACCGTCAGTCGATGCCGACGGAATCGCCGACATCGGTTGCTTAAAACCAACTCATAGGCCAAACAGAAAACTAATCACAAACCTGAACACTAATTCTCTTGCTCTAGGTTCCAAGTTCTCTTGCGCCTCAACTCCTTGCAGGCATCAGCATCCCAACAACACTTTCAAGGCTCAAAAACTCTGCATCAGTCACTCCACACCGGATTGAAGGTTGCACGAAGTCTCTCACATCTGCCATAACAGAAATAGACTTCCTGCACTTTTGGTTCTCTACAAGAGCTAAATATTTCTATTGGTTTTTATTTCAGTACTCTTAGGATACATTAGTAATCAGTCCATTGTCCATTTCTAAGCACTGTTGACACAACCCAACCTGTCCCTCCCAGAAAGGCTAAAAAGCCTTCCCTCATCTTTATCTCCCTTCCACCCCTATCCTCTATCTGATCCCCTTTCCAGGCCATACTCTCTACCCTGCAAAACCCTGCACAAACCATTAAACTCCCATAGACATCCCAGACCATTCTATTGATCACAGACAGAGCTGAAACTCATCCAGAACCCGTCCAAGGCCATTGCCCTGACCAACATCGACCATTTCCCATACCGACATCAGCAGAATAACCGACGTTGGCAACTTTAACCAACCGATGATGGTAGACTAATCGGCGTTGGCGACTGTGAGAGGCAGACAACAGAATATAGGTACACATCATCTTTATTTCTTTTGTTTAGCCTTTCATTATTTCTCTTTCTAGCAACATTCTTTTTATCAACTAGTGGACTGTCATCCCTCAAGGAAGTCTTTGCACTTCTGGGACCGAGCTTTGCTTGGCAGTCCACCTTATATCCATCTAACAATCTCTTTGTTTTAGTCTTTCTTCTTATCTACAGGTGTCATCCTCCACAGCCAAAGAGGAGTCCCTTCAATTGTCTAGATAACGGTGCGTAACTTCATCCGGGTACGTACAAACCCCTGACCATTATCTTAGTTTCTTTCATCTTTTGAATGTGAAAAGTGAAAAACAGTTAGAAACATTCTGGCACGCCTGGTGGGACCCCTGGAATTTTCCTTGGGTTCATCATTCTTTTAACAAACATTCATATAGGTGCATTAGATTTCTTCTTACATCCTTCTTCTATCTCTTTATCTCGAAATGAAACCATAAGCAGAAGTTAAAAGGAACCACTTTCTTTTTCTTCTTGTCACCTTTCCTCTTGCATCTTAGAGTAGTGAAGATCATGCTCTTAACCTTTTCTCAACTTGTTTGCATCCGAACACACATTTCAATTTGGGCTTAAAATCTATTGCATTTCATTTATGCCTGAATGCATACTTAGCTCTCACATCTAGTAATTAAAAATGCATTATGAATAAATCGTAGTGCACTTATGTTACATGACCAAACCACTTTCACAAATCAAACATCTAAACATACCTGAGACAAAGTCTGACTAGGATTTCATCACCTAGCGGATACCTTACCCTTCCTAGTAATCCTACTTGGACTTCACTACCAAGGGAGAGCCCACTCTATTCTCTGGCAGAGCATAAACTCTAGGGGAAGTATATACTGGCTAAGCGACCCAACTTATCTCTGGGCTTGTGAAGTGAGGGGAGCTTGCTCCTTAGCACCAGGCCACGCACGGAACCTAATACAGACCTTTGAGCACCGAAACTAACCCGAAACCAACCTTAGATTGCTTCTTTTAGGACCCGTTTTAAAAGCCAACTTCCCAAACACACTCTTCTAAGGCATAAGCCAACAAGACCCTAAAACTTATTCTTAGGAATTAACGTTTAGTGGCTGCTTGTCTTCATCTCTTTTCCTATCTGTATCTGATTTTTTGAGCTGGTGAGGTCGCATTCTGAGCTCCAAAAACAACTCAGAACTTTCTTCTTTTTCCAAGAACTTTTAGTTTCTAGAAACACAGTAACCGACATCAATTTTTCCACCGACGTTGACAACTTCCTTCACCAACATCGGTTATCTGACTGACATCGGCAATTTTCTTCACCGACATCAGTTTTTACACCGATGTCGTTCACTGTCAAAAAATTTCTTCTCAAAATAGCAGGCTTAAAACCTAACTTTCTTGCTGTTAGACACACATTCTGAGTTTTTGAAACTAAAAAAACATAGTTTCTAAAACCTGACCCTTTTTGCCTTGAATGGTTTTGACACATAGTCAAACCAAAACTCTTGTTGACCACGCAAGGTAATGACCACTCCCACCTTCGCCTTTCATATCAAGTCCCCTAATGGAGTGTACTTCAGACACTAAATATTCTCCTATCCAGTCAAACCCCGATCAATCTCCTATTGTTCCTGAAGGGGATCAAATGTTTGAGAGATTCCTTGACCATAACGTCAAGGCTCTCCAACACTATCTCGCTAAGGGCCAAATGCGAGACTCTTCAATTCAACCAAGTTCGTCACATTTTCACAACTTGATTGTCTCAACCCCAAACACTCTCACGCCCATAAATACAAGAGTGACTACCTACCCTTTGGCTAGTGTTGCCACCATCCAACCACCTGTGGTGACATCAAGCCAAGTTATGCCTCCTAGCTTCATGACACAACCACCCCTGGCTTCAACATCTGTCCCTATGGCTAGTTATCAATATGTTGCGCCTATACAAGTGCAACCAACTACGTCATACGCCCCTCGTAGCACCTTACAATCTAGAGGGTGCCCCACCCGCAAATCTGTCAACTGATCTAATCAAAATGTTGATGGACAAAATGTCTAATCTTGAGACCTCTGTTTCGGGTTCAAAAAATGTTCTCTCGTATGAACAAATTTGTAATGAACCCATTCATCATTCAGTCCCAATTCGACCGTATCCCAATCAGTGGGAACTTCCTAAGTTTACTCGCTTCTAGAGTAAGGAAGACCCACAGCAACATCTGTGAGCGTTCATACACGCTTGTTATTTTATAGCACATGATGATGTGTTATTGCTATGCACATTTCCCATGTCGCTTTTTGGTCGTACCCTCGATTGGTATAGCTCTATTACCAGTCACTCTCTTTTCACATTCACTCAACTGGCTTAACTTTTCCTTGACCACTTTTCGATCAATATCACCAAAAAGGTCTCAATCACGGACCTATACTCTATCAGACAGTTCAACGATGAATCAATAGCTGATTTCATCGCCCATTGGAGAGGCTTAATCAACCAACTCTCCTTTTCTTTACCTCAACCCGAACTCATTGAGCTCTTCTCTCAAGCGTGTGCCAAGCACATCTCTTTTACTCTGCGGGTCCAAACATTCTGCACCTTTGACGAAGCTTTCACGATGGCTAAGAAGCTTGAACTACGTGCCGTCGAGGAAAACAAAGTCAAATTGCGGATTAAATTCCCAGCGCCAAATCAAATGACTCTTCCTCCAAATCTTCTTCTTCCAATTTCAAATCTAAGGGATCAACAAACCTTGTGGTTGTTAGATCATCATCCTCTACAATAACCAACCAATCTCAACCCTCCACATCACAAAGCATCACCAAACAATTCCAACAATGGTATATATAGTGTCAGTACACTCCAATAGGAGAATCATACGCGTTCGTGTTGGATAAACTCATCAAACAGGGGGTCCTCAATCTCCCTCAAATTTGACCACCTCAATTCGACCCTGCAAAATCCATCCCTACATGGTATAGGGAAAACAACTTTTGTCATTATCACCGTGTCAAAGGCCATGACATAAACAACTGCAAGACCTTCAAAAACATTGTCCAAGACATGTTAGATAAAGGTGATCTAGTCTTGGATAACCCAAACGTGCCACCTAACCAAAACATTGACATCTTTAAACAACCTTTTCCTAACCATCCCCCTAGCCAAAATAACATTCAAACCATGTCCGATGACTCCCAAGAGCGTAATCTACGCACAGTCAACATGGTCTCACCTCTTATGCCTAACCAACCTCTCTCACAGTCTGAAGAGGTTAGCCCACTTATTGGTCCTTCACAGGTGGAAGCATCGACCAAGCTTTGACCAAGCCTCGACCAAGCATTAACCAATATCGACCTCGACCAAACATCATCCAACCAAACATGCCAACAACATATCAACCAACTTCATGTCCAATATCAACCAACACGTGACCAACATGGAAAGGAGTAAACGAGGCAATTTTGCTCCTAATTGACTCGGACCTTACATCATAACGCACAAGTATAGATCAGGGACTTATCGTCTGTCTTCTCTTAAAGGCCAACCAGAACTTGAGCCCCTTAATGCCTTGCATCTGCGACCATTCTACTGTTAATCAAGTACTCATTCACTTGATATTTAACTTAAGCTCGTCCCTTGAGCAATCCCTGTCATTTTAATCCTCATTCCTTTTAACCCTGTTTCCCTACACAAACACTATGTGACTCTTTTATAAAATATGAATGCTTTGTCCTAATAAAAGGGAGCCCTTAAACTTCTATAGTCTTGTCCACGACTAAAATTTTTGTCAAATATAAAAATGGGATGCCTAACATATCAAAAAGTCATAAAATTATAAATGCAGACTGCTCCCTCGAAGGACAGCTGTATCACCATTGATGTAGCTAATAGACTGCTCCCTCGAAGGATAGCTATTCAAAACCCTTAAAAACATACAAAGCAGAATATAGACCACTCCCTCGAAGGATGGTTATACACAAATCTTGCTACAAACAACACTCTCTTAGAATCTTCCCGCATCGATCAGCTACACAAATGACCATAAAACAAAATGACATCCCCACGTAGACTTCCCGCATTGATCAGTCTACCCAAAAAAAAAAGGGTCATGGACTGGACTTATAGTCGTTCTCAGGGCCACCTATAAAAGGGGCAAAGTTATCCCTACTAAAAAGGGTTATCCTATCCTAACATATCACATCACCTACTCAAGGGATTTTGAGCTCATTTTAATGTCAAAGTGATTCGATTACTTCTCTAACACAACCAATGGTCAATGACGTAATGCATGAATGGGGCTTTTGTTTGCAAAACCCTTATCTATGTAATCATTATGGTCATTATCAATGAAAGAGCAACGCGCCTTTCACTTCTTATACATCTTGGTCACAAACAATCCAACCAAATCATTTTCTCAACCATACCCAACCAAACCAAAACATTTTCAGACCACCAACATGACATAGTCCATTTCACATAGTTTCTATGGACAACAATACACATGGAAACTATTGACCACACACAATTTATGTCAAGCATAAACCATTACTTACTAAAGCATAAGCATACTCAATTCATTTTTAGCATACATCCATCACCAATATGGAAACTTGCTAGGGATGAAAGACCACTTAACAAATGTTACAGAATACACCATTACATAATATGGAAAAGGCTGTAACATCATCATATCCTCATCATTTATACCCTGACCAAACCAACCTATCAACCAGCCTAAACTACATTGGTCTGAGGCCCTTTCAATAGGGGCTATGTAGGTAGCACTCAGATGACATGACATCTTCTGGGGTTAGCTCGGCCACATCCGTTTGTTCATCTACTTGATGGACAAACCATATTACCTTTGACCATGACTTAACCTAGTCCAACCCACATCCATCACCGACCCTCTTCCTCCCTTTTAGGGAGAACTACATTGGCCTGAGGCCCTTCCAACAAGGGCTATGTAGGTAGCACTCAGTTGACACGGGGTCTTTTGAGGTTAGCTCGGCCATTCCTTCGTCCGTCCATCTAATGGACCAACTATCTCAACTCGACTCGACCAACAACCTTGGAGATCACGACTATCTCCCTAAACCACGACCACTTTTGAGACAACTATGCCTTGGTTGTTTTGATTGCATATATGCTACCTCACGAATGGTTAGCAAAATTGTCTGTAACCCATATTTTTGACCCTCACAAGTATTGGATCGCGAGCAAGTTGATCCCTACTACTTGTGACTTTTTCGTGTTTTTCAAGAGCACTTTCTGAGCCCAGAATACTTGGAACACAACGACCATTAGAGCCACAACTTGGATCGAATAACCCAATTAGCTACGACTAAATGTTGGGGACCGATTATTTCTATTTTAGCACTCCTCGACTCTTGACCTGCGATAATTTGACCTAACCATCACGTGAAGTGGTATACGCGCAATCTCAACTATTGCAGCGTTCACACTCAAACTTCACCATATCCATCCACTATCTATCAAATCGGCACCCGATATTAGGATCCCTTCCCTCGAATCCCGCTTTGAGGGGGAATACCTCATCCCTCATTTGGGGCAATCAACTCTTATTTTTGTCTTGCAGTTCATTAGAACAACCAACAAGACAAAAAAGACCTCATCCCATACCTGGGGCAACTTACTCCTATTTTTGTCTTGCAGTTCGTTAGAACAACCAACAAGACAAAAAGGGGCAAATGTAGACACCAAAATTGTGTCTACTCCTTGGTCGACTCCCCCTTGGTCCCCTTGGTCCACTTCTAACACATTCCTAACCCACACACTTATTAATTTAAAATAATTATTTATTTTGAATTAATAACACCCCCTTAACACCTCACCCTTGGATGCCTCCCATCACCCTATGACCAATTTATGACCTATTTTAACCCTCCCACTAACCTCTCACGCCTATTAAACCCGCCTTCGACCGTTTTACCACGACCACTGAACCTGACAGACGGAGGAACGGACAAAAGGATAAAAATAGCCTTTTTACCCGTCCTCTAGCCGCCGACGTCGGTCAAGCGTCGGTCGACATCGACGGAATCATCGACATCAGTTGCTTAAAACTAACTCACAGGTCAAACAAAAAACTAATCACAAACCTGAACGCTAATTCTCTTGCTCCAGGTTCCAAGTTCTCTTGCGCCTTGACTCCTTGCAGGCATTAGCATCCCAACAACACTTTCAAGGCTCAAAAACTCTGCATTAGTCACTCCGCACCGGATTGAAGGTTGCATGAAGTTTCTCACATCTGCCATAATGGAAACAGACCTCTTGCACTTCTGGTTCTCTACAAGAGCTAAGTATTTCTATTGGTTTTTATTTCAGTACTCTTAGGATACATTAGTAATCAGTCCATTGTCCATTTCTAAGCACTATTGACACAACCCAACCTGTCCCTCCCGAAAAGGCTGAAAAGCCTTCCCTCATCTTTATCTCCCTTCCACCCCTATCCTCTATCTGATCCCCTTTCCAGGCCATACTCTCTACCCTGCAAAACCCTGCACAAACCATAAGACTCCCACAGACATCCCAGACCATTCTATTGATCACAGACAGAGCTGAAACTCATCCAGAACCCATCCAAGGCCATTGCCCTGACCGACATCGACCATTTCCCATACCGACGTCGGCAGAATAACCGACGTTTGCAACTTTAACCAACCGACGACGAGAGACTAACCGGTGTCGGCGACTATGAGAGGCAGACAACATAATACAGGTACACATCATCTCTTATTTCTTTTGTTTAGCCTTTCATTATTTCTCTTTCTAGCAACATTCTTTTTATCAACTAGTGGACTGTCATCCCACAAGGAAGTCTTTGCACTTCTGGGACCGAGCTTTTACTTGGTAGTCCACCTTATATCCATCTAACAATCTCTTTGTTTTAGTTTTCTTCTTATCTAATAGGTGTCATCCTCCACAGCCAAAGAGGAGTCCCTTCAATCGTCTAGATAATAGTGCGCAACTTCATTCGGGTACGTACAAACCCCTGACCATTATCTTAGTTTCTTTCATATTTTGAATGTGAAAAGCGAAAAACAGTTAAAAACACATATATCGGATAATTTTTGGTATCAACTCAAGAATTTTATGCTTTGAACTGTAGTCAACTTCCTCATAAGACTTCAAAACTTTGAAACTCCATCATTCTCTATCCTTATCAATTTAGGCTTGGTTGTAGGTAGTGATATCTTGTAGAGTTCTGAGTATCTAGTTACAACTTGGATTGACTAATGGTGCCATTTGATACTGAAGATAGTGGAACCTATTACAAGTTCAAAACATTCACTTGGTTATTCTCTCAAACCATTGACACCTTCACTCCTTGAAGTGTCCTTGCTCATTTCACACCCTAGCTATAGGTCTACTTCTACCTATAGGCCTTCTTCTTGATTGTATCACATTTTCCTTGAGAACCTTGAACTGTCTCTTCAAAAGGTCTACATATTCTAAGTAGATATCAATTGTTCCTAATTTTTTTCATATCTTCTTTTGTGATCTTCAATGAAGATATTCATATTTGAATTAATGTCAAATAACTCAAGGTACACCCATATGTTGTTAAGACACTCATAACACATACTTGGATTCATGAATGTCCACTTATAGGCCTACAGGGTTGTGTGACTGAAACACTTTATTAGCCCTTGTTTGAAGGTGTACTTGGATCATCACCATCATTATCTAAGACTTACAATAGTTCAATGGTGTCTTCTTTCTTCATGCTACAATGGATTTCTCATTACCACTTAGACCTAACATTGATACTCAGACCCGGAGAAGGTTGCTCAAATATTGTACAAGCTTTCCAAAGAGCGAGACACTTAGAGACTATAGAAAATATCACATTACAATGGACAACACATGAAATATATGGATTTGAGGGATATTCCATGAATTATGAAGCATTTAAGAACCTCTAAGAGTGACACCAACTAGAACAAATCAAAACACTTGTAGCAAAAGTTACTGAACACCTTATACTTGAGACACTTTTCCTCATATTAAAGACACTTTATAGAGATGAGTTATCTGATGAAACCATCATGGAAATGAGATCTTTGACCTATGAAAACATACGTCAAAACCATTCTTCTCCATCAAATTATGAGGTGGCCTACTTGGATGGATAAGGCATAGTGATCTACTATCGCTCTTGGCGATTATTCATAAATGAGGGGAAATAAATCTAAAAAAAATGTCACTAATTTCAAGCTTATTATGACCCCTAACAATGGCCAAAGTTTCAACTCCCAAATCTCTCTCTTGGTTGTACCATCCACTTTGATTTTGCCTTTTTGAGCTTGTGAAGGCAATGATGGAGGAGAGAGAATGCCTGAAGCATCTATACAACCTAAAACTTGGTCCAAAGCTTGAAAATGATCTAAGGGATCCCAAGGGACACTTTGAAACTATTTTTAGCTGACAAGTGATCTTCTAAGGCTGTACAAGTGCTTGCAAAGTGGCATTTTGCTCATTTTAAGCATTGAACCTAGAAGTTTGTCAGTCGCTGACTATTTCTAAACATTTTTTGACATCAAGTACATTAGGTAACCTTATTGAAATGTTTGAATTTGAATATAGGACGTACAACTCCACAAAATAAGCCAAAAATGTGATAAAATGACTTTTTAGCACATATCGACATAATAAAATGCTAACACATGATAACATGACCTTCAAGACTCATTAATACCCATTTATAATGAATATAAACCATGTCACAATTTTGACCACACTTGAAAACACCAAGACCTTATAAATGACCCCTGGGACTAGACAAGCCATATGAGACTAAACCTTGAGCAAAGTTAAACAAGTACAAGTATGACCACATGAAGACCATAACAAGGAATTTGTAATGCCATATACAAGTTTGAATCACCCTATGAAAGTTTCAATCTATAGGGGGTTGACCTTTTTAACTTGGGAGTCAAAATTAGTCAACAATACCTATCTTCCATTAATTAAAAAATCTCTCCAAATGAGATGTACATATAAGAGAGTGTTGAGTAACTCCTCCATAAAAGGTGGTCAACAGAGCCAAGAATATAGGAGTAACTCCCATACCTATAATAGTTGGTCAAGGGAGTTACTTCCTAGTCATTTGATCAAACTATACACCTCAGCAAGCTTCTTCGTGAAAGTAGGAAAACTCAAAGTGAGGGAAAAAATTACATAATAAATAAATATGGGAAAAATAAATAATCCTTGCTCTAATAGGTTCCATTCAAATGCCCTTTTAAATTTGAGTTAATGTGGCTTAGGGACCCAATTTTTTTGAAGCACCTACAAGATTGATGGGTGAATGCTCTAAAGGTTAAGGGTAGTAAGATGTTTGTTTTCACAAAGAAGCTAATTCATATCAAATCTTGCCTTTGTAAGTGGAATCAAGATCAGTTTAAAAATATTTTTCAATAGATTCATAGAGTTGTAGAAGAATTGACATCTCTAAATGTAGTTGTGATGAATGTGGGGATGGAAAATTATTCTTACTTAAGGGGGAAGAAATTGTTGGTTAATTTGGAGGAACTACATTCCAAAGAAGAATTTGACTAGAAGCACAAATACCATAAATGTTGGCTCAAAGAAGGGGATATGAATACTATTTTTTTCCACAACTAAACTAAAGCTAGGAAATGTGCTAATAAGATCTCAATTTAGAATGGAGATCGAGAAATCATTATTCAGGTCCCTAAGATTCAAAAAGAAGTGGTGACTTTTTAAAAATATCTCTTGGCTTGTTCTGACATTTCAAACCTAATTGCTCAACCAAATCTTATCTCAGTTGCTAAAAAAATGTCTCTTCTTGCTTCTTTCACTAAAGAAGAGGTAAGAAGTGTGTTCTTCTTGATTCATAAGGATAAGTTCATAGGGTCAGACAACTTTCGAGCAACATTTTTTTTAGATAGCTTGGATGATCATCAAATCTAAAGTAGTTGGTGTATTGGAAAAATCAAGGGAGAAAGACAAAATATGTATAAATCTTAATTGCACTTTTATTTCTCTTATCTTTAAAGGAGGAATACAAGCTTTTTTTTTATATTTTAGGTATATTTATATGTGTAACATAGATTATAAAACTATGTTCAAGGTTATCTCCTTTCATTTGAAATCTTTCATTTCTTGTGAGCAGGGAAGCTTTGTGTCAGGTAGGAACATTAAAAAAGGAGTCACTATTGTCCATGATATTATCCATTCTCTGAAAGTTAACGGCCATAAAGGAATGTTGATAAAGCTTGACATTACTAAAGCATATGACATAGTAAATTGGAGGTTCTTAATTAAAATATTGGAAAATTTTAGTTATGATAAGAAGTGGTGCAATTGATTCTTCAATTGTATTTCTAGTACCAATTTTTTTGTCTTGGTTAATGGTAGTTTTGTGGACTTCTTCAAAGCCTCCAGGGGTTTACGACAAGGGGATCTTATTTCCCGTTTTCTTTTCATTCTGATGGCTCATGCATTATGGCAAGTAGTCATAAAAATGCAAATAAAGGGAACCATTTATGTCATAGATGACTTGGAGAGTTTAACACATCAATAATTTGTTGATGGCACCTTTCTATTTGGGCAAGCTTTGGTCAGAATAACAAAAGGCTTTAAAAGAATCTTGGATAACTATAAAATGAATTATGAGCAAATCATTAATGAGATGAAGCCATAGTTTTTCATTGTTAATTCTTTTATCCAAGATCAACATCACATCTCAGGATGTCTAAGGTTCAAAGTTTATAGATTGACTCATGAGTATCTTGGGGTACCTCTTTTTGAAGGAGCAGGTAAAGTTTCATTACGGGACACTATCATCCCTGAATTTCAATCTAGATTAAATGTTTGGAGAGGGAAATTGCTCTTCCTTGTTGGCTGGCTAACCTTAATATAGGGAGTTATCAGTGATGTGCCTGTTTACTTAATATATGTTTTACAACCTCATGTGAATGTTTCTATGACTCTGAATCAAATGATGACGAATTTTCTTTAGCAAGGATGCAATGTAAAAAGGAAGGTGTTGTTGTTGAAATGGGATTAGGTTTGTAAGGTAAAAATAGTAGGTCAGGTCTGAATAAGGAATCTCAACCTTTTGAATCAGGCTCTGGGAGAAAAATTAGTATGGAAAATGTACTCGCATCCTTGAGATTTATCAAGCATACTTATTCAAATTGAATATTTTGGCCACCTAGATCAGAGACATATTATCCTAACTAAATATTCATCGTGCAAATCCCATATTTGAAAATTTCTTTACACCATCATCACATAATCAACAATTATTTTTAATGGGAGATAAATAATGGGGAGACAACAAAATTTTGGGATGATTCTTGGATTGGTCATACGCCTTTACGTGAAATAAGGGAATTGGTTGATTCTAGAGTTATTATTTCCATTGTACAGAGAAAAAAGGTAAGATATTACTTAGAACTTGACTTCTTAAATGACACGAGGTTTTGGAAGTGGAAGAATCTACTCCATACACATATTATTGAAAATCAGAAATAGCTTATTTATTGCATTCTTGCCAAACAAAAACTTTTGTTAAATAATGAGGAAGATAAAATTAAGTGGTCTAGCTCATTAAGATGACATCTTTTTCAATCATGTATTGGGTAACTAAAATAGTTTGGTGGAAGCTATATATTTCATTGATAAATGTAACATGCCACTAAACTTTGCACATGTATCTTCCCAGGTTTCTTTGAGTCCATCACTTAACATACCCTATCATTTCCCTTCACTTTAATTGTTTAACTCACCTTGAAATCTTTCAATGCTTTCATGTTTTGTATGGCCTTTCTCTTTCCCACCACTTCGCCCTTGCTCGAGCTCATTGTGAAACAAAATGTCTCTTCCCTGTCAAGAGCATTTCCACGTCATATGAAGAAATACACCACCTCATTTTCCACTGTCACTTCTATAAGAAATATCATATTATTGTTGCTTAACACTTCGTACACAAAAGGTGAAATGTGATCAACAATCATGTGTTTCAAATGAGATACGACTATCAAATTACACTCTTTGCCTTTGCAAAACCCTACTTCAACAAAACAAAAAATTACATTCCTTTCGACATAACTTGCACAATTGGAGCAACTCCTAGTTATATGATGGACTTGTGTATTTTGTCTCACTCCACTTTATAGAATGAGAACCATTATAACAAGGGCCGCATAGGGGTAGTCCCTATCTTTATATTGAATAGTATGTTACATTTGATCTTTATTTTATTAAAATCAAATAGCTTTGGAAGACCACATTGCAAAAAATTGGTGGAAGGCATTTAGCTTAGGAAAAATGCTTAGTTAACTATAAAGTAGCTTAAAGCCTTATGCCAATTTAATATATGAACTTTTCACATCTGAAGTAGGTTTAAATTGTTATTCGAACTCATGTCAGAGAAAATGTGCTAAAGTAGCTTGGGTGGCCAAGGGGATATAGATGGATGACACATTGAGATCACTCCATGTTTCTTAGTTCAAATGGACTTTAATGACTTTAAATAAATCTTAAGGCCTAAGAAAAGTTAGCAGTGTAAAACACTATGAAATTTTTTAATTACATGTATATTAGAAGTAAAGTTATAGCAGCTACATTTTTGGGTAAGTATAATAGATATTTGCAACTACCATTGAGTCGTACAATTTAGAGGCTTCGAGATTTAAGTCTAAAGCCTTTAAGTGATAGAAAATAGTTGACAATCACTATTAAGCGAGCGGCGGGTAGACAATTATCTTTACTAAAATCGAAGTACACGACATGAATAAAGTGTGTTAGCAAAGCACATTGAGTGCCAGAATAAAAAAATGCATTATGGGAAGGATGTAGACTATGCCCAAGAAGTGAAGGAAGCAAGATGTTGTGCATGTGGAACATGTAAAGCGTAAAATCTACTTAAACATTGTGTTGGGTGTGCATACCAAGCGTGAAACAGTTTGGGATGGGTATGCAAGTTGTGTCAAGTCGAGCCAAAGGCAATGAGTTGGTCTTAGACTAAGTGTTAAGTGTACGTGTAAAGTGCAAGTAACACAAAACGTTAGTACTTGATGGGCTTAGAATCTATGAAAAGAGCAAAGTATTAACTTGAATGCTTGTCGGGCATACAAACAACGAAGAAGGAAAAGTGGCCCTGAAGACCTCTCACATTTAATTAAAAAATGTACCTAGTTAACACACAAAACAAAGTGCATTTTATCCCAATGGCCACAAAGTAAAGTGTAACCTTACCACATATGTTATCTAAAAGGGCGAAATTAAAAAGATTGGCTGTGAAAATGTGCATGGCATACATAAAAGGCACAAAAACCACAAAAAGAGCTAGACACTCGTGTCATTTTACAGAGCGTGATGGCGTTGATGTGGATGGCACATGCAACATGATGTAAAGAATTATTGTTTTTATTTAATTTACGCAAAAACAATCAACTTTCCATGTGACAAATTTACTACATTTTTTTTGACAATTAATGAACTAATAACTGATATCTACGTACAAGAACTGTTTTTAAAATAATGATTTAAAAAAAATAAAAATACAAACACATTTTTTATTTATATATAATTCGACAAATTTACACTTACATTAAAAGAATATTCTTAAATAACATAAATAGAAATATATTTTTATTTTTAATGTTATACTTTATAATTTGCAAGTTTGATTATCTTTTCGGAAAATTTGATTGACCAGAGCAAAAAGATTATTTGTCCAAATGATTCCTTAATTCCCTCCTTGAGAATGCTAAAAAAGAACCCACTCCACCACATCTATTTCGGGCCGACTTTGGAATAAATTATTTATACATCGTTTCTCGCTAAATTAAACAATATTACAAATTACAGAATTCTTAAACCATCAAAATATCTGTAACCCAAAAAACTCAGCTCATGAACGTTTCCCCAAATCTTTCCAATGTTATATTTTCCCGGTTTTCGTACTTACGAATCGATTTTTTTTCCATTTCACGATTATGTGAGCGATGAATGTTGGAAGGAAGAGTGAGAAAGATTCAGAGGCACGATGAATAAGACCAAGAATTTCAGGCGCCGTTTCGAAGACGACGAAAATGGCGAAGAAGAAACAGATAGCCTGATTATCAAACCTCCACAAGCCAGTAAGAAAAGCCAGAAACCAGTCAAGGAAAAATCTTCCCACAAGTCCGCCGGTTCGAATCTCCTCAGTTTCGCCGACGACCACGACATCACGCGCAAATTCAAACAGAAACCGCACAACAAGTCCTCCGTTCGAAACCTGCTGAGCTTCGAAGCCGAGGAAGATGCTGCTGCGGATCAGGGTTTTCTCAAAAGCAAAAAGAAAATCAACCTCGAGAGACATTTAGGACACAAAATTTCTGTAAGCAAAACAGCGACGGCCCCTGCTTCGAACGTTCAGCCCCAGGCAGGCGAGTACACGAAGGAGAAGCTTTTGGAACTACAGAAGAACACCAAGAGCCTCGGGGGTTCGAAGCCGCAACCTCCGCCGGACAAACCCCCCGCCGAGACAGTGGTTGTTTTGAAGGGTTTGGTTAAACCCTCGGTCGATGTGGAAGAGGAAAATTTTGAGGCGGAGATATTTAGGCATGAGAAGGAGGAGGTGGAGAACAGGTTAGGAGCGGTCGGAATCGAACCCTCGGCGAGCGTGAGCATTCCTGACCAGGCAACTATAAATGCCATTAGGGCTAAGAGGGAGAGGCTTCGACAGGCCCGTGCTGCGCCTGCTGATTATATTCCTCTGGAAGGTGGGGGCCCTAGAGAATTGTTGAAGGAGGAGTCTGTGGAGTCCAGTGAAGATGAAGACGAGGTTCATGGAAGGATGGCCATGGTGGGGGACAAGCCTATCGAGGTTAAAAAGGGGGTATTTGAGTCTCTGGAGCATGGGGCACTTGATTCCAGGTAGGCATAATTTTAATGTGTAATGTTCATAAATTGCATATGTTATATATATATATATATATATTTTCAAAAATTTTTGCTGCGTAAAAATGAAGATTCATCTCAACTTCTACACAACAATAATTCCTCTGTTTAATTCCAGGTTGGGATAATTGAGATGGATTACTTCACCAATTGGTCTTCTTTTTCTTAAAATAAATATTAGCAGAGTTTAGCTCGAACAACACGTCCTATGTTAAAGAATATGAATTTTTTTAAAATAAAATACTTGAAATCTGAAGGAAAAAATTGTTTAGTTTAGGACCAAATGTAATTTTTTTTGAATTCAATATTATATATTTATCAGGATTCCTAAACTTTAAATGTGTGTTTCCTTGAAATTCCAGGGCCAGAGATGATGATGCACATGGTGGAGGTGACAATGAGGTTGAGGATGAGGAAAGGAGATGGGAAGAAGAGCAGTTCAGAAAGGGATTTGGGAAGAGGGTGGATGATGCTTCTAACAGGGTCAGTGCTGCACCAGTTATGGCTTCACCTTCAGCCAATACTGCTGTTCCTAGTTCTTTTCAATCTGCTGGATATGTGAGTAGTGGATATACTGCTGCGCCTGCTTGGGCAGCCAGTGGCGTAAGCCGAAGTGTGGAAGTGATGTCTATGTCCCAACAGGCGGAAGTTGCAAACCGGGCGCTACAGGAGAGTCTGCAGAGGTTGAGGGTGAGTTCATTATTTTTTCTTTGTTTTTGGTCGATCATTTGCATAGTAGACATTTTGCAGAAAAACCAAGTACCAGAGATTCAAAAAAATGTGCGAGAAAAAAGTAGTTGTGTTTAAAGAACAAAAAAATGACAGAATTTTTTTTTAGCAAATATCCTAAAGCATATAGATCTTAGTAAATATGGAATTTTCGATTCATCACTTAAGCTTAGAGAGAGAGTGGGACAACAATGACCTCCTCTCTCCAGAAAGCTGATTGTCACTTGCAACACCGATCCACAGCTTTATTGCATGGGAATTGTCCCATTCATGTTAGATCACTCTGGTAATTTGCCATGGCCCTCATTTATGCAGCAACTTTAACACGTGGATTGTGGAGAATGCCCATTGTTCTCTTGAACTTGTTCATCATTGTCATGGCAATTGCTCTGCCTTGCCACTAGACCTTGGCTTATCCATTGGATGTCATCTCGGTGAATCCTCTAACTACAGTAGCATGACAGGCACTATGTATTGTCAGAGAGTAGCTGTTTAACTGTAGTCCGAAGTATGCATCAAAATATTTCTTCGGTTAAAGGAATGTGGCAAAACGACCCACTGTGATATTGATTTCATTGAAGTCCATGTCAATCTAACTGATGGAATAGAAGATCAAATGTAGCTATTTGGTAATAATTCAGAGGGCATCTTCTATCTAGCTATGACCATCTTTTCAATTGGACGAACAGTGAAGGAAAAGTAGGCATCTTCATTTAAATATCAGTAAGTGATTAAGTAGTGAATTAAGGCATCCCTTGTGTGATATGCTACAGACTTTATGCATGCCTACATTTCATTTCCAGATAAAGCCCTAATTATGGTATATATTTCCCTGTCTTTGTGTACACGATAAACTGCAACACATAAAGTTATGTTACCAAAAAGAGGGAACACAATGGAAATGTAAACATGCCTGAATTGAGAAATAGGATTTTAAGGTTTTGGAGATAAGGAACAGATTAGAGTTTTACCAAGAATTATTGAATTTTAACTAATATCGTAAGAACTTTACCAAGAATTATTGAATTTTAACTAGTATCATAAGAACTTTACACATTGTTTCATTCCAACAAGTAAAAAAGATATTTCATATTCAGATTCATCATTTAGACTCAATAAACAACAACTACTGTTCAGACTTTGCACAATAACCTAAGTTACTACCTAAGTCACAAGGTTTGCTGATTTTTTGGCACAAAATTTGAAATTTGCCAATTTTTCTGGCTGGAAATAAAAAGCGTCCAAAATTGCCGAGTTCGAGGACAGATTCGGCGGGAAAGACTGACCTAGAAAACCATGCTGCAAAAAGAAGCGGGGAAACTCAGGTTTGGTGGGAAAGACTGAGCAGTTCGAGATCTTTATAACAGGGATCATCATTCAGGATTTATCAATGTGAGTGTGAATTGGAGTAGAGGAAAACCAGTGGAGCGTTGAGTGATGACTGTCTCTGAAGTTTGAACAGTGAAGATGATTTTTTAAGTAGACGAAAATGCGGGTTAAATCACTACGACAGGAAAACCCTAGTTCAATGGTATGACCTGGGAAGAGTGAAGACTGTCTCTCTGCGTGCAGTTGCTAGGGATGCCAACGGCAAACTTGGACGTGGACGACAGTCTTGGATGTGGATGGCAGAGGCGCAGCAGGGTGGATGGCAGAGGCAGATACCAGGGTGGATAGGAGAGGCAGCAACCAGGGAGGGTGGACGCAGCAGCAACCAGAGTCCTCGCCATTCGGGGTTGACGCAGCAATCTTTGCCGTTCATGATCAACGCAGTAGCAAGCCAGCCTGCTAGGTAGGTTTTCAACTTGCATTTTAATTTCAAACTTAGTATGTTTTGTTTACGATTTTATTTTTTATCTTGTTCACCATTTTATTTTTTATTTTGTTTACGATTTTATTTTTTATTGTTGTTTATTTATATATTTTTATACATAGTTGTTTATATATATATATTTTGACATTAAATTTTCGTTTAAATATTGTAGACGATTTCATGGCTCCTATAAAATTAAACGCTGAGGGATGGAAGCTATGTCATGGACCGGATCAGGGAATGAAGTTAAATGTATTTTATGTGGTAGAATATTTTATGGGAGTTTAACTAGGGTTGTGGACTCCCTACTTGGCAGATTGGGTGGTCTTGGTGGGGGTGTAAAAACATGCCCTAATATGACCCCTAAAATCAAAGTGAGATTGGAGAAAGAGGAGGAACAATCAGTTGTTGGAAAATATGTCAATGTAAAAAAAAGAGAATTCAAGAAGAAATTTTCAGGTGCACATTAAAAGTTTTTCTACAAGCATGTCATCTTCACATATGCAATCAAACACTTGTGGGAGTGGAACGATGTCTAGTGTGTGAAAGCCAATACAAAAGCAAGATGTGAAGGATGCTTTGGCCAATTTTTTATTTTATTCAAGTGCCATTCCATTCAATTTGGTGAGGAGTCTATTCTTTAAAAATGCAGTTAAAAAAAATATTTGAATTTGGCAAAGGATACACTCCATCTAGTTCTGAAAGGCTTAGGACTACTCTTTTGGAAAGGTCAAAAGAGAGGGTGATTGAAAGCATGGCAAATGTCAATGCCTCTTGGAGTTTAACAAAGTGCAGTATATTGAGTGATGGCTAGTTTGATGTGTTAAATGCCATTGATTAATGTCGTGTGTTGCCCTCAAGGCATATCTTTCTTGAAAGTGATTGACACCATGAATTACAAGAAGACTTTAGAGATCTTAGATGAAGCAATTTTTGAAGTGGGTGAAAAAAATGTAGTTCAGGTTGTCATTGATAATGCCACAAATTGTGTAGGGGTTGGGAAAATAATTATGGACAAGTATTCACAAATTTATTGGAACCCTTGTGCAACACATTGCTTTAATTTGCTACTGTAAGACTTAGCCAACTTTCCATGGATGCATGAAACAATTTAAAGGGAGAGGACAATTGCAAACTTCATAAGGAACCACCGTTTCACATTGAGAATTTCTTGACAACATGTATCGAAGGAGTTATTGAGGCTTTTTGAAACAAGATTTGCTTCTTTTTATATCACTTTGAAAAGAGTGGTTGAAAAGAAAACAACAAGGTCAAATGATTTGTTCCAATGAGTGGAAAATTTATGTGCTTTCAAAAACTTTAAGGGAAAGCAAGTAGAACAAATCATTATAAACCCCATCTTTTGAGAAAGTGCAAACAAAGTTCTAAAAATGTAAGCTTATTGTTGACATGCTTCGCACGGTTGATAGCGACACCTCTTGTCTTTACATACTTTATGAGGCTATGGACCGTTGTAAAGAATTCATTCAAAAGACATTCAATGATGTGGAGACAGACTACGAAGCAATATGGGATGTGGTTGATGTAAAATGAAAAATGATGCACACACCCTTACACGCAACGACTTGTTATCTAGCGCCTAGGCTCTTTCATATAGAGAAAGTGATTTTGAAGTCACGAGTGGACTTTATGAAGTCACTGGCAGGGTTGTTCCAGATCCAGAACTTGCATGTAGGGCATTTTGAGTGCAAGAAGGGGTATTTTGCAACAACAGGGGCCAAGTATGATAGGCCACATCTTGAAGGTTATAAATGGTGGAAATATTATGGATCAAGTGCAAAAAAATACAACGCTTTGCTATTCAAATTTTGAGTCAAGGAGCAAGTGCGTTGATGTGCTAAATGAATTGGAACTATTGTGACCACATTCAATCTAAGAAAAGAAACAGGGTATTCTCAAAAAAGTTAGGAGATCTTGTGTATGTTTACAACAATTTGCAGATGTGCATGAGCAAGATGGCAATTTTTTTTTTTCTTCACAACCTCAACTTGTTGCAGTAGACTTGGAGGGCGTAGACGATTGTGACTTCTTTTGTGATGAATTTAGTGATGACGATGATGTTGATAAGCCAAGTGCTCTTGATGATATAGAACTTTTTAATGTTGCTAGTAGCCTATAAGGCCATAAAGTGTATTGGCTTTTGATGATGTAAAACTTTTGATGTATATCTCATATGAATCTTAAGAACTAAGTATCACATGTTCTAGACATTGAGACACTTAGTTTTTCAAAAAGTATCATTTATATTCTTATTTGACTTATTTTTTTATGTTTTTAAGTTTTTTTACATTCCAAATTAATGGCTATTCTTTTTGTTTGATTTTTACTCGAACTTTGTGACTTAGGTTACTACCTACTTTCAGTTTCATAAGATGGCATTATTAAGTCAAAATATTAAACATAGAATACAGCAGAAAATCTCTGAAACACCCTAACAGCAGGCCGATTGAACAAGTCCATCTCAGTGAACCCAAGATGACATATTAAAGGACAGAAGTATTATGGGCAGGTGTTGAAATGGTTACTTTGATAATGGGAAAATTTAAGTTTTTGACTTTTCTTATGATTTTTGTCAAATTTAGCTGGTCATTGGTCGTAGGCCAGAATTTACTTTTTGATTTTTTCGTAATGTTTTTTTTGCCAATTTGGCTGGTTGTTAAGTTCAAGCCAGAAAGAGCCCAAATAACACCAGTTTTTCAAGAAACAAGTGTCAAAACATGACAGCCCCTGGCTGTTCTGTTTCTGGTTACATAGACGTAAAGGACAGCATTAATAGGATATTAAAAATATTTTCAAAACTAATATTAATCATTTAGACTTGGCATATACAAGGCACCTACAATTACAAGTACTAGTACGAAAGCTTTAACTTATGTGATAATCACTGAACCTATCAGAGATATGTGCTATCTGATGTTCACCTCTGTCTTCCCATTGGGATTTGGGCTCACTAGTTCATGGCTTCAACCAATTTCACCATATTAAGCAATCTTCTTAACAATTTCAATTCAAATCTGGTTGGCAGTGACCACACTAAAAGCATGAGTGCATACCATTCCTAGTAGGGTTTTAATTATTAAAAAAATATGATGGCATTAAAGCATGATAATTTGTACATGAGATGCCCTTTGAAACAAGGAGAGATTATATTCAAAATATGCACCCGAATTTTATCTTATAAAGTATGGCCAAGCGCAGGAGTAAGCTGTCCTTGTCAATCCACTTATACCAGGAGCAAAATTACCTGTACAGGTATGGGGTTCGGGTATGGTGGTTCGCCCTTAAATTTTTTGAACTTGAGTATTGTATAACTTGGGTATGTCTGTACAAGAAATATAAAAACATAGACATAATTATTTATAATATCAATCTTAGATACTTAAAATAAACAATTTTTTTTTTAACAAAACACTACTGATAATTGATAATTCAAAATGTTAAACGAGTCATGACATATGGTATATCACATAGGTTTAGATTATCAGTTCAAAATAGAAAAGTAGTCACTGGTCATAGTTAAATTTCCAACACAAGAACTATGTGAACAAATCATCTTTTCTCTTTATCAAGAGCATCTAAATCAGCAATTGGTTCATTAGAACCAGATGAACAGGACTAGCAGCAGTTTAGTTAGTTGTGTATTTTTTAATTTAATTTTTAATTGTTTTTTAAATGTTTGTTTTTTGTTTTTATTATGACTGTTGTACATTGACCAGCACTGTTTTTTTATTATGTTTTTATTATGACAGTCTGGTACCCAGGATAAAAGAAGACCTTGGGAGGGTACCCAGGCCAATATCAATACCAAAACTGCACTGGTATGGGTATGGGTATGGGTATGAGGTCCTCCGTGGCTATAGCCGATAATGTAGACCAGGATTTACTGTTAGTTGTTAACTTGGACATGGATAATTGAAAATAGTGGGTTCAGCATATGTGGTGGGATGATTTTATTTTTCGGCCTCAGCCAATTATTAGATTTTTTGGGCCTTTCCATACCGTGGAGCTAAATGCAATGATTGATCAGATCATGCACTTATTCTGTATTTGCTTTTGCACGCTTCTAACTGTTTACTGGCTGGGATATTTGAATTGTAGGAAACTCACGGAAGGACCAAGTCTGATTTGTACAGAGTTGATGAGAATTTGTCTACATCCTTGACAAACATTACTATTCTTGAGAGGTCTCTAGCATCTGCAGGCGAAAAATATATTTTCATGCAAAAGCTTCGGGACTTTATTGCTGTTTTATGTGACTTTCTACAGGTACAATCTCGTGACTTTGTAGGTGTGTTTTAATTTTAATATATAGAGAGAACCATGGCCTTATGTGTCATTCTATGCATTTTGCAAGTCTGATCATCATTCATGGTTTTTGTTCTGATGATAAGTATTATGATTTACATAAAAATGGAGTGTACTACAATGTATCAATTAAAATAAACCAATGCAACATACCCTTCATCTAATCTAATCTGACAATATTTCATAGTCATAAGTTTCTCATATATATGCACCTTTCTTGTCATATGTAGTACTGCATCTATATAATACTAATGACTATTAAATACATAACAGGTTTCAATTTTTTCCATATATTTGAAAAACCCAGGATATTCATCATTGCTTATTTTAATTTGACTTTAATCTGAACATATTTGTGGGGACAGAGCACCTTATGTTAGTTCCTTAACTGCGGTATTGTTATGGCAGTCTTACCCAAGACTTGCATCCGGTCTCTGCGATTTTCAATGTTAGATTTTTCCTTAAGAAACAACAACATTGGGCTACCTGCCTGATGAGCTGGGCAAACTACTGGAATGTACAGATATTGCAGTTCTCTCCTATGAGAGGGTAAACCGAGAACTAATTTGTGAAGCACATGTTTGAACTTTGATAGGAAATAGGTTATTGGAAAGTTGCCCCTACAAATTTTCCTCTTCATTTCCTATTTCTTTACAAGACTTCTCTGGATTTTCTAACATAATATTTTCATTTCTAGGGATGCAAGATTTCATTTTATCTTAATCCATATCGCCCATAATTTGGTATATTTTCATTGATGGTTTGAAACCATTATTACAAATAGAAAAGAGATCAATTTTGTTCTTGGTTTCTATATTCTACATGGGTGTGAATCTGATTCTCTCCAAGTTTACTCTTGGACTTATGTCAATTCCTGTTTGTACTTTTCTTTTTGGGTTTTTTCCTGCAGGGGTATGAAAACTATGTTGCTACCTTACTAGCTGGGTAAAGAAAAGAATGGAAAGGGAAGGGATTGAGAGAAGCTATGTAGTGGATAGACCTTAAAAAGTCAATTTGTATTATGACTTTTGATTATGTTGTAATTTTTATACAACTTGTTTTCCTTAATATTCCTTATTTCTGTAAAATGCCACACTTAACACAGACTTTTAGAATGTTTGCAATGACTTTCCAGAGACAAAATTCAGCTGGGGGGAGTCTAGCCATTTGTCTTCGAGGACAATGTCGTGTGTTGTAAGGGGCATACTTATATAATATCCTCGTAATTTCCCTATTTCTGCAATATGTATGTGCCTGGATTGACTTATGTAATGTCTGTGTATGTAACCAACTTTATGCATATTCGCAGAAATGCATGTCATGATAGCAAACCGTTCTCAATGGTACAAACATAAACTCATCACTGACTACTTTACATCATGATATTTTATTTAGTGTGACATTTGTACATGCACAGGACTCTTTCTATTCTCGATTCAACACTATCCTTTATTATCTATTCATAATACTGATGATACATGTAGAAGAATTCTATGTCGATGTGCATTAGATTCTTTGGAAGCAGTTCTTCTCAATCTTCGTCAGGATGCCTTGCAAGTTTACCAAGTGGAAGTCTCAGTGATGAGATGGAGGTGGTTGTTGTTTCTTTTAAGTTGTGTTTGTAGTGTATAAAGAATTTTTGTGAATGTCATGAGCTATCTCTGACCCCATATTGAAGTTTACATCATTTGTGTTTGGCATGGAATTCTGAATTATTTAAGATGTGGCCAGGTCTTTATTGATGAATATGTTTCTTTAGATGGATTGAAAATTCTTTGCTGTCAGGGTATATTTGTGATAATTGTTTTTATTGAATTGAGTACTGTTGTTCTGCGTTTTGCTGCATATTTTCCAAATATTTTGTTCATGTGGAAATTTGTACTTTTCTCACTTTGAGCATCATCCTTGTTCATAAATTACAGGATAAGGCTCCTTATATAGAGGAACTTGAAGAGCAAATGCAGAGACTTCATGAAGAGCGTGCAACAGCAATTGTAGAGAGAAGAGCATCTGATGATGCTGATGAAATGGTGGAAGTTGAAGCGGCAATTAGTGCAGCCAAATCAGTGTTAAATAAAGGTGGTGGTTCAAATACTGCTGCTGCGGCAGCAGCTGCAGCACAAGCTGCATCTTCGGCTGCAAGAGATGGATTAAATTTACCTCCTCAGTTAGATGAGTTTGGTCGAGATGTTAACTTGCAGAAACGGACAGATATCAAGCGAAGGGCTGAAGCACGGAAGCAGAGAAGGGCTCGTGCTTCTTCAAAGAAAGCCTCATGTTTAACTGCCTCTGATGGCACTGCTAACCAAAATATAGAAGGGGAATCTAGCAGTGATGAAAGTGATAGTGATTGCAAGGCATATCAATCTAGTCGTGGTGAGCTGTTACAGACGGCGGAACATGTTTTTGGTGATGCAGTTGAAGAGTTCTCACAACTTTCTATTGTCAAAGAAAGATTGGAAGGGTGGAAAAGACTGTACTCCTCAGCTTATCGTGATGCTTATATGAGCTTGAGTGCACCAGCTATTTTCTCCCCCTATGTACGCCTGGAGCTTCTGAAGTGGGACCCTTTATATGAAGATGCGGATTTAGACAATATGCAGTGGTTTGCATCTAATTACCTTTAAAATTTGAATGCTGTTGTTTAAACTTTATGGTCAAACAGGATCTGATGTTGCACAAAAGTGTGAGTTTATCTCAATGATGTTTACATTACTGAAACCATGGTCCTTTCCTTCCAGGCATACTCTGCTTTTTGACTATGGAATGCCAGAGAATGTCAAGGATTTGGAACCAGAAGATGCAGATGCAGACCTTGTACCAGGGCTTGTGGAGAAAATTGCACTTCCAATTTTGCATCATGAAATTGCACATTGCTGGGACAGGCTGAGTACAAGAGGCACAAAAAATGCAGTTGCTGCGGTGCAAGTAATTCTGAATTACATCCCTGCATCTAATGAGTCACTGCAGGAATTGTTGGCAGCAGTGCACATGCGCTTAGCAGAAGCTGTTGCGGAATTGCAGGTGAGATCCCTTTGGATTGATTGAATTAACTTATTATTATGTGTGGCTCTAATACATATTTTAAACACACTTGCAATTCAGAAGGAAAGATGAATAAGACATATCAATATTTTTTTGCTCTATTTACAATGCACAGGTTTTAGAAAATGTTGTGGAAAAATTATCCTGAGATTCATTGCATATATGCTTTAGACCTGAAGAAACTTATTTTATCAGATTATGGTTTTGAAACTCAGGTGCCCACTTGGAGTATCCCTCTTATGAATGCTGTATCCCAAGCAGCACGGATTGCAGCATACAAATTCGGCATCTCTGTTCGATTGCTTAAAAACATTTCTTTATGGAAAGATATCTTGGCAATTCCTATTCTGGAACAACTTGCCCTTGATGATCTTCTATGTGGAAAAATGCTACCCCATTTAAGGAATATTGTGCAGAATATTCACGATGCAGTTACAAGGACTGAAAGGGTTGTTGCAGCATTGTCGGGTGTTTGGACTGGTCCTAGTTTGTCTGGAGAGCTTAGGTATGCTTCTTTCCTTGTTTTGTTTCTTTAATTTAAAGAACAAATAGCATTCTATATTTAATAAGTCCAGTTTTCATGAACAGATAAATCTTACCAATTATAGTAGATGGACGTAGCAATTCCTTTCTTCATTCCTTGCATTTAATGAGGATTGAAATATTACGGAGAATGAAACCAATTATTATGTGCATCTCACTTATGAATCTTGCAGTGTACTTATTTTTCTATTGATTGAAGTATAACCCTGATGAATAAAATGTGCAGACATTTGTTTGCCTATGATATTCTGTTTATTGACAAAATTAAAGTTTCTAAGTTTGCAAGATAATGAATGACCTAGAAATGAATAGCATAGGCACTTTGAGACCTTATACAATAGTTTAATAACAATTCTACAAAGATGCCTCAAAAGTGAACTCTTATTCTGCATCTTAATGCATAGGGCAACCAATAAGTTACCTATTAGTATATCTTAACACGAGAGAGAATCTAAGATGCTCCTAGAAGACTAGCCTAGGGTTATTTGAATGAAATTGAAATTATAATTTATATTACATTGGATAGTAGTCATCTACAAAAGCAAGGCTGTGCCTTGTATTGAGCAAGAAAGCTGGAGGGAAAAAAACGTATCTTAGGCCATAGGCTGAAACTAGAAGTAGATTTAAAAAAACAGGCTATATCTGCTAAGCAAAATGAGCCTTCGGATCATTTATTCTTTGGAGCAAATGCCTTAGGATCTTAATGCGAGAGAGAATCTAAGATGCTCCCAGAAGACTAGCCTAGGGTTATTTGAATGAAATCGAAGTTATTATTTATATTACATCGGATAGTAGTCATCTACAAAAGCAAGGCTGTGCCTTGTATTGATCAAGAAAGCTGGAGGGGAAAAAATGTATCGTAGGCCATAGGCTGAAACTAGAAGGAGATTTAAAAAAAAGGCTATATCTGCTAAGCAAAATGAGCCTTAGGATCATTTATTCTTTCGAGCAAATGCAAGAAAGCCCACTGACATGTCCTCATATTGAGTTTCACTGACAGCTACTGAGGTGGTTGCACTTGGAGAAACCCACCTCCAGGTCCAGAGTGTTGGAGGAAGTCTTCCTGGTTCTCTTCGCAAGATTTGACTGAAGCTGCAGCTACTCCTCTCGAATGATAGTCTTTTGAGGATCTTAGGAGGTGTGCCTTTCATCCGCTCTTCTGAGTGAAAGTCCTCATCATACCCTTGATTTCCTTGGATGACTGCTTATTTTTTCATTCTGCTCCTCCATTGCAATCTGAAAGTTGAATTTCTCCACCAGCATAGAGATATTGGCTTGCCTTGGAGGAACAATCCTTCGGAGGGTCTCATACATGATAGGGTAGGTTTTGTTTTTGGGATCTTCTTGGATATTTCTTGGGAGGAATTGGGCAGGGTCTTTCGTGCAGAAAGAAGATCAAATTCATGTCAGATGATGGTTCCCCAAAGTTGACACTGGCCTTTCCATTCCCCTCAGCTGAAGAGCCCTGTAGATTGGTCTTGCGAGAGCTCCCCGAAGGTTGTGTTAGTGATGTCAGAAGAACCCTTGTTCCCCGACAGGTGACAGAGGGAACCAGAAGAATTCAGGCCGCTATTTCACTATCAGAATTGACATCAGAATTAGTTGCCCCATTGTTGTCAGTTCCGGAAAAACTTCCCAGCTGCTTGGCCATGTTTTGTTGGTCAAAGGATGCTAAGGTCTGTTTTGTCCATGCAGGAAATAACAGTTGCTGGTTTGGCTCTGGCTTATTTGAGGACCCCTCCTGCTTCTTTGCTAGGTGCTGGAAGTAGATGGGGCTAACTTGTTCTGTGGTTGACAGGGCGCTAACACAGTCTCTTAGCTCTTAACCTAGCACAGAATCTCTGCTACTTTAAAGGGCCTTGCATTCTCTTAGAAAATTCAAAATGAAGATAACTAATGTCGGTGAGCCCTTTGAGTTCTGCAACAATAACAATTTTTGTTCTTGCGATGTTATATATGCATGGGTAGTGAATATGCTGCCAATAGAGTATTGTCCTCCTCCTCAATGAACGAGAAAATAGTGATACGAAAATGGCTGTAATGTCCGTGAGTGCATAACAATAAAATGACAGCCTTAAAGTTGCCTTTGATTTGATCGTTGTAAGTTAGTTTTTCTTAAAATAGTGATATCTTAGGCCTGCGGGGGAGTTTGGAGCCCTTTCTTTTGCCCCCAAAAAGATTTTTTTGAGTCCAACGTAGTGGTCTAGCTAGATTGAGTCTATCTATCACCAGTCAACAAAAAATTTGCAGAGGTGACAAAATTATATCAATATCTATCAACATTTCTAAGACAAATTATTTAAGATATCTGTACTAGTTTGAAATCACTCAGGCTGGTAGATCATTAATTTGTTTGCATTTTGATACACCAGTGAACCACATCCTTTTTGTCAAAGTATTTAATTTAAAATCACTGGAGCTAGTAGATAAGAGCAACCTGTATTATTTTTTTGCGTTTTGATACACCCAAGCGAGGTTGCATAATTGCTTGTATTAATGAAATAGATTTTATTTGTAAGATGTGTACACAGCATAATCTTATTAATAGAGATGCATGTACTATAAGAGAGGAAGGTGTTCTCGTGATACTTAAATTCAACATAACCCCTTACGTAAATGTGAAAAGAGAGTATATTAATGGTTAGTGTGGCATTATATTTTGCATGCTAAGATTTAGTCAACTTGAAGAAATATTGGACAGACATATGTATGTTATAAGTAAAAAATGGTGAAACTAGTATTTAACATTTGTGATCTTGCGTAAGGGTAAATTTTTGTTAGCATATGGCCTTCACTGAATTTTATTTTACACAAAATTGTCTGGATAACTTTTATTTTTCAGTGGACTCTAATTTTTCTTGTTTATGTAATTGTGCTAATCTATCCCTCTTTTTGCATGCAGCCCCAAAATATTTCCTTTGGTTGAGTACATAACAACACTTGGAAAAGAGCTTGAGAAAAAGCAAGCTCTAGGTGCCAGTACTGAAGACACTTCAGGACTTGCTCGTCGGTTGAAAAAGATGTTAGTTGAGCTCAATGAGTATGACAGGGCCCGACGCATATTAAAGACTTTCCAGCTAAAAGAAGCTCTGTAGTAGGTGTTTTCTACATCATAATTACCATTCAACCATTTCCAGATGAAAAATTCTTGCTTGAGGACTCAGAGCATTTCCCACCTCAACTTGTTTTCTTCAATTGGCTTGTTCTCTGGTAATGCTTTTGTTAAATTTCAATCATCACAATCTTCTCTGGGACCCATCTCTTAGCATGGATTTCTTTTGAGAGGAAGGATACTGGAGTTGGTAAGAGATTTCTGACGAGGCATATTGGCAACCAAACATGTAAACTCTACTGGATGCTAGGCTCGTGCAAGTGAATGAAAAATTTCATGCAGTTTTGCATCAGAGAGAGAATGTAACATACACTCTAATGGAAAAGTATGGATTAAAAGCTATCATAAGAACTGATACCATTCTGAATTGCTGCAGCTGTCACTTGTCTAACTGCACTTATATGGCCATTCCTTATTGTTATCGGACTTTGGTGCCTGCACAAGGCCTTTAAGGTAATAATTTTTATCACTCTATGCCAAATTGGCATTCTTACTATCACAAGGAAAAAATGGTTTTAGATGTAATCCTTTTTGACTTAATGTTACTTCCATCAATATTGCATAAGATCTCTTCATTATGTTGTAATCATAACTGTTATCTGGGCTTATGCAAAAACAATCAGTGCATTGTTGACTACCTTCATCAATATTGCATAAAATCTCTTCATTATGTTTTAATCGTAACTGTTATTTGGGCTTATGCAAAAACAATCAGCATTGTGGACTATGTTTTTTGCATTGCCATTTTAAATCGTTATGGCAGAATTTGATCTAGTTCCTTGTATTAAGATATTTTCTTAGTATAATTATTTTTCCAGTTTCATGGTGTCCTGAGTTTTTGTTAGGTTTTTCCGTGTATATTGAATCGATTGGCAGTGCCTATTTTTTCTATCCCAGGGAATTTTATTAAAAATTGTGTGAGTGCGTTTATTTTCTTTACCATGCTTTTACTGCAAAAAATGCAGCGTGTGAGAAACTAGCATCATTACAGGAGAGAGGGGCTTTAAGGGATTTTAAGCTTGGCAGAGGTGGATGTATTTCATATTTGATGTTTGAATTGGCCTGGATTAAAATACGACTCTTCCTAGATTAATATTTCTGCTGCAAAGGCGAAGTGTTTGAGTGCTTAGTATCATATGACAGCCCCTAGAATGAGGCCATGATAACTGTATAGATAATATTCAAAGTTATCCTAGAGAAGTAAAATGTAATGTTTGAATTATATATCAGATAACTATTGCTATAGTGCAATTGGTTTTTAAGTTGCCAAAACTTGTAAAATTTATAATTTTGTTAATCATGGGAAAGCATATATTGGACAGAGGATGGAACAATAATTGGTTGAATTGAAATGAACAACTTGTGATTTATCTGCAAATTTAAGGATTGATTAACACAATCCTTTTATTATATAAACACAAGGAAAATTAGTGCCTCCTGACAAAATGAAAATTATGGTGAAATAGACACCATCCTATTATTACATCACCAGGGACTTTTATAAGTCCTGAAGCTGTATGGCGTACTTATAGTAGTCCCTGACTGAACCAAATAAAAGGTACTCCCCCTGCATGGTACTAGGAAGGGCAAAAATGCCCCGGGGACAGTTAGGGCACCCTCCCTGGTGGTCAAGGATAGGAGGGGGGATGTCTTCTCTGACCCAATTACTCAAAATATTTAGATACTTTGAAACGTGTGCTTGAGAGTAGGGGACATTTCCCCGAGATACATCAGTTGGCTTTAAGCAGACGTAATCTTTTTTGTTACTTCTCTTTCAGGCTTTCTTTGAATTCATTTTCTGTGTGATTTGCTTTATGCTATTTAATTGGAATGAGGCTGTAAGACTTACATGTAGAAAGTGGAACTGATTAACCAGTTTAAATTTTTAGTTTTATTGGAATGAGTTTATCATGACTGGCATTTTGTTAAATGTTAATCCACGAGGAAAATGATCATAAATTTAATTATCCTTTTTGGTTTTATACTTAACGATGTTGAGTTTTAAGGGGTTTCAACTCATTTCTAGGAGCATTTTGTGAATAATGTAGAATGTGAGGTTGATTCTCAGTGCATTCAAGGCATATCCTCGAAGAGTTATGACCCATTCACACATGAAATTGGATAAACATGTTTTCCAATCGAAAATCTGGCTTGTGTGAAACATATAATGATAAAGATGTTTGTGATGGTACACATTACTAGGACAGCTTTGGATATGTGCATTTGCCTAGGATTCAGCACGATCAATGATTGCTGTAAATTAAGCTATTTAGACATGCGTAAGTTAAAAATTATGAATAACTAGTTTCATTGCATAATGGATATGTAACTCAACTGTATAGGTCTTTTAAAAATGTGTACGTTAAGATGGCTCCAGAAGAGTCTTTTCAACTTTTTATAACATGTAATCTGTAATGGCTGAGCGATGCCCTCATCACCACTCTATCTTCCAGCAAAGCATTGATGGGTAACTACCACCTGCCCATGATGAGCTTAAATTATATCCGCAAATAATATAAGACACTCCTGTGATTATTTCAAAACTTTCAGTAGGTGCAATGGGATGCAATAGGATGGACCATGTAATCATTCCCCTCTGGCCATAAAATCAAGTAGTGGTGCACCGTTGTGACAGATTGTTGATGAAACTTTTTAAACCATGGAAGCTTCTTGCCTCATTATTACTCGTTGGGGAGGCCATTTGACAACATTATTTTTTTGATCCATCTCAAGTCCCCACTTGCATGAATGCACACTTTTTCATGCTCATTAGCAGTTGGTCCTACTTCAACCACTTGAATATATCCCTGAAATTCTTCATACGTTTTTCCTTGCTCTTCTTGACACTTAGTATATATCATGAAGGATACAATACCACGCAGGTATCCATTAATGGTTTAAACACTAAATACATTAGCCTTTTTAGAATGTTAGAAACATTTGTCAGCTCAAATATCGTGATTTCACACAATCCTTACCTCGTCAAGAAAGTTCGATAACATTCATCCTTATTATTGCATATTTGCATTTGTGATGCAAACCCACCTTGTTTGGTCCCTTGGGTCACCGTTGGTGGGTGTACCTTATGATGCCAAGTACGGGGGTTTGTATTTCCATGAGAGAGACACGGTTGTGTTCGTTGGGATTATTGTTGTTCATTGGCCCCAAAATTTATGAATTTGTGGTACCGTAGGATTCAGTTCCATTTGGGCCTATGTTTGGAATGGTCTCAAATTGCATACTTTTGTGTACAATAGGAGGCTGATGTATGTTACTACCATCTAAGTTGACTTCATATGTATATATAAGGGAGGGTTATGATTTATTTAAATAGATCATCCAAGACTCCATGTATGATAAATAAATTTCCTTATCCTTCAATTATCTCTTTTCTATCACATATTATTACATTGCTTGTGGATTTAATTGAACTTCCTTATCCTGCAATTACATATTATTACATTGCTTGTGGATTTAATTGAACTTCCTTATCCTGCAATTATCTCTTCTCTATCGCATATTATTTCATTGCTTGTGGATTTAATTGAACAGAAGGACTAAATTAACTTTTTCCCACTTGAAACCCAATTTAAAAATAACTTGAGCTCCCCAGCATTTAGATATTTGGGAAGATGTACACGGTCGAAATTTAGATGACTTTATGATTGTGGAAAAGGATGGACATGTTTAAAGGGAATAAATTTTTGTGAAGTGTCCAAGTGAAGTGATACCTTGCCTTTGGGAAGCAAATTTAAAGTAGGAAGGATGGGCTATTTGTTTGCAAATCATCCATCCGATATCGACGGAGATATGGTAGTTGATAGTTTACCATAAATTTGAAGAATTTCTCTGTGCACAATATTGTGAAAATCATCATATCTTATCTTGGAATTTATCTCCATAAGGATTTATAACATAATGTTAAGTGAAAGAAAAAGATAAAAACTATAAGAAATTGATGGCGGAAAATGATTATTGGTGTAAGGTTCTTCAATTTGAATATCAATTTTTATAGAACATTGACTCTCCATATTGTAAAATTGATTTGGTTTTTGATGTTTTATTTGATTGTATCTATGTTCCATATTATAAATTTGTTATTCCAAAAAGGGTTCAAACATAATTATATGCATCTTTTGGTGTGGATGCTTTGAGGAGTTGTAATTGTTGTAACTGGTTTGTTTAGTGGCTTCTATATGATAAATATATCTGATTTGTTCATGATGTGTTATGCTCAATTTAATGATATTTTTGGGACTTTTTATGAGATGTTAGCAAAGAGACAATTTGATGATATATTGATGGGCCCTTAAATGATTTTGAATTGGTTATTCACATATGGAGTTCTTAAACGAGTGTGACCTGAGGGGGGATGTTGGTATAATAATCCACACTTAGGGTTGTGGATATTATTAAGATGATTTATGATTTTGGTGTGCTTTGATTCTCTCTCTTGGGTGGATATAAAGTGAATTTGAGTATTGCTTTAGGTTGTTTCTTTGGACCTAAAGATGGGATGTTTTAGGTGAAAGGCGTGATACATTGACATAGTGATGATGATTGTTCCTTTTGGCATGGATAACCCAATAGTGGAATTGCTTTTGGTGGCTTAAGATTTCTATTGTGGAGCTTGATTTCATCTTGATCCAACTAGATTCAAATTTGGAGGAGTGCTTATGGCTCTCATTCATTTTGATCTAGGCATCATTAGTCCCTTGGCTCTTAGATGAGTCCCTTTTGGTTTAGGTTGAATCCTAGTAGCTCATTTGTTGAGTTATCACTGTAGTTGATTTCAAGGGTTTTAAAAGATTGCTTAGAGTTTGCGGAAGCTTTTCTTGACTATTTATTATTGCTTTTATCTTCTCTTGTTGGAGTGTTGTGTGAATTTAAAGAGATTTGGTGGGATTTTTTTGTTCTCAGAGATAATTGATGATCCTTGGCTCTCATTAATTAAGCATTAATTGAGTTGATCTCAAGACTTGATGTTGCATTAGATTGAGAAGGTAATTTGTGGCTATGGAGCATGGAGTATATTGTGTTCCATCTAGTTTTATAAGCTACTTTCTAGGGGATGTTTTCGAGATGCCATATTCCTTGTTTTTTTTCAATTATGGATCAAGGGATGTTGTTAGAGCATATTTGCATGTTTGATGTAAAGGTTTGCCTTTTTGGTCCCCTTGGGTTGTTTATGGTACACTTTGGGGCATTGGGATGGGCTTTTACTTCCATGGTATACTGGTTTGTGACACTCCGTAAGATTGTTGTTTATTGGTCCCAAAAGCTTACAACTATGTGGTAACCTTGGGCTTGGGTCTATTTGGGGGCACCTTCAATATGGTAGACTCGTTATCGCTTACCTCTACACAATCAAAGGTAGTTAAATGCTATAAGCATTTAAGGTTATATACATTCGCATGTACAAGTGTGGTATAAATGAGTGAGGGTTGTGCCTTGTTTATATCATTCTTCTGAGACCTTGGGCTACCTTTGCATATAATCAAAGGTTGTCGTGTGCTATAACCATCTAAGATTAGGTGAATTTACATGTACAAATATGGTATAAATAAGTGAGGCTTGTGCCTCATTTACACCATTCTTCCAATCCCTTGGGATGAGTTGTGTTATAGTAAAATAAAGTTACATTGTGTTACATTGTGTAACATATCCATATCTTGTGCTATCCTCTTTCTCACTTTAATGTTGCATATTGTTACATTACTTGTATATTCAATTGATATTGAGAAATAAAATACCAAGTTCTCAATTCCCATATTTTGACTTGAATAAGATGATATCCAACTTACAAATCAACAATGGATGAATATTTCCTACCATAATATGGATATTTTACTAATTTGTGACACAAATGCCTATTACAATTAAGTTAAATAGCATGCTAAAAACAATAATTGAGCCTAATTAATAATTATAAATTTGTAACTAGGTAACACACAACATTTAGAATTATTTGATTTTATTTCACTATTTGGTGACAATTGTCAAGATGGGACAGTTGGAGTGCAGGCCCATAAGTGGCAAGAACTTGACTTAGAAATTTTGTGATGAATAGAGAAGACTATCAGGGATATCATCTTCTTTCCTAAAGGTACAAAGCATTGGGAACAAGTCAAAATTAATTTGACAATTGCACTCACTTGGTCATGATCTTCAAAATGCTCGCTCAGAGTTATATGCTTTTACTCTGATCATTTGCAAAATAGATTATTTCTTGTCCTAATTGGCCAATAATATTTGAAAACTTAAGAAAAACAAAACATGTTTTTAGGCCTGCAGTAAACCAAAGAATAGTTGAACTATCTTGATATTTCTCATGTCCATAGAGAGTAACAATATAAAAAACAACGAACTTCAATGATTGAAATAGTTCCAATATAATACAAACTAGAGTTCTGTGATGTGTATTTAAACTTTTGTGTTTCAATGAGTGTTCTAAATACTTGATTTCCTCAAGAATGCTTGCAAATGCTCTATAGATTGGCTTGATTAGTAAAATGAGTTCTCTAAATTTCCTTTTGTGCAAATGAAGTATTAGCCTTGTGTATTTATAAACAATTGAATACAAATTACGATCTTTATTGCACACCAACTAACAAAACAATGGTTAAAAATTAAAAAAATATAAAACTCTATATGATGGGTGCAACCTGACCAAAAGTGGCCATTAAAAATTCCAAGAGCATCCACAACACTTCACATTGTTTAGAGCATCCCTTGAGACAAGCATAGAGAGAAAGGGAAAAGGGAGAGAAAGAAGAAGGGGATACACAAAACAACATAAAAAACACACTAATGATGTTTATTTTAAACTAATATTTAATTCATGCATAAACACCTTAAAATTATACAATTTAATAAATAATGAATACTTCGGAACCATTTTAAATATCTACACTTACAACTCAAATATTATATCAAACATTTGTTATGATAATGAAAAAATATAGTTTACTATAATCTTATTTATTTCTGTTAAATTTATACTGTCCATTTGTTTTTGGGTGCAAGCACAATTGGTACCGCACATTGAATCAAACATTATTTTTAATCAATTCCTATATCCAAACAGACAACTTTACACCATCCAACATGCTCATGCAATGTGTAGGTTTATATGCAAAATTAGTCCCTTGTATCAAAATCAATACAATCGTATGAGAAGACCATTCAAAATGATCTTTTGCTTCACTTTAGGGTTCTCTTGCCTTAGGATGAAATCAAAGATAACCATTACTTTAAAAAATACAATATTTTTACAGTCCATATGATTTAGAACATATTAAAAAAAAATTGTAGGAAGTTTATCAATCAATCTTTACTTAAGCATTTAAAATTTTTTAATCACAATTTTTTTCATTAGTGTTCCCTAAACCTTACTCCTCTTTTTAAAAAAAACTTATTTGTTGACACTAGCATCATCACTATAGTACTTTCTTCCTTTTTTCCATTAATTGGAATTTATTTCGATTTTTTTATTTGTTAAATTTTCTTTTTGAATATGATTCCTCACATAATTTATTGCACTTAAAGCATAGTTTGAGGGTCTTTCTAACAACACATGGTATTGTGAGGTATACCATTCCATCATGGTGAATCACTAATGTAAAAATTAACCTTACATTGCTTAATCACCACTTCTTAATGGACTTTTTACAACCCAAAAAAATTAATATGGGTTGTTATGGGACTTTCTACAACCCCGCAAAAATGGGTATGGGTTGGTTACCTTAAACATTACAAACTTGATTTTCATACAATATTTGCGAATGTTAGGTGGTTTTTATAGCACTGTGACTAATCACACTGTAACATGTTTTTAGGTTTAACATCCAAATTTTTTATGTATATTATGCAAACATTTTCTTTTAAAAATTAAGGAAATATTTCATGTTCATACAAATGTATATTATACATCATATTAAATAACAATTAATGAAGCATTTCATAATCATCCAAATGCTTAAAAGAGTATGATGTATTTGAAAGAAGTTTTTTTTTGTAATAAACATTGAATACATAACATTATTGTAGTTCCAATGACTTGACTCTCTCTTCTTCAACTTTTTGTTTGGAAAGTTATTTTTCCGATTTCACTTGTTCATGTTTTTGATATTTTAAATTTTTTATTGATGTCAAGAATAATCAGAATAACAACTTTCCAATACAAAAAGAAGCTAACTTTCTAATCTCACACCTTGAAAAGGTAATCCATACATGCTTTCTAAAAAAAAACAAGCACTTTATTTTTCTTTTTAGCATGTCCATGAATTTTTCATGCAATTACACCAATCAACGATGCTTTCTAACTTGAGCTTGCATGAACTTTCTATTTGATGATAGTTGTTAAAAAAGACTACGTCCCGAGATATTCAATTAAGAAGCTAACCATTTTTTTTAATAATGGAACTTAATAATCCAAAAAAAGGAATTTAGTTATCTTTGTTGCATGGAAAGTTGCCCTTCCACCCCTGCCTCACCTTCATTTTTCAGTGTAATCCCATGTGGTTCATTTAGAAATCCGTACATTCATTTTTTTATAATATCTTCTAAATCTTTCATCTCCTTATTCACAAAGATACTTTACACGTTTCCTTTATTAAATTTTAACTGGGACCGAAGCCCAAAGTTCGCCAGCCAATCCACCATTCAGTTACTTCTCTTAGGGTATGATTGAATTTCACTCCCTCAAAATAGTTCCAAAAATTTTCTGCTTCTTCAATAATAGGTTTTCAGTATTATCCATGGCTCTGATGACCATGAGTGAATTTCTTTCTATAGTTATGTACTTGATGTTTTCTTCCAAAGCCAACTTCATCCATAGAATTAGGCCCTCGGCTTCTGCTTTGTTGTTTGTGTTAATTCTGATATAGACAACTTTATATGCTATCACTTCACCCTTGTGGTATTTTATAACAGTCCCAACACTTGACTCCCCTAGGTTGTGTTTTGATGCCCCATCAAAATTCACTTTAAACCACCCCTGTTCCGAGGGTGGCCATTTAACATTTTTCTTTATCATTTCTTTTTTCTGCTTGTCACTTGGTTTCATAGCTTCATAGAAATTTTTGATCGTTCCCCAGTTTTGGAGGATATTAATCTCTTCCAGACTGGCCTCCTCATTTTTCAACTACTTTGAGGAGAGGGCAATTTGATTAATACAACCTTCTAGTTCCATCTAGACTTTCTTTGGGGGTTTGTGTCTGCCATTATTCTCAAAGATTTTGGCATTCTGTTCAATCCAAACTTTTCAAGTTAGAAGACTTGGTCCCATTTCCCATGTCTTTTAAAATATTTAGCTTCTTATTACACTGCCATGCTTTGAGGTGATCTGGGAGATTATTATTTAGAGTCCAACTTAGGTTATACCTATGAGGTATAGTTACAGTGAAGAAGGTGCTCGACACTCTCTTCATTTTTGTAACACAAAACACATCATGGCAGTCCTTGAAAGCCTTTATTTTTTCAAATTTCTCCATTTAGAATTTTCTCATGCGTGGCCAACCACATAAAAGCTTTTGCCTTTGGACATGATTTTGAGCTCCAAATTTTGTTCCATAAAGATTTTTCAAAGGCACCGAAATGAGTTTCCATCTGCGCTTCATATCCTCCTTTCATTGAGTAGGCTCGTGTCCTTTCTAAAGAGTGTTTTTGTGAGCTTCAGGGAACCCAAAAGCCTTGAAGGATGCCATTTAAAGTCTTTTGGGGTGCATTATGTGTTCTTTCAGTATTTTAGAAAGTTTTCCAAGTGCAAGTTTTATGGTCTTGTTCTGTATTTTTGATCCAATACTTTTTCACTTTGTGTCCCCATTGCCTTATATTTTATTCTTTAATGCCATCTAAACTCGATTCATGTCTCAAGGGCTTTTGGGTGATCCACATGTCCTCCTAGAAGTTTGTTGTTTCCCCATTTCACACTTGTCATATTAGGCCTTTTAGAATAATCACTCTTGCTTCCCTTATGCTATTCCAAATAGCTGATCCAAGAGGGAGTTCCTTCATCGTGAAGATTCTTTTTGGGTTCCTTTCATCGAAGTATTTATCTCTTAGCAACCCACTCCATCTTGCTAAGGGATTTGCTCTCATTCTCTAAACTATTTTAGCTATGAGGGCCATGTTTACCTTTTTTAGATTCCTTATTCTGAAACCCCCCTATGTGATTGGTTTACAAATTTTCTCCTAGGCAAAGAGAGGTAATTTGACCTTGTCTCTGTTCCTTGCTAGATATTTTTTTGAGAATTTTATTCATTTCACTCAAGATACCTAACGGGGCCTTCAAGAGAGAGAACTAGTATATACCTGTAGCATGTAAGACTGTCTTTATGAGAATGATATGTCTTACACATGTCAATTTTTTACCTTTTCAAGCACTTAGCTTCCTCCACATATTTTCAATGATTTTGTTCTAGAGCTTCTTCTTTCCATTTCCCTTGAAGAACAGGGAACCCAAATAGTTATTTGGGAGAGAAGCCTTTTCAAATCCTAAGATCTTGCTGAGGAAAGATTGAAGATTAGGGGAAACATTGATAAAGATCTTGGATTTGATAATGTTTATTGATTGACCCAATGCTTTTTCATAGATCCCTTATTTCTCTGAACTCTTACAAAGTTGGGAGAACAAAAAGAAATGTATCATCCACAACTTAGATATGAGAGTAGGTGGTTTCTCTAGATGTCACTTGGATCCATTTAATCTCAATTTCATCTCTTAGGGACTTTATGCATCTTCCTAGGGCTTCTGCCATTAGGATGAAGAGATAGTGGGAGATAAGATCACCTTGTCTCAGCCCCCTTGAGGAGGAGAAATACCCTTCTGGGGATCTGTTAATCATGACTAAAAACTTAGAGGAAGAGCAACAATTCTGAATCTATCTTCTCCATTCTAGATTGAACAATTTTTTTGAGCATTCCATCTAGGAAGGACCAATTCAATTTATCATAGGCCTTAGAGATATCCAACTTAATCAACATTCTTTTTCTTTTACTAGCGTTCATAGAGTGGATGATTTCGTGGGTAACGATGATATTGTCTGTAATTTGTCTTCCCTTGATGAAGCCTCCTTGTTCTTCTGAGATAAGCTTAGGGAAGATTCTTTGTTTCCGATTAGTGATGATTTTATAGATGGTATTGCAAAGAGAAATTAGGCAAAAATACTTTGGGATTCTACTTTCTGATTTTTTAGGGATGAGAATGAGGATTGTGGATTTGAATGATTTTGACATTCCTTGAGATTCCTTAGATTCATGTACCACTTCATTGATTTCTTCCCCTATGAGATCTAATAAGTGTTGAAAAAAGAGAGCAAGAAACCCATTTGGGCTCAGAGAGTGGTCTCCTTCCATCTCAAAGACTAGTCTCTTGGTTTCTTCAAGGGAGATATCGTCCATCAGATTTAGATTATTTGTCTTAGTGACTAGTTGAGGGATTTGTCTCCAAAAGTATTCTTGGTCTTCCCGATTCCCCCCATTATCCTAATTTAGCGAATCTTCCCAATACCTCACCAAATATTCTTTAATTTTCATGGGATCGTCCATACTAGTGCCTTTCAGGGTTTCTAGTTTTTGAATGTACTTCTATATTCTAATTCTACATGATAGATGAAATAACTTGGTGATAAAATTCCCCTCCTTTAACCATCTTACCTTGGATTTATGTTTCCAGTAGATTCCTCCTTTTTATAAGAATCTTCTAGTTTCCTTGCTACATTCTCCTCTTCTTCCAACAAATCTCTAGAATTGTGACCTTCCATTCTCATCTCTTGGATCTCTTCACTTCTCTTTTCTAACTTTTTTGGACTTGAAAGATGTTTTTGAATATGAGATGATTCCATATTTTTAGGTCATTTTTGAACTCTCTAATTTTCTAAGCGAATAGGTATATCTTAGTCCCATATCTATTATTTGGGGCTTTCCATTGTTGGGTCACAAAATTGTCTAGGTCTGGATACTCCAACCACATTTTCTCAAACCTAAATGGAGCTCTGAGTGGTTGCTCATCTTGAAATAGATGAAGGGATATCGGCCAATGTTTAGAGCCTGATGTTTTGAGCACCTCAGTTTTTAGGTTGTTATTGTCCTCAATCCAATTTCTTGAGACCAAAAATATATCAAGTCTCTCCAGGATAAGTTCATTTCTCGAACTTACATTACTCCAAGTGAACCATCCTCATTTAGTTTTAAGATCACATAATTCTACCTCCTCCACGAAGAACTGTGGTAATTCAGATAATTCTTATCTCCCTCATTCACTCACTTCTATGAGGTATCCATTATTTCATTGAAGTCATGCCCAATGATCCAAAAAAAATTCCCTTATGATTTTATTTTGGCCTCCATATGATCCCAAGCTAGTTCTCTTTCCTCCTTATTTTGGGGACCATATATGTTTACCAAAAAAATGTTGAGGTTTTTTCTCAACAAGACTGATTTGCAAAATAATATATTATTTATGAATCTGAATGATTTCAAGGTTGACTATGATTGGATCCAATAGGAAAGCCATGACTCTTTCCATGATTGTGGCATTAATCCCTACCAATTCTCTTTTGAGACTTCTTTAAAGGCCCCTACTTTGATCTACCATGTTTTCCAACTTAGTTTATTGAAGCATAACTATGTTTGGGTTATGCTGGGTAATAATTTGCTTCAATGTTATCCTTATGGAGGGGGCATTGAGACCCCTTATGTTCTAAAAGATTATCTAAATCAAGGAAGATTATTTTGCTTGGTGCTCTCCAAGAGGGTGTTTAATTGAGTTTGAGTCCCTTATCTAATAGCTTCCATTGATTCTTCGTGCATCTTTTTATTTTTAATATGTCTCCCTCTCCTCCTCTTTCCAAAATTTCCTTTACGGTTAAGATTTAGAGTTTGCATGATTCCCTTGTTATCCTCATCCATTTCTGAATCTATCTTGTATTCCTCATCCAAGCTTATCCAATTTTATTTGTGTTTCAATCCTTCTATTGTGGTATTTATTTTATCTGCTTACCTTGAAGCCATTTTATCTTTTTTTTATCCAAGTTTCATGTGTTTTGCTTTTTGAATAAATTCTATAAATCCTCTTTGAATCCATAATCTGCTATGATGTCTTCCATTTCCATGTTGTTATGTTTGTCATAAGACTAAGTTTATGGAATAAATTTTATTCCTTCTACTGGCGTGGATATTTCATCGATGTTTTTGCATTCCTTTGCACATATTTTTTGACCATTTTATTCTTGTTCTTGATAACATGCTTTCTTTTCGACTTAACAAATCCCTCTGAAATTTTTTTAGTTGTTTCAAGAACTTTCTTTATGGTGTTGAATTTTTGTAGTGTTGGGAATTCCTTGATGATATTCCCACATTCATGATAGCTTCTTTAGTGGAATGGGATGCTCTTGTAGTCTAACTCTTGTGACCACTCCATTTATCCTACCTTTAGAGTGATGTTCTTTGGAAGGGGTTGTGTGAGATGTAGCTCCACACAGATTCTAACATAGCTAGATAGGACTTTACCATGATGAGGTTTTGATATGTATACAAGTTTACAAAAAATATTAGCAATCATTTTGAAGACATACCTAGACTAAAATTATTGTGGTAGAGTGTACATTCAAATCTAGACAGGTGCTATATTTGGAAATTCCTTTTGTTAGCTTGAAAGTTGTATGCCAATGCTTCATGAATAGTCTCATGTTGTAGAATACATATGACCATCATCTAAAAACTTTGTCTTTGTCTGATTCATTTGGAAATATTCCTATGAAGTGCCCCTTATCATAGGCTTTAAGATTATACTCTCTATTTGTCTTCTAGTTTCTTCTGATCCATGCATGCAACTTCTCCAAGGAAAGTTGTGCTCCCATACATTTTTAGATTAGGCTTATACCATGAAAAATTACTATATTATTCTTGATTCTATTAGATATAGCATGGTGATCAAGTTCTCTTAATCTGCTTGCATGCATGTTCTTCCAGCCCCATTTACCAGATCTTGGAGCTTCTTTCCAACTGCCTTTATTAGGGTGTTTATCTCTATCTTTGAGACTGAGGTCGATGCTCCATACACCATTTTATTGAAGGATGTTTTTTTTGGGGGAAGAAATCCCCATCCTAGAGGTTTCATCTTATATCCCACCAATCAATTTAGTTTCTTATCTAGATCAATCTATAGGAAAAATTTAAAACATGAGGTAAAAGTTTTAAATCCTCGCTGAGCTCATTCTCCCTTCTCATTTATCCTCACCTCTCTTTCCATCCACACTATTATTTATTTTACATGTTCAGAGAGGTCATATATACACGATAATTTTTTTTGAGTTCTTTCAAAGCCTTTACACGAAAGATTGCCACAAATGTTAACCCTGTTATTTGTTTTTGTCCTATACCAATTGTTATTTTGGAAAGAGTCAACCCTTGTGATTTGTGTATTGTTAATGCCCAAGCCAATATTAAGGGTGGTTCATGTGTGTGTCCCCATTATATTGGTGTAATTGGAATCGTATGTGTAGATGCATTATCAAATGATATCATGAAGTAATTGTATAATTCCACCATAACATATGTCAACGTGCTTGTATATTATACTTAAAATAATCCTAGATTTATATTTACAAACCTTGATTATATTAATAGATTGTATGTTAACATCACCATTACATCCCTATAAATTAATAACTCTACATCAAATTTATTGTTTTGATTGCCTAATTGATTTTTACTCCTTATTTTGGTTACAATGCTATGTTAATTGGTCATTTTAATGAATAAAATTTCATTATGTTATGGTTATGCACATTATCATTTGGTGTGAATAGTATTTCAAAATTCTTTCCTAGTGGCTAGATCTAATGCAACAACAGTTCTTTTCATCAATAATTTCTAAACATCAATTGTTGGATGTGCATATAAGGTTTTTTAGAAGTTGACAAAACCTTTGTTAACTATTTTGAATTATTTTCATAATAGTTTTGCATGTTTGTTATTATTGTACGGTGGTTTACCACTATTATGAGGAACTACCCCAAATCTCCTACAAAAATGATTGATTTACCACTAATAGGAGGAAACTACCCCAAATCTCCTACAAAAATGATTGATTTTTACTCCTTGTTTTGGTTTCAATGCTACGTGCAATTGGTCATTTTAATGTATAAAATTTCATTATGTTATGGTTATGCACATTATCATTTGGTGTGAATAGTATTGAAAAATTATTCCCTAGTGGCTAGATCTAATGCAACATCAGTTCTTTTCATCAATAATTTCTAATCATCAATTGTTGGATGTGCTTGTAAGGTTTTTTAGAAGTTGATGAAACCTTTGTTAACTGTTTTGAATTCTTCTCATAATAGTTTTGCATGTCTGTTACTATTGTACGATGGTTTACCACTAATGTGAGGCAAATACCCCAAATCTCCTACAAAAATGATTGATTTACCTCCAAAAATCATGTTTACATTTTCAACAAATTCTTGATGAAGTTGTGAGTCTATGTTTTGAAGAAAATTTTATCCAATGAAGTTCATATCATCAATCAATATATATTTAATATGTTATATCTTTTATTGGAAACTTGTGTGTTATAATCTTGCTTATAGAAATGGGAACATACATAAATAACATGCAAAAGAACATACTACACAATGAACTTAAAAAATAGCTACAAACTTTGCTTATATTTAGATGTTTCAGGTCTCTTCAAGGAGAGAACCTCTTGAAGATTGGAGCTCAAATATAAAAATATATTTCCCTATTATCTTCAATACAACATCAATATATAGGCATTATAACCCTAACCCTAATACTGAAGGGTCAACCTTACAACAAAATGGGTGTTTGAGTCGCATATTAAACCTTAAACCTAATGGTCAAGGGTCAAATCCACATACAAATGAGGCACCCAAGCTAATTAAATAAACTATCATAATTAAAATGTGCAAAGAGAAAAATAAATTGTTAAGATGTAGGGGTCCTAGCATGCCTCCCCCTTTTGGAAGGATTTGTCTTGAAAGCTTTCATTGTGGAAATTATCACTGAATTTGTTGGAGAGGTTCCATATTATGTGTTCTAGTTGTAAGGTTTCCATTGAACCATAACATCTATGATGGTAGGGTTACAGAGTAAGAGTGTATGTTTGTCTAGAATGGCCTCAAGGTCATGGATGATGGAGATTTATTTATCCAAATAGGGAAGGGCTGAGTGAACATGAACACATTATCCAATGACTTAATTCAAACATGACACATGGAAGACAAGATGAATTTTAGAAGACAAAGGTAGGTCTAGTTTGTATGTGAATTTTCTAATTTATTGTAGCACTGTGTATGGTCTATCAAATTTGGTGAGATATTTTGAGCTTCAAGGATGTCTACTTATACAACTGAAGGTGTAGAAAGATCATGCCCCCCATAAAAATAGTGCACTCTAAACAATGTTGATTCCTCTATTGCTTCATATGATTCAAAGCATGTGTGAAGTAATCCTTCAATGTCTGAAATGGAGTTTATCAATTGCTCAGAGTGGTGTTTATGGCCTACATCTTGGAGATTCCTAGAAGGTAGGATGTGAGAGTTGGTGGTGGTTGGCCATACATAACTTCATAGGGTGTCATCTTGGTTGAAGGGTCATAAGAATTTTTGTACAAACATTCAATTCAACAAGAGGTAGCCAATTAGCCTAGTGAGTATGTTGCTCAAAAATAAAACAACATAAGTAGGTCTCCAAGCATTTGTTCACAATTTTTGTTTGACCATTAGTCTGTAGGTAATATGTTAATCACATTTTGAGTTGTGTTCACTACAAATTAAATAATATTTGTTATAAGTTACTAGTAAAGGTGGGATCACAGTAAAAAATAATGGAAGAGGGCATGCCATGGAAAAGGAAAATTTGGTAAATGAAGAGTTATGCCATGGTGGATGATTTATAAGGGCCCTAGTTAAAGAGGAAATCAACCACAACAAAGATCACCAATTTTATGCCTAATTTGGGTAGCCCCTCAATCATAACCATGGAGATATTAGTGCATACTACAAATGGAATTGGTAATGGTTGTAGAGTACTTGGAATTGGGATAGTTTCTCCCATGTGACACTGACATGTATCACATTATGCAATAGACTTATTGATGAGTAAGTTTATTTTAAAGTCAACTACATAATTTTTTTTTGTTTGACATTTCAGATCTCATTGTTGGATCCATATTCAGAGAAGAAAATAATGATGCCAATGCTTGAAGGATAAGAAAGAAGAACATGTTCATAAATATGTTTTTGATACAAACATGTAAGTTTTGATAAGGATGTTGACATACATTAATCAAAATAAAAACTACAAAAATAAGAAAAAATTATAAGAAAAGGACAAAGTGGGACCAAAAAATAAAAAATAAATAAAATATTAAGTGAAAATAATCTTGGCCAATCGGACGTGTTGGATAAGTTCCCCAAGTTCTCTCTGGCCATTTCGTCCACTTGGACACAGGAAGAAAATGACAGGGACACTGCTAAAGCTACCGACTGGAAGCCCATTCCAAATGGCAATGACTTGCCTAGCTCAGACTAGGGTCTGGATGATATGGATCCACCACCTCCTAGCCTTGCTCTTGTTGCTTAAAGTTATTTTTTATATGTGACTTGTTCCTAGGCTTAGCTTAGTTGTTTGTAATACTTTTATTTTTAGCTCCTAGGTCCTACCTAGTGTGACTGTGTGGCATGCTCTCATACCACTTATATTTTTTACAAATTATTTGTATATTTCTATTAAGTTTATATATATATATATATATATATATATAATTAATAGAAAGATAAATAAAAATGCAAAACTTAAAGAATATATATAGATAGTTTTAAATAATTAAATGAGATTAACTCTTATTAAAATTATTAAGTCACATTTAATTAAAAATAAGAATGTGAAAGTTTTTTTTTAAATTTTAAGAAATTTAATTAGAATAATTAATTAATAAGATTAATGTTATCAAGAAGTGATTTAAAAAGTAGCTAAAAATTAGAAAAGAAAATAATAATAATAAAATAAAATAAAATGAAAAAATAAAATAATTTTTAATTAATGTTATTTTTAAAAATGATTAATTACATAGATATTTAAGTAGTTAATCAATAATTTAATTATTTTTTTTAGAAATTAGAAAGCAACCTTAAAAAATAAAAAAATTAATTCAATTGATCAATTAAAAGTCAAAATTAAAATGAACCTGGGTAAGGTTGAAAATATCCAAGTTACTTTACCAACTCACATCTTATTAGTAGTTGAAACAAATAATTAATAATAAGATAAATTAATTAATTTATCAATTAGTTGAAAATTAGAATTATAAATAAGTTATTAATTGTTAAATTTTACTTATTAAAATTAGCAAGTTTTATTAATAAGATTAGTTAACTAGATTGATTAAAGAGTATTAAATAATAAGTTAATCAATTAAATAAATTATAAAAGTAGCAATAAGAAGAAAAGAAAAATAAAATAAAAAGAAGATAAAAAGGGTAAATGGGTGATGTGGACAAACCATAGAATATCACCTAGACCAACGACATGTTGAGTTTGTGGATCAAGGTTTCCATGAATGACTTAATTTGAAATTGTCATACCTATTAAGGTTTGCTTTTCAATTTCACTAATTTCTCTAATCCTTCTATTTTTTTAATCGACATTTCAAAGTTAATATTTTAGCATTACCTATGAGCATAGTGTGTTTGGTTTTGTGTTCATGCTCTACTAATGCTGATCTTTTGAGATCTAAAATGTTAGATGAAAATATTTTTATGATGTTGATTCTAGAAGAAACTTACACATTTTTACACAACAAATAAATTAATCTCAAAATTAAAAACTTCTTAATATCATGTTTCATGCCATCCTAGAAGAATGCTATTTTGGCTCTTACATGTCTTTAAGAAGCTAAAATGCCCCATAGAGGGAGATGCATGTAATCTCTATAAAAAATTATCTGAAAGAGTTGACTTTATAGAAAACACCAGTTACCCTTGATAATGCAAGCACTGACCATCCCAAGAATATTCAGACTTATCTATGAGATTAATGGTGAGTTGTTGAACCTATGCATCCTGTTTCCACTCTTATTAGACCTAGTGGAACTAATTTAGAGTTGGTAAGGATAAAACACATATGATACCCTAGTATTCAAATTTGTGAGATAGGGCATCTACCATTACATTCTCCCCACCACTCTTGTAGAGAATTCAATAATAATATCCCAAGAATTTAGTAATCCATTTTTGTTACTCCCTAGATGAGACTCATTGTTATAATAAAACTTAAGGCTATGACAATCTATCTTGATACAAAAATGTCACCCCAACAAATATGGTTGCTAGCGAGTTACAACATGGAGGATGAACAACATTTCCTTCTCATAAGTGGATTTGACTAGATCATTACCTGCTAAATCCTTACTAGTGCATGTCAAGAGTATCTATCCTATGCCAACAAATATTGGATAAAATTGTTTGGCTAGGTTTCTGATGTTATCCAATAGGGATCGATTCTAATAGGATATCTAGTTTGTGTTCTTAATTATGAATAATTTTGATCTAGAAACATGCATACTTTATTATAAGTGTTGGTCTAGAGGACTAAATATTGCTATGGATTCCACAAGAGAATTTTAGGTAACTTTGAATAAATGAGTACACAATTCAAAATAAAGGATATGGTTCTCTTCCATAACTAATATCTATTTCTTAATATGATGAATTAAAGGGGGAATATTATAAGCAATATTTATAAAAAGAGGATTTTTGTCAATATTTTCCATCATTGTTTTATATTTTGATTCAACATGATAATTATACTTGTAGGTTGATAAAACTGAAGATTGATTCTTGCGAGCTATGGCAAGAATGATAAGTAAACCAAATTTTTACCCTAGAAATTATTCTATAAGTTTGAGACCCGAAGAGATCATTGATTGAAACACCAAGTTGGAGAAATACTTTGAGTATGCAAGTATGGAAGTCCCAAGTGGGTTAAGTTTATCAACACAAAACTGAAATGTCACACATCCTTATGGTGGGAACATGTTCAAATTGAGAGAGTGCACAAAGGGAAATATAAAATTAAGTATTGGAATAAATTTGTCACAAAACTAAAGGCTAAATTCATTCATGTGGGTTATAATATGAGAGTGTTTAAGAAGCTTGAAAACTTGTGACATATATAGATGAGTGTGAAATATTACAATAAGAATTATTATATACTTACCATTATATTTGATCATGTTGAAGATGATGTTGAGAATATCTCAAGGTATGTAAATGGATTATGCATACAAATTCATAATGAGTTTGGTATGATCAGATTGTGATCCATTGAGGAAACTTATTAATATGCACTAAAGATAGATGAAAAGTTATCACACAAAAAATAAAAAGGTTCTTTAGGGAAAGGAAGATTCACATGTTGATCCGGGCAACAATGTAGATGATAATTCGGGTGATGGGTCCACCCCAATTGATGACGAAACTTCTGGGAGCTATAACTTTTGCACCGTAGCTCCAATTGACTCGCCATTTGAACCGTTGGAAAGCTAATAATGAGGGGAACATCATGAGATGGCATTGAGATCTGATAAATGAAGTTTTACCCCATAAAACCCAATAGAAGTGTCCCAAATTTTAATTTTAGTAGTGCAGTCTAAAAATAGTAAGTTTTTAAAAATAGTAATTTCTCGAATTCTGTATTGTTGTAAATCATGGAAGTCAAACCAATTCATCTCCCTCAAGATTGGTGACCTTCCACACCTCCCCACACCTTAAAAAATGTATAAGTGAAGATGTAACCCGAAATGGAAATCAGACATATCTTCTCAGAGATAAGCATATATTTGGGTCTGTAAATTTGATCAATAAAACATCTCTTCTTAGAGATAACATTATTTGAATTGTTTTGTTCCTATTTCTTGAATTATCTTTCAACCAAAGCTTTCGAGTTTTGGATCACATGTGGACTTGGAAGTGGTATAGGTTATTATACATAAGCACAAAAAGGCTAGGTAAGTAATTTATAATGAAATGATGCTAATAACTAGAGAAGTGAAGGTAATTTTAGAGGTAGGGGATCCTAAGGAAGAGATAAAGGTCATGGATTCAATGGTACATGTTTTAGATATGGTGAGACTGGCCATAGAATGCTTGAGTGTCCTCATATGCATATAGAACAAAATAACTCATGTGAGTGCACATATTACATAAGCAACAATTAATGTATTGTGCATATTTATAACATAGATGAACCAGAGAGTGGAGAAGCTCTCATTATGAAGAGGGTATTTTAAAAGTCTATGAAAGAGGAAAATAGACCCCATAGTGAAATAATTTACTTAGATCCATTTACAAATCTGGAGGTAAATGTTGTAAATTAATTATTGATAGTGGAAACACAAATAATATTAACTCACATAAAATGGTAGATAAACTTGGTTCAAATATAATTATACATATGAGTCCATATATGGTTCCATGGTTATTGAAGGGATATCAAGTTCTAGTGAATGAACAATATCTATTAAGTTTTCATATTGGTACATATAAATATAAGGTTTTATGTGACATAATGCTTATGGATGTTTGTCATATTATTCTTCGATGGCCTTGGAAATTTTATCAAAAGGTGAAATATGATGGTCATGCTAATATATATATGTTTTGGAAATATCAAGTAACACACACACTAAATCCTTTGAAGGATAAGTGTGAAGAAGTGGATAAGTTTTTAAAAGTGTTGATAATTTTAGTGAAATAATTACTGAAGGAAGTGAAGAAGAGTGCATGTTATGTGTTGATTTTTAAGCCAACATAATAGAACACAAGAGAAATAAAATAAAAAATAATTCCATGTAAAGTAAATGAGGCACAAAGTGATTTTGATGGGATTGCATCTAATAAATTTACATATGGATTACTGAGGATGAAGAGTATAAGTCATTGCATGTATTTGATACTTGGTTCAATTTAAAAAAATAAAGTGGCACATATATTTAATATTAAAGAGGATGTAGATGTGAAAAGACAAGTTCAAAAGGCATTGGATAAATGTATGATCAAATAAAGTTTGAACCTATGTGCATTAGAAACAATATTAGTGCGTAATAAGAATGGATAATGGAGAATGTACACTGATTCCATGGCCATTAAAAACATTATGATCAAGTATATATATTTAAATTTCCATGCATGGATGATTTGATAGATTTATTGAGTGGAGAAAGACACTTCATGAAATTGACTTGAAGAGTGGATATCATTAGATCCACATAAGGGAGTGTGATGAAGGTAAAACAACATTCAAGACACAAGAAGGGTTATATGAGTGGTTGGTTATGCCATTTGGGTTAACTAATGCATTGAGTACATTCTTGAGATTGATGAATGAATTTATTAAGCCATTTGTAGGTAAGTTTTTCATTGTGTATATTGATGATATATTGATTTTTATTATAATAGAGAGGAACAATTACAAATTTTTTGCAAATAGCTAAAGAAGTTACATGATGAAAAGTTACTCATGAAGTTAGAGAAATGCAATTTCATGCAGAAAGAATTTGTATACTTGTGATCAATGATTTATAAAGAAGGTTTGAATATGGATCCAAAGAAGGTGTGAGTTATGCTGGATTGGACATCACTGTATAGTACATTTAAAGCACATATTTTTCATGGATTGATGAGATTTTATAGGAAGTTCATCATGAATTTTAGTGGGATATGCACAAAGATCATAAATGTGATGTCATAAGATAGAAAAGAGTTTGTGTGGAAAATGGAAGCAGAACATAGTTCCCAACAGTTGAAGAAGAAGATAACAAATCAACTTGTATTAAAATTTCCATGTTTTAGTAAAATATTTTAAGTTGATTGTGATGCAAGTAACACAATAATAGGAAAACTCTTGAGTCAGAAGGAAAACTATCACATATTTTAGTGAGAAGATATGATGTAAAATATTAATATTAAATGTATGATCAATAGTTCTATGCAAATGTGCAAGCACTAAAGAAATGGAGACATTATTTGTTACCATAAGAATTTGTTTTGTATACCGATCATAAAACATTACGGTACATTAATAGTCATAATAATTTAAATCAAAGATATATGAAATGGGTTGAATTATTATATAGTTATTCATTTTTATTGAAGCATAGAAGTTGAAAGTTTAACAGAGTATTGAAGCATTGAGTATAAGAATTATTTTATTGAATTAATTAAGAGTGGAAGTCATAGGATTTGATCTTATTAAGGAACAATATGAAAATGATGAAGATTTTATAGAAGCATGGAAGTCATGTGCAGAACCAGCGAGTGGAGATATAATATTGTGTTAGAGTATTTTGTTCAAGATGGTTTGTTACTCAAAGAGTGCAATTTTGTCTTTGAGAGGATCAATGCATGATAATTTGATCAAAGAAAAACATGGTGGAGGTTTGAAAGGTCATTTTGGTTATGATAAAACATTGGCACAATGAAAAAATAAAATTTGGTCACAAATAAGTGTATATGTAAGTAAATTTGTTCTAGAATGTAGAGTTTTCCAACTAGAAAAAAGGAAAATTCAAAATGTAGGGTTGTATCAACCAATGCCTATCCCAAAGAAACCATGGGAGGATATAAGTATATATTTTGTTTTAGGTTTGCCTATAATGTAGAGAGAAAATGATTCATTATTTTTTATAGTTGATAGATTTTGAAATATGACACATTTTATAGCATGTAGGAAAATTAGCAATGCGACAAACATTGATAACTTATTTTTCATATAAGTTGGAAGGCTGCATGATTTTTCATGCAACATAATTTTAGACAGAGATGTGAAAATTTTTAGACATTTATAGAGGACATTGTGGAATAAATTAAACACTAAGTTGTAATTCTTTTAAATATACCATCTTTAGACATATGGAAAAATAGAGGTAGTCAAAAGGAGTCTAGATGATTTTTTGAGATGATTAAATAAATATAATCGAGGAGCATGGGATAATATTCGAGTGTAACCTAAGTTTCCATGTAAAAATTTAGTGAATAAAAGTACACAAAAAACACCATTTTAGGTTGTTTTGGGTCATGTCAAAGAGGAGTTTAGGAGTTATGCAACATGAAAAATAATAAAAGAGAAGTTCTGAAGTATAGGATTTTGTAGAGCATATGCAAGATGTGCATAAGTAAATATGAGAATAATTGGAAAATTATACATCACATTATAAAAAACATGAAAATGTGAAGAGAATGGAAGTATAATATTAGGTGGGAGATGTAGTTTTAGTGTACATGAAAAAGATAAATTTCCAAAGGGGAATTATGATAAGTTAAAATGGACAAAGATTGGTCTACGTAAAATTCTGTGAAATTTCTCAAAGAATGCATATGAGGTATAATTACTTAAAGGGATATACATATTGTCTATTTTCAATGTGGCTACTTTGTATCCATATTATGAAGTACAAAGTAATGAAAGTGCAAGGTAGATTATGATTAAACAAAATGGATATTTTATATGCCTAAGAGATATCATGAATAAATTATTGAAATGCAAGTTAGAAAAATGACATGCATAAAGGAATATACATAATATTTGGTAAAGTGGAAAGGTTGAGACATAGAAGATGTGACATGGATTAACACATTAGAATCTGCAAGATAAAAAATACCAATAACAAATTTCTTATAAGTCACATGAGTAAAAACATGTGTTCTTTTGATACCCAAGGTGTATGATGCAGGAGCATTCAAGATCACGTGCAATATTGTATCAACAAAAAAATATGTTAATTTAGGAAATTCATTTGTGTTATGTTACATAAGTTTATTATTATGCATATGTATTATTTTAAGTTTTCACAAGTCTTCTATGTTGCACACAAATTATTTGCATTATTTTACACCACATTTATGTGTGCATGTGTCTCGTGTAGTTTTGAAATTCTTACGATCGTGCTTATGTTTGTAATGTTTCATGCATATTTTATTACACACAGTTAAATTTATTGTTTGTCTATGTTTCAAAGCTTTGTGCAAGAAGTTGTATTAGTATTTTACATTTTAGATACTAAACTCTAATTTATATAACATCTTAGTTTTTAATACTTGACAAATACCTATTATGACTCTACCCTACAATTCTATACCTTCTTGTTGCTGAAAATCTCACATTCACCATCTTACTATGCCTAAATATTTATATTATCATCCAACCCTATCATTTATAATTACCCAGATACCCTATACTATAAATAAATCCTAAAACCTAATATATATCCTTGAATGTTAGTTTTAGATCCTCAACAACTTCCTAACTTATCAGACACTTATGTCGATGCAAGTGTCCAAATTCTTATCAAGTGTCCATTCTTAAAAAATTATCTAATTTTAAAATATTTTGAATCCTATGGGTTGACACATTTTTTTTATTTAACCCTTCCATGATACATTTTAAAAATGTGTGGTATAAAAATAAATCTAAGCCAACTCATCATATATCTAGAAAATACAAAGCAAGTGCCTATTCAAGCTCACTCAATTGATTTCACAACTGAGTTCTACTACCCTATTCTTTCTTAATTTCATATCAGTCATAGGAACAATCATATTAAATGTATGAAACACTAAAAGAACAACCCATAAGCAATATTTGTCAATTTACAAGCTATATAATTAGATGACCTTGCATATAGTATATTTACCCCTTATGTACACATAATCCAACACTTAAGGGAGAACTACATATGTTTGAGGCCCTCTTTGGAGTATTGGCTATGTAGGCAACCTCATTAATAGAGGGGTCCTTGAGGCTAGCTCAAAACTATGAGCCCACTAACCCATTTTAGGAAAAGTACAAAAACCTAAGATGAATAGCTAGATTTTGATCCACAAATAATCATCAACAACCTATGTGCATGAGTAAAATATATTAACAGAAAGGCAAAAGAAAACTTAGAAAGCTCTAGGTGGTTGCTCCACAATAGAATGAATATTCCATATTGGATATTTTTTTGGGATCAGAACACTTGTGTGAATGAAAGTGTCCCAATGCCGATGTAAGTGTTCAGGCCTCTATAAAAATATTTCTAAAATTTGACGACTGGATCTTGATCTTATCCCTACTTGTTTCCACCTTTACACTTCTCAAATCTATCTGTACATATTTAGATTAGCTAAATATTATCTCTTCTTTGTGTTTATGCATTCAAACTAATGTTTTGAGTGTAGTTTCAATATTTAACATAAACTAGTATTTTAATTTATAATATTCATTTATTCAAGTTTTCAATTAATTGGCCTACTCTAGAAAAATTTTATTCATCCTTGTGTATAGGCTATTCTACCTATTTAACCCTAACCAAAACATCACACACACACACACATATTAAAAAAGGTAAATATTTGAACATGACCAATGAGTCTTATAATGCAACTCCTATATTGCTTTAGGGTTTTTAGTCTTCTAGGGTTTTAGCTTAGTATGATTGATTTTTAGATCAAAAACTTTACCTTAGGCTTTTACACTCATCTTGTTGCTAGGGTTTCATGTTCTTACAATTGAAATTTATTCTTCCTTGATTGGTGCATTTTAGATTCCTAATAGATCCATTTTAAAATTCTTTGGAGTTTTCTTTTTCTTAGGTCGGTAACTCAAAAACTCTTTTTTGTCGCCCAAATTTTGTATGGATTTTTTGATTTTTATGATTTACTATTTTTAGTAAATATTGACATACAAGATGAATAATGTACATATTTTATAATTAATTTAAGTTTCATCAAAATTTATATTTTAATGAAAAACCTCTCTCATATCTCTACAACATATTTATAATTTGTTATAATTATTGATTCTTTATCGATAATATTCTAGGGGTTTATTTGTGAAACATTCCACATTGTTTTGCATATTTATGATTGATAACAACTCATTTTAAAATTACTTAAAATTATTTCATGTTCCTATTTATATAATAATAAACCTCCTTTTGTTTGTCAAAATTATGTATGAACTTTTAAAAAATCTCAATTTACTATTTTTAGTAAATCTTAATATACATTTCGCAATGAAAAGCTATTTTCCCCTTTTTTTTTTGGTTTTTATGATTGTATATTTTTATAAAGAAATCTTTCTCATATTTTTAAAAAACCCATCCAATATCCTAAAATTCCTACATGGTTATTTTGAAAAAATCTTACTAATTTTTCCTTGAGGTTATCAACCTTCTAGTGTTTCAACTTAAAGTAATTATTTAGTCTTAATATTTCATATCATGTTAGAATATTTGCAATAATTTGTATGTTTATCCTGTCTTATTCTCATCTTAGTATTTGAAACATTTAATATGGATAAAAATAAACCTCTTCCTCCTCATAACCCTAAGGAGGGTGATAACCACTTTCCCTCTAATAGGTCCATGTTATCACTACTCCAAGGGGTAAGGTGGCCCATCCTATTGTACCTATCCTTCCTCAAACACATACACATTACACATCCGCTTTAGATGGTGTGTATGCATGTTCAATCTGAAGCACCTAGGGTTTGTGCTTTCGAATCCCTAAAATATCAAATCATCTTTTGAAACATTTCATATGGATAAAAATGAATCTCTTCCTCCTGACCCTAAAGAGGGTGATAACCAATTTCCCTCTAATCAGGTCCATGCTATCACTACTCTAAGGGGTAAGGTGGCCTATCCTATTGTACCTATCCTTCTTCAAACACCTCCACATCCCACATCCCCTTTCGATTGTGTGTATGCATGTTCAATTTGAAACACCTAGGGTTTATGCTTTTAAATCTGTAAAATATCAAATCATCCTCATGAGTAAATTAATAGAAGATTTTTAAAATAACATCAATTCAAAGATCATATTATTAAAAATTTAGATTATATACATACAAAATCCAAAATATTCTAGTGTTAATCATGTGTTTGCATCTTCATATAGAAATGTTGTGCCTAAGAAGGTTTCATATGAAAATAAGAAGCTAAAATAGAATTTATATACAACTATATGATTTAAAAAGTGAACATAAGGCTAATAAGAGTTCAAGTGAAACCCCAAGAGATGCTTCATAACAAAGTGATTAAATTACCCCCTATACATCCTATAAAGAGATCAAAATACTATTGTGCATATTATAGAATCAGACTCATACAAACCATTTATTTTGGATTTGAAGTAAAAAATATAAAGTACAATTGACAGTGGTGATCCTATAATAGACACATCAATTAAGTAACACACTCACCTTATGAGTACCTCTCCTAAAACAAAAATATAAAAAGAATAAGTATGGGTACCAAAGGATAAATCAAAGCAAAAATATTTGAAAATTAAAAATTAGAGCCAGAAAAGATTCAAAAATAACAATTAGAGAAATAAAAAAATTTAAAATGAAAATCTAGAGCAAGATAAGTTACAAAAAGATTAATAAGTCAAAGCACAAATTACATCTTTTCCTCATATTCAAGCAAAGATACATGACACTTAGCTAGTCCATAATGAGATGTAAATATACTTAAGAAACATAAAATTTAAATAAGGAAACTCCAATCTATGGTGTAATGGGTTTTGTATACACAAATGTTCAAAATGATATATCACATGTTCAAGAAGAACCTTAAAAATTACATGTCTCCTATGATAATGATTACATTGATTATTATGATCCTGATAATACATAATATTGGTATGATCCTAATGATACTGATTATGTAGCATATGAATATGACACACATGATACAAGGCCTTCATAGAGACATCCCCTTGATGATCTCCTTGGCTTCTAGTAACAATTTTCATTTATCCATAGCTTCAATGCTTAACAATTCAAAATTCAAAACTTCAAAAAAGTCAAATATTCAAGAAAATATGAAAACAATCAAATAAATTCACAAATAAAAAATATTCAACTTTCACATGTGTATTAGCTCCTTGGCATCTATGGTGTTTAATTTATGTTAGTAGATAACATATCATTTATTTTTCAGATACACATGTTTCACACATACTTGAGTGTGATACATGCATATACCATACTGATGATACTTTCACATACATATGTTGGATCTTTCCTCTTTCCATGTGGCATACTACACTGGGACATTTACTCATTTGATCATGATCAATACAAGTTATATTATTTTATGATCATTTATACATTATCATGTTATTACTATATACTAATGCTTACACATGCCTATACTCATGTTTACATATTTCACAATTACTTGATAAGATATGTTATATGATTAATTTTATTTAATTCACACATGTAGGGACTAGTATGATATGCTTATGTTGGTTACTTATACTTCATTTATTCACATTGTCACTTCCTTGAGTGACCTTTTTTATTGATTTCTATTTTATTGCTTGTGTAACATTTGAATATATTATATTTTTATTGGCCCATGTGTCAATGTGTTTCTTTCTTTTGATATTTGGAAATTTTAATATGTCATTCCTTTAATTATGTGGCATTTGAATATTACCCTTATTTGTGGTCTCTTTAGACCCCGTTAGTATGACATTGAGTGTTCTTGATTTTTTATTGAGCTTGTGCCATTACTTTATGGATGTTACCATGATATATATCATGCATATTAGGGATTTTTGTGATCACATACTATGAGATTCATTGGTATTTGTACTTAGACATGATACTCCTATATGCCACATGATTTATAGACATGTTACATAATTATCTTATCATTTTTGAGGTAAGGTAACTACCTAATTCCATTTACCTCACCTCAAAGGGGGGGATTATTATTGGGGGCATGTCATAGAGACATGACCTCCACACTTATACAATTATCAAAAATTTTAGATTTTCATTATAGTTTACATGATCAAATATACACTTGGGTCAAAATCCTATACATTGCACTAATGCTTTACGGATTTGGGCAAGATTTTTTTTAGATTTGTGATAAATATTATACATAGTTGCATGATTGTATTTTTGAGCTATGGATCTAAACTACTATAAATTGAAATATTAACCCAAAACTACAATAACATCAAAGAGAGAGAAATATATAAATAATTAGCAATTTAGGAATAAATCCTTACCATCACCTTGTTCCTAGTATCTTCCCTCCAATATTTTCTAATTGATTCTCCAATGCTAGTTGAATTAATTGTATATTGCTTGTTAATGGATTCAAGATGATTTTAATGGATTATTTGGATGCTTGAGTGGATACAAGAGAGTGTGATTGCTTTAGATGGATGATATATGGATGCGAGGAAGGATTATGAAATTTCTCATTAGTATATCCATGCTCCAAGCATAACTATTTATAGGTTGATGGAGGAGGTTTTAGAGGGATTTTTAATTAATTTAGAATTCTCTAGTTTAGAGGATTATATAATTTTAGGGAGAGTTATCTAGATATAAAGAATTATAAATTAGATTAAGGGATAATAGGAATTAGATATGGATTTAATGGGGTTTAAGGCTTATATAGGTGTAGGAAAGGCTAGGGGGTAGGTTGGCCAGGGTGGTAGTTGGAATAAATATGAATTTTAAATTGGCAAGTGGGCTAGTGGCTAGTTAATGAGGTAGGATTAATAGTTAAGTGGGATGTTAGTAGGATAATAAGATGATTAATTTGTCATGGGGTGTATTAAGGTTTTTAGGATGTAGAGAATATTTAATAAGAAATGTGTTTTGATTAATTGGTTAGCATTATGGCTATAGGATAAATTAGCAGGATTATTAGAATAATTAGAGTGAGAAAATTTAGGTGTATTCAATAGTTATAGAATAAAGGTTAAATTTTGATAGATACATAAAATTAAGACACATTCTATGTGACTTTCCATGTGAGTTCACCAAAAATTTTAAATACATATTAAAATTGATTTACCAAAAAGCACTGATACTTTACCAAGAAGCACCATTTTCACTAGGAAGCACCATTTTGAGCCTTTCCTATCTATATAAGTTGGATTAATTTAGTAGCGTGGTTGAGATTAAATTACCTTAATGGAATAATAATATTTTTTTTTTTTAGGTTGTGTTAGTTATACCACTTAACTTGGATTTTATTGTACTGTCACTTGAGTTATACGATTGAGATTCAATGATATCCATGGCCATGTCACAACCCACCATTGAATCTGATTGGGGGCATAGATTAATTTATAATCCCCTTCTTAAAAATATCCATAATTCAATTTTTAACCTCTCTTAGCTGAAATGCTTCATAAGGATGCATACTTTCCTAGTCAAAGTACCAAGGGGAAACATGGTTGCATCGAGACACGTGTAATCCTTCTTGAATTTCTTTCCAAAGATTTAAATTATGAAATTTTTTAGATTATATTGTAACATACTATTGATATAGGTTATACACCAAAAAAACACTTAAAGTGGGCTCAAACAAAGGCAAGGTGTGTTATACACACTCAGGTATGCATTTATTTCCTTTAAATTTGTAATTTCATCCTTATGATTTACTAGATTTAAGGGGCAAAAATATAGATAGTAAAATATGATTTATGTAGCATCTCAATCTTGTATACTTGAAAAATACCTATCAATTATCTACCCTTTAGTTTTAGACCTTATTGTTGTCCAAAGGCTCACAATCGCCATCTCACTATGCCTAACTATTAATCTTATGGTCCAACCTTATCATTTTTGATGACCAAGATCTATTGTACTATATAGAAATCATAAAACCTGATATATATCCTTTAGTATTAGATTCAAATACTCAACAACTTCCTAACCTATTAGACACTTGCATCCCACATAAGGACACTTACATTGACATAAGTGTTAAGATTATTATCAAGTATCTAGTCTTCTATGAGACATTTAAAAAATGTGTGGTATAAATACAAATCTATGATAATCCATTATCTATCTATCAAATATCAAGAAAACACCTATTCAAGCTCACCTAATTGATTACACAACCAATTTCTACTGCCCTATTCTTTTCTATTTTCATATCAATCATAGGAACAATCATATTACATGTCTAACACACTCAAATAAAAACCCACGAGCAATATTTTTCAAGTTACAAATTAGATCATTGCATACTCTTGAATATAGTATATTTCACCCTTATACACTCACAATCTAACACTTAAGGAAGAATCACATATGTCTAAGGCCCTCCTTAGAGTATTGGCTATGTAGGAAATAGTTATTGAAAGATGGGTCCTTGATTTCAACTCGATACAATGATCCCACTAACCCATTTTTATCAAGGTATAAATACCTAAGGTGAAGTACTAGGGTTTGATCTATAAATAGTCATCAAAAACCTATGTTCATGAATATAATATATCAGTAGAAAAGTGGAAAAAAACCTAGAGAGCTCTAGGTGGTCACTTTCCAATACAATGGATATTTTGTACTAGATAGTTTCATTGTGATAAGAACATATGTGTTTACACAAGTATACTAAGGCTAACACAAGTGTCTAGGCCTTTATAAATAATATTTACAAAATTTGATGACTAGGTCTTGATCTTATTCTTACTTGTTTCCACCTATGCACTTCTTTGATATATCTACACTTTTGCAGATAAGCTAAGTATTGTATCTTATTCATGTGTATGCAATAAAACTATTATTTTGAGTGTAATTCATATATTTATCACAACTTAAAATTTTAATTTGGAATATTTATTTATTTGAGTTTTCAATGAATTGGCTTACTCTATAATAATTTTATTCATCCTTGTGTATAAGATATTCTACCCTTTTAAACTTAAACCAAAACATCATATAGATATAATGGATAAACATGCACAAACACAACATTGAAAATATTTGTGATACATTTCCATCAGTCTATGACATTTAATACGCAATCGAGCATTAATTTAGAGTTTTGTTAGTCACGATAAAACTAGTTGAGTTGATGATGTTTCTTGGAGGAGATGTATCTTCATTGTCTAATCCATATGTTGTATTGTAATTAATTTAGAGTGCATGAGGTAAATGTGATATGGAGAAAACATGAGTATTTTCACTATAATTTTTAGTTATGAAGTCTTGTGACTTTATTTATATTCACTTGGTTTGATCACATGTATCCTAGTGATGAGTTGTCAAAGGATCAATTGCTAATTATTTGTAATTCAATTGTGAAACTCATGGACATGTTAATAATTCAATTAATAATTCCATGGGGTAGATGCAAAAAGTTGGGGGATAAAAAAAAATGATGCAATGATAAACACATAGCTTCTTTTTCAAAGGGTGTACGCCTTTAAAAAAAAACCATAACAAATTTGATATGGGTTAGTCCTGAGCCTAAAGAGAGTATGCCATTTTTAGAAAAGGGTGTACGCCCTTTAAAACATGTTTTAGAGGCAAATGTAAATATTTAAAAAAATTGGAAAAAAAAGGAGTATGCCTTTTGGTAAAGGTTGTATGCATTATAGAGTACAAAGGGCGTACACCCTTTGGTAAGATATTTGTTTGTTTGTTATTGTTTATTGGTGTTAGTGTGAGTATATATTTAATAAAATAAATGTAATTAAGTATATATTTACATATAATTTATACTACATTTTATATTTTTATATTTTTATACTTTAAATTTATTTTACTAAATATAAGTTTACATTTAATTTATTTTATATTTTATATTCTAATTTATATTACATTTTATGTTCTTATCTTTAAGTTTATTTTAATAAATATTAGTTTACATTTAATTTAGATTAAATTTTATATTCTTATAATTTAAATTTATTTTACTTACTAAATATAACAATTTAGGGCCACTTTGCATCTTCTAATATCAATTTCAGAGTTGTACGAGTTACCATTTAAACGTTAATTTTTTAAAATCCATTCTGGTCATTACTTAGTTTTTAGAATTTCAAGATTATAAACTAAATAAAATATTGGAGTTATTAATCTCTAAGATTAAGTATGGATGTCACTAGTTGAGATAAAAATAGGGATCCATATATATATAGGGGTTTAGGTATGGATTAGTCAAGATGGATATAGGGTTTATGATAACATGGATGTAGAATTTATGTAATATGATGGGATGGAACATGTATGGATGCATAAAACTATCTTAAATGATACATCCAACCCTAGAAAAAAACCCAAACCACTATTCCCATATCATATTCTTAGCACCATTATAGGTGGTGATATTCCCAAACTAGGACCTTGCTGTAGTCTGAGTATGCTCTAGTCCCAAATATAATAAATCAAGGGATATCATAATAATGAGGCCCTTACCATAGATATATGAGTGGCATCATTTTGAATACACTATGTCAATCTCAAGGCTACCCTACCTAATAAGTCAAGGTAAGCTTGCCCTACCTACTTCATCTATGTGAAGGAGTAAGGAAAAGGAAGCTTGCATTCCTAATATCTAGCTTTAATTCACCCAATAATATATCAAGGAAAGTTTACTTTCTTGATAGATAGAAAAAGAGTAAGGCATAGCTATCAATGGAAGATTTATTTCTTGATATCTATCTTTACTTTGTTTTTTGATTAAGGCATAGCTATAAAGGGAAGCTTACTTCTTGATAGATAACTTTGTTCTTTCCCTACCTACTTAGCTATGCCCTACCTGATAAGGCAAGGGAAACTTTCTTCTTGATCTATAGATTTGTTCTTGTCCTACCTGCTTTACATTTCTAGAATATATATTTGGCTATCAAGGTAAAATTGATTCTCAATCTATATCTTTCATATATTCTTTCCCTCCTACTTATCTCCTATTGTTGGAAAGGAATATTACTTCCCAATAGATAAAATGATAAAAAAAATTTAGAATCATGTTATGTATGTAATAGATCTATACCATTGAGTATGACCTATCAAATTTACCTTCTTGAGTATGCCCTACCTACTTTACCTACTTGATTATGCCCCATCTGATTGAATACCCGAGCCATATCTTGATCTTGAGTATGTCTTACATAAATACCAAAGCCATATCTTGATCTTAACTATGCCTTACCTATCTTATTGTACTTGAGTATGCCTTACCTACTTTAAACCTAGTTGAGTATGCCCTGACTACTTTAAACCTAGTTGATTATGCCTTACCTATCTATCCTTGACTTACCTACTTGAGTATTCCCTTATCAATTGAATACCCAAGCCATATCTTGATATTAAATACCCATATTTAATCTTAAACATATCTATTTTACATGAGCCATATCTTGAATACTTAATACCTGATTGAATAACCAATCCATATCTTGAGAGGAGAGGGGGCACTATCATGCTTGAAAATCAATAGAGGGGACATTATCAAATAAAGGGATAAAGGAGAAAGGGAATTATCAAGAGATGATTTTAAATAAAAAATGGGGGTATTATCACCTATAGAAATAAAGGAGAGGGGGGCATTGAATAAGCCATATATTGAAAGGAGAGGGGGCATTCTCACCTATATATAGAAAGGAGTATCCAAGGAAAATTGGGAAAAAGGCTTGAAAGAAAATTTAGGCTAAATTCATAATCACTCCCTCATTATCCCTCATCATCCCTAATCACTCTTTCAGTGGCCCTCATTGTACCTAATCACACCTTCATTGACTATCATCATCCTTAACCATCCCTAATCACTCCCTCATAATCCCTCATTTACCCTCATCATCCCTCATTTCCCCTCATCATCCCTAATCACTCCTTCATTTCCCCTCATCATCCCTACTCACTCTCTCTTCAAATATCATCATCCCTAATCACTCCCTCATTGACCCTCATTATCCCTAATTAGTTTGTATCATCTATAATCATTCCTAGTCACTCCATCATCATCCCTAATCATCCCTTATCATCCATAATCACTCACTCCTCATCCCTCATCATCCCTAATCATTCTTTCATTTTCCCTCAACATCCCTAATTAGTCCCTCATCAACCCAATCATTTATCATCATACCTAATTACTCATTCATCATCCCTCATTGTCCTTCATCATCCCTTATCACTCCCTCATCAACCCTCATCATCTCTCATCATACTTAATAAGACCTTCATCAAACCTTATGATCCCTCATCATCCCTAGTCATACCCTTATCAACCCTCATTATCCCTCATAATCCATAATCTTTCTCTCATTTCCCCTCATCATCTCTCATCATTCTTAATATGTCACTTAACATCTTTAGTCACTCTATCATCATATATCATCATATTTCATCATCCCTCATCATCCCTCATCATTCCTCATCATCCCTAATCACTCCCTCACCAACCTTCATCATTTTTCATCATCCATAATCACTCCATCATCCCTTATTGCCTCTAATAATCCTTTATCACCCCTTCATCATCTATCATCATCCCTCATCATTCTTCATCAGTCCCTCATTGTTCCCCATCATCTATAGTCACTCTAGCACCATCCTTCACCATCCCTAGTCATTCTATTATCATACCTCATCATCCCTAATCACTCCCTCATTAACCATCATCATTTCTTATAATCATTAATCATTCCTTAATAATCTCTCATGGTACCTCATCATACCTTATCACTCCCACATCAACCCTCATTAGGTCTCATCATCCCTCATCAATCCCTCATTGTCCATAGTCACTTTGTCATCATTCATCATCATTCATCATCATCCCTCATCATCCTTAATCACTCAATTCTCATCCCTCCTCATCCTTCTACATCCCTAGTCATTCCTTTATTGGCTCTCATCATCCCTAATCACTCCTTCATTATTCCTAGTCACTCCCTAATCATCCCTAATCACTCCTTCCTCATCCCTAATAACTCATTTATTAAACCTCACCATCCCTCACAATCCCTCATCACTACCTCACCATCTATTATCATCCCCAATCAGTCCATCCTCATCCATATTCATCCCTAATAACTCACTTTAATATCTTGATGGTGGATGCAATGGATTCTTGCTTGTGCTTGATTGGCTTCTATTCGAATTCCAAAATCTTCTCACTCAAATAAGGCTCAAATTGGTGTTAAAATAATTTTATCATTATGGCATTAGAAATTGATATGTTTGTGATTCCTAATATCACTAGATAGAATCTTTATCATGATCTTGACACTCAAAATCTCTATCATGATCTTGATCCCCACTATCACTATCACTATCATTGGCCAAAATCTCTATCATGATAAAAAATATTAGTAATTATTATTAAATGCAAAATTGGTTGGGTGATATAGGATTTGGTCCACTTAGGGTGCTCCTCTAAGGTTAGGTTAATGTACATGGCCTATCTTAGACACCCAATTAGAGTTTCTCTTAGTGTGATTTAATCTATGTGACGAAGTGATATATCCATGTAAAATGAAGTCAAAATTCAACAAGAAATTGACATCATATAGAGAGATAGAGAGGTAGGCACTCACAAATTTGATAGGCAAAAATAAATTTATGATTGAATATCTATCTATCTATATGACATCAATTTTTGGTTGAATTGTAATTTCATTCTACATGGATATATTCATTAGTCACATAGTTTAAATAATACTAGCATAAACTCTAATTGGGTTTTTGGGATGGGCCATATACATCAACCTAACCTTAGAGGGACACCCTAAGTGGACTAAATCTTGGTCACCCAACTAGTTTTGCATTTAAGAATAATTATTGATCTAATCGATCATGATATAGATTTTGGCCAATGACAGTGATAGTGATAGTGGGGATCATGATCATCATAGAGATTCTGGTAGAGATTTGAGATGATGATAAATATTCTAGTTAGTGATAGTTGGAATCATGAACATATCAATTTTACAACTTGATAATGATATGAATGATTCAAAATCATAGAGAGGAGAAGAAAAATACTTCATTTATCTTAATATAAGTAGTTACTCATGTATTTTTAATCACATGAATCCATCAACCTAGTTTTATGGTCTCTTATCTATATATTTGGTAATGGTGGGGATCCCCTACTCTATATATATATATCTATAATGGGCAGAAGGTTCAATATGTAAGAATCATTAACTCTGGTTATTGGATCAGAATCTACTATGTATGAAAGTGTGCCATTATTTTTATCATGTAATATGGCCTCTGAGGGAAAGGCTCATAGATCATATACTCACACAATGATAAATACAATAATACCTAACTACCATAAATCTAAACATAGGATTTACAAACAAATACAAATCTGACCACCATATATCTAAATAGATCTACCAAATAAATGGTAATAGATAAAACTACCACAAATCCAAATGACTAAAAATAATATTGAAGAAGAGTTTATTTGAGCCTTAGTTAAGTGAAAGATGAGTTGTTTATTCATTGAATTAGTTATTTGGAACAATGAGTGAAAGGGATTTATGGAGAAAAGAGTTCCTTATTTGAGTTAAAGAGAATGAGTGAAAGAAGAGATCCTTTGAGCCTTATCTGAGTAAGTAAAATTTGGAATTGGAATAGAATCTAGTTAGGCACAAGTGGGAATCCATTGGATCCACCATCAAGTTATTATAGAGAGTGATTAGGGATGAGAAGGGAGTGATTGGGGATGATGAGGGATAATAAGGGAGTTATTAGGGATAATTAAGGATGGTGAGGGTCAATGAGGGAGTGATTAGGGATGAGTAAGGAGTGATTAAGGATGATGAGGGATGATGGAGTGCTAGGGATGATGAGGGAGTGATTAGGGATAATAAGGGCCAATAAAGGAATGATTAGGGATGGTGAGGGATGAAGAGGGATGATGAGGGGAAATGACATAGTGACTAAGGACAATGAGGGATAATGAGAGATTGATCAAGGATGATGAAAATTAATGAGGGAGTGATTAAGGATGATTAGAGACAATGAAGGATGATGAAGGAGTGACCAAGGATAATGTAAAATTATGAGGGTTGATTAGGGATGATGAAGGTAAATGAGGGAGTGATTAGGGATGATTAGGGATGATGATAAAGTGATTAGGTATGATAAGGGACTAATTAAGCATGATGAGGGATGATGAGGGATAATAAAGGAGTTATTAGGGATGATGAGGGTGAGACTAAGGATGATGAAGGATGATGAGGGATAATGAGGGAGTGATTAGGGCTAATGATAGATGATGAGGGTAAATTAAGGAATGATTATGGATGATAAAGGATAATGAGGGATGCTAAGGGAATGATTAGGGATGATTAGAAATGATGAAAGTTGATGAGGGTGTGATTAGGGATAATGGGGTTCAATGAGGGAGTGATTAGGGATAATGAGGGATGATGAGGGAGTGGATAGGTATGATTATGTATGATGAGGGTTGGATATGGAGTGATTAAGGATAATTAAGGATGAGGAGGGCTAATGATAGAGTGTTTAGGGATGATGAGGGACAATGAGGTCAAATGAGGGAGTGACTAGGGATGATAAGGGATGATGAGGGTCTGTGAGGGAATGATTAAGGATGATTAGGGATGATTTAGGTTAATGAAGGAGTGATTAGGGATGATGAGGGGAAACAAGGGATGATGAGGGGAAACAAGGGATGATGAGGGAGTGATTAGGAATGATGAGGGTTGATAAGGGTATGATTAGGGATAATGAGGGTCATTGAGGGGTGATTAGGGATGATGAGAGAGTGACTAGGGATGATTAGAGATGATGAGGGTCTATGAGGGAGTGATTAAAGATGATGAGAGATGATGGGGGTGATGAGGGAGTGACTAGGGATGATGAATGATGATGAGGACTAATGATAGTGTCATTAGGGATGATGAGGGATAATGAAGGTCAATTAAAGAAGGATGAAGAATGATGAAAAATGATGAGGGAGTGATTACAATGTTGAATGATGATTTATGCATTTGACCCCATTTTTTCCATATGGTTTAGGGATAGGGAGATAATGATATAAGTGATTTTGATATGATATTGACAATATAGGGTTTGAAATCATTCCCCTCCACACTAAATATTAATGGTAGTGTCTTATTTGAGTCTATAATGTTAGAAGATGAATTTTTTCTATGCAAGTTTGGAATAAATTATTTATTTCATGCATGTGTGAGATTGGAATTTAAGAATGCATGGATTGGCCCATTTGTCTAACATTTGTTTCAGATTAAATGGTATATTTTTAGGATGACCCTTAAATAGTGTTTTAATTCTTTTGATTCTGAATGGAGTATACTAGGGTGATTAGCTACATTCATGTATGGTGTAAGTGATAGTATCATGACTAAAGGTAGATGTCACATATGAGTGATCACATACATATATGTAGTGATAGGTATGTGGTATATGTCATGAGTGAGTGACCATATCATGACTATAGGTATGATACAAGTTACCTATTATAGGGTAGTCATTTATGCATATTGATAGATCCATTGATTGAAAATCCCAAAAATAATTCACGAATTTCACCCAAATCCACCTTGTATCCTTTTACCTAGTCATCCCTAGTCACTCCTTTCTATATATAGGTGAGAATTCCACCTATCCTTTCAAGATATGGCTCAGTCAATGCCCTATCTCCTTTCTCTATATAGGTGATAATACCCCCTCTCCTACTTTTCAAGCATCTATTTATAATTATCTCTCTACTTTCAAGATATGGCTTGGGTAAGATAAACACAGTCAGGATTAGATACATGTATTCAAGATCAAAAAATGGCTTAGGTATTTAATTGAGTAGGGCATACTCAATTAGGTAGGGCATATTTAAGTAAATAACTCAAGTAGGTAGGGATAGAGGGATAGGTAGGTAGGGCCCACTCAAGTAGGTAAAATAGGTAGGGCATACTCAAGTAAAATAAGGTAGGTGGGGCATATTCAAGAGTAATATATGGCTCAGGTATTTAGGTAGGGCATATTCAAGATTAAGATATGGGTCAAGTATTGAATCGGGTAGGGTATACTCAAGTAGGTAAAGTAGGAAGGGCATAATCAATTAGGTAAAGTAGGTTGGGCATACTCAATGGTATAGATATATTACATATGTAAAATGATTTGAAACTTCATTTATCATTCTATATATAAATCTTAAAAATATAAAAACTAAGAATTGACCAGAATAAATTTTGAAAAACTATCTTCTAAATGGTAAGTCTTACAACTCTAGAATTTATTTTAGATGTAGAGTGTCTCTAATTTGATATATTTAGTAAAATAAATTTAAAATGTTATTACATTTATTTTAATAAATACACACTCACACTAACAATAATAAATAATAACAAACAAATAAAACATCTTACCAAAGGGCATAAGCCCTTTATATTACATGGGCGTATGCCATTTCCTTCCATTTTTTTTAAATATTTACATTTACCTCTAAAACTTGTGTTTCAAAGGGTGTACACCCTTTCAATAAATCTTTGTTTTGACTTTCCACTTTCCCTCCAAAGGTGATTTGGGTTTAGGATTGGGGAGGTCTGAACCTAGCCTAAGACTAGTCATGGAGTAGCCCACATGATTTATAAGAAATTTAGGAGTCTTTTTCATCTTTATCGACACATCTGATTAGAAAAATTTTGTTATTTAAAAAAAAAAGGGTTTATAGAGGGAAAATCATAGTTTTTGAATATAGATTTTTTTAAAATGTTAAACTATTATTTTTAATTATTATTTAATTTCTACAAAACATACCTCATTATGGACTATATACATATCATTCCAAATACCTTTATAACTTTTTGATCATTAACCAAAATTTTATAAAACTTATAATTGACCAATCTATGCATCGTTGGATATACTTTACAAAAATATTTTCTTGAAGTTAAGGTCAAAAATTTGTCTTCGTGCACTTGCATTTCCAATTTTCTAGTTGTCTTGACCTGTAAAATTATTTAAAATATATATATTTATTAAAAAATTAGTAAAAAATATCCTGACCAATCTTTGACATTTCATCAATCCATAATTGAAATTTCATATAAAAATTCATTCATTTACTCAAAAAAGTGTGTGTGTGTACACATGCAATATCCTTATATTTTCACCAAAAAGTGTCAAACCATTGTCATAAATGCATCAATTTTGCATACTTTTATTATCTGGGTATTAAAAAAATTATATGTTTAAAAACTACATTCAGAATGCCACAATTCATATTATTATGTTATTATCAAATTATTTTTCCAAGTGTCACTAAAATTCTCTCCAATTTCAATTATTTGTTATAAAAAAGTGTTGTTTTAAGCCCCCCTTTTTGTCACCCATTATCCTGCATCTACCCCATGATGTATATGTTGTGATTTTTTAAAATATAACATGTTACTATGCCTTGGAATTGTGAGAGAATTTTAATATTGGTAACCTCCTAAGGTGTGTTAATGTTATTAGTGGGGTGAAATCACTTAATGTATGTAAGTTGGTATTGCACATTTATAAGCATGCCCTTACCCCTATGCTAACATGATTCATTTTCAGGGGCTTAAGTGTGGAAGATTAGATGTTGGAGATTTATTTTGAGATATCTAAACTTGCAACTACTATGAGTTATAAATCAAAAATCTATGTATCTTATTTTTTAACACATCTCATTGTGAGAATGTGGTGTCATTGTTATCATTGTGTATGTTGTATTTCCTTGCTATTGAAATATAATAAAGATAAGAGTGTGTTTTCATGCATTTTTATTGCATATTCCAATATGTATTTTGAGGGATATGGTCTAAGACATCTATTAATTGAGATATTTAACCATGATTTCATCAAGAACCCTAAAAAACAAACCATTCTTCCAGATTATGTGCATCTTATATATTTGGGTGTATAAAAAACTAGGTTATTTTGATTCCATCATAGATGTTGCATTTCAAATATTTTTTTTGATACAATTTTATTTTTATCACAAATTAAAAAGTTGGTTTCTATCATCATAACAATGATAACCCAAAAGGGTGACTTCAAAACTACATCCTAACATGTTTATGAGCTTACATGTTCATTTTTTGGTCTGTGATTCATGTTTATTTTATATAGTAGATATAGATGACACTATCCAAAAACACTAGTAATATCAACTATAGAATAGGAAGTGATATTTTTCAACTCTTTTAGTGGCTTAAAGTGGAAAAGGTGCATTGGAATTGATGATGATTCAAATGGGAAATGAGTGATAGTGGATGTGGGGTGCATGAATAATTCTCATAGAGTGTTCAAATTATTGTAGATTTTATTTGGTTTCTTAAATTGATCATTATAAATAATTTGCACCTAGCCAGGCTAAATATGTTCAAATAATTTTTCAGTTGCTTCATTAAAGAATGTTATATGCACTTCACACATTCTTCATTTATAAATTAAAACTTAATTAATTTTCCATGGACTTTTACATTACCATATTAATGAAGAGAAATTTTGGAGATTTCTAAACCCTTAGTCAGCCATTATTTATGATAAGGGATCAAGGATTTTATTGGGGTAAGTGTTTAAGGTGGATGAAATTTTATAATGAGGTATGCATAATAATGAATGGATGAATATTCTTAGCTAGATATTGATTTATATTGATAATGTGAGAAATGTGCATGTTAAATGGGTACTAGAGCACCAATAATGGCACAAAGATGACAAAATCCATGTTTAAGATTAAAGAAATGTTATACAAGAAAGAGACATCAAGATAAGGAATATGAAAATATGTGTATGATGATGGAAAAAATAAAAAAATAGAAGAATTAGGGTCATTTACAAGAATCATTTGTGAACTCTACACATGTACACTATCAACAAACAATTGAGTCCTTGCACAATTCTCTAGACAAAATATAGGCATTGAATTTAGTTGAAAGAAAAACATGGCATGTGTGTACTTGTTTTACCTTAATTTGGTATTGTAACCCTAATTATATGAAAATTTTAAATTTAATTCATATATTAAGATATGGCATTCAAGCATATATTTAAATGTAAAATAATGAAACTAATTACCATGATTTGATAAGTGGCATATTCTAAATATAATAAGTATAACCAAGGGATGCGTACGTAGATTTTTTGATTGACTGTCTAACTTTTTCTATCTTATGGAAGTGGATATCATCTAAAATCAAACAAGTGATTCATTTAGTTCAAGAATAATATCTCTGTCTATGTAGGGTTGATTTAATCAATTTGGGTCAATTCATTGGTCAATACCAACCTATGCTAGTTAGTACTAAACTATGAATAAATGAGGGACTATGACCATACGATCACCTTCACATATCCATTTATGTTGTGTATGTTAGATCCTAAAACTTATTAATGTTAAAAATCTAGACATCAATCTCCTTTGCCTTGAAACCCTAGGTGTACTTGTAAGATATAGAAACATGCAAAAATTAGAAAAGTGTAATGGGTAGAGCTAACCCAAATCACCCCAATTTGATGATTAACCATTGTATATGTATCTAGTACTCCAAGGATGGAAATCAAGTCACATGTAATTATCCCACCTAGTGTGATTGCATAATTGTGCTCTATTATATGCATATAGATAATGATTTAACTTTATTACTTGATAATGCTTGCATTAAATTAGATTTAGTGTGCTTTAGACTTGGATTATGAATATTACTAGTGATAGATTCAAAAATTGGGAAGAATAAGGCATATTTTCTTAATGTGCAATAGTACATAGATGTATACCAGATAAGTGCCAAGTCCATTTTGAGTGAGGCCTTACCTTTTTTTATAAATTTGTCAAATTGGGTAATTTATCATGCCATTGATACACTAGGAAAATGGGATAACCCTAATGAAAGGTTTTATTTTGAAAAATAATCATTGCTAAGAGAGGATTAATTATGACTAAATTAAATAAATACTGACTAGTGATACTAACCAAATATGACAGAACTGGCTTGTGTACATGTGAACTAAAATAAATGTCTAGAGATGTTTGTGTTGAATATTTATCATGTTTTAAACAAATAATTATGTTCCTATAGGTGTGTACCTAAGGGAGTGAAGGACTGTCATTGTGTAAATTTTCTCACTTGAACTATTGTCAATAATGACACTGTCTATGGGTTGTTTATAGATATAGGCTCATATGAAGAGTATGTGAAAAATGAATCATCATTAAAAATCTCACTATCATCGAATGTGATCATAGGCTGCTATGGTGGAGTATCAATAATTTTACCAGTAATAACATCTACTGGATGATCATATACCATACATAGAGGATGCATGTTATATGCATAGTGTAACTTTAAAGTATCCTTAGTTTTTATTGACTCGTGTTTAAGAAATGGAAATAAAGATCTTCAAATTTTTATTTTCATTGTGATGTGGGCTATATTATTCTATAGGGGTAGCCATGTTGTTTATGTTTTCATCTATAAGATCTTGTATCTTATTTCTTAATTTAAAGAATTTGTATTTTGAATGTATTATAGCTTGATAATCATAATATGCATTGCCTTCATAATTCCTTGATCTAGGCTTATTTAGATGGAGATCTTATTGAATAAGAAGTTTGATAAGGTTTTAATTGAGTAATTTAGTTATTAGTACATGAGGAGGTGATGGTAATCTCAAAAAATACCTCTTTGGTGTAGCTATCAATTGTAGTTAGTTTGTAGGTTGTGATACTACATTGAATAACATCTTGGCCTCCTTATTTACATTATTTGTTTTAAACTTTTATCTTGGTTTGATTTGAAACTTTATTGTTGAAGTAGTTATTAGTGTGGATGTATACTTAAATTTGTTCAAATCTAGGAGCATAACCTATCTATCCCTTACTGCATGATATAGTTCATCAAAGTATTTGAATCTATTGAATATACTGACTCATGGAGTGATTATAATAAGATTTAATTAAATATATATTATAATTAATTTTTGGCCATAACATTGGTCATATTGAATATCATAGTATTTTACCAAAGTACATAATCACTAATTGGTTCATTAGACCCTTGTTTAAGCCTATCAATTTATGCATATGATAGATTATCATCAATTTTGATGGAAAAATATCTTAGGAATTGGTTTTTTTAATGGGTTGAATGTTCTTATGTATTGGAGGGGAGATCATAGAACCATCACAATGTATATTCCTTGAGAATTATTGGAAATAGATTGGTTAATAATTTGTCATTATATGCATAGTCCAAACATGTTACATTGAATGATCTAAGGTGTTTCTTAGGATAATATTTACCTTCATATAATGGTATCTTGGGAGTTAAATTTTTTTTTTATAAAGGATATAATACTATCTTAGGGGAGAATGGGTTATGGAGCAAGGTGTGTGAATCCAAAGAATGAATATCTCTAGATGCACATTGCTTTATCTACAACACCTTAGCATGCAGATTTGTAACTGTCTACTCAAGGGAGTGTGAAATAGGCAAGGTTAGTAATGGAACATGCATAGTCATCATGGGAGGGGTAAATTTTGTATATGTAGGAATATGTATTAATATATATTAGGGGCATCATATTACCCCTAACCTTGGTTATATGTCACATAGTTCATTACAAGTGAAGACATAGGGATAAAATTAGCAGTAGAGGTTTGCATACTTGATGTGGAATCTTGTGCAAACTTATTTTAATCATATATTACTATATATAACGTTGTATTAATATGATGTGGTTTCATGTTGAGATATTCAGTTAATTCTTAATCATCCATGGCAGTTAATTGATCTTTAGTAATTGTGTCATGAGTATTACTAGTCTCAAAATTCATGATAAGTCCATCAATAAGGTGGATAATATGTATTATATAATATATAGTAGGAGGAAAAAAATATGTCATACATGCTCTTTTAAATATAGTTGTAATAATAGGCATCTTAGATTGGATTTTAAAATAATGGGATTTGATGATGGCTTGGGATTGATCATTGTTAACTTTAGCCTTATTGGTGTATTTAAATTTCATAATTTTGACCCATTTGATTATATAATTGATCCAAATAAGATACATTATCCATGTTTAACAACATGAAATGAGTACATTCATGACTTGTGTTGACCAATAATGTTCATTTAATATGGCCATGTTTAATGTAAATGATTAGGGAAATAATTAGGAATTAGGTCTGGGGTTGAAGGTGAAAATATTTTTTCAATATGGAAATCATAATCAGATTTTAAACATTAGGAAAATTAATGATTTTTTCTATGGAAATTAGAAATGAAATTTGAAACCCTAGGAAAATAGATCTAAAACCTTGGAAGGATGAAACCCTAAGGGAGAGCTAGGCTTTAACACAATTTGATATGTGTATGGGTTCAACAATATGTTTTAACCTAGTTTGGTTTTTCAATCCTGATAAGATAGAGACTTTAAATGTAATTTAGATATAAAGATACGACATTTAAGCATACATATAATTATAAAATAGTAAATTGATTGCAATGATTTGACAAGTGTTATATTCTAGATATAATTGTATGCACCTAAATCCACTCACTTCATTTAACATGACTAATATTACTATTAGTCAACACTAATTCCTCTTATCTAATTTATCCCCTCTAATTACATCTTAATATCACCCCTAACCCTAATCATTTATCTAACATCTCCCTTCATTCCTCTTCATTTGCTAACCTTTATTCCACCCCACCAATCTATTAATTCCCTTAATCATCTATTAATCCTATCCTAATCTATCTTATTCATTATTTGGGAATTTTAAATTCCCAAAGCCCACCTACCTACCTATTATTAGGATTTCCTACAAGCCTACCCCCTATATTCTCTAAAATTCCTAATCACCTATCTAATCTATCCTTAATCATGCTTAACCCTCCCAAAGAGATTCTAGATATTTCTACCTGTATAACCTTCTATCCTCTAGAGTCCTTCAAGGAATTTCAAATTCCTTGGATAATCCTCAACCATTTATCTCCACAAACCAACTTTGAATTCTAACCAATGATCCTTCCTTCCATATTCTATATAAATAAGACCACTCCTCCATGGGAACCAAGCATCGAATCCATAAAGTCTTGATGTCAATCTAATCCTTGAATCCATCATCAACATCCTTTAATCATGCCAACATAATGTCAAATTTATGAGTCCAAAGTAATCTCAATCTAATCCTCTTGTTTTTGATCCATTTAATCTTGGTTTGGAGAAATTATCTTTAGGATTAGAATGTTAGTTTGAATTGTGTATTCATCTATTTGCATTTGATTTTAACAGCTCTAAATTTTATTTAGGTAGTTTGATGTTTTGGGTGGTTTAAATTGCATAGTTTAATCCATTGTGCTCAAATTTACTACTACATTTTGGCTATCACAGTGAGAGATTACTCCAAATTTAACCTTTTTGCTTTTAATAAGTGTTTTTGGCAGCTTGTAGGATTAATTAGTGAAAGAAAAATCTTAGATTTTTGACAAAATTTCACACACAGGTGAAAATTGTGACATCATTCTACAAGTCATGACATCGTAGCCATGGTTTTTCCCCAAAAGTTGTAATTTTGAATCAACTATCCAACTTAAACATTAATGGTCTCTTTTTGTTAGGTTGTTACTCATTTACAATATTGTGACTTCATAAATCATGGTATTGCATTGATATTTATGATATTACCCTTTCAAATCATGATTTTTTAGGCCCCTTGTGTCAAGCTTAAAATCATCCATTTTGTCTATTGTCTATTATTTTATAACTTTTGTGTGCTCAGATTGAACATATTCATGTTGAAAATCTAGGTTTTCACCCTTTGTGTGTAGGACAAATAGATCTGGTGGAGATTCAATCACTTGTTCACTAAGCCATGATATCACTATTCCTAGACTTTTGCTATTGACATGTGAATCATAGTATTGTGATGATAGTCATGACATTGCAAATGTTTGTCAAAATTACTAAAATTATCCTTTAATATTTGACCTATAGGCTCAGTCTTGTTATTCTCTATCTTATAGGAAAATCAATGATCATAAAGTATCCTCTTAGATCCTTTAATGTTTTTTCTAACCACATTTGTGATTGAAATAATATTTTGATAACCACATGTGGGGTCTTATCTGTATAACCTATTGTGTTATATTTATAGGGTCAATAGGAAACATCAAAGGAGGAGGTCATCTACAAGTAAGAATATCACATCATTAACCTTTTTTGTTGTCCTCTATAAAACCACTAATCATGTAGTTGCAACATTGATATGAGAATACTGATATTACATCATTATTAGTGATATTATGATTAAATCATTTTAGGATTGATACTATTTGTTGGTTTACCATATCTAAATCCACAAGATAGATGTGGTATAAAATCTAACTAGAAATACCCTTTCTATTTTTCAATTATTCATGATTTTGTCCATTTTGATAAATATCTTATCTTGATGTCCTTTTATAAAATTTTGATATATCATAATAAGTTTTTAATCTACCATGATCATCTATGAATAGGCATTTTAAGGCATCTATATTAACCTATCATAATTAGCTAAACATCTATCCTGATCAATAATAAAAAATCTAATGTTTTTATACTTTAGTACAATATTGCTAGTCTTTTAATCATGATATCATCTAAAGATTCATGATATTATTTTAATAGTTATAGTTTTGCATCAATTATCTAGATGAATGTCATGGTTTACTACCTGTGGTAAAATAGTAACTCATAAATTATGATATTTCACTAGTAATTATGATATAGTAGTTTGAAGTTGTGATTTTGCATTTGATTTTGTCATTTTGAGTACATTTTTAGAGTCATTTTTAGTGATTTTTAAGTCATTCCAAACCTCCCACAAGGCCCAAATTATCTTTCACATCGAGGGATCTGCCTATCAACCCCAATTTGTAAAGCATGCCTGAGGTGCTACCCTCAAACCTCGTAAGGGGCTTTGCCCCTCGACCCTGCTAGGGGCTACTACCCCCAAACCCTTGCATTATGTCGTGCTCACCCAAAAAAATTATAGAGCCAAATCATGATTTTTTTAGTGGTTATTATTAATCCTTATTGGACTAACATTGTGTTTCTTGTAGGGGTGAATCTAGTATCCATGTTGTCTTTGTTTCAAATCTTATCTTATAGGTCTAACATTTCATATTATAGGTTACCCCTCAATATTGTTAATTGAAACTACTAATCATTGTCTTGCAAGTTGCCTCTTTAAAAGTGCCAATCAAACTACTAATTATTTTCTTGTAAGCTACCTATCAAAGACATTTTGGCATCATAAAAATCATTTTGTTTAAAACTTATAATCATTTTAATCACCTTTGTTTAAATTATGTATATATATTGTATATCTTTGTATATTCTTGCATCTTGTATATATCTCACATCTAATTAATCAATTAAATTAATATATTTTAGCCTGTCTATTTTTCACCCAAGGGCTACAATGGTGTATGTTATCCTCCTTGTGTCTTTGTAATTATTTTGAGAGGATCAAAAACCACTAAAAAATCATCATCCCATTTTTCTTTTCTAGGGAAAACATGACATGGAATTGAAACCCATGCACTTGCCATAGTCTTAGGGGAATAGTGACCATGGATTTCATCACCACGTACTAATCTACACTCTATATTATGGTGGAGTTAAAATATTAGGGAAAACTATTGGTAGACTAAGAGATTAACCCCATATAGGTCATCCATGAAGGGGAAGAGTTGATTCTATAAACCAGGCATTAGATTTCACCTTCTATGTACTTAGGCCCCATTGTAGTTAAAATATATTGGGGATGTCCCTAGAGATCCCATTTAGCCTAGAATAAGACTTTTTAATCATAATAGGTGATCCACTAATAAAATCAAGATCAACTCCTAAGTAGACATCAAGTGCAGATGAGGTTAAGAGGGTTAGGCTGATTTCATAATGGGTCATCAGCCTATAGCCTCACCCATGAATCCATTAAATGGTGTGGTCATCATGTTACACACCCATCATTTTACTAATCTTAGGATTGTGGTCTTCTTGCTTGGGTGTGTGTCATGCTAGACTCATGTTATTTGTGATCCAAGTTAGCCTTTCACCCAAACCTATACACAATTATCTAGGCCCTCTATATCATCATCTTGTATGTCCTTATTATCTATATTGTACATTCATAATCTTATTATATATCCTAATATCCTTTATAAGTCATCATATCTTATCTAATCTTGCTTATTTTTATGCACCTTATCACTCTATCTTGTACATACTTATATTCACAATCTCCATCTAAGTCCAACCATATCCTATCTTATCTCACAACACACTTAGTTGGATCTTTAGGTCACACACATGTCCAAATATTACTCATCATCACCCTTCTCCCAATCTTAAAACCCATCATCCTTGATCCCTTCACCTATCACCTTCATCACATAATCCTATTCCATACCATCTTGTTAAAATTAGTCTAAGGTTTGAGATAGTATATTTGTCCTTTAATATCATCCTAATCCCCTATCCTCTTATCAAATTCCATAGTTAGTCGATATCCTATTAGCATCTTGTCACTTTGTCAGTTTTAATCCAACCTCCAATCAATCATCAATCTAGTTATCTCTAATCTAACTACCTTGCCTATTCATAAATAACACCCATCTAATCATCATATTTCTAGTTTGAATCTAGGAACCCATAAAATCCCTAATCCTTTTCTAGCTTGAAAACTAGGCATCATCGATAAATTATTAGCACTGATCATACTATCAGTTTGAAATCTGATCCTTATCTTATATTATAATCCATTTAGTCTATCTCATCCTCACTATCACCTATCGTACTAGCTCAATAATTTGGACTTACTTTATTCAAGGACCATATTTTTATGCAATTCTTAGTCTACCCACTTTTTATCATCTATCACCTATTCATTATCTACCTATATGGATTTGGACCCTATCCTCATGGACCAATATCTATTTGCCAAAAAGGAGGAGATCCTTATACATACCCTAAAAATAAGTGCCCACCTACCTTTAACACTTAGTCCCATCAAGACCAAACTAATATCCCATATCCTTCCCCATCCATAATCCCCTAGATCATCATGGTCAACCCCAACATCCAGTCATCATAATCATAGTCCTCATTATATAAGTGATAAGATTACCCTATTTAATGAGTAAATATTTATTGATAAAGATGAAGTATTTTTATGAATATTAGATAAGGGTGCCCAAATTATCTAAGGTCTTGACCCCATCCAACTCACCTTACCCCCAATCCATACCCATCCATAGCTAAATCTTCCATCTACCAATCATAGTCCATCATAGATCACCCATCCTAATAGCGAAGGGAAGCATAACTTGTTAACCTCGTATTGTTCCCCTTTGCCTCCTAAACAATACCACACTCCATTACATTATTCCATAGCTCAGTATAATACTTCTATATCCAAAGTCATGGATAAGCTGTACACCCCTCTACCCATCTCTATGGAAGCCCTATTTTTGAAATTAAGGTCTATAGGCATGATTGTCCACCCTCAAACACAAACTCTAGATCTATCTAAGTGTGTGCCCTCATAGTATAAAATCAAATGATTTTGTATATGTCATAAAGTCCTCAGGCATTCTATTAATAGATGTTTCCATTTTAGATATTATATCAAAAAATTAAGTGATAATGGAGACATTGAAATTGAGGATGAATCCAATCCATCCACGCCTAGGAGTGTGTAAAAGGGGGTATGCCAAGAATTATTTCCTAAATATAGTTAAATATCTCCCCTCCCTAACCAAGGTCATGACTTTAGTCCCATTCATCCTACACACATCCCCCATCATTCCACCCTATGATCCATTCACATCAATCCACCATCTTCATAAATATGTTAAGTCAAAATCATCCCTTCGTAAACCCAAGATGAAAGAGGTACTTATGGACAATCATATGGTTCCTAATTAAAAATAATCTCTAGGATACATTACCTCATCAACATCCTTATCAGAGCTTGAATCATAATGGTTAGGATCACATTTTATAACAACATCTAAATCCAAAACCATGTCAAAATCATCATCCCTTGTATATTATGAAGGACATACCGACACCTATCTCTTCAAATATGTCTCTACCATTGACCAGTCAGAAGGTGTGGCTCTTTATTTGTCCTAAGATGATGAAAATATAACATAATACTTGAATGCTCTATCAGTCAAAGATCACTAAGATGGATATAAATCATCTTTAGATTCTAATTCCCTTAAGAGTATTAGTGACACTTTTAATATTTTTGGGGACACTTCCTCTGATGTTGAGGTTAGGGATCCTAATGACCTTTATAAGGACTATGTTTCCCATTATCCCATTAATCCACCACACATTATTAATCATCCACCTCTCCTTCATGATCCCTACATCCCACTCCATGAAGGGAATGAATAATAACATGCATCATTAGATTCCCATCTTCATGCAATATCATGTGCTGAATATACAAGGATCCAAACCCATAATCAATTAATCCTACCAAATAATCAAGCCCACTATGATCCAAATCTAATAATCAAAGTCAATATGAGTGTTATAATTGGCCAAGTCACAAATAATCATTCACTAGTATATATATCCTTGAATTTCTAGGGGTCTCTCTAAATAAAAATCATTTATCCAATTGAAAGTCACTTCCCTCTGGTGAAGCCCATAATCAGACACTAGGAGGCAATCAATGTCAATGTCAAAATAAAAAATCAGCATATCAAAATAATGTCAAAAGTAATAATCATATGGCTGACCATACTCTTAATGATTGGATAAAAAATTAGAAAATAAAAAGGTCTTATATTCCTTAATCTCATGGCACCAATCTAAATAATCTCCTCCACCATATCCAATGGTGTATATAACCATTGAACCCCATTTTCACTCCCCATCCCATCATATTATCCATCCTAATCATATCCCTAATTCATATATGATATCCCATCATCATAATCATGACATATTATAATCTATACCATATCTCAAATCCATAACAACATTTCCCCTTGTAGGGGTTACATGGATACCTAGTGGAAATGTCTAGAGGATGTTAAATCAAGAGTCAATAAATGCCACCAAGACATATAGGAATCTAGCATCCATCACATGTTCCTAGCATCACATATCTCCAAAATAGGTGTTGGTCAAAGATACATATAATATCAACATTCCTACATCTTTCCCTTATATAATAAATTGACATGCCCAAAAAAGTCAAAAAATAATTTAAATAAAAAAGTAAAAAAATTGAAATAAAAATCATTTGTCCAATGGTGAAAACTAGTCTTCTGGTACTTTGGGCAAGTACCATGATGAAAATTGATTTTTGACATCATGGTAAAATAATCTATTATCTATATTATACTTCAACACTTGGGGAAAAATCTATCCATTCCATTCTATCAAACCTATCCAAATCATCCTTATCTATCTTATCCCTTGGTCCATTGCTCCTACCCATCATTTGGCATCATATCTTGCATCTTATTATAACCATCATTTCTTATAGTCTTGAATTTTGTAAGAGAGTGGAATATGTCTTGAGAAATGTTCTATAATCATTTTGTCATATCCTCCAATGGATACTGAGGCAACCAAGCATTTGGTTCCTTCACAATGTGGTCATGGGTGATCCCTACTCTATTCTTACTTGGTCCTTATCCCCTTTTCAACATCACCTTCATCCTTCTATCATCCCACCCATCATTAAATCCAACTTTATCTTAGTTTCTAGGCTTAGTAATCCATTTTATAGTGACCCCTTTTGTATACTGTACATACATATTCCAAAAAGACCTAAAAATTGAAATATGCAAAAAATCCAAAAAAAATATAAAATCCATAAAATCCAAAAACATCTAAAATGTCTTGTCACATGTTGTCTTGTCCTATTTCCTAAATTTCCAAATCCTCATATATAAGGTCTCATCCATCTTATCCTCTCATCATATTTCCTTGTCCCAGTAACTTAGTCATTTTATTCTCTTATCTTCTACAGTGTTATCCTAATCCTAGTCCCTTGCCTAGTTCCAAATCCATATCCTTATCCAAATCCTTATACTTATCCACATCATTAATGTATTCTAAGACAATACATTGTAAAATTTCCTATGCCTAACCCAAAATCACATCATCATCATCATGATCATCCTAGTCCATCCCATCACCCAATCTCTCATCCTCTCATTAGACAAGACATTATGACATTACATGTAGATATTTGTGTGTGTTTACTTATCTATTTGGATTATTTGCATGTCTTTTATCATGTAAATATTTAATTATCTTTATAATTGAGTCTATGTTTTTTCATGTCTCTTTTTTTCTATTGAGAAATGAACAAGATGCTATGTGGTCACCAAAGGCTACAATAATTATTATAAGTACCCTTGATGATGCAAAGTTCACTATTTGCCCACATACTTTGGCACAATGTCCCCTTGGTCATACTTATATCATGGAGAATATTTAAAATTGATACATTAAATTACTTAGACTATGATGATCCTTATGAAAATTGTGATGGATTGATCATCTACACCCTCATCATTTATCTAATTGTCTAATCATCTTTATTCCCATCACTAATCTAATCCTCAAGACCCATCTAATATTTTATCCTCATAATCCCCATCTCATCATCTGTGTCATATCCTATAATCATTAACATCATATTTTAATCGTTAATCATTATCATAATTTTTTTAGAACTACATCGACCTAAGGTCTTTTTAGACTATGTAGGCATTGCTCAGTCATATGGTGTGCATGAGGTTAGTTCAGCCACTCTCTTGTCTCTCATCATCCCAAATATTGCATATAATCCTTGAGATATAATATCAATAATAAATCAATGAAACTCTTGAAAAATCACCATTTTCACAATCATCTCCCTCACCTTTTCATCAATCACCCACATGTATCAATTAGACCTGACAAATCACAACATCCATATTTTCTTCCATTAATCATCCATCATCACAGATTGGTCAATTTATCCTCTATCAATCCCTTGTATGTATCCTTTCTAGGGGCATCATCATCACATTATGGATATTTGATTTTATTATTATCATTCATATTTTGGCCACTCGATCATATCATTATTCTTTTTCATCTCTTTAATAATATCATTCAACTACAATCTTGAGCTATAATCATCAATAACATCAAATCATTATCTTATCTTGGCCTATATATCTCCCTTGAATTATTACTTGGGATACATTGAAATTTTGTGACCTTTTTTTTCCTATAATAATCACATTATGGTTGATTCTACCTTGGGATATGTTGACAACTGTAACAAAGATATTTCTCACTCCCTATGCATATGTCTTTTCTAGGGGCATCCTCATTTTATAACTCAGTGCTCAAGTCAAATTTATTTTATTCATCCTCTATCCAAAATATATCATCCCATACCCTCATCTATTCATCACATCCCACCCCTCATTTATTCTTTTGAGTGGCCATCCATCTCATTCTTACTCGCATGTCCCCTCGAGGGGGCATCATATCCACTAACATCATTTACTAACAGTCATCCATGAAATGGTTTTTATTTGAAAGACCATTACTCCTTACACTTCACTCTTAATGTATTTTTAAATAATGAAAAAATGTATGTACCTAAATCCACTTTCTTCATTTAACATTACTAATATTGTTATTAGTTGACACTAATTTTGCTCATCTAATTTATCCCCTCTAATTCCATCCTAATATCACCCCTAACCCTAATAATTTATCTACCACCCCCCTTCATTCCTATTAATTTTATAACCTTTATTCCACCCCACCAATCTATTAATTCTCCTAATAATATATTAATCCTATCCTAATCTATCTTATTCATTATTTGGAAATTTTAAATTCCCAAAGCCCACTTACCTACCTATTCCTAGGCTTTCCTACAAGCCTACCCCCTAGATTCTTTATAATCTCATAATCATCTATATAATCTATCCTTAATCATTCTTAACCCTCACAAATAGATTCTATAGATTTCTACCTCTAGAACCTTCTATCCTTTAGAATCCTCCTAGGAATTTTTTAATTGCTTGGATAATCCTCAACCATTAATCTCCACAATCCAACTTTAAATTCTAACCATTGATCCTTCCCTCCATATTATATATAAACAAGACCACTCCTTCATGGGAAACAAGCATTTAATCCATGAATTATTCATGTCAATCTAATCCTTGAATCCCTCATCAACATCCTTTGATCATGCCAAGATAATGCCAATTTTTTGAGTCCAAGGTAATCTCAATCCAATCCTCTTGTTTTTGATCCATTTAATCTTAGTTTTGAGCACTATTTTGAATTATGTATTCATCTATTTGTATTTTATTCTAATGGCTCTAGGTAGTTAAATGTTTTGGGTGGTTTAAATTGCATAGTTTAATCCATTGTGCACAAATGTTCTACTACAATAATAAGTATAATAAAGGGATTAGTACTTATATTTTATGATTGATTGCCTATCTATGAATTTAATTTATAAGTGGACATTAGCTAAAATTATTCCTTTGATTTTTTTAGTTTAGAAACTATATCTCTATCTATGTAAGGTTTGTTTCATCGATCTAAGTTAGTATTATTAGTTGATACCAAATTGTGTTGGTTAGTAATTGAATGTGTGGAAATGAGGGAATATGACCATACAATCACTTTCACTTGTCTCTATATTCTCTGTATGTGAGATCCTAAACCTTGACGATGCTTTCAACTCACTAAATTAATTTTATTTTCCTTGAAACCCTAGGTGTGAATGTGAGAGATAAAAATAAATAAAAAATGGGAAAATGTAATGGACCGAGCTGACCCCAATCACCCTCATTTGATGATTATACACTACCTACTTATCCAATACTCTAAAGAGGTAAATCAAGCCACCCATATTTGTCCCATCTAGGGTGATTATGTAATTATGCCCCTTCACTATAAGTATACATATAATGATTTGAATTTGGAACTTGATAATTCTTACTTTGACTTGGATTTAGTGTGATTCATATTTGGATTGTGACTTCTTCTAGTAATTGATTTGAAATTTTGAAAGAATAGGGAAGAATTTTTCAAAATGCAATGGTGTATGTATGTGTACCAGATAAATGCCAAATCTATTTTGAATGATATTGTTTAACCCTTTTTGAAAATGAGGATTAAAAATAAGAGAGTTAATGAATCAAGTAAGGAGTAATCTACTCTAAAAATCAAGCCAATTAAATGAATTTATATTCTACTAATATTTTGATGAGATATTCTAAATATAATGATATGCCAAATATGTAAAGTAAAAAATTCAAATAGTTTGATAATAGAAATACAAAGGAGAATTTATACTTAGATTATATAATGATGCATAGGCAGATCTAAGTAGTGTAGGTGCAGAATTGGAATGTGTGAAGATTTAGATCCTATGATTAGATTTTAGATATTTGATTTCTTTCAACTTAGACACTTGCATCACCATGTGGACACTAGCATTGATGCTTTTTCCTTAATTTTGACACCAATATCTAATACAAAATATTGACTCTTTTAATTCCACCTGCACATGTTAGGGTTGACTATCACCTTTCATATTATCTATTTGGATTGTGCACAAAGGTTATTGATATCAATATTTTGATCAAACCCTAGATCCTTCAATTAGGGTATGCTACCTTGTAAAAATAGGGGTTAGTGGGCTCAAGTGAAGTTGATCTAACTTTAAAGACCCATATATTAGTGAACACTAATAATATAACCATATATCCCGAAGTAGGCCTCAAACTGATGTAGTTCTCCCCATTATGTGGGCTTATGTGTGAACATTTATGTAATATGATATATGAAAGTACATGTAGTGATCTAAGTTATAACTTAGAAAATAATACTCATTGTATATTAATTTTATGATTTAGTCTTGTAATAAGACTCTACTCTAATTGATTTGGATATATGAAAGAATATGACATAATAGCTTAGTTGTGCAATTAATTTTCAATAGTATAGTGAAAACTTGAGAGATGTTTTCTAGATGAATAATGAGTGGGATTTAACTTGTATTTATAACACACATTTTTAAATGTTCTCACAAAAGGGTTAAAATAAACAAATAGGCTAACCCATACATATTGAAAGATGTGAAAATTTGAGTGTTTGTAAGGTACAAACACCCATGTTGGAGCATGGATACTAGCATCAATGATAATTTCCAAGTCTTAATGCAAGTGTCCAAGAAGATAAAAAGTTTTTGAAGTTTTTTAATTGACAGTAAATGATATATACTAGGTTTTAAGCATAATGTGGGCTACAAATGATTTAGATAATCAAAATATCAGATTTGGACTATAGGAAAAATATTTAGGCATAGTAAGATGGTGAAAGTGAGCCTTTTGAATGCAAAATAGATCAATAACCGAAGAGAATATCCATAAATAATATTTGAAAAATTCACAATACTAGTTTAACACATAAATTAGATTTGAGTATCAACATTCCCCCTTTACTCTAGTAATGCATAAGGATGCAATTACTAAGTTAAAGGAAATAAATGCATACCATGGTTTGTATAACACATCTTGATTTGAATTGAGCCCTATTTAATTTTTATACATGTGTATGAACTAAAACCAGGAGCATGCTACATATGTAATTAATGCATATAATATGAAAATTAATAATTAAATTTTCTTAAAAAAGAACAAGGAACACACTTATGTATCGATGCAACCATGTTTCCCCTTGATAGTTTGTTTTGGTAATGATTCTTCCTAGCTAAAGAATTGGAGAGAGGTTCACAACTAAACCTTAGAGATGTGAAGAGGGGAATTAGAGGGTGATCATTTCCCTAATCTGATATGAGGGTGAGTTGTGCCAAGTCCATTGAGAGCACTAAATCTCAATCACATAACTCAAGTGTAAAGATAATCTAGCCAATCTCTCCTGAGTCAAATGATGTAACCATATCAAATCACCATAAATAGAAATAGTGCCAAGTCCATAAAGAGGTTTCAATGTTGATAAATCTAATCGAAGGAGCCAGTTATTGTAGTAGATAAAATATTAAATGATGCATGTTGGTAAGGTCAATGCATGAATAGTGTATCCATAATTTTATGCATTTGTATGGCATATGCACCTCAAATGTGTCTCAAATTGAAGTATCTATCAAAATGTAAACTATGATATTTAAATTATGTATAATATGTGTCACAAATATGAAAAAATCTATCTCAAATATTGCTAAATGTTTAAGATTTTGTCCCAGGTATATAATTGAATCATTTAAACTATATCAAATTTTGCCAATTTTGCCAATATGTATATATGTGGAGTCATGTCTCTATGACATGCCTCCATTGATATATCCCCCCTTTAGAGGTGATGGGAATGAAAAGTGATAGTTACCTTATCTCAAAAGATGTTGTATCTGTGTCAATAATGTAGTAAATAACATATAGTGGTATCATGCTGAAGTAGATCTATCAATGAAGATCATAATATGCATACATAAAAATTTGTAAGATGGAGATATAAATCATTACAACATATATAAGTAATAAGCTCAAAATATAATCAAGAACAAACACAAGACTACTAAATTTTACACAAAGAGGAATATAAAGAGATTACAAACAAAGGGCATGTTTAAATGCCACACACTCAAGGGGAAGACATATTCAAATGTCTACACACCAAAAAAATAAGTAACACAAGTAAATATGGTGAAAAAACAAGGAACATGTTAAAATGTTCTATAATCAATACAAATAAACAAACAAGAAGTACACTAATTTAATCCATATGAAGTGAGTGAAATATAAGTAACTAGCATAAGCATGTCATACTAGTCCTTGCATGTCACGTGCAAATTATTTTCCCCAGAATCCACGTAACTTTTTAAACTTAATTTAATGATGATTAAATTTTAAATAAAGTTGATTAGTGATTTAATTTTTGAGTAAATATCCCATTTTTACAAAGGAGTGTGACCCACACAATTACTATGTGATTATTGAATTCATTTACTCCCACCATAAGGCTTCCCTAGGAAGTGAAATAAAAATATACATCTCAAAGCAATACACACAAGGAAAACAATTGTGAACTAAATAAAAAATTTAATTTATAATAGGATTATCACCCTAAGGTTCAATAAGGAATAATACATACTAAGAACTACACAAACACTACTCCCAAGATAAACAAGTCAAGAAGGGGTTACATAGATTTACTTATCTTGAGGTAGCTAACACCAAAGCAAAAAAAACTTAATATATATAAAGATTAGCCATGATCAAATATAGGTTAATATCAAATTTTATTTAATTAATATTATATAAAAAATTAATCCAAACAAATTTTTTTAAGCCTAACATGAATAATGACAATAAAACACCCTTAACCAGAAAATAACTTTCCAAACAAAAAAGTTGAGGAATAGAGATTTAAGTCCTTAAAACCATAATAATGTTATGTATTCAATGTTTATTGATAAAAAAAACTCATTTCAAATAATTTATACTCCTTTAAGCATTTGGATGAATATGATAAGATTCATTAATTATTATTTAATGTGATGTCTAATACTCATTTGTATAAATATGAAATATTTCATTAATTTTCAAAAGAAATTGTTTGCATGATATACACAAAATTTTTGGATTAAAGTTTCATTACTTCTCCCTTAGACCCAAAAAAAAATCTTACAACTTAATTAGTCATGGTGGTATTATAAAGACCACCTAACATCCACAAATATGGCATGGAAACCAGGTTTGTAATGTTTAGGGCATCAAACCCGTATCAAAATTTTATGGGTTATAGAAATTCCATTAAGGAGTGGTGATTAAGCAATGTAAGGTTAATTTTTACATTAGTCATTCACCATGATGGAATGGTATGCATAAAAATAACATGTGTTGTTGGGAATAACCTTAAACTATGATCCAAGTTATGTGAGGAATCACATTCATTTATTTTTATTTTTATTTTTAAAAATCGAAGTAATTTACAATTAATCAAGAAAAGGAAGAAAGTATCATAGTGATGATGCTAGTGTCAACAAATGAATTTTTAATAAAATGGAGTAAGGTTTAGGGAACATTAATAGAAAAAAATGTGATAGATGTGTTTTTAAATACTATATATACTATTTATATTATTATTTTTTTAATTTTTTTATTTCACCAAATAAATGTCTACGTAGGCCCCTTGACTGTGACCATTGGCCAATGGCCTTTAACCAACTTGAATCCTTTATAAAATATAATAGGGGTAATAGGGTTTAGTCATCTGGCTTGACCCCTTCCCCCTTCCTTCAATGGAAGGGGGTTTGAGGTCGACACACCTGCCACCCCTCCTAAACCATTGTAATTTTTATTTTTATTTTTATTATTATTATTATTATTAATTATTTTATTTTTTAAATAATTTAAAACCTTAAACATTAAAAAAACAAAAAATTATTATTATTATTTTAAAAGAGATTCATGACTATGTGTGTGTATATATTAATTGTTTATTTTTAATATATGCTAACTCTTCTTCTTTTTAATTTTTTTGAATATATATATATATCATTCTTAGTTTTGCTTTATCATGTTGAAAAGACATTCCTACAGTGGCATCTGTATTGAAGTTTCTTATGATATTTTACATGAATATGGTTTGGAAAGAAAAAACACGAAAGAATTAAAAAAAGTAAAATTGTTTACCATTTCCTACTTAACTTTTATTGTAATTTTTTTACTTTCATATAGTAAAATATTTTAAAGAATATTGACTAGCATATTATTTAAGATATGTATTAAATTTATCTATATAGACATTATTTATACAATGATCATTTATCATTTATAACATATCTTGATATTTATGATAGTTAACTATAAATTTACACACACACACACACACACACACACACACACACACACACACACACACACACACACACACACACACACACACACACACACACACACACACACACACACACACACACATATACACTCAATTCTCAAAAGATATAAAATATTTGGTTTATGTATATTTAGACTTCTACAATTATCAAATTTATCTTAAAAAATAAATTTTGATATTTATATTAAATTAAATTTTTATTTAACATTATTTATATTTACATATCTACATATTTAAACAAATTTATCTTAATTAATAGATTTAGATATGTATATTAAATCTAAACAATATAGATATAATAAAATGCATAATAATTATAGATTTACTAGCAAAATATATAGATATAGGTTAACCATAATAAATAAGATTATCCATAATATACTATGTATGTATCATAAATATTTATATTTACCATAAATCATGTAATGCTCATATATTATATGTTTAATATTAATTATACCTACATATTTACATATTTATGTCTATTTAAAATTTACTTAGAAATAAAAAACACAATAGGATTTAAAAAGATAAAATAAAAAAGGTAAAATTGTTTACCATTTCCTACTTAGCTTTTATAATCAGAGTTTTTTACGGTCTGATATGGCAACAATGCTGAATAATATTTTTCATTCTCACTTTATCATTATTCATATGAATATTATTTATCTTTAGATATCTAATATAGGGTTTTTTACACATTATGATAAGTATAAATTATTATTATATATTAAGTATGTCATAACTATCTATAATTAAATTAGAAATAATAAGGTGTTAATGTTAAAATGAAGTCCTTCCCTTTTACTACTTGCTCCAACTAGAGTTACAATATTTAGCATTAGTGCATCAACAATACATATAATCTTGCAAATTCCTATTTTATATTTTAAAAAATTAGAAGGAAAAATGTTAACAAGCTTTCAATAAGAAACTAGACATGTTATGTATATTTTGATTGATGAGATGAACTTTATAGATTGAAAGATGCTTGAAAATATAGATTCTTGACTACACCAAGTATTTATAGAAAATGTTAATATGTGCTTTGGTGGAAGGCCTATGATTTTTATTGGGGATTTGGGACAATTTCCTTTGAAAATGGATAAATCTCCATATGAAAGTATAAGACAAACAAATTTATTATCAAAAAAGTTTAAAACTATTATTTCACTCGATAAGGTTTTTAGACAATAAAGTTAAATTGAATAAAAAAATAGTTTCAATAACTTCTAAAAAATCAAACAAATGTCAATCCAACCATTAAAGATTAGTATTTGTTGATGAATATAACATATGCTTCACTTGAAATAGTTGAAAATGAGGATTTTAATGGACATATGCATTTATTTTCAATAAATGAGAATGTGTATCAACATAATAAGAAAAAAATGTATGTATTGAATCAACCTATTTCTTGAAGCATTGTAATTAGAGGACAAAGAAATAATGTTTGTGAGGTTAGATGATGAATATTTGGAATTTAAATTATTGATTGCTATTGGTGCAAGGGTAATGCTCACTATAAACATATATAAAAAATCAAGTCTTGTCAATGGCGCACTTGGATATGTTTGAAATATTTATACAAACTAGGGATGGTACCCCTTAAACCACTTGCATATGTAATGGTTCAATTTAATAAATATACATGAATTACTTTTGTTAATTCAAATCCAATTATAATTCCAATCACCCCTATACAAAGGAGTCATGTGTGTTAGTTACCTTTGAATTTGGAATCGGGATTGACAATCCACAAATCATAGATCTTAACACTTGACAAAGCCACAATTGATATAGGACTTACATAAAGATAAGGTATAATATTTATTGCTATATCATGTGTCAAGTCATTACATGGATTTAGGATCGCATTGCCTTTCATATATGACCAATTTGAGAGATTGAAGAATAAAAAAGGAGTAGAGAAAATAAAAGATGAAGAACAAAGACTAAAATTATAAGAGGATCATATGTATATATATTGAATATCATAAACTTATTATTATACTAATATATATCATATATGTATTACTCTCTATTTCTCATTTTAATATCAAATGTATATAGTTTGAATATCATCATGTTATTATTATTGTTATATTTTATATGTGTGTGTGTGTGTGTGTGTGTGTGTGTGTGTGTGTGTGTGTGTGTGTGTGTGTGTGTGTGTGTGTTGCTCTCTATTTCTCATTTTAATATCAAATGCATATAATTCAAATATCATAATATTATGTCATATATGTATGTATATATATATTTATATATGTAATGCATATGTATATGTATATGTGTTTGTATGTGTGTGTGTGTGTTGCTCTGTATTTATAATTTTAATATTATATTAAATATATTTTTATGAATAATAAGTATTTACCTTTATCTTATGTGGTGGATAATGCTACTAGCATACATATCTTAGATAAATCCATGTAAAATACAATGATAGATATCATTCTTGAGGTACTTATTTTACTAATATCATAATTCAATATGGTATAGGTGCAATTCAATATGACTATTTTAATAATATCACAATTCAATATGGTATAGGGTACCTCAAGAATGATATATATCGACATATTTTACATAGATTTATCTAATATATGTATGCTAGTTATATATGATTTATTATTATTATTTCATATATAATTTTGATTTTCCCTTTTTTTAATTTATATATAAATATACTCTATTTGATAAAATTTAATTATTGATATTTAATGTGTATATAGAATAAAATATATACTCATGCATTCACATGTAATTATACATCATACACATTTAAAATGAACACAAGTAAAAAAAAGAAGACATGTAATAATTAAATTTTGAACTCAAATTCCAATTTTTTGACTTAACGAGAGGGAGAACAGAAGAGAGTGAATATATTTTTCATTATAATTAAAATAACAAAGAACCAATTTTCACAATACAAAATTATTTTAACATGATATTTCATTTAATTTAAATTCAAATATAAACATATGTGAATCCCTAATTTTTTATGTATACATTTGGAATACATTCCAAAATAAAGACTATCATTTCAACTTAGTTTGTTTATTTAAAATTAACAAAAAGGTAGGGCTAATATAGGTAATAATCTACATAATTTAATTTTAATCAAAATTTTGAACATCATTTGCTTTAAATAATGATTTTATATGCCAAGCATAGTGAAGGAATAATCTAAACTTTATGATATTTAATACGAAGGCAAGTAAAGAAAGATTCCTTAAGGAAAAAGGTTGGGAAGGAAGGAGAGAGCGAGAACTTAATTTCATTATACACTATTTTCCATTTTTTTAAAGCATACATACAAACCAATAATTCTAGCTTCTCATTTTCATTATTTGATTAATAAATCTAACTCTTATTCTACATAAGATGTCCTCTATTTTACATACATTCAACAAACCCCAAAACTCCATGAATATTTCCTCCTTCCCTCAAGCTCTTCCCAAGCCCCACCACTCTATGCTCTTCCTCTCACCCCAAAAGAATGAACCGAATAATGACCAAGAATTTGAAATAAAAGAGAGTAAAATTCTTATTCCCCAAAACTCATTGAATTAATGGAGTACCATCCCTTACATGGGTCTTTTCATGTCATAAAAGGACCTATACTTTTCTTACACACTTTGCACTATCCTTTCACATCATAAAAATACTCATATTTTTTGTACACATTTTAGACTTTATTGCAATAAATAATTCTTAAACAATAATAAATTCACTTTCATTCCCACATGGGATTCTTACACATAATTATTTCAGTTACATAACTTCCCAAAACACTCAATCTAGTTGGTCAAACCTACCAACTAGGGTAGGACTTTAAAGGTTGCAGGTTTCCTAGAAAGCCTATTAGATATGGCTAATAGCTTTTCTAGGAGGCCTATCACCTTTATATATAAGTATTATAAATTTTATAAAATTAGAAATATATGTTTAATATGTTCAATTTTAATTTAATTAATCATTAAGCAAACATTAATCCATTAACAAGGAGGAAACTAAAAATTAAAATCTATTCACCACCATAATTATTGTACTGGTGAATGCCTCAAATCAACACAAGAAAGGGGTTCATCATGTGAGGTATTACACTACATATATATGTTAACAAAATGTCCTATAAAATAATATATCAAGTACACTATGTAAGATAGTAGCATGAGTATAGACATATGTAAATGTTAGTATATAATATCAATGAGATAATGGAAAATGATGACAAAATAATAGAACCTGTGTCAATCAAAATTAAATAGAATCAAGATGCCTCCAACATAGCATGCCACACAAGAAGAGGAAAAGTCCAACATCTGCATGATCATGTATCATGGATCTAATGTATGCCTATATCAAACTCAAGTACCTGTGAAACATATGTGTGTATAAAAATTATATGCTATCTACTGACATAAAGTAAAAAACATATATAAAAACTAGTAAACATGTGAAATGCTATTTTTTTTATAGTTAATTTATTTGAATGTTTTTTTATTTTCTCAAATATTTTGTTTTTTTGAATTTTTGAAAGTTTTATGTTTTGATTGTTTAGGGTTTTACTATGTAAATCCTATGTTTGGTTAAGGGGTTGGGTTTGTTATAAATCTAGAATAAAATTAGAATTAATTGATTCTATGTATCTTTCCAAAAATAGTAAAATACATGGAGAAGATAGACTTATCTAGATATTTTCTATGATATGAATACTAGAGATGACTGAGTAGATAGAGAGGAATATTTTATTTATACACTATTTTTTGAGATCTAGCTTCATAAATTAGTGCCCCCTTTAGGATAGTAGTGCCATGTGGCACTAATGTCCAAACCTAGCATTAGTGTCCCTCATGTAGTGACTGTCTTCAGCTTTTAGAGGAGTTAAAGGAGTTCCTAAGAGTTTTATAGGTGATTTAATATCATGACAGGGCTCGTATCTATCACCATTTGGGATGATTCTTCTAAAAAACCCTAATAAATACCTACACACATGAAACAATGAAATAATCAAATGTAAAAGGAAAAAAAATTATATTGTGGGATGTTACAATCACATAGAGCATAACCCCTATTGTCTTTACCATTACCTAAATTAACCCCAATGATAGGGGTGTCAAATCATATGTAGTTCTCCCTTATGGAATATGCACCATTAACTTACATGATATGCTAGGATGAATTTTGCCTAGGTCCTTCTTTGATCAAGCATGAAAATGTCTAGGTGTGAATGTTGAGTATTTGAGATATACTATTGATTGATTTTATGTAATAAGTGCCAAAATAATAAGTGCTAGATGTAAAATTCCTTGTGAGGCTCTTTATATAGGAGGATCTTTTTTATGAATATAAAACCTTGTTTACTGGTTGACATGTCATGAAAAGGATATAAAAACATAAGAGAAGGGTCATAGAGGGGTCGAGACTCAAACATAGATGAAAGGGCCCATTGAACACCAAATCCAAAAGTGGATAGTAGTGTAATGTGGTGCTACTATCTTGAAAATGATGCTAATGTCCAAAGGCTCAAAATAGAGCAAAAATCAATGATGACATGTTAGGGGCCCCATGGACTAGGAAAAGGTGACCAGTGATTTATGGGGGTGCCAAAATAGTGAGAATAAGGCACAATAAATATCAAAAGACTTAAGGTAACCATGAAAATAAGAAGTATAACCATCACTAAGACCCTATGTGTGAAAGAGAAACAAAAGACATAGTACTTATGGTTGCTTGACCAAATTAGGGTGTTTATATTTGCCCCCTTTTTATTATAGTAATGTAATGAAATTGAAGTACTATAGTAAAATAAAATAGAAATGCGTACCTGTACTTACCTATGTGAATGTAATATGGATTTGGCCCACTTCTTAGCTAGATAAGTGGATGAGAACTAGAGTGTAATATGTGAAAGGAAGTATATGCAATAAATGCCCCCTGGACTAATACTGAGTGTGTAAGCTAAATGTGTAGAGAAATAAGACTCATTTCCCCCCTATAAATCTATGTACTATAAACTAAATGCATAGATAAATAAGACTCACTTTCCCTCATTCTAAATTTGATTAATATAAACTATAGGTGTGGAGAAATAAGGCTCATTTTCCCCCACTCTAAATTTGAGTAATCAAAATGGAGTCTAGTGTGATTCTATGGATCAACCACTATATATGGCCCTATGATCTAAACTAGTGAAAACCTTTTGATGATACTAGTGTAATCTGATCAATCTAAAAATGGGAACCAAGAACATGCACTATGCATCATGCCCCCTAATCTTGATATCTGAGTGATGTAGCTATATATCTAAATATTTGAATGAATTGATACACCTATGTCAAATTATACATCTACATGGAGTGTATATCTAAATATATGTGTAGACCTATGTGTCTATATATATATAAAACTATAACTTTAGATGCCTATGTAAACTTGTGTATACTTGTGCGTCTGTATATATAAAAACTATGTAACTGAATACCTGTGTAGACCCATGTAGACCTATATATATGTATCTCTGAATAAGTTGTATAATTGAATGCCTATGTAAATTTATGTAGAAATGTATGTCTATATCTATGATTAATCTATGCAATTGAATGACTGTGTAAATTTGTGTAGACATGTATGTCTATATCTTTGAATAATCTATGCAACTGAATGCTGTGTAAACTTGTATAGACACGTATGTCTATATCTCTAAATAATCCATGTGATTGAATGCCTATGTAAAATTGTGTAGACTTGTATGTTTGTATCTTTGAATAAGCTATGCAACTAAATGCCTGTGTAAACTTGTGTATACATGTATGTTTGTATCTATGAATAAGCTATGCAATTGGATGCTTGTGTAAACGTTTGTAGACCTATATGTCTGTATCTCTGAATAACTACACAATTGAATGCTTGTGTAAACTTGTGTAGACCTATTTATCTATATCTCTAAATAATATATGTGATTGAATGCCTATGCAAACTTGTGTAGACCTATATGTATATATCAATGAATACTCTGTGCAACTAAATACCTATGTAAACTTATATGTCTAAAAATATGAATGTAACTCTATGTGTCTAAAGAAATCTATGCATATTTTCCCCTCCCCTTTTAGTGAGAGATATAATATTGTGATGAGGATATGTGACTAAAAGTGGTAAGGATTAATTATACTAGTGTTTACTTGGTAATTTTGATGTTATATTAGGTTTGAATAATGTATTGATTGTGTCAGAGTTTGATAATTTAGTGTGTAGTTGTATAAGTACTTTATTTGTTATATGGTTAATAAATTGTAATTGTTTTTGTCATTTTTTAAATTTGAAAAGGATAATAGGATTGGTTTTACCAATATGGGATAGAGTATATCAATATCAAGTCCCATGTGTAAGAAAAAGCTTGTGAGTTAGATCCACAGTTCTTGAGATATGGAAAGAACAAGGTAGTTGTATTAATCAACAAAATTAGTGCATAGGAGTAAACTTAAAAGGAAGGCATTAAGTGATGATTTAAATAGGTCATTTCAAATCATTTTCAATTCATTTGCATCATTTGAGTAAGAAGAATTTTGAGTCTAAGAGAGAGAAACATGTTGAGGAGATCAGATGCTAGGTTCTCATGCTATAAGGAGGTTGAGATACTTATTCAAGCTAGGGAGGAGGTTCACCTAGTAAGGGACCCTAAATTTTCCTATTTTTATCATTTTAGTTGTTTGTATTAGTGATTTTTATAGATAAAGGCTATTTTTGGCTAGTTTTATAAAAGGTGGTGCTATTGTCCCACTCTGGGCACTAATGTCCAGTTTCTGGTGCTAATGTCTAGAGTGTAGTGCTACTATCCAACATCACTATCCTCTAAACAATGTTAGTGTCTAGTAGGCTCTAAATATGGTGTTTAGTGTTACTAACTAGTTGCTAAATTCTATTTTTATTTTATGATATTTGTTTTTGTTTTCCTAATGTCATATTTGGTTGATGCCTATTTGAGGGAGTTTCATGATGATCATATGATGGAGACTATCTGGGGTTTACACTTGTCTGAGGTAGAGATAGATGTGCTTGATATAATAGGGTTACAACATATGGATTTATTGGAGCTAATGCTCTAAGATAAGCATATGATCACTGCAATATGTGAGAGGTGGAATGTAGATACGTGTACATTTTAGTTGCACACAGGTGAGATGACCGTAACATTAGAGGATGTATATAGGATTTTATGGTTACTGTTTTCTGGGCAATGGGTTGTGTTACATGAGGCAACTAGTGTACATATTATACATAGATAATCTATTTAATTTTATGCTATGGTTGAGGGTAATCATTACACATATAGTTAGAGTGACATAATATTGACCCTAATTGTTATGGATGATGTTCTATGATTGTGGAAGTTTCTAATAGTGCTATTATCATCGTTTATTGTTGTTGATGGGACTAGTATCTCCATTTCATATAGGATACATGAGATAGTGTATGATATTGAGCATCATAACATAATATATTCTTGGGTTTAGATAGTGTTAGCTCATCTTTATAGGAACCTACACAATTTTACTTAGGAGATGAGTGGTGGAGGTATCAGTGTGTTGACAGTATTGCATTATTGGGCATATGAACACATAACCATGAGCATGCCAGCAGCACATCCATGGGATGGATTGTCTCACTTGTAGGTATTTATGACTAGATAGACTATGATAAGGCATGCTCCAAGGAGGATTACTACCTATTATTGGTGGTTACTAGATAATCTGAGAGAAAAAGACATTATTTGGAGACCTTACATGGGTTATCAGGGATGGCTCAAGGATAACATTTAGTTAAGGTAGATTCAAGTAAGCTATTGAATAAATGATCATTGGGATAAGTATATGAGAAGTTATAGTATAAGAGGGTTACTTGACACTTCAATGCCATATAAGATGTGCCCCTAGCACTAGTAGTGTGTTTAAGGAGTTCTCGGTCTCCTATGAGGTTGGGAAGTAGGCCTAGGCTATCAATTATAGAGTTAGATCCTATGTCAGTGATAGAGTAGGATGTAGAGATTGAGGTACCAAATGTAGATTATGCTAAAGTGATGAAGGCTTAATCAACCTATTAGAGTGAGCATAAGTGGGCACCTCTATTCTCAAGAGATGGGATGGTTGTGGAAGAGGTATTAGATGTAAAAACCCTGAAGGCCATGGATGGTAAGTTAGATAGTTCATTTATATGTTCTATGTGATGTTTAATCATGTGTTTCAAGTTAATAAGATTTTGATTAATTATATAGAATCTTAAAAGTGCAGGAGATGATGATTATTGGGAGGTCACCATCGAGTCAACACTTCATGAGTTGACATAACATATTTTAGATGATGCTATGGATGATGGATTAGTGGAATGGGCCACTAATGTAGTGGGAGTACATGTTAATTTGTTTGATTGTGTAATGATAGTGACTACAACATACAAGCAAGAAATAATAGATAGAGATGAGTTACATGCAGAGCTGTAGAGATAGACTATGCCCCTCTCTTGATGCTCTAGGTAGGGTGAGTATTCATTTAGTAGATGACTATATATGAGTTCATCATGAGTATGTTTAGTGTAACTCTAAGTTAAATATATACCAAGAGAGAGAGAGAGAGTAGGTGTAGACATAGATAGAGGTCTCATGTAGATAGTGGGGCATCTAGTTTTAGTGCTAATTGTTAGGAACCCCTTATCCAATGAAAGCACAATTGATTACTTTCTTATAAGCAATTAAACACGGAATTATACCAGAATGATTAAGTAACTAGAAACTTGAGACAACAAAGAATTTTAGAGACAATACACACTCTTGTATTAAATATTACTAGAAGAAAATACAATAAGGAAGATGCCACTTCTTCCTCCACCTCAAAGGCTTGCCACACCTCAAGACCTTCTTCCCTCTCTCTCTTGCTCAACCAAAACCAACCCAACAACCTAAGTTGCTATCCCTCCTTGAATGCTTTAGCTGATCTCCTTGACCTTACACCTATAGATCTCCTTGACCTTGCACCTTGCTTTAATGCTTTTACTTGCCTTCTTAATTTACAATACATGCCTCATGGGTCTTTAAATAGAATCCCATGCATACAAAAATAGAAATCTAATTACAATAATTAGACATGCAGCTCATGACTATAATTAGTCATTTAACATGCAAACACTCACTTTACTTAATTGACTATTCGTCAATAGCAGTTCTAGAACACACAGGCGACTGACGTTGGTCCCTGCTTGCCTAGTGCTGCCGATGTCGGCCAACTCCCTGCCAACGCTGGTTGTCTTCTACACTGTATCTGATCAACATCGGTCATGCTACCGATGCCAATACTTTTGGATCTTCAACAACCTCTTCATGTCTGCAACAGTTGAAGCTTTTAGATCCACACCTAATAATCTCCCACTTGGAGATAAATAGCTGCAACTGTACCTATACTTATACACCATCTATTTTGTTCCCTTGGCTCTGTATCCCTCTTCAAAGTCACTCTTGAAGACCAACCACCACAAAACCTGTGATGCTATACCTGTCACTTATGCCAAAAAAATTTTGCTGCTCCCAAATTCTTCATGACATACTTCTGAACCAACTTTACCCTTAGCTCAGAAAACTCCCTATTTATGAAACCCTGCAACAAGCAACACAATACAATAACAGGATAATATAGCTAATATTATCCAACCTGGTAAAGAAAAATACAATGGTCAAACCTCCATTGTCCTACAGCCTAATCAAGACCATATACCATAGCCTTCTGTCTCACGTGTCCATCCACTCTCTTCTCTAACTTGGGAATCCATCCCTCATCCAATGCTTTCTTCCAGCTGACAACTCCACCAAAAAATACCTATTTGGTTCTTCTCCAAGGACTCACACTCCTCATCCATGCCAAGCTCCCACTATTTATAGATTTTACTTGCATTGCTTCTTCTATCTTCCTAGTTCTTGACCATCAGTAAGCAATATAAAGAAGGTGAACAATGAATATGAGGTTCACTTACCCTTTTTGACCTCCATATGGGCATTTGAGACTCCTTGATAGCTTGCTATCCACCCAACATCCATTCCAGTGACTGATCTCAGCCATCTCCCAGTCTGCTCCTGACCAATGTCAGTTCCCTACATTGACCCTGACTATCGACATCATTTCCTTGGCCAACGTTGGTGTCCCCCCTACCGATGTCAGTCCCTGCCTGACCGATGTCAAACTTCTCTTGCCCGACTCTATCGACCCTGCTGGTCTGCACATTACTAATGTCGATATCTAGCTGATCGACGTCGATCTCAAGTGACTGACATCAGTGTCTGTGTGTTCCTGTAAGTGATGAAATCTTCATTTGTGAGCTCTTCTTGGATTAAACCCTTGTTCATAATACCCTACTCAGATTTATTCAGCCCCTGTGACTGATCTCTATCCTTCATCTCCTCCATAAACACCAAGGCTTCTTTGTTCCTATCAAAAGCATCAAATTTCCTTTTTCTACAATGAACTCTATCTATGCTTTCTGAATCTGAACACATACCTTTTGAATCAAGAACATCCATTCTCTTCTTATTCATGTGACCAAGCCTATTAAGCCACATCTTCAAATCTACAGCTAAAGTAGATAAACCAAAAGTAGAATCAGTAATACAAGTAGATAGATAAAGAGTACCTACTTTCTTACCTCTTGCTAGAATAAGTGCTCCCTTGGTAACCTTCCAAGAATCCACTGTGAGGGTTATTGTGCATCCCTCATCACCCAACCTTCCTACAGAAATCAAACTCTGCTTCAGAACTGGGACATGCATGACCTCCTTCAACACCCATGTGTTGTCAATCTGCAATCTCAGCTACACTTTCCCTTTGCCAACTATTTAACAAGGCATACCATCCCCTAAATAAAGCACTCCAAAGTCTCCCTATTCATACTCATAGAACAAATCTTTGTTTGGGGATGCATGAAAAGAAGAACCAGAATCTAAAACCCAAGATCCTACCTGATAATCCAAAGAAAGTATGAGAGCGTCCTGTACCATAATATTTGCATCCTTTGCTTCTTCATTACCTACATGTTAATTCTCTTTATCTCTCAACCAACACTCCTTTGTGTGTCCTCTCTTTCCAAAAAACCAACAGGTAACACCTCTGGACTCAGATCTCCTTCCCACCTTCGACCTTGATTTCTCTTGCTCTATCTTCTCCCTTTGCCTTCCCCTACTTTTTGCACTTAGAGCATTCCCTGATGATTCACCTATGCTTCTCTTGCATATTTCTTCATTCAAGATCACACTCACAACATCATCAAATTTTAAGATTTTAGAAGTAGATGCATAATTACTTATTGCCATAACCAAACTATCCCAACTTTCAGGCAAAGAACATACAATCAAGAGAGCCTTTACCTCATCATCAAAAACAATATTGACTAAAGCTAACTGGTTTACCAAACCATGGAAATCACTAAGATGAGTATGTACTGATCCACATTCCTGCATTTGCAAAGTAAATAGCTGTTTCATAAGAAATACCTTATTATAAGCCGAGGGCTTTTCATATAAATTTGCCAAGGACTTTATCAACTCTTTCGTTGTCTTACATTGTGATAAGTTGGAAATCACAGACGATGCAAGGCTCAACCTTATGGAACCCAGAGCCTTCTGATCAAGAACTTTCCATTCTTCATCCTTCATATCTATGGGCTTGCATGCAACCCCACCCAATGGTAAGTACAAATCCTTCTGATACAGATAATCCTCTATCTGCATCCTCCAATGTTGATAATTCTTGCCGTTAAACTTCTCCATTCATAGCTTACTTTCTTCTACCATTGCTGAACTCCCACTCAATCAGAAAACCCTATGAATGACCTGTAATCAAATAATAACCTGCTTCCTACAAACTGTAGCTCTGATACCAACTGTTAGGAACCCCTTATCCAACAGAAGCACAATTGATTACTTTCTTATAAGCAATTAAACACAGAATTATACCAGAATGATTAAGTAACTAGAAACTTGAGACAACAAAGAATTTGAGAGACAATACACACTCTTGTATTAAATATTACTAAAAGAAAATACAATAAGGAAGATGCCACTTCTTCCTCCACCTCAAAGGCTTGCCACACCTCAATACCTTCTTCCCTCTCTCTCTTGCTCAACCACAACCAACCCAACAACCTAAGTTGCTATCCCTCCTTGAATGCTTCAGCTGATCTCCTTGACCTTACACCTGTAGATCTCCTTGACCTTGCACCTTGCTTCAATGCTTTTACTTGCCTTCTTAATTTACAATACATGCCTCATGGGTCTTTAAATAGAATCCCATGCATACAAAAATAGAACTATAATTACAATAATTAGAGACGTAGCTCATGACTATAATTATTCATTTAACATGCAAACACTCACTTCACTTAACTGACTGTTTGTCAACAGCAATTTTGGAACACACAGGCGACCGATGCTGGTCCCTGCTTGCCTGGTGCTGCCGACATCGGCCGACTCCCTGCCGACATCGATTGCCTTTTGCACTGTATTTGACCGACGTCGGTCATGCTGCCGATGCCGGTACTTCTAGATCTTCAGCAACCTCTTCATGTCTACAACAGTTGAAGCTTTTAGCTCCACACCCTAACACTAATGTGATTGAGAGTGAGAATGAGTGGGCTAGTCTCAGTAGTTATATTTGCATCATTGAGTGATACATCACATTTGTATTGAAATAATGTTATTAGTTATATATATAGAGATGGTTGTTATTTAATTTGGCATTATTTATTGGCATTTGGATCTAGTTAGATCATGCAATTTTTTGTGTTTAAATTTGATTATTTGTTTGAAATGTTTAATATTTGAAATTTTGTTTCAATTGGAGTATTGTTAATTGATTTGCATATGTGTTATAAATATTTTAGGCATATGTATAGGATATTTAAGTTTTTGTATTGGTATATGGTGTTTGTTTCTTAAGTATTTATATATCATAAGATGTTTGTGTGTATACCCTATAATGGTGAGATTCCCTATCTAAACCCTGATGGCATGGAAAATTAATGACCATACTTCTCATGCTATGTTGGTGTAGACGTAGACTATGAAAGTGGAGCTGCATGTGATGCACTACTAGTAGACAACTATGTATAATTTGATGCAAAAATATTGATTAATTGTTGCTCTAAAATTTCACTCAAAGTTGCCTAATTTGTTGTGAATAATTTAATTGGTGTTCAAACTAAAGTTGGATCTTATCTCTTTATTGATTACCATAAATCTTTATCTATTGTTGAACTAAAACTACAACCTTGGTTTGATAGTTATTCCCAAATATATTAATTGGTTGACACATGGGAGGTGCATTATAATCTTTTTAATTATTTCTAAATATTTTTATTGGTGTTTGTACTAAAAATATGCCTTTGGGTTTGTAGTTGTTCCCAAATATCTTAATTGGTGTACACACTGGAGGTGCATTATGAGTTATGTAATTGTTTCCAAATATTTTGATTGGTGTCTATACCAAAACTATGCCTTTGGGTCTATATTTATTCCTAAATATATTAATTGGTGTATTCACTAGAGGTGCATTATAAACTTTGTAAATTGTTTTCCATCACTACTGAGGTTGTGATGTAGGAGACTGGTGATAAATAACTATCTTAGACGTCATAGGGATTATACGATGAGTAACTAATTGTTCCTTAAAATGAACACCTTAGAATAACTCTATCATAGAAGAGTGTGATCTAGGGGAGAATGATCAATGAGGGATAGGTTCCCCTCATGTGAACTCTATGATGCCTCTACTAACATACTGATTAATGCAAGCTTTGAGTGCATAGAAATGATCATCTAAATGTCCATTAATCTAGTGAAAATGACAACAATGCTTATGTGGTACCTGGTCTAAATGGTGAGGTGGATGATGAGTGATTTAAATAAGTGTAATCATACCCTTATCTAGTAGTATAATCAAAATGTCATGAGGCCTAGCCTTATCTTAAAACTATACAACCCTTTTTGCATATATCCTATGTGCTACTCACTGTAGGCTGTGCTGTATAGAGTGGCTCTTTTCCCTTATTGAGTATTTTTATTGGTTATTTGATTTCAATTAGTTTATAAGTTGGAACTATAGTATGATCTTGTACCAAATTTTAAAACTAAGGTTTTGAAGGATCTATAGCCAAATCTACCTCTGACTATGTAATAACTAATCCTAACTGTGCCTCTAATGATATAGCTGCATTGCATATATGTCTGGATGATTTGGATGTCTGATATAGAAATACATATTTGAGAGGAGAAATTAAATCTCTATCAAATATGTATTTCACCTATAAATCCATTGGTTAGTAAATTAATTTATGCAAACAAGCTTTGAATTGTAGAATGTACTCTGAGATAGGTGTTATGAAATAGGTTTTGCACCTATCTTGATTTTGTAGCTTATTGTGTAAATACCTAATGATACAATGGAAAAAACTCAAAAGTTGTGAGAACTTAACTAATTGAGGTTAATATTTAGATAAGGATGACTTCCTTTCACTAAATTTGGTGTAACTAATAAAATACCAGTTTATATAAATTTTGCTCCTTTAGTGTTCTTGATCCTAAACTAGGGTTTGATTAGGAAAAGAGTTTGAAAATAAAACATGTAAAACTAAAAATCATGATTGCACAAAATATTTTTAGTTTATTTTAATGATTTTTTTAATGAACATAATAGAACATAAAATATATTGAAATTTGTTTGAGCATAGAGTCATGCAAATGGGAAATCAAAGGCAATATTTGCTATTTTTCATAGATAGGACAAGATTTATTTATTTTTATCAAAAAATATTTTAGAAGGGTAAAAAATACCATAAATGAATTTATTATGACTAAAATAAGAACTTTAACATCCAAAAATACTCAAATAAATCTACATACATAAGGATCTTTCAAACAAAAAAAGGTAAATCTTTAATTTATTTTCATTCTCAAGGTTACAACTTGTAGAAGATACATTCAAAATGTAAAAATATATCACTAGAAAAAAAAGATAGATTAGGATATGGGTTTCATCCATATTTATACAAAAATATCCCATATATGAGATGTAGTTATCAAAACTTCAATGCTTAGTAGAAGGAATCATGTAGATCTAGAACTCCATGCAAAAAGAGGCATGATCTTCTATTTCTAGCATCCTTGACTTTGGTAAAATGGTTTGGAAAGTAGCATGCAAGAGATGGGTATGATATTTAGCTTGAAATGGCATGGATGTAACTAAAATATCTTCATGTAATGCTCTCCTTCTCCATGCAGCTGGAAGTGGCTCTTCATGCAAATGGGTGGTGCCTAAAATAGAACTCAACGTTTCAACAAAAGATAACTTAAAAATAAGTAAAGTTACTTTTCCTAAAACCTTGACTTGCAATTTACAAGTGAGAATTTAACAACTTGAAATTCATGTCATTTTGTCAAAACTAGATTTGCAATTTTCAATACATGCTTTTACACTTTAGCAATTACAACTTGTCAAAATAGAAAGTGTAATTTGTAATTGTGCTTTTCACAGCTTTCACCCTATCAAAAATATAAAGTGTAAAATAAATATTTTTCTTTCTCAAAAATAACTATAAAATATCTTTGCAATTTATAATATACTACTTTACAATGTTTTTTGCAATAATGAAATTATAATATATGAAATGCTTTCAACATAAAAGAATTAATCAATCTCTATAACTTCTCCAACACTCTCATCTTTCTCACCCTACAAATTTTCAACATATACATCAAAGGCCTTAAAAATTTCTTGTATCTTTTCTTCATCTAGTCTAAAGGAGTAGACTTTGGAGGCTACATAATCAACTACTATTTCAAACAATTCCCTCCTAGAAGTCTTGATTCCCTGCATTTCCATTCTCATTTGATCTAATGCATTCTGATACCTGATATAATGATGGATATAACTTGGGGTAAGTATTGTAGTCTTTGTATATTCCTTTTCAAATACCTCCTTTAACCTACTCTAAACTTCCTCTACCTAAAATAGGTTATCTCCATCATCTGCTGGCTGGCATGACAACTTTCTCTACATTCCTTCAATGTCATATAACATATCAATAGCCCTGTCATGTGCAACATATCCTTGTGGGAAACCTCTATAAGTATCCTTATCTAAAATTGAGATACTCTATGTAATTACTCTTGAGCTTCATCATTTTTCAATATCTTTTCATTAAGGAGGATGTTTATATCGATTAAATCCATAACTATCAACTTGGAATAATATAGATTCAAAGTTTGTATTTATCCCTCATACTCACCAACCTATCCTCTTATGACATTATTTCTCTCTCTGATAAATTTTTAATGGTCCATTATTATATCAATAATATTATTGCCCTTGGAAATGAGTTCCTCTAACCATTCTTTGGTGGCCCTTCCTATACTAGTAATTTGGTTGACTAGCTATGCTGACTCTCATTATTTCAATGATCCACTGGGATCTATGAAAATTTTAAGGGCAACCGTGAATTGATCCACCTAATTTTTCAATTCATCTTTGGTAGCCTTATCATGATCTATTATTTCAAAGAGGGAGTTGATGCCAAATTGAACATTGTGTTTTAATCCCTCCCTTGTGGGCCATCCAAGGTAAATCTTAGATATCTGAAAGTTACCCACCACAAGATCTTTTTTTTTATCTAGTGGGAGGACTAAAATATCAACATATCTTTCCCATTTATCATCATTGAGTATTTTGGAGAAGGTCTAGGGAGTAGACTTAGACTTCTTTATCTCTGACAGACCAAAGTCCTGTGTAATAGGGGGATTCATCTAATTTTTTTTCTTCCCCACTATTTGTACCAACTAATTAGGGGTATCATATTTTTGTATGGACATTATCACCTAAGAATAAATAGTTTATGTTGCTATACTAGTAGGCACCATGATAATTGTAGAATCCTGAGTAGATGTTGCCATTGGTTGCTTGGGAGATCTTGATAAAATTCCATCTTCATTAGTTGTTTGAAAATCTACATTTATACCAAGAAATTGTGTTTATCCTACCTCAATTGAAGGTGTTGTAGAAATTGTGTAAGTATAAGAGGTGGGGGTAATGGAAAAAACTATGTCTATTAGGGAAATAGACAAAGGGGATTTGAATTTGGGAATGGGTGGAAGGGTGAAAGACAAAGCATTGAATTAATCAATTAAATGTGTTGGGCCACTCAAGGTTGGTAGGGTAGGGAATGTGAAAGGGATGAGATCTATGTAGCACTTATCCCAAGTTTTAAGATGGTTAGCAAAAACTAAAGTCATGATGACTAAGTCCACAACTTTATACTACTAAGTGGTGTTTGAAATTAATGGGGATGGAATGGAAGGAATTATGAGTGGAATGGAAAAGGGAGTGAAAAGGAAGGAGGGAGTGAAATTAGAGGAAGGGAAAGTGGAGTGGAAACTTGAGAATCGACTGATGGGGGACCTTGAGTATCTACTTGAATTGATTTCATAGGTTATAATGGAATTATTGTGGTAGGTGAGGTGGTAGGAATGAGAGGGGGAATGGAGATCGGAGGTGGAGGGGGAGTGGAGATCTAAGGTGGAGGTTTTGGAGCTTCTAAAATAATATAAATAGGAGGTGGGTGAATAAAATAAATTGGGGTTGTTACTATTATAGACATGGGGATAGAAGCTATGGATGCTCTTGCTATAGCAGTGTCCTTTGATGAGATGTTGATTGGTTAATCTGTTGTTGACCCCTCTTTACTTGATTGCCCCTTTTTGGCCTTAGTTTTTTTCTTCTTCTTCTAATGGGTCACTAGACCTTTTACATGTTTACCTACTATCCCACTGGGACCCTCTATTGATGGAGAAATGCCTTCTACTTTAAGCTTTAAAAGATTTTTTTGACACCTATTGTATCCTTTATTACTTGAACTCCTTTGATTCTTAACGAATTGATCACTTTGTTGATCACATGTTCTATTCTATCAATCAAGGAGAAAGATTTTGAAGCTTAACATCTAACTGGTGGTAGGGGTTAAATGATAATCTATTTATAATAATTTGGGTCCACTGTGGAGTCATCATCCACCAAGTCATCTAGGATTAGTGCCAAATCATAATGCTTTATCTATTGTAAGGTCATTGAAGAATGATCCTTCATTTTGACTCTCTCTTCATCCTCTAAGTCCTCCCAAAAAACTTCAAAATATAGAACATGGAAGTATGTAGAAAATCCTAGTGTGCTGGTGATATTTACATAAATGTCATAATATGGCCTAGACTCTAAAGTCCTTAGGGTCATTTGGCATATTTTTTCTTCAACACATTTAGCCTTAAGGAGGGAGGGGCATATGTATCTACCAATACTGATTGGGAAATGAATTCCTGACTTTCACCTATTGGATAAAAGTTTATGGGTCTTAACAAGTTGTCTGACTAGTTCCATCAATGCTCACTTGTCACTAACATATCTGGGGAGTGTGTATGGGCAACCATTAAATCTATTTTCCCTTATATATGAATAAGTAGGGAACTAAATGAAGCAGGAGCCCCATTTTATGATCTCTATCCTTATTACTTGTGAGAATCTCATTCTTCCTATTTCCTGATCAAACATGATGATGATGCAATAGATGAAAGCATCATTAACTCTCCTAAAGTGTTTTCTACTAGCCTCCAATGTGAGGTCAAGATATTAGTTGTATACTCTACTTACCTCTCTAGGTACTGTGTTAAGGCTTGGGAAAGATCTCCCTTTGGCCAAAATGTATACAATGTAAGAAGTTATAAATAAATTTCTAGTTGTATGTACCTCCATCAATTGATTATGGAGGGAATCACTAATGAGCTAAGCCCAGTGTATATATTGGGTATTCTGTCAGATGACCTAGATGTATTGGTACATCCACTCTTGTAAGCTCTTAAGATCAAGATTACCAATAATCTTATGCAATAATATTATAATATATCTAACTTCATCTATGAAATCAATCCTATACAATATATTAGAAAACTTGGTGGATGTAGCCTTGGGGGCTTTAATTCATTGTCTATTTGTCATCTTCTGACATCCATCTCTATGATCTTCAAAGAATTTATAGGATATATCTGGAGTTATGTTGAGATAGCTCTCAAACTTTGGTATAACAAATACTGAATTGATGGAAATAAGGGTCTAGATTCAAAATATTTTCTCCTTTATCATTCATAATCTCTTGTCTATTAGGATCATAATGTTGGACTAATGTTAACACCAACTTAATGTTTGAGACTGTTAGAGGGAAAGCTACTACCTGTGGATGTCTAGAGTCATAAATACCCTAGATCTAATCATTTTTAAACTCTGCATTGATCTAGGTCTTGAAGTCTCCTAGGTTAATGTGACCTAGGTCTGTATCAGTTATCTCTATTATGTTTGAATCTAAGCTAAGAGTCACTCCAAGGCCTTTTGATTTAAACTTAATTTCTTTCAGAGACATGGAATATAGAGTTAATGCTTGTGTAAAACCAATTATATAAGTTGGAGAGATTTTTAGGTGCTAGAAGCATGTATAATCTCTGGTAGATATGGGAGGTGCTCTATGTAGGAAAAAGTTTTGGTAGAACTAGTAGGTGTTTGAAGCAGGATAGAACTCCATGAAACTAATAAGTATTCTAGACAAGTTAGATCTCTGGTAAAAAGGGAAGGTGTTCTGAGTAGATGAAAGTTCTGGTAGAACTTTGAGGTGCTTGGAGCAAGTCCACTATCCATAGGGACTTGGAATCTTGTGAGGATTTTAGGTGCTTGGAGCAATGGTAAAACCTATAGAAACATGAGGTGTTCAAGGTAGGTCCAATGTCTATAAGGACTTGGAAGATCTTGCAAGGAATATTCTTTGTTTGTTTGGGGAATATGTTGGGGAATATTCACATAGTTTTAGAAAAGCCCTAGATTTTACTATGAATCCTTTGGGGAATAAACTAAAGATTTTTATGATGAAAATTTGAATTAAAAAAACCTAAAACCATAAATGCAATTGACTGTAACCTTTAGGGAAATAGTAACTACAAAGATGAAAATGACCCCTGTCAATGCTTATTCAACACAAAAAATCCTTAAAATGATGCCAATGTAAAAAACCATAGCTTTATGGACATAAATTATAAGGAATGAAAATAACTTGAAAAGCTCAAATTGTAGAAAAACAATGGCAGAAAACATAAGGAGGACCATAGATACCATGTAGGGGTGGAGATGACATGATACTTGGTTGTAGACATGGCTTGTAGATGTGGATTGATGTGTGGATCGAGGTTGAAGTCATGGTTGAAGGTCATTGGCATATCTTGAAAAATCATGATTTAGAAGATTAAACAATGATAAAAAATCCCTAAATTGCATTGCTTATATAGAAAATCTCTATAATTAATGCCCTCATGATGGTTGGTGGGAGAAATTTGAGATGTATGGGGCAAGTCCCATGTCCATAAGGTTAGGATTTTAAATCACTTTAGAAATGGGAATGTAGAACTCCACTAGTAATTTGCAATTTTGTAAAATTAAAAATTGCACTTGGAGTTCCAAATTTTGTGGCTTGGGTAGTTGGAAGGAAACATAACTCATGACGTAATTTATAATTTGAAAATTACAGTTTAAGTTCTAGATCCCATAGGGGGTGTTTGGTTTAAGGATTTAGAGCTGGGGATGTAATTTTTAATTTGAAAAATTGTGAATTACATTCTAAGTTTTAGATTTTTTCAGTCAATGCTTCATAAGATTTAGCTCGAGAAACAATTTGCAATTTGAAAAATTGCAAATTTCATCTTGAGTTCTAGATTCCATTAGTTATGGAAGGATAGTGTATTTTGGGAGGTGGAGCTTGGGAAGCAATCTAAAATTTAAAAAATTTCAAATTGCATCTAGAGTTTTGGATTATGTAATACAAAGGGAAATTTGGTTTTTTGGGCATTTCAAGGGATTTTCACAAAAAATTAGGGGATCTCCCTTAGGGTATTTAATGTTATGATATTTTTGGGACATAAATGTCAACATTAGGCTCTGTCTCACCCTAGTGTAGTTAAGGTAACCTCTCATGTGTGACTAGAGTTCCCTTATTCTATATGTAATGCTTGAAGAAGACAACCTCTAGCTCCTCATATGTATGTAAAGACCCACTAGGGAGTGTATGGTGGAACCAAAATATAGTTCTTTGTCCTTTAATGAATTTGGAAATACTTGTAATATAATTAACTTGTTTGTAATATGAGCCATGGTTTTTTCATAAGCCATAAGGTGTAAATATGGATCTCCTTGTCCATCAAAGATAGGTAACATTGGTATCTAAAAGTTATGTGGCAACCTCATAGTTGAAATTATGCATGGTATATGATTATTATGGATAACATTGGCATTAAACGAAAATTTTTATGCCTCATTATCTGAAGTGAGATGATGTACTTGGTTTTTTAAGGTACCCATGACATGCATTAAATAAATTAACACTTGTGAATGTATATTATCATTATCAAGGGGTTTATTTAATGTTTGAATTTTATTATTTATTTTAGCCATTAGTATATAAGATTAGAAATATTGTTTAGGAAGGGTTAATGTGCTCTCAATAACCTTTAGAGGTGTGATAGTTTGGACCTAGTTAGAGGAAAATAAGATATCCCTCTCATTTGGGTTTGTTGGAGAACTAGGTTCTAGTATAGTAAGGGGGGTTGAGAGGGATTCATTGGTATCTTTTGAATTGTTAGTTTGAATAGAAGGTTCTTTATTTTCTAGTGAATGAAATTTATGCACATAAGAATAAGTGTGTGTGTGTGTGTGTGTGTGTGTGTGTGTGTGTGTGTGTGTGTGTGTGTGTGTGTGTGTGTGTGTGTGTGTGTGTGTGTGTCTTTTAACATATTATCTATTGTTTGGTTGAATAAGAGAAATATGTGAGTAATAGAACAAGTAGAAGTTGTTGATTTTATGTCATCCTCATCTTAATCACAATAGTCACCATTATCCCATTATTCCTCAAAATGAGAATTTAATTCATTTAAAGAGGTAAGAGTAGAAGTATAATTAACATGTTCATTAAGATAAGGTGAAGGATAATTTTGTAACTTTTCACTACTATGCAATGTATCATCTTGTGTAAGTGTAATACAAGGTATTTGTGCACTGGTCATTTTTGAAATGCAAGCATGATTATCATTTTCTATCTGAGAATCAAGGGAAGAAGGAGTAACAACCATGTTTTCTTTTTGTACATTATGACATATTGGATAAGATTTAGAAACATGTGCATTATCTATTCATGGAAAAGAATCATTGCATTGAGCATGAAATGTGAATGAAGGTGATAAAGGAATTTCGTCTTAGTTTGTGTATTATCAAAAGGTGTAACATTATTTATATTTTCATTTTGAAATGTAATTGAGAAGGGTAATGAAGATGCATTATTTTTATCTGCTTTCTTTGAAGCATGTAAAAGTGATTTTCATGTAGTGCACTTATATTGATTTCTTTTGAACAATGAAGTAGCAAAAGTAGTTGAAGAACTAGGATTAGATCGTAATAGAATACTACCAACAAGAGGTTCTTTTTGCATTATGTTAACTTAAGTTTTAGGAATAAGATAAGAGTAAGAGGAAAGATAAGATGATTTATCTAATATATCCTAATGTTCATTTGTATTATCATGTGCATAATAATCCTCATATCCATCATTATAACAATAATAATCATCATCATTATAAATGAAATCATTATCATGCTCTTATGTACAATCTTCAAAATTAGTCCATTCATTGTTATAATCATGAGAAAAATTCAAGATTTCATCAAGTGGATAAGGGGTAGAATACTTTTTAGATGCCATTTTAAACTTGCCAAAGAAGATAGAGTAAATAATGAACAATAAACACACAACAGGTAGACTATAATCTAACATAAGTATGTCTGCAATGTGAAAATTTGTTGAACAAAGATTGGAATATAAAAATAGGGTTATATATATATATATATATTGGAACCCTAGTTGCTAATGTTTGTGTGTATAGGGACCTAGTATGTGGATCTAGGGTTTAAAGTTAGGGTTGTGTTTTAAATATTTAAATTAAATTAAATGAATAAAACCCTAGGATTAAATTAATTAAATTAGCTACGTTGATTAAAAAAATTAGAAAATTAGATTTTTATAACCCTAATTTAATGTGCAAAATTTAAAAGGTAAACCTTAAGTAAAAATTAGGGGTTTTGAAGCTATGTTCAAATTAAGACATGTTCACCAAATGTTTTAACCATTTAGGGTTTTAATATGTAAATATTATATTTGGTTAAGGGGATGGGTCTATTATAAATATGGAATAAACTTGAAATTGATTGATTCTATGTATCTTTCCAAAAATAGTAAATATAGGGAGAAGATGGACTTATCTGGATATACACAAAGTTTCTCATAGATATGAATACTAGAGATGACTGAGTAGATACAAAGGAATCTTTTATCTATACACTATATTTTGAGATCTAGCTTTAGACAGTAGTGCCCCCTTAGGACAATAACCCCATGTGGTGCTAATGTCCAAACTTGGTGCTAGTGTCCCTCTTGTAGTGACTATTTGCAACTTTTGGAGGAGTTGTGAGAGTTTTTAAGGGTCTTATAGGTGATTTAATATCATGTGGGGTCTCATCTATGTCACTATTTGAGCTGATTCTTATCCAAAACCCTAAAAAATACCTACATGCATGAAATAATGAAATGATCAAATGCAAAAGGAATGAAAAAATTGGGTTTGGGATGTTATAATCGCACACAACAAAACCCCTATTATCCTGACCATTACCTACATTGAACCCAATGATATGGGTCTCAAATTTCATGTAGTTATCCCTTAGGGAATGTGAATCATCAACTTACATCATATGCTAGGATAAATTTTGCCCAGGCACTTCTTTGATCAAGCATACAAATGTCTAGGTGTGAATGTTGAGTAGTATGTAGAGTATTTGAGCTGTACTATTGATTAATTTTATGTAATAAGTACCAAAATAATAAGTTTTAGATGTAAAATGCCTTGTGAGGCTCTTTATAGATGAGGATCTTTATTATTGATATAATACCTTGTTTACTAGCCGACTTGTAGTGAAAAAGATATAAAAAACATTAGAGAAGGGTTATGAAGGGGCCAAGACTTAAAGATGGGTAGAAGTGCTCATTAGACACTGAAGGCAAAAGTGGATAGCAGTGTTACTATCCTAAAAATGGCACTAATGTTCAAAAGTTCATAACATAGAAAAAATCAAGGATGATAGGCTAGGGACCCTTTGGATTGGGAAAAGGTGATTAGTGACTACTAGGGGTGCCAAAATAGATAGAAAAAGGCATAAGAAAGATCAAAATACTCAAGGTGACTATGTGAACAAGGACTTCAACCATCACTAAGAACTTTTATGTGAAAGATCAACAAAAGATAGTACTATTGGTTGCTTGACCAAATTAGGGTGTTTACATTTTGATATGATTTTGTAATATTTACATAAATGCATAATATTCATTGGGATCTTGAAGGGCTTACCTTCAAGTGTAGCCAAGTGGTACAAACCTTTTCCCAACTTTTATGTAATGGTGAATGGGCCCAACTAATTTAGTTTGAATTTTCTTTTATTATCTTTTTCTACATTAGTATTATTTAGATTTGATTCTAGTACCAAATTACCCACATTAAACTCATGTGGCCACAATTTTTTGTTGTATGCCCATTTAATGCAATCTTAATAAAAAATTAAATACTCAATAGCCTATGTGTGTTTGCACTTAACTATTATAATTGATATAATCAATTTTCATGATACTCATTGTCCTGAATAATGTCCTTGAGAAAAACATGCAAATATTGGATTTCAAGCTCAATTAGTAGAATTGTGTCTTACCATAAACTAAAGAATAAGGTATCACTTGGGTAGGTGTACAAACACTAGTGTAGTATGCCCATAAGGTGTAAACCAACTTAATTCTAATATGTATGGTATCTTTCAACTATTATCCTCAATTTCTTAATAATAGTCTTATTTTTCACTTATGCTTGACCATTACCTTACGTGTAGTATGGTGTAGATAATGTATGTTTGATTTTATATTTATTACAAAAATGCTTCACCGTTTTGTTCTTAAATGATGAACCATTATCTGTAATAATAGATAAAGGTAAACCAAACTTGGCAATAAAATTTTTCATCAAGAATATGTATATTTCATCTCCAATGGTAAACTCAAGGGGAATTACTTCTACCCATTTTATAAAATATTATGTAGATATAATTATGAATTTATGGCCTCCTGCCTATCCAAAATTTATTTTTCCAATTAAATCAAATACCTAAAAGGAGAATGGATGTTATAAAAAAATTGACTATAACTCATGAGATGGAACATGATTTAAATCACTATATTTTTTATTGATTCTAGTTTATATTTGAATAGAGTTTATAAGTCAAACAAAAAATACTTAAGAAAATACTCAAACAATGAATACATAAAATATTAATATTCTATTACTTTAAATGATTCATACAAGATATTACAAAGCACTTATTTAGGAAGTACATAAGATATTTATGGGGGTCCTGAGATCCCTATAAACTCTCTTTAACTAACCAAAAATTATATAAATCTACCCATATAATATTGTTATTATTCACAACAATAATATACTGAACAAAAATTATTTACTTAATATTGTTAAACTAAAAATATTTATGTTTGACTAATAAACTAATAAATATTAATAATGTAAACACACTAACATTCAACCCCTTGTGAACACTATTAATCCCTAGCATACACCCACTTAATGTGAACATAGAGAAAAAAACAATCCTGTATCTACACCTATACTCATGATTCAATGATTTTCATAGGACAATCAAAAATCTTACTGATTATTTTGTAGATGGCTTACCAACAACCAAAATGGGATGGTTTCCAAGTGGTGTAACAATAACCATAAAAAGATGGTTTAAAAGTAGATTACTCACAACTGCATCATGATGTTTAGTATAGTTATTATCTCTCATCACTATCACACATTCAGAGAAGATACAAAGGGATTTTTAACTCACTTATTACAAATGTGAACATGTTTACATCATCTATTATTATTCACACACAACTAAAAATCAAATGCACCACTAACTTAGAATTGGACCCATCACTAGTGGCTAATGAGAGGTGTATAAAGCCTCCTACCTCTATTGCCTCCATCTTCCAATGAGTGAAGCTACTTATGTAGTTGATGAAGTCAACATGTGCTCAGATGGTTCTTACAGGTTTTGTATTAGTTACTTCCATATAAATTGGAACCTCTCTCTAATATGGACATTGCATACAAGCGATAATTTGTGAGCATTTTTTTTAAATTTTTTTGATGATGACTATATATGACCTAAAAATACTTAAAACATTGGACTCTTGACAACATGACTCAAAATGCTGTATTGATGAAAAATGACTTTTAATTTTTGACTCATTTTTAAATCTTTACATATTTTTGACTTTTAACAACACATGACATAGAACCCAAAATAAATATAACACCTAAAAAGAGGATCTAGCCTAAAAATATAAAATAAAATGACATATTGAACTCAATAGACTATTAAAATATGTTATCAATACTCTTACAATGACATTTGATAAAAATCCTAATAGATACTATAGACAAAAGACCAAATTAAAACTATTGAAATATGTTTTTATGTCTTTAACTATCTAATAAACATAAACCAAAACTAAATCTAAAGAATTAAATGAAACTTATAGCTTATCTGATCCATACACAGTGGCATATTAAAATGGTGATGCATGGTTTGGAAGCATTCACTGTTATGCATGAAACTCAACATATAGGGACATTATTAGTTGGATATCAAGTAAATAGTATGTGGTTCTAGAATTATGCAGTCTTTGGTGCTATGATATAGTATGATAGTGAACATATTTTAAAAAATCTATTTTGGTTTTTCTATCAAAAATGTTGATGTCAAGTTGTCAAAAAAAAAACTTTGAATACATGGATCAGGTTTATTGACCAATGTGATTGGTAGGTACACTGATTGGTGAGTATGTGAGTATGCTAGGTAATGCATGTAAAATTATGTAGTCAAGCCATTCGTATTACCATCAACAATTGACTAGGTCTTAATGTGCTCATATCTACACACATTTGGGTGGATGATGTCTGCATGAGGATGACACAAGTTGGAATATTTCAAATGGAATTCCTTTGTATGTTGATCTGAGATCTAAACACTACTACACTTTGAAAAATAATAACTATACATGGAACTTAAAGAGGAGAAATTGCATCAGGTGGGGAAATGGTAAATATTAAGGTTTCCCCTTCAAAAAAATCACTTATCTATCACAAGATCTACCCAATTTGATACCATATATTAATTTTGGTTTATATTTGAATAGAGTTTATAAGCCAAATAGAAAATACTTAGGAAAAATACTCAGATAATGAATGCACAAAATGATAATATTCTATTATTTCAACTAATTCATACAAGATATTATAAATCACTTAGATAGGAAGTGCATAAGATATATATGGGGATCTCAAGATCCTTATAAACTCTCATTTACTAACCAACAAACTATATAAATCTACCCGTATAATATTGTTGTTATTCACAACAATAATATACCAAATAAAAACTATTTACATAATATTATTAAATTAATAATATTTAAATTTAACTAAAAAACTAATAAATATTAATAATGTGAACACACATAAACATAATTTATCATGTTCAATACATTTATATTCCATAATGGGCCAATAATAATCCAAATGTAATAATTTATGGGACATTGCTTTTCCATTGAAGTGTCCTCCACACTCACTATCATGCATCTCTAGAAGAGTGATTCTCACTTCATCTTTATTAAGACATGTGAGTAATTTTCATTCAAAACTTGTATTGAACAAGTCATAACCAATAATAACATAACAAAGTTATTATCACTATAGCTTACACCAATCATTTCAAGTAAAATGACATGGTATAAAATCTTGGTATAAGAAGTTATATATATCATTGTACTATTATGCATTTGCTGCACTACAAATTACTATAAGAATTGATAAAACATCCATTTTATTTGGTTTAATTGAAGTTTGGCATAAATTTCATATCATAAAATTCATGTAATCATCATTAATATCCATGGGCATAAATGGTGTTGCACCAGCCATTGATTAACATGATGATTATTTTTATGTTGGATACTTTCAATATAAAATGTTTCTTTCAATCTATCTACCATTTATTTGTATGGAATAAAATTCTCTTTTTTTGTTTGATAATGATTTATACCTTGATTAACATCTAGATGCGAGTCACCATAAACCTAAATATGCTTGACATGATGTTTTTGTGCTATATACAAACTGATGATCAAGGCTTCATATTCTACTATATTGTTGGTATATGAAAAGGTTAGTTGATAAGAAAATGATACTTGCACCAACACTTATCATACATATGGATCCATTGAAAAACATAGTCCATGTATTATGTGATAATGATAGGCTATTACCTCATCACAGAAAGCCTTAGTCATTGGAAAATTATTTGTTAATGGACATATGGCTAATTGGTTAGCAATAAATTGGACTTATACTAATTTATGATATATTAATTTAAGATCAAATTCCATGAGTTGCATCACCCATTTAACTATATTTCTTACCATATGTGTTTCATTCATGAGAAAATTTAATGGGTCTTATTTGATTATAACTTGAATCTAATTATTAAGCATATAGTGTCATAATTTATGAGTAGTAAATACTAATGCCAAACATAATCTTTCCATTATGGTATACTTGTACTAGTAACCAACCAATTGACATATAATTTAATAAATTTATCATTCTTTGTGATCACCATCATATTTTATAATAAGGCCACTAAGGCCTAATGAGTTGCTAAAATAGAAAGAAACAATGGTTTATCTGGTATTGACAACATAAACACTAGTGGATTTGCTAAATATTATTTATATCTTCTGGCACATGTTATCCTAAGAAAATTTGGTATATTTATTTTAATACTTGTGAAATGTATGGTTTTATCAACTAATTGAGCAATAAAATGTCAAATCTCTTGAATTATGCCTTCTAAAATCACAACTTATTTAAATTAGTTGGTGGTAGCATCTCGACAATGGCTTTTAATTTTTTTGGATCAACCTCGATACCACATTAGAAATAATATAACCCAATTTTTTTTTGAGAAGACACCACCAAAACACACTTTTTTAAATTTAATTGCACATTAAACTTTCTCAAACATTTATAATCTATCTTAAATCTATATCATGATCTTGGTTGTGCTTGGATTTTACTAATAAATCATCAACATAATATTCAATTGTCTTATGAATAAAATCATGAAAAATGTGCATCATTTCCCTTTGATATGTATCTCCAACATTATTAAGTAAAAAAGGCATAAAAATATAACAAAATGTTCCCCACGATGTGGTGAATGTCATCTTTTCTTGATTTGTGGGGTATAAATCTATTTGATCATAACTAGTAAAACCATCCATGAATGAAAATGTATCACACCCAATAATAGAATAAATGATCATGTCTATGTTAGGTAATAAAAAATTATCTTTTGGAGAAGCTTTATTGAGTTCACAAAAATCTATGAAACATCAAATGTCACCATTAGGCTTGGTTATAGGTAACTATATTAGAAACCCAATTAGAATGTGCAATTACTCATTAATTGCATATATAATTATTTGAATCTCACATTTTAAATGTAGGGATACCTTAGGATTCATATTACATATATTTTTATTGATGGGCTTTGTATCTGGATATAACAATATGTCATGTATTTCCACAGGTGGGTCCATACTAAGGATTTCTAAATAAGCCAAAGAAAATAAATCTAGGTAATCATGTAGAATATGTCAATAAATTTTACCTTCATCCTCTTGCATCATTGTAACTAATAATAATTGTCAAATATCTCAATTTGTTCCATAATTATATTTTACTATTTCTTCATTAAGTAGGGTGGATATTTATGATATAAATGATGTAGTAAGAATGGTGTTATGCGTATCATGTGGAATATTAGAATCATTGTTCTCACTGATGTAAGCATGAACAAAGGTGGTATGAAGAAACATGTTCTTATGTATAAGGAATGGAAATCCTCATATGCCCCAAAGTAATCTATCAATGACTTGTCATTGGAAAAATCATCCAATGTCTAAATTTCTAGTGAAGTAATCTCATCAATCAAATTAGGGCTGACAAGTTTCAAGTCATAAGGAACATTAGGTATATGTATGCATTTGAAAGTGGCATTAAAAAAATGTAGGTGGATATGATTACTTAGTTTGTTAGTTGTGGATGTTGATGAAAACCCTAAGCCACATTGATTTATATTATTTAATATGAAAGGAGGCTCGGTTATACTTTGCTCATGTTTGCCTAATTCTTGACCTTTGTATCCATGTTTTAGAAAAAAACCAAATCCAAAATTAGAATTGTGAAAGTGTGGTTGTAAGTATTCATTGGATGAATCATCACACAATGTTTAAAGGAATATATATCCATTATACATGTATAAATGAACCCTTGGTGGCTAAATTTAAATATGCATGTAAATCAAATGGAACTACATACATCTCATGTATCTAAGGGCATCCCAAAAGTACGTTTTAATTTAAATCATTTGGCATAATTTAACAATAATTAGGTAAGGTACTGGGTCCCATAGTGATATGAAATGTTATTTTTACTAAGACTTTATGTGAAATGTTTTAAACTCCCTTGATACTCATATTGGAGTATTCCAAATCTTTGGCCTCAATGCCAAGCAAATAAAGGAAAGATATATTGTAAATATTAAGCCTTGAACCATTTACACAAGTACCATTTTGACTATCTTATTTAGGAAACATACTTAAAAACATAATGGAAAATAATAATCAATGATATGTTTGGTGGGTAAATCTTTTGTTTCAAACGAAATATTATGTTTAGTCCATTTGATAGAATTTTACATAGATGCCATATATGGTGGCTCCACATTACCTGGAAAGATTATCATGCGTAATGCTTCCAAGAGAATATATTTATATTGATGAGACTTATGTAATAAATCAAAGAGTGAAATTTGATTAATGACCTCATTTGAGTGGTTTGAAATATTATATAGAGATGATACTTGTCTCTTGTAGTCCATTTGACATAGTAATAATAGGTAGTAGCCCATGATAAAGATTATGACAATAAGGGGTATGCATAAATACACTTGTTTGAGTTTTGTTATGTTTTTGAACTCATTTGATTATGGTTTTGATTGATGTATCAATGCATGCAATACAACAACAAATGACTATCATTATATAGTGTACAAAGGAATAAGTACTAGATGTATTCATTTTAAAACATGATTAAGTCCTAGAAAGATTTCTTAGTTGAAATTGTAAATGTGTTGAAGTCATTACCTACCAAATTAATGGAAGAGGTGAGAAAATATTGTGTTATATCTTTGAGGAAATTTAAACCCCAAAAAACCAAATATCTCCAAGGAGGAATCTAATTCAATTGGTTCATATCTACATACATTTAACATGTAAATAATGAAGCTAAATCATAGAGTTGAATGCAAATAATAATGTATATTGTTATAATTAATAATTTAATCAGGATATTACATCTTTATAGGAATATCATTCTTATAATCATGGATATTATCTCTCCATCAATATCTCACCGTATCCCTATGAATACACAATATAACAAATAATCTATATTAATAATATTATTGTAACAATATTATGACTAACAATTATATACTACCCAAATATAACTAAAAAACTAATATATGTAACAGTGAATTATTAATCTAGTAATTATTCACATTACAATATACACAAATTAATGTGAGGACTAATTATTTCCTAAGAAAATGTATGCTTTAAAGAATTTCAATATGAATGATGATATTGTTATCACTAAAGAAGATAAAGGGTATGTAATGGTTGTCTTAAGAAAGAGTGTTTACAAATCAAAAATGCTTGATCACTAGTAGAATAGTGGCAAATATAAGGTATTAACCTCTAATCTAGTTTTAAAAATTTATAAAATCATTAATAAATATATAAATCAATCCTCCTTGGAAGAAAACATTAAAAATCATCTCCTCCCTGTAAAAGATATCACTCCTATACTTTATAGCACCTCAAAGATCCATAAGGATGGTGTTCCAATTAGACCTATCATTGATACCACTGTTATGCCTTAACATCCTTCTTGTCCAAAAAATTAAAACATTTTATAGGCAAATATTTTTCCTTTATCAAAGACTCCATGGATTTTGTTAATTTTATCAAGGACAAAAAGGTCTCTAGTAAAGAGATTTTAGTTAGCTTTGATATTGTGTCACTTTTAAAAAGTACTTATTGACAAAAAAATTAAAGTGGTCATGAGTCATATTGATGAGGATAATACATAATTTGTGGAACTATGTTTGAACTCTACCTTCTTTTCTTTCTTAGGGATCATTTATGAATAAACTGAAGGTGTTGTAATGGACTCCCCTCTTTCCCTCGTGGTCACCAATTTGTTTATGGAATATTTAAAAGACTTAGCTCTTAACTCCTTCCCCTTGAAACCAATTGGTGGAAAATATACGTAGATGACACCCATGTCAACTAACCTCATGATTTAAAAAAATTAGAAGAGTTCCATAACCACTTAAATGAAATTATTAATTCTATTAAGTTCACTATGAAATTAGAATCTGACTGAAGACTTCCATTCTGAGATGTCCTCCACTCTAGAAAACCTATTGGTTTTATCTTTTGACAAGTTTATATAAAACATACCCACACTTACCTCTATCTACATGAGAATTTATACCATCATCATTCTAAAAAAAATGGGGTCCTTAAAACCCTTGCCATAAGAGTTGTAATAATTTGTGATGATGATCACCTAGAAGATGAGATCAAACATATAAATCATGTTTCTAAGAAGAATGGTTACAAAGGGAATTATATTTCTAGATCCTTTAAATCAACTAGGTATGCTTATGTTAAACCTATAACTTCAAGTGACAACCTAAATATACCTATAGATTTCCTCTCATATGTTGAATGAATTTCCAATAATTTTTTTTAAAGAGCAAGAATATCTACAGCACCTTTATCCCTCATAGAAAACTTAGAATATTGATAAAGTAATCTAAAGACAATTTAGAACCAACTCTTAGAAGTGGAGTGTACAAAATTTATTGTTCATGTGGAGTATGAGCGATGGGTTGCTCCATTGACACAAAGGTAAATGAACATGTCTATGATATTTACAAGGAAATATTAGTTAAGTCAGCCTTATTAGAAAATTACTTCAAAACATGTCATCACATTTGTATTGAGAACACTAAGGTTCTATCCATAGTAGACCAGTCTTTCAAGTGTTGTCTTAAATAAGTGATATAAATTTGTAAGTGTGATAACAAATTAAAAAGGGACGGTGGTCTAGAATTAAACCAATCTTGGAGACTAATCATTAATTTGATAAAAAAATGATAACTTGAATGGGAGATTCTTATTTTTTTTAATAATTGGTTCTAAAATTAATAGTATCACCTCAGTTCTTAGGTGGTTTTTTTCTTACCCCGACATGATTTTAGTTTGTTATGTTAACCTTAGTATTTATTATTAAATATATTTCCATGTCTTACCATGCTTTCCTTGATAACATATAATTAATTATGTCTATTTACTTCTTCCAATCTAAATATTTAACCTTATTTTTAAGAGTTTAATACATATTTATTACATTTAATTTAATTTACCATATTATAATATATCTATTTTTTCACAATTTTACTTGATGGGAATAACTTGAGTTTTATAACAATAACATAATTTTTACAAATTAGTAATATGTTCTCTCTTTTAACTATATATTAATTATGTACCTCTCTTAATATTTAATTTATCAACTATCTAACATCATAGTACTTCATTGAAAATATCTTTAAATTGAAACATTGGTCTGTAATCTCATTATAATATTTCTCTCATCTTGATGATGGTTCATAGAGCGTGATTTGAAATGTTGATTGAAAAACTGTCACATAACTTACTCCAAATATATATTAATTTTTGGACCATGGAAATACTATCTCTCTTATATGATTAATTCCTTTAAACTTGAAAAAAATCTGATTTTTAACAATTTTTATAATTCAAAGATTAGAAAAATTAGAAAACCCTAGGGCAAGATAGAATTTTGCTTAAGAAGACTCAGAGGTTAGGTTCACCAAATGTTTAAAACTTTTTAGAAATAAGGATTAACAAGAAGAGATTCACCTTATTAATTAAAGAGTAAGCTACTCTAAAATACAGACCATGTTAGAAAGATAAGTGAGTTAGTACTCACACGGTGTAGTTTATTTTTAGTTAGTTAGGCTTTTAGTCCCACATTTGCATTATGTGTTGTAGTAACCTTCTCAAATCCTATTTATGTAATACTTAAATTTAGTTAATATATGTTATGTGATCAACTAATTTTTTTCTCTACACTTTTGAGCCTTTATCACCTCCATGCATTATGGATTGAATCCTATGAATGGTATCAGAGCATGTTTTCTTGCCTGTACTTGTTATTCATTGTTGCTTGCATCCAAATAGTGTATTGAGTAATGTTGTAGTGAAGACCACATGAAAAATAGCTTATTATTACTGATCACCATGCTTGTAATCTATCAATAGGTTTCAATGTAGACCATGTGAAATCTGCTAGCACTCACTATCATCCTCTCCCTTGTTTGCCTCTAATTGTAGTTTTTGTATTCATTCTATTCACTGCTTACCAAAAAAATAAAAAAAAGTATTTTTGTAGTTTTATGGGTGATTTACAATGGATAGCATGAAATCCTTATCTTTTTGTAGTTTTTACATTCATTTTATTGATTGCATACAAAAAAAAATAAAAAAAATATTTTTGCAGTTTTATGGGTGATTTACAATGGGTAGCATGCAATCCCAGAGTGAATTATCTCTCTCTCTCTCTCTCTCTCTCTATATATATATATATATATACATATATATAAAATATCTTGTAGGTTTCTATGTATTTTAGGTATGCATAAAATGTTATAAGTAACAAAAGAATAAAAAAGAGCAAAGTAAAGGAATTGGATTTAAGGTTTTGATATTGGCATCAGATGCAATGTTGGTTCGGTGATTAGATCTAAAAATGAAATTTGGTTCAACCTACATTTATCACAAACACACAGATCAATCTATTCATTGCATGCATATAATTTTTTGAAATATTTTTAGATCATGTTCTATCTAATATTCAATCCTTCTTGGTGTTTATTCTATGTAGATTGACCTCCCAGATCCTGAATATGGTGCCAAAATATCTTGTCATGGAAATAACCTACAAATTGAAAGATGTCACCATCTATGCTTGCTGACTATGTCTCCCTCCACCTAACTCAACTTCACCAACAATGACCTCCTCTCTGCTCTCTATTCTAGTATCCACCAACTGTCACCATCTCCATCCAGCTCCCTATTGCATAGATCCCCTATATTCTAAATCATATTAAAAAAATAGGGTTTATTTTTTACTTTTAGGTATTCTATTTTTTTATTTCTTTCCTTTTTGTTTTAGGTTTCATTATTTTTTTTTAAATTAGAGTTTTTTTAAGTTTGTTTTTTTAATATTTTAAATTTTAATATAATTCAAATTTTATTAATATTATGAATTTTGTTTTTTCATTGACTTAGGTGGCATTAAGTTTTCTTTTTCTTTTATTAAATTATTATTTTAAATTTAGTTTAAATTTTATTTGTTTATATTTAGTTTTTTTTAAATATTTATTTATGGTTTGATTATTTAGTGTTTTAATTATTTTATTGAGTTTTTATATTAAGATTTTTTTATTATTGATTATGTCATGGTGTTTATAGGAGTCAATATAAATTTAGTATTCATGTTTTTATATAGTCCATATTTTTTAAATAATATTATTTGTGTGTATTTTTTAAATTTTATAGTCATTTTAAAATTTTTTCTAGGGTCTTTTTAATGTGTGTCATAAGTATCGAGTTTAGTTTTTAATTTTTTAGTCATTTACATTTTTATATGTAGTCTAAGTATTATGTGTTGATTTTTATGTCTATAATCCTTTGTCATATATGTCTTATATTATCTATTGTCATTTTTCATTTTATGCATCTTTAAGTCTCAAGTTTCAAAATAAGTCAATAAAGGCAAATCTTAATAAAGCACGTATGTTCTTCTACAATGTAATAATATTCTATTCAATGCAATGGATGCATTTTCAAGCGAACCCAATGTCTAAAAGATAAAATTAAGGGGGAAAATTTAGTCATGTGATTCCTCTCCCCATATGAGCACTAAGGGGGGAATGTTAGAAAGATAAGTGAGTTAGTACTTACATGGGTGTAGTTTATTTTTAGTTAGTTAGGCTTTTAGTCCCACATTTGCATTATGTGTTGTAGTAAGGATTCTCAAATATTATTTATTTAATCTTTAAAGTTAGTTAATATATGTTATGTGATCGACCAATTTTGTGATCTGCACTCTTGAGCCTTTAGTTCCTCCATGAATTATGGATTAAATCTTATTAGGCCAATTAAATGAATTTAGATTCTACTTATATTTTGATGAGATATATTGAATCTAAGCATATTAAAAATATGGAAAGTACAAAATTAAAATATTATGATAATATAAATACAAAAGAGAAATTATACTTAGATAATAAAATGATGTGCAAGTAGATCTAAGTAGTGCAGGTGCATAAGTGGACTGTCTGAAGATCTAGATCTTGTCATCAGATTTTGAACATTTGATTTTTGTTAGCTTGGACACTTATGTCACCCTATGAACACTAGAATTGACACAAGTTTTCTAATTTTTACACTAGTGTTTAGTACACAATATTGACTCTTTTTTTTAAAATTCCACCTAAGTGTATTAGGGTTGACTATCAACTTTCATATCTTCTATTCAGATCATGTACATAGTTTGTTGATATCAATCTTTCGATCAAACTTGAGATCCTCTAATTAGGGAAAAACACCTTTAAAAATGGGGTTAGTGGATTTAAGTTAAGTTGAGCTGACCTTAAATACCCCTCAATCAATGAACATTACATACATAGTCATAAAATTTGAATATGACCTTAAACTAGTGTAGTTTTTTTCCATTATGTGGGCTTACATGTGAACAATTATGTAATATGCTGTATAAAAGTACATGTAGTGATTTAAATTGTAACTTAGAAAATAATACTCATGGAGTGTTATTTTGATGCTTCAAACCTATAATAAGACTTCTATTACTGATTTCGAAATAGGAAAGAGTAGGGAAAAATAGCTTAGTTGTGTGATTGATTTAAAGTACTATAGTTATGATTGAGAGGTGATGTATACATGAATATTGAGTGGGTTTAACTTGTATTTATACCACACCTTTTGAAATGTTTCTCATGAAAGGGTTAAGGGAAACAAATAGGTCATTCATACATATTGAAATATTTTCAAATTTAAGTGTTTGTAAGGTATAAACACCTACGTTGGATGATGGACACTAGAATTAATACTAGTGTCCAAGTATTAATGCAAGCGTCCAAGAAGATAGAAAGTTTTTAAAACTATGTAATGTTAGATTAGGTTATTTACCTTAGCTTATGTTCACCTAGGTACTTTATTATTCCCACCCACTTATGTGTGGATATTTTATTTATCTTATTTTAAATATTATGAGATATTACATATTTATGTTTTAGATATTATGATGATAATTTCTAGTTATTTATATATTTTATGGATAGTTATCTCTTAGTCCTAAGTTTGATCTCTAACTTAATCTCTTAGTTATGAATGATCTCTAATTTGATCTCTTAGTTATGATTGATCGCTTAGCTTGATCTCTTAATTAAGATTGATCTTTATTTCCTATATATGCAAGGCTCATTAATTTTATTTGTATGGAAGCTATGGAGTTGGATCTCTAGATGGAAGCTTGAGAGATATAGATGATTTATCATTATATGTTCTATTTGTGCATAATATACTAAGATATTATTTGAGCAATACATCAATAAATTATACTGTGGTAATGATTTGTGAATTTGACCATGGGTGAGAACTTTTTAAAATATTACTTGGTATCATAATTGTCTCCAACAACCATTACTCAATTCCTTGACTTCTCCTTGTTCAACATTTAGCATTTTTTCATGTCGTGTAAAAAAAAAAATCTAGTTTTTGGGGGAGTTCCTCTTTTTATATTTTTTATTGCAAGTAAATTTTAGATATTGAAAGAGTAAATTAAATCTCATCAATACATCCATATTATCTGAGAAAGACATGATCACCTCTAATTTTATCCTAGTTGGATATCAAAGACAAGATCTATAAGCTTTTTACAAATCCATTTTTGGTTGAAAATAACTATTCTTTTTTAGATTACAATAAAAGTGTAAATGATATCTCATAAAGTTTTTTGCATTTTGTGTGCATTATTTTCTATTTTATAGAACATTTTGAAAATTTTAATTTCATTAATAATTTTAAAAATTATTGTAGTTTTACTGAGTAATATTATTTTGAAAAAAATATGACTTTTCTTTATTTAATTATGAGAAAACTGTAACTAATCACTCAAAACTATTTTTGGGTTTTGTGCACCTTATTCTTAGATTTTCAATTTTTTTTTTTTTTGAATTTCATATAAAATTGAAAAAGTTATTTTAGTTTTATTGAGAAGTACTATTTAAAAATAAATCTTTGTGGGGAGATTTTTTTTATAAAACAATATCTTTGGGTGATTTTTTGATTATTTTATATTAAAAACCATCTTTTGTATTTGGGAAATACAAGGATATATTGCATTTCTGAATTTATTGTCCACATACCTTCTTTTGAATTCTCAATTGTCAAAGACTAGAGGGTGAGCCCTATTTGGTAGGTGGCCAAACCCCTTCATAAGCAAACAAACTTTATCTTTCATTGATTTTGTCATCTTGACTGCAATCATGGATGCATTTTCATTTGAGTCTAATGTCCCTTTTCAAGTTATCTCACATTTTAATATTATGGATTTTTTCATCCACTACTATGTAGGCATCTTAATCCACCATTCCTATTTGATTTGGGATAGATTTTAGATCACTTATGATAGAACCATAATTCTTTGTGAGGATTTTACCAGTATAGTTACTCTATTGTTTAGTCCCCTCACAAAAAAACTTTATTTCACTCATGCTCATTTATCTGTAGACTTGAAAATGCATTTTTAATAGAGCCCAACATTTTAAATTATTTGAGTATGTTTTTTGTACCACTTGTGTTTTTGGCCCACATTACTCTCTTATTTTTGGAGAAACTCTCATGATTTATGATAACTTCTTTGGCATGTTGACAATCTCCTTATTTAGAGCTATTCTAGTGTATATACAATGTGTTTCTTATTTTCATTTGGTATTTTTGTGTATGGGATATATTAAACTTGCACTAAATTATAAAGTGTCATGGGGGGTTTGCTTTTACAACCTGGTCTACCTTCATGTGTGTGCACCTTAGTTTGTGCACCCTTTACTATTTTAGTTGCTAGTCTCTTCCATCACCACTAGGGCCATATTTTTGAGAGATTTTATCTATATTTTATTGATTTATATTTTGTACATGGGTATCATATTCAATTAATTTACTTGACAAAACCCATATAAGAATTGTTATGTCTCAATGACATTCTTGGTGAATTTTTGTGTAGTGACACTAGTGTGACATTCCCACTAGTCTTTTGTCCACTTATCACCTTTTTTACTCAAATTATTTAGATACTTTCACTTCCATATTCTCCCAATTTAGTATTGAGGGAGGGTATTTAAATAATGCTTCTTCAGGTTCACCATTTTACCTAGTATTTTAGAGTGTAGTGTTTGTGTTCAGTGATCCTCATATTCAACACCATTCTTACTTCAACTTGGTGGTTACAATGAATCGACATCCCTGTATTATGACAAGATGGATTGGAATCTATAGAGACAATTATCTTTACATTACATCATTTTTTTGTATGGGTACCTGATTAGGCCTTGTTTCCAAGACCTATTTACTTCCTTCATTTCTTTCTTTTGGGGGGGAGTTCTACTTTCCTATGGGTTTTCTCCCTTTCTCCACTTTATGAGAGATTGCTTCATGGATATATTGTACATGATTACTTAATCAAGATTTACTATCCAGATTCATATTGTGGATATGCCACTTTATTTTTTTCCTTGAGCTTCACTTGAAGGGGGGTATTAGAGTAGGTTATTTACCTTATCTCGTGTTCACCTAGATACTTTATTATTCCCACCCACTTATGTGTGAATATTTTATTTATATTATTTTAGATATTATGAGATATTAAATATTTATCTCTTAGATATTATGGGGTTAATTTCTAGTTATTTTTATCCTTTATGGATAGTTATCTCTTAGTTCTAAGTTTGATCTCTAGTTTGATTTCTTAGTTATGATTGATAACTTAGACCTTGTATTTTACTATGGTAATGGTTTGTGGATTTGACCCTAGGTGGATTCAAATATATTGAAATGTTTTTAAATTTTAGTGTTTTTAAGGTATAAACACCTACATTAAATCATAGACAATAGCATTGATGTTAATGCCCAAGAAGTAATGCAAGTGTCTAAGAAGATATACAATTATTAAAGTTATGTAATTGATTGCTAATGATATATAGTAGGTTTTAAGCATACTATGGGCTATAAGTGATCTAGATAATCATAATATCAGAGTTAGACTATAAGAGAAACATTTAGGTACAATAAGATGGTGAAAGTGAGTCTTTTGGTTGCAAGGCAAGTCAAGAACTAAAGAGTAGATCCATGACTAATATTTTCAAAATGTATAAGACTAGTTTAACATATAAATCTATATTTAAGTATCTATAGAGACATTAATTTGTTTATAAATGAGTCCAATTAGTTAATTTCTCATGCCACCAACACTCTAAGCAAATGGGTTGACCCTAAAGAAAGATTTTATTCTTAAAACTAGTCATTACTAGGAGAGGGTTAGTTCTGATTGGATCAACTTAGTATCAATTGTTGACATTAACAAAATATGATGGAACAAATGTGTATAGGTGGACTAAATTGAAGTATGGAGATGTTTGTGTAGGATATTTAATAGGTATAAAATAAACAATGAGGTAATTTTAGGTGAGTACCAATAAAATGAAAGTGTAAATTAATAAGATAACATAAAAATATGAGATAATGGTGGATTAGGACCTTATTTATGTGTTTAAGTCATGCATGGTAAATATGTGTCAATATTGTCATTCTCAAGTGCTTGATACCATATTTTAGTATCTACAACACCCCATCAGAGAAACATACTAGATGATTTATGGTATCAAATTTCAGGGATAGGAAGGATCTAAATAGAGTATTTTAATTCAAGGCCTTCCATCACTCATCCCATTTATTAACAAGGTAATGTCATTTTATTTAAATTATTCACCATTTCAAACAAGTCACAATTTTTGGACTAAAAATATGTTATTTTTAGAAAGACAAATATTCTAATTAATGCATTAAAACCAATAATATGCATTTGTGATTAAAGAAATGAGAAAATGCATTACAAGATCTAGATGGTTCCATAATTAAAATTGTTTTTCAAGCAATGTGTTTCTTATGTCTTTACAAAATTAATGTAAAGTTCTACTCAAATGGTTTTAAGTTTGCTTGTAGTTAAAATTGTATCATAATGTTTGAGTATATATTATATGTATTTGAAATTATTTTGTAGTGATTTAATTTTTTCCTAAACTTTTTTTACAAACTTTCCAATGGGTAATTCCACCTTATCATTAAATATGGTAATATGTATACATGGAAACAAAGGTCAAGCTCTCAAGGTGAGTTAGCTTCGGTGTCACAAATATATTCTCTAGTTAATATGCCAACATCCTATCATTTATGTAACCAAACAACATCACTTATGAATCATTCAAGAAGCCTTTCATCAATGGTGTCCCAAAGATGCATTATTTACAATATTTAAATACTAGCAGTTGCCCCAAAGGTGAAAGTTACACCAAGAAGGGATTTGATTTTACATTTTTGTAAAGCAAGGTTTTTTGAAGTGAAAGAGTGTAAATTGAAAGACATACCTCACTTGAAACCCATGAATATTGACTTCATCTCACCATTTATGCATGAAGTAGTAACAAAAAATAATCTAATATTTATGGTGGAGGTGACGATAGAAAATGATATAGTATGTTCCTTCGTATAATGTGACAATGAATTTTGTATGGAAGAGATATATTATTTCATGGTGACCTTGAAAAATGGCTAAGTGGTGGGTAAGGGAAAGGCCATACAAAAGATGAAAATGGTGAAAGGTTTCAAGGTGAGTTGGTCAATGATGTTGATGGGGAATGACAAGGTATTTTAGGGGTAAACTACCTAATAAATCCTCTTAGAATGTATATAATGAACTATAGACAATTAATTTTCATCACTTCCATGTCAAAATTACAATTGGACTAACTTTTGACAATCACACTCAAATTTAACATGAAATCATAAATTAAGCCAATTATTCACAAAATTACCGATTTAATGTAAAATGACAAATGAAACATCCTTGAATGGGGTAATGCATCATCTTGTAACTTTTAACTCAATATTAACATCTCAAATCAAATCTATCCTTTACAAGTATTATTACTAGATAATTAAATGAATATTTTATTGACAAAAGAACATTTCAAAAGGCTACTATTATTATAATTATTTATTAATCCTACTTAATCAATCTAATCTTCTTCTAATGGAAAATTCCATGGATTTAGAATTATCTATTTTCTAAATACAAAAAATTGTAATATTACCTCACATTAATGACATCATTTATAAATTCAATAGAACAAGGAGTGGAATTTAATAATGATGGATATCTACACTTACACACTCTTTTACACCTCTTACAAAGCCTCTTAAACACTCCTATATTACATGGTATATGACACACTCTAAGAGGACCAATTATTACACTTTTATTCAAAAATTCCTTCCACACTCCAAAAAGGTCTTAAATGGAATTTCTTACACATTCCATGTGTGTAATAATGAATTTGAGTATTCAGTATCCACTCTCCATTTGGATATGATATGCATTGTTAAAAATCATCCCAAAAAACTATAAATAGAATGGGTCACTTTCCATTTTAGTAATCTCTCTTGAACTAAACTTATTATACCAAAACTATACTAGAGCTTCACATTTCTTCATGTAATTCTCAAGTTAAATCATGTGTATACAAGTGGAAATGCTACCCATGCATGGAGCCAACATTCCCATGGGCAAAATCCTATTTGAACTAGAAATCAAAGAAGTCTCAAAGGAAGGTATAACATGTTTGTTTGATTTATACTTGTTTCACCTCTTATTTGATCTTGCTCAATCCTAGTGGATAGGCTTAGAGTGTCATGTTCATTTGATTATTTTTATGTTTTATTCACTAAAAATTAACTAACTCTCTTTGGATTCCTCTCTCACATAATGACATGCCTGGTAGGACCTAACACACTCCATGATCTTTTGAAAACATTATTGTTATTATAATTACTAGAATTGACTTAATTGCTATTTAATTCACCTCTTTTTCTTAAAAAAATTACTAATTTCCATCTCAGGTCAAAACAACAAATACAAACTACAAAACAATGAATTCACATAGGCAAAAAATGAATTCATCTTAAACAATGATGAAATCTCACATAAAAATGTAATCATCGTAATAATTAGTGAAATCATTTTTGGTCTTTTCTATTTGTTTCTTGTATCCCTACACAATAACAAAATTTCACATCAAATCAATGAAATCATCCATAACATCAACAAAATCATTCCTAAAAATAATGAAATTACAAATCAGAGTAGTGAAATCATTTTCTTTGTCTGTTTGTTTTTCCTATAGGTCCTAAAAATAGTGAAATTACACATTTGAGCATTGAAATCATCATCAAAAATAGTGAAATTATCATCAAAATTAGTGAAATCATCCATTTAAATAGTGAAATCATTTTTTTCTTCAATTTTACCATTTTCTTTCAGGCCAAAAAAATGAAATCATCACTAAAATAGTGAAATCATCATCAAAAGTAGTGAAATCATCCATTTAAGTAGCAAAATCATTTTTTTCTTCTGTCTTACTATTTTCCTCCAAGTTTACAAAATCATGAAATTATCCCAGGAAACTGAATTCTTCTTGAAAACTACTGAATTTATCTTATGGAAAAAATGTGAGAGTTAAACAAGCCTATTCAACTTCCTTGATCAAAAATCACATCAAAAACTTATAACAACTATTTTTCGTAGGACCTTGATCAAAAGAGTGGATTTTAGACCCCAAAATCAAATCACATTTTTTTCAAAACATTTCTATTTAGGCTTAAAACAATGCACAATTTCAATTTGGGTTTAAAACTCATTCTTTCCTAAAGTCATTTATTTTCTTGCATTTGGATTGTTTTCCTTATGTGTTATGCAATTACTTCTTGTGTATGCTCTCCCCTTAATAGGGTGACCTATAAATGTGAAGGTGACCACTTGTTTTATTTTTTAAGATTCACCAAGTATGCTCTTCACTTTCCCTTAGTGGGATTCTTACTAATTAGAATGGTGATACATTCCATTTTTATTTTAGGCTATGTGATTGAGGTATCATTTCCTTCTCATAGATCTTTAGGGTGTGGTGACTGGGATTTAATCCCTTGAAATTCATACCATTCTCATACATCTGATGGGAGATATAAATTATTAGTAGGTGTCATCAAGGTCTAGAAAAATTACTCATAAAGTGTTTCATGAAAGCAACATGTTAACTCCTAATGATAAGCCATTAGAAATCACCATCAAGGAATCTAGACTCTCTTCAATTGGATATGTATCCCCTATGAATAACTTGATGCCTATATCTCTTCTTTGATGGATTTGACATCACTTGGGGACCATCTAGAATTCTAAATAAAACTTTAAGTAATCTAAAAATTCAGTAGCACTTCACTAAAATTCCATATATGAAGTGGTTGTGAAGGGACTAGACCCTCTAAAAAATAACTTGATTTTAGATTGCTTCATAAGAACCTATTTTTAACCTTCACTGATACAGGAGTGCAAAGGTAACATCCCTCAAATATTTCCTATCAAATAAGAGCTTTTGAGAGGGGTGAGAGTACACACCACCATCACTAAATTTAATTAATTAGATTAATATTTAAACTTTTCATCTCAAAATTAAGTATATCAAATATTTATTGGATGTGGTACAAACCTATGTCAGTTATTAAGATAACCTTGTGATACTTGTGTGTTGATGCTTGATTGTTATGCTAAAAATAAATTTGTATTCAAAATCAAATCCAAAAAGAAGTCAAGTCCAAAACTAAAGTACAAAACATAGTCCATACACACCTACACAAAGAGTAATTACTATATCCATATTCCGAGTAGAAAATCACTCTTTTTAGATGCCATGTCAAACTTTGTTCAAATACACAACTCTCATGTCCATACCATTGTAGTTTTAGGTTCATCTTAAACCACATTTTAATCTGATTAGATTCATCTTGAAATACATTCCAATCCATTTAGGTTCATCTTGAACTACATTGCAATTTAACCAAGTTCATCTTGAACTATGTGCTAAGCCAATATCTAGTTCATCTTGAAGCATGTGACAAGCTAATCAAATCCAAATTAGGTTTGTATTGAACCATGTACCAAACCAATCTAATTTTGATTAGGTTTGTCTTGAACCATATTCCAATCCAATCAAGTTTATCTTGAATCACGTTCTAATTATAATTCTAAATCATGTCAATTCGAACCAAAATTAGCTTCAAATATAAATAATTAGAATAATTCTAAATCATGTCTATTTAGACCAAATCTAATTATTTTGAACCAATCACATGCCAATTCAAACTAATTGTCTTTTCATTCAATATCCTACACTTGTCAATTGAGAATGATGAAGTCATGCCATCCATCCTTTCTTTCATTTGAATCACATCTAGTCTATTCTACCCTATTTAGGGGCCATTCTAATCTATGCCAATCCACCCTATTCAAGGTAGTTCATATCTAGTCTATCTGCCCCATTTGGGGGAATTTGATTTATATTAAGCCAAGACTACCCTCTTTGGGACCAATTTCTTCCTATCCAATTCATCTTACATGTATCCTTGCTTAGGGGCATTAGTCCAAGATTAATCCAAGTCATGGCATCCCAAAATTTTAATCCTATTTTAGCATCACCAGTCTTTAGTAAATATGTGATGGAATAACTTTCAATTTATTTGATAGCTATGCCATTTGGTATCCACTCTTGACATCTCATTCTCTCATCTAAAATCCAATCCTATCTTACAACCACAACAACACAAAAAATCCAAACCTATTATTTCATTACCCCTCCAAAGGCCATCATTTATTGAAGATTCAAGTGTGTTTAAGTCTGATAACTACTCGATTGGAATATGTTGTGCTCCCTTTACCAAATACGATTAGATATGTCCACTTCCAAAGCAATATCAAAATAGTCAACCCATTATCGACATTTTTATCGAATCACTCATATTCTACGAAACCCAAACCATTATTGGTCCACATATATTTGACAAAATTCTATTTTATGAAGGTCCCATCTTCGATACACCCATATTTGAAGCCCATTATTATTGACCAACAACCTATCTTTCACCCATTACCTACCTAGAGCCAACAACCTATCTTTCACCCATTACCTAGAGTCCCTCATTTTTGAACTTTCCTTCATGTCAAAGCCTTCATTTCCAAACCAAAAATGAATAAGGTACTTGTGGACAAGTTGATTCAATAGGCCCTCTTTGTGGTAACTTTAAAATCAAAAATAGGTTCCATTTTAGCACCAACATTAATGTCAACATTAACATCAAAATTAAGTCCTATTTTAAAACTAATATCAAAATTGGGTTCAATTCTATAACTGATATCAGATTTATCATTAAAATTAGATTCAATGTCAATCTCAACATTGAGTTTATATCCCCTTGAGTTATAATTAGCTTCATAATCATCATATATTAGTGGATGTTATGAAATTAGCTATACACTTTTACCAAATCGACTTGAGTCTAAATCAACATATCTTAGTATATTTTACAACATCGGATACACACTCCTTATAGATCTAATTTAACACTTTACTGATCCTTCTATGATTGTCAAGGATGTTTCCTTCAACATCAACACAAGTTATTCTAGTAGCCTCTATTAGGACTATGTTACCTTTTACCCTTCCAATGATATTACACGTGCCTTTACCATTAGCCAACCTAATGATTATATTGACATCCATCCACCTACAAACATTGATTAGGACTAACATAATCACACACAGTTGAACTCTTTATTTGGAGACACCTTAATGGCAATTTTTTTGGGACACCAATACAACATTCAAGGAAAATAACAATCTCCTAGTGAAACTTTGTTTGAGGCACTAGGAGATAGTCAATAAACTCAACATCTTCTGGTGAAACATTGTTTGAGGCACTAGAAGATAATCAAAATAGAAAATAACATTCCTTTACTGAAACCTTGATTAAGGCACTAAGGGATAATAAAAATGAATTATCAACGTCCCTTAGTGAAACCTTATTCAAGGCACTATTGGATAATCTAAATTAGCATAATCAAGAAGACTTTGTTGGTTAAAACCTCTTCAAGGTGCCAATGGTTGAACCAATTAGTTCCTTATTACTTGATGAAGACCTTATGGAAGTCAAAATCGGCCCCACCACAACCAAAACCAAGTCAAATATGGAATCATCAATAATGTGTGTGACTAAAAATCCCAATCTTCATTTATCCCCCAACAATTATACATTCAATTATGATCTTATTACTCATTTCAAGACCTATATTCATTATCTAATTAGACCATTTATCCATGCCTACCCTTTTTTACCCTTCCTATCAGCACTATTTTTTCTAGAGACTAGGAAGACATCTTGTCTATAGGTTTGGAGGAAACAAAATCAACAACCAATGAAGATCATGATAATAATAATGTAGTTCACATCCGTAACAACATTATGATATGGTTACTATTACAAGTAGGTATTGATTAGATAACAAAGGGTTTACATTATGCATCTCATAATCCTCCATTGATTTGAGATGCTAAAAAATATAAAAAATCAATTAAAAATACAAAATAATCAAAAGAGAAAGATAAATAATTCATCTAATAGGAAAAAATGCTTGTGGTGCCTTGGACAAGTACCATGATAAAAACTAGTTTATGGTGTCATGAATAAATAATTTATTGTTTGAAAGTACCTTGAGACTTGGGAGTAGCCTCATTTACATTAAACGACCATTCTATTCCATTCTAGTTATTTGTAAATTCAATCCTATTCAACCCAACCCATCTTATTGTGACCATTAATCTTTCCCATTAACCTTGTTATGGAAGTAAAAGGTATATTGAGCCCTTTTTGGGAAACATTTTGGCATATTACCACATAACACTTTGATGAACTGGGACAACATTTGGTTCTCACATGACATAGTCCTTAGAGAATCCTATTCCTTTTCCCTCATCGTCATCCATTATTATCCATATCATCCATTTTTCCTTCATTCATTATTATCTTCCATTGTAGGATGAACTACAATGGTTTGAGGTCCATTTGGAATATGTAGGCAATGCTCAATTTTTGAGGTCAGCTCGATTATCCTTTCCATGCTCTCCCATTTTTTATTAATTTAAGCCACATCTCACCATTTTTTGAGCAATTTAAGTCACACTTCTACATTTTGTGAATTTTAAGCCATGCTCTTGCTATTTTTTGAGTTAAAACATTTTACATCTATTAATCATCCATTGAGATGAGATGCCAAAAACCCTAAAAATTTTAAAATAGTCCAAAGAAGCTAAAAATAAAAAAAGGCTTAAAATATCCATGAGAGATATAAAGCATAAAATTAAAAACATTTGTCTTGTCCTAAATCCAATCATTATCCTTGATTAATCCAATTGAGCCCATTCATATTGAAACCATTGGGATGTGTCCTTCCCAAATCCACCGTACTAGGGTAGATTCATTATTGGTTCCAATCATTTTAACCACTTTGAGATGTGTCTTTCCCTTACATGTATCCTTGCTTAGGGGATACCATTAATTATCAGTTTCATTGGGCCTTAACATGTGGATTTTGACTTGGTTAAACAACAAGATGATTTTATTTGCTTTTATTTTCAAGTTTTTGTGTGTGTTTTCTTGTTTGCTTATTTGTTTCATTTTTCTATTGTCTCCTTAACTCAGTCCATTTTGCTGAAAGGGTCATCATCATGGTGCTCCTTGTCATATAGTTTTACTTGAGTCCATCTATTGGCATATTTCCACATTTCCATCATGGTTTTTATCATTAGTGTGTTGTTTTCATTTGTCTATTAGATTGTGGGTCTATTCTTATGTACATTTAGGTTAGGCCAATCATGATGTTTTATATCATGGTGCATATCATCATGCTACATCAAAATCAAACTTTTAGAGGTCTAACAATTAATTTCATAGTAAAAATATCCTTATCTACTAATCTAACCACAATAAATTGATCACATGGACTAAGTTATATGCTACTCATGATACATCTACAAATGAGCATATACAAAAAGTCATAATCATTTATTTATCACTTTTCTCCCACTTCTTGGTAAACTACATCAGTTTAAGGTCCCCATGGACTATGTAAGTAGTGCTCAATTAGTACCAAATAGTTTATGATGTTAGATAGGCCAACCTTGCTTAATTTTTATTAACATCCATATTATTTCAATCCACTCACATCATTCTTAAATCATTACTATCTTCTAATCATCTCTTTCATTACCATTGAGCATTCTCACATGCCTAGTTTTTTGTGGCTTCTTCATTCTTTTAGAAGTCATTATATCATTGCACCTATGTTTACGTCATTCATATCATATTTAATCTATGTGTTAGGTTAAACCTTTGATATGCTTTCAAATCAATCAACCAATCATCATTTAATTAAAATGATCAAATCCACCCTACTAGGGCAAATCAATTTAGACCAATCAATAATCAAATCCACCCTATTGGGGCAAAATCAATTTAGTATCAATGATCAAATCTACTACTTTTGGGTAAACCATTAATTATGATCAATTCTCCATTCTTTGGGTAAATACCATAATTTATCCTTTCTTCTAATTCAAGCCCACAAATTTATCCTAGTTTGGGGCAAGTCAAAGTGTGAAGCTTGTTTTGGGATGCATCCTTCCCACTTCCCCCACCTTGGGGTCAATTCAATCCTATTATTCTAAAACATTAGAAATAAAGTGTGTAAGCATTAGCTCAAGTGGGTTAATTTTTTCCATGAATTAATTTCTCCCATTCTTTCTTCTTCCTCTCTTTTTCAAGAACCCATCCGTGTATTTCATCCTTGCATCCCTCTCGAGGGGGTAAATCATGGGTCACTAATTATTTATTCATCTAATTTTTCAACTTCTTCAAGCATTATAAAATTTCTTCTTAATTATTTTATCATTAATTTAAAAGATGTTATTGTGCCTAGTGTGTCATAATGCCTTTTCAAATAAGGGGGAAATGTAGACACTTTATTTTAATCACTTTTGTGTTTAAACTATAATCAAGATTTAATTTCTATAATTACAATAAAATTTAACTATAAATCACCAATGGACCTAATTTACCTACATAACTATCATTTTAACCCAAAATAATAATGACACATCCCTAATTGGATCAATGGATCATAATACATCATTAATCTTATCTAGTACATCCTAAATCAAACCAACCCTTTATAAGTGTTTTAAGAAGAAAATTAAGTAAATACTTAATTGATGAATAAACATTGTAAACTTTTCACTATTCTTATAATTACCAATTTATCACCTTTATTAATTGACCCTAATCATTCCTCTAATGGAAAATTCATGAATTTTGAATTATCTATTTCAATAAAATCAAAATTGAATTATTACCTCACATAGGTGTTTTAATTCAAGGAAGTCAATGGGAAAGAGAAGGAGTGAAACTAAGCTCTTATACCCCTCTTACACACTCTTACTCTTACACCTCTCTTACACACTCCAAGAGGACCAATGTTTGCACCTTTATTCTAACATGGCTTCCACACTCCAAAAAGGTCTTAAATGGAGTTTCTTACACACTTCATGTGTGCAATAATTTAATTCTCCACCCTCCATTTGGAGATGAGATGGATGGTTGAAAATTATCCCAAAAGGTTAAAATAGAAGGGTTCACCTTCCATTTTAACAAGCTCTCTTGAAATAAACTTATTATGCCAAAATTATACTAGAGCTTCACATTTCTTAATGCAATTCTCAAGCAAAATCAAATGTAGACAATGTGAAATGTTACCCATACATGGATTCAACATTGCCAAAGATCTATAGTCTAAAATCCAAGCATAAGACTATTTGAACCAAAAATAAAGGAATCTCTAAGGAAAGTATAATGTGTTTATTTGATTTTTACTTGATTCACTTCTTGTTCTATCTTGCTCAATCCTAATGGATAAGTTTAGAGTGCATGTTTATTCAATTGTTTTGATGTTTTATTCACTAAAAATGAATTAAACCTATTTGGATTCCTATCTCACATCAAACACATGTCAATTTAGATGAATAATTTTTATGATTTACCTAAACCAACTTAAAAAATTCAACATCCAAAACATATGTAGACAATCACCAATTCAGTGCCCCTTTTAAGCCACATGACCTTGTTTTGTAGGGAAGCATTTTAATGCCATCTTATTTATTTATTTTTAACATAAATACATTTCCATCCATTTAATTCACACCCCTTTTAACTTACACATTATAAGCATGAAAGGAATTTAATAAGCTTTGAAACAGAACAATAATCCAATATCCATCTCAAACAATGAAGCATGGATCACACAAACACAAATAACAAAGATAGATCCTTTCCATAAAAAATGACATATAGTCCAATGAATTTCATCCATCCCCAAATGAAATTTAAATATTTTATATTAAAACAAATCAAATAAATAATATTCTAAAAATCACACCCAAAAGCTATAAAAACATCTTATTACATTAAAATATCTTTAATTTGAAGGAAAGAAAAAAATTTGGCACATAATTGATGAATGTATTATATATATCTATATATAATATAATTATATTTTTATATAATAATCATATATAGGATTATAATAGTATTTAATATTATATTTTTTTGATAGGTAATTGAGGGTTGACGGGTCCCTCAAACTTCATTAAAATAAAACATGCTTACATAAAACCATGCCCACAATGGAAAACAACTATAATAGTCCATGAAAATAATGAATTCCTAAAAAATTCAAACTACTCCAAAAGTATAATCCCAAAAAACAAGTTAATAGTTTGCTATAAATTAACAAACCATTTTTTATCCTTCAACAAGGATACACCAACCCCAACATGCTATTAGAAAACATATGATTGACATGGGCCCAACTATTATCCTCCCTCACCCTCTCCTTTATGAGAAAGTAGGGTCATGTGAGATTTATGGGAATTTTTAGGATGATACCATTTTTTATTATGCACTTTATCCAATCCTCCCTATCTCCTTCACACAAATCTTATTAGAAGGGTATGGAAACATCTATCACACTAAAGGGCTGAAATATATAAATGTTATCTAAAGCTACTTTATCTTTAGAAAGGATAGGCTTTGGTTCCACATTGACATATTACACCATAGGGATCTTTCCAAATGTATTATCTTCCAGATGATCCATAAGATTGGGATTCTCCTCTTTAGCTGCAGGTGGATCTTTCATAGTAAAATCTATGGCTTAACTCTTGAGAGTTCCAACTTCTTCCACTATCAAAAGCTGAAGAAGGGAATCCTTCCACCAAGAAGTTTGTACCTTTATTTTGGTGCTACTATAAGTGGTAGCCAAATTTCATGTTTCAAAGCATATGTGACATCTGAAAAGCAACCCCTCATAATTAAGAGATTGCCTCTATGATTGTTCCTTAACTTTCAATTAATAAGTTTAGGAAGATAGTTTGAAGTATATGTAATTAACTAAGATACATGCATATGTGGTATGTGAAAAGATCAATATTGAAGCATATATCAACATAAACTCACATAAGGAATTACTAATGGCATTGAGGCAATAATATCCCCAAAATGAAAAGGAAAGTTTGGTATTCTTACCCAGATCACCCAAGTTTTAGAGGATTTAGAAAGGGGATTTAAAAAAAAATACTAGGGTTTCATTAGGAGGATATGCTGATCTTGACCCCATTATTATAAATGGTCCATGATCATATTATTTTGTATAATGAAATTTAATACCATAATAAATAAACCTTTGATGCTAGGGTAGATTTCAAGTTTACCTTGTAGATGTGGCTACTAAAATATTGAGATCCAAGCATGAAGGTCATGAATGCTTGACCAGAGGCTATTAAACTAAAAAATCACTCCTCCTGATGCAAACCATACTTTAGTATTGAGAAGCTGCTCCAACACCTCTTCTTCAAAAGAAACTGAAGGGGTTAACTTTGATAGATCTAATGGTTTAACCACAAGTTTAACCATTTACCTTGAGTGAAAAATAACCTCAACAAAGGTTTTTGGATCCTCTTTTAGTTTCCCCTTGCTTTATAATTTGCACACTCCATTAGGTTTCACTTCCCCTATTGGTGTCACAATGAGTTTGACCTCCCTTGTCTACATTATCATCTAAATAACTTGCTTGGATTCCTTTGATAAGACCTCTTTCCTCCTATTATTATCCATTAACCTACCCTATACCATCCTCTTATCAACCACTTTAATATCTACTCATCTTTTTAATTTTATTGACTCTACCAAACCCATAACTTTACATTGATTTACAATGCCCAAAGATTTTTTATGTTAGGTTGATCCATCTGCCAAGATAGTCACTGCACCACATCCTGAGTAATGATTGGGTATGAAATCCTAGATTTTAAAGGATCCATCATTCATCATAGCTTTTTAAATTTGTAAGAGTATTTAATATAATTTATTAACTATATAGTATATACAAATATTGTATACTATGTGATAATTATATAATAAATAAACAAATACACATATATTTATAATATATAATAATGTAATAAGAATATAAATATAAAACATTATAATATAATTACAATAATTTATATAAATATTATTATATACATATAATATAATTATATTAAATAAAATATAAAATATTATATACTATATATTAATACATGTATTATTAATTTATATAATAATATGTAACCTAATTCAGTTTGGAAAATTTAGCTCTCTCTTAAATGAATAAAAGGGAATTAACTTATTTGTAATTAATAAGGGAAAGAAAAAGTTCATGTTGAAGTCTTGAAAGGCTTGATGATTCCCCAATTGAAGTCAAGGTTGTCCCTTCCAAAGTGACCATAGGCAATAGTCTTTTATAACATCCCATTTCCACCCCTCTTCAAATCAAGGTGATTGGAAATCATATTGGGCCTAAAACCAAAGGTTTTTTGATAATATAATTATCATAGATGGTGCTTGTTCCATAAGAGTCTACAAATAAAGAGAGAGACTTAAGCACTACAATGGCATATGACAAGGTTTTCATAATACACCATCAGGTAAGGTTAGCCTCAAAAACACTCTTAGAAACATGTCTATGTATGCTTTAATTTTATCCACCTTAGTTGGATCCTTGCTAGAGAATGCTCCTCTTTCATGAACTCCCCATCTTCCATATGTGTCAATGATGATGTTCCTTCTAGTGAGGCATGCATCTCTATGCAACAATCCTATCACAAAATTATTAGATGGATTGATGTGAAATATGGTGTTATTATTGAGGTTGTTGAGGTTATTTTGATGAATTATAGGATTTATCACATGCTACTTCAAATTAATGATAATATAGTCATTGGTGGCAGTCTCATCATATTGAGTAGAGATGATAACAATGAGGACACGTTGAAGGGATATATAAAACTAAAGTGCATGGATAATCCTATTTGATGAAGGTGTTTGTGTGATTTATCTTAAAAATAATATACAAACTTTATATATAATCCATCCAACATCACACTATATAAGAGAGGACGTGTCAATAATGACCAAACTAATAGATTTATTCCTAATTTATGTGGATGTTGGATTGGATATTATGTCAGGTTGAGGGAGGTTACTCACTACTAAACATTTTGGTGATTAACTATCCAAGGAAATTTTTAGTGTCCAAAAAATGTCTAAATATTTCAGTGGGAGATGAATCCATGTTGGGAGATAAATATTGGGGGGAGTTTTGAAATGAGACTTTTCAAAGTGAAAGAGTATAAATAACCAATTTTCCTCATTTACAACCCATGATCACAGACTCCATATCATATTTTGTGCACAAAGGGTTAATAAAAAATAAGAATATATTTTTAGTGGAGGTGATAGTGGATAATTAAGTATATGTTTATTCATATGACATGGTAATGATTTGTTTATGGAGGATTTGTTTTGTTTCACGATGAACTTGAGAAATTATGAAGTGTTGGGGAAGGGTAGGGTTATAAAAAACATACAAGTAATGCAATATTTAAACGTGAGTAGGGTAGTGATGGTGATGGAAAATGACAAGGTATTTTAGGGGATAGATTCAAAAATCATAGGTAAATACATGTGTAGATTGGTGAGATTAAGTAATTTTGAAGTGGTGAGGAAAGGAAAAGCCATATAGAACATACACACAATGAAAGAGTTCAAGGTGAGATAGGTGGTGTTGGTGATGGGAAATGACAAGGCATTTCATGGGATGAATTCAAAAGAGCATAGGTAAATACATGTGAAAAGTTTAATGACATGCCATAATTTTAAATGCAGTTTGTAGCTTACACTAAATTATTTCAATTACCCAATAAATGATTGAAATTGGTTACATCATAATGAAAACAATTTTTAGCTATCCAAAAGATACTCTTAAAATGTAGAGAATGCACCACATGTCAAATTAGATGAAGTCTTGGTATGACTAACCAAATTTAGTGCCACCTATAAACTAAAAATATAAGAGAGGTTAGTTTATTTGTTAGCTATGAAAAAATAAACAAATTCAAAAATAACAACTTCTCAAGAATGATTCCTTGAAATAGGCAAGACTGGAAACAAAGTTAACAATACAAAACATAAACAAGACATTGCATCTTCTATTTAGACATTTATTTCAAAGCCGACACACATACATGTTTGTGCCTAGATGTAGATCTCAAAGTCATCTTCAATTTTGCAATATGAAATCCATCAGCATCTCTCCAACCACTATCTGAAATGATTTATGGACCAATTAGAAGAAAAAGGGGGAAACTTTCTTTGGATTTCTATAGAGTTTCTTTGCATAAAAAAGATTAATAAAAGTCTATGGTGATCCTTATATTTATCTATTTTATAGATTGATTGTGACTTGGATTCAAATCAAGATGAGTGGCTTAGAATTAAATCAATTTGGAGGTTCAAAGCCATAATATTTTGAAAAGAGTTTGCATTAAAGAGGCATGGCTTACCTTAATCTTGATTATTTTGCATTCATTGTTAGTGCTTGACAAATTTCATGATGATGCCATCTTTGCTAATATTTATCTATGATGTCACGATGATGTCATAATTTTGTCACTTGTCATAATTGGATTAATAATGTAATCAATGAATTAAGGAAAACAAAAAATTCTAAAAAGTTATGGAAATTCTCACTAGAGGAAGATTAGGATAATTAATAAAGTTTAAATAATTTAATGAAAGTTGAAGTGACTTTTGAAAATTAATGAACTGTTTAACCTAATTAATATGAAATGTGTCTTGCATAGTTTAAATTCAACTCAAGATGAATTAAGAGAAACTAACAATTAGTTACAGTGCATTTCAATAATCAGGGATGTCCCAATACATTTCAAAAGATGCATGTCAAGTACGCAAAAGAATTTAGGTGTTTTAGTGATTTTTGAATCATTACTAGAAATAATTTAAATTGTAATTTTTACATAAGAGTGGTGAGAATTGAGTGTCTACATTTTTACCTATTTGAGAAGGTGTTGTGAGACACAATCAAAGCATGAATTTTTAAAAAATGAAAAAGTTACTAAAGTGATCACAAGAAAGATTGAATAATGATGTGTTCATGTTTTGTTGAATCTTGTTCAATTTGATGAAAATGAGTTCAAAATAATACCCCAAAAAATGTTTTGGATACACATGATACCCCCTTGAGGGAGAGGAAAAAAAATAAGATTTTTGGATGGCCCTCAAAACGAATAAAATGGACAAAAAGAAAAGGGAAAACTAACCCATGAATGAGATTAATCCACATGAGTGAATGTGGATTTTATTTTGGATTGGTCTAAATGGTTTAGATGTTTATGAATAGTTTCATATGCTGATGTTGGAGATGCATGTCCTAATTAACATAGAAATATCCATGTTATTCATATTTATTTACTATTTGTGACTTATGAATAAGGTAACGATGTCCCAATTAACTATGTGATTGATAGGTAATGCAAGGAGAGATGTTCTTAGTGCACATTATGTATAAGAATTGATCACTTGGAATTTAATTTTGAAAATGATGGTATGCATCATAATTATAAAATAATCATGATAACAATGTGTGTCAGTCATGTAGGGAATAGTTTAGGTATAATGGATTACCACTCAGAGTCATGATATGGTAAATCAAGATGAAACAAGAAACATAATGCACTAAACAATAGATAGATTAAAAATAAATAAATAATATAAATGCAAAAAACTTAAGGTATATATATAAAGGATAAAGACTCAAATATAATCGTAATGTATCAAAGACAAAGAAATAACTAAGTTAATAAAATCAACATGCAATCAAGCACACAATCCAATCACTAATAAACACATTTTTCAATAGTAATAAGTAAGCAATGAAACACCATTGTGTGTGAAATAATAAGGTATAAGGTTTAAACACATTGCCCCTAAGGCAAGGGGATAATGGCTATGACTATGTGATCCCCTTGGATAGAATGGGGAAATAGAATAATAAGGAAGGGGTGACTGAGCTATCTCTAAATACCCCATGTAAGTAGATGGGGCATACATCACGATGGAATTAAAGATAAATGTAGTTATTTTAGGAATTGGGAAAGAAGAAAAAATGATGATAAGTAGATAAAATGGATTCCAAAATAAAAATAGGCTGTATTATGGTGAAAGTGTAAGGCAAGGTTGCACACAAAATGGTGTAAGTGTAAGATAATGCTGCTCACAAAAAAACAAGAGCATAAGATAATACTATGCATAAAATGGAGAAAGCATAAGATAATGCTGCTCACAAAATGATGAGAGCACAAGATAATATTACTTGTAAAATAAAAAGAACATAAGATAATGTGGCTGAAGGAGGATGATAATAAAGACAAAGAAGAATAAAAGATGATTATCCACTCACATGATACTCCTAAACTTTTCCATCTTGAATATAGTGAAGTATTAATGATAAAAATGGGAATGGTGGTTGAGATACCTTGAGATATACCATGTATCCAAGTGCTACCCACATAGTCTATATGGACCTCAAGTCAATGTAGTTCTACTAGGAAATGGGAGTGTGATTAATAAAATATGATAAGGAAGGGCCATTATAGGAGGGTTAACCATGAAATACCCCAAATAGCATTACCGTAACTAGGACTAAAGGGAAATCCCACTAGTAGATAGTGTAATGAATTAGATAAATATCTCATACCGAGTATCTCTTCTGGAGATATAAGTCTCTTTTTTGAAATGTTTTGATTTTTAAAATTTTTATTTTTTTTCCAAATCTTTTTGGGTTTTTTGGAATAAGGAATGCAAGGGAATATTAAAAAATCTATAATTAATTGTATAGTAAAGGAAAAATAACCTTAGGTAGGTGCTTAAACAATAGCTAAACTAGTTACATTGGAATGCCATGAATCAACAAAAAACTGGAGGCAAAGAGAATACCAAGAAATACAAAATAGGAGTAGGAAGGTATGCAATGGGGGAAATAAATTTAAGAAGTGAATGAAAGTTGATTCAAAGAACTGCCAAGTAAGAACACCATAGTAAATCACCCTGATACACTTGTCTAAAAATATGCATGGATGTTGATAAAATAGAAATGCCTTCTAACCTAATTTTTGAATATTCCATGTAGCACTTGTTTTTTGTAACCAAGATCATGATGGTAATAAAAAATGAGAACAAGGACAATAATAAACTAGGGTATAAAAGACAAAGGGAAGGGACAATGTGAATGGATGTAAAATGGATGCCCCTAAGTAAGGGTTCTCATAGATAATGTTCAATCAAATCAAGTGTAGAAGTACTTGAGATGCATAATATTCATGTGATCATATAACTCTTGCCCATTTGGTGTAGGTGTAGCCAACTAGTATACCCTAGAACCATAATTTATTATAATAATATATGGATCTAGCCAAATAGCCTCAAACTTGTCCTTTTTTTACATTTTTGGTTGTTGTTTTTCTAATTTTCCTTCAACACCAAGTATATTTTTTAATGAGATTCATAGGGAAGGAAACTAGATCTCTAAGGATGATAGCCTCAAATCCAAAGACTATGAAATATGGTGTGGTACTTGTAGGTGTGCAAGTACTAGTATGGTAAGCCCACAAGGCTAAGAATAATTACAAGTGCCAATGGTGGCTAACATAATTGAAAATATTATTAAGAAGTTTAACAATGGTTTTATCATCACCTAAGGTTGGCTGTTAGCTTGAGGGAAATAGTGTGTGGAAATTTTATGTTTAATTTGGTAACAAACACATAGGGTTTTTACGTCCTTATTTTTGACTGATCCATCATTATTAGATATAATAGTGGAAGGAATGCCATAGTGATAAATGAGGTGATTCATAATGAACTTAGAAATCTACTTTCTAGGTCATGTAAGTGAGAGGTATTTCTTCACCCATTTAGTAAAATATGTAGTAGTAGTTAGGACATGCTTATGGCCATGATAAGTATACAGGTTTATCTTCCTTATAAGATTGAGTACCTAAGTTGAAAATAACTAAGGAGTTGTGATTGACTAAATCACTTATGAAGGAGGATGAATCAAATCACCATCTTTTTGATAGGAAAGGCATTTATTGACATAATTACATGCATCAAATTTCATTGTTGGCCAATAATACCTTTTTCTCAGGAGTTTCCTAGTAAGGACCATACCACTAGCATGGGCCCCATAAATCCATTCATGCACATCTTTAAGCACTAAATCAGAGTCTCCCAAAGTTTAAAAATTAAGTAACATTCCATCATAGCCTTTACAAGAGAGTGTGATACCAAGTAAGGTGTAAAAGGAAGCATTGTGAATGAAGGTTTTGATTTGGATTCATGATAGGTTAATAGGGAGAATTTGTTATTGAATATAGGTGTATAAGTCTTGGTACCAAGGGGAATTATGATCAATAATATCACACACCATCTCATAATTTGACTATCTATGAGATAATTGAAAAAGGTTCTTGATAAAAAATTGGTACTCTTTAAAATTTTCTACCACTACTATCATGGAACTAATTGTTGCCATCACATCTGATGATCTATTATTGACTCTCAGTATCTGATTAAACTAAAGATATTAAAAATGTTATTTGAGATTATCTACCATGCCTTTATAGGGCAATAGTTTCTCATATATGATCTGATATTGGTTTAAAAATTGATTAATGATCAATTAGGAATCCTCATATACCATCAACTGCTTTATGTTACACTACAAAATAAGACAGAGTCTTACAATGAGTGCCTCATAGTCTACCATATTATTGGTGCAATGAAAACCAATGTGAAAGTCCTTAGGAATGAGATATACTTATGAAGTAATAATAATAATGTCAGCCCTAGATCTATGGGAGGTGAAAGAACTATAAAAGTAAATATTCCACTACCTAGAGTTAATAGGACTTCTTCTAAATCCAAGATTGATTCATCTGGGAACTCAAAAGTGAGTGGCTTGGTGTCTAATAGAGGGGATTAAAAAAATTGGTCTATAAGGACTTGATCCTTAATAGATTTATGGTTCTGATACTCAACATGAAACTCACTTAGCAACATTACCCACTTAGACATGTGACTAGTCAAAGTGGATTTTGATAACATATACTTGAGTGGATCAATCTTGGTAATCACAATGGTTTTGTTGTTTAGCATATAGTGTCACAAATTTTGGGATGTGAAAACCATCTCTAGGAAAGATTTATCTATTGATAAATAGTTATGTTCATAGGCCACAAGTGTTTTATTTAAAAAATAAATTAAACACTGCTTGCCCTGATTGTCATGCTGAGCCAAAAGGGCCTCCTATGCATGTCCAATCATTGAGATGTAAATATATAGTAGATTTATTAACACAAGTGGGGTCAAAACTAGTGGGTTGAACAAATGGGTTTTTAATTATTCAAAATCTTGTTGACAATTTGTATTCCACTATAAAGTGACACTTTATTCAAAAGGTGAGTAAAAGGATGGCATCGATTTGCAAGTTGTGAGATAAACTAATGAATGGACTAGATTTTGCCTTGCAAGATGTAGAGTTACTTTAGGTTAGAAGGAGGAATTTCCATGATGGCCTTTAAATTTTTAGGATATAATTAAATTCCCCTAAAATATGTAATGAATCTTATTGATTTTTTAGAAGTGATGCTAGATACACACTTCTTAGGATTGAGGAACACCATAAGTTCACAAAGTCTCTCAAAGATTCATTGTAGAACTTAAAGATGTCCTACACATGCATTTGAATTTACTAGAATGTCATCCACATAATATTTAAAAATATCATGTATCATTTCATGGAAGATGATAGTCATTGCACATTGGTAGGTTGCACTAACATTCTTCAAGCTAAATGGCATGCCTTGATAACAAAAAGTCCCCCATGGAGTGGTGAATGTTTTGTACTAGTTTTCAAGTGTAATTTTTATTTGGTTATATCATAAGAAATCATACATGAGGCATAAAATATCATAATATACAATTGAATCAACTATTATGTCAATGTTTGGTAAGGGAAAGTTATCCTTAGGGAAAGCTTTATTTATAATCTAGAAATCAGTACATAAGTGAATCCCTTGTGGTTTCTTGCTTACTGGAAAAATATTTGAGATCCATTCAGAGTAATCAAGTGGACTAATAAAACTTGATCCTGATAATTTTTCTAACTCTTTCTTGACCAAGATAACAATGCACAAATGCAATTTTCATAGCTTCTATTTAACTTGCTTAGCATCTAGATGAACAATAAGATGGTGTACCACCACAAATAGATCCAATCTTGGTATATACACATAATTCCATGTAAAGATGTTAATAACATCCTTCAAAATAATAATAATAAAGTCATACTCTTCAATAATAAGGGATGCATCTAATTTAATTATTTTTGGATAATCATAAGTACCAATTGTATACACCTAAATCTAGCCACTAATAACCCCCAATTAGGCTTTTGACCAATTTCCACCCCAAATGCATAATTTGGATTAAAAACACTAAAACATGCTAAATGATGTAAAACTAACATATTCAAGTGCTGATTTTGGCTAGGGTATCCCTAACTGAGGCAATGTAATTTATGGGCTAGCTAACTTTGATCATATCATTTTCAACCAAAATGCCAAATTTTCACCTCGGTGCTCTAGATTGTTCTTCCATATAAAATATTTTGCACAAGATAATGTGCATTTGTTATTTATTGTTGGTAAAATCCTAAATGGGAATATGGTTCCAATGCATCTGACATTACCTTTCAATTCCAATCCAGTCAAATTTTGGACCAATAACAAGACATTATGATCAATTTGAGTTATTTGTGCACAAAGTGCTTAATCATGCTTAAGATATAATTAAACTAAATCAAGGCCTAATTAATAATTCCATGGAAATAAGTTGAAATTTTTTTTTGAAAATGAATATTGAATATCTACATCATCAAGTGACGTCATTTCTTAGGAAGACATCCCTAGGCCATAAAGGCCATAAATATTAGGATTCATGCCTCCCATGCCTCATCAATGCCTTCCATGATGCCCTCTATGCCTCTTAATTTCCCCTTATTCCAATGTCATGATGGGGATAATTAAAAAATTAATTCCAAAAATTAAATTAATCTTCAATCACACATCTCAATCTTGAGATGGATAATTCAGGTTGATTCTGATCAAATCCAAAAATCTATAAATAGAGAGGCCACGAACATAATTTTTAAGATTAATTAGTGCAAAGTTATAATGCCAAATTGGTTCCAAAAGCTTCAAGAAACTAGTGTTACCATGCCAAATTGATTCCAATCCAAGCTAAGCCACAACCCAAAGGTGCCAAGGAGAGATGGAGGTAGTCAAGCTTCCATTGCCAAGGACTTCATGAGCACAAGCTGAGAAAGCCACTACTACAAAGGCATTTGGATTATCCAAGGAAGGTGAAGGAATTCTTGTGTTTGATTCCTTGATTTTTTGTTGTGTTTGTCATTTGTGTTTATTAACTAAGTTCTCCCTAGTGTCTAGGCCTAGAGATGTTATGCTATTAGTGTGTTTGTTTCATTTTGGAACTAACACCATACTAACCATCCTCTCTTGAGTCAAATTCATAGATCACATAATGGCACGCTCGATGGGACTAGATGCATCTCATCCCTGAAAGAGATCCTTTTGAAACTCTAAAATATTTATTTGAGCCTTTAAAACTCTTGTAAATTAATTTTATAACTTTATTTTGCCATTTTTTCTTACACAGTTTTACATAGTACTGACATCAATAGGAAATAGTGACATCAGTTACTTGGCTTAACCAATAACAGTTAGTAGAACTGACATTGGCCAGATCTTGATAGCTAGAGTAATTGACATTAGTGGTAATAACCAATGTTGATCACTGTGTTTTTCTAAAAACATAGACATGAGAGTTACTTTTCTAAAGTTTATTGTTTCAAAGTCAAAAAGGCTTCAAAGCTAAAGGATATGCTAACATTTTTGCTATAGGACCAAGCTTAACATTTGCTTAAAACATGTTTAAATACCTTTGCATGCTTAAAAATCAATTAGGAACCTTGTTTTGGGTGTTTAACAAAGAATTTAGATGTTTTTGATGAATGTTTCGAAGCTTGCAACTAAGACCAAGGGGTCAAATGAACACCAACAAACATTTTATTTAGATTTAAAATTGAACTTGCTTGTCAGATTCTTGCTTGAAATAGTGTTTAGTTATATTTTTGTTTGGAAAAAAGAGGAATGTTACATGTATGCTCTTCCATTTATCCCCTATACGGAACCCTTGGAATCAAAAGCACCATTCCTATTGAAAGCAGCCTAGTCAAAGGCATAGAAAGAAAGTCATCTAAAGCACTCCCTAAAAACTTGTCAAAGTTTGGGTGACCTTGAAAAATACCCTAAAGTCTTTCTAATTTCATGCTTTATTTATTTTTATGCATCTTGGCTTGTGAGGTGGACATCATTACCTCACACGAGTTCTTTAGGGAAGCTTTGACTTGGGGTTTCATCTCCCAACATTGACTTCATTTGGCTCCTTTAGAGTTACACACAGGACATAATGGCACTTTGGACATTGCACTACATTGAGTGAACATCAAGATGTAGTGGTTGCAAAAAGGACTAGACATTTTTGCAACAAGCCAAGTGATACAGACCCAAAATTCATGATTTTATTTTGCATTGTTTGGCATGAAATTCATTATGTAATTGATTCCCCTAGAATGATTGAATCCTTGCTAGTTTAGTAAATGCCATTTTTCCATACCCTTGATAAGATTTGGATGATTATACTTAGTGTATTTTGGTTATTTTTGCTTGGTATGCTTTGAGGCTACAACTTGTTTGTTTGTTCATAATCCATGTCAAAATAATGCATTTGAGTTGTGAAGGGTAGTGTTATGCTACCCAAATCATGTTAAAACTATTTTGAATTCGAGTCTTTTGAAGCATAACATTAAACACATCATTCGAGTATGCTTACGCCATTAGGTTGTTTAATTTGTTTCAAGACTTTTTTACCATTGCATCAAAACCATTTGTTTCAAACCATTTTGTGTATACTATTTAGACCTTTGTCTTGTGCCGTCATGATATCCAATCTTGTCTAACCTATTTAGTCAAATCCTATTTTTCAATGTTGAGTTTTCAATTAGCCTTTTTAAGTTTGGATCTAAACATTAATTGATTTTTGTTTAGGCCTCAATTCATGGGCTGATACATAGATCTTTCTCTTTTGGGTTGCATAACTTTAGTTAATTGATTACCCAAATTTGAAAACTATTGATGGTTTGTTTGTTTAAAGCCTATCCTCATCATTATTTGTGCCTTTATTTGGGAGAACACAACCTTTCTCAAAGAGGCTTTTTGTCTTACACCTTATGCCAACTGATCATGTTTATGTTTGATTCTGTGTGTTGGGTCTATGTCAAAGCTATTTCCAAACTTGTTAGATTAAATCAAATCACATTAGCCTTTGTTTTAAGTCTATCTTTTGACACCATTTGGCCAAAAGTCCTATCACACACCTATTTATTTGAGCCTAGATTTTGACTTCGTGTTTAGATAAAAGACCTAGCAACTCAAGTTTTTCCTTTTCTAGTTTAGACCTTATTTAGAACACTTTGACCTAGACCTTTGACATGCCATTTTTTATTCAGACATTTGACCTTTTATGTGTATGACATTTGACATTAGACATTTGATGCTAGACTATTTTATGCCAAGTCTTATCATAAATCCTTTTGGAGATACAACTCCACCCCTTGACCAAATTAGATCGAGTTTGAACCATTTGTCCTTTAGACAATTTTTTAGAATTTGTAGAACTCGAAGTCCTTTTATTTTCATAGATTTCATTATTTATGTGGATATGTCTAACTACACTTATGGTGAAGTCACTTACAATACAACTTATGATATAATGACTGCACAAAATGACTTTTATGCTTTTTTCAAGACCCCAATGATGTTAATATGGTTTGTGAGATAGATTTATATCTGTTTCATATTAATCATTCATGGGAACAAATTTATGAAGTAAATTACAATCCAAATCGAGACCTTGACTAATGAAGAAGCTTCTGAAGAGGAATTTGAAGACCCAACTATAGATAATGTTGTTTAGGATATGAATCCATATCCTCTTTATAAAAATTAGTACATGGAACACAATCAAGAACCAACTTATGATCCAACTCAAAATTGAGATGATATGGTTTATGAGGAAGAATTAGATGCTTTCGCTTATGTAAGCAATCAAGTTTCATGATATCTTTTTGCTATCTAATCATCGGCTACCCCTAACCCTCATTTTGATTATATGAGCCATCAAGCTCTGTAATATTCAAGGAATACCATTACCATTCCTAGATCTAGTCCTTTGACTTATGTGAGAAACCAAGCTCCACAACACCCAACCATTTCTATTCCAGGACCTCATCCTTTGGTTTGTCCAAGCAATCAAGCTCCACAATTCCCCTTCATCATTCCAAGACCTAGTATTTTGGTTTATGTGAGCAATCAATCCCCACAACACCCTATCATTACCATCTCAAGACTTTGTCCTTTGGCTCATGCAAGCAAGTATGCTCCCCAAGGACCTACCATTATTCAACTATAAGTCATTCCTCATCCATTACTAATCTAGACCAAACCTCAACTGATTGAATCCTTTAAAGACCAAGCGGTGTTCAAAATTGGTATTTTACAACTCATTGGAAACCAAGGCCAAGAGAACAAACTAATTTGAGATGTTTTTGTTGAACCAACCATTTGTGATAAAGCAACCTATGATGAATCACCTATTGATCCTATACTAGTTATCGAGGAGTCTCACATTGATAATCTAGTATTTACTGAGTCACTTCTTAATGATTATAACCACCTTTAGGCAAATCATTACCTTGACCATTTGCCTATTTTTCAAGAGCCTCCTATTGACAAGCCAATCTTTGAGGAGTTGTATCTTAACCTATTTCCCATCTTAGAGGAGTCCCACTCTAGCAAACTAGTTTTTGTGGATCCCATTATGACATCATTAGATTTTACTTATCCAATACTAAGAATTCAACAAGACATTATTGTAACAGAATACCCATCAGATGAAGAATTAGAATTAGAGTAAGGTTCTATTCTTGAACTGACATTAGATTTAGTATCAGAATCAAAATCAACATGAGTCTCAACATCAAATTTAGAGTCCCTTAAGTTCAAATCAGATTCAGAAGAAGAATATGTTCATAGCTATTACAACATTGGTTGCACATGCCTTATAGATAAATTTAAATATATTTGTGATCCTTATATGGTTTTTAAGGATGAGTACTTCAACATCGACAAAATTTCTCCTAGTATCTTCTATGAGGATTATGCAGCCTCTACCCATTCCATTACCATTTCATAGGCCATTACCATTAACCAAGATAGCCATATTATTGACATTCCATCTCCCACAAGTGTTGATTGGGGTCAATAGAATCACACTTTGTTAAACTACATCCATGGTGACATAGCAATTGAAAAAGAGCAAAGAGGCCAAGACCACATTCATATAGTAGAAGAACACTCTCCTAGTGAAACCTTTTTAGAGGAGCTAGGGGACAAGAAAAGTTAAAACTCAACACCTTCTAATGAAACTTTTTCAGAAGTGCTAGAATAAAATTAAAGTCAAAATCCAATGTTCATTAGTGAAACCTTATCAAACATTCTATGAGACAATCAAGACAACTTCATTGGTGAAAACCTCCTTGACACACTAATAGCTGAGCACAAAAGTTCTTCTTTACTTGATGAAGACAAAATCAAAGATCAAATCAAAATAGCTTCCTATCTATAGTCTAATCAGATGGTAGCTACTCTCAAGACCAAACAATAGGAAAATTTGGTGGTCCTATCAAGAGAAAAAGTCTTCATCCTTGCCACAACTAATGTTATGTTGAATCCAACATCAAAAACATTATGTGTGACTAAAATTCCTGATCTTCATTTGTTATCCCACCATTATACATTTCATTAACATCTACCATTCCATTTCAAAATAAAACCTACCATCCATTATTTATCCTTATTTACCATCCATGGATATACTTTCATTTATAGAGGCTTTAAAGATACTTTGTCTTGATGCTTGAAGGAATACGTATCAATGACCAAGGAAGATAACAAAAGCACTCTTGACAACCAAATCTATAAGCCATTTTTAATAGAGCAACTTTTCAGACGAGGTGTAGGATAGAAATTAACATGTTCAAGTATTCTATTTGTATCATTTTTTTATTAGGATGTGCATCTCCCCATCAATAGGAACAACATAATAAAAAAAACCACACCCAAGCCAAAAACATGTACCATACCATTTCATATTGCCATGCCATTTCCATTATTACATATCCATTTCCCATTATTGTAGATTCCTACCATTTACCCCATCACTTGGGGGTAACCCTCTTACCATTTTATTGTATTTATCAAACCATCATTATCTTAAGCAAGACCATGCCATCCTATCATTCCATTCATATCTAGACCAAAGCCTATTTTTAGTCATCCTTCCCAATCTTGTTTTGCTCTTGGTTCATTTGGTTCTTCCTATACCTTTAGTGGAGGGATTATAATCAAGTTTCAATAATCAATCCAATCCATGTGTACAATTGTAGTCTATGAAAGTAGTATGACACTTGATTTGGAAAGATATATTTCATCCTTTCCATGTTTATTTATGTGAGCCTGATTATAATTGCCTATGGGCAAATTAGTGTTTCACTAGGCTTGCTACTAATTATAACAACCTATGGGAAAATTAGTATCATTAACCTATGTCATTGTATCTTAGTTATAACCACTTATGGGAAAACTAGGGGCAACACTTGTTTATCATGCATTGCTGCATCACCTTGTCATTACTATTTTCATTTGACTGGCCATTTACTGGATTTGAGAACTTGTTAGGACCTAGTTAGTTTTTCCTCACCTTATGTGTGGATGGAATTACTATGACTTGAGGTAATTTTATAACTATGTAGATCATGCTCAATTCATGTTGAGGTCACCTCAGTCCCCCTTTCTATATGCTCTCACCATTTTGTGAGCAACCTAAGCTAAATGCTCTCACCATTTTGTGAGCAGGTATCTTGTCTTTCTCTAATGAGTTAAGATACCTCAAAATTCCAAAAACATTCATAACATTTTAAAAATACCAAAAACATTTGTCTTATCTAAGCCTATTTAGTTATCCTTGATTTGCCTTACTAGGGCATTGTCATTGTTAGGATGCTTTCTTTTGCTTTTATTTTAAGGTTTTCTATTTGTTTATTTATTTCAAGTTGTTTGTTTGTTTATTTGTTTATTTTTTATTTGTTTGTTTGTTTATTCACTTGCCTGCTTATTTTCTTTCAACATTGTTTCCTTGACTTAGTCTATATATGTTCATTAGGTGATTCTTTGAGCACATTATTCTTGAGTCTATGCATATTTATATGTCAATATTATCATCATGGTTTTTATCATTGGTGTATTATTTTTGAGTTTTTATTGGAAATTAGGAGTCAGTCCTTATGCATATTTTGGCCAAATCTTCATGGGGTTCTATCATGAAGCCTATCATCACATGATACAACAAAAATTAGCTTCATAAAGGTTTACAATCAATGGAGTCACAAAATTTTCTCCTTGTCACCTTGGCAAATCCTTCCATCCCACCCTTGATCAAATCAACCCAATGACCATTCTAGTTGTATCATTGTTAATCAAGATGTACATCTCCTCATTGGCAGGTACAGTTGAATCATTCTATGGATTAATCTCATTCCTATATCCATCTCTTTCATCATTTTGTGCCCACTCATATTTAATCTGTATTTTAGGTTATATTCTTGAGTTATGCTTGCTAATCAACCCTAACCGGGGCACAATCATCTTTAGCCAATCTAGGTCCTCGTAATAATTATAATCGGCTATGGGCAAATCATTATTTTGACTTATATTCCTAATTATAACTACCTTTGGGCAAATCAACATCCTTTTTACATCAATGCATGTAAGTATTTTCTTATTTGGATTAATCTCAACTATAGATTAATTCCACCTTTCTTCTTGTTTCTTTTCAAGGGACCATCCATCAACAAATGTGACAGCCACTCCCTCAATGGGGCATCATCATAGGCTTCCAAAAAACCATTTGGAGATTTGTTTTTCAATCATCATCTTCTTTTTGGAATACAGGCCATTTCTCATTCTTTGAGAAGTCATTGCTTTGCCTATGATTTACAACATCTTCTCAAATAGGGGCAAACCGTAGACACCTAAATTTGGCCACCAATAATCCCTAATCAAGCTTTTGACCAATTTCCACCCAAAATGCCCAATTTGGCTTAAAAACACTAAAACATGCTAAATGATGTGAAACTAACATATTCAAGTGCAATTTTTTGCTAGGGTATCCCTAAATGAGGCAATCCAATTTATGGGCCAACTAACTTTGATCAGATCATTTTGAGTCAAAATGCTAAATTTGCACTTGGGTGCTCTAGATTGCTCTTCTCTATCAAATATTTTTCATAAGACGTATGCCGTTATCATTTGTTGTTGGAAACATCCTAAATAGGAATACAATTCCAATGCATCTGACATCTCCTTCCAATTCCAATCTAGTCAAATTATGGACCAATAATAAGACATTTTGATCAATTTGAGTTATTTGTGCACAAAGTGCTTAATCATACTTAAGAGATAATTAACCGAAATCAAGGCCTAATAAATAATTCCATGTAAACTTGTTGAATACTTGTTTTTGAAAATGAATATTGAATATTTTCATCATCAAGTGACCTCATTTCTTTGGAAGACATCTCTAGGCCATATATGCCATAAATATCAAGATTCATGCCTCCCATGCCTCATTAATGCCTTCCATGATGCCCTCCATGCCTCTTAATTGCCCCTTCTTGTAATGCCATGATGAAGATAATTACAAAACTTAATTCCAAAAATTGAATTAATCTTCAACCACACATCTCAGTCTTGAGATGGACAGTTCAGGTTGAATCTGATCAAATCCAAAAATCTATAAATAGAGAGGCCATGAACATCATTTATAAGATTAATTAATGAAAAATTATATTACCAAATTGGTTCCAAAAGCTTCAAGAAACTAGTGTTACCATGCCAAATTGATTACAAGCCAAGCCAAGCCATAAGCCAAAGGTGCCAAGGAGGGATGGAGGTAGTCAAGCTTCCATTGCCAAGGACTTCATGAGCACAAGCTGAGAAAGCCACTACTACAAAGGCATTTGGAGCATCTAAGGAAGGTGATGGAATTATTGTGTTTGATTCCTTGATTTTTTTTTTGTGTTTGTCATTTGTGTTTGTTAACTAATCTCTCCCTAGTGTCTAGGCCTAGAAAAATTATGCTATTAGTTTGTTTGTTTCATTTTGGAACTAACACCATACTAACCATCCTCTCTTGAGTCAAATTCCTAGATCACATAATGGCATGCTTAGGGGGACTAGATTCATCTCACACCTAAAGAAGATCCTTTTACAAATCTAAAATATTTAGTTGAGCCTTTAAAACTCTTGCAAATTGATTTTCTAACTTTATTTTTCCATTTTTGCTTACCATAGTTTTACATAGTAACCGACCTCTATATGGAATACCGACATCAGTTACTTGGCTTAACCAATGTTAGTTAGCAGAACTGACATTAGCTAGATCTCAGTATCTAGAGTAATTGATGCTGGTGGTAATAACTGACATCGATCACTATGTTTTTCTAAAAACATAGACTTGAGAGCTATTTTTCCAAAGTTTATTATTTTAAACTCAAAAGAGCTTCAAAGCTAAATGACATGCTAACATTTTTGCTTCAGGACCAAGCTCAACATTTACTCAAAACATGTTTAAATCACCTTTTCATGCTTAAAAATCAATTAGGAACCTTGTTTTGGGTGTTTAACAAATAATTTAGATGTTTTTGATGAATGTTTTCAAAGTTTGAAAATAAGACCACGAGGTCAAATGAAAACCACCAAACATTTTATTTGGGTTTAAAATTGAACACGCTTGTCAAATTATTTCTTTCAATAGTTGTTTATTTAATATTTTTGTTTGGAAAAAAGAGGAATGTTACATGTATGCTCTTCCATTTTCCCCTATAGGGAACCCTTGGAATCAAAAACACCATTCTTATTGCAAGTAGCTTAGTCCAAGGCTTAGAAAGAAAGTCATCCAAAACACTCCCCAAAAACTTGTCAAAGTTTGGGTGACCTTAAAAAAGACCCTAAAGTCTTTCTAATTTCATGCTTTATTTATTTTTATGCATCTTAGCTTGCAAGGGGGATGTCATTACCTCCTACAAGTTCTTTAGGGAAGCTTTGACCTGGGGTTTCATCTCCCAACATTGACTTCATTTGGATGCTTTAGAGTTGCACATGGGATGTAGTGGCACTTTGGACATCATACTACACTAAGTGAATAGTAAGATGTAGTGGTTACAAAAAGGAATAGACATTTTTGTGACAAGCCAAGTGATACAAACCCAAAATTCATGATTTTCTTTTGCATTGTTTGCTGTCAAAATCATTGTGTAATTGATTCCCCTAGAATCATCGAAACCTTGATAGTTTAAGAAACCCCATTTTTCCATACCCTTTCTAGGATTTAGATGATTATACTTAGTGTATTTTGGTCATTTTCTCTTGGTATACTTTGAGGCTAAAACTTGTTTGTTTTTTCATAAGCCATGTCAAAACAATGCATTTGAGTTGTGAAGGGTAGTGTTATACTACCCAAATCATGTTAAAACTATTTTGCCTTTGAGTCTTTTGAAGCATAAAATTGACCACATCATTAGAGTATGCTTACGCCATTAGGCTGTTTAATTTGTTTCAAGAATTTTTTACCATTGCATCAAAACCATTTATTTCAATCCATTTTGTGTATACTATTTGGACCTTTGTCTTGTGCCATCATGCTGTCCAATCTTGTCTAACCTATTTAGTCAAATCCTAGTTTTCAACATTGATTTTTTAATTAGCCTTGTTAAGTTTAGATCCAAATATTGATTGATTTCTGTTTAGGCCTCAATTCATGGGGCTGATACACATATCTTTCTCTTTTAGGTTGCATAACTTTAGTTAATTGATTACCTAAATTTGAAAACTGTTGATGGTTTATTTGTTTAAAGCCTATCCTCATCATTGTTTGTGCCTTTATTTGGGATAACACAACCTTTATCAAAGAGCCTTTTTGTCTTACACCTTATGCCAACTGATCATGTTTATGTTTGATTTTGTGTGTCAGGTCTATGTAAAAGATGTTTCTAAACTTGTTATATTAAATCAAATCAAATTAGCCTTTGTTTCAAGTCTAGATTTTGACATTGTTTAGCTAAAAGTCCTAGCACACACCTATTTATTTGAGCCTAGATTTTGACTCCACATTTAGATAAAAGATCTAGCAACTCAAATTTTCCCTTTCCTAGCTTAGACCTTGTTTGGAACACTTTGACCTAGACCTTTAACATACCAATTTTTATTCAGACACTTGACCTTTTGTGTGTATGACATTTGACATTTGACATTTGATGTTAGAATTTTTTATTCCAAGTATTAGCACAAATCATTTTGGAGATACAACTCCACCCCTTCGACCAAGTTAGACCAAGTTTGAACCATTTATCCTTTAGACATAGTTTTTAGAATTTGTAGAACTCCAAGTCCTTTATTTTCAGAGCTTTCATTATTTATGTAGATATGTCTAACTACACATATGGTGGAGTCACTTAAAATCCAAATTATGATATAATGGATACAAAAAATGACTTTTATTTCTTTTGTCAAGACCCCAATGAGGCTAATATGGTTTGTGAGACAGATTTCTATCCACCTCATATTAATCATTCATGGGAACAAAGTCATGAAGCAACTTATGATCCAAATAGAGACCTTGACTAGTATGAAGAGGATTGTGAAGAGGAATTTTAATACCCAACTACAAATAATGTTTTTTGGGATATGAATCCATACCCTCTTTATAAAAATTAGTACATGGAACACAGTCAAGAACTAACTTATGATCCAACTCACAATTGGGATGATATGGTTTATGAGGAAGACTTGGATGCTTTTACTTATGTAAGTAATCAAGTTTCATGATATCTTTTTGCTATCTAATCATTGACTACCCCTAACCCTCATTTGGATTATATGAGCCATCAAGCTCTACAATATCCAAGGAATACCATTACCATTCCTAGATCTAGTCCTTTGGCTTATGTGAGCGACCAAGCTCCACAACACCCAACCAATTATATACCAAGACCTCATCCTTTGGTTTGTGTGAGCAATCAAGCTCCAAAATGCCCCTTCATCATTCCAGGACCTAGTCCTTTGATTTGTGAGAGTAATCAAGCCCCACAACACCCTATCATTGCCATCTTAGGACTTTGTCTTTTGGCTCATGTGAGAAATTATGATCCCCAAGGCCCTACCAGTATTAAAATACAAGTCATTCCTCATCCATTACCAATCTCAACCAAAACTCAACTGATCCAAATCTTTAAAGACCAAGTTGTGTTCAAAATTGGTATTTTCTAACTCATTGGAAACCAAGGCCAAGAGAACCAACCAATCTGAGATATTTTTGTTGAATCAACCATTTGTGATAAAGCAACCTATGATGAATCTCCTATTGATACTATACCAGTTGTCAAGGAATCTCACATTGACAAGCTAATCTTTACTGAGTCACTTCTTAATGATTATAACCACCTTTGGGAAAATCATTACCTTGACCATGTGCCTATTTTTCAAGAGCCTCCTATTGAAAAGTTAGTCTTTAAGGAGTTGTTTCTTGACCTATTTCCCATCCTAGAGGAGTCCCACTTTGGCAAACCAATTTTTGTGGAGCCCATTATGCCATCACAGGCTATTACTTGTCCAATACTAAGCATTTAATAAGACATCATTGTAATAGAATACCCATCAGATGAAGAATCAGAATTAGAGTCAGGTTCTATTCTTGAACTGACATTGTATTTATCATCAGAATCAAAATCAACATTAGTCTCAACATTAGATTTAGAGTCCCTTAAGTTAGAATCAAATTAAAAAAAAGAATATATTCGTGGTTGTTACAACATTAGTTACACATGCCTTATATATCAATTTGATCCTTCTATGGTTTTTGAGGATGATTACTTCATCGATACAAGTTCTCCTAGTATCTTCTATGAAGATTGTGCAACCTCTACCCATTCCATTACCATTTCATAGGCCATCACCATTAACCAAGATAGACATATTATTGACATTCCATCTCCCTCAAGTGTTGATTGGGATTGATAGAATCACACTTTGTTGAACTGCATCCATGGTGACATAGTAGTTGAAAAAGAGTAAAGAGGCTAAGACCACATTCATATAACATAAGAACACTCTCTTAGTGCAACCTTTTCAAAGGTTCTAGGAGACAAGTAAAGTCAGAACTCAACATTTTCTAATGAAACTTTTTTGGAAGTGCTAGAAGAAAATCAAAGTCAAAAGCCAATGTTCATTAGTGAAACTTTCTCAAAGGTGCTATGGGATAATCAAGACAACTTCATTGGTGAAAACCTCTTTGAGGCACCAATAGCTGAGCACAAAAGTTATTCTCTACTTGATGAAGACAAAATAAAAGATCAAATCAAAATAACTTCCTATCTATAGTCTAATCAGAAGCTACTCTCAAGATCAAACACTATAAAAATCTGGTGGTCCTATCAAGAGAACAAGTCTTCAGCCCCACCATAACCAAAGTTATGTTGAATCCAACATCAGAAACATTATGTGTGACTAAAATTCTTGATCTTCATTTGTTATCCCACCATTATAAATGCCATTATCATCTACCATTTCATTTCATAATCAAACCTACCATCCATTATTTGTCCTTGTTTACCATCCACGGATGTACTTTCCTTTATAGAAGCTATAAAGATACCTTGTCTTGATGCTTGAAGGAATAGGAATTAATGACCAAGGAAGATCATAAAAGCATTCTTGGCAACCAAATCTACAAGCCATTTTTAATAGAGCAACTTTTTAGATGAGGTATAGGATAGCAATTAGCATGATTAAATATTCTATTTGTATCATTTGTTGATTATGATGTGCATCTCCCCATCAACAAGAATAACATAATAAAAAAACCACACCCAGGCCAAAAACATGTACCATACCATTTCATATTGCCATGCCATTGCCATTGTTACATATCCATTTACCATTATTGTAGATTCTTACCATTTAACCCATCACTTCGGGGTAACCCTCTTGCCATTTTATTGGATTTATCAAACCATCATTATCCTAAGCAAGACCATGCCATCCTATCATTCCATTCATGTCTAGAACAAAGCCTATTTTTAGTCATCCTACCCAATCTTGTTTTGCTCTTAGTTCATTTGGTTCTTCCCATACCTTTTATGGGGGGATTCTAATCAAGTTTCAATAATCAATCCAATCCATGTTTATAATGATAGTCTATGAAAGTAGTATGATAGTTGATCTAGCAAGATATCTTTCATCCTATCCATGTTTATTTATGTGAGCCTTATTATAACTACCTATGGGCAAATCAGTGTTTCACCAGTGTTGCTACTAATTATAACCACCTATGGGCAAATTAGTATCATTGACCTATGCCATTATATCCTAGTTATAACTGTATATGGGCAAACTAGGGGCAACACTTATTTATCATGCATTGACGCATCACCTTGTCATTACTATTTTCATTTGACTAGCCATTTGCTGGATTTGAGAACTTGTTGGGACCTAGTTGGATTTTCCTCACCTTTTGTGTGGATGGAATTACTATGAATTGAGGTTATTTCTGGACTATGTAGATCATGCTCAATTTATGTTGAGGTCACTATAGTCCCCCTTTCTATATGCTATCATTATGTTGTGAGTAACCTAAGCTAAATGCTCTCACCATTTTGTGAGTAGGTATCTTGTCATTCTCTAACGATTTAAGATACCTCAAAATTACAAAAACATTCATAACATTTAACAAGCACCAAAAACATTTTTCCTATCTAAGCCTAGTTAGTTACCCTTGATTTACCTTATTGGGGCATTGTCATTGTTAGGATGCTTTCTTTTGCTTTTATTTTCAGGCTTTTTGTTTATTTGTTTATTTCAAGTTATTTTTTTTTGGTTTGTTTTCTATTTATTTATTTGTTTGTTCACTTTTTTGTTTGTTTTCTTTCAACATTGTTGCCTCAACTCAGTCTATATGTGTTCATTAGGTGATTCTTCAAGCACATTATTCTTTAGTTTATCCATATTCATACGTCAATATTATCATCATGCTTTTTATCATTGGTGTATTATTTTTGAGTGTTTATTGGATATTAGGAGTCAGTCTTTATGCATATTTTGGCCTAGTCTTCATGGGGTTCTATCATGAAGCCTACCATCACATGCTATGACAAAACTTAGATTCATGAAGTCTACAATCAATGGAGCCACATAAGTTTCTCCTTGGCACCTTGGCAAATCCTTCTATCCCACCCTTGATTAAATTAACCCAATGACCATTCTAGTTGTATCATTGTTAATCAGGATGTGCATCTCCTCATTGGTAGGTACAATTGAATCATTCTATGGATCAATCTCATTCCTCTATCCATCTCTTTCATCATTTTGTGCCCAATCATATTTAACATGTATTCTAGGTTATATCCTTGAGTTATGCTTGCTAATCAGCCCTAACTGGGGCACAATCATCTTTAGCCAATCTAGGTCCTCATAATGATTATAATTGCCTATGTGCAAATCATTATTTTAACTTTTATTCTTGATTATAACCACCTTTGGAAAAATCAACATCCTTTTTACATCAATGCATGCAAGCATTTTCTTTTTTGGATTAATCTCAACTATAAATTAATTCCACCTTTCTTCTTGTTTCTTTTCAAGGGACCATCCATCAATAAATGTGATAGCCACTCCCTTGAAGGGGAATCATCATAGGCTTCCCAAAAACCATTTGGAGCTTTGTTCTTTAATCATCATATTATTTTTGGCATATAGGCCATTTCTCATTCTTTGAGAAGTCATTTCTTTACCTATGGTTTGCAAGATCTTCCCAAATAAGGGCAAACTATAGACACCTAAATTTGGCCACCAATAACCCCCAATTAGGATTTTGACCAATTTCCATCCAAAATACACAATTTGGCTTAAAAACACTAAAACATGCTAAATGATGTGAAACTAACATATTCAAGTTTTGATTTTGTCCAGGTTATCCCTAAATGAGGCAATGCAATTTATGGGCCAACTAACTTTGATCAGATCATTTTGAGTCAAAATGCTAAATTTGCACCTAGGTGCTCTAGATTGCTCTTTCCTATCAAATATTTTGCACAAGACATGTGCCTTTGTTATTTGTTATTGGAAACATCTTAAATAAGAATACAGTTCCAACACATCTAACATCACCTTCTAATTCTAATCTATTTAAATTATGGAATAATAATAAGACATTTTGATCAATTTGAGTTATTTGTGCACAAAGTGCTTAATCATGATTAAGATATAATTTACCCAAATCAAGGCCTAATTAATAATTCCATGGAAAATTGTTGAATACTTGTTTTTGAAAATTAATATTGAATATCTACATCATCAAGCGACCTCATTTCTTTGGAAGACATCCTGAGGCCATAAATGCCATAAATATCAGGATTCATGCCTCCATGCCTCATCAATGCCTTACATGATGCTCTATATGCCTCTTAATTTCCACTTATTCCAATGCCATGATGAAGATAATTAAAAACTTAATTCTAAAAATTAAATTAATCTTCAATCACACATCTCAATCTTGAGATGGATGGTTCAGGTTGATTTTGATCAAATCCAAAAATCTATAAATAGAGCAGCCATGAACATCATTTCTAAGCTTAATTAGTGAAAATTTATAATGAAAAATTAGTTTTAAAAGTTTCAAGAAACTAGTGTTACCATGCCAAATTGATTCTAAGCCAAGCCAAGCCACAAGCCAAAGGTGCCAAGGAGAGATGGAGCTAGTCAAGCTTCCATTGCTAAGGACTTCATGAGCACAAGCTAAGTAAGCCACTACTATAAAGGCATTTGGAGCATCCAAGGAATGTGAAGGAATTCTTGTGTTTTATTCCTTGATTTTTTGTTGTGTTTATCATTTGTGTTTATTAACTAAGCTCTCATTAGTGTCTAGGCCTAGAGATGTTATGCTATTAGTGTGTTTGTTTCATTTTGTTTTCATTTTAGAACTAACACCATACTAACCATCTTCTCTTGAGTCAAATTCATAGATGACACCAACATTTAACAAGTGGTGTCCTCCATAAGAAGTGTGGAACCATCTTCTATTATATTTGGTAATGAAGGAAATTGATCTTCTGTAGTGGATTGTGAGCCAATAAGGCTCACCCATGTAATAATAATTATAATTGGCCATGTGTGGAATTGACCAATTAATAAATGTCTTTGGAAAGTATTGAACTAAGTGTTAAAATACATGATACTACTCTAAATTTATGCTAATCCCCAATGGGAAAGGTGAACCTGTAGGACTCTATTCTTATTGAGGAGGAAAACAAACTTCTCTATCGAAAGGCACTAGAAACAAGTTTTCACCAATGGAATTAACTTTTTATTTATCTTTTCCTTGATCCAAAGGTGTGTTAATGAGGTTTTAACTGGTGAATTTTATGTTTTTCTCCTTTGTGACCAAGGAAGTCGACTTGCTCTCCAAAGTATGCTGCAAAGTCCAATATAAAGTCAAAGCCTTATTTATGATCACCAATAGGCAAAGTATCTCTATGGCCAATGAACTTGGAAATTGCCTATTCATTTTGGAATTCATCCAATGGTATAATAGAATATTTTTGGTCCTAATTGATAGGTTTTGGATTATGGAGGGAAAAAGGTACATGGGTTGTGATAGTGAGAATGAAATTGGTATCAAATAAATTCGTGTTGATAAGCTCATCGTATATGCTATGACAAGACATTGTGTCACTACTAGGAGTATCATTATAAGATGTAAAAGTGGTATCACTCTCAAATCTTGGGGGTCTCCTCTAGGTGGTATGTATATAAGACCTTGATTTCCTTTATATTTTACTATAGGGATAGGTTCAAAGATGCCTTAATCTTTTCCCCCTAGACCTTTATATTTATAAACTTGATTGTCCATGATTCTATTAGAATTGGGGTACTTTTTATTATTAAAGCACATAGAAAAACCATCACCATGTAACCAAAACCCTTCAAAACTAGTGGGTCAATATTGATTTGGTGAGGTGTCTTTGATAAACACAAGTGGCATTTTATGATGAGAATCAGTCCTCTTTTGCCTTACCACATTGGGCCTACTAGGAATTTTGGTAGAATTGGGTCTACCATGGGATTTGAGAGAGGTAACTTGGCAACATGGAATGATTATTTTATGCTGTAGGTACCAATACCATGATCTTCAATGGTAAAATGGGATGACATTTATTGAGATGGATTGGAGGAAGTGGACATGAGTTCACTTGGGTCAATGTAATTAGATTTATGAGACCCAAGAATTACTTGTTTGTTTTTTTTCCTAAAAACTCAGTGCTAAGATAATAATTATAGTTCCCATACCCATCTTTTAGGTTTTTATAGTATTTTTATGGTTGTAAATCATAAGGAATAGTGACCTATAGTCCATAATAAGGGAATTTGATAGATTGGTGTAGTGTGGAAGGGACTGCTCATACTTCATAGATCCAAGGGTGAATAAGAATTAAATTATAAGGAAGTTCAATATCAATTACATGGAAAATGGTATCATGGATGACAGACCCAATAATGATATGAAAAAAAATGGTACCTAATGACTCTCTCTACATTATCACAAGCCTTAATAGTGATAGTGTTTGGATGCATATCTCCTACTATATAACCCAAGTGTTGGATCAATTTTAAGGAAGCAATATTCAGACTTGAACCATTATCTATGAAAACCCTATTTATTTTGTCATGGGAAATGATGGATTCAATGTATAAGGGGTTATTATGCAAAGGACCAAGGGATGACATATTGCTTTGATCAAATGTCAACTGTAGCCTTGGAAATATATGCCCCACAAGTGATTTTAATTAGGTAGGATCAATGCCATCTGATACCTTAGACTATTAGAGAGGTCATTTATTATTATTTTGTGAACTTATGATGTATGTAAGAGATCCATGATGGAGATCTACACAGGTGTTTTGATTAAATGATCACCAATATCCTATTACTTCTTAATAGAAGAGTGAGATGGTTTAGATTTAGAAGGCACACATTATTGAATATGATTGGAAGTGGAAGATAGCAAAGGGCCTTAGAGAGTAACCTATGGATGTCTAGTTTTGATTGTGTAATTTTAACTTGAGAGGGAATTAACTAAATTAGATGAAATGGATAAAGGATTAGGAAAATTTATTCCTAGAGGTTGAGACACAACTACATTATTTTGACTCAATGGGGAATTATGTGAAGAGGAAGGTGGAATTCCTAAAATAGAAGGGCCAACAATCTGATGAGTGTTTAATGACAGATATGAATTGAAATTAATGGTAGAAATGTAATTGCTAATAACATGACCCACATTATTTCCATAGTCATATGGGACATTATGATAACTGATTTGGTTGGTCTAAAAATCATGATCTTGATTACAAACATGTTAGTCTAGTTCTATCCTTAAGCTTGGTATTGATGATTCTTCTATTGTTGATTATTATACTTTAGGAATAGATCTTTGTATATACCCATGTTTTGATTAGCATTGGAATCACTCTTCTCTAACTCAATTTCTCCATTAGTGAGAAAATCTTGGATGAAATGCCTTAGTCTTATGCATCTACAACTTACATGACCTTTGATGTGATGACTTTCACAATACTAATTTTCTCTATACTAAGACAAATTTGGTTGGTCTTTTAGAAATGGATTTGAAATTAGCTAAATAATCATATTAGCCACAACTAAAATTTAAAACACTACCTTAATGGGCTCATAGAGATCACTAAAGGCTCTATTCTAATATTGTTCCTTATGTGTAGTTCCTCTATCTAGAATGAGTGGTTGATTAGATGGAGTATCTTGAGCATGTGGTGGTTGTACTATTTACAAATGCCTCATTTTTGTGACTCTAATACTAACCATGTTCTTATTTTTATTAAAGACCTTAGATTTTTTAGAAGAACCTACTTGAATTGGTGTTTGTATTTGAGGTTGAGGCTACACTTGATTCTGAGAGTATATTTTTACCAAACCCTCGTCAACAAGTGCCTTTTAAATATTCACCCCTTTTTATATAATTTCCTCAAACATATTGGCATAGTGTATTTTTGAATTATAAGTTACCTCAACATTCAGATTCTATGTGAAAATACTAGCTAGCTACTTATCTCAAAGATTATGTAGGAAATGACTAGTTAGGGCCCTCCATATTTACAATAATGCAAAGAAGCTCTCTCTACCACACTATTTATCATTACACAAATCAACCATTGTTAATTCATGATATATGTTGTATGAGAAATATTTGACAAATTTTTTTAATAGGTCATTAAAAGTGGTGATCAATCCCTTTGGAAAATGGAAGAACCACTCCAAGTCTTGTCCACTTAGACTATGAGGAAGAAATGAAGCAAGCGAATATTATTAAAAATACTTCCTAGCATGAAACAAAGAACATATGTAGATACTACCTTAGATCACCTTTATAATTATATTTATCAAAATTAGATAATTTAAAATAAAGTGGGAAAGATACTTGATGGAAACTCATGTCAAATGGGTAAGGGTATATGCCGTCAAATTTATACTTCTTATTTTGATTACCTTTTCAAAGCCTTTTAATAACTTCCTTTATGTCATTCCTTTCTTGGGTATTAGGAGTGCTTTGTGATTGAAGGATGGAATTTTTATAGGCATTTAAGGATTGATGGGCTTGGTTGAAATTGATATAAGTTGGGATAGATCCTTTTTGTATGAATTTATTATGCCTATTCACCATATAACTTGAATTATATGTTTGATAAGGGACATGTTGTTGGTTCAAATTAGGAAGGGGATTACCAAGACATTGTTGGTTTGGCTTGGTTGAAATTGATACAAGTTGGGACACATCCATTTTTGTGTTGATATATTAGGGATATTCACCCTATAACTTGAATTATATGTTTGATAAGGGACACATTGTTGGTTCAAATTAGGAAGGGGATTACCAATATGTTGTTTGTTTGGATGATTTTATTTTTGATAATCAAGAATTTACTATGAAGTGAAGGGGAGTTTCTACTAATTTCAAGGAATCTAATATTGAAAAATAAAAGTAATCTACTATTGGTTCAAAATAAACCATTATTGTTGAAAATGAGAAAAGGTATGCTATTGTGAAGTATGCAATGTGTATTATGAATTAATCACTACTTGCTATCATGGCATGTTTACAACTTGATGATATGAATTATTAGGGACTTGTTATGCATTATAAATAACTTATTAATGACTAAATAAGGTATGGTGTGTTTATAACATCTTGAAAAGAATTCATAGGAAGTGCCTACTAAAAAATAGCCAATGGATCCACATTATATATATGATTGGCTAATGAGTTTTTCCATTATCCTCTAGGTTGGTTTTGGTCTATGAATCAAGCATTGTTGAATGAAGTGGTAGCTAAAGAAGTAGTCAAATAAATGACAAGATGATCTATATAGTATTGACTAATTTATTGGATCATGTAAGCAATGATTTGGTCATGTTGGGATGGGTCTACCACTTGACTCTTTCCTTTGCTAGATGATGCCATAAGAAATTTTGAATTATGAATAGGAGGTTAATTTTGGATAGTGATTATATTTTGATATGTTTCTTCTATTCAAACAAGGATATGTAATTGTTCTATGGGAAAATTAGGTGAGATTTAGCTCTAAATTATAGTAACCTAAAAAGGGATTCATCTTTATCTTTAGAGAATTGGTTTTCAACTTGGTTTTGACTAGATCCCATTATGGAAGGGAGATCCTTAAACATAGTTGAGTGTTCTTCCCCATATTCACTATTTACATAATTTATAAGATACCTAGGTGGATCATAAAAATTTTCCTCCTCAAAATAAAGACCATAAAAAAAACCCACTCTTAGTGTACCTAGACATGTTTGTACTAACATTTAAATTTGATTCAAAATAATATACTTAGGTTGAATTGATGTAAACATGTAAAAGAGTCTCTACTAATCAAATCAAATAGTTGTTTTCAAAATTTGAGAAATGGATATTTTGAGAGGATGGCTGCGAACGAAGGAGGTATCGGTGAGGGAGGAGATGGCGGCCCGTCGACAGGCCCCAGGAAGGAGCTTGACACACCTGGGGTGAATTCTCAAGGACAAGACAGGGTGTACACCAGTGAGCGCACCAGATTAAGTAAGGTAAATGGATGTTTATTGAGGAGCCAAGTTCGCCCTGTTTTGGTAATCCCGTAGGAAGCTGTTCAAGAGGACGTGGAATACTTGGCATCTCACACTCTGATATGCAAATTTCTGGGCATCAGGATTCCGTTGGCGGCCTTAGAAGCCTGGATTAGGCGCTCTTGGGCCATTGAAGGAGATTTTGATCTAGTGTTGGCTGGAAATGGCTATTTCCTGGTAAGTTTTTCTTCTGTATCTGACAGAAATTGCATTTTTGAAGGAGGCCCTTACTTCTATGAAAGGGTGGGCCTATTTTTAAAACCATGGCATATGGGTTTCAATTCAGCGGATGAACTTCCAGCCTGTGTGCCAGTCTGGGTGCGGCTTCCCCGACTTCCTTTGGAGTTTTGGCGGGAGGATATACTCAGGCAAATTGGGGCTTTGTTGGGTAAGCCAATGGCTATTGCACACCAGTCACTAGACAAAAAGATCATCTCGTATGCTTGAATTTGTGTAGACATGGACCTTAATAACCCTCTACCAGACTCCTTAGAAATTTGTATGGGTTCCTTGTCATGGATTCAACAGCTGGATTATGAATCAATTCCCTTCAGGTGTAGGATTTGCCATGTATATGGTCATTTACACAGGCAATGTCCTTTGGCAGTCAAAACTAAAAATTCTGAAACAGACTCCCTCGGGGCAAATAATGCTGCTGCTGGAAAGGAAATTGGGCGCAGGGCTTTGTCGGCAAATACCAAAACGCTTCCTGATACACTTGGCAAAGGGAAAAATGCACTTAACTCTAACTTGATGCAAGGGTCAGGTGACCATTTTCAGGGGGAGGTGGACGGCTTTGCACCAGTTAAAAAGAGAGCAAGAGGCAGGGTTCCAAGGCGTGGAGGTGAGGATAGACAGGCTGCCCTGGGTTTTAATAGATTTGAGGTTTTAGATTGTATGGCTATAGAAGACGGTATCCCGATGGAGGATCAAGTGGGTGAGATGGAGCAACCTGGCCAATCTTCCCTTTTAAGTGATAGTATAACATTGCAGGCCTGTGCACCTTTTGTTTTCTCTCAGCTACAGGAGAGCGAAATGCCGGAAGCTCAGGTTGACCTGCCAGAGAAGGATAAGAGATGGTCGGACTTGCTTAAGGAAGGAGAAGCTGGGAAAAAAGATAAAGGAATTAGCAGTAATCTCGGTCTTGCGCAGAAACAATTCAAGAAAGGCTCCTCGGCTGCCCCCTCTAAAGCTGGGAGAAGGAAAGACCAAGACCGACTGAAAATTATAGGTGATTTGCTGGTGGAAGCTGGGGTTGTCAAAACCTTGGATGAACATTTTCCCCACCCCACCCAATGATAGTCTTATCATGGAATGTAAGGGGATTGCATAGCTCCCCCAGACAAAATGCTATGCGGAACCTGGTGTGGGACAACTCACCGGATATTTTTTGTATTCAGGAGACTAAATTAGCGGTTGAAGCTTTTTCTGCTTGTATGGTTAATATCTGGCCTAGAGGCCAATGGCAATGCATTGGTGCTTGCGGTAGTGCTGGGGGATTAGCCTTGGGGTGGGACCCTAGGAAAATCCTTCCGATTCATTGGCTCTCTAGCACCTCAGCTTTAACAGTGATGGCTTCCTCCTTTGAAACAGGAGAACAGCTTCTGATCACCAACGTGTATGCACCTATGGATATGGCTGGCCAGCTGCAGCTATGGGAACATATCCGCTACATCCGTAAATGCCATCCCTTTCTGCCTTGGATTGTTGCTGGAGATTTTAATGCTTTGATAAGTCTGGAAGAAAAAAGAGGTGGGCTGAACCGGCTTGGCCCTTCCGCTGATTGTCTATGCCACAATGTGGAGGCGCTTCGCCTGACGGATGTTAGACCTTCTAATGGACTTTTCACCTGGAGCAACCGAAGAACAGGTAATGCTACAATTTCTGAACGCCTTGATAGATTCTTAGTTTCCTGCTTCTGGGAATCTAGTGCTTTTTCTCTAAATTCTGAAATTTTGGACTGGAGGGGCTCTGATCACTGGCCTATCAAGTTGTCCATTGGGCACATTGAGAGGCCCAAAAAGCCCCCATTCAAATTTTAGATGATGTGGCTTAGAGATACTTCGCTTCAGGAGCTCATGGCGCAGTGGTGGAGACAGGGAGGTCCTGCTTTTGGGACAGCCATGTTTTCCTTTCTTAAAAAACTCCAATATGTTAAAAGAAAGCTGCAGGGGTGGAATAGAACTTGTTTTGGTACTCTTCAATGCCAGAAAAAGAAGGCCCAAGCACAGCTTGATGCTATAACCAGACAAATCAGAGATGGGGGGCTTTCGGAGGATCTTCGACTTGAGGAAGCTAGAGCTGCCAACGCTTTAGCAGAGTGGGATCTTCGGGAAGAAATCTACTGGAAACAGAAGTCTCGCAATGAGTGGCTCCAGGAGGGAGACAAGAACACGGCATTTTTTCATAAGTTGGTGCAGGCACGGCGCAACAGAAATTTTATAACTTCTCTTGTCACTCAAGATGGCTCGTGCTTAACCTCTCCTCAAGCTATTAGCAAAGAAGCTGTCTGATACTTTTCTGATTTGTTTACTAGTGATCCTATGCCTACTGAAGGGGTAGAAAATACTGTTTTATCTTGCATCCCTTCATTAATAAATGAGGGTATGAATGAGCGCCTATTGAAGCCAATTGGCGTAACTGAAGTGGAGGAGGTTGTGTTCAGTATGAAGAGAGGCAAAGCCCCTGGACCTGACGGATTTCTGGCTGAATTCTTCTAAGATTTTTGGGATATTATTAAACAGGATTTAATGGATGTGATACAAGAATCGCACTCCAGCAAAGAAATGCTTAGAGCATTGAATGCCACTTTCTTGGCTCTTGTTCCTAAGCAAGAATGGGCTAATAAGTTAGAGATGTATAGGCCTATAGCGCTGTGTAATGTCATTTACAAAATCATCTCTAAAATTATAGCGCAAAGGTTGAAAGGGCTCCTCCCCAGCCTTATATCAGAAGAGCAAGGAGGTTTTGTGGCAGGTAGACAGATTTTGGATGGAGTGGTGATGGCTGCGGAAGCCATTCACTCTATGAGTTCTTCTCAGGAGAAGGCCATGTTTATCAAGCTTGATCTGGCCAAAGCCTATGATAGAGTTAGCTGGAGGTTCTTGCACAGAATCCTCTTAGCTTTTGGCTTCCATCAGGATTGGATCAGCTGGGTGTTCAACTGTATCACGACTCCTTCATTCTCGGTCCTGATAAATGGTGCTCCTTCGGAGCTTTTTGGTGCCTCGAGAGGGCTACGCCAAGGTGATCCGCTTTCCCCCTTTTTGTTCATTATTATGGCGGAAGGGCTTGGGCGGCTTCTCAAATTTCAGGTTTCTCAGAACACCTTACAGGGCTGGAAATGGGGTCATGGCATCAGCCCTCTGACTCATCTCCAATTTGTTGATGATACTATCTTAGCTGGGGAAGCTAGGATTCGTGAAGCGGAAGCCTTTCGGTACAATCTTGACAACTATTTAGAAGCCTCGGGACAGAAGATCAACGATCACAAATCCTCCATCTTCTTCTTCAACACGCCAGAGTCTATTCAAAGACGGATTGCTGCTATCATGAGGTTTCAAATTCAAGCTCTTCCCGTGGTTTATCTTGGCATTCCTATTGCTATAGGGAGGCAGCCCAGATGGTTTTGGCAGAGTGTCTTAGACAAGCTAAGAACGAAAATGGGCCATTGGACCCACAGATGGCTCTCCACGGCTGGGCGTGTGACTCTTTTGCAATCGGTTATTTAGGCTCTACCCATTTATAGATGCATGATCCAAACAGCTCCTGTCTATTTCCTCAAAGAATATGACGCTTTGTCTAGAAGATTTCTGTGGAGTGGGAATCTTCAAGTTACTAAATGGAGCCTTATCAATTGGGAAACGATCTGCAGACCCAAGCTGAGTGGTGGCCTTGGTTTGCGCTCTGCTATTTTGGGTAGCCAAGCCTTGGCTACCAAGTTATACTGGAGGTGGTGTTCTAACCAAAATGCTCTTTGGGCCAGGATCTTGGCTGTTAAGTACTTTCCGGACAGTGCGCCTCATGATGTCTCCAGATTTCCTATTGAGGGTAGTGGCTTGATGGTGTGGAGTACCCTTAAGTTGGGAGCTTAGTTAGTGAAACAGAGCTTGTTTTGGGTTTGCAATAGTGGGGCGGAAGCTTTGTTTTGGGAAGACTCTTGGGATGGTGATCCCCCCCCTTTTAGTTTCTCATCCTCACCTGCAGCCACTTGCTGAGAGCTTTATCTCCGCCGGGTGGAATACTGTGGTGCATTATAAGGAGGCTGTCAGTTTGGGCCTGGCTATAGGGTACAGATGGAAGAACTCCTCTGATTGGCCCCCGGGAGGCTCAGCTGCACACAGAAGCGAGCTTGACCATATCCTTGAGTCCAGAAGGTGCAATTCCATCCAAGGCAGTGATGTTCTTGCCTGGGGAGGAGATACCACTGGTCAATATTCTGTTTCGTCTGGATATTCTATATTGATCAAGCAAATTGACAATGATGACTAGGTTGTCTGGGGGAAAAAAGTTTGGAGCCGGATTTCTTGGCCCAAATGCAATTTCTTTTTGTGGCTGCTCACTCACAACAAATGTCTCACCTGGGACAATTTAGTGAAGCGTGGCTTTCAGGGGCCTTCTATTTGTGTTTTTTGCCATAAGAGTGAAGAGACAGGGGTGCATTTGTTCTTTCAATGCCCCTTTGCTAAACAGGTCTGGCATCTGTGGTGGGATGCCTGGGGCGCCCCCTGCCGCCATGTTCATTCTTTGTGTGAATTCTGGAATAATCACAGACCTGCTTCCGTGAGTAGTTCTTTGCTCCAAAATGCTTGGCTGGCCAGCCCTTCTTTCATTCTTTGGAATTTGTGGTTAGAAAGAAACAGGAGAATCTTCAGGGGAGCGCACCTTGCATTGGGTCAGCTGTGGTCTTCCATATTAAATTCGCTGCAAGAGACGTTGGCTGCCAAGTGTATGAAGGGCGCGGCATTGGATGCTGAGGAGGACGGAATGCTTCAACGTTTGGGTCTTGCGCTAAGTCCTGGTTGTGACTTGGCGGCTGGTGGAGGAGTGCTGTGTAGGAATTCCCAAAGGGCGCGACCTGTCAATAGAGCTGGCCGTTGGACTCTGCCAGAACCCGGTTTTGTCAAGGTTAATACGGATGGGTCCTCTCAGGGGAATCCAGGGGAGGCCGGCATTGCTGGTATTGGACGGGATTCTGCTGGGAATATCAAATTTCTGTTTTCAATCTACAAAGGCCGTCATACTAACAATCTCATGGAAGCCATGGCGATTCTGGAGGCTGTTAATTTTTGTTGTCAACTTGGTTACAGTAAGATCATCTGCGAATCGGACTCGCAAGTTGTGATTAATCTGTTGAATTCCGAGGAGACAGGTATAGTGGATTGGCATCTTAATCTCATTGTTCATCAGATTAGGCATTTAAGTACTTCGTTGAATTCTATTGCTTTCAAACACATTCCACGTGAGTGGAATGGTGTTGCTGACTGTCTTGCCAAATGGGCGTCGAAGAATGGATCCATGTGGAAGATTACTGATCTGGAAATGCTCCCTGCTAGGATGCATCAGGATTTGCTCTCCTTGATTAGCCAGGAGAATGTTTTGTAATTCTGGTCTTTTCGTTTACTTAATAAATTTTTACCCCTTTTAGTCCAAAATTTGAGAAATGCTTGATATCAAATCAGACCTTAGTTGACTTAATTTTTTTGAAAAGTTGACCATTGAAAGTTTGAATTTGATCTTGAAATTCCAAATTTGAAATTGGATTTGCGTTGGACTCGAAATTTTATTTAGACAAGTAAATTTTGAAATCTAAATAGAAATGGCTAGTATAAAGGTGCTAATTGGATAGGAATTGGTTTCAATTTAGACAACCTAATGGTAATACATGAACAATATATCAAAGCAATCAATTAGAATAATGATAAGAAGGTATAAAGGTGGACCAAAAAATTGATAAATATAACACCCTATTACATGAGTGTAATATTTTAATGGTATTGGACTTTATTTTTTGGACTTGACTTCTTGGATTTGGTTTTGAATACAAATAGGTTTTTGACATAACAATCAAGCATCAACACACAACTATCACAAGGATATTTTACTAATTGATGTAATTTTGCATCACATCCACTGAACCTTTGATATACTTACGTTTATGAGGAAAATTTTAAATATCAATCCAATTAACTAAATTTAGTGATGGTGGTGTGTACTCTCACCCTCTCTCGGAAATTTGTACATGATAGGCAATCTTTGGGGTATACTTCTTTACACCCTTGTATCAATAAAAATTCCATGGGAAAAGATGTTCCTATGAAGTAATTCAAAATTGGGATATTTGTAGGAGGGTCTATCCCCTTTGTAACTGTTCTAACCATCATGTCTTAGTGACCATGCTACCAGATTTTTGGATTACTTAAAGTTTTACTTGGCTTACTAGATGGTCCCAAAATGGGTACAAATCCATTGAAGAAGAGGTATAGGTGTCATATTATTCATAGGGGATACATCCCCTATCAAAGAGACCCTATATTACTTGTTGGTGATATCTAATGGCTTATCATTAGGAGTTAACCCATTAATTTCATGAAACCTTTTATGGAGAATTTTTCTAGGCCTTAATGTCATTTGCCAATAATTTGTATCCCCCATAGAATATATGAAGCTAGTACAAATGCTAGGATATAGACCCATATTCATCACTCTCTAAGGACTTACGATAAGGTGATGAACTCCACCCCGTACATCAAAAGAAAAAAATGAAAAAATAACACCATTTCTGAGGTACCTAAGTTCCTAAGAACAAGGGAGAGAATACATAATGTATTTTTTGAGATAAAAGAAAAGTAACTTCCCTCATGATTTTGGGTCACTCAAGTTTGTAAGAATAAAGGGGAAAACATACATGTAAAGGAAACAAAAACAATTCAAAAAATAAGCAAGAATGGAAATGATTTAAAAAATAAACCATTTTTAAGCGCAAAATAAAATATTGGTGAAAGTAAATGATTTTGTTTTGAGTTATGAAATCACTCCATGGACCAAGGTCCTAAAATAAAACTATCAATAGTTTGTAATGGTATTTATGACTTGCATATGAAATGTATCAAGTGTGTTTTTAAAGGTCTCAAGTTTTACCATAGGATGAATTCACTATTTACCAAAGTGAATCACTATTGTTCAAGATGATTTCACTATTTTAAGGATGATTTAGCTATTTTTAGCTATGAATTAACTATTATATAGACTTGTATAAAAATAGTTAAACAAATACAAAGACACTTTCACTATTTTTGGGATGATTTCACTATTTTAAGCTATGAATTTTCTATTACTTAGACATGCAAAAAAATAGTGAAATAAAAGAAGATGAATTCACTGTTACCAAGATGATTTTGTTGATCTTCAGAGTGATTTTTCTATTTTTTACAATGATTTCACTGATATGTATGATGAATTCATTTATGTTTTTAATTATGTTTAATGTAATTCTGATAGCAAATAGAGACTAGTCTGTAATATGAATTCATTGATGTGTATGATGAATTCATTGATATCTAGTGTGATTTCACCGTTTGATCCTTTTTACAAAAAATAATCAGACATAAAACATACATTGATCTATAGGATTAATTAATTAATGTGTGTGATTTCACTAATGTTCAGTGTGAATTCACAATTTCTCCACATGAATTCACTATTTCCTAGCACCTAAAAAAGTAAAAAATAAAACAAAGATGAATTCACTATTTACCAGAATGAATTCACTATTATGCAAGATGAATTTGCCCTTTTACATGATGAATTCATTGTTTATCAGTGCATAAAAACATAGTAAAATTAGAGGAATGAAGTGAAAAATGTCAAAAATGATATTTTTCAAATTTAGAATGTCCAAGAGTACTTCACAAAAGGTTGTGGGGTGCGTTAGTCCCACTGGGCATGCCAAATGTAAACCATGGATAAAAGAGAGGTTAGTTTCTTTGTTAGATATGAAAAATCAAACAAATTCACAAAACATGACTTCTCAAACATGATTCCTCAGAATGGGAAAGACTTGAAGTAACAAACTTAACAATGGAAGCATAAAAAAAACATTTCACCTTTTATTTGGATGTTTCCTTCGAAGATGACACACACACATGTTTATCTCTGGATGTAGAGCTCAAATTCTTCTTCAATGTTGCAGTATGAAATTCATCAACATCTCTCCAAACAATATTTAAAATGATTTATGGAAAAATTAGAAGAAAAGGGGTGAAGCTTTCTTTGGATTTTTATAGAGTTTCTTTGCATAAAAAACTTAATGAAGGTCTATGGTGACCCTTCTAATAATAGATTTACCACATTAATAATGGCCATTGGATTTAAATCAAGATGTGTGGTTTAAAATTAAAGGTTCAAAGTCATAAATATTTTGAAAAGAGTTTACATTAAAGAGGCATGGCTTGCCTTAATCCTGATATTTGTTTGCATTCATTGTTAGTGCTTGAAATTTTTTATGATGAGGTCATCATTCTTGATATATTGATGATGTCATCATTTGGCCACTTGCCATAATGGGAGGAATACTTCAATTGATGAATTAAATAAAATATTAAATTCCAAAAAGCTATGGAATTACCATTAGGGGAAGATTAGGCTAATTAATTAAGTTTAATTAACTTAAATAAAGGTTAATTAACTTTTGAAAATTGATGAGATGTCTAACCTAATTAATCCAAAACATATCTTGCACAATTATAATTTAACTCAGGATGAATTAATCAAAACTAAAAGTTAGTTACAGTGTATTTCCCCAATCAAGGATGCCCCGATATGTTTTAGAAGATGCATGTTAAATGTGCAAAAGAATTTGGGTGTTTTAGTGATTTGTGCATCATTACTAAAAATCATTCTAATTATAATTTTGACATGAGTGGTGAGAATTGAGTGTCTACACCCTTTCAAGCCACATGACTTAATTTCCTAAGAAAACATTTGAAAGTCATCTCCTTGATTCCTTTGTTACATAAATACCTTGCCTTCCATTGATGTCGTTCCCCTTTGAGCCTACACACCAAAAAGCATTATCAATTATATATTTATTATAATTAGTATATATAATATAATAATATAAAATAATTTCACTTCTATATATATAATAATAATAATAATAATAAATAAATAATATTATATAAAGTAGTTATATATATTTTAGTAGACATATTATTAATACTATAATATATTATAAAATTAATAATGATGATGATGATGATAACAATTTTATGGAATATATAATTTTCAATATATATATATATATATATATTCTAGTTAAAATTAATATTTATTATTACTATTAATTAGAGTGTGTATGTGTGTGTGTGTGTGTGTGTGTGTGTATACAAACTCTAATTAATATTAATAATAGATATATAATAATAATATAATATACATAATATTCCACACACACTAATTAATATTAAAATTAATTAGAGTGTATACATACATACATACACACACACACACACACACACACACACACACACACACACACACACACACACACACACACACACACACACACACACACACACACACACACACACACACACACACAAATAAGTACATTCTATATATTATTAATATATAATACTATATTTATAATATACAATAGATATAATATAATTATAATGAAAAATATATATTGCATAAAATTATTATTATAATATATAGTAATAATTTTATTTTATATATACACACACACACACAATTCATTTATTTATTATAATACATATAAGTGGAATATACTAATATAATATTTATATAATGTATTATATATAATACTAATTAATATATTATATAATATTATATAGTTATTATAATATAATATATACATGTAATGTACACTATATAATATTTATTATTGATAGTATAATTAAATATTATACACTAAATTATATAATTATAGTTATATATTATTAATATATACTATATTATACATATATTGTATAATTAATAAATTAATTATATATTAATATATTAAAGTAATAATAATAGTAATAATAATATGATTATTATGAAATGTATATTATTATCAACACAAGTTAGGCCATATAAGTTAGTGTTAAGATGTGTCAGTGCCAACAAAACATGTGTCACTAAGAAGCAACATGACTAGTGTGTTAGTTTCCAACCATATTTTGTGGATGATGCAAACTACATTTTCAATCCAGACTACCAAGAAGAAAATTATTATTTACGTTAAGAAAATTATTGTTTGCATTGTGATGACACATTAATACTTGCATCCATTACAGTCAATCTTCATAAATGAAGATCTAAATGATAATGCATTTTTTTTTTGCAGTGATTTCTCTTTGGATATTTGGTCTATGGTGTCTGCAAATTCCTTATGATGGTGTGAGTTTTAGGGGAAAGATAATTACATAATATTATTGTGGTAGACCACCTTCAAGGGTTTACGTAGTTATGGATGGTACATGTGTTACTTGTATATAAAATCTAGGCTAATTATAACTAGCCTTGCATGGATTCTAATGTTATTGTTATTGTTATTAGGTTATAAATTCAAATTTGATATTCTATAGTCTATGCGGTGGTACCAGATAATCTTAATTGAATATGTATTAGATAAGGCCAAGTAAATTTTCACTAGGAAAAATTTATGCTGTTACCTTCCTATATATATGTGAATGAGTATAGTAGTACCGATTGGTTAGAATAATTTTTTGGTTTGAGTCAGGTCTCTATGGAGAAAAAAGTCACTATTGGATATGCAAGGGATTTTATATGTGATGATGTAGATAATGTTAGGTGTGGAACCTAATTGTCTTCCAGGGTCAAAGGTTAAAATTTTGATGTTATTTTAGCCAAGTTTGGATCCCATTCTATGAATCACTGATGGCATGGGGGGTTGCAAGGTGGGAACCCCCCTTGTGGGATCCAGAGGGATGACCCCCCTAGTGGGTGGTCTGGGGGTCATTCACCCCAAATATTTTTTTAATTAAAATTGCCTTGTTAAATTGTAATTTTGTAGTCAATTTGGGTCGTTAATTAAAGGTTTCTAGATCTGATGGTAGAGGTTATATTTAGGAATTTTTACCCTAAAATATATTGATATATGGCTCAGATGTATGTGTGTGAAAGAGGATGAAATATTGTACACAAAGAGGAGGCAGAAAAGGTAGAGAGGTGTAACATGGTTTATTACAAGATTTTATTTCTCCCTTGTATCAATGAGAAATTTTACATTGGATAAGTTTGATGGATGTAGCCCATCTTGGTTAAACCAATTTAATTATGGCATCTCCTATTTTATGTATGTTTATATTTATTTTTTGAATGTTTGATTACTTCATTTCATAGTTTCTCTTGTATGTGATTTGGGGATAGACCTGGGTTTTAATTTATCCTAATACGTGGTATCAGAGCAAAGGTTTTGTTTGCATAATTTTAAATCATAGGAAGAAAAGGGTTTGACCTCGAGTGGGAGCTATGGTAGATGAAAATAATTTTAAGGTGGAGAAGTTCAATGGATAGGACTTTGGATTATGGAAGATGTAAATGGAGGATTACCTTTACCAGAAGGACCTTTATTTACCATTGGGAGGGCAAGCCAAGAAGCCATCAATAATGTCAGATGAAGATTGGGAACTAGTGGATTGGAAAGCCCTTGGAACCATATGGTTGTGCCTTGAATATTCTATAGCATTCAACATATCATAAGAAAAGACAACATAAGGTCTTATGAGCATATTAGTCACATTATATGAAAAATCCTCTACCTCAAATAAAATATTTTTGATGAAAAAATTGTTTAATATGAAAATGTCTAAAAATGGTTTAGTACCAGATCATTTAAATGAGTTTAACATAGTTACTAATCAGTTACATTCCATAAATATTGAATTTTATGATGAAGATAGGGCTCTTATTATTATTTTTTACTTACCTGAAAGTTGGAATAGCTTGGTAATGGCAGTAAACAACTCTATGTTTAACAATGCCAAACTAAATTTTGAAGATGTGGTGGGTGTTATCCTAAGTAAGGAAATGCAAAGGAAAAGCATAGGCAAAATATCCATATTTGGAAATGCATTAAAAATGAAGAACAAAGGAAGGTAGAAGAATAGAGGAAGAGGAAACTGTGTAAAATTAAAAGGGGGTGCAAGATCTAAATCAAGAGGCAAGATGGAATGTTGGATCTATGGTAAGCTAGGACACACAAAGAAAGATTGTTGGTTTTGAAAGGAAAAATTGGGTAAGGACCAACAAGAAGGTAATAGAGAAGCAAATGTAGTAGGTGATGTATTACAAGATGCTCTTATACTTTCTTTGGATAATAATACTAAATATAAGGTTTTAGATTCAAGTGTTTCTTTTCATGCCATCCCTTATAGACATTATTTTATAAATTATGTTTAAGGTAATTATGGGAATATTTACCTTGGTGATGATGAACCCTAAAAAATTATTGGAAAAGGAAGTGTTTAGGTTAAATTATATAATGGAAGAACTTGGGTGCTGAAGGATGTTAGGAATGTTCCAAGCTTGAGGAGAAATTTGATCTCTATAGGGCAGTTGGGTAGTGAGGGTTGTATGGTCACATTTACAGCCAAATCATGGAAGGTTATAAATGGTTCTTTGGTGGTTGTAAAAGGTAATAAAGTAGGCACTTTATATTTATCTATAAATATTGCTAATTCATCTTGTGATGTAGCTACTATAGATAAAGATGCAACTTTGTGGCATTACAGACTTGGCCACATGAGTGAAAAGAGAATGAAGACCCTACATGCAAAGGATAAACTACCAGGTCTAAAAGAATTACATCTGGACTTTTGTAAGCACTGTGTATATGGGAAATAAAAATATGTGAGGTTTCTTAGGGTTGGACTAGATAGGAAGGAGCAAAAGTTAGAGCTTGTGTATATAGATGTATGGGGACTAGATCAGGTATCTTCACTTGGTGGTTCATATTATTATGCTACTTTTATTGATGATGTAACTAGGAAGGTTTGGGAATACTGTATAAAAAGGAAGTCTAATGTTTTTGATACATTCAAGAATTGGAAAGCTTTAGTTAAAAATGAAATAGGTTTAAAACTAAAATGTCTCATTTCAGATAATGAAGGTGAGTATTATAGTAAGTGGAATTCATAGATAGAAAATAGTTCTAATAAAGTGGAGTTCATAGATAGAAAATAGTTATAAGAACATCACAATAGAATGGTGTGTCAGAAAGAATAAACAAGAATGTTATGGAGTGTGCAAGATGCATGAGATTGCATGCAGGTTTACCTTTACAGTTTTGGGTAGATGTTGTAACTACAACAATTTATCTGATAAATAGATTACTTTTAAGTGCTTTGGATGGTGGAATACCAGAGGAGGCATATACTAGAAATAAGGTAGATTATTTATTTCTAAGAGTTTTTGGTTGTGAGGCATTTTTTTATATTGATAGAGATCATAGGAATAATTTATAAGCTAAGTATCATAAATGCACATTTGTTGGTTATGGAATTGATGACTTTGGATTTCTATTGTGGAATATGGAAGATAATAAAATAATTAGGAGTAGAGATGTTGTGTTTAATGAAAAAGTCATGTACAGGGACTAGTTGAAAGAAAAGAATCAAGTAAAATCCAAAAAGGAATATATAGTATTAGAAGACATTACATAAAAACATGTCCCAAAGGTTCCTAAACAAAATGTGTAACAAGAACAGGTACCTCAAACCCTTGTTAGAAGATCTACAAGGGTAAGTAGACCACTTGATCATTTTTCTCCTTCTTTATATTATTTATTACTTACTGATGGTGGTGAGCTACAAAGTTATGAAGAAGCATTGAAAATTGATGCCAAGGATAAGTGGGAACAAGATATTGATGAGGAGTATGATGCTCTAATAGAAACCATACATGGTATTTGGTGGAGCTTCCCAAAGGAAAGAAGTCATTATAAAATAAGTGGGTATATAAGATAAAGGAGGAGAATTCAGGTAAAAATAAATTCAGGTCAAGAATGGTGGTTAAAGGTTTTGCATAAAAGAAAGGTATAAATTTTTATGAGATATGTTCTCCAATTGTTAAAATGATTTCAATTAGAACTATTTTGATCGTAGTAACTATTGAAGATTTACACTTAAAACAACTAGATGTAAAGATTGCTTTCCTTCATAGGGATTTGAAGGAGGAAATATACATGGAACAACTACTAGATTATGAAGTTAATGGTAAGGATAATTTGGTGTGCAAATTAAAGAATAGCTTGTATGGCCTGAAACAAGCTCCAAGGTAATGGTATATTAAGTTTGACAGTTTTATGATAGAACATGTTTATTATAGATGTCATTCAAACCATTGTGTATATTTTAAAAGATTTAAAAATGGAAGCTATATTATTTTAATTTTATATGTAGATGATATGCTTGTATCTAGTTCCAACATGCATAATATTAATGTACTCAAGAAATAGTTAAATGATTGCTTTTCTATGAAAGATCTAGGTACAGCTAAACAGATCCTTGGTATGAAAATAACTATAGATATAAAGAATAGGAAGATCAAATTATCATAGGGAGAGTACATCATAAAAGTATTGGAAATATTTAATATGAAAGATGCAAAATCAGTTGGGACACCTTTGGCTGCACACTTTAAATTAACAAAGGAACAATGTCCTAAAACACAAGAAGAAAAGAACCTGATGTCTAAAATTCTATACTCATCATCAATTGGTAGTTTAATGTATGTAATGGTGTATACGAGGTTGGACATTGCACATGTAGTGGGAGTGGTGAGTAGGTTCATGAGTGATCTAGGAAAGGAACATTGGAAGGCAGTAAAATGGATCCTTCATTACTTAAGAGGGACCATAAATATAATGTTAAGTTATGGTAGATTAGATGTGACATTATAGGGATATGTTGACTCAAATATGGTAGGTGAATTGGATGGTAGAATAAGCACTACATGGTATGTATTTATAGTAGGTGGTACAAGAGTTAGTTGGGTATCACATTTACATAAGGTTGTGGCACTTCCAACCATAGAGGCTAAGTATGTTGCTACTATAGAAGCAAACAAGGAAATAATTTGGTTATAGAGGTTGATGGAAGAATTAAGACATAGTCAAGAAATATGTACACTATATAGTGATAGTCAGAGTGTAATCCATCTAGCAAAAAACTCAAATTTTCACTCCAGGATAAAAAACATTTAGTTACAATATCATTTCATTCATTCAATGATAGAGGAAGATCAACTAAAATTGGAGATGATACATACCAGTGAAAATTCTATGGATATGATGACCAAGGTAGTTAAAAGAGAGAATTTGAAGATTTTTTTATCTTTAATTGGTCTTCATGGATGATAATTAAATTAACTTGTCCAAGTCTAGATAGTATAGTGGATGTAGTAGTAATGGAGTTACTACAATCAGTCTCCAAGTGGGAGATTGTTAGGTGTAGAGCTTGATTATATTCTAGGATTAGAGGTTAAAATTTTGATGTTATTTCAGCTAGGTTTGTATCCCATTCTATGAATCCCTAATGACATGAGGGGTTAGAAGGGGGGAACCCCCATTTTAGGGTTTGGGGGGAATGACCCCCTTGATAGGGGGTATAGGGGCTGCGCGCCCTAGATAATTTTTTTTATTAAAATTGCCTTATTAAATTGTAATTTCATAGTCAATTTGGGTCATTAATTAAAGGTTTCTAGATCTAATGGTATAGGTTATGTTTAGGCATTTTTACCCTAAAATGTATTGATATATGGTTGAGATGTCTGTGCATGAAAGAGGATGAAATATTATACACAAAGATGAGGCAAAAAGGTAGAGAGGTGTAATAGGGTTTCTTACTAGATTTTATTTCTCCTTTGTATTACTAGAAGTAATATACTGGACAAGTTTGGTGGATGTATCCCATCTTGGGTGAACCACGTTAAATCTAACATATCCTATTTTGTGCATGTTTATATTTATTTTCTAAATGTTTGATTAATTCATTTCATAGTTTCTCTTATATGCAATTTGGGGATAGATTTGAGTTTTAATTTATCCCAATAGAGAAGGTTGAACTAGATTTATTAGTCATTAGTATCCATGATTATGGTGCCTTAAAGAGGCTTGTGAAGATTATAATATGAGTTCTTATATTTTTTGCTTTTCTACTGTGGAGTGTTACATTGATGGGTGTCTTGTTTGTAGGGCAACCATAATTTTAATGACGACCAATTAAAATAAAATACCACATGTTCTTCTCTAATTTTTTAGTAAAATTAAGAAATATATAAAAATAATTGGATTCTATATCTTTAAATTTTAAAATAGGATTACGTTTTAAAAAAATGTATCCTAGTGACAAGTTTCTCACATAGACTTTAAGATAGTTGTTCTTCAATATTAGGATTATTATTATACAATATGGTACTTAAACATCCAAACATTATACATTAATACAAACTCAACATCTTTTATATCCTAAGAGATATACCAATTTATCCTATGATTTAGATTTATAGTTTGCCGAGCATATCAAGGATAAAAATCATTCAAAGTTATTCCAAAAAGAAAATTAAGGATTAAAATTACACAACAAACCTTTCATCCAATCTTAAGTAATCTCTTCCTCCAGTTTTGTCTTCATATTCTTCAATTCCTACTTTGAAAGCTTTCATTTTTAGTTAATATCTCGATCAGTCCCTCCGATATCCACATATACAAGGATGAAACACTCATGCGAGGTTCATCTAATGTTGTTCTTATTATCTAGTTTTTTGAGTCATATGAAAATTATTTTTCCCTAACTCTAAGATTTAATGAATGCGTGCACTCTACATCCAATGATAAAGTGTGTGGCATGTGGAGAGTGTGCATTATGAATACAATAAACAAGGGTAGTTGGACCAAGTATATTAGTCATTGGATAACTATTTTCATGGGTGAGAATACAGAGCATGTCATTCTAATCCCACTTTACTCTACCTCACTGTCACCCACCACAATCAACTCCAAGAATAAAATTTAATTACGTATGTGTTAAAAGGAATTAAATTACAAATAATAGCTGCCATATATATTCTAATGTCATTGAAAAAAATAGCATTAAAATTATACAAATATGTATCTATGTAATGACCTTTCTAAATAAATACCTTTGGCATTAAAACTTAGACATATACATCCTGAAATAAAATAATTTAATCTAAATCCAACACACACCTCCAAAAGAATTAAGAACTAACCAAATCAACTAAAAGTAGCATACCTAATGACATTGTATCTAGAGATCCCTTAATGAGAATACTTAATAATAGTAAAACTAATTTTTTGTTCCAATATCCATATTGGAAACTGTCATAAAAGTTAAAAAATATGATTTAACCATTAATCATACCTAAGCTTAACATGTTGTTGTATTAAAGCCACTAATATTCCATGAACAAAAAGTTATAGGGTGACATATTACCTATATAATGGAACATTATAAAACCCATAAATGTATTTTTTTTTTAAATTTTTAAGTGTACTGATAGTTATTTATGTGTGTTGGGGTACATATTTTAGATGCAATCCCCACAAAAATGTTTTGAGTCTTCCAATATCTATTCCATGTGGACATTTTTTTTACAAGTTGTGTATAGAAGTTTTTTAGTGGGGAAAAAAAACATATGGGTGCATACTAATATTGGTGGGAATTTTTTGAGAGAAAAAAATACAACTAAGAAGTGATCATTTGTAAGGGAGTACATCCAAACACAAGGGAAACTTAAAAAATATAGCTTTCAAACTAAGTAGTTACTACCCATTTATTTTTTTCTGAATTTATAGCATTAAAAAAATGATAATAAATTTTTTTAAATGAAATGTTAAGAAAATGATAAAAAAGTTAATAATATAATTAATCTCATATATTCATAGTTGTGCTTGCATGTTATGTGTGTGGGAACAATCCTCTTATATTCTAAAATGACAATAATAGAAATTACAAAAGAATGTTTGGGTTGACCAAGAATAAAAAATGAGGCAAACTATCATGGGTATTTAGTAATTATAATATATATTTAATTTATATATATCTAATGAGTGGTAGTAACCAATATCCATGTCATTAGGACTGACAAACCAAAGAGTGGGATTATTATGTTCTATGGTAGAGAAACACATATTTATATTTTGAAGGATCTGGTTCATGCATCTGCTAAAATTATGGGGATGAGAAATATGGGAATTAATTAAAAGATTTTCTATGGAGAATAAAATGATTTTAATAGTAAAGAGATTGAAAAATTTTATGAATAAGGAAGAGTTTGAGAGACATATGCAGATGGTGGGAAAGCACAAACATGAAAATATAGTTCCTATGATAGGTTATTTATAGGTCAAGGAGAGAGGATTCTAACGTATGATTATTATCCCCCCAAAAATATTTTTTTCTATCTATCATACACAGTAAGTGCATTGTCCTAAATAACTAATCTAGGTCTATAAAGTTATAGCAACAACTTATTTATCTCTCTGAACAACATCTCCCTGACTATTTCCTATTATATACAAAAACCATAATAGAATCATAAGTTAAGAAAACATGGATCAAGTAGTAAGATTTTTAAAATAATATATGGTTTACTTTATCTTAATCTATGACATTCCACATGCACCTTCCATATGCTTCTTAACCTTTAACAACCCTTTATTGTATCTAGCCACCTAGCTTTGATACCATGTTGTAAGATATACACTAATACTTTATTACACCACTCAACATATTTAAATTTTGTATAATATTTTATAATCTATACTAATTTTGATTAATACGAAAACACTTGAATCCCTAGAATGTAGAAACACATGTCCTTTAGACACAAGGTTTAAAATGAAGACAAACAACATGCCATATAAAAATCTAAGTCTAAATTATTTTATTTAACATGTGTCAGGTGTTCAAGAGGGAAGCCATTACTATCTTCATTAGGGATCCAAATTAATTAATGGAAACTTCAACTCTACCAAAGTTATTATTGGGTATTATTTGATCATTATATTATAGATTATGGTTTTACAGTCTTTGACATTGAAAAATCTAAGGAATCTATTATCTTAGGTTAGAAGGCCACAAAATACATCAAGTAAAATAAGAAAAATACAAACCTAAAATCTATAATACTTGATATACAAAACTTAGAATAACACAAAACCCCATAGGGTTTAAGATTGACAAAATATATTAACATAAAAAACCAAAATTTTGTTCACATATCCCAAAATGGATTTTTTAGAAAAAAAAAGTGCCCATAAAAACACCATCAAAAAATGTAAACATATAATTCACAAAACATATATTATTAGTATAATTAAAATAAAATATGTAAACATATATACGTCAAATGTGTAAGCTCCCATGATTGTACCTTATTCTCTGGTAACATTTGAATGTTGATGAATTTATTCTTCAACCAAATTAGAACCAAAAATATGTGGAGTACTCCTTTTAAGTTAGTAATCCTTTCTAGATTATTCTAGAGGGTGCTTTTTTACTTCCCACGTGTACATGATGGGATTCATAATAAAAGCATGGTATTTCTTCTCCTTAATATAATATATTTGCATCCAAAACTTGAATAACAATGGCATCCCAATGTTGGCCAATACAATTTAAAATGCAAATTTGTAGACCCAACTCTAATAAGTATGACATCTCATTTTTTTAATGTAGGCTTGAAAAACTCACTATGTATTGCAAGATCTCTCTATATTTACTCTTCCACCAAGTCATCCATCATCTATTTTTTTAGGACGTGAAATTTGTAGACAAAAAATTTATTGTGCAATGCATTACTAGTTATAATCCATCTTATGGTCTTGATGATGCTTGGGTGTATTGCTAGTTGTTGATGCGAACAATGATAGTCAAGTTGTTTCCATTATACATAATGAATATTAGCACAACTAAACAAGAATAAAAAAAGTTCCTTGAAATCATATTGTTGAAATTTTTAATAACACTTGCATGTGTAGAGAATACAATGTGTGAATAAGGAATAAAACTTAAATACAATTTGTGAATAAGGATGAGAACTTAAATACAATTAATCGATTCTAAATAATAAATTTTATCTAAGCGAAAATGATAACATAAATTATGAAAGCATGTTTGGGTTGGCTATCAAATAAAAAATTAGGAGAACTATGATGGGCATTTAATAATTATAATATATTCAATATATATATCCAATGAGTGGTAATAACCAATACCCATGTGATTGGGACTGACAAAATAGAGAGTGGGGTTATTATGTTCTGTGATAGAGAAATGCATATTTATATTTTGGAGGATTTGGTTCATGCATATTCTAAAATTATGGGGAGGGGAACCATGAGTCTAATTAAATGGTTGTTATGGATAATAAGATGATTGTAATAGTGAAGAGATTGAAGAATTATAATAAGATGATTAAGGAGGAGTTTGAGAGACATATGGTGATGGTGGGCAAGCTCAAACATGGAAATATAGTTCCCTTGAGAGATTATTTATATATTGAGGAGGAGAGGCTCCTAACATATGATTATTATCCAAAAATAACTCTTTTTTATCTCATACATGGTAATTGCATTGACCTAAATAGATGATTTGGGCCTAGAATGTTGTAGTAACCTTATTCAACTCTACAAAAAAAATCTCCCTTACTATTTTCTATTATAGATAAAAATCATACTATAATCATAAGTTTAAAAAATATGGATCATCATTTATATTAGATAGTCCATAATATAAGTAACAAGATTCTTATAATAATGTATGGTTTCCTATTTATTAATCTAGGACTTTCCATAGGCACCCTCCAAGTGTTTATTAACCTTTAAAAACCCTCTAATGTATCCAAAAACCTAGATTTGATACCATGTTTTAACATATGTGCTAATATTTGGTCACACAAATCGATATATTTCATTTTTTTCTCAATATTTTATACTTTATATTAAGTTTAATTAATCCTTAAAACACCTGAAGACCTAAAATGTTGATATACATGTCATGTAGACATCCAGGTCTACAATGAATAAAAATAACATGCCATATAGAAATCAAGTCTAAATTATTTTATTTAACATCAGGTATTCAAGATGGAAGCCTTTACCATCTTCATCAGTCAACCTCAACTCTACTATTGTTCTTGTTGGGCAAGGTTTTGAAGATTGTATTATAGTATTTGACATTGAGTAATCTAAGAAATATTCTCACTTAGGTTACAAGGCCCCAGAATGCATGAAGTAAAAAAATAAAAATACAAACCCCATATCTATCTAACTTAATAATGAAACCTTAGAAAAACACAAATCCCCATAGGGGTTAAGGATAATAAAGATAGTAAAAAAAAATTCCCTTCATATACCCCATGAGGGATTTTATTAGAAAAAAACACCCACAAAAACACCATTAGAAAATATAAGCATAAATCTCATTAAACATATATTCATACTATAATTAAAATACAAAAGGTAAACATACATACCTCGAATCTGAAAGCTCCCATAATCACACCTTAATCTCTAAAAACATTTGGATGTCGATGAATTTATTATTTAACCAAATTATAATCACAAATATGTAGACCAATCTTTTTAATCTAGTAATACTCTCTATATTATTCTAGAGGGTACTTCTGTACTTCCCATGTGTACTTGATAGGATTCATAATCAAAGCATGGTCTTTTCTATCTTTAATATAAAAAATATTCACATCTAACTTAGAGAAGAATAACATCCCCATGTTGGCTAATATAAATCATAGTATAAATATATAGACCCAAAATCAAGTAATATGGCTTCCCCATTTTTATCTAAGCTTAAAACCCCACCTTCTACTGCAAGAGCTATCTAGATTTACTCTTCCACCAAGTTGTGGATTATCTATTTTTTGGGCTATGAAACCCACATAAAATAGAAGCCACTGTGTAATGCATCACTAGTTATAATCCATCCTATGGTCTTAATGATGCTTGGATATATTGCTAGTCATAGATGTTAACAATGCTAGCCTAGTTGCTTACTTTATAATTAATGTCTATCAACATAATTTTACAAGAATAACAATATTACCTCAAAATTTCATTTCCAAAATTTGTAATAACACTTGAATATATAGAGAATATAATGTGTAAATAAGGATGAAAACTTAAAATATAATTAATCAATTCTAAACAATATTTTTTTCTCTAAGCCAATCTTAAACAAAGTAAATTGCACCCTCTAAAATCTAATTTTAGACTAGGAAACAAAGCAGTCTAACTATAAAAGCTAAAAGACCCAACAAGGACATAAATCTATTTTAGTGAGTTAAGATATTTTAATAATATCATGATTAAAATATTATTTTATTTCATCTCATAAAATAAACTAATTATTAACTAAAGAAAATAAAAAATATTATAAGTCTAAAACTTATGTATATGAAATATACCAAACACCTATATGCATATGAAATATACCGAACACCTATATTAAGATAGACTTAGGTAACATAGAGAGAGGAGGAACCAAAAAAATAACTATGCTACCCCCAATTAGTGAGTGCTTTATTCAATCCAAGCATGCATGAAGATGGGAAAAATTAGGCTCTATCATAACTTGGTGAAGATATTTATAACCTATTCCTCTATTTGACAAAACTTCAATTTAATTACTTGATCATAAACAAGCTGTAAAATGTATATCATGTGAAGCTTAATGTGTTTCATATGCTATTTTTCCACCGGGATTCATGCAGTGTGAATTTTACTCTAATTGTCATAGTAGAGTGTTGTATGGTGCTCATGCTAAACTTGAAATTCATTAAAGATATGATGAAACCAAAGGGCACCCAACCTAAGCCAACAACTCTACAATAATCTATCTCTATAAAAAATAAGCCATGATAGCTTATTTCTCATTACTCTAATTAACTAATCCTTAACCAACGTAGTAAAAATATCATGCAATAGTCTTATGATTATCCATAAAGATAGCCCAATTTGAGTATGTGTGTCCTACTGATGCTGTTAAGATCCATAAAGTGTACTTGATGCCAAACTAATAGGTGAGTACACAAAGTTGGTAGATAAAAAAGGGTCCATTTTAGGAAATCTTTTCATTCCTTACAAAGGGAAAGCACCCTTTTTAATAGGGCACATGCCCTTAAAAAACTAAATAACATGCAAAATGGGTCAACAATGACTGTAAAGGGCATATGCCATTTTAAGAATAAAAGATAACATAAATAAATGAAAGATGCATTTTTATCACTTATAATAGTTTTTTCATGAGTAATAGTCATTGATGAGATAAAAATAGAGGGAATGCATGATTTATTTCAAAAATTATTCTCCAAAAATATCCACTAAGCATCCACTCTTGCATCATGGTCCCTAGTATATTATTTTTTTCCTTATGGCATGCTTAGGGTTCATAATGACATGTTTTTTCATGCATTTTTTTAATAATCACAATGAAAGGGGCATTCAAATTCAAATTCAAATTATCTCATGAAAGCTTTTAATAACCCCAACATTTTAAATTTGTAGTAGAAGAAGTAAAATTTTATCAAAAGTATAATTTAAAGTGAAAAAAATTATAAATATCACTAATGGTTTGCATGAATCTTCAAAAAAAAGTGCACATAATTCACTTGGTCATATAATGGAGGTCATAAATAATGAAGTGGGAAATTCCACTTCCCAACTTGATGCAACACTTTATCAAAGAGAGGTATTAAAACATTCTTATTCTTATAAATTATCATATGAGGATATGAAAATACAAATAAAAAAATAATATTTATGGGCTTTGTTTCATATGCATGAAACCATTGAACCACCACCAATGACTCACAAACACAATAACATTGACTGGTGTATTCATGTAGAGATTACTTTGTTTTTGGGATATGTGGTAGATGGTGTTTGATGATGTTTCATTTAATAACAATGAGGTTCCATTGTATTTTTTGAGAAATCTTTATTGTGATTTTGTCCTCTAATAAATTTTACATTATTTTTACATGAAGGCATCCCAAGGTATGGAAGGTGGGTCCTCATTTTATAGATATGTTGCCAATCAAGACCAAAACTACCCTTAGAGAAATAAAACGACAACAACACATACTTTTATTTTGATTATAAAACACACCCTAATTTATCTCAAAATCATGGTACCTATTTTTACTTTGGTCTTTTAGAATTTGACCTTGCTTTTAACAATCCAGTTGAGTCCTACCTTGCTTTCGTTCGCTTGGTTACTTGCTCGTATGTGCCTATATTATTTAAAGTATATCTCATTTTGGATGCACTTCTAAACCCTAAAATATTTTCCATTAAGTCAACCACATTGAAGTGATAAACTTTTATATTTTTAAGTTTTCTTATAAATGAGTTTTTGACCATCAAAATTGTCATTTCTTAATAGCCTCCAAAAACTCAAAATGGTCTTGTTCCACTTGTTCTTGAAAAGAGGTCAGGTTTTTGACCATATATTTTGAATCTTAACTCTATTTTCTATGCCATTTATGGCATTGGAAAGGTGAATTTGATGTGACAAAATTTTATATTTTGAATTTTATTAGGAAAGGAATTATTGACCTTCAAAATTATTAGTTCCTAACAACCTCTAAATACTTGAAATGGTCTTATTCCACTTGTTCCCAAAAAGACTAAAAATAGTTAAATGGTTCACAAGTGGTTAAGTTTTTGAACATATATTTTGAATTTTAACTCCATTTTAAATTCCATTTATGGTGTTGGAAAGGTTGGTTTGAACCAATTAAATATCTTGTTTTGCATTTTGTCCAAAAACTCGATCTTGTGATTTATAATTGCTTGTTCCTAAAAACCTCTAAAACCTTAAAATTTTATATAGGTGCATAAGTGTTTAGGTTTTTGGTCATATATTTTGACTCATAACTCCATTTTTGATGCCATTTGTGGTGTTATAAATGTGGTTTCATTCTCATTGTCATGACATAAATGCCACTAGGAGAAGTGCACAGGTAAAAAATTATATTCATTTTCATCTCAATATTTGTTTTGAGCATATGTCAATTTACATGCACATTAAAAACATCAAACTGCCTCAATTACGTAGAATTATTGAATAAGATGAACTTTCATATTTTAAACTTTTCATAAAAATGTGTTTTTGACCTTTATTTTGCCTTTTTGCTATGGAGGCTGAAAAACTCAAAATGGTCTATGGGCCTTTTTTTACCATAACTTTTACATCATAAATCCATTTTACGAGCCATCTATGGCACCAAGAAGCTGGTTTAGATGTCATGATGATTTAATTTTTAAGGTAAGTGTGTCATTTAAAACCTATTATATTTATATTTCCACTTTTTGTTAAAATGATTTTAATTACAAAATTTTAATTGTTTTTTGTCTTTTTTTTAGCAAAGAGAGGAATGAATCCTAAAACTTGGAGAAAAAAAGGGAAAACATGTTCAAAATAAAGTTACAGTGTGGTTTTAGAGGGAAAATGTTTTACCTCCATTGACCAAAGTTTTATTAATATCCAAACCAAAGAAATTTGAAGGGCTAGCTCTTTGTTGATTCGTAGAGGAGACATTGGACTAAACACTCTCCCTTTATGATTCATGATTTTGTAGTGTAGTGTCTCCCTTATTTTGATCGACACTCTATTATGTTGCCGAAATTTGTAACTAGATGATCATTTTGAACTAAAACTTGTGTTATTCAAGTGAACACCATTATTAATGAAAGGTTATAAAGTTTTTTTTATAATCTATGCTTGTAAATGATGGTTGTGATTTCCCTCTTCATAATGTGAATCTATAGACTCTTGTGTCATCTACATTTATGGTTGTGCATATGTCAGCCATGTGGGAGGATGATTTATGTGGTTCTATATGATCAAATGGAATGAAGTTGGATTTATTTCAATAGGCTTTTTTCCCCTTTACTTCTTTATTTTACACTTTTTCAAATCAAATATGTTAGTAAGGGATTCATTTTGAAAGCATTATATATTTGAATGATTTATCTCGATTGAAAAGTCCTTTCCATTATTATTTTTGAATTTTCAAATTTGTATAATTGAATAAATGTTTAAAGTCACATTTTCATTTTCTAAAGTCAAAATTCTAATTTCTATTTGGGTAAACTTCTATAATGCATTCTTGTTATCTTTTCCTAAAACATGTTTAAAACCCACATCAAGGAAATACACACAAAAAACCTATCTCTAATATGTTAATGACTAAAAATATGTTTAAATTTTAGAACCATCAAAGGCCCCTTGAATTAAAACAATTTCAAATTGACCAAATGTGTTACCTAGTACACCGTGACCCATAAGATATAGACCTTAGGGGGATCTCCAAACCTCATTTCAAGAGAGGCTAGATGGTCACTTGTCTCACCTAAGTTGGTGTGTAATATGAACCATCAATATATTGGTGATAGAAGGATGGCTTACAATGAATTTTAAACCTAAAATTTGAAACTTTAACATTGTAGAGGCATTTCCCTAAATGAGACATTCCATGTATTAAAACTTGAAGATTGATATTTTAAACCCACAAATGGTTGTGGCTTGGCTTGGTGACTCTTATATCCCTATGAATGTTTTAGGGATTGCCCATGAAATTTCTAAGAATTTTGATAAATTTTTCCCTAAATACATACATGGTGGGATTTAAACATGCAAATAACACATTAAGGCATTTAAAGATGCCATCATATAGACTTATATCTAACATAAATATGTTACCTACCATCTATTCCTCTATTCTTTGGATGAGGTTACTTATGAATGGTACCTCAATTTTTTGGATGGATATATTACCTCATGGGTTACCTTTGAAAATGCATATTCCAACCATTTTAGCCTTCCCATTGATCCTGCTACACTATAATTTTAGTTCACTACTACTTTTAGAGATCCATATGAGTTCATGAACATGTTAAATAATCACTTTCATCATTTATACACAAGGTTAAAAGATCCATTATTGAAAACATAAGTGGTTTCCATCAAGATTTATCTAGAAATGCTGGACCCATTGACTGTTATGGTCATCTAGAGAACCCCATCACCACTCACATCTTTGGCATTGATATATCAAGAATCCTTCACATTGAGAAATAATAAATTCCATATGGATATGGTACTAACCTATGGAATTTGTTAGGATATTTGGGTGTTTACACCCCAAATACTTTTATTTACATGCTTATAAATCAGCCTATGAGTCAATTTGTACCTATTAATCATGCACTGGCTCAAGAATATAAATAGTCAAACCTCCCTATAATAAATGAGAAAATTGATATTACACTTAATGCATGTAATCAAACATATAATCAAAAGTTTGTTTTACTATGATTTGATGCTCAAGCATCTTTTGATGCTATTTTTAATCAAGTGTAATTTATTGTAGGATATTTACAATAAATAATGCATGTATGGCCATGAGAGCATTTTCCCAAGTTCACAATGTGGAGTGTATGAGAGTGGAAATGTAACATAAGTTGAAGCAATCATGTTGACTAATAATATTACATTTTGTAAATAAGAACTAGTCCTTTAAAGTAGTAATGATGAAGGCTTTGATGATGAAATTACAATGGTTATTTTAGGTAAGTGGAGAGGTTAAAATCTAAATGAAATGGATTTGTCATGAAAGAATAAATATAAAAAACTATGTGTATTTATCCTAAGGATGGCATGTAAGAATTATAAAAATTGGATGAGGAGGATGCATTCTAAGCATTCAAAACAAGCCCATTATATGTTGTTGTTCCTACATTTTGATCCCTAAATAATCAAGATCAGCAACACAATTGAAACAATTCAACTCTCTTCCCATCAATGGATATAGTCGAAATAAAATAAGATAAGGTTGAAATTGGTAGTCTATATGAAGAAAAAGATCTAGTAGAATTAAAACTAGAAGATATATCACTCTAAGAAAGCTTTGTTTATGATCTAGTTGGTGCAGACTTGAAGGATATAATTAGAAGGTCACTCTCCATTAAATAAAAATACATGCACATTGCTTGTGATAAGTAGAAAGAGGAGGAATATAATGTTGTTTCTTTTACAATTAGATATTTAAATCACTTTGAGTAGCCTATGGCATATGAGTGTAGTGGTCCAATGTTTCTACTAGTGGTGGAAATAGTCAAAATGGAAATGAACAATCATGCACACTATGGCTTGAATAAATAAGTGGACTAGTAAGAGTGAGATCTATGGACACCTAGATTTAGTGCAGCTCTCCTCATACTTTAGCCACCAAATATTATTAATATTATAAGGTCATTGACATGTGAATAACATATCACATGAAATTTTATGAAGAATAAGATTAATTAAGCTAAAGAATTCATCTTAGAAAGAGAACAAACCATGATTGATGTTGTAGTTGGCTTCCCCAAAGAGCCCATCTTTTTCAGGTTGGGAACTCTAATAACTCTAGTATGTGAGGATACCCACCCTTATCCCTCATCATAATTTACTATGTGGATGTAGGTATTTCTTAAACCTTATCCCAATTAATATTCACAAATGAAATGTAAGTGTAATGTTGAATTTAATAACGGGAATTTATTTAGATTAAGTGAAAACATCATAACAAAGAGTATTTAGGATAAATTCCAAGATTGTAAAGGATAAAACCACCATAAATTTGATTAAATTTCTCCAATATTGGGATAGAATGTGTTCCATCTCAGACATCTAACTGATGAAGAAGTCCAATTGTTTATCAATGGGTATTTACTCAAGCACTATTTTCAAGCATGAATTTACCTAGTAAGCTCCTATACATAATTTATCTTTTCCTTATACTTTATTTTCCTAGTTTTGTTGTTATTTTAGGTTGCTTATCTTACTTTTGTCCATTATTCTAGCCTTGTTGTTTGTCCCTTTTTGGTTTGATCATACTTTTTTTTGCTTTGTGGGTACCTTGTTGATAATTGAAAGAAATAAGAAAGGTATGTAGGTAATTAGCAAGAATGATGTTCTGGTGCTTAAGTACTCTAAGTAGTTTGTGGCTTAAGATTTTATTTACAAGTTTGATTTTCAAAGCTTGGGATCTCCAAGGTTAAGATTTTATTTACGCTTTAATGGTTTTTGAGTTTGCTTGGATGAAATTGATATGGTTAAGATCTATGATGGAAAATATATAATTTAACCTTTCATTTTCTACTATGATCTCCAACCCATAATTGAGATGTTAAAATAAATAAATAATAGAAAGGAGAAAAGAAAATAAAATAAATTTTTGGAAAAACTCAATTCATGAGTGATTCATGGAACCTCTATTAGGGTTATAGAATTTTGAATGGTAGTAGAGCAAGGCCTTGAGTGGGATAAAATACATATCCATTAGGGATATGGACATATTTTTATAAATGAATTAATGTCTATAAAAACATTCTTAGGTATCATTCATTCGCACGATGATCAAATCTATAGTAACTAGTCCTTGTAAGTTCCATGGAGTGATAATGAACTCATATTCACACACTAGGTCAATGATAATATCAAATTTAGTCCTATAGCCATTCCATTATTTTCCTCTCTTGAATCCACTCATGTTCCATGCACTATCTTAGCCAGGGATTCTAGTTTTGTAGACAGGTTTCTATAGTTTCAAAATACTCAGGAGTATTTTCTAATAGAGTCACCATTTGTCATTGTTTGCACAACACACCATAATTTCTTCCAAAATTATGGTTCCTCTATTTTATTTGTTCTTTTGGATTTTGACCTTGATTTTTACAATCTTTTTGGGTCTTGATTTGATTTTCATTTACTTGGTTACTTGCTTATATGTGCCTATGTTATGTTAAATATATATTAATTTACACACTTTTAAGCCTTGAAAGCTTCTTCGTTGCATCAATCATGTTGAAGAGATAAAATTTCATGTTTTTCACTTTACCTAGAAATAAATATTAAGCTTTAAATTTATCAATTCCTAACATCCCCTAAAAACTTATATATGGTATTGTTCCTAAAAAGGCAAAAAATATTGAAATGGTGCGCAAGTGGTTAGGGTTTTGACCATATCTTTTGACTCTTAATCAAATTTTTATGCAATTTATAATGTTGGAAAGGTGACTTTGATGTTCATATTTTAAATTTTGTTGATAAATGAGTTATGAACCTTCAAAATTATTAGTTCCCAATAGCCTCCATAATCCCAAAATAGTCTTGTTGCACTTGTTCCTGAAAATGATGAAAATCTAAAAATGGTGCACAAGAAATTATGTTTTTAACCATATATTTTGACTCCTAATTCTATTTTTGATGTTGTTTATGGAATTAAAAATATTTGTTTTAAAGTGATGAACTCTCTTATTTTACATTTGGTTCAAAAAATTGATCTTGTGCTTCATAATTATTTGTTCTTAATAACATCCAAAAACTCGAAATGGTCTATAGGTGCACAAATGGTTAAGTTTTTGGTCATATATTTTGAATCATAACTCTATTTTAAATGCTGTTTAAGGATTTAGAAAGGTGGTTTTGTCCCCATATTCAAGACATAAAATTTACCAATATAAGTTTATAGTTTAAAATTTATAAGCATTTTCATAGCAGTATTTGTTTTGAGCATATGTTAGTTTACTTGCACATTGGGAACCTCAAACCTCTTCCATTGTATATAGAGATTCAAGAAGATAAATTTTAATATTTTAAAATTTTCCTAGAAATGTGTTTTAACCTTCATTTTACTTATTCTTTTAGAGGCTAAAAATATTGAAATGATCTACATGCGTATTTTTCCCCCCTCAATTTTTTTGTTCTTAACTTTTGTGTCACAAATCTATTTTGTGAGCCATCTATGGCACTGAGAAATTAGTTATAGTATGAATGTCCTGGTTCCAACATTTGTTTATGAAATTGTGCCATTTAAAACTCATTCACATTCTCTTTCCACATTTTTTTAAAGTGCTTTTAATTGTAAAATTTAACTTATTTTTTGTCTCTTTTTTTGTAGCAAAATAGGAATGGAGTATAACACTTAGAGGAAAAAATGGAAATCAAGTTCAAAATAAAGTTAAAGTGTGGTTTTTGATAGAAAATATTATCCCTCCATTCACCCAAGTTATATTAATATCTATCCAAAATTCATTTTAAAGGCTGGCTCTTTGTTGATTCTTGGAGGAGACATTGGACCAGATACTCTCCCTTTATGCATTTTCATGCTTTTTTAGTGTAATCTCTCCCTTATTTTTCTTGACACTTATATTATGTTACCCAAATTTGTAACCAAATAATAACTTTGAATTAAGACTTGTGTTATTTAAATGAACACATTTATCAATAAAAGCTTGAAGTTATTTTGTTTACAATCTATGCATGTAAATGGTGATTATTATTTACCTCTTCATAGTGTGAGTCCATAGACTCTTGCATCATATAAATTTCTAGTTATGTGTATGTTGTCCTTGTAGGATAATGATTTATGTGGTTCAATATAACCAAATAGAACATACTTAGATTCTTATCAATAAACTTTTCTTTCCTTTTCCATCTTTCTTTTGTAATTTTATTCATCAAATCTGTTAGTTAGGGTTTCAATCTGAATGCAATCTGTATTTAAATGATTTATCTTGATTGAAAAATCCTTTCCATTATAATTTACAAAATTTTAAATTTATATAATTAAATAAACATATAATTCACTCACATTTTCATTTGATAAAATTAAAATACTCTTTTTATGTTCAAATTTGCATAATGCATTCTTTTTCTAATTTCTTGAAACATATTTAAAACCCACATCAATAAAATGAACACAAAAATTTTGAATTTAATCTATGAATGACTAAAAATATGTTTATATTTTAGAACCAAAATATTCCCCTTGAATTATAAAATTACACATTGACCAACTATGTTACCTAATATGTCATGACCTGTTAGATATAGACTTTGGGGATATCTCTAGACCTATTTTCAAGAGAGTCTAGATGATTGCCCATCTTGCCTAATTCGGTGTGATAAACAACCCATAAAAAACTTCCCTCCCAAAAATATTATATCATAATACAAAATTGAACATCTTTAAGTTAGTTATTAGTCTCACATATGTCATGATTGACCATGGGATGCATACACTGAGGAATACACAGGCTACATGTGGTGACATATCTAGTAGTGTCCCTCCTACTATTGGTGCTTCAAATGGTGTCAAAACTAGAAAAAATCCTATAGTTATTTTACATCATTACACATAATGTGGGAGGAAGTGTATTTAACCACCTATTTAGGTTAAACATATAAGAGTTACATCTAAAAATCATTTAGGCACACCAAAATAGATTATATGCACATCTATACATGAAACAAGTATGTAATAGTATATGACATCTACTAGTTCTTCATCACCTCAAGACACTAGTACACAATAATATATGACATTTGTAATTTATTTATCACCTCAAGAAACTAATTTAAAATATATATACCATCTGTAATTGCTTAAAATCCTTAGGCTAACCCATAACTAGATATGCATGAATTATTTACTTCACCATATGCAATGACATAGGTAATTAATTATGTATCCTATGGAATATTAAATTTATATTTTAATATTTTTACTTAATTGATTAACATTTATCTTATTTTATTTGTTGATTTTATAGATGATGATTTAGATTATGGGTATTCCACCTAGTTTGGACTCCATTGTCGAGGCTATGATTAACACTATAGTACCTTACATTCAGGGTGTCGAAGTAAATTTTCATTTTGTTATATTGTTATAATATTTCACATACACCATAGTTTTAGTGTGTTTACTTGATTGACATCTCTCTCTCACACTCTTATTATGAGAGATAGAGACATAATGATAGAAATAGAGAGTGTTGTCACTTGGATTTGCACCCTTGGAGGAGATGTCGTAGCTCTCCTCATCCCAGTGGCATAATTGAAACACCTCTAGGCTTGTGGGTAACCTAAGGATGAGGTGAATCTCTAAATAGATCTAGCTCCCTTAATGTACCACTTTGGATCATAGCTACACCTAAAATTTGGGGGGGGGAAGGAGAGAGAAAACTAAAAGCAAACTATCCTAAGGGAGGTGATACAACAAATAAGTTGATGACTTCCAACCAGCTGCATGTTACACATGAAACCAAGAGACTAACCCAACATACACTTCTCCAATCTATATCTTCTCACATCAATATTACATTATGAGGTTATGGATGAATGTTTAGGCTAGGAGGACTAGACAAGAGGCCTTGAATGGCACTAGTGAATAGACTAACTCACTCAACCTTGACACTTCCTATAACACTTCACATGCCCTAAAAGAAGAAGCTTTCCAATTGCAAATAAGGTGAAAGAATGACATAACATGCTAAATAATCCATAGTTTTCACATAACAAGATCTACCATCTAAGTAAAACACATTATTAATAGTCATGAAGAGGTAAAAATCAGTAGTATTATTGATCAAATGGTATGAAAATGAGAAGGGATTCACCTTACTCAAGTGGAGCATAAGTTACAATAGCCAAAATGGTTAGTTCTTATAGAAATTGAGAGAGAGAGAAGAAGATATAAGTCCAAGGGTCACAATGACACTTGTGAAGATGAGAGAATTAGTCAATTGTGTATGAAAATAGGATGTGGGATGAACCATACAAGGTTAGAAGGAACAAGTGGCTCTCTAAGTCATGAAACTCTTGCAAAGTGGCCTGAAAGTTTTCATTTTGGCTTAGAAAACTATCTTCATGATTTGGACCTATTTAAACATCCCAAAATTTATTATGGATAGGTCTAATTATTGGAATGAAGGGGAAGGATTTTAAGCATGCCTATCCATGTATTGGTTGTAGGCTTGGTCATCTAGAATCATCTAGGAATGAGCCATCATCATCTGTAGTACAAAAAGGCATCAATTTTCTATGAAAATCCATGGGAGGGTGTGTATTACACATATAAATACCCTCCATGGCCTTAGAGGCATCAGGAACACCTTAAAATCAGCTCACTTGAAATTTTACACCATCCTCACCGTCATGTCCATTGTGTTAGTTTAGACTGGCTGAGATGAAGCAACTAGTTAAGGCACTTAGGAGTTATTCCAAGGCATGAAATTGACATGGGGAGTTAGATTAAGAAACAATATTCTATTTAATATGATTTTAATCTCTTGGAACATCATATAACTAAGTCCTCTTTAACATACAATCATCATTTATGCCATTCTGGTCCATTAGAATAACTCTTCATCCTCATTTCTCCAATCGGGTCATTAAGGGTTTAACAAGGGTTTAGCCTATTTTAACATCTTAAGTTTTGTTCATGTAGATTTTAGATTTAAATTTAAATCCAATTACACAAAATGGTTAATAAATACCCTATATAACATATCCAAATGCCTTGAGTCTCTATCCAAAACTTCAAGGGAGATATCAAGTTTGTCTTCTTATTTACTATAGGTCTGAGTTGGTTTTGGGATAAAAATGGATTATTTGTGACTCTTATGTAATTTAAAATCTATAAAATATATGTAAATACCCTAAAAATATGTCCTAATTCATTTAAATGCTGATCTCATGTCATAATTGGAATTGACCCTTCATTTGGCCTCTAGACCTAAATATGCCTAACAAGCTTGATTGCAACTCTAAGAGCTTAGACCTACCTGTTTAGTTCCCTTCCTCTGTGATTAGTTTCCATGATTTTTATATGTGTCATATATCTCCCTAAACACTCCTAAAATGTTCACACAATGTTTGGCCCATCATTTCATCCCTTTCTTTCAAACCTGCCAATTTATGCATGAGGGGAAGTGCCCTCTATCTGAGACAAAATATAGGGTAATTACCCTATTATCCTAGAAAAAATATTTATTTTAGGATATTATTCAACTCATTAACATGTTTTTTATAAATTTTAATCCCTGGTTTTGATGATTTGTCCTTCCAAATGCTTTAAGACCCAAGACAAGCTTGTTAGAGGCAGATTGTGTGTAACCTTTCCCAAGTGGACTATATGCTATTTATTTGGGGATATCCCTATATATTTCCATGAAATTGATGTATGAAATTATATTAAATATAATTATATAGGTTTTAAATATGCTCAAAAACCATTTATAATCCATGTTTACACCTTGAGCTGTGCTCCTACTCAAACATGCCTAACTGAGAAACTGACCTTGTTTGGATGCTTCCCCTCCATGTAGGTCCAAATTACATTATTTGAGATAATTAAATTAATATTGGGTCATAATTAAACCATATAATAAATCCCATGATTACTTGAGTCATCCATTCTATATATTTTCTATGTCAAAGATTGGAAAAGCCCTCAACTAAGTCACTGTCAGCATATAGTCTCTTATTATTGACTATACAGGGCCTTGTAAGTGACTTTCATCTTTAATAGTACATTAAAATTTATATGGGAAAAATATATGGTATTTTAAATTACATTCTATCTACTAATCATTGGTATATCCATGCTCAAGACTTTACTATGGATGATGTAGGTTAACATTCAACTATAGGTGGATATCTTGACCATTTGTATAGACTATCTCCACCTCCTTATGTGGAAATCTTGGAGTTTCATTAGTATCTCCATGATTATTATCATTAATACAATCAAGTTTCATACTCAATCATTTATTCAAAACATGCTTTAGGCCTTCTTTCTTTCGTTGTGATTTATAAGACTATGTTTTTTACCTTAAGCCTGGTTGTAGGTTCTTATTAGATGTTTATGAGACTTACAAGGTGTTTTGGATTTAAAAGATAAAGCCTATACCTCATTTATTCTTACTATAGGTGGGAAATTCCTTATGAAGAGACACCTATAGGTGTTAGTTGGACTCAACACCCTGCTTCTCAACTCTTGTTGGCACACCTTTAAGACAAAATGTCCTCTTAAACCATTTTGAAACCATTCAAACATGTTGGAAATGGTCTAGTTACAACTTAGGGAAGTAAAATATCTCCTTTGAAATCATTATTTTAGGTGATACTGACTATTTTTAGAGCATAAATGGGTAATTTGGGGTTTCTAAAAAAACCAACTTCCATTGCTCATCTGCCTCTCAAATCTTGTGGGGTCCTTATCCTAAATGAAGGATTCGAAGTCCAATAATCAAGATGCATAAAGGGCATTGGAAAACTTATAACAATATATCAACAAAAACTTAAGGATCTTTGTTATATTATTTTAGGGAAAAAGTCCTTAAACCTACAGTCATACTTTTGAAGGTAAACTCCACCTCAATCTATCAACTTAACCCTTTAAAAGGTTTGCCATGTTCTCCTCAACACATCAAGAATTAAAGGAGGGTTATAATATTATTATCTAACTCTTCAAAATGGATCAAAAACTCTCTATTCAGGCTACCTATAGGTGGGCATTCTGATTCATAGGTCGTGAGGCACCTTCAAGCAGTAAACATAATCTTGTGAATCTCAATGGTGTTTGGAATTTCCTAAGAGTTTAAAATAGACCTTTCCCATTGTAAAAACCTCTCTCAACTCAAAAAATTCCTTTTCAATACAATTGATTTCTAAGAAGGCACTTGTAGGTGAGTTTCTTCATGGTAGACTATATTAAAGTGTTCTATATGACTGTTACAACCCTCTCCTACCATTTGAATGCTCAAATAATTGATTCATGTTGATCAAAGGTAAACCAAGATTTGGAATCTTAATAAAACCTTTATGAACATGCCATATAGGTTCCATACATGTGATTTACCATGACTGATTGTGTATGATAGTCATAGGGTAAACTAGTTGCATGATCTTTATGATTACATCCTCATGGAGTATGATTTGGAACATTAGTTTAGATGGTAAATAGAATCATGAGGGCATTAAGAAAATTAAAAAGGATGTATCACAACCCTTTGAGACCATGAACAAGCATGAAGTTCCTAAAAATGGTGAAAAACTACTTGTAACTTAGAAAGGTGTATCCTCTTAAAACTTTGATGTACTTGAATTATATAAACACCTTGAAACATTAAAATAATAATAAGAATCATTTGAGGAGGAGTTAAAAATAATTTGGAACCAAAATGACTAACTAGATTGTATGGAAATGCCCAAACCAAAGTGAACCTATAGGGTGCACAGATTAGCAAGCAGAAAAACACAATCAACTTTATGAGGATGGTTAATAAATCACATGCCACTATTATTCAAAATATTATTATGGAAATTAATATATATGAGTGTAATTTTACCTCCTAGATTCATTTGACCTAGAAGTTCTCCAATTATCTGTATCAAGCACAAACCTAAAGATTGGTTTTGTGTGCCTAGAAGGATGAAAAATGAGCAAAATGGTTTTGGGCCCTTTTTAGCACTTAAAAATCATGTCAATAACTATGATATATCTAAGGAAGCTAAAAATTCATTCCATTACCTTCTCCCACATGGGTCAATTCACCATGCACTATACAAGTGCTAAACTCTTCTCTTTTCCCAAGAAAACTATTCTTTCTTATGAAGCACCTATCACTTTTAGTTAGAAATAGTTACCTAAGACATAAAAAGACACATGTCATGTGACATCACCTTTTATAACCTTAAATTTTTTGTAGGAAGCTGTATAACTCATTTAATGCCCATTTATGATCCCTAAAATTACTCAAAATGATAAATGGACTAAAATACTGATTGACCAAGGATAATATAATATGGAATAAAATAAAAAGGCATATAATACATCCTATGACAATATTATACCCCCCAAAAAAATTAAAATTCAATTTTTTACCTATAGGCACCCCAATTTGACTTGTAGGGTCAAATTTGGTCAATAAATTGGTGACTCATAGGGGTAGTATGCCTGATATACCAACTAGACCAGTAGGCTTATAAATCCATTAGGATTAGGGATTCATATAAAGTATAAAACATATAAATAAGACCTTTGACCAAGACCACACACTATTATCAATACAAGACCACTAATTGACTACCTCAACCCCATAAAATAAAGGACACACACCAAACAAAGTAAACACACTAACAAGACACACACATGTGCTCAAGGCACTTAGGAAAAAAGGAATCAAACAACTATATACAAATATAAAATAAGCATACCTCCCTTTCCAAGATCAAAAGGAAAGTTTATTGCATTTCCTTCTTCATGAGATGAATCATGGTGCCAAGCATGTTGCTCTTTAGATTGAACACTTGATAGATCAGACCTACTTCTTGGCACTTCACTTGCTATGATTTCAAATAGACCATCTTCAAATAGGTCTCCAATGTAAAAGTATTCCTCTTGACCTTGTACACATACTTCATATTTCTGCCTACTCTTCATCTCATGATCAACTTTCATCTTCTTTGTAGGCATAGTTTCAAGAGGAATGGTTTCTTGTTTCTTGGAAGATCGAGGCCAATAGAATATTTTATTGATATCCAAAGGCCAATGTAGACTTTTATCTTTCTCATCTATGACATGTTGGACAATGCCATCTTTCTCATCATCACTTATAATCAGCTCTAATGAAATAGTAGACCCCTTGAGAGACTCAAACTCATTGCAAATGTTTTAAAACTAGTACAAAAAGTCATCATCTCCTCTTTGACCAGAATCATGAAGGGGAACAATAAGTGGAGCTCCTTCATCCTCTTCTTGAGAATCCAAAAGGACTTCATCCAATAGTTCTTCTTCAATATAAGGAAGGCATTTTTCATCATCAATCAAACAAGAAAACTTAGCAAAATAGCTCACCTCTTCCTTATCATTTAGAACCTTTTGAGGGATCTCAATTTGTGTCTCATATATCATAATTTTATCTTGGTTCTCAAAGGCTACAAGATCCTCCATCTCTTTCTCCATCTTGGTGATGCCAAGACTAGGCGTCTTGAAATCTAGTGACCTAGCCCAATAAGGCTGCCAAGGAGTTACACTTTCTTCAAGCAAGAGTTCTAAATTTTCCTCAACCAACTACTCCTCTTTAGGTTCCCGTACCATAGGTACATTAGGGAAAAGGGTGAGGGGGTTAGGAAAAGACGAAATAGTTGGTGGATGTGGAACATAGGACTCAAAATTAGATTGAAAATGACAGAGAATTCTTTTGGAATCTCTTGAGGAAGGGGAGGTATAAATTGGGATAAAGTAGCTTTGTTTTATTCCTTCCATTTGAAAATTACTCCATTAACATTTGATTTATCTTGAAAACCCTCTTGAAGAGGGGTAGATGGGGTGTGTTTAGGCATATGATCTTATTTTGGGTCTAAACCTTATATCACACCTTGACTTAGTAACTTCACTCTTGACTCTAACTCTTCAATTTGCTTGGCTAGGTTCTCTTGGAAAATTATCTCTTGAAGTTTATAGGAATCATCATGAGGATAAGGAGTACAAGAGGGCAGACATGAAACATAAGAAGTATCTTGAGGAAGGGTGGGATGAGCTTACATAGGATCAAGTTTTTCTTCAACTTCACACTCTTTATCTAGGTTTTTCTCCTCTTTATTTCCCCATGATTCCACTATCCTACTCCAGCTTAGGATGTTAGGATTATAAGTATTCTCTTGAGGTAGTGATGAAACTTGAGGATTGGATGAAGTATTCAATAAACTTGGAATCTCCTTAGGCTTGGATTCTCCACCTTGTCTACAACTTGGAATATCATATCTAGAGGTCACTTATTAAGGTGGGGATGTAATTGGAGAGGGAAATGAGGGATTATATTCCATTTATTTTATTGATGACATGGACTGATGCATATGCATATTATCCAAATAATTTAACTATCAATATCAGCTTCAAAAATAAGGTTTATCTTTTCAACTTTCTCTTCCAACTGATTGGGAAAAGGGTGACTTTGATAAGCTTGGTTGAGCTCATGAGTAGGGGTCAAATAGGACTAATAATAATCTTGGGGAAGTGGATATGAAGGTTGATAGGTTTTGTGAGGCTACCTTTCACGAACTCTTAGCCTATCTTCTAAGGAAGAAACCAAGCCACTCACATCTAGCATCTCACTTGTGAGCCTTTGCCAATTGGCTCTCTCAATAGGTGCCCACTCTCTCTTGACCAACTCTAATGCATATCTCACCTTATAAAAAATATGACCAGGAACATCTTGACCATATCTCATTTGTGTGTCAAGATCTAACATATACCTCTCATAGCCCAAAAGTATTTGCTTGAAAGTGGAAATGGATTGACTTGAGAAGTGACTAGGTTGGCTAAGAGAAGCAAGATATTGAGGAGGTTGATTATAGGTCTGATACACTTCATGAATGGGTTGATACACTTCATATTGGAGCTGGTACACTTCATGATTGGGATGATTAATAACTTGTTCTTATTGATAGGGAATGACATAATCTTGAAATGTCTCACCAACTTATAGAAAATAGTACTCAACACCAAGGTCAGCCATGAAACTTCATTAAGAAGTAAGAACACAAGGAATGACTATCAAAAATATTCAAAAGGAATACCCAAGATGCTTAACTAGATGATGTAACTTCAGAGTTGCTATTGATGCTTAGATAGATGCCTCTAAAGGTTTATTATTGAAAGACAATACCAAAACTATTTCAACTTCTTGGAATAATAGTCCCATTAAGCATGCCAAAAAATATGAATTCGCACCCTTTGAGAAGATGTCTCATCTCTCCTCATCCAAGTGGTAAAATTGAAACACCTCTAGGCTTGTGGGTAACCTAAGGATGAGGTGAATCTCTAAATAGGCTAGCTCCCTTGATGTACTACTTTGGATCATAACTAAACCTAAAATTTTTGGGGGAAAAGAAGTGAGAAAAATAAAAACAAACTATCCTAAGGGAGGTGATACACAAATAAGTTGATGATTTCCAACTAGCTGCATGTTACACATGAAACCAAGAGACTAACCAAACATACACTTCTCCAATATGCATCTTCTCACATCAATATTACATTATGAGGTTATGGATGAATGCTTATGATAAGAGGACTAGACAAGAGGCTTGAATGGCACTATTGAATAGACTAACTCACTCAACATTGAAACTTCCTAGAAAACTTCACATGACCTACAAGAAGAAGCTTTCCAACTACAAATAAGGTGAAATAATGACATAACATGCTAAGAAATCCATAGTATTCACATAGAAAGATCCACCATCAAAGTAAAACACATTATGAATAGTCATGAATAGGTAAAAATTAGTAGTCTTACTGATCAAATGGTATGAAAATGATCAGGTCTTTCCCATACTCAGGTGGATCATAATTTACAATGGCCAAAATGGCTAGTTCTTATAGAACTTGTGAGAGAGAGAAGAAGAGAGAAGTTCAAGGGTCACAAGGACACTTGTAAAGATGAGAGAATCAGTTACTTGTGCATGAGAAGAGGATGTGGGATGAACCATGCAAGGTCATGAGGAATAAGTGTATTTCCAAGTCATGAAAATATTGTAAAGTGGCTTGAAAATTCTCATTCTGGCTCATAAAACTGCTTTCATGATTTAGACCTATTTAAACATCCCAAAAATAATTAGGGATATGTTTGATGATTGAAATGAAAGGGAAGGATTTTAGGAATTCATATCCATGCATTATTTATATTATTGGTCATATAAAATCATATAGGAATGATCCATCATCATCTATAGTCCAAAAAACTCTTCCTTCATGCACCCTACACACTTGGTCTCCCAAAAGGCATCAATTTTCCATGAAAATCCATGGGAGGGAGTGAATGACACCTGTAAAGACCCTATATAGAATTAGAGGCATCAGACACACCTTAAAATCCTCTCACTTGAATTTCTCCACCCTTCTCACCGTCATGTCCACTATGCCAATTTTGATTGGTTGAGATGAAGCAACTTGTTGAGGCACTTAAGAGTTATTACAAGGCATGAAATTAACATGGGGAGTGAGATTAAGTCCCAATATTCCCTTACATATGATTTTAATTTCCTATAACCTCTTATAAATAAGTCCTCTTTAACATCTAATCATCATTCATGCCATTCTAGTCCATTAGAATAGCTCTTCATCCTCATTTCTCCAATCGGGTCATTGCAAGGATTTAGCTTGTTTTAAACTCTTAAGGTTTGTTCATGTAGATTTGATATTTAAATTTTAATCTAGTGCCACAAAATGGTTAATCAGGACCCTATCTAACATCTCCAAATTCCTTGAGTCTCCATGTAAAGCACTATGGGAGATATGAGAATTCAAATTTGACCTATCAAGCTTGTTTTCTTATTTCCTATAGGTTTGAGTTGGTTTTGGGCTCAAAAATGGATTATTTGTGACTAATATAAAATTTTAAAGCTTGAACATATCTGGAAAGACCCTAAAAATATTTCCTAATCCTTTTTAATGTTCATCTCATGTCACAATTAGAATTGACCCTCCATTTGGCCTCTAGGCCTAAATATGCCTACTCGGCTTGACTGCAACTCTAAGAGTTTAGACCTCCCTGTTTAGTTACCTTCCTCTATGATTGTTTTACATGATTTTTATATGTTTCATATATATCCCCACACCCTCTTGAAATGTTCACATAACTCTTGGTCCATCATTTCATCCCTTTCTTTCAAACTTTCTAATTTATGCATGAGGGGAAGTACCCTCTATGAGACAAAATTGAGGGTACTTACCCTATTATCCTAGAAAAAATATTAATTTTAGGAGATTATTCAAATCATAAAAATTTTATTTCCAAATTTTTATCCCTTGTTTTGATGATTTGACCTCCCAAATGCTTTAAGACCTAAGACATGATTGTTAGAGGTAGACTGTGTGTAAGCCTTTCCCAAGTTGACTATATACTATTTGTTTGGGGATATACCTATATATTTCCATTAAATTTATGTATTAAATGATATTAAATATCATTATATAGGTTTTAAATATTCTCACAAACCATTTATAATCTATGTTTACACCTTGAGTTGTGTTCCTACTCAAACAGGGCTAATTGAGAAACTGACCCTATTTGGATGCTTCCCCTACTTGTAGGTGAAAATTAATTTATTGGAGATAATTAAATTAATATGGGTACTAATTAACCCATAAAATACAACCCATGTTTCCTTTAGTCACCCATGTTATATATTTCCTATGTCAAAGACTTGGAAAATCCCTCAGCTAAGTCACTATTAGCATACAATCACTTATAATTGACTATACAGGGCCTATAGGTGACTTTCATATTTGATAGTACAAAAAAATTTATATGGTAACCATTTGAGTTATTTGTAGTTACCTTATATCCACTAATAATTGGTATATCCATGCTCGAGCTTTTACTATGGATGATGTAGGTTAATAGTCAGTTGTAGGTGGATATCTAAGCCACTTGTATAGACTGTCTCCACCTCCTAATGTGGAAATAGGGTCTTGGAATGTAATAAATATATCCATGATTCTTATCATTCATAAAATCAGGTTTCATAATCATTTCTTTAAAACATGCTTTAGGCCTTCTTTCTTTCCTTGTGACTTACAAGACTATGTTTTCTACCTTCAGCCTGGTTAGAGGTTCTCATTAGATGTTTATGAGACTTAGAAGGTGTTTTGGATTTAAAATATAAAGCCTCTACCTTATTTATTCTTGATACACAATTCCATGATTATATAATAGGACAACCCATCATCTAGCAACTCATTCAAGCATCTTTGCACCTTTAGGCCTAATTGGCTATAGGTGGGCAATTCCTTATGAAGAGACACCTGTAGGTGTTAGTTGTATTCAACACCCTACTTCTCAACTCTTGTTATCTCACCTTTGACACACAATTTCCTCTTAAACCATTTTGAAACCATTCAAAAATGTTGGAAATGGTCTAGTTTCAACTTAGGGAAGTAAAATCTCTCCTTTGAAATCATTCTTGTAGGTGATATTGACTATTTTTAGAGCATAAATAGGCAATTGAGGGTCTCTAAAAAACTAACTTACATTGTTCATCTACCCCTCAAACCTTGTGGGGTCCTTGAACTAGATGAAGGATTAAAAGTCCAATCATTAATATGTATAAAGGGCATTGGAAACCTTGTAACAAGATATCAATAAAAGCTTACGGATATCTATTTTGTTCTTTTGGGGAAAAAGTCCCTAAAGCTACAGTCATCCTTTTAAAGGTAAAATACACATCAATATGTCAACTTATCCCTTCAAATGGTTTTCCATGTTCTCATAAAAACATTCATACTTTAAGGGGGGTTCCATCTTATGATCTAACTTTTTAAAATGGCTCAAAAACTCTCTGTTTAGGCCACCTGTAGGTGGGCATTCTGATGCACAAGCAGTGAGGCACCTTCAAGCAATACTCATAATATTATGAGCCTAAATGGTGTTTAGACTTTCCTAAGAGTTTAAAATATCCCTTTCCCTTTGTAAAAAACCTCTCTCATCTTGAAAAACTCATTTTAAACATAATTGATTTCTAAAAATGCACTTGTAGGTGAGTTTCTTCATGGTAGACTGTATTAAAGTGTTCTATGTGACTGTTACAACCCTCTCCTACCATTGGAATACTTAAATAATTTATTAATGTTTATCAAAGGTACACTAGGATTTATAATATTTATCAAACCTCTATGAACATGCCATACATGTTCCATACACATGGTTTACCGTGATTGACTGTGTATGACAATCATAGGATAAACTGGTTACATGATCTTTATGATTGCACCCTCGTAGAGTATACTTTAGATGATTATATTTGAAGGTAAAGGGAATAATTATAAAATTTAAAACATGAAAAAGTACTTATCACAACCCTCTGAGACCATGAACAAGCATAAAGTTCTTGAAAATGGTGAAAAACTATGTGTAACTTAGAAAGGTGTATCCTCTTGCAACTTTGATGTACTTGAATTATCTAAACACCTTGAAACATGAAACTAAGAATGTAAATAATTTTAGGAGGATTTAAAAATAATATATAACCAAAATGATCAACTAGATTGTATGGAAATTCCTAAACCAAAGCAAAACCTATAGGGTGCACAGATTAGTAAGCAAAAAAATATATTCAACTTCATGAGTATGGTTCATAAATAAAAGGCCACCATTATTCAAAATATTTTTATGAAAATTAATGTCTTTGAGTTTAATTTCATTTCCCAAAGGTATTTGACCTAGAAGTTCTCCAACTATCCATACCAAGTACAAACTTGAAGACTGGTTCTGTGTGCCTAGAAGGATGAAAAAGGAGTATAAATTTTTTGGGCCTTTTTACCAATTAAAAAGAATTTAAATCATTTATATATATATATATATATCTAATGAATATTAAGAGTCATTCCATGACCTTCTCCCATGTTGCACACTTCCCCTTGGGTGGTACAAGTGCCAAACTCTTCTTTTTTTCCAAGAAAACTACTTTTTATTTTAAAGCACCTACCACTTTCAGTTTCAAATAGTTACCTAAGACATAAAATGACACATGACATGTGACATCACATTTTTTAACCTTCACATTTCCCTAGGATGCCATACAACTCATTTAATGCCCATTTATGACCCCTAAAATGATTGAAAATGATAAATAGACTAAAAGACTAATTGACCAAGGATAATATGATAAGGAATAACATAAAAATAAATATAATATATCCTATGACATAATATTATACCTAAAAAAACACCTAAAACTCAAGTTTTTACCTATAGGTGCCCCAATTTGACCTGTAGGGTCAAATTTGGTTACCAAAGAGAACACAATAAATCTCTCTCCTCTTCTAACTCTCTTTCTCTCCCTCTCACTCCTTATCATTATAATTATTTATCTCTCTTTCTATTTCCCTCTCGCTCTCTCTTTAGGTAAAAATAATAATTTTAATTTATATTAAATAGGTTATGCAAATTTTCTCTTTCATTTTTTTATTTTTATAGATTATGATATATGCTAATAGTACTCTCTCTAGACTACAAAAATATGATGATAAAGATGCAATTAAAATTAAAATTCTATGTTATTCTCTATCTTTTTTTATGTAGATGGAATGATTTATAATTTATCTTAAAATTAGTTTTTTTAATTGATTCATAATTGACCTTTGATTTTTTGCTTGTACATATGATAAGAGATGTTATGGATACTCTGAATGGATCACATAAAATTATGACTAACATTTTAGTTATGTCCCAAGATCTAGTATCTCCTGAACACCACTTGATTCATAGATACAGACTAGTGAGAACACATAGTAATATTGTATTTTAAACTTCATGTAATAATACTATATGTCATATTTATATTTATATTCACATATCTAACCCTATTTGTATACTCCATATAATTCACCATCATTAATATATTCAAGGTCATGCAGCCCTAATCAACCCATTAGGTGGAATGCGATGAGTCCACAATCACCTTGTTGCAAAATTTTGTTCTTGGAAACTCTATCATTTTCCATACATCATTTTAATGCATTATTTTCTAATTTTTATGTTGTGAAGATGCAATAGATTTATGAGGAAGTGTTGAAAACATTTGATCCTTCACAAGCTAAGAGGAGAGTCTCTCATTGTAATGAGATGTCTAATACCCCAAGTTATACATCTAGGATGATGAGGCATAATTTATTTAGAGGCATTGATCAAAATGAGATATATTTGTAGTGCTAGGGATAATTATAGAAAATATTTATTTTATATGTCGATATGAACCACTTTGTATGACTATATGGACCATTTTGTATGTGTCTATGCCTTATTTTATATGCCTATACGGTCTAGATTATATGTTGATATTGTCCATTTTTAATGTATTTATGACATAATTTGGATACACATACATGTTATCTAACATATCTATATAAACCATATTGTTATAATTTGTGTAAATAAATTTAATTTTTACATGTCTATATTATTTGTTGTTGTTGTTGTACATTATCCTTCTTGAAATTATGTATAAATTAAGAATTTCTCAAAGCATGGTTTTTCCAATGAATGAATAACTAATGTTTATCTTTCATGATTTTTGTTTAGAAACTGTCTATAAAAAGAGTATAATTATTTCATACTTTGATCAATTAGAGAGGTTATTTTTGACAATCTTTGTGACATGTATCTTGAAAACAAAATCACTTTAGAACACATTTAAACCGTATAGATAAACCATGAAATCTTTAATTACACATGAAATTACTATAATCACCCCCTATATCTGTTTGTTCTTTTATACCCCCTCATTCACCCTCCATAAACGCATGAAATATGATCTTGCAATTGACTGGATGCATCCATGAAAAGAATCTTGTTATTTTTAAGGGAAAAAATGAAATGAAATTTGCACAACCATTATAGTGAAATTGTGAGGGGTAGAGAAAAATTATAAGTTCCTATAGTTGTAAATGGGAGTCTTCCAATCACCCCTTAGAGGATTCTCTTCCAATCACTATGATTAAAATACACACACATTTTTTTATCATAGTGAAAACTTACTTTAGGGACCAAAAGTTGATCAATATAATGCACAAATTTTGAACCATGTGCCTGATCAATAAATGATTTTCTTATAAATTTATATATGGGAATATAGAATAAATAATGTCCATTGTTTTCCATTCATCAGTCACCATAATCAAAACATGAAATGGATGCATCCATGAACAAAATATTATCATTCTTAAGGGAAAAAATGGAGCCAAATTTGTGTAGCCATTGTAGTGAAACTGTGAGGGATAAATATGAATTATAACCTATGATAGTTTTATGTGGGAGTCCTATAATCACCTCCCATAATATTATTTTCCACTCAATTTTAGGAAGAAACAATAGCCTATTTTCTCTCACACTGAAAACTTGCTTTAGAGACCAAAAGTTGATTAGTATAACACATAAATTTTAAACCATGCACCTAATAGATGAACTATATTCATGAACACATATAAATAGGTGTATAAATGAAATAATGGCTTTCATCCACTCTTCACCATCCACTAAAATTATTGTTTTAGGTGGTCAAACACATCCTTGAAGAGAATCTTATCATTTTAAAGGGAAAAATGGAACAAACTTGAGCAAATGTTCTAGTGAAATTGTGAAGGGTAGGAATGAAACTTAAGATACTATAGTTGTATGGAAAATCAATATAATCACCCCATTTAGGATTATATTCCAATAAATATGAGGAGGAAATGGTGGTACATTTTTTATAATGCACAACTTTTGAATCATGTGCCCAATCGATGAATCATCTTGATAGACACATCTGAATGGAATAATCATGAAATAATGACCTTATTATACCCTATATTGACCCTATAAATTGAAAATTTTAAGTGTTTGGCTGCATCCCTAAATATAATCTTGTTGTTCTTAAGGGGAAAATAGAAACAAACTTTGTGAAGCCATTACAGGCAAACCATGAAGGGTAGATATGAACTATAGATCCTAAATTTACATAGGGTATTACTATAAGAAATAATTATATTATTATATTATAATAGAGATGAATAATAAATGGTGAAATTTTTTATCTCATAGTTAAAACTTTCTTTAGGGATCAAAAGTTGGTTAGTATAATGTACAACTTTTGAACGGTGTGACTAATCAATAGCCATATTTATGGAAACATATGGAAGGGCATAAAATAAAAAAAATGAAATTTTAAGACCCTTTGTAGACCTCCATAATTAAATTTTTTAGGATACCAGATGCATCCTTGAAGAGAATCTTGTCATTCTTAAGGAAAAAATTGAACAAATTTTGTACAATTATTGTAGTGAAATCATGAAAGGTAGAGATGAATCATAAGCTCCTAAATTTATATGGGGGAGTTCTATAATAACTTTATATAAGATTATATTCCACTCAAGATGACAAAGAATTATTTACATGTTTTTTATTGTAATAAAAACTTTATTCAGGGACCAAATGTTGGTTAGTATAACTCAAATTTTGAATCACATGCCCAAGCAACAAACCTTACTCATGGATACATCTGGATGGGTGTGTAGACTCAATAATGGCCTTCATATTCCCTCCATGAAGAACAATAATAAATTTTTTTAGGTAGTTAGATGTATCCTTAAATACAATATTGTCCTTCTTAAAGGAAAAATGGAACAAAATTTGCATAACTGTTGCAGTGAAACCATGAGGGGTAGAGATGAAGCATAATATCATACAAATTTAATAGGGAGTGTTATAAGCACTCATTAAAGTATTATCTTCCACTCAAGATGAGGAATAAATGGAGGCATATTTTATCTTTCAATAAAAAATTATTTTAGGTACTAAAAAATGTTTAGTATAATGCACAAATTTTAAACCATATGCCCAATCAATACACCATATTCATGGATTCATCTGGATGGGAATATAAACTCAATAATGGGCTTTGTATACCATTTTTTGATCCCTAAAATTGAAAATTTTAGGTGGTTGGATGCTTCCTTGAAGATATTCTTGTCATAATTAAGAGGAAAAATGAAATAAACTTTTTAGATAAACTGTGAGGGGTAGAGATGAACTGAAAGATCCTAAAATTTCATGGAGGAGTCATTTAATAACGTCCTATATTATTATATTCCACTCAATATGTGGAAGAAATGACAACACATTTTATCTGGAGCTAAAACTTCTTTTAGGGATCAAACATTGGCTAGTATAACACAACTTTTGAACCAATGTGCGTAATAGACAAACCAAATTTTCTAAGACATATATACGGGTTTATAAATGCAATAATTTATTTATTATACACCAAATTGGACCCATTTAAACCTTTAGGTGGTTAGACACATCCCTAAAGACAATCTCATTGTTATTAAGGGGAAAAATAGAACAAATATAGTGTAGCCATTGTATAAAAATATTGAGGGGTAGAGATGAACCATAAGCTCATATATTTGTATGGGGGAGTCCTATAATAACCCCCATAGGATTATATTCCACTCAAAATAAGGAAGAAAAAATGACCAAAAGTTGGTTAGTATAATGCCCAAATTTTAAGTTTCACACCCAAATTGATGAATCATCTACACAAAAACATTAAAATGGGCATATAAAATAATAATGGAATTTTTATACCCTTCATTTTCCCATATAATTAAAATTTTTAGGCTTCTAGACTCATTCCTGAAGAAAATCTTTTTGTTCTCAAGGGAAAAATGTAACGAACTTTGCACAACCATTGTAGAAAAATAGTGGGGGGTAGAGATGAAACATAAGCTCCTATGGTTTCATGGGGTGAGTCATATAAACAAAAAATTAAATGATTATCCTCCAATGGGGATGAGGAAGAAATGATGACAAATTTTCTCTCGCAGTGAAAACTTGCTTTAGGGACCAAACATTGTCACTATATCATTAAATTTTTAACCATGCACCCAATTGATGAACCATATTCACAGACACATAAAAATGGGTGTATAAGAAAATAATGACATTAATATACCCTATTTTAGTCCTCAAATATAAATTTTTTATGTGTATGGACACATCCCTGAAGATAATTTTCTTGTTCTTAAGGAAAAAAATAGAACAAACTTTGTGTAGTTGTTCCTAACAAACCTTGAGTGGTAGAGATGAAACATAAGCTCCCAAAATTGTATTTTAAAGTAATATAAACACATGTTATATTATTTTATTTTAATTGAGACAATTAATAAATGGTGATACATTTACTCTCACAGTGAAAACTTGCTTTATGGACCAAAAGTTACTTAATATAACACACAACTTTTGAACCATAAACCCAATCGATGAAATATCACCGAAGACATAGATGGATGGGTGTATAAATGTAATATTACCTTCTTCCACCCTATTTTAACCCCAAATTGAAAATTTTAGGTGACTAGACACATCCCTAAAGAGAATATTATTGTTGTTAAGGGTAAAAATGGTATAAACTTTGCACTTCCATTGTAGGCAAACTATGAGGGGTAAATAAAAATGTGTAAGTTCATACAATTGATGGGTGAGTACTGAAATCACCCCATAGAGTATTACATTCCACTAAATATGAATAATAAATGGACACACATTTTCTCTTGTAGTAACAACTTACTTTAGGGACCAAAAGTTTGTTAGTATAATGCACAACTTTTGAACTACGTGCCCAATCGATGAACCATTTTCATAGACATATATGGTTGGGAATATAAATGTAATAATTATATTTTACTATAATACATAAAACCCTAGACTCAAAAATTTAAGGCAACCAGAGGCCTCTCTAAAGAGGACCTTGTCATTCTCAAAGGGAAAAATGGTACAAACTTTGTGAAGATATTATAAGAAAGTTATGAGGGGTAGAGGCAAAACATAAGCTCTATAGTTGCATGGGGAGTCATATAATAACCCCCTAGAGGATTATTCTCTACTTGATATGAGGAATAAATGGAGGATCATTTGTTTATTATATTGATAACTTACCTTAGGGACCAAACATTGGTGAGTATAATGTGCAAATTTTGAACCACACACCCATTGACAATATATCTTCACAAACACATATGAATGGACATACATATGTAAGAATATAATTTTTACACCCTTTTTCATTCCATAGACTCAAAAATTGTAGACGACATACACATCCCTAAATATAATCTTGTTTCTTTCAAGGGGAAAAATGGAATGAACTTGTGCAACTATTATAGGCAAATCATGATGGGTAGAGACAAATCATATACTCCTAAAGTTGAATGGGGGAGTCATATAAGCATCCATTTAAGGATTATATTCCACTCAACATGAGGAAGAAATGGATGCATATTTTATATTTCAATGAAAAATTGATTTAAGGACCAAAAGTTGGTGAGTTTAACACCTAAATTTTGAGTCGTGCACCCAATTGACGAACATTATTTATAAAAAAGTATAGATGGGTGTATAATTTCAAGAATTACCTTAATCCAACCTATATCATACACATAATTGAAAATTATTGGTATCATTCCTTGAAAATAATCATTTCATTCTTAAGGAAAAAAATAAAATAAACTTTATGTAACCATTGCAGGCGTACCGTGAGGGGTAGCGTATAGAAGAATAGACAAATTATATTTATTCTAACTTAGAAATACATAGTCAAGCTTCATATTTATATGGGAATATGATATTTTACTAGATCCTAAAAAATAGGAGAGATAAAACCAAAGTGAAGCTAAAAATATCCAAAATGTTAATTGGGAGTTACAAATACATAGATTAAATGATATTTTAGATTTAACCACCTAAATAACCTAAAAACTAACTATGGTAAATAACTATATTACAAATAATTATGAGTATTTAAATATTACTCATTTATTTTATAATGGTGAATTAATCACCTTAACATTCCCCCCCTTAATTCAATATTATCTCAAGTGAAGAGGAGAGAAATTCTCTGAATGCCTCAAAATTTTCCTACTCAAGTGCTTTAGTAAAAACATTTGGACATTGTTGATCTATCAGGAAATACTAGAACTAGATGTTGTTATTATAAACATGTTTATGGATGAAATTAACTTGCACCTTAATGTGTTTAGTGCATCCATAAAATACTAGATTGTGAACAAACTTCACTACTCCTTCATTGTCTACATGAAGAATTGTTGGTTCATCCTATGGTAATCCAAATCCTTCAAGTATACATCTGATCTAAATAGCTTCATAGATAGCTCCTCCTACAACATGATATTTTGATTATATGGAGGATCTTGAAACACAATTTTTATTCTTACTTGCCCATGATATCGGTCAAGATCCCAAAAAGAATAAAAATCTTGAAGTAGATTTCCTATCATTAATGTTCCTTGCATGATCTGAATCTAAGTATCTTGTCAAGAAGATGTTATCATTCTTCTTGTATTCTAGGTCAAAATCCATAGTTCCTATGATGTACCTCAATACTCACTTTGATGATTTACAATGAATAATCTTAGGCTCTTACATGAAACTTGAGAGATAAATAACATCATAGCTAATATCTGGCCTAGTGTAGGTTAGGTAAATGAGACTCCCCATCAAATATTGATATAGAGTTGCATTTACTTGTGGTGATGGATCTGCTTGAGATATTTTAATTTTTTTCCATAGGTGTGGAAATTGGTTTGATATCCATCATTTGAAATTTCTCAAGCATTGTCATGGAATATTTGAGCTGAGATAAAAAATATGATTTTATCTCTATCAAACTTATAAGCCAAGACAATAATGTAGAAGCTTGAGATCTATCATGTTGAACGATCAATTTAGATCTTTCTTTGTTAATTAAATCATCTTCACTAAACTACTAGTGATGACTAGATCATCGGCATATAAAACTACAATTACTATCTCCTACCTTGTTATTTGAGGTAGAGATTTGGATCATATGGACTCCTTTTGAATCCATGTTTCAAGAGATGCTCATGGGACTCCTATCTTTGCAATGGGAGCAAATTTCTTCTCATAGTTAATGACTTCTTTTTTAGCATACCCCTTCACAACCAATCTTGCCTTGTGCTTGTCAACACTTCCATCTACTTTGTACTTCATCTTAAATATCCATTTGCATTCGATTGGCTTCAGACTTGGTAGAAGATATACAAACTACCATGTTTTATTTTTCATCTATGAATTATATTTTACATCCATGGTATATTTCCAATGTTTTAATTATAGGTCTTCATGAGTTGTAGAGGGCTCAATAAACTCAAAAACTATACTCATTAAGGCCAAATTAACCTCACCATAAGCCATACTACAAGTCCTTGGTCTAGTGGTGGATGTGTTTGGAATGCCATCCAATTTTTCATCTTTGAGTGTATTTGTATACCATTTATGCATATGTTGAGTAGTTATTATGGGTGGTGGAGTTGCACCATTATTCCCATCATCATTATTGTATTCATTTGGGAGATTATCATCTTCTATATTTTTGATGGGACTAATTTATTTATTAGATACACTTGTAGAATCATCTTCTACTTCTTTCTTTTCAAAGAATTCAACATCCCTACTGGTGTATATTTATCTAATTTTTAAATCCATGAGTCTATAGGCAAGTGCTTCTTCATTGTACCCTAAGCACACATTTTTTTAGATTTCATCAAGTTTATTCCATTTCACTTTGGGAATATGCATACTTGCTTGACATCCAAAAACTCAAAGATGTGTTATAGATGGATTGTTCAGCTTCATGTAGAGTTACTTCATCAAGAGATACATTAGGTACTCTATTGATTAGATATATGACAATTTTGGCAGCTTCTACTCAAAATGTCTTTGTCAAGCCTGAATCATGTATCATACATTGTACCATTTCTATAATAATACAATTCCTCCATTCAAAAAATATATTTTATTGTGGTGTATGTGGAGGTGAAATTTGATGATGAATGTCATTTGCTTGTAAAAAATGTTTAAACTCATTACCAGTAAATTCCCTCCCATAATCTATGTGGAGGTTCTTGATGTTTATACCAGATTATATTTCAATAGCCACTTTGAACTTCTTAAAAGTTTCAAAATATTGATCCTTTATTTTTAAATAGTAGACCTCCATTTTAATGGAAAAATCATTAACAAAAAACATGAAGTACTTAAATCTATCATAGCTAGGTGTATTGGTCCACACAGATCAGTGTGAACTAGATCAAGTTTACCATTGGATCTATAGGTACTTATTTGAAATGGAACTTGATGTTGCTTTCTTGGTAGGCAATCATGACATTTATCTGTATCCATTTTAAGAGGTGGTAAACCTCTTACCATGTTATTATGGTGGAGTGTGTCGAGATATCAGAAATTGATGTGGCCAAATCTCCTGTGCCACAGTTGTGTCAAGTCTATGTCCTTTGCTATGAGTGCTTGATTATTTTTTTGAATGAAATCAAGTTGAAACATATGGTTCACATTGGATGTTTGTGCAATGATTTTGGAGTTTTTAGAGTTGTCTCTGATCAAACACAATTTTTGTCCACCTTTATAGTCAAAGCTAATCTTCAAATTATGGTCTAAAAGTTGACTCACTAATAACAAGTTTTTAGTTAAACTAGATACATAGAGAACATCAATGATTTTACATGTTTGCATGCCTAGGGGTAAGACACTCTTTCCAATTCCTTGCATACTATATGAGGTATCATCACCCAAAGAAACATGATTTTTTTTGGGTGTGTCTTTCAAAGTGAAAAACCAATCTTTTCTACCCATCATGTGTTAGGTTGCACTCAAGTCAACATACAATATGTCACTTTGTGATATGGATTCATCATGGATATCTATAGAGTAAAGGTAATCATCTTCCTCATCATGTTCTTCTCGTTCAACAATATTATCTTGTTGCTTTGATTTCTTCTACCAAGT